>JAVGWX010000004.1:71220323-72508156 GCA_036924085.1 Ariolimax columbianus
ATGTAGTGGAGACCTTTGGAGCGGTGTTGGGGGGACGTTTCGCTCCTCTCTTGGTTCTAAACGAGGAGGCAGATGTTGAGACGATGACTGAAGCCTTGAATTCGGCTTTACTCAATACGGCATCTGAGGTTCTAGGTAGGTGCAGGGTTAAAAAGAAAGCATGGATCACGAATGAAATACTGGACTTATGTGACAAGAGACGACGATTGAAGGGAGCGAAGAATACACTAGATGGGATTCAGCGATATAGAGAGATAAATAGATCCATAAAGACCAAGATGAAACAGGCCAAGGTGGATTGGATAACGGCTCAGTGCGCAGTTATCGAACGAAATCTGGGACGAAATGATGCCAAGGAAGCATATAAATTAGTCAAGGACTTAGTAAGACCTGTCCAAAGTCGAAATACGACGATTCAGGACAAGAGTGGGAAATGTCTCACAGAAGCTCAAGACATTCGTGAGCGCTGGACAGAGTACTGTTCGGAGCTATATAAGCATGAAGATCGAGGTGACCCAATAATGGCAATGACTCCTGCAGTGAGATTGATAGAGGAAAATCAAACGATAACAAGGGAAGAAGTATATGAAGCCGTAAAAATTCTGAAGAGAGGGAAGGCTGTCGGTGTGGATAATATTCCACCAGAGCTCCTGCAAGTGGGAGGTGAGGTGTCAATCACTACCCTGACTTACATCTGCAATAGAATTTGGCAGACAGGAGTGTGGCCCACCTGCTGGACAAAATCAGTCATTATACCACTGCCTAAATCGGGAAACCTAAATGTGTGTCAGAACTATCGAACAATCAGTCTAATAAGTCATCCAAGTAAAGTTCTCTTGAGGATATTACTTAACAGACTGAATCCTCAGGCGGAGAGTATCATTGCCGAAGAACAAGCGGGCTTTCGAGCGGGAAGGAGTACCATCGAGCAGATATTTAATCTTCGTCTACTGAATGAGAAGTACTCAGAGTATCATCAACCACTCTACCATGCCTTCATTGACTTTCGAAAGGCGTTTGACAGAGTATGGCATGCGGCGCTATGGTCAACAATGAGGCATTATAAGTTCAACAGTGATATTGTGAGGGTAATTGCAAACCTTTATCAGCAGGCGACCAGCGCAGTCTCAGTAGAGGGAACGCTAGGTGATTGGTTCCGTACGACGGTGGGTGTGAGACAGGGTTGTATACTCGCCCCCACACTCTTCAATATCTTCTTGGAGAGAATAATGGATACGACCTTAAAAGGACATGTTGGCATTGTTAAAATAGGTGACAGGCTTATCACAAACTTCCGCTTTGCTGATGATATTGATGTATTGGCAGGCACAGAGAGGGAACTCCAGGAGTTTATTGGTAGATTAGATAGAACGCCCTGAGTTTTGGTATGGAAATAAATGCTGATAAAACAAAACTCATGACCAATAACGTTGCATGGTTTCAATCTGTCATAGAGGCAAATGGGCAGGTACTTGAGGTGGTGAAACGTTTCAAATATCTTGGATCGTTGATCAGCGAAGAGGGTTCGAAGCCAGAGGTAATTGCCAGAATAGCAGAAACAACAGCGGCGCTGACTAGGTCCTCGGCATAAAAGTCAGACTACTGCACTCTTTGGTGCTGTCAATATTTCTGTATGCCTGCGAGACCTGGACCATTACAGCAGATATCCAGGGCAGAATACGTGCAATGGAAATGCGGTGCTATAGAAAACTCCTAAATGTACATATAAGGATCGTTTCACGAACGTAGACATCCGTCACAGAATTTAAGACGCTATTGGTCCTTTTGAAGATCTGTTCACAACTATCAAAAGACGAAAGATGGCCTGGTGCGGGCACGTCGCGAGGTCCAACAGAATTCCCAACTCGATACTCTTTGGATCCGTACCGGGACAGAGAGGGCGAGGAAGAGATGGGTGGACAACATCGCTGAGTAGTCAGGCCTTCGTCACGGTGAGATACGTCAGGCGGCGACAGACAGAGAGAGCTGGCGTGTGATTTTCATGTCTTTATGTGTGCCCCAACGACCTGATGGGTTACGGGATGAACTGAACTGAACTGAACCATGGTCTCTACTCAGTCCATGTCTCCATCTCATCGGTGAGCGGCAAAATAGCGGTTTCAGTTGCAGTCCCAACAGACCTTCACTTTTAAGTGCTTATCTTTTCCATGCGTACTATGTGCACGTTTCATGTGTATGTCCTTAACTACGACGTGTCTATGACTTTCTATTATGACGTCTGAGCAATATGTTGTTGTTGTTGTTTAGAATGACTTCCGGTGTGCGTTTTTCATTGTTAGCAGAGCTCTAAACAAAGTGACACTGCAATATTATAAATTGTTCAGTAGAAGAAAGAATGTAATGGAAGCAAGATGAAGGGAACGTGAAAATTATCAAAACCACACCAGACAGCATAAATATGTCCCAACACAACTAAAGGCAGCGGAAAAGAGACTAATGCAACGTGTAGAACATATCTGCGTGCTGGAAATACGAGGGTCTTCAAATGAAAACCTTAAAATTGGTTTAACAATTATAATTACCGTGCTATTGTCATATACGCTGGATGTGTCGTTGCTAAGAACTTTAAGAGTATCCTACAGATGGTAAGCTGGTGCGTGTAAGTCCTGTGAAATGATAGTAGCTGCTGACATGTGGCCGTTCTACTAGTGGCATGCACCAAAGAGACGCAGCGTTGTTATCCGTTTCAAGAAAACAACCTATCGACATTCATCGGCAAATGAAAGTTCAGTACAGTGATGTACGCATGTGACTCCAGCAAGTATACGAGTAGAATAGACAGTTTCAAAACGGGGGTCAGTTATTTGACAGATTGCTCTCAACAGGATCAGGTACACTGAATATTGACAAAAGAGTCGATTTCAGTAGCTAAGCGTATCACCATCAAACTTCACCGAGGAACTATAATTGAAATAGACGCACTTCCGGAAATTAGTCAACACACCACATCATACTGTATGTGCTCCAGTTACTGGACATATGTTCAAGGTATGTGCTATGACGGCTGAGATCATCGTTGAAACAACAACGCGTGGATGCATAATAAGAAGATTTTGCGTCGCATTGAAGCAGAAGAGGGAGGTTTTATAACGAGAGCTGTTACTTAAGATAAAACCAAGCTTCACTACCTCCCCAAGAGAGATGGCAAAAAATGATGCAATCTGACACCAAAATAAAAAAATGTCCGCACGCAATCATCTGCAGGGAATATGCAGCTGACTCTTGTTTGGGGGGAACGAGGTGTTTAAAAAAAATACTACATGCCCAAGTAGAACACTATCGCCAGTGGCATGCACGTGTCTGCTCATGAATCACCTTCGTCCATCAGTCAAAGCGAAACGACTGAAACTTTTGAGTACATGTGTCGTATTGCAACATAGCTATGCTATACCCCATACTGGTCGTGGAGTAGTTGCAACTAAACAGAACATGCACTTTAAGCGTCTTCCACAGCCACCATGCTCGTCAGACCGTAAGCGACTACCACGTCTGAGGTTCACTAAAGGAGGAGATTAGAGGAACGGTTTTCGAATATAGCAAAGGAAACGTATTAAACACAATTGAGACTACATACATACAAGATTACTTGTGTCCCATCTTTAGTTTCTCAATTTTGACAAGAAGGAAAATAAAGGATATCTCTAGAGCATGCAATAGTATTAAGTGAACTTAAATATTTCCCCAAACATGCAATAATACACCAACAAAGAAAAGGGATAGACAATATCAGGAGGTACTCAGCCGATAAGTGAGATTTACCAACTAGAAAGCAATATATGAAACGAGAGATGTACAACATTGAAAGATAATGCCCCAAATGTCTGGAATCAACTGGAAAGAATGCCTACGCCAGGAGGTGACCCCATTAGTTTAGGTTCTAGTAGCTAAGTTAAAAAATGTGTGTACTGATGGATTAAAATGATGTCCTGTGATGGGGGACATTTTTCGAGTAAGTTCTAAACTGGTCTTGAAATGTTAGGGCCATTGGAAAGTTTCTAGTGCCTGGGATTTGTTTTTATTTGACCAACAAGAACATGTCAAAGTCCAAACATAAACAGAACACTACAGGAAATCTCTCTAATATACCTGAACAATACTTTTCCAGTGTAGCGAGTACTTACATAGCTATAGGATAAAATATTCCCGTATTGTCTGGATTTCTATGATCAAAGGTTTCTAGTAAATTATGTTTTTTTTATTTTGTTGTTGAACAAGCTACGAAAATGATTTATAACAATAAATTTTGGCTACCACCAAATAGCCGTCTGTATGCATGTACAATCGTAACTACAAGCTCTCAAGAGTTGCAAACTCTTGTCAGTGGTAACTGGGCACTTCTAAAGTAATTTTAGAGCAGAGGTAGAGGCATTGATATCTGACAGGCGAAATGAATAACAGTCAGGTAGTTGTCTGACAGATGCCCTGCCCGTGGTTACAGTACTGAAGAGCCAGAGAAATACAGACCTAAAGGACATAAAATCAGTACTTTGTTAACTATGCCAGCAGTCCACACCCAAGAGAGTTGTAGTCCAGTCGGTCACATCCCACTGTAACATTTATGGCAACGAGGAGACAGACTGGTAAAAAGAAAGTAGAAGATTACCACGACCAGATTCTAGCATGACCAACGAAGAGCCCAAAATGTTTATTAGGGCCAGACACATGAACAAATGTGAAGCAGAACATATTTACTACACAAGAAATGATGCTTATTACCATATGAAAAGAAGAGAGTAGGTGGTGGTCTTCAGACTTCGTCCAGGCCACACCAATTCAATCAATTGAACATAAGTGCTTATGACGAGTGCACCTGTAGTACTGGGAAAATCACCCCTGGACAATTTGCTGCAAAATTGTCAGACGTGTGAGGATCAGAGAAAGAGCTTGTGTTCATCACCAATGCCAACAATAGACATCTCTCTTGTAGTGTCAATAGCCACAGAATAACCGCTGGTTTTGCTGAAAAATTCAAGTCGACGTCTGACAGAAAAAGAAGAAGACGCACTGACTGACAGGGACAGATCACCATTATTCTCCTCAAGACAGGACATAAAAGAGACACATGTACACTATTTTACTTGTCTGCTTCACGACTATGCACATGTAGACCAATCAAACACATTACCAAGTATGTGTTAAAGGACTGTCCGTTGTTCAGTTCAGTTCAGGTACCATCTCCGCGTCGAAGGTCGGCTGCTATGGATCTCCAGCGTACTCTCTCTCTCTCTTGCCGTAATTGTGAAATCTGAGAGACGTTCTCCAGTCCATCTCCTAATGTTATTTAGTCACTTAAAGCGTTTACTGCCTCTTGGACGACTGCCTTACACCTTACCCTCCAGTCTGGTCTTCAACAAGGAGGTATGTCTTGTTATATGACCAAAATAACGTAACTGCCTAACCAGGATTTCGGTCATTAATTCTATTTTCATCCTCCAACTTTTTCAATACCTCCAAATTTGTTTTCTTCTTTTTCCAAGCAATGCGACCCAATCTTCTATATACTCACATTTCAAAGGCTTTCACACTCTTTTCCAACTTGTTATTCAGTGTCCATGTTTCTGCGCCATAAAGTAGTGACGAGTATTCATAACACCTGACAATTATCATTTTCGAATTCTGATTTTTCTGTTTGGATGTCAGTATGTGTCGCATGTTGTTGATTACCATCTTGGCCATACCTATTGTCTTTTTTATTTCTTTTTCAGAGCTGTCTTATTTCGTTATTATATGACCTAGATAAGAGAAACGATGTACATGTTCAAGTAGTTAATCTTTTATTTGTATCTACATACAAATTATCATAGTCTTTAAGTTTATAGCTAATCCGAACTCTTGACTTATTGTGTATATTGTTGTTACAAGCTCCTGTCATTCTTGTTCACTTTTTGCCATCACAACTATATCATCAGCATATATTAGATTGTTCATTGCCATCATCCAATGACAAGCCCTGGCATTCCCTCTATCTGTTTGAATATTTGTTCTGTGTATATATTAAGAAGACAAGGGAATAATACACATCCCTATCCCACTTCATGTTTTACATCTATACTTTGAGAGCAGAACTTTCCTGATTTTTCTGTAGCAGTTTGTTCTCAGTATTGATTACGGAGCAGTCTTATGTCTTAACCATCTAGACCTATTTCTTGGGGACTTTGTCACTTATACGGTCAGTTAATTAAGGAAGACACACTGGCCCAACAACGCTAAACTCAAAACTGTTCAGAGCTCAAGAGGAGCTACACAAAATTGCTCTGTTCATCACAGGAACTCGTCCGATGGTGTCTACATCAAAGATGCGATCACAAATAGAAGAATAGGAAGAATGTTATAGTTTTGAAGAGATAACAATATTGGTTTTTTTATTGATGTTTTAAATCTCCCAAATGTTGTTTTTTTTATGTCTCTGGCTATTTATGTCTCAAATATATTGTCTCAAGTGTCTGGATATTGAAATCTTTGGACTCGTTTTATACCTGTTTTAAATTTGGATATGTAGTTCTGATCGTGAGCGTGTTTTATGTAAATGTAAAGATCAATCCCATGGCAACAATTGCCGTCGGGGATGAAGATAAATCGTCATGTACTAGGCCTCAGCCTATGTGATGTTGGGTGGCCAGTTTCCTTCCTTGCTGTTTTACCTTTCCCAACTCGTACGTCTTGTACCCATTTACGGCTGAATCGACTAGCGGAGCGGTCGCACCAGGCACGAATCACGGCTCGGATTTTTGTCTGTCCGTCCGTGATCTTGGACCCTGGAACGCAAGGCAGCTCACTATCGAGTAGGCTTCACACTCCACCTGAACGTCTTTTAGGCGTGTTTTAAATGTGTCTGCAGGGAAATTAATGGGCGTGTTTTATACATGTTCTAAGTATACCTAGGTAGCTACATTCATGCACGTGTTTTATACATGTTTTAAGTGAGACTAACACTTAAATGCATGAACGTGTTTTATTGAAAAAAATATTAACTAGATATTTACATTTGCGTACGCGTTTTAAACGTGTTTTAATGCCACCTGGTGTATCATATGTGTGTTTTAAGTGTGTCTATTTAGGGATGCTCATTTGCGAATACTATACGTGTTTTAAGTGTACCTGTGTAGGGGCATTCATTTTGCGTATCTTAAATGTTTTAAGTGTGTCTAGATATGGACACTCATTGGCGTATCTTATACGTGTTTTAAGTGTGTCTAGATAGGGACACTCATTGGTGTATCTTATATGTATTGTAAGTGTCTAGGTAGGGACACTCATTGGTGTATCTTATATGTGTTGTAAGTGTCTAGGTAGGGACACTCATTGGTGTATCTTATATGTGTTGTAAGTGTCTAGGTAGGGACACTCATTGGTGTATCTTATATGTGTTGTAAGTGTCTAGGTAGGGACACTCATTGGTGTATCTTATATGTGTTGTAAGTGTCTAGGTAGGGTCACTCATTGGTGTATCTTTTATGTGTTGTAAGTGTCTAGGTAGGGACACTCATTGGTGTATCTTATATGTGTTGTAAGTGTCTAGGTAGGGACACTCATTGGTGTATCGTATATGTGTTGTAAGTGTCTAGGTAGGGACACTCATTGGTGTATCTTATATGTGTTGTAAGTGTCTAGGTAGGGACACTCATTGGTGTATCTTATATGTGTTGTAAGTGTCTAGGTAGGGACACTCATTGGTGTGTCTTATATGTGTTGTAAGTGTCTAGGTTGGGACACTCATTGGTGTATCTTATATGTGTTGTAAGTGTCTAGGTTGGGACACTCATTGGTGTGTCTTATATGTGTTGTAAGTGTCTAGGTAGGGACACTCATTGGTGTGTCTTATATGTGTTGTAAGTGTCTAGGTTGGGACACTCATTGGTGTATCTTATATGTGTTGTAAGTGTCTAGGTTGGGACACTCATTGGTGTATCTTATATGTGTTGTAAGTGTCTAGGTTGGGACACTCATTGGTGTATCTTATATGTGTTGTAAGTGTCTAGGTAGGGACACTCATTGGTGTATCTTATATGTGTTGTAAGTGTCTAGGTTGGGACACTCATTGGTGTATCTTATATGTGTTGTAAGTGTCTAGGTAGGGACACTCATTGGTGTATCTTATATGTGTTGTAAGTGTCTAGGTTGGGACACTCATTGGTGTGTCTTATATGTGTTGTAAGTGTCTAGGTTGGGACACTCATTGGTGTATCTTGAATGTTACAATAATTTTCATGATCAGATTATTATATATAAACAATTGTGATGGTCAGATTACCTCATTAAGACAGTTTCGATCGTCAAAGGCTTAAATGAAGACACTTTAGTGGTCAAAGGGTTCCATAAAGACATATTATTGGTAAAATTAGTCATTGGAAATAGTTCTGTAGTCACAGATCTACATTAAGATAGTTTTCATGTTCATAAGTCTCCATGAAGATAGTTTTGATGGTCATAGATCTGCAGGCAGATAGTTTTGATGGTCATAGGTCTGCATGAAGATAGTTTTGATGGTCATAGATCTGCAGGCAGATAGTTCTGATGGTCATATGTCTACATGAACATAGTTTTGACGGTCATGGATCTACATACAGATAGTTTTGATGGTCATAGATCTGCAGGTAAATAGTTTTGATGTCATAGATCTGCATCCAGATAGCTTTGATGATCAGAGGTTTGCATGAAAACAAGTTTGTCGTCAAAGGGCTACACGAAGATAATTTCCATAAGTATGTCTTCTTCAAAATAAAACTACTAATAAGTACTTCTTTGTGTGCGTTTAAAAAATATTGATGGCAGTGTTGTCCTAAGGTTCTAATCAATGGTCTTTCATTGACTGTTGTATATTGTTATCTCGGATAACTTTGCGTTGTACTATGTTTGTCCACCTTACGACCCAGTGCATCGGATTTAAGTTCGTATTTCAAAGAAATATCTGGTCCCAGCAGTTGGCAGTGAGCAATTGGCTAGATAGAGAAATATGGTTCTTATACCTCCTTGGTTGTACACATTTCTTCTCCATTCTCTCAGACCTTGAACAAAATCTCAGACCTTGTACAAAATCTTTTGATATGCAAATAATGCTATTTATATGTTATCATTGCTTTAGCTGTGTTTCAATGTTAATGTAGCTTTCAATGTGTCTCGATTATTACTTACCTTTCTTATTGAAATTATGTTTAGGGTTAACATCTAACATATGTTTACAGCACGCGCCAGCTACCTGAGCGTAATTTAATGTCAGTAATCGACCGCTTGCCGGCGGATTCCGCTGAACCTAATGAAGAACAAGAACTCTAACCTGATATTTGCAAATTGTGTTTTCTTCTTCCGGCAGGCGTTTTGACAGGTGTCTGGACATGAAATGACAGAAACTTGTGATTGGTAGACGGCTGAATCTACAAATTCCTTACCGTGAAGCTAATTTTACAAGCGGAAGAAATCTGTTGCTGGGTTCTATCAGTACTGGTACCTGGAAAACCCCAGTTGATTGAAACCGCACTCATATATTTGGAGCAAATGTCCTGCCTCATCTCCCTCTATCGTTCTCTCTCTCTCTCTCTCTCTCTCTCTCTCTCTCTCTTTCCCTCTCTCTCTCTCTTTATATATTTATATGAAATTAACATACTTCGACCACATCAAACGCCACAATGTCCAGAAAATGACGATACTGGAGGGCGTGGTACCTTGCAAAAGAGCGATGGGCAGGCCGTGGAGAAAATTGACACGGGACATTGCAGTGGCTCTGGTTTCGGCAGTGGCAGAGGTGGAAAAGTCGGCCAAAGATCGATTGCCTTAAAAGATCGGTTGTCATGAGAGCGACGTTCTGCTACATGATGATGATGATGATACTGATGGTGATGATAATGACGAAAATACATACATACATCATTATTTTTCTTTCTTCAGCTACAAATTAACTTTTTTAAATGTTGCTGTCAGATAATTAATTAGATATTAAATTGACAAAGACTTCTAGGTGTTGGAAAAATGTGTGCTGTTTCAGATGTAGGGTAAGGTGACTAATCTTTGTGCTGTTTGAGATGCTGGGTAAGGTGACTAATCTTTGTGCTGTTGGAGATGCTGGACATGGTGACTAATCTTTGTGCTGTTTGAGATGCTGGGTAAGGTGACTAATCTTTGTGCTGTTTGAGATGCTGGGTAAGGTGACTAATCTTTGTGCTGTTTGAGATGCTGGGTAAGGTGACTAATCTTTGTGCTGTTTCAGATGCTGGACATGGTGACTAATCTTTGTGGTGTTTGAGATGCTGGAAATGGTGACTAATCTTTGTGCTGTTTGAGATGCTGGAAATGGTGACTAATCTTTGTGCTGTTTGAGATGCTGAGTAAGGTGACTAATCTTTGTGCTGTTTCAGATGCTGGACATGGTGACTAATCTTTGTGCTGTTTCAGATGCTGGAAATGGTGACTAATCTTTGTGCTGTTTGACTTGCTGGACATGGTGACTAATATTTGTGCTGTTTGAGATGCTAGACATGTTAACTAATCTTTGTGCTGTTTGAGATGCTGGGTAAGGTGACTAATACTTGTGCTGATTTAGATGCTGGACATGGTGACTAATCTTTGTGCTGTTTGAGATGCTTGACATGGGGACTAATCTTTGTGCTGTTTGCGATGCTGGGTAAGGTGACTAATCTTTTTGCTGTTTGAGATGCTAGACATGGTGACTAATCTTTTTGCTGTTTGAGATGCTAGACATGGTGACTAATCTTTGTGCTGTTTGAGATGCTAGACATGGTGACTAATCTTTGTGCTGTGTGAGATGCTGGGTAAGGTGACTAATATTTGTGCTGTTTGAGATGCTGAACATGGTTACTAATCTTTGTGCTGTTTGCGATGCTGGGTAAGGTGACTAATCTTTTTGCTGTTTGAGATGCTAGACATGGTGACTAATCTTTGTGCTGTATGAGATGCTGGACATGGTGACTAATCTTTGTGCTGTGTGAGATGCCGGGTAAGGTGATTAATCTTTGTGCTGTTTGAGATCCTGGGCATGGTGACTAATTTTTGTGCTGTTTGAGATGCTGGACATGGTGACTAATCTTTGTGCTGTTTGAGATGCTTGACATGGGGACTAATCGTTGTGCTGTTCAAGCTGCTTGGCACGATGATAATTTGTTATATTTCTAGTTATATTTTTCAAATAAGTATAACACAAACTAAGCATTAAGGTTCATTATCCTTATTGAAAATGAACAAATAATCGAATTCCCATTCTGGATTTTACAGGAAAACATGCTCAACAGCTACAAGCCCAGAAGTGTCACTGGCTGATTTAATCTTAACACACTTCACAACGCCAACTGTGCACCTCAACTATTTTCTATAGAAATGTACCTACCATCCACCTCCACTCACCAAATCACTTCCCCATACAGATTATAAAGACAAAGCAACACCATTTGATCTCAAAGACATCCGACAGCAGAAAAGATATGTCATTGCTTTCAGTTTTTCATTATCAAAGTAGGTACCGACACTGTCTTCCCATTGTCACGTGCATAATTAGAGATTTGACGTTATCATTTCCGTTTTGTCTGCGCTATCTAGTAAAGTTCAATTGGTATTGTAGCGAGAGAGAGAGAGGGAGAGAGAGAGAGAGAAAGAAAGAGAGAAAATGAGATAGAGAGAGAGTTTGTTGTGGGAGGTGGGGAGATGTTTATCGTCCATCGGGGTGTTTCTGGTTCTTTTTCTGATGCTTAGGAGTGCTATTTTGTAATATTTATTTTAGCACAGTGGTCGGAGTAAACAGTAATTTTCAATCAACAATAAGAGTAAGACCAAAACTGGTTGGCGGGCCGGTCAAAAGTGGTTGGCGGGCTGGATCTGGCAGCGGACCGTAGTTTGGCCACCTGTGGTATAAAGTATACACGTCTTGGAACTGATAAAGATCCACGTGAGTTGTCTCTAATGGCTGCACATGATTATTATGTCATAGCAAATCTCTCGAACATCTACACTGCTACACAGAGCCGACCTCAGATAACCTAGCAATTTGTTCTCATCCCCGATATACGCTTTCTTAAGCAACTATTGCACAGTGACCTCAGAACGGGCAAGATCATGGGGAACAGCGGAAACGCTACAAAGACTCTTTGACATTTGTTCTGAACAATAACAAAGTCAACAGTGAATGACCTTCTGTGAGACTACTGCACAGGTCACTGCACATGTCACACTACAATCACATAAAGTTCCCATATCCGCTGATGGGACCACACTCGCTGAGTCTCAGAGACAGCAGAGTACTCGAAATCACAGAATGTTACAACATCTCAACTTCCGAATGTGTCATTGGGGGGGGGGGGGGGGGGGGCCGTCGTGTCAATTCAATTTAAGTGTCGTCTCCACAACGCAGGTTGTCAATGGACCTCCAATATTCTCTGTCTCTTATCTTGACAAGATACAAACAATCACATATTTCAACACGTCGCATGTTTTTGTTATCTTAGCTTGCGATAACCAGCTATCATTATTGCTATTATTACTATTATTTTTGAAAATGATACACTCTAAAAAAAAGATACTAATAACATCATCATCATGTAGCATGCCCTTTATAGAACGTCACTCCCATCACAGTCTGTCTGAAAGAAACTCGTTCCCTTGCCAAAACTTCAGCCTCCGCCACAGTCATACCCATGCATTCCTGGATATCTTGGTGCCATCGTCTTCTTGGTCTACCCTTCTTCTTTTGCCTGGCACCATACCTTCCATCACTGTCCTCTCAAGACCGTTGTGTCTCTTGATGTGACTAAAGTATTTGCATTTTCTAGCCAAAATTTAATTGATAAACCAATTCTCCTCTATGCTCAACTCTTGCCGAATGTCTACATTTGTCTCGTTCTCTGTCCAGGGTATTCTGATGATCTTTCTGTAACATTTTGACTCGAAGGATTCGATTCTTTGTCTGGAAGTTTTGGTAATCGTTCATGATTTGCAGCCATAAGCTGCCACAGTAAAAACACAGGCTCTCAAGACCTTTATCATATCAGAGTCAGTAATAGTAATAGAGATGACGGCCTACAGCCCGACTGCATTACAGTGGACATCTCTGAAATGGGACTTAAAACAAAACTAAGAAAAGGCACATGGAACGTAAGGAGCCTATACCAGGGCAAGTTATTCATGATTGGAAAAGAATTGAAGAGAACCAAGATAGAGGTTCTTGGAGTCTCTGAACACAGATGGATCGGTCAAGGGCTCTGTATCAGCACCTCATGAGATTTGATTTGAGGCGCTGCTTGCGGTACATGAAGAGATGGCATATGTGGAGTTGGCATCGCACGCAGGGGATATTTTAATCTCGATAGCGAACGAAATGATTCCCAGGATGTCGCACAAGAAACAGAGCTATATATAAGAGAAAACAGAGAAACTCATTGAAGAAAGGAAACGATTAAAATAAATGGAAAGTCAGGGGTCAAATACAGCATATAAAATCTGCGCAAGAAAGGTTAGAAGAGAAATAAGTAAAGGTAAAAGAAGATACATAGTGGAAACTTGTAGGGATATAATAATAACAACAACAACAAACAGTTAACCAACCAGTGCAAGCATCTGCCCTACATACGAACTGTCCGCAATGAAAGAAACAACAGAATTTAATCAGTAAAGCTCCGTTATTATTAATAGAGTTGATTCTTGTCATATTAAAAGCTCGGCGAATGGAGATTATGACGCAAAATAAACGCTCCAACAGTGCATAAAATCTCACATTCACATTATCTCATTATGCTCGGCGTTTGTCCGGCAGATGTGGCGAATGCCAGAAGTCATCAATATTCTGTATGCGTCCCGATTCGTTTTAATTAGCTACAGGTAGCGTCGAATGACGACTTACCCCGTGCGGATCTCTAGTCCTGGGGGACAGGAAGGGGAGGGATGGGTGGGGCCGCGGTGCGAATAAAACAGTACAAACCAATCGAACACATTATCTCATTTCACATTTGTAACAATGGTACCGAAAATCGTAAGTACTGACATAATTGAAAAATGTCAACGTAAAACAATAATGGTTGAAATCATTTGGACAAAATCATCAAATTGAAAATTGGATGAAATCAGCGTTAAAGGTAAAATTGCTATCTTACACAACATTTACTTGACAAGAGTGTACTTTTAAATGTGACAAATACAGTGTTATTTGGATTGTTACTCATTCACTTGCAAATAAACACATTGTAGGCGAATACAGTAATTACTTGTATATATCTATTACATGGAAAAATGTTACTGAAAACAAAGCATAGCAAAACAGGTATTCCAAAAGGAAGCTTATTCTGAAAATATTTTATGAAGAAATGCATATCATATAGTTAAAGGTAAATACAAATTCCAACAAGTTTGATTATAGAACATGACATTGAAAATGCAAATTTATTCCAGTGTCCCGTTAAGTTTTGACATAAATATCAACAATGCATTGCTGAAATAATTTGTCCCCTTTGCGTAGCAGACTAAGGCAAATGCGCACATAAGGCAATAATCATAATACTGAGATTATGTGAAACACACTTGCCTGCTGGCTGACCATTCTTTTCAACATCTGTCTTCATATAAGAAAAATTCCCGACTAGTAGAAGTGCTTCAAGACATTAATGATCTACAAAAAAGATAACAGAGATTATGGCGAACTACCACACAAACTATTTGTTATAAACTATTTAAAAACTGTTTACAAAAGTCATTACTCACATATTTCAAAGGCAACCAAACACGAGCGCAGGCAGATTTTGAGGAGGGCTACTCTTCCAATGAACACCTCCACGTAATCAACGGGGTGATGGAGAGATCGTGGGAAGTCTGTATGCCCATATGCATTGTATTTGTAGACTACGAAAATGCCTTTGATAGCGTAGGCATAATTGCAGTACAAAATACCTTAAAGAACCAAGGTATCGACAAAAAGTACACTCAGCTTATAGATAAGAAAAACGAGGTCTGCTCAACTGAGGTCAGTCTTTTCCACAAGCCATTTCCTATACCTGTACACCTAGAAACTCCCCAAAACTGTTCACAGCTGCGATTGAAGAAGTTTTAGATCCCAAAACTAACAGGATTGAGATTTCAAGTTTATGTGGCGAGACACTGTAACGCCTACGTTTTGTGGACGACATCTTCAACCACAGCATTGCAGAAGCCTACATGAGCTGAATGGAGCTGAATAGAAATAGAAAAGAAGACTTAATTTCTACTGAACACTTTCTTCCGTAATGGCGAACTGCAATTGGAAAATAAGCCAATCGAAAATGTCAATGCGTATGTTTACCTAGGTGAGGAATTCAACAAGCACAACCATGATAAGGACATATCATAGAGAAGAGCGTCTGGTTAGCTCAGCTTTCAGCCCATTAAACAGATACTCCAGAAAATGATGGGCGTCAAGGCTAGAGGTCACACCTTCAATGGTATGGTAATCCCCGAAACGGTATATCAATCCATATTTGATTAATTGTGTTATGTGGTTCATTTTACTGAAAGAATCTGCAACCGGATTAATTCTTCTAATCACCAAATCTGATTTTCCAATGTTTCGGTTGCCTTATATACATCAGTTCATTGCCTCTTTATTGTCAATAATATGCAACTGTCCGTATTATTCCTGTTTGCTATTACGGAATCTGTACATTGGAAAAACTGTCTGGTAAATTTGTCTATGAATTCAAAAACAATAAAGTTCTATGACAAAGAACCACAGCGACCAGCAGAAGACTTTTTAGCCTGTAGATAAACAATTTCTCATTCCAGTCTTGTAGACCAGCAGGCGATTGAAATATTCATGCACTTCACCCCACATATCCCGCCAAGTCTCCCGGCGCAGTCATGATGGCCCTGGATAGGTCTGGGCCGATATATCTAGAGTTCCCATATATTTTCTGATCAGAGGGCTAGCAGTGATTAGGGTCTTTGATTGGACTACTTCTGTCCTACTGCTTCACCACTTCCTCTGCATCCACCTGTTGTTGTTTACTTGTAGATTTGATGGGCCTTGAGAAGTACACAAATGATGCTGGTATGTGTTCTTCATAGATTTTCTGCATGATATCGGCATGAAAACATGAAGTGTATAGACAATGTTAGCAATGTTGACGCAAGACGATAGTTGACTAGGTCTCAGTGGCCCACAGCAGTCAATGACGTAGACAACACAACCCGGCTTGAATGCATTACATGGAGCGCTGGGCAGGAAGAAATGTAACATACAAAATAACTACCACACCGCGCTATGAACACAATAGTGAATTATGATCTACGAATCCGTTCCCACAATGATCATTGATTGATGTTATGACATGAAAATACCACGTGAACCAGCTCGAGAGGTGAAAACATGAAGAAGAAACTATTTTGACTTAAATGACGGCATGCCCGGTATCCATAACAGAAGACAATATATGAATTAGATTCGATGTAAGTGAAAAACATTTTTCCAAATACAATCCACCATTGGCGGCCCGCCATAGATATATTAATAGAAATCCACATGAAGTGATGGAAGCAGATAGAATAACACAAAACAACCGGACGAAAGGGGGCTAGACTGGAAACCAATATATTCTGCAACATATTAGCAGTTAGCACTATGTACCCATCATCTTGTTAAATGTTAACATTACAACCACAATGCGATATATATTAATAGTCAACATTATGGGCACATGTACAGTTAATTTGCTGCAAGATTGAACGGCAGAAAGGTATACGACAGCAGTGCATTAAAGTGTGATAAATATGTATGACGACATTAAAAACATTATGATAAATATGTTTGACTACAATAGAATCAATATTGTAAATATGTATGACTGCAATAGAACCATTATAGTAAATATGTTTGACTACAATAGAAGCAATGTAGTAAATATGTATGACTACAATAGAACCAATGTAATAAAAATATCTGGCGACAATAGAAGGGTAGAGTGATAAATATGTATGTCAAAAATTGCAGTACTGGGATAAAAAAAATTTTCGGCAATTGAAAAGGGGTGTGATAAATACTTTAATATTTATGTCTTTAATATTGATGTTATCAACTGACAAATAATAATGTTATCATTGATAATGCCCCTTGCAGAACGTCGCTCCCATGACAGTGCGTCTGAAAGAAATTCGATCTCTTGAAAAAACTCAAGCCTGAACTTAAGATCTTGATGCCATCGCCTTCTCGATCTGCATCTTCCTCTCGTGCCCGACTCCTTACCTGCCTTCCCATTTTATCAAGACCGCCGTGTTTTTTTATGTACCCAAAAGTATCTCATTTTGTTGTTCATTATGGAATTTATGAATCATTTCACCTCTATGCCCACCTATTGCCGAACGTCTACATTCTTCTTTTTTCAGTCCATTGTATTCTGAGGCCCCTTAAATAACATTTTGAGTCGAAAGACTTGATTCTCTTCTATGAGATTTTGATGACTGTCCATGATTCTACCAGGGGAAAAAAACAGGTTCTCAAAATGTTCACTTTTGTTGGTTTACTGGTATTCTGTCATAGCTTCCAGAAGTTGTGTAGCAACTGCATTGCATTCGCCGATCTCCTTCTGATTTCTTTTGAGGAGTCGACATTATTTTCAGTTTTGGAGTCACATACTCGAAGTTTGTGACCAGTTCTATTTCCACACCCCCATCATTGGTAGTTGTTTGATAAATGGTTAGTTCATCAATGGCGAAAACACGATAAATGTGTTTGTTATCAATGGCAGCAGTGCGATACATGTGAATGTTATCAATGGTAGTAATCCCATACGTATGTATGTCACCAATGTTAGTACTGCAATAAATATGTATGCCATTAATTGAGTTGCATGCTCACAAATGTCCTATAAACAAATGTGTTTTCTCGTTCCGTGTTCGTTTATTTCTCACCAAGAAGCACGGTAAGATGACTATAATTAACTGCCCGCCATGTACTGCACCAACCCAACCCTCCTCACACCAGACCACTCAATTCTCTATCCCCCTGTTCTGAGCCATAACATGTCAAATGTATGGCAGTTCCTTTAGTGATTTCAATAGCTCCATGAGCCAGCTATCCAGTAGCAGCATGCTATAATTCTTCTATCCCTTCTTGCCTCTCCATTGCTCCCCTCTCTAACTCACGTGGGAGCCGAACATTTACGAAGATGGCATAAATGTGTCGTCAGTATCTGGAAGGGGAACAATTTTAACTGATCAAAGGAAGTATATCTATGAGCGAATACCATATTTGCCGTTCATCAATGATACTCAGAGAAACGAACTCAATATGTCCCGTTCTTTGGAATGGGCAACTTCCCACCCCCAAAAAGGCTCCCTCTTTAAGTGGCATAGAGCCTGGCGTGTCGATTATGTTTATTGATTGCTGTTCTTTATTTACCTAACAATTATACTTGTCCTCCACTGTCTCCTTACTTTGTCCTTGTAATGACGACATTGAAAACATAACAACTAAGCGTTCCAGTGTGTGCGATAATAATTAGTTTCGTCTCAGAATTTCACAGCAGCAACGTGTTGTATATTTTAGGAATGGAAATCGTTAGCTTCTTGTCCCTTATTTTACCCCAAACAAATAACATTTTATCTTTTTAGAACCAAATATTTATTTTTATCACCGGATAGTTGTGCCACAAAATAATCCTCTTCATAAGTGGTGGGTGTGTCAAACATTCTGCTTTCGCGAATTTCGAGTTGTTTATTGCTTCCTTTGTTTCTGAAATCTTTTTTGAAATCAACATTCTTGAATATTTCGACGTTGGTCTGTGGAGAGAAGAGTAGCAGCCAGTTTCTGCAGCAGCATGGCATTATCCATGCTGCCAGACGATGCAATAACAACCATGTTATGGTGTCCTTGAGTGAGCGACAGGACATATAGTGATGTCAACAGGCACACTGTCGGCAGAACATCCCTGTGAGACAAGGCACTTGGCTATAAGGCTCGCTTATGGCCTACAGGTAGATGATTGTTTATATACTGCTCGTCTCAAGAGCTGACAATCATTCATTTTTGCAACTGAATATAACCATCGTTTCAACACGTACATCTTCATTTAAGTTGCACTTATATACTTAAAATAAAATTATATCGACCTGCTCTCCCCGTAACCCGAAATGGAATGTCCAGCTACAGTCATCAGCTGCCAAGTACGTTTGATGGGACCCAGGGAACTCTGTTTGGGGTGAATTAATGGACATGAACTAATAGGTACTTTGCGATAAATAGCTCTATTTTTAATCTATATGTGTGTGTGTTTGTGTGTACTTGATAAAAAAAAAAGAAAACTAGTTATCATAATGGTCTCTGCCCCTACAGTTGATATGACGTTAACGACATTGAGATCTTCTGTGAAATGCTTGAAGCCAGCCTACATAAAAATCGACAAGGAGATTCTAGAGGTAGAACAGAAGCCAGCCTGCATGAAAATCGACAAGGAGATTCTAGAGGTAGAACAGAAGCCAGCCTGCTTGAAAATCGACAAGGATATTCTAAAGGTAGAACAGAAGCCAGCCTGCATGAAAATCGACAAGGAGATTCTAGAGGTAGAACAGAAGCCAGCCTGCATGAAAATCGACAAGGAGATTCTAGAGGTAGAACAGAAGCCAGCCTGCATGAAAATCGACAAGGAGATTCCAGAGGTAAAATAGAAGCCAGCCTTCATGAAAATCGACAAAGACATTCTTGCGCTAGAACAGTTCCGACCAAATTTTCCTTGGTTGTTGTTTTTGTTGTTATAATGACGCAATTAATTTAAGAAGGAAGCGTTTAGCAAATTACAATATGATGAATATTTGCTTCAAGAAACCTGACAACACAATAGAGTCTAGGGAACTAAAGCCGATATTTAAAACTTGTACATAAACGATATCAAATTGGTTACTAACGTTGCAGTACTGCACCAGGTAAATATAGAGAGCGACCGCAAACCAGGTACAGCAAAGGTAATTCCAGATCCCTATAATAAATGCAGGCATACATAAATAAACTTCTACATACATACATACATACATACATACATACATACATACTAGCAAACATAAATACTTACATACATACAAACAGATATACATACATATACATATATACATACATACATACAGACAGACATACATACATATATGCATGCATACAAACATACATACATACATACACACACATACATACATACATACATACATACACACATACATACATACATATATACATGCATTCATACATACACACATACATAAATCATACATACATATATACAAACATACATACATACATAAATACATACATACACACATACATACATACATATATACATACATACATACACACATACATAAATCATACATACATATATACAAACATACATACATACATAAATACATACATACACACATACATACATACATATATACATACATACATACATACACACATACATAAATCATACATACATACATACATATATACAAACATACATACATACATACATGCATCATACATACATGCATACATACATACATACATACATTAACAGACACTCAACCCTCATACACCCACACAAACGCCTACACAAACACACAGACACATACATACATACATACACACACATACCTAGCTACACACACGCACACACACGCACGCATACATACACACATACGTTATTGCTCATTGCAAGCGATGATGGCCACAGCATCAGACGAGTTTGTCTTAATAGTGTGATGTGCGCTGTATTTGGATTAATGTGAGGGAGTGAATGGGCTGCTCATCAATCAAACTCTCTTGTCCCGAGTTACCTTGGATCAGTAGCAAGACTATTGGTCGAGACGACTCGAGGTAACTCAGGAAGCAAGAGCTCTGGTCTTACCGCCCGTGAGACCAGGGATCGCTTGAAACGCGGAATTCGATCGCCCACCTTTCCGTTCATCACTGTGAGAGGCGATTACCTTAACCTCTTGACTACAGCGATCCCCCATACATACATATATACATGCACACATATACATAAACATACATGCACATAAACACATACACACATGCATACATACATACATACACACACATACACACACGCCCGTATGCATCACGCATGCACGCACGCTCCCACACACGCCCAGTCACCCACGCACGAACTCACACCCCCACACACGCCAACTCACCCACGCACGAACTCACACCCCCACACCCCCACACACGCCCACTCACCCACGCACGAACCCACACCCCCACACACGCCCACTCACCCACGCACGAACTCACACCCCCACACACGCCCACTCACCCACGCACGAACCCACACCCCCACACCCCCACACACGTCTACTCACCCACGCATGAACTCACACCCCCACACCCCCACACACGCCCACTCACCCACGCACGAACCCACACCCCCACACACGCCCACTCACCCACGCACGAACCCACACCCCCATACACGCCCACTCACCCACGCACGAACTGACATCCCCACACACGCCCACTCACCCACGCACGAACTCACACCCCCACACACTCCCATTCACCCACGCACGAACCCATACCCCCACACAGGCCCACACACCCACGCACGAACTCACATCCCCACACCCCCACACACGCCCACTCCCGCACGCACGAGCCCACACCCCCACACACGCCCACTCACCCACGCACGAGCTCACACCCCCACACACGCCCACTCACCCACGCACTAACCCACACCCCCACACAGGCCCACTCACCCACGCACGAACTCACACCCCACACCCCCACACACGCCCACTCACCCACGCACAAACCCACACGCCCACTCACCCACGCACGAACCCACACCCTCACATCCCCCACACACGCCCACTCACGCACGCACGAACTCACATCCCCACACCCCCACACACGCCCACTCACCCACGCACAAACTCACACCCCCACACCCCCACACACGCCCACTCACCCACGCACGAACCCACACCCCCACACACGCCCACTCACCCACGCACGAACTGACACCCCCACACCCCTACACACGCCCACTCACCCACGCACGAACTCACACCCCCACACACGCCCACTCACCCACGCACGAACCCACACCCCCACACACGCCCACTCACCAAAGCACGAACTCGCACCCCCGCACCCCCACACACGCCCACTCACCCACGCACGAACTCACACCCGCACACCCCCACACACGCCCACTCACCCACGCACGAACACGTACACACACACACACACACACGGTACGAAATTCGCCTCTCAAATCATCAAAGAAACGATGGACTATCGACTCCCACCAGTTTCAAGCGACACCTTGTCTCACAGTTTGAATGACCTGAATGCCTGCATTTTGAGCTACTTCCAGTCGTCTTGATTGTATGTCTTGCCACTTGTTCCCGTTATCTCAGGACGAGAGAATGAGATTGATGTCCAGGGCAGCTTCTTTCTCACTATAATCCAAATTCAGCGAACTTTACATCTTCAGGACGAGGACAGTCTGATGATGTCGCCATCTACGCTTCCGATGGGCAACTTACTTACTTACTTAGCTATGCTATTTTTACCAATGAAGGTATTCCATGCAGTGCAGTTTGCGCCAACTATGGCGTGATCCTCGTGAACCTATCAGAATCAATTTGTAAAATGTTGGGACCGCAACAATAAGTGACTCAAGATCTTCATAGAACCTATCTTTGGATGAGTCCGAATTTGTCAGTTGTTGCGAAGGCACTTACGATTGTGATCTGACGTTCTCCTTTCAGAGGAAACCGCATTGTAATGAGGCAGTCGCTGATTCCCTTAGGTAGACTTGTTAATTGCTGTACTGTAGTGGATCTTATGGCAAATCCAACACCAGCCTGACTTCGCTCCTGATTGCTGCCGCCGCTCCAGAAGAAAGTGTAGCCAGCCCTATACTCTGAGAATTGTACCTCCTCTGCCAATAGCGTCTCGCTTAGGCCGGCTTTGCTGATGTTATATATAGCCATACTTACATGATAAGCAGCATAGATGACGCCATAACCTGCTGCCAGTCTACATTGCTCTTCTGTTTGAGTTCATTATGGATGCCACCAGACCACGCATTTGCCTGGAATTCACACTAGTCGACGACTTACACTTGTGTTCAAGGAAACATGTTGTTATTTTCTATTTGGACTGGTTAATTCGTTCATTATTTTATGATTTCTTCCGTCCGATTATCCTAGTCTGCACATCGGCTATTTAAATAGCACTACGATTAAACATGTGTCGTATTTCCCGGTCTAGTTCACGCGGCTGACTTTCACGAGATTGGAGCCTTCGTATTCGCTGAAAATGTCAGTTTTGGTGTGTAAGATTTAGACACTACGATTTTGAACTGAACACAGCCGGAGAGAGATATCTAACTCATTCACACGCTGAGTGATGTCCCTACGATCTATTGTGGGCATGGGAAAGGCACGAAACACAACGTTAGATGTCGTCCCCCTCAGCTGCTTTGCGATGTACCTGTTTACAGGAAAGAATTCGGAAGTAAACCCTGATGGAAAATCTGCATTTTGTGCTTTATCCAGTCGTCTCGATAAATATTTTGTCATTTGCCAAGGGCAGCTCAGGACCAGAGAGTAAGGTTCACAAAAGGCGCAGTTCCATGCTCACTTTAATCCACATTATCATGCAAGTCACCCATTTTAGCGCACACAGCAATAGAAAAGACTGCCCACACGGCTGAACAAAGAGAGTGGTCTTCATCACTTAGACGAACATCATGATCATATCTAGCCAGTCCCCTTGCGACCACGGCGGTCCTCCGTTCTGGCCTGTTAGTCCTAGTGTTGTCTATGAGTGTGTAAACATTCCATGTGGCACGAGTAATAGGCACTACCCTTTTCTTATTTGTATTTCGACCGTAATATAGTGGGAGCCCCTCCAGCCATGACATTCTGGTCAGGGTGAAGTGAAGTAGGCAATGTTTAGGGCACCTATTCTAGCCTCTATCTCGCGCTACGGAGGTGAACAGTGCTGTCCTAGAGAGAGCTGGTCAGTCGTTCAGGGGGATGCCGGGTTTCACTGCTGCCTCAAGTCAGTGAAGGACGACCAAATGGGCGGAACCGTCTGCGTGCAGGTCAGCGACTACAGCTTCCAGTGTATCCTCACCTTCTGTTTTGCCGCTCGCCCATCGCCACAGGACGTATGCATGGGATATGAAATGCAGGTGATGTCGTGAGTGGCGAGTGAATTTGATTTAAGTGAGAGTCATTTGCGCAAAATAGGACTTACTCTATCGTCCGGGCCTGACATGGTCTAGCACCAAGACAGTGTCGATACTGCTAGTGAAGGATCCGGAAGCAGAAAATGACTTTGGCTTCTTCTGTGCACTTAGTATTCTTCAACACCTGCTGTCCCAGTCTTCTTGGCCGTTGGACAAACGTTTTGTATATTTGGTCCAACCCGTCGAGACCAGGTTTCATTTGCTTGGATTGACACACCCTGTGTCCTAACGTGTGTTCGCTGCGCATGCTGCAGCTGGTCAGAGCTGATAACAGGACGAAGAGACGTTCCGTGACCGCCTGGTACTGTATCAGCCATGTAAACATGTAAACACAGTAACAAGTGAATAATTACATCGATGAAATCAATCAATGACCGCCTGCTGGATGTGGACACCGCAATGGATGAAGCAGCAATCCACACACTGCAAAGTTTCGACATTAAGCGAAGTTCAAGCGGAGTGGGGCGCATGAGAGGACGGCGCAGGAGCATGTACAACCAGCGAGCTACAGGGACCATCAGCATCCATACCTTACGCCATTTGATGAGAGAGACTGAGCACCTATGGGTATGCCCGGAGTGCAGTGACGTCGATTCTTAGGAACAGAAACAGAAGTACATCGATACTATGAGGCTGCGTCCTTAACCTTTGACTGTCCCCATTCCAACTGCAAGGCAGCAGTTGATAGTTGACATGTATATTTTGTGGCCGCCAAGAAAGAAACCACATCAGTTTGGAGAATCATGACGTCATGGTACTCCCTAGCTACCGCTGTTCATGAAGACAAAATGTAATTCTCAACAAACGTAGATAACAATACAAGTATAATGCTTTAGAACAACAAGGACACATTCAGAAAAAGCGTTTTACACTATCATTATACACACATCACCGCTGTTAGCGAAAAATGCATCGTGAACTACGCAGCTTGGGACAGTTTTCGAAAGCGTGGCGCCATCTTGAACCTGATATACCCGTCATATAAATATATATATATATATATTGCTGGACGACCTGTTTCATAAGAGGCGGTTACACCTCTACGGGTCCCAACTTGGATTTTATTCGCTTCTGTCTTGGACCACGGTGGACGAGTGGCGATACATTTCCCGTATGTTGCATTCAGATATTGTTTCTGAAATCGAGTGAGTCAGACCAGTGCGTAGGTAGTCTTCCCCATATTCGTCTTCTGCCCCGTGGGTACCAGATTGATGTAGCTTTGCTCCAACAGTCATCAATTCTCCAAAGCAGGTGACCAGTCAATTTGTGGAGCGTGAGACCGAGCATATGTCTCTCGAGGGAGGTTTGGGTCACTATGAGTTTGGACTTTGAGTATTTCTTTTGTAAGTGTCCATATTTCTTCGGCAAAGCACATTGCAATTAAAACTGTAGAGTTGTATAAGGAAGCGAGCAAACTCTGGTCGCGGGTATGGTCTAGTGCCGTTCATATGGACGAGAAAGAAGGCCAAACCGTCTTGTTATTTCTGAGTTTAGGTCGTTCTGCATGTTCAAAAAGTGCCCTGTGTGTATATACTCCTCTTCACCTTCCAGATTCTGACCATCGAGGATGACTGGGTCATTTGTAGAGAAACGGTTACGCATGACTTTTGTCTTGGAGGTGTTTCATTTCGAGACCCGCTTTTTTATAATTTGTGAAGCATAGCTACCATATTGTTGGCGGAAATGGTTAAGTCACTTGCCATTGACGATGATGCCAAAGGGGGTCCAATTGCATTGACTAATGACGTTCTCCAGGTATGAGGAAAAGAGACTTGGTAAAATAAGATCCCTCAGCGAACACCTTTCTGGACGAACAATATTACTGGTCTTTATAATGGCTGGAGGGTTGTCCTACAGTCTGTGTAGCAGTTAGAAATAATTCTGACATAGTCGGGATCAATGCCTTAGTCCAGCAGAGAGTACCAGACGAAGAGAGGCTATACAGAGTCAAATGCCATCTTGTAATCGATAAAGGTGAAGACCAAGGGCGTTTAGGACTCTCTAGCTGTCTCAACTAGACGGCAGCAAGTTGAGATGTGGTCCATTGTGCTGAAGGCACATCGACAGCGAGCCTGTTTGGTTCGTTGCGTGGCCTCGAGGAGGTGACGGATGCTAGCTAGTATACATTTGGTAAAGAGTTTGTAGGTGACAGAAAGAAGCGTAATTCGACGGTAGATTCCAAGGTCTTCCATGTCCCCTTTTTTAAGTAAGAGTATTGCTTTAAAGTTATGCATGTTGTAGGTATTGTTCCTGTGTGGAGGTAAGTTGTATAGCGTTTAGCTAAGGATAGATGGAGTGGTAGTTCACTGGCTTTGAGGTCATCTACAGTGATGTTATATGCTGCTGGTGATTTCCTGGGTGGCACACTCTTAAAGGCGAGGCGGATTTTGAGGATAGGAAAGTTGGATGGGGTGGAAGTGGAATTGGATTGAGATGGGTGAAGGATCAGCTGATTGAATAGTTCAATTTCTGATCGTGAAGTAGTTCGGGACCCATCAGGCGCTTTCAGACAGGAAATGACATGGTGGTGCTCGGCTATGTGCCGAGAGGCTAGTTTTATGTTGGCGATCTGCCGAGAGGCTAGCTTTATGTTGGCGATGTGCCGAGAGGCGAACTTTATGTTGGCGATCTGCCGAGAGGCTAGTTTTATGTTGGCGATCTGCCGAGAGGCTAGCTTTATGTTTGCGATGTGCCGAGAGGCTAGCTTTATGTTGGCGATGTGCCGAGAAGCTAGCTTTATGTTGGCGATGTGCCGAGAGGCTAGCTTTATGTTGGCGATGTGCCGAGAGGCTAGCTTTATGTTGGCGATGTGCCGAGAAGCTAGCTTTATGTTGGCGATGTGCCGAGAGGCTAGCTTTATGTTGGCGATGTGCCGAGAAGTTAGCTTTATGTTGGCGATGTGCCGAGAAGTTATCTTTATGCTGCGCCAGGACTCTGTCGCTGCAAAGGGAGCGTTGTCGGACAAACTCCTAGTTTCTTCTTTGAGTTTTTCAAGGTAGAGTGAGCTAATGGCTTTGAAAACTGTATTGTTGGACGGAGAGCGAGACATTTTGCTTCTATCTTACAACAATGCTCGTGTAGCTTGTGCTGTTTTATCACCTGTGTGGGATGGCGAGGTGGACTGACGCTCACCTGTGGGATGGCGAGGTGGACTGACGCTCACCTGTGGGATGGCGAGGTGGACTGACGCTCACCTGTGGGATGGCGAGGTGGACTGACGCTCACCTGTCGGATGGTGAAGGGGACTGACACTCACCTGTGGGATGGCGAGGTGGACTGACACTCACCTGTGGGATGGCGAGGTGGACTAACGCTCACCTGTGGGATGGTGAGGTGGACTGACGCTCATATGTGCGATGGCAAGATGGACTGATCATAGATGTAGGTCCGCATTGGCACAGCACTGAAAAAGATCGTTGTGCATGCAGAATATTGCTAATTTCCCCGTAAAGGGCATATTTGCGGGACTGACCACGAGAATTATGTGTGAGTGATATTTACTTCCTGCCTGCGGAAGAGGGACTATTAAATCAGATGACTGGGTTGAAGCGAAAGTGGCCAAGCGCGGGCTCTGATTAAATAAATATCTTCAAAACTCACTATTCTATCAAAGGCCTGGTGCAACAAACAGCTCGTCGGTGTGCAGTATTGAGTATTGGTTACAGCTCACTTAAAAGTTCCAGAATGCAGCAGAAATAGGAAACATCAGACAAATGTACGATGGTATAAAAAAAAAACTATTGGTCCTGTGAGTCGGAAATCTGCACCACTCGAATCCATTACTGACGAAAAAATAACAAATAAAGGAAAACAGATGAAGCGATGGGTCGAGCACTATTCTGAGCTCTTCACAAACGACAATATAATCATTCCAACATATTTGACGCTGTTTAAAGCTATGTTAATATGGTCGAGCTAGACATTAAATCATCTAATGAAAATCGGAAAATCGGAAAAAAACCTGCTAAAACACCAGGCACCAGATTTGACCAAGAGCTGTAAGGATACACTCTTGCAAACGCTGTATAAGATGTTTTGTCAGTGCTGGAAAGAGGCCATTATAACTCAAAATATTAGAGATGCACAGAATATAAGATTTTTTAAAAAAAAAAGGTGATAGAAGTGACTAATAACTATCGTGGTGTCAGCCTGCTCAGTGTTGTTTGCGAAGTCTTGTCAGAGTAATCTTCCAGTCTTTACACAAATTTGCTGTACCATGGTATCCGCAGTCACAGTGTGGATTCAAGTGTTAAAGATCAACAATCGACAGGATTTTCTCTTCTAGGGAACTTCGGGAAAAGACAGGTGAGCAGAATCAGCCCTTTATTATCGCGTTAATTGACCTTACAAAAGCATTTGATTTAGTTAGAAGACATGGAATCTTAAAATAATCTCAAAAATAGGCTTCACAAGCAAACTGCTGCGACTAAAATATCGCTCCAATAAAGCATGAAACAAACGAGCGAATTTGATGCTAATATACCACAACCATTTGGGATTCGAAGTGGTGTTCAGCAGATCTGCGTTCTGACCCAGACACTGTTCGGAATCTTCTATGCTCTGTTACTGAATCATGCATTTGGCAAGGCAATTGAAGGAATGAACGAATATATATATATATATATATCAGGTCGGTCAATAGGTGCATTAGAAGCAGTGCTTCCATTTCTCTGAGCTCATAAATATTTTTTGAAATCGTAACGTGAAATAATACACTTTGGCAGATTAAGTTGTGCTGAATGTTGTTCTTAATCTGATTTGATTGGCGTCTTGTCAATTTCTAGAGTTAATTGACTTCACGCTAGAAAGGGGTCTTAGTCCGTCTTTTCCCGTGCTTTCGCCACACATGTTTGGAGTCTTCGTTTTGTCGGATCCTGTCTTCCTCTGCTTGCAGGCTACCAGGTCTGTTTTTGGCAAGTTCCTTTGAATTAGAGGTGTCCATGCCAATTTTTATCAGGTAACGCTTGAAACGTCGTTGGGGTCTAATATGGAACGGGTGCTGGAATTAGACCCTCGAAAATCTGGGGCTACCCTCTAAGTAACATGATTGTCTACCTAAAGAAATTGACGGAAGGGCACCACCAGGAGTGGAACCTGCGGCTTAATTTGACTGAACACGCCAATACTGTAGAACGACTGACAAATCGAGAGCACTACCGTTGGGTCTAATAATGAACGTACGCTGGTATTAGACTCACGGAAGACAAGTCATCTCTCTAACACTCTAATGAAAGAACGACACGGAAATCGTGTTTAACTCCGCAGAAACCGCAGATTTCAAATACCTGGTCATTGACAAACAAAAGCCCTCAATAAATTCGTCTGGCCAAATAGTGAACGGGTGCTGGAAATAGACCATCTGAAGACAGGTCAGTTTTACCCTACTAATGACAGGGCGTTGCTACGGAAAACCAGCTCATATCGAGAGGAGCCGCAGAAACTTTGGTTCACGTACCAGGCTGATAAGCCAATGGCGCGAGGCTACCATGTGGGGGATTACGGCCGAACCCTTGTAAGCCGCAATTCCGCCCAAAATCTCAGCACCCCTGCAATGGGAGGCTCCTACATGTTCGGGACCTGGCGCTCGCGCCCCAGCCCTATCCGGTAGAGCCGCAGAAAGAGGTCTCTGCCGTCCGCCGATCAAAGCGGGTGGACAACTGCTTGATATTCACCTTATACGGCGATGGGGTGCGAAACCACCAACACAAGACTTAGTACCTGGTCGGGGTGTCGAAAACAGTAGAGCAGCCACCTCACTGTGAACTGTCGAGACTCAACCAATGACCATGAGATCTGTCCGCACACCAGGCGAACAACATCTCTGTGACATTACCAGGCTTGTCCTCTGGTTAAATGCACTTCGGCTACGATATCTACCTCTGTACGTTATCAGCCATCTAGCTATCATGCTGGACGCAGAAGAGATGCAGACCAGCGGACATTGCACACCTGCCCCACTGTGTCAACACCCCAGGTGGCGGGGAATGCTAGGCGTACCATCTCTGCATAGAAGCCAAGAAAATAAAGGGAGAAAGAGATACCCCACTCACATGCAAATGCTACGTTTCTGGCAGGACGTGACGATCCTGGGATACAGACACACTGGACTGCCTTTCTTCCGGGTAAACCAGTCCATCTCATATATCATCTCACATATCATCATTGTACCCTATAGACACGAGTAGTGAAGACTCGATAGTCTGGTAAGACAACTTCCATAAGAGAGAAAACTCTGATCATAAACAACTGCTGCCTTGCAGATAGGCTGGGGACAGCCAAAGGCTAAGGAGGGCATCCCTACAGAAACGCCTGTTGAAATCGGATGCACGGGGCCGCAAGGTTAACAAAAACAGTGCAACGTATATCGCAGCATGATGACAGTACAACCGATTAGAAAAACGCATGGCGCTCATCCTGCGGAGTCCCGCCAGGCAGCGATAGTGCCGGGCCTCACGCCTCGAAGGGGCCCACCCTTGACTACTGGTGGTCACCCACCCATGTGTCGTGGAGTCAAGGCACATGGCTATGGGGCAACTTCTATTGACCAAAACCTCAAGACCCTCAAAATACTACAGTGGAATGCGGAGGGAGTCATTAACAAAAAACTTTCCCTAACACATCACTTGCATGAAGATAAGATTGACGTGGAATGTATCCAGGAAACGCACCTCAACAAAAATCATAAATTCTCAATCAGAGGATACCAGACCTTCCGTCTAGATAGAGAAGGCCAAAAAGGAGGGGTCCTGATACTGACCAGAAACTGCATACCGAGTAGCGCGGTATCTGTCAATCACACCGGACAAGCAGAAATTGTAGGAGTTGACATAATGGCTCAAGAGACGAAGCTCCGCATTTTCAACCTGTACGGACCACCAAATAGAGACCTATCGCTCTCGAGTATGGAGGTCAGAGACTCCAACTGCATAGTAGTTGGAGATTTCAACAGCCACTCGGAGAGATGGGGATACTCTGACACAGACAGCAGAGGTGACGAAGTGGAAGATTGGGAGATAGATGCAAATCTCTCCCTAATCAATAGGCCGGAGGATAGCCCTAGCTTCTATTCAAGAACATGGCATACCACCTCGACTCCAGATTTGGCCTTCTTCACACAGGACATACACCATAAAATAGACCGCCAGGTGCTAAACCAACTGGCAGGTAGCGACCACAGGCCGATCAGGCTAACCATTGACATGGAAGTAGGCCCACAGGAAACAAAACCGCTCCCACGTTGGAATTACAAACGAGCCGACTGGGACAGATTTGCAATCCTGACAGATGGGCTGTGTGAAACCATCAACACACGAAACACCAAAATGAAGCCCATGGTGGAAAGCCTAAGCAAGGCAATAATGCAAGCCGCCACTGAAACCATCCCAAGAGGAGCTAGGAAAAACTATAAGCCCTACTGGAATGATGAGTTGCAGAAAGTGGAAGATACAGTAACCAATGCTAGGAACATGGCAGAGCGAGAAAAATCCATGGAGGCAAACATCGCCCTCAAAGCCGCCACGGCGAAATACAAACACACTCTTAAGCAAACAGCAAGAGAAAGCTGGAAAAATAAAACGGAATCCTAAACCTGGACAAAGACGGGAACAAGCTATGGAAGCTAGTCAGAGCCATGAACGACGAAACACTGTCAAATAAACAAATTACCATCAAGTAGGGCGAGAACTTAATCGCAGGTAAGAAAGCCGCAAACGCCTTTGTCGATCACTATGCCAGAGCAAACCACATCGAGGTCCCTGCAGATAAGCATACAGACATTAGCGAAGAGCTAAAGGGGCACGATAACATGAATACGGCACCTGAAGAGCACATGATGGCCAAATTAACAATGCGCGAAATGGAAGAGGCTATGAAAACATTAAAGAAAAGGAAATCTCCCGGAAAAGACGGGATAACAAACGAAATGCTGATGGGGCTGGGCCAAACAGCGAAAAGGAAACTGCTATCGGTCCTGAACCAAAGCTGGAAAAGGGGAATTGTACCCCAGGCAATAGACGCAATACTGGTACAACTACCAAAAACAGGAAAGGATAAAACAGATCAAAATGGATACAGGCCCATCAGCCTACTGAGCTGTGTCGGCAAGCTGATGGAACGGATGACAAACACCAGACTGATGTGGCATCTGGAAGAAAAACGAATACTAATTTAGACAGCACAGATCCACTGAGGACCAGGTCATCCTCATAGCCCAGGAGATAGAAGATACCTACCAGGCACAGAAACACACAGTAGCTGTTTGGGTGGATCTGGAAAAGGCATTTGACAAAGTCTGGAAAGACGGACTTAGAGTCAAGCTAAGAAGAAGTGCTGTTTGTGGGAAAATGTACAAGTGTATCAACCACTACCTCAAACAAAGAACGGCCAGAGTCCAAGTACAAGGGCAGATGAGCAAAAAGGTGACACTCGAGCAGGGAGTACCCCAAGGGGGAGTACTGTCACCCACACTCTTCCTGGTATATGTAAACGATATTACAGAGAATGTACCAAGAAGAGTCCATAGCTTAATGTTTGCAGACGATCTGGCTACGTGGACCTCTGAAAAAAATCTCACTATAGCAAGAAATCGGATGCAGACGGTCCTAACATCGCTGGAAGAGTGGGCGAACTCATGGCTGGTCAAAATAAACGAGGAGAAAACCACATGCACAATATTCTCGCTTTCATTAAAACCCCAAAATACCAAATTAAGTCTAAATGGCAAATTCCTGCAGCCAAACGACAACCCAACCTATCTGGGAGTCACATTAGATCGGCGCATGACATGGAAAAGTCAGATTGAGAGAAACCAAATGAAAGCCAGAGAAAGAATGGCAATCATGAGGAAACTGGCATTAGTCCAATTGTGTGAGGTTTAGGTGTTCACTCCCTGGATTAGTCCAATTGTGTGAGGTCAATGTGTTCATTTCCCAGATTAGACCGCTTGTGTTAGGTCTAGTTGTTTAGTCTCTGGATTAGTCCAGTTGTGTGAGGTCAAGGTGTTCGTTTCCAAGATTAAACCGCTTGTGTGAGATCTAGATGTTTACTCTCTGGATTAGTCCAATTGTGTGAGGTCTAGGTGTTCACTTCCAAGATTAGACGACGTGTGTCAGGTCTAGGTGTTCACTTCCTTTATTAGACGACTTAGGTGTTGTCTAGGTGTTCACTTCCAGGATTAGACTGCTTGAGTGAGGTCTAGGTGTCTACATATTGGATTAGACGGCTTGTTTTAGGTCTATGTGTTTACTCCCTTGATCAGACGGCTTGTTTTAGGTCTAGGTGTCTAGTTATTGGATCAGAAGGCTTGTTTTAAGTCTAGGTGCTTACTCCCTTGATCAGACGAATTGTGTGAAGTCTAGGTATCCACAGTCTGGATCAGCCGGATAAATAAACAACAAGATCTTTTTGTTGTGCTGAAAATGAACATATCAAAAGAGCATTATTTTGTTGTTTCTGCAGATAAAATGAAAACTGCAGTCGTAGTTGTACAAAAAACACAGAAACAGAGATTATCTGTCTAGCAGACACACACACACACACAAGCAAAATGCGAAATTACAGATTTATTAGCCGATAACTTGATTGTGTGACATGTTGCCTTTGTAATGTTCATTAGTGCGCGCTCATAAAGCGCTCAATTGATGTATGGCCTAATTACCAGCCATGGCGTCAGTAATGATTGACAAATCTATTGGCACATCGTGTAACATAAGAAATATGAGCTGCCCTAAAGCCTAACAGCTCACCTCAACATGGATGGGCTTCAAGTGAATGTTGCCTATCACAGCTAACCTCAACATGGATGGGGTGCATATGAATGTTGCCTATCACAACTCACCTCAACATGGATGTACTTCAAATGAATGTTGCCTATAACAGCTCGCCTCAACAAGGATGTGCTTCAAGTGAAAGTTGCCTATTACAGCTCACCTCAACATGGACGGGCTTCAAGTGAATGTTGCCTATCCCAGCCCTCCTCAAAATGGATGAGCTTCAAGTAAATGTTGCTTATCACATCTCACCTCAACATGGATAGGCTTCAAGTGAATGTTGCCTATCACAGCTCACCTGAACATGGATCGGGTTCAAGTGCATGTTGCCTATTTCAACTCACCTAAAGATGGATGTGCTTCAAGTGAATGTTGCCGATCACAGCTCACCTCAACATGGATGCGCTTCAAGTGAATGTTGCATATCACAGCTCAGCTAAACATGGATGGGCTTCAAGTGAAAGTTGCCTATGACAGCTAACCTCAACATAGATGGGTTTCAAGTGAACGTTGCCTATCTCAACTCACCTAAACATGGATGGGCTTCAAGAGAAAGTTGCCTATCTCAATTAACCTCAAAATAGATGTGCTTCAAGTGAAAGTTACCTATCTCAACTCACCTCAACATGGATGGGGTGTCAGTGAATGTTGCCTATTTCCACTCACCTCAACATGGATGTGCTTCAAGTGAAAGTTGCATATCACAGATAACCTCAACACGGATGTCGTTCAAGTAAATGTTGCCTATCACAGCTAACCTCTAGATGGATGAGGTTTAAGTGAATGTTGCATATCTCAATTCACCTAAACATGGACGGCGTTCTAGTGAATGTTGCCTATCACAGCTACCCTTAACATGGATGGGGTTCAAGTGAATGTTGCCTATATTAGCTCACCTCAACATGGATGTGCTTCAAGTGAATGTTGCCTAACACAGCTAACCTTACATGGATGTGCTTCAAAAGAATGTTGCTTATCACAGCTAACCTCAACATGGATGTACTTAAGTGAATGTTGCCTATCACTGCTCACCTGAACATGAATGTGCTTAAAGTGAAAGCTGCTTATTACAGCTCACCTCAACATGGACGGGCTTCCCGTCAGTGTTGCCTATCACAGCTCACCTCAAAATGGATATGCTTTAAGTACATTTTGCCAATCTCAACTCCCCTTAACATGGATGGGGTTCAAGTAAATGTTGCCTATATTAGCTCACCGCAACATTGATGTGCTTCAAGTGAATGTTGCCTATCACATCTAACCTTACATGGATGTGCTTCAAACGAATGTTGGCTATCACAGCTCACATCAACATGGATGAGCTAAAAGTGAAAGTTGCTTATCAAAGCTCACCTCAACATGGAAGGGCTTCACGTCAGTGGTGCCTATCACAGCTATTCTAAACATGGATTGGCTTCAAGTGAATGTTGCCTATCACAGCTCACCTCAATATGGATGTACTTCAAGTGAATGTTGCATATCATAGCTAACCTCAACATGAATGTACTTCAAGTAAATGTTGCCTATCCAGCTAACCTAAACATGAATGCGCTTCAAGTGAATGTTGCATATCACAGCTCAGCTAAACAAGGATGGGCTTCAAGTGAAAGTTGCCTGTCACAGCTAACCTCAACATGGATGTGCTTCAAGTAAATGTTGCATGTCACAGCTAACCTCAACATGCATGTGCTTTAAGTGAAAGTTGCCTATCTCAACTCACAGCAACATGAATGGCTTTCAAGAGAAAGTTGCCTATCTCAACTGACCTAAACATGGATGGAGTGTTAGTGAATGTCGCCTATTTCAACTCACCTCAACATGGATGGGCTTCAAGTAAAAGTTGCCTATCACAGATAACCTCATCATGGATGTCATTCAAGTAAATGTTGCCTATCACAGCTAACCTCAAGATCGATGAGGTATAAGTGAATATTGCATAAATCAATTCACCTCAACATGGACGGGGTTCTAGTGAATGTTGCCTATCACAGCTACCCTTAAAATGGATGGGGTTCCAGTGAATGTTGCCTATATTAGCTCACCTAACCATGGATGTGCTTCAAGTGAATGTTGCCTATCACAGCTTACCTCAACATAGATGTGCTTAAAGTGACAGTTGCTTATCACAGCTCACCTTAACATGGATGGGCTTCAAGTCATTTAAAAAAAATTACATCTCACTTCAACATGGATATGCTTCAAGTGAATGTTGCCTATCTCAACTCACCTCAACATGGATGTGCTTAAAGTGACAGCTGCTTATCACAGCTCACCTAAACGTGGATGTGCTTTAAGTAAATGTTGTATATCACAGCTCACCTTAACATGGATGGGCTTCAAGTCAGTGTTGCCTATCACAGCTAAACTTAACATGGATATGCTTCAAGTGAATATTGCCTATCTTAACTCACCTAAACGTGGATGTGCTTTAAGAAAATGTTGCCTATCACAGCTAGCCTAAAGATCGATGAGGTATAAGTGAATATTGCATATCTCAATTTACTTCAACATGGACGGGGTTCTAGTGAATGTTGCCTATCACAGCTACCCTTAACATGAATGGGGTTCAAGTGAATGTTGCCTATATTAGCTCACCTCAACGTGGATGTGCTTCAAGTGAATGTTGCATATCACAAATAACCTCAGCATGGATGTCGTTCAAGTCAATGTTGCCTATCACAGCTAACTTCAACATGCATGCGCTTCAAGTAAAAGCTGCCTATCTCAACTCACCTCAACATGGATGGGATTCAAGAGAAAGTTGCCTATCTCAATTCACTTCAACATGGATGTGCTTCAAGTAAAAGTTGTCTATCTCAACTGACCTCAAAATGGATGGGGTGTTAGTGAATATTGCCTATTTCAACTCACCTCAACATGGATGTGCTTCACGTAAATGTTGCCTATCACAGCTACCCTCAAAATGGATGGGGTTGAAGTGAATGTGGCCTATCATAGCTAACCGTACATGGAGTGCTTGAAAAGAATGTTTCCTATCACAGCTAACTTCAACATGGATGTACTTCAACTGAATGTTGCCTATCACAGCTCACTTTAACATGGATGGGCTTCAAGTCAGTGTTGCCTATTACAGCTCATCTCAACATGGATATGCTTCAAGTGAATGTTGCCTATCTCAACTCACTTCAACATGGATGTGCTTCAAGTGAATGTTGCCTATCTCAACTAAACATATATGGGGTTCAAGTGAATGTTGCATATCTTTACTCACCTAAACGTGGATGTGCTTTAAGTAAATGTTGTCTTTCACAGCTCACCTCAAAATTGATGGAGTTCAAGTGAATGTTGTCTATCTCAACTCACGTCAACATGGATGTGCTTCAAGTAAATGTTGCCTATCACATATAACCTCAGCATGGATGTCCTTCAAGTAAATGTTGCCTATCACAGCTCACCTGAACATGGATGTGCTTAAAGTGAAAGCTGCTTATCACAGCTCACCTCAACATGGATGGGCTTCAAGTCAGTGTTGCCTATCACAGCTCACCTCAAAATGGATATGCTTTAAGTGAATCTTGCCTATCTCAACTCACCTCAACATGGATGGGGTTTAAGTGAATGTTGCCTATCAGAGCTCACCTGAATATGGATGTACTTCAAGTGAATGTTGCGTATCACAGCTTACCTCAACATGGATGTTCTTTAAGTGGATATTGCATATCACAGCTCAGCTCAACATGGATGGGCTTCAAGTGAAAGTTGCCTATCACAGCTCACCTCAACATGGATGGGCTTTAAGTCCATGTTGCCTATCACAGCTAACCTCAACATGGATGGGCTTCAAGTGATTGTTGCCTATTACAGCTAACCTCAACATGGATGGGCGTCAAGTGAATGTTGCCTATCACAGCTCACCCCAAAATGGATATGCTTTAAGTGAATTTTGCCTATCTCAACTCAGCTAAACATGGATGGGGTTCAAGTGAATGTTGCCCATCAGAGCTCACCTCAATTTGGATGTACTTCAAGTGAATGTTGCGTATCACAGCTTACCTCAACATGGATGTGCTTCAAGTGGATGTTGCTTATCACAGCTCAGCTCAACATGGATGGGCTTCAAGTGAAAGTTGCCTATCACAGCTCACCTCATTATGGATGGGGTTCAAGTAAATGTAGCCTATATTAGCCCACCTCAACATGGATGTGCTTCAAGTGAATGTTGCCTATTACAGCTAACCTTACATGGATGTGCTTCAAAAGAATGGTTCCTATCACAGCTATCCTCAACATGGATGTACTTAAAGTGAATGTTGCCTATCACAGCTAACCTCAACATGGATGGGCTTCACGTCAGTGTTGCCTATCACAGCTAAACTTAACATGGATATGCTTCAAGTGAGTATTGCCTATCTTAACTCACCTAAACGTGGATGTGCTTTAAGTAAATGTTGCCTTTCACAGCTAGCCTCAAGATCGATGAGGTATAAGTGAATATTGCATATCTCAATTTACTTCAACATGGACGGGGTTCTAGTAAATGTTGCCTATCACAGCTACCCTTAACATGAATGGGGTTCAAGTGAATGTTGCCTATCAGAGCTCACCTCCATATGGATGTACTTCAAGTGAATGTTGCGTTTCACAGCTTACCTCAACATGGATGTGCTTTAAGTGGATGTTGCATATCACATCTCAGCTCAATATGGATGGGCTTCAAGTGAAAGTTGCCTATCACAGCTCACCTCAAAATGGATGGGCTTCAAGTCCATGTTGCCTATCTTAGCCTACCTCAACATGGATTGGCTTCAAACGAATGTTGCCTATTACAGCTAACCTCAACATGGATGAGCTTCAAATGAATGTTGCCTATCTCAACTATCCTCTACATGGATGTACTTCAAGTGAAATTTGCCTTTCTCAACTCACCTCAACATGGATGGGCTTCAAGAGAAAGTTGCCTATCTCAACTTACCTCAACATGAATGTGCTTCAAATGAAAATTGCCTGTCTAAACTCACCTTAACATGGATGGTGTTTCAGTGAATGTTGCCTATCTCAACTCACGTCAACATGGATGTGATTCAAGTGAAAGTTGCCTATCTTAACTCACATCAACAGGGATGGGTTTCAAGTGAATGTTGCCGATCACAATAACTCACCTCAACATGGATGGGGTTCAAGTGAATGTTGCCTATCCCAACTCACCTCAACATGGATGTTCTCTAAGTGAATTTTGCCTATCACAGCTACGTTCAACATGGATGGGGTTAAAGTGAATGTTGCATATCACAGCTCATCTCAACATCGGTGGGCTTCAAGTGAATGTTGCCTATCACAGCTAACGTCATCATGGATGTGCTTCAAGTGAATGTTGCATATCAGAGCTAACCTCAACATAAATGTACTACAAGAGAATGATGCATATCACAGCTTACCTCAACATGGATGTGCTTCAAGTGAATGTTGCCTATCTTAACTCACCTCAACATGGATGTGCTTAAAGTGAAAGTTGCCTATCACAGTTTACCTCAACATGGATTTGGTTGAAGTGTATGTTGCCTATCTCAACTCACCTCAACATGGATGTGCTTCATGTGAATGTTGCCTATCACAGCTCACCTGAACATGGATGTGCTTAAAGTGAAAGCTGCTTATCACAACTCACCTCAACATGGATGGGCTTCAAGTCAGTGTTGCCTATCACAGCTCACCTCAAAATGGATATGCTTTAAGTGAATCTTTCCTATCTCAACTCATCTCAACATGGATGGGGTTTAAGTGAATGTTGCCTATCAGAGCTCACCTCAATATGGATGTACTTCAAGTAAATGTTTCGTATCACAGCTTACCTCAACATGGATGTTCTTCAAGTGGATATTGCATATCACAACTCAGCTCAACATGGATGGGCTCCAAGTCCATGTTGCCTATCACAGCTGACCTCAACATGGATGGGCTTCAAGTGAGTGTTGCCTATTACAGCTAACCTCAACATGGATGGGCGTCAAGTGAATCTTGCCTATCACAGCTCACCTCAAAATGGATGTGCTTCAAGTGGATGTTGCTTATCACAGCTCAGCTAAACATGAATGGGCTTCAAGTGGATGTTGCTTATCACAGCTCAGCTAAACATGGATGTACTTCAAGTGAATGTTGCGTTTCACAGCTTACCTCAACATGGATGTGCTTTAAGTCGATGTTGCATATCACAGCTCAGCTCAATATGGATGGGCTTCAAGTGAAAGTTGCCTATCACAGCTCACCTCAACATGGATGGGCTTCAAGTCCATGTTGCCTATCATAGCTGACCTCAACATGGACTGGCTTCAAATGAATGTTGCCTATTACAGCTAACCTCAACATGGATCGGCTTCAAATGAATGCTGCCTATCTCAACTCTCCTCTACATGGATGTGCTTCAAGTGAAATTTGCCTTTCTTAACTCACCTAAACATGGATGGGCTTCAAGAGAAAGTTGCCTATCTCAACTTACCTCAACATGAATGTGCTTCAAATGAAAATTGCCTGTCTAAAGTCACCTTAACATGGATGGGGTTTCAGTGAATGTTGCCTATCTTAACCCACCTCAACATGGATTGGTTTCTAGTGAATGTTGCCTATTACAACAACTCACCTCAACATGGATGGGGTTCAAGTGAATGTTGCCTATCCCAACTCACCTCAACATGGATGTACTTCAAGTGAATGTTGCCTATCTCAACTCATTTCAACATGGATGTTCTCTAAGAGAATGTATCTATCACAGCTACGTTCAACATGGATGGGGTTAAAGTGAATGTTGCATATCACAGCTCTTCTCAACATCGGTGGGCTTTAAGTGAATGTTGCCTATCACAGCTAACCTCATCATGGATGTGCTTCAAGTGAATGTTGCATATCAGAGCTAACCTCAACATAAATGTACTACAAGAGAATGATGCCTATCACAGCTTACCTCAACACGGATGTGCTTTAAGTGAATGTTGCCTATCACAGTTTACCTCAACGTGGATTTGGTTGAACTGTATTTTGCCTATCTCAATTCACCTCAACATAGATGTGCTTTATGTGAATGTTGCATATCTCAACTCACCTCAACATGGATGTGCTTCAAGTGAATATTGCCTATCACAGCTAACCTCAACATGGGCGTGCTTCAAGTGAATGTTGCCTATCACATCTAACCTCAACATTAATGGGCATCAAGTGAATGTAGCCTATTACAACTCACCTCAACATGGATGGGGTTCAATTTAATGTTGCCTATATCAACTCACCTCAACATGGATGTGCTTCAAGTGAATGTTGCCTATCTCAACTAATCTCAACATGGATGTGCTTTAAGTGAATGTTGCCTATCACAGGTACGTTCAACATGGATGGGGTTCAAGTGAATGTTGCATATCACAGCTCTATCTCAACATGGTTCGACTTCACGTGAATGTTGCCTATCGCAGCTAACCTCATCATGGATGTGCTTCAAGCCAATGTTGCATTTCACAGCTAACCTCAACATGAATGTACTTTAAGTGAATTTTGCCTATCACAGCTCACCTCAACATGGATGTGCTTCAAGCTAATGTTGCATATCACAGCTCAGCTAAACATGGATGGGATTCAAGTGAATGTTGCCTATCTCAACTCATCTCAATATGGATGTGCTTCAAGTGAAAGTTGCCTGTCTCAATTCACCTCAACATGGATGTCCTTTAAATAAATGTTGCCTATCACAGCTAACCTCAAAATGGATGAGGTATAAGTGAATGTTGCATATTTCAACCTACCTCAACATGGATGGGGTTCTAGTGAATGTTGCCTATCACAGCTATCCTCTTCATGGATGTACTTTAAGAGAATGTTGCCTACCACAGCTCACCTCATCATGGATGTGCTTCAAGTGAATGTTGCCTATCTTAACTCACCTCAAAATAGATGTGCTTTATGTGAAAGTTGCCATTCACAGTTCCATTCTACATGGATTTGGTTGAAGTGAATGTTGCCTATCTCAACTCACCTCAACATGATTGTGCTTCAAGTGAATGTTGCCTATCAAAGCTGACATCAACATGGATATGGTTCAAGTGAATGTTGCCTATCACAGCTCACCTCAACATGGATGGGCTTCATATGAATGCAGCATATCACAGCTAACCTTAACATGGATGTGCTTCAAGTGAATGTTGCCTGTCACAGCTAACCTTAACATTAATGGGCTACAAGTGAATGTAGCCTATCACAGCTCACCTCAACATGTATGGGGTTCAAGTGAATTTTGCCTATCAGAACTTACCTCAACATGGATAGGGTTCAAGTGAATGTTGCCTATCTCAACTCACCTCATCGTGGATGTGCTTCCAGAGAAAGTTGCTTATCTCAATTCACCTCAACATGAATGTCCTTCAAGTTAAAGATGCCTATCTCAACTCACCTCAACATGGATGTGCTTTAAGTGAAAGTTGCTTATCACAGATAACCTCAACATGCATGTCCTTCATGTAAATGTTGCCTATCACAGCTAACCTAAACATGGATGTGGTTCAAGTGAATGTTGCCTATCACAGCTCACCTCAACATGGATGGGCTTCATATGAATGCAGCATATCACAGCTAACCTTAACATGGATGTGCTTCAAGTGAATGTTCCATATCTCAACTCACATTAACATGGACGGGGATCTAGTGAATGTTGCCTATCTTAACTCACCTCAACATGGATGTGCTTCAAGTGAATGTTGCCTATCTTAACTCATCTCAACATGGATGTGCTCTAAGTGAATGTTACCTATCACATTTCACCTAAACATGGATTGGGTTGAAGTGAATGATGCCTATCTCAACTCACCTCAACATGGATGTGCTTCATGTGAATGTTGCCTATCAAAGCTTACATCATCATGGATGTGCTTCAATTGAATGTTGCATATCACAGCTAATCTCAACATGAATGTACTTCAAGAGAATGTTGCCTATCACAGCTAACCTCAACATTAAAGGGCTTCAAGTGAATGTAGCCTATCACAGCTCACCTCAACATGGATGGGGTTCAAGTGAATTTTGCCTTTCACAACTCACCTCAACATGGATGGTGTTCAATTAAATGTAACCTATCTCAACTCACCTGAACATGGATGGGTTTCAAGTGAATGTTACCAATTTCAACTCATTTTAACATGGATGTTCTTTAAGTGAATTTTGCTTATCACAGCTACGTTCGACATGGATGGAGTTCAAGTGAATGTTGCATATCACAGCTCATCTCAACATGGGTGGGGTTCAAATGAATGTTGCCTATCAAACCTCAGCTCAACATGGATGGGATTGAAGTGAAATTTGCTTATTACAGCTCACCTAAACATGGATGAGCTTCAAGTGAATGTTGCCTATCACAGCTAACCTCAACATCGATGGGCTTCAAGTGAATTTTGCCTATCTCAACTAACCTCAACATCGATGTGCTTCAAGTGAAAGTTGCCTATCTCAATTCACCTCAACATGTATGTGCTTCAAGTGAAAGTTGCCTATCACAGCTCACCTCAACATGGAAGGGTTTCAAGTGAATGTTGCCTATCACAGCTAACCTCAACATGGATGAGGTATAGGTGAATGTTGCATATCTCAACTCACCTCAACATGGATGAGGTTCTATTGAATGTTGCCTATCACAGCTCACCTAAACATGGATGTGTTTCAAGTGAATGTTGCCTATCTCAGCTCACCTCACCATGGATGGGGTTCAAGTGAATTTTGCCTATCACAGCTCACCTAAACATGGATGGGCTTCAAGTGAATGTAGCATATCACAGCTAACCTTAACATGTATGTGCTTTAAGTGAATGTTGCCTGTCACAGCTAACCTTAACATTAATGGGCTACAAGTGAATGTAGCCTGTCACAGCTCACCTCAACATGTATGGGGTTGAAGTGAATTTTGCCTTGCACAACTCACCTCAACATGGATAGGGTTGAAGTGAATGTTGCCTGTCTCAACACACCTCAACATGGATGAGGTTCAAGTGAATGTTGCCTATCTTAACTCATCTCAACATGGATGTGCTTTAAGTGATTGTTACCTATCACAGGTACGTTCAACATGGATGGGGTTCAAGTGAATTTTGCCTATCACAGCTCACCTAAACATGGATGGGCTTCAAGTGAATGTAGCATATCACAGCTAACCTTAACATGGAGGTGCTTTAAGTGAATGTTGCATATCACAGATAACCTCAACATGCATGTCTTTCATGTAAATGTGGCCTATCACAGCTAACCTAACCATGGATGACGTATAAGTGAATGTTGCCTATCTCAACTCACCTCAACATGGATGTGCTTTAAGTGAATGTTGCATATCACAGCTCACATCAACATGGATGTGGTTCGAGTGAATTGTTGGCTATCTGAAATCACCTCAACATGGATGTGCTTCAAGTGAATATTGCCTATCACAGCTAACCTCAATATGGACGTGCTTCAAGTGAATGTTGGCTATCACAGCTAACCATAACATTAACGGACTTCAAATGAATGTAGCCTATCACAGCTCACCTAAACATGGATGGGGTTCAAGTGAATGTTGCCTATCACAGCTAACCTTATCATGGATGTGCTTCAATTGAATGTTGCATATCACAGCTAACCTCAACATAAATTTACTTCAAGAGAATGTTGCCTATCACATCTCACATTAACATGGATGTGCTTCAAGTGAATGTTGCCTACCACAGCTCACCTCATCATGGATGTGCTTCAAGTGAATGTTGCCTATCTTAACTCACCTCAAAATAGATGTGCTTTATGTGAAAGTTGCCATTCACAGTTCCATTCTACATGGATTTGGTTGAAGTGAATGTTGCCTATCTCAACTCACCTCAACATGATTGTGCTTCAAGTGAATGTTGCCTATCAAAGCTGACATCAACATGGATATGGTTCAAGTGAATGTTGCCTATCACAGCTCACCTCAACATGGATGGGCTTCATATGAATGCAGCATATCACAGCTAACCTTAACATGGATGTGCTTCAAGTGAATGTTGCCTGTCACAGCTAACCTTAACATTAATGGGCTACAAGTGAATGTAGCCTATCACAGCTCACCTCAACATGTATGGGGTTCAAGTGAATTTTGCCTATCAGAACTTACCTCAACATGGATAGGGTTCAAGTGAATGTTGCCTATCTCAACTCACCTCATCGTGGATGTGCTTCCAGAGAAAGTTGCTTATCTCAATTCACCTCAACATGAATGTCCTTCAAGTTAAAGATGCCTATCTCAACTCACCTCAACATGGATGTGCTTTAAGTGAAAGTTGCTTATCACAGATAACCTCAACATGCATGTCCTTCATGTAAATGTTGCCTATCACAGCTAACCTAAACATGGATGTGGTTCAAGTGAATGTTGCCTATCACAGCTCACCTCAACATGGATGGGCTTCATATGAATGCAGCATATCACAGCTAACCTTAACATGGATGTGCTTCAAGTGAATGTTCCATATCTCAACTCACATTAACATGGACGGGGATCTAGTGAATGTTGCCTATCTTAACTCACCTCAACATGGATGTGCTTCAAGCGAATGTTGCCTATCTTAACTCATCTCAACATGGATGTGCTCTAAGTGAATGTTACCTATCACATTTCACCTAAACATGGATTGGGTTGAAGTGAATGATGCCTATCTCAACTCACCTCAACATGGATGTGCTTCATGTGAATGTTGCCTATCAAAGCTTACATCATCATGGATGTGCTTCAATTGAATGTTGCATATCACAGCTAATCTCAACATGAATGTACTTCAAGAGAATGTTGCCTATCACAGCTAACCTCAACATTAAAGGGCTTCAAGTGAATGTAGCCTATCACAGCTCACCTCAACATGGATGGGGTTCAAGTGAATTTTGCCTTTCACAACTCACCTCAACATGGATGGTGTTCAATTAAATGTAACCTATCTCAACTCACCTGAACATGGATGGGTTTCAAGTGAATGTTACCAATTTCAACTCATTTTAACATGGATGTTCTTTAAGTGAATTTTGCTTATCACAGCTACGTTCAACATGGATGGAGTTCAAGTGAATGTTGCATATCACAGCTCATCTCAACATGGGTGGGGTTCAAATGAATGTTGCCTATCAAACCTCAGCTCAACATGGATGGGATTGAAGTGAAATTTGCTTATTACAGCTCACCTAAACATGGATGAGCTTCAAGTGAATGTTGCCTATCACAGCTAACCTCAACATCGATGGGCTTCAAGTGAATTTTGCCTATCTCAACTAACCTCAACATCGATGTGCTTCAAGTGAAAGTTGCCTATCTCAATTCACCTCAACATGTATGTGCTTCAAGTGAAAGTTGCCTATCACAGCTCACCTCAACATGGAAGGGTTTCAAGTGAATGTTGCCTATCACAGCTAACCTCAACATGGATGAGGTATAGGTGAATGTTGCATATCTCAACTCACCTCAACATGGATGAGGTTCTATTGAATGTTGCCTATCACAGCTCACCTAAACATGGATGTGTTTCAAGTGAATGTTGCCTATCTCAGCTCACCTCACCATGGATGGGGTTCAAGTGAATTTTGCCTATCACAGCTCACCTAAACATGGATGGGCTTCAAGTGAATGTAGCATATCACAGCTAACCTTAACATGTATGTGCTTTAAGTGAATGTTGCCTGTCACAGCTAACCTTAACATTAATGGGCTACAAGTGAATGTAGCCTGTCACAGCTCACCTCAACATGTATGGGGTTGAAGTGAATTTTGCCTTGCACAACTCACCTCAACATGGATAGGGTTGAAGTGAATGTTGCCTGTCTCAACACACCTCAACATGGATGAGGTTCAAGTGAATGTTGCCTATCTTAACTCATCTCAACATGGATGTGCTTTAAGTGATTGTTACCTATCACAGGTACGTTCAACATGGATGGGGTTCAAGTGAATTTTGCCTATCACAGCTCACCTAAACATGGATGGGCTTCAAGTGAATGTAGCATATCACAGCTAACCTTAACATGGAGGTGCTTTAAGTGAATGTTGCATATCACAGATAACCTCAACATGCATGTCTTTCATGTAAATGTGGCCTATCACAGCTAACCTAACCATGGATGACGTATAAGTGAATGTTGCCTATCTCAACTCACCTCAACATGGATGTGCTTTAAGTGAATGTTGCATATCACAGCTCACATCAACATGGATGTGGTTCGAGTGAATTGTTGGCTATCTGAAATCACCTCAACATGGATGTGCTTCAAGTGAATATTGCCTATCACAGTTAACCTCAATATGGACGTGCTTCAAGTGAATGTTGGCTATCACAGCTAACCATAACATTAACGGACTTCAAATGAATGTAGCCTATCACAGCTCACCTAAACATGGATGGGGTTCAAGTGAATGTTGCCTATCACAGCTAACCTTATCATGGATGTGCTTCAATTGAATGTTGCATATCACAGCTAACCTCAACATAAATTTACTTCAAGAGAATGTTGCCTATCACATCTCACATTAACATGGATGTGCTTCAAGTGAATGTTGCCTATCTTAACTCACCTAAACATCGATGTGCTTTAAGTGAAAGTTGCCTATCACAGTTCACCTAAACATGGATTTGGTTGAAGTGAATTTTGCCTATCTCAACTCACCTCAACCTGGATGTGCTTCAAGTGGATGTTGCCTATTTTAACTCACCTCACCATGGATGTGCTTCAAGTGAATATTGCCTTTCACAGCTCACATCAATATGGATATGGTTCTAGTGAATGTTGCCTATCTCAACTCACGTCACCATGGATGGGGTTAAAGTTAATGTTGACTATCACAGCTCACCTCAACACGGATGAGCTTCAAGTGAATGTTGCATATCACAGCTGACCTTAACATGGACTTGCTTCAAGTGAATTTTGCCTATCACAGCTAACCTTAACATTAATGGGCTACAAGTGAATGTAACCTATCACAGCTCACCTCAACATGGATGGGGTTCAAGTGAATGTTACCTATCTCAACTCATCTCAACATGGATGTGCTTTAAGTGAATGTTGCCTATCACAGGTAAGTTAAACATGGATGGGGTTAAAGTGAATGTTGCATATCACAGCTCTATTTCAACATGGGTTGACTTCACGTGAATGTTGCCTATCACAGCTAACCTCATCATGGATGTGCTTCAAGTCAATGTTGCATATCACAGCTAACCTCAACATGAATGTACTTCAAGTGAATGTTGCCTATCAAAGCTCACATCAACATGGATGTGCTTCAAGTGAATGTTGCATATCAAACCTCAGCTCAACATGGATGGGATTCAAGTGAAAATTGCCTATCTCAATTCACCTCAACATGAATGTGCTTTAAGTGAAAGTTGCCTATCACAGCTCACCTAAACATGGATGGGCTTCAAGTTAATGTTGCCTATTACAGCTAACCTTAACATGGATGTGCTACAATTGAAAGTTGCCTATCACAGATACCCTCAACATGGATGTCCTTCAAGTAAATGTTGCCTATCACAGCTAACCTCAACATGGATGAGGTATAGGTAATTGTTCCATATCTCAACTCACCTCAACATGGATGGGGTTCTAGTAAATGTTGCCTATCACAGCTCACCTAAACATGAATGGGGTTCAAGTGAATGTTGCCTATCACAACTCACCTAAACATGGATTTGGTTGAAGTGAGTTTTGCCTATCTCAACTTACCTCAACATGGATGTGCTTCAAATTAATGTTTCTTATTTTAACTCACCTCAACATGGATGTGCTTTAAGTGAAAATTGCCTATAACAGCTAACCTCAACATGCATGTGCTTCACGTGAATGTATCCTATCACAACTAACCTAAACATTAATGTGCTTCAAGTAAATGTAGCCTATCACAGCTCACCTTAATATGGATGTGCTTAAAGTGAAAGTAGCCTATCCCAGTTCACATAAACATGGATTTGGTCTAAGTGAATGTTGCCTATCTCAAACAACCTTAACATGGATGTGCTTCAAGTGAATGTTGCCTATCTCAACTCATCTCAACATGGATGTACTTTAAATGAATTTTGCCTATCATAGCTACTTTCAACATGTATGGGGTTTAAATCAATTTTGCATATCACAGCTCATCTCAACATGGGTGGTCTTCAAGTTAAATTTGCCTATCACAGCTAACCTCATCATGGATGTGCTTCAAGTCAATGTTGAAAATCACAGCTAACCTCAACATGAATGTGCTTCAAGTGAATGTTGCCTATCACAGCTAACCTAAACATTAATGGGCTTCAAGAGAATGTTGCCTATCACAGCTCACCTCAACATGGATGTGCTTCTAGTGAATGTTGCCTATATTTACTCACCTCAACATGGATATGCTTTAAGTGAATGTTGCCAATCACAGCTAACCTCAAAATGGATGGGCTACAAGTGAATGATGCCTATCTCAACTGGCCTCAACATGGATGTGCTTCAAGTTAAAGTTGCCCATCTCAACTCCCCTAAACATGGATGTTATTTAAGTGAAAGTTGCGTATCACAGCTAACCTCAACATGGATGTTCTTAAAGTGCATGTTGCTTATCACAGCTCACCTCAACATGGATGCGTTTCAAGTGAAAGTTGACTATCTCAACTCATTTCAACATGGATGTTCTTTAAGTGAATTTTGCCTATCACAGATTCGTTCAACATGGATGTGCTTCAATTGAATGTTGCATATCACAAATAACCTCATCATGAATGTACTTCAAGAGAATGTTGCCTATCACAGCTCACCTCAATATGGATGTGCTTCACGTGAATGTTGCCTATCTTAACTCACCTCAATGTGGATGTGTTTTAAGTGAAAGTTGTTTATCACAGGTCACCTAAACATGGATTTGGTTGAAGTAAATGTTGCCTATCTCAACTCACCTCAACATGGATGTGCTTCAAGTGAAAGTTGCATATCACAGATCCATTAAACATAGATTTATGTTGAAGTGAATGTTACCTATTTCAACTCACCTCAAAATGGATGTGCTTCAAGTGAATATTGCCTATCACAGCTCACATCAACATGGAAGCGGTTCTATTGAATGTTGCCTATCTCAACTCACCTCAACATGGATGTGCTTATGGTGAATGTTGCCTATCACAGCTCACCTCAACACGGATGGGCTTCAAATGAAAGTTGCCTATCACAGTTCACCTAAACATGGATGGGATTGAAGTGAATGTTGCTTATCACAACTAACTTCAACATGGATGTGCTTTAAGTGAAAGTTGCATATCACAGATAACCTGAACATGGACGTCCTTCAAGTAAATATTGCCTATCACAGCTAACCTCAACTTGGATGAGGTATAGGTGAATGTTGCATATCTCAACTCATCTCAACATGGATGGGGTTCTAGTGAATGTTGCCTATAAAAGCTCACCTAAACATGGATGGGGTTCAAGTGAATGTTGCCTATCTCAACTCACTTCAACATGGATGTTCTTTAAGTGAATTTTGCCTATCACAGCTACAATCAACATGGATGGGGTTGAAGTGAATGTTGCATAAGTCAGCTCATCTCAACACGAGTGGGCTTCAAGTGAATGTTGCCTTTCACAGCTAATCTCATCATGGATGTCCTTCAAGTCAATGTTGCATATCACAGCTAACCTCAACATGAACGTACTTCAAGTGAATGTTGCCTATCACAGCACACCTCAACATGGATGTGCTTCAAGTGAATGTTGCCTATCACAGCTAATCTCATTATGGATGTGCTTTCAAGTCAATGTTGCATATCACAGCTAACCTCAACATGAACGTACTTCAAGTGAATGTTGCCTATCACAGCACACCTCAACATGGATGTGCTTCAAGTGATTGTTGCCTATCACAGCTAACCTAAACATGGATGGGCTTAAAGTCAGTGTTGCCTATCAGAGCTCACCTCAACATGGATGTGCTTCACGTGACAGTTGCCTATCTCAACTCACCTCAATATGGATGGGAAGTCAGTGAATGTTGCCTATTTCAACTCACCTCAACATGCATGTGCTTCAAATGAATGTTGCCTATCACAGCTAACCTCAACATGTATGTACTTCAAGTGAATGTTGCCTATCACAGCTTACCTCAACACGGATGGGCTTTAAGTGAATGTTGCATATCACAGCTAACCTCAACATGATTGTACTTCAAGTGAATGTTGCCTATCACAACTCACCTCAATATGGATGTGCTTAAAGTGAAAGTTGCCTATCACAGTTCAACTCATCATGGATTTGGTTAAAGTAAATGTTGCCTATCTCAACTCACCTCATCATGGATGTGCTTCAAGTAAATGTTGCCTATCACAGCTCATATCAACATGGATGGGCTTCAAGTGTGTTTCCTATCACAGCTAACCTCAACATGGATGTGCTTCGAGTGAATGTAGCCTATCACAGCTAATCTAAACATGAATGTATTTCACAGCTCACATTATCATGGATGTGCTTCAAGTGAATGTTGCCAATCTCAACTCGTCTCAACAAGGATGTGCTTAAAGACAATTTTGCCTGTCACAGCTACGTTCAACTTGAATGGGGTTGAAGTGAATGTTGCATATCAAAGCTCATCTAACATGGGTGAGCTTCAACTTAATGTTGCCTATCACAGTTAACCTCATCATGGATGTGCTTCAAGTCAATGTTGCATATCACAGCTAACCTTAACATAAATGTACTTCAAGTGAATGTTGCCTATCATAGCTCACCTGCACATGGATGTGCTTCAAGTAAATGTTGCTTATAACAGCTCAGATCAAGATGGATGGGCTTCAAGAGAAAGTTGCCTATCTCAATTCATCTCAACATGGATGAGCTTCAAGTGAAAGTTGCCTATCTCAACTCACCTCAACATGGACGGGGTGTCAGTGAATGTTTCCTATTATAACTCACCTCAACATGGATGTGCTTCAAGTAAACGTTGCCTTTCACAGATAACCTCAACATGGATGTTCTTCAAGTAAATGTTGCCTATCACAGCTAACCTTAACATGGATGAGGTATAAGTAAATGTTGCATATCTCAACTGACTTCAAAATGGATGGGGTTCTAGTGTATGTTGCCTATCACAGCTAACCTCAACATTAATGGGCTTCAAGTGAATGTACTTTATCACAGCTCACCTAAAAATGGATGGGGTTCAAGTGAATGTTGCCTATAATAACTCACCTAAACATGGATGGCGTTCAATTGAATGTTGCCTATCTCTACTCACCTCAACATGGATGGGTTTCAAGTGAATGTTACCTATCTCAACTCATTTCAACATGGATGTTCTTTAGGTGAATTTTGCTTATCACAGCTATGTTCCACATGGATGGAGTTCAAGTGAATGTTGCCTATCACAGCTAACCTCAACATGGATGAGGTATAAGTGAATGTTGCATATCTCAACTTACTTCAACATGGATGGAGTTCAAGTGAATGTTGCCTATCCCAGTTAACCTCATCATGAATGTGCTTCAAGTGAATGTTACATATCACAGCTAATCTCAACATGAATGTACTTCACAGCTCACGTTAGAATGGATGTGCTTCAAGTGAATGTTGCTTATCTTAACTCACTTCAACATGGATGTGCTTTAAGTGAAAGTTGCCTATCACAATTACATTGAACAGGGATTTATGTTGAAGTGAATATTGCCTATTTCAACTCACCTCAACATGGATGTGGTTCAAGTGAATGTTGCCTATCTCAACTCACGTCACCATGGATGGGGTTCAAGTGAATGTTGCCAATCACAGCTCACCTCAACACGGATGGGCTTCAAGTGAATGTTGCCTATCACAGGTACGTTCAACATGGATGTGCTTCAAGTCAATGTTGCATATCACAGCTAACCTCAACATGAATGTACTTCAAGTGAATGTTGCCTATCACAGCTCATCTAAACATAGATGTGTTTGAAGTGAATGTTGTATTTCACAGCTAACCTCAACATGAATGTACTTCAAGTGAATGTTGCCTATCACATTTCACCTAAACATGGATTTGGTTGAAGTGAATGTTGCCTATCTCAAATCACCTCAACATGACTGTCCTTCAAGTGAATGTTGCCTATCTCAATTCATCTCAACATGGATGTTCTTTAAGTGAATATTGCCTATTACAGCTCACATCAACATGGATGTGGTTAAAGTGAATGTTGCCAATCTCAACTCACGTCACCATGGATGGGGTTCAAGTAAATATTGCCTATAACAGATCACCTGAACACGGAGGGGCTTCAAGTGAATGTTGCATATCACAGCTAACCTTAACATGGATGTGCTTCAAGTGATTGTTGCCTATCACAGCCAACCTTTCATTAATCGGCTACAAGGTAATGTAACCTATCACAGCTAACCTCAACATGAATATACTTCAAATGAATGTTGCCTAGCTTAACTCAACTCAACATGGATGTGCTTAAAGTGAAAGTTGCCTATCACAGTTCACCTAAACATGGATGTGCTTTAAGTGAATGTTGCTTATCACAGCTCACATCAACATAGATGGGCTTCAAGTGTGTTGCCTATCACAGCTAACCTCAACATGGATGTGCTTCGATTGAATGTAGCCTATTACAGCTAACCTCAACATTGATGGGGTTCAAGTGAATGTTGCCTATCACAACTCACCTCAACATGGATGGAGTTCAATTGAATGTTGCCTATTTCAACTCACCTAAACATGGATGGGTTTCAAGTAAATGTTACCTATCTCAACTCATTTCAACATGGATGTTCTTTAAGTGAATTTTGCCTCTCACAGATATGTTCAACATGGATGGAGTTCAAGTGAATGTTGCCTATCACAGCTAACCTCATCATGGATATTCTTCAAGTGAATGTTGCCTATCACAGCTAACCTTAACATGGATGAGGTATAAATAAATGTTGCATATCTTAACTCACCTCAACATGGATTTGCTTCAAGTGAATGTTGCCTATCTTAACTCACCTCAACATGGATGTGCTTCAAGTGAAAGTTGCCTATCACAGTTCACCTCAACATGGATTGGGTTGAAGTGAATGTTGCCTATCTCAACTCACCTCGACATGGATGTGCTTCAAGTGAATGTTGCCTATCACAGGTCACATCAACATGGATGTGGTTCAAGCGAATGTTGCCTATCTCAACTCACCCCAACATGGATGTGCTTCAAGTGAATGTTGCCTATCACAGCTAACCTCAACATAAATGGGCTTCAAGTGAACGTAGCCTATTACAGGTCACCTCAAAATGGATGGGGTTAGGGTGAATGTTGCCTATCACAACTCACCTAAACATGGATGGAGTTCAATTGAATGTTGCCTATCGCAATTCACCTCAACATGGATGGTTTTCAAGTGCATGTTGAATATCTCAACTCATTTCAACATGGATGTTCTTTAAGTGAATTGTGCCTATCAAAGCTACGTTCAACATGCATGGGGTTCAAGTGAATGTTGCATATCACAGCTCATCTAAACATCAGTGGGCTTCAAGTGAATGTTACATATCACAGCGAACCTTAACATGGATGTGCTTCAAGTGAAAGTTGCATATCTCAACTCACCTCAACATGGATGTGCTGCACTTGACATTTGCCTATCTCAACTCACCTCAATATGGATGGGGTGTCAGTGAATGTTGCCTAATTCAACTCACCTCAACATGGATATTCTTCACGTGAATGTTGCCTATCACAGCTTACATCTTCATGGATGTAGTTCAAGTGAATGTTGCCTATCTCAACTCACGTCACCATGGATGGGGTTCAATTGAATGTTGCCTATCACAGTTCCATTCAACAGGGATTTATGTTGAAGTGAATGTTGCCTATTTCAACTCACCTCAACATGAATATTCCTTAACTGAATATTGACTATCACAGCTCACATCAACATGGATGTTGTTCAAGTGAATGCTGCCTATCTCAACTCACGTCACCATGGATGGCTCCAAGTGAATGTTGCCTATCACAGCTCACCTCAAAACGGATGGGCTTCAAGTGAATGTTGCATATCACAGATAACCTAAATATGGATGGGGTTAAGGTGAATGTTGCCTATTACAGCTAAACTCATAATGGATGTGCTTCAAGTCAATTTTGCATATCACAGCTAACCTCAACATGAATATACTTCAAATGAATGTTGCCTAGCTTAACTCAACTCAACATGGATTTGCTGAAAGTGAAAGTTGCCTATCACAGTTCACCTCAACATGGATGTGCTTTAAGTGAATGTTGCTTATCACAGCTCACATCAACATAGATGGGCTTCAAGTGTGTTGCCTATCACAGCTAACCTAAACATGGATGTGCTTCGATTGAATGTAGCCTATTACAGCTAACCTCAACATTGATGGGGTTCAAGTGAATGTTGCCTATCACAACTCACCTCAACATGGATGGAGTTCAATTGAATGTTGCCTATTTCAACTCACCTAAACATGGATGGGTTTCAAGTAAATGTTACCTATCTCAACTCATTTCAACATGGATGTTCTTTAAGTGAATTTTACCTCTCACAGATATGTTCAACATGGATGGAGTTCAAGTGAATGTTGCCTATCACAGCTAACCTCATCCTGGATATTCTTCAAGTGAATGTTGCATATCACATCTAACCTCAACATGGATGAGGTATAAATGAATGTTGCATATCTTAACTCACCTCAACATGGATGTGCTTCAAGTGAATGTTGCCTATCACAGCTAACCTTAACATGTATGTACTTCAAGTGAATGTTGCCTATCTTAACTCAACTCAACATGGATGTGCTTCAAGTGAAAGTTGCCTATCTCAACTCACCTCAAAATGGATGGGCTTCAAAAGGTAGTTCCCTATCTCAACTCATCTCAACATGGATGGGGTGTCAGTGAATGTTGTCTATTTCAACACACCTCATCTTGGATGTGCTTTAAGTGAATGTTGCCTATCACAGTACACCTCAACATGGATGTGCTTCAAGTGAATGTTGCCTATCATGGCTAACCTTAACATGTATGTACTTCAAGTGAATGTTGCCTATCACAGCTTGCGAAAACATGGATGTGCTTAAAGTGAAAGTTGCTTATTACAGCTCACCTCAACATGGATGGGTTTCAAGAGAATGTTGCCTATCACACCTCACCTTAACATGGATGCGGTTCAATTGAATGTTGCCTATCTCAACTCACCTCAACATTGGTGCGTTTCAAGTGAATGTTGACTATCTCAACTCATTTTAACATGGATGTTCTTTATGTGAATTTTGAATATAACAGCTCATCTCAACATGGGTGGGCTTCAAGTAAAGGTTGCCTATCACAGCTAACCTCATCATGGATGTGCTTCAATTAAATGTTGCATATCACAGCTAACCTTAACATGAATGTACTTCAAGTGAATGTTGCCTATCACAGCTCACCTCAACATGGATGTGCTTAAAGTGAATGTTGCATATCACAGCTCAGCTCAACATGGATGGGCTTTAAGTGAAAGTTGCATATCATAGATCACCTCAACTTGGATGGGCTTCAAGTGAATATTGCCTATCACAGTTAACCTCAACATGGCTGGGCTACAAGTGAATGTTGCGTATCTCAACTCTCCTCAACGTGGATGTGCTTTCAGTGAAAGTTGCCTAACTCAAATCACCTCAACATGTGGATGTGCTTAAAGTGAAAAATGCTTATCACAGCTCACCTCATCATGGATAGGCTTCTAGAGATATTGCCTATCATTGCTCAGCTCAACATGGATGGGGTTCAATTAAATGTTGCCTATCTAAACTCACGTCAACTTGGATGCGTTTCAAGTGAATGTTGACTATCTCAACTCATTTCAACATGGATGTTCTTTAAGTGAAGTTTGCCTATCACAGCTGCGTTCAACATGGATGGGGTTCAAGTGAATATTGCATATCACAGCTCACCTCAACATGGATGTGCTTCAAGTGAATGTTGCCTATCTTAAATCATCTTAACATGGATGTGCTTTAAGTGAAAGTTGCCTATCATAGTTCACCTCAACATGGATTGGGTTTACGTAAATGTTGCCTATCTCAACTCACCTCAACATGGATGGGGTTCAGGTGAATGTTGCCTATCTCAACTCACCTCAACATGGATGTGCTTCAATTGCATTTATCCTATCACAGCTAACCTCGACATTAAAGGGCTTCAAGTGAATGTAGCCTATCACAGCTCACCTAATCATGGATGGCGTTCATTTGAATGTTGCCTATCTCAACTCAACTAAACATGGATGTGCTTCAAGAGAATGTTGCCTATCACAGCTATCATCAAAATTAATGGACTTCAAGTGAATGTAACCTATCAAATCTCACCTAAACATGGATTGCGTTCAATTGAATGTTGCCTATCGCAACTCACCTCAACATGGATGGTTTTCAAGTGCATGTTGCCTATCTCAACTCATTTCAACATGGATGTTCTTTAAATGAATTTTGTCTATCACAGCTACGTTCAACATGGATGTGGTTCAAGTGAATGTTGCATATCACAGCTCATCTAAACATGGGTGGGCTTCAAGTGAATGTTGCATATCACAGCTAACCTCAAAATGAATGTACTTTAGAAGAATGTTGCCTATTACAGCTCACCTCAACATGGATGTGCTTCAAGTGAATATTGCCTATCTTAACTCACCTCAACATGGATGTGCTTTAAGTGAAAGTTGCCTATCACAGTTCACCTAAACATGGATTTGGTTGAAGTGAATGTTGCCTATCTCAACTCACCTCAACATGGATGTGCTTCAAGTGAATGTTGCCTATCTTAACTCACCTCAACATGGTTGTGCTTTAAGTGAAAGTTGCCAATCACAGTTCTATTCAACATGGATTTGGTTGAAGTGAATGTTGCCTTACACAACTCACCTCAACATGGATATTCTTAACGTGAATGTTGCCTATCACAGCTTACATCTTCATGGATGTGGTTCAAGTGAATGTCGCCTATCTTAACTCACGTCACCATGGATGGGGTTCACTTGAATGTTGCCTATCTCAACTAACCTCAACATGGACGTGATTAAGTGAATTTTGCCTATTACAGCTCACCTCAACATGGATGGGCTTCAGGTCAATGTTGCATATCACATCTAACCTCAACATGAATGTACTTCAAGTGAATGTTGCCTATCACAGCTCACCTCAACATGGATGTGCTTCAAGTGAATGTTGCCTATCACAGCTAACCTTAACATGTATGTACTTCAAGTGAATGTTGCCTATTTTAACTCAACTCAACATGGATGTGCTTCAAGTGAAAGTTGCCTATCTCAACTCATCTCAACATGGATGGGGTTGAAGTGAATGTTGCCAATATCAACTCACGTCAACATGGATTGGTTTCAAGTGAAAGTCGCCTATCACAGTTCATCTAAACACGGATGTTCTTCAAGTGAATGTTGTGTATCACAGCTAACTTCAACATTAATGGGCGTCGAGTGAATGTAGCCTATCACAAGTAACCTCAACATGGATGGGGTTCAAGTTAATGTTGCCTATCACAAGTCACTTCAACATGGATGGGGTTCAATTGAATGTTGCCTATCTCAACTCACCTCAACATCGATGGGGTTCAAGTGAATGTTGCCTATCTCAATTCACCTCAACAAGGATGTACTTCAAGTGAATGTTGCTTATCACAGCTCACCTCAAAATGGATTGGTTTCAAGTCAGAGTTGCCTATCAAAGCTCATCATAACATTGATATGCTTCAAGTGAATGTTGCCTATCTCAACTCACCTCAACATGGATGTGCTTCAAGTAAATGTTGCCTATCTTAACTCACCTAAACGTGGATGTGCTTTAAGTGAATGTTCTCTATCACAGCTCACCTCAACATGGATGGGGTTCAAGGGAATATTGCCTATCTCAACTCACGTCAACATGGATGTGTTTCAAGTAAATGTTGCCTATCTTAACTCTCCTCAATATGGATGGGGTTTCAGTGAATGTGGCCTATATCAAATCATGTCAACACGGACGTGCTTCAAGTTAAGGTTGCCTATAACAGCTAATCTCAACATGAATGTGCTTCAAGTGAAAGTTGCCTATCTTAACTCAACTCAACATGGATGGGCTTCAAGAGAAAGTTGCCTATCTCAACTCACCTCAACATGGATGTGATTCAAGTTGAAGATGCCTATCTCAACTCTCCTCAACATGGATGGGGTTTCAGTGAATGTTTCCTATCTCAACTCACCTCAGCATGGATGTGCTCCAAGTTAAAGTTGCCTATCACAGCTAACCTCAAAAAGTATGAGGTTTAAGTGAATGTTGCATATCTCAACTCAACTCAACATGGATGGGGTTCTAGTCAATATTGCCTATCTCAACTCAACTCAACATGGATGGGATTCAAGTGAATGCTGACTACCTCAACTCACCTCAACATGGATTTGCTTCAAGTGAATGTTGCCTATCTTAACTCACCTCAACATGAATGTGCTTGAAGTGAAAGTTGCCTATCACAGTTCACCTCAACATAGATTGGGTTGAAGTGAATGTTGCCTATCCCAACTCACCTCAATATGGATGGGCTTCAAGTGAATGTTGCCTATCAAAGCTAACCTCAACACGGATGTGCTTCAAGTGAATGTTGCCTATCACAGCTAACCTCAACATTAATGGGCTTCAAGTGAATGTAGCCTATCACAGCTCACCTCAACATGGATGGGATTCAAGGTAATTTTGCCTATCACAACTCACCTCAACATGGATGGGGTTCAATTGAATGATGCCTCTCTCAACTCACCTCAACATGGATGAGATTCAAGTGAATGTTGCCTATCTCAACTCACCTCAACAAGGATGTGCTTCAAGTAAATGTTGCTTATCACAGCTCACCTCAACATGGATGGGCTTTAAGTCAGTGTTGCCTTTCACAGCTCATATGAACATGGATATGCTTCAAGTGAATGTTCCCTATCTCAACTCACCTCAACATGGATGTGCTTCAAGTGAATGTTGCCCATCTTAACTCACCTAAACGTGGATGTTCTTTAAGTGAATGTTGTCTATCACAGCTCACCTCAACATGGATGGGGATAAAGTGAATGTTGCCTATCTCAACTTATGTCAACATGGATGTGTTTTAAGTGAATGTTTCCTATCACAGCTAACCTCAACAAGGATGGGCTGCACGTGAATGTTTCCTATCTCAACTCACCTCAATATGGATGTACTTCAAGTGAAAGTTGCCTATATCAACTCACCTCAACATGGATGGGCTTCAAGAGAAAGTTGCCTATCTCAACTCACATCAACATGGATGTGCTTGAAGTTCAAGTTGCCTATCACAGATAACCTCAACATGGATGTCCTTCAAGTAAATTTTGCCTATCACAGCTAACCTCAATAAGGATGAGGTTTAAGTGAATATTGCATAACTTGACTCACCTAAACATGGACGGGGTTCTAGTGAATGTTGCCTATCTCAACTCACCTAAACATGGATGGAATTAAAGTGAATTTTGACAATCTCAACTCACCTCAACATGGATTTGCTTCAATTGAATGTTGCCTATCTTAACTCACCTCAACATGGATGTGCTTTAAGTGAATGTTGCCCATCTTAACTCACCTCAACATAGATGTGCTTTAAGTGAAAGTTGCCTATCACAGTTCACCTGAAAAGGATTTTGTTGAAGTGAATGTTGCCTATCTCAACTCACCTCAACATGGATGTGCTTTAAGTGAATGTTGCCCATCTTAACTCACCTCAACATAGATGTGCTTTAAGTGAAAGTTGCCTATCACATTTCACTTCCACGTCGATTTCGTTGAAGTGAATGTTGCCTATCTCAACTCACCTCAACATGGATGTGCTTCAAGTGAATGTTGCCTATCTCAACTAACGTCAACATGGATGGGGTTTAAGTGAATGTTGCCTATCTCAACTCACCTCAACATGGATGTGCTTCAAGTGAATGTTGCCTATCACAGCTCACCTCAACATGGATGGGATTCAAGTGAATGTTGCCTATCACAGCTAATCTCAACATAGATGGGGTTCATTTGAATGTTGCCTATTTCAATTCACCGCAACATGGATGGGGTTCAAGTGAATGTTGCCTATTTCAACTCATCTAAACATGGATGTGCTTTAAGATAATGTTGCCTATCACAGCTTCGTTCAACGTGGATTGGGTTCAAGTGAATGTTGCATATCACAGCTGATCTCAAAATATGGATATGCTTCCACTGAATATTTCAAAGCTCATCTCAACATGGATATCCTTCAAGTGAATGTTGCCTATCTCAACTTAACGCAACATAGATGGGGTTGAAGTGAATGTTGCTTATCACAGCTCACCTCAAAATATGGATATGCTTCCACTGAATATTTCCTATCTCATCTCACCTCAACATGGATGGGGTTCAAGTGAATGGTTCCTGTATTAGCTCATTTTAACATGGATGTGCTTCAAGTGAATGTTGCTTATCACAGCTAACCTTACATTGAAGGGCTTCAAGTGAATGTTGCCTATCACAGCTATCCTCAACATGAATGTGCTTCAAGTGAATGTTGCCTATCACAGCTAACCTCAACATTATTGGGCTTCAAGTGAATGTAGCCTACCACAGCTCACCTCAACATGGATGGGGTTCAAGTGAATGTTGCTTATTACCACTCACTTCAACATGGATGGGTGTTCAATTGAATGTTACCTATCTCAACTTTCCTCAACATGGATGGGGTTCAAGTGAATGTTGCCTATTTCAACTCATCTCAACATGGAGGTGCTTTAAGATAATGTTGCCTATCACAGCTACGTTCAACGTGGATTGGATTAAAGTGAATGTTGCATATCACAGCTCATCTCAACATGGGTGGGATTGAATGAATGTTGCCTATCACAGATAACCTCAACATGGATGGGGTTGAAGTGAATGTTGCCTATATTAGCTGCCTAACAATGGATGTGCTTCAAGTTGATGATGCCTATCACAGCTCACATAAACATGGATGTGGTTCAAGTGAATGTTTCATTTCACACCTAAGCTAAACATGGATGGGGTTCAAGTTGATATTGCCTTTCTCAACTCATCTCAACATAGATGGGCTTCAAGTCAATGTAGCCTATCTCAACTCACCTTAAAATGGATGGGTCTCAAGTGAATGTTGCTTATCTCAACTCACCTCAACATGGATGTGCTTCAAGTGAATGTTGTCTATCACAGCTAACCTCAACATGGATGTCTTTCATATGAATTTTGCCGATCACAGCTAACCTCAACATGGAAGGGGATCAAGTGAATGTCTCCTATATGAACTCACTTTATAATGGATGGGGTTCAAGTGAATGTTGCCTATCACAGATCACCTTAACATGGATGTGCTTCAAGTTAATTTTGCCTATCACAGCTAACCTCAACATTAATGGGCTTAATGTGAATGTAGCATATCACAGCTCAGCTCAACGTGGATGGGGTTCAATTGAATGTTGCCTATCTCAACTAACCTCAGCATGGATGTGCTTCAAGTGAATGTTGCATATCACAGCTCACATCAACATGGATGTGGTTCACGTGAATGTTGTGTATCACAACTCACCTCAACATGGATGGGGTTCAATTGAATGTTTCCTATCTCATCTCTCCTGAACATGGATGGGTTTGATATGAATGTTGCCTATATTAGCTCACATCAACATGGATGTTCTTCAAGTGGATGTTGCATATCACAGCTAACCTTACATGGATGTGCTTCAAAAGAATGTTGCCTATCACAGCTAACCTCAACATGGATGTACTTCAAATGAATGTTGCCTATCACAGCTCACCTAAACAAGGATTATCTTAAAGTGAAAGTTGCCTATCACAGCTACCCTCAACATGGATGTGCTTCAAGTGAATGTTGCCTATCACAGCTAACCTCAACATTAATGGGCTTTAAGTGAATGTAGCCTATCACAGCTCACATCAACATGGATGGGGTTCAAGTGAATGTTGCTTATCACAACTCACTTCAACATGGATGTGCTTCAAGTGAATGTTGCCTATCACAGCTAAACTTACATGGATGTGCTTCAAAAGAATGTTGCTTATCACAGCTCACCTCAACATGGATATGCTTCAAGTGAATGTTGCCTATCTTAACTCACCTAAACGTGAATGTGCATTAAGTGAATGTTGTCTATCACAGCTCACCTCAACATGGATGGGGTTCAAGTAAATGTTGCCTATCTCAAATCACGTCAACATGGATGTACTTCAAGTCAATGTTTCCTATCACAGCTAACCTCAACATGGATATACTTCAAGACAATGTTTCCTATCACAGCTAAGATCAACATGGAAGGGGTCCAAGTGAATGTTGCCTACATGAACTCACTTCATCATGGATGGGTTTCAAGTGAATATTGCCTATCCCAGCTTACCTAAACATGGATGTGCTTCAAGTGAATGTTGCTTATCTCAACTCACCTCATCCTGGATGTGTTTCAAGTGAATGTTGCCCATTACAGCTAACCTCAACATGGATGGGGTTCAAGTTAATATTGGCGTTCTCAACTCATCTCAACATAGATGGGTTTCAAGTGAATGGAGCCTATCTGAACTCACCTTAAAATGAATGGGTCCCAAGTGAATGTTGCCTATCTCAACTCATTTCTACTTCGATATCACAGCTAACCTCAACATCGATGTGCTTAAAGTGAAAATTGCCTATCACAGCTAACCTCAACATGGATGGGGTTCACGTGAATGGTGCCTATCACTAATATTCTCACAATGGATGGGTTTCAAGTGAATGTTGCCTATCTTAACTCACCTAAACATGGATGGTCTTCGAGTAAAATTTGCCTATCACAGCTAACACCAACATGGATGGGGTGCAAGTGAATGTTGCCTATCTCATCTCACGTAAACATGTATGTGCTTCAAGTGAAAGTTCCCTATCTCCACTCACCTAGACATGGATGTGCGTTAAGTGAATGTTGCCTATCACAGCTAACTTTAACATCGATGTGCTTCAAATGAATGTTAGCTATCACAGCTCACCTCAACATGGATGTGCTTCAAGTGAATGTTGCCTATCACAGCTAACCTGAATATGGATGCGGTTCAAGTGAATGATGCCTATTACAGCTCACCTCACCATGGATATACTTCAAGTGAATGTTTCCTATAACAGCTAACCTCAACATCGATGTGCTTTAAGTGAATGTTTCATATCACACCTAAGCTAAACATGGATGGGGTTCAAGTTGATATTGCCTTTCTCAACTCATCTCAACATAGATGGGCTTCAAGTGAATGTTTCCTATTTCAACTCACCTCAACATAGATGGGGTTGAAGTGAATGTTGCTTATCACAGCTCACCTCAAAATATGGATATGCTTCCACTGAATATTTCCTATCTCATCTCACCTCAACATGGATGGGGTTCAAGTGAATGGTTCCTGTATTAGCTCATTTTAACATGGATGTGCTTCAAGTGAATGTTGCTTATCACAGCTAACCTTACATTGAAGGGCTTCAAGTGAATGTTGCCTATCACAGCTATCCTCAACATGAATGTGCTTCAAGTGAATGTTGCCTATCACAGCTAACCTCAACATTATTGGGCTTCAAGTGAATGTAGCCTACCACAGCTCACCTCAACATGGATGGGGTTCAAGTGAATGTTGCTTATTACCACTCACTTCAACATGGATGGGTGTTCAATTGAATGTTACCTATCTCAACTTTCCTCAACATGGATGGGGTTCAAGTGAATGTTGCCTATTTCAACTCATCTCAACATGGAGGTGCTTTAAGATAATGTTGCCTATCACAGCTACGTTCAACGTGGATTGGATTAAAGTGAATGTTGCATATCACAGCTCATCTCAACATGGGTGGGATTGAATGAATGTTGCCTATCACAGATAACCTCAACATGGATGGGGTTGAAGTGAATGTTGCCTATATTAGCTGCCTAACAATGGATGTGCTTCAAGTTGATGATGCCTATCACAGCTCACATAAACATGGATGTGGTTCAAGTGAATGTTTCATTTCACACCTAAGCTAAACATGGATGGGGTTCAAGTTGATATTGCCTTTCTCAACTCATCTCAACATAGATGGGCTTCAAGTCAATGTAGCCTATCTCAACTCACCTTAAAATGGATGGGTCTCAAGTGAATGTTGCTTATCTCAACTCACCTCAACATGGATGTGCTTCAAGTGAATGTTGTCTATCACAGCTAACCTCAACATGGATGTCTTTCATATGAATTTTGCCGATCACAGCTAACCTCAACATGGAAGGGGATCAAGTGAATGTCTCCTATATGAACTCACTTTATAATGGATGGGGTTCAAGTGAATGTTGCCTATCACAGATCACCTTAACATGGATGTGCTTCAAGTTAATTTTGCCTATCACAGCTAACCTCAACATTAATGGGCTTAATGTGAATGTAGCATATCACAGCTCAGCTCAACGTGGATGGGGTTCAATTGAATGTTGCCTATCTCAACTAACCTCAGCATGGATGTGCTTCAAGTGAATGTTGCATATCACAGCTCACATCAACATGGATGTGGTTCACGTGAATGTTGTCTATTTCAACTCACGTCACCATGAATGGGGTTCAAGTGAATGTTGCCTATCTAAACTCACATCAACAAGGATGTGATTCAAGTGAATGTTGTGTATCACAACTCACCTCAACATGGATGGGGTTCAATTGAATGTTTCCTATCTCATCTCTCCTGAACATGGATGGGTTTGATATGAATGTTGCCTATATTAGCTCACATCAACATGGATGTTCTTCAAGTGGATGTTGCATATCACAGCTAACCTTACATGGATGTGCTTCAAAAGAATGTTGCCTATCACAGCTAACCTCAACATGGATGTACTTCAAATGAATGTTGCCTATCACAGCTCACCTAAACAAGGATTATCTTAAAGTGAAAGTTGCCTATCACAGCTACCCTCAACATGGATGTGCTTCAAGTGAATGTTGCCTATCACAGCTAACCTCAACATTAATGGGCTTTAAGTGAATGTAGCCTATCACAGCTCACATCAACATGGATGGGGTTCAAGTGAATGTTGCTTATCACAACTCACTTCAACATGGATGTGCTTCAAGTGAATGTTGCCTATCACAGCTAAACTTACATGGATGTGCTTCAAAAGAATGTTGCTTATCACAGCTCACCTCAACATGGATATGCTTCAAGTGAATGTTGCCTATCTTAACTCACCTAAACGTGAATGTGCATTAAGTGAATGTTGTCTATCACAGCTCACCTCAACATGGATGGGGTTCAAGTAAATGTTGCCTATCTCAAATCACGTCAACATGGATGTACTTCAAGTCAATGTTTCCTATCACAGCTAACCTCAACATGGATATACTTCAAGACAATGTTTCCTATCACAGCTAAGATCAACATGGAAGGGGTCCAAGTGAATGTTGCCTACATGAACTCACTTCATCATGGATGGGTTTCAAGTGAATATTGCCTATCCCAGCTTACCTAAACATGGATGTGCTTCAAGTGAATGTTGCTTATCTCAACTCACCTCATCCTGGATGTGTTTCAAGTGAATGTTGCCCATTACAGCTAACCTCAACATGGATGGGGTTCAAGTTAATATTGGCGTTCTCAACTCATCTCAACATAGATGGGTTTCAAGTGAATGGAGCCTATCTGAACTCACCTTAAAATGAATGGGTCCCAAGTGAATGTTGCCTATCTCAACTCATTTCTACTTCGATATCACAGCTAACCTCAACATCGATGTGCTTAAAGTGAAAATTGCCTATCACAGCTAACCTCAACATGGATGGGGTTCACGTGAATGGTGCCTATCACTAATATTCTCACAATGGATGGGTTTCAAGTGAATGTTGCCTATCTTAACTCACCTAAACATGGATGGTCTTCGAGTAAAATTTGCCTATCACAGCTAACACCAACATGGATGGGGTGCAAGTGAATGTTGCCTATCTCATCTCACGTAAACATGTATGTGCTTCAAGTGAAAGTTCCCTATCTCCACTCACCTAGACATGGATGTGCGTTAAGTGAATGTTGCCTATCACAGCTAACTTTAACATCGATGTGCTTCAAATGAATGTTAGCTATCACAGCTCACCTCAACATGGATGTGCTTCAAGTGAATGTTGCCTATCACAGCTAACCTGAATATGGATGCGGTTCAAGTGAATGATGCCTATTACAGCTCACCTCACCATGGATATACTTCAAGTGAATGTTTCCTATAACAGCTAACCTCAACATCGATGTGCTTTAAGTGAATGTTTCATATCACACCTAAGCTAAACATGGATGGGGTTCAAGTTGATATTGCCTTTCTCAACTCATCTCAACATAGATGGGCTTCAAGTGAATGTTTCCTATTTCAACTCACCTCAACATAGATGGGGTTGAAGTGAATGTTGCTTATCACAGCTCACCTCAAAATATGGATATGCTTCCACTGAATATTTCCTATCTCATCTCACCTCAACATGGATGGGGTTCAAGTGAATGGTTCCTGTATTAGCTCATTTTAACATGGATGTGCTTCAAGTGAATGTTGCTTATCACAGCTAACCTTACATTGAAGGGCTTCAAGTGAATGTTGCCTATCACAGCTATCCTCAACATGAATGTGCTTCAAGTGAATGTTGCCTATCACAGCTAACCTCAACATTATTGGGCTTCAAGTGAATGTAGCCTACCACAGCTCACCTCAACATGGATGGGGTTCAAGTGAATGTTGCTTATTACCACTCACTTCAACATGGATGGGTGTTCAATTGAATGTTACCTATCTCAACTTTCCTCAACATGGATGGGGTTCAAGTGAATGTTGCCTATTTCAACTCATCTCAACATGGAGGTGCTTTAAGATAATGTTGCCTATCACAGCTACGTTCAACGTGGATTGGATTAAAGTGAATGTTGCATATCACAGCTCATCTCAACATGGGTGGGATTGAATGAATGTTGCCTATCACAGATAACCTCAACATGGATGGGGTTGAAGTGAATGTTGCCTATATTAGCTGCCTAACAATGGATGTGCTTCAAGTTGATGATGCCTATCACAGCTCACATAAACATGGATGTGGTTCAAGTGAATGTTTCATTTCACACCTAAGCTAAACATGGATGGGGTTCAAGTTGATATTGCCTTTCTCAACTCATCTCAACATAGATGGGCTTCAAGTCAATGTAGCCTATCTCAACTCACCTTAAAATGGATGGGTCTCAAGTGAATGTTGCTTATCTCAACTCACCTCAACATGGATGTGCTTCAAGTGAATGTTGTCTATCACAGCTAACCTCAACATGGATGTCTTTCATATGAATTTTGCCGATCACAGCTAACCTCAACATGGAAGGGGATCAAGTGAATGTCTCCTATATGAACTCACTTTATAATGGATGGGGTTCAAGTGAATGTTGCCTATCACAGATCACCTTAACATGGATGTGCTTCAAGTTAATTTTGCCTATCACAGCTAACCTCAACATTAATGGGCTTAATGTGAATGTAGCATATCACAGCTCAGCTCAACGTGGATGGGGTTCAATTGAATGTTGCCTATCTCAACTAACCTCAGCATGGATGTGCTTCAAGTGAATGTTGCATATCACAGCTCACATCAACATGGATGTGGTTCACGTGAATGTTGTCTATTTCAACTCACGTCACCATGAATGGGGTTCAAGTGAATGTTGCCTATCTAAACTCACATCAACAAGGATGTGATTCAAGTGAATGTTGTGTATCACAACTCACCTCAACATGGATGGGGTTCAATTGAATGTTTCCTATCTCATCTCTCCTGAACATGGATGGGTTTGATATGAATGTTGCCTATATTAGCTCACATCAACATGGATGTTCTTCAAGTGGATGTTGCATATCACAGCTAACCTTACATGGATGTGCTTCAAAAGAATGTTGCCTATCACAGCTAACCTCAACATGGATGTACTTCAAATGAATGTTGCCTATCACAGCTCACCTAAACAAGGATTATCTTAAAGTGAAAGTTGCCTATCACAGCTACCCTCAACATGGATGTGCTTCAAGTGAATGTTGCCTATCACAGCTAACCTCAACATTAATGGGCTTTAAGTGAATGTAGCCTATCACAGCTCACATCAACATGGATGGGGTTCAAGTGAATGTTGCTTATCACAACTCACTTCAACATGGATGTGCTTCAAGTGAATGTTGCCTATCACAGCTAAACTTACATGGATGTGCTTCAAAAGAATGTTGCTTATCACAGCTCACCTCAACATGGATATGCTTCAAGTGAATGTTGCCTATCTTAACTCACCTAAACGTGAATGTGCATTAAGTGAATGTTGTCTATCACAGCTCACCTCAACATGGATGGGGTTCAAGTAAATGTTGCCTATCTCAAATCACGTCAACATGGATGTACTTCAAGTCAATGTTTCCTATCACAGCTAACCTCAACATGGATATACTTCAAGACAATGTTTCCTATCACAGCTAAGATCAACATGGAAGGGGTCCAAGTGAATGTTGCCTACATGAACTCACTTCATCATGGATGGGTTTCAAGTGAATATTGCCTATCCCAGCTTACCTAAACATGGATGTGCTTCAAGTGAATGTTGCTTATCTCAACTCACCTCATCCTGGATGTGTTTCAAGTGAATGTTGCCCATTACAGCTAACCTCAACATGGATGGGGTTCAAGTTAATATTGGCGTTCTCAACTCATCTCAACATAGATGGGTTTCAAGTGAATGGAGCCTATCTGAACTCACCTTAAAATGAATGGGTCCCAAGTGAATGTTGCCTATCTCAACTCATTTCTACTTCGATATCACAGCTAACCTCAACATCGATGTGCTTAAAGTGAAAATTGCCTATCACAGCTAACCTCAACATGGATGGGGTTCACGTGAATGGTGCCTATCACTAATATTCTCACAATGGATGGGTTTCAAGTGAATGTTGCCTATCTTAACTCACCTAAACATGGATGGTCTTCGAGTAAAATTTGCCTATCACAGCTAACACCAACATGGATGGGGTGCAAGTGAATGTTGCCTATCTCATCTCACGTAAACATGTATGTGCTTCAAGTGAAAGTTCCCTATCTCCACTCACCTAGACATGGATGTGCGTTAAGTGAATGTTGCCTATCACAGCTAACTTTAACATCGATGTGCTTCAAATGAATGTTAGCTATCACAGCTCACCTCAACATGGATGTGCTTCAAGTGAATGTTGCCTATCACAGCTAACCTGAATATGGATGCGGTTCAAGTGAATGATGCCTATTACAGCTCACCTCACCATGGATATACTTCAAGTGAATGTTTCCTATAACAGCTAACCTCAACATCGATGTGCTTTAAGTGAATGTTTCATATCACACCTAAGCTAAACATGGATGGGGTTCAAGTTGATATTGCCTTTCTCAACTCATCTCAACATAGATGGGCTTCAAGTGAATGTTTCCTATTTCAACTCACCTCAACATAGATGGGGTTGAAGTGAATGTTGCTTATCACAGCTCACCTCAAAATATGGATATGCTTCCACTGAATATTTCCTATCTCATCTCACCTCAACATGGATGGGGTTCAAGTGAATGGTTCCTGTATTAGCTCATTTTAACATGGATGTGCTTCAAGTGAATGTTGCTTATCACAGCTAACCTTACATTGAAGGGCTTCAAGTGAATGTTGCCTATCACAGCTATCCTCAACATGAATGTGCTTCAAGTGAATGTTGCCTATCACAGCTAACCTCAACATTATTGGGCTTCAAGTGAATGTAGCCTACCACAGCTCACCTCAACATGGATGGGGTTCAAGTGAATGTTGCTTATTACCACTCACTTCAACATGGATGGGTGTTCAATTGAATGTTACCTATCTCAACTTTCCTCAACATGGATGGGGTTCAAGTGAATGTTGCCTATTTCAACTCATCTCAACATGGAGGTGCTTTAAGATAATGTTGCCTATCACAGCTACGTTCAACGTGGATTGGATTAAAGTGAATGTTGCATATCACAGCTCATCTCAACATGGGTGGGATTGAATGAATGTTGCCTATCACAGATAACCTCAACATGGATGGGGTTGAAGTGAATGTTGCCTATATTAGCTGCCTAACAATGGATGTGCTTCAAGTTGATGATGCCTATCACAGCTCACATAAACATGGATGTGGTTCAAGTGAATGTTTCATTTCACACCTAAGCTAAACATGGATGGGGTTCAAGTTGATATTGCCTTTCTCAACTCATCTCAACATAGATGGGCTTCAAGTCAATGTAGCCTATCTCAACTCACCTTAAAATGGATGGGTCTCAAGTGAATGTTGCTTATCTCAACTCACCTCAACATGGATGTGCTTCAAGTGAATGTTGTCTATCACAGCTAACCTCAACATGGATGTCTTTCATATGAATTTTGCCGATCACAGCTAACCTCAACATGGAAGGGGATCAAGTGAATGTCTCCTATATGAACTCACTTTATAATGGATGGGGTTCAAGTGAATGTTGCCTATCACAGATCACCTTAACATGGATGTGCTTCAAGTTAATTTTGCCTATCACAGCTAACCTCAACATTAATGGGCTTAATGTGAATGTAGCATATCACAGCTCAGCTCAACGTGGATGGGGTTCAATTGAATGTTGCCTATCTCAACTAACCTCAGCATGGATGTGCTTCAAGTGAATGTTGCATATCACAGCTCACATCAACATGGATGTGGTTCACGTGAATGTTGTCTATTTCAACTCACGTCACCATGAATGGGGTTCAAGTGAATGTTGCCTATCTAAACTCACATCAACAAGGATGTGATTCAAGTGAATGTTGTGTATCACAACTCACCTCAACATGGATGGGGTTCAATTGAATGTTTCCTATCTCATCTCTCCTGAACATGGATGGGTTTGATATGAATGTTGCCTATATTAGCTCACATCAACATGGATGTTCTTCAAGTGGATGTTGCATATCACAGCTAACCTTACATGGATGTGCTTCAAAAGAATGTTGCCTATCACAGCTAACCTCAACATGGATGTACTTCAAATGAATGTTGCCTATCACAGCTCACCTAAACAAGGATTATCTTAAAGTGAAAGTTGCCTATCACAGCTACCCTCAACATGGATGTGCTTCAAGTGAATGTTGCCTATCACAGCTAACCTCAACATTAATGGGCTTTAAGTGAATGTAGCCTATCACAGCTCACATCAACATGGATGGGGTTCAAGTGAATGTTGCTTATCACAACTCACTTCAACATGGATGTGCTTCAAGTGAATGTTGCCTATCACAGCTAAACTTACATGGATGTGCTTCAAAAGAATGTTGCTTATCACAGCTCACCTCAACATGGATATGCTTCAAGTGAATGTTGCCTATCTTAACTCACCTAAACGTGAATGTGCATTAAGTGAATGTTGTCTATCACAGCTCACCTCAACATGGATGGGGTTCAAGTAAATGTTGCCTATCTCAAATCACGTCAACATGGATGTACTTCAAGTCAATGTTTCCTATCACAGCTAACCTCAACATGGATATACTTCAAGACAATGTTTCCTATCACAGCTAAGATCAACATGGAAGGGGTCCAAGTGAATGTTGCCTACATGAACTCACTTCATCATGGATGGGTTTCAAGTGAATATTGCCTATCCCAGCTTACCTAAACATGGATGTGCTTCAAGTGAATGTTGCTTATCTCAACTCACCTCATCCTGGATGTGTTTCAAGTGAATGTTGCCCATTACAGCTAACCTCAACATGGATGGGGTTCAAGTTAATATTGGCGTTCTCAACTCATCTCAACATAGATGGGTTTCAAGTGAATGGAGCCTATCTGAACTCACCTTAAAATGAATGGGTCCCAAGTGAATGTTGCCTATCTCAACTCATTTCTACTTCGATATCACAGCTAACCTCAACATCGATGTGCTTAAAGTGAAAATTGCCTATCACAGCTAACCTCAACATGGATGGGGTTCACGTGAATGGTGCCTATCACTAATATTCTCACAATGGATGGGTTTCAAGTGAATGTTGCCTATCTTAACTCACCTAAACATGGATGGTCTTCGAGTAAAATTTGCCTATCACAGCTAACACCAACATGGATGGGGTGCAAGTGAATGTTGCCTATCTCATCTCACGTAAACATGTATGTGCTTCAAGTGAAAGTTCCCTATCTCCACTCACCTAGACATGGATGTGCGTTAAGTGAATGTTGCCTATCACAGCTAACTTTAACATCGATGTGCTTCAAATGAATGTTAGCTATCACAGCTCACCTCAACATGGATGTGCTTCAAGTGAATGTTGCCTATCACAGCTAACCTGAATATGGATGCGGTTCAAGTGAATGATGCCTATTACAGCTCACCTCACCATGGATATACTTCAAGTGAATGTTTCCTATAACAGCTAACCTCAACATCGATGTGCTTTAAGTGAATGTTTCATATCACACCTAAGCTAAACATGGATGGGGTTCAAGTTGATATTGCCTTTCTCAACTCATCTCAACATAGATGGGCTTCAAGTGAATGTTTCCTATTTCAACTCACCTCAACATGGATGTGCTTCAAGTGAATGTTGTCTATCACAGCTAACCTCAACATGGATGTGCTTCAAGTGAATGTTGCCGATCACAGCTAACCTCATCATGGAAGGGGATCACGTGAATGTTGCCTATATGAACTCACGTCATCATGGATTGGGTTGAGTGAATGTTGTCTATCACAGCTCACCTTAACATGGATGTGCCTTAAGTGAATGTTGCCGATCACAGCTAACCTTAACATGGGTGTACTTCAAGTCAATGTTTCCTATCTCAACTCACCTCAGCATGGATGGGGTTCAAGTTAATATTGCTTTTCTCAACTCATCTCAACATAGATGGTCTTCAAGTGAATGTAGCCTTTCTGAACTCAACTTAAAATGGATGGGTCTCAAGTGAATCTTGCCTATCTCAACTCACCTCAACTTGGATATCACAGCTAACCTCAAAATGGATGTGATTAAAGTGAATGTTGCCTATCACAGCTAACCTCAACATGGATGTACTTCAAGTCAATGTTTCCAATCACAACTCACATTAACATGGATGGGGTTCACGTTAATGTTGCCTATCACTAATCTTCTCACAATGGAAGGGTTTCAAGTGAATGTTGCCTATCTTAACTCGCCTCAACATGGATGGAATTCAAGTGAATGTTGCCTATCTGAACTTACCTAAACATGGATGCGGTTCAAGTGAATGTTGCCTATCACAGATAAACTCAACACCTATGTGCTTCAAGTAAATGTTGCTTATAACAGCTAACCTCAACATGGATGGTGTTCAAGTGAATGATGCCTATCACAGCTCACCTGAACATGGATATACTTCAAGTGAATGTTGCCTATCACAGCTAACCTCAATATCGATGTACTTCAAGTTAATGTTTCCTATCACAGGTAACGTCAACATGGATAGGCTTCAAGGGAATGTTGCCTATCACAGCTCACTTTAACATGTATGTGCTTCAAGTTAATATAGCCTATCTCATCTCATCTAAACATGGATGTGCTTCAAGTGAATGTTGCCTATCACAGCTAACCTCAACATGGATGGCGTTAAGAGAATGTTGACAATCTCAACTCACCTCAATATTAACTGGTTTCAAGTTAATATTGCTTTTCTCAACTCATCTCAACGTGGATGTGCTTCAAGTGAATGTTTCCTTTCACAGCTAACCTCAACATGTATGTGCTTCAAGTAAGTGTTGCCTATCACAGCAAACCTCAACATTGATATAATTCAAGTGAATGTTGCCTATCACAGCTCATCTCAATATGGATGTGCTTAAAGTGAAAGGTACCTAACATAACTCACCTCAACATGGATAAGTTTCAAGTCAATGTTACTTATCACAGGTCATCTCAATATGGATGGGTCTCAAGTGAATGTTGCCTATCTCAACTCACCTCAACATGGATGTGCTTCAAGTGAATGTTGTCTATCACAGCTAACCTCAACATGGATGTCTTTCAAGTGAATGTTGCCGATCACAGCTAACCTAAACATGGAAGGGGATAAAGTGAATGTTGCCTATATGAACTCACTTCATAATGGATGGGGTTCAAATGAATGTTGCCTATCACAGCTCACCTTAACGTGGATGTGCTTCAAGTGAATTTTGCCTATCACAGCTAACCTCAACATTAATGGGCTTAATGTGAATGTAGCCTATCACAGCTCAGCTAAACATGGATGGGGTTCAAGTGAATGTTGCCTATCACAACTCACCTCACCATGTATGGGGTTCAATTGAATGTTGCCTATCTCAACTCACCTCAACATGGATGTGTTTCAAGTGAATGTTGCCTATCACAGCTGACATCAACGTGGATGTGGTTCACGTGAATGTTGCCTATTTCAACTCACGTCACCATGAATGGGGTTCACGTGAATGGTGCCTATCTAAACTCACATCAACAAAGATGTGCTTCAAGTGAATGTTGCTTATCACAACTCACCTAAACATGAATGGGGTTCAATTGAATGTTTCTTATCTCATCTCTCCTGAACATGGATGGGGTTCAAATGAATGTTGCCTAAATTAGCTCACATCAACATGGATGTTCTTCAAGTGGATGTTGCCTATAACAGCTAACCTTTCATGGATGTGCTTCATAAGAATGTTCCCTATCACAGCTAACCTCAACATGGATGTACTTTAAATGAATGTTGCCTATCACAGCTCACCTCAACAAGGATGTGCTTAAAGTGAAAGTTGCCTATCACAGCTACCCTCAACATGGATGTGCTTCAAGTGAATGTTGCCTATCACAGCTAACCTCAACATTAATGGGCTTTAATTGAATGTAGCCCATCACAGCTCACCTCAACATGGATATGCTTCAAGTGAATGTTGCCTATCTTAACTCACCTAAACGTGGATGTGCATTAAGTGAATATTGTCTATCACAGCTCACCTCAACATGGATGTGGTTCAAGTGAATGTTGCCTATCTCAATTCACGTCAACATGGATGTACTTCAAGACAATGTTTCCTATCACAGCTAAGATCAACATGGAAGGGGTCCAAGTGAATGTTGCCTATATGAACTCACTTCATCATGGATGGGGTTCAAGTGAATATTGCCTATCACAGCTCACCTCAACATGGATATACTTCAAGTGAATGTTGCCTATCACAGCTCACTTTAACATGGATGTGCTTCAAGTTAATATAGCCTATCACAGCTAACCTCAACATGGATGGCGTTAAGAGAATGTTGCCAATCTCAACTCACCTCAACATTAACTGGTTTCAAGTTAATATTGCTTTTCTCAACTCATCTCAACGTGGATGTGCTTCAAGTGAATGTTTCCTTTCACAGCTAACCTCAACATGTATGTGCTTCAAGTAAGTGTTGCCTATCACAGCCAACCTCAACATTGATGTATTTCAAGTGAATGTTGCCTATCACAGCTCATCTCAATATGGATGTGCTTAAAGTGAAAGTTGCCTAACATAACTCACCTCAACATGGATAAGTTTCAAGTCAATGTTGCCTATCACAGGTCATCTCAATATGGATGTGCTTCAAGTGAATGTTGCCTGTCTTAACTCACCTCAACATGGATGTGCATCAAGTGAATGTTGCCTATCACAGCTATCCTCAACATGGATGGGGTTTAAGTGAATGTTGCTTTTCTCAACTCACCTCAACATGAATGGGTTTGAAGTTAATGCTTTATTTCCCAACTCACCAATACGATACCAACCTCATATTTTACCTCATGCTCCACCTACCTCACATTTTACTGCGTACTATATGAACATCACATTTTCCCTTAGACTACATGAACCTCACATTTTACCTCATGCTATAAGAACACCCCATTTTACCTCATTCTAGATCAATCTTACATTTTACCTCATGCTGTAAGAACACCCCATTTTACCTCATTCTAGATCAATCTCATATTTTATCTTATGCTTTAAGAACGCCCAATTTGATCTCATTCTAGATCAATCTAATATGTTATCTTATGCTTTAAGAACGCCCAATTTTATCTCATTCTAGATCAATCTCATATTTTATCTTATGCCTTAAGAACGCCCAATTTTATCTCATTCTAGATCAATCTCATATTTTATCTTATGCTTTAAGAACGCCCAATTTTATCTCAATCTAGATCATCAATCTCATATTTTAAATCATGCTATAAGAACGCCCAATTTTACCTCCTACTACATGCACATCAAATTTTACCTCATACAGCATGAACCTCACATTTTAGCTCGTGCTACATGAACCTGACTGTTTACCGTCTTACTGGTCTATGAACCTCACATTAAACCTCATGATACCTGAACTTCATAGTTCACCTTCTATTATGTTCCTAGGAGCAGACTACTACCTATTTCGGGCATACCCATATGTGTTCATACTCTCCCAGTAAATGGCGAAGGGTTTGACTACTCGTGCAGATTGTTGGTTGTCCACACTTCTACTCTGTTCTCCATTGCGCCCCAGTCCGCTCGAACCTAGTTCGATATCACAGATCTGCAGCCTGTTAATTGCGATGCCGTCATCTAACAGGTGGTCATTAATACTTCAAAATATCACTCCTAAACGTTGTCTAGTGTACTCATAATTGATGCTTGTGAAACCAGGATGTCACCTCTTTCGCTACAATGAACCTAAGAATGAACATGCAGTAGATCCTTACCAGCTCTTGTTTATGTGATAGCTTTACATATGCCATCCAGTCATACCTTAGCCAGTCCTTCTGAAGCTTGGATTGGTTGTCTAAAACGAAGAGTGACACTGTTGAAGAGATCCCGGACAACCATCTCATAGTAGCAGTAACTGCTTTTATCTCCATTCTCGTAATGGAGGTTGCTGTTCTGTATGATCCACTCTGCTTAGCGACTTTCTGCCATCTCACTCTAGCTGACCAGTTCCCGCCAGATATTTTACTTCGTAGCACCGATCCAATGATATATTTGATGGTATCTCCATACTTCATGCTCTGTTTAATTTCTGTTCCCCGTCTTCCCACTCTCTGCATGCTCTGCCTAGGGTTATGATAACTTTGTGGTAATCGCCAGTGTTAACCCATTCTTCTCCCTGCTTATCGGGTCAACTGTAGGCCCCTGTTCATTTGTTCTCTCTGTCTGTGCCATTCATGAGGAGTCTCTTGATTCTTGATCCCTTGACGTCTGATGTGTCATTGTGCAGCGGGTGCCGTCTGTTTGAAGTCACCCTCATATAGGCTTTGACGTGTGGTACATACAGTAGTCTCAACATGTGCCGTATCTCTAGTGCATCTCAGAACCAATCTCATCATTTTATTTGGATACATTCTAAGCGTTTACATTGTAATCTCGACAATAAGGATGCTCAGTCCGTAGTCTGCAACTGATAATACCAACTGACGGTGAATGATAAAAAGTAGTCGTTCTAAGTTTCGCGCTGTCATGGTCTTGAGTGCTGACAGGTCTCGCTTACATCTCTGTATGATCTGGTGGAGAGGCTCTGATCAAAAGCTATCTCAACGTATTTTAACCTTTAACACCTGTCAACGGAACATCCATGATCAGTACAATCCGGGAGGTCAGCCTTCAGTAAAAGTTGTTCAAGGAACGCCACATCGTGCAGGCTTTGTTAGGATTGATCTGAGAGCTGTAATCAGCACACCGTCATGAGATAGTCTGCATGGACTCTTGAATGTCTTGTGACCATCTCTTGCCAATCTGAGCCGGTCATGGACATTGAGATGTCGTCTGTAAATGTTAGCGTTCGACCTGGCCCTGTGGGTTTAATGTTGGCCATGCTTACGTTCTAGATGGTACTTTCTATAAGAGATATTATTTTTATGGCCAAAATCTTCTCTAGCATCTTGTAAAAGACGTTTTGTAGAGTGATTATTCTATAGAGACTGAGCAGCGAGGAACTCTTGGTAGAATTAGAGAATGAGCGCAGATAGCTATGAAGCCAGTCTTCTGATACTGACACATCCTCTTTAAGGGATTACGATACCAAGATGGTGGATGTGTTTACCTTCCGTCTTTTGATTTGGATTATAAACATATATAATTATAGTTTTTTGTGACAGTAGTTACCAAACTTACCCAGTAAAGTGTTATGAACATCATTATTCATCTTATAGTGTCATATAATAATCAATAACCGATCACACGACCTGTAAATCAACCGTTTTGAATAGGCCTTAAAAAAACTGTTATCGTAAAAACTCTTCACCCACTGCCTTGTGGTGATCCCAGAGCCTATAGATTTTTTCTAATGTGGAATGGATAAACTGGGATTAGAATCAATATGTATTACGGAGGAAATGGTTTTTAAAAATTGGAGTGTTTAAAAGTGCATAAATGTCCAGGTCAAGATGGTATCCATCCAAAAATGGTATTTGAAATTCGAGACCAACTAGAAAAACCATTGACCATGTTATGTTCACAATCACTTGCAAAAGGAATTGTTCCAAGAGAAAGGAAAGATGCAGGAATGATTCTCTTATTAAAAAAGGGAAAGAAATTACATCCAGGAAATTATAGACCATTAAGTTTAACGAGAACTGTCTGTAAAATGTTAGAATCAATAATCAAAGAAAACATTGTAATGCATCTAGACAGGTTTAATCTAATCAGAAATGGTCAGCAGTTTTACTAGAGGGAGATCATGCTTAACAAATCTATTGGAATGCATATAGGAGGTCACTAAAATGATATATAATGGGGAACCAGTGGATGTTATTTATCTAGATTTTGCAAAGGCTTTTGATAGAGTAGCTATTCGAAGATTATTAAAAAGTTAAAATCAAATGGAATAGGTGGGGAGGTTGCTGGATGGATTAAACATTGATTAATGAGAATAAGGCAGAAAGTGTGCATAAATAAGGAGTACTCTTGGTGGTGTGAAGTAAAAAGTGGAGTGCCACAGGGCTCGGTTTTGGGACCAATTTAGTTCTTGATATATATAAATGATTTGGACATTAATATAGGATCCATGGTTTAAAAATTTGCGGACGACAGAAAACTATGTAGGAGTATCTCATTTATAGCAGATAGATATATTGAGGTTGGATTTATATAAAATTCGAGACTGGTCTGTGAGATGGCAAATGGAGTTTAATATAAATAAATGCACAGTCATCCACATGGGTAGATCCAATATTGAACATAATTACAGAATGAGGGAGAGCAATTTTAAAATGATAGATAAGGAAAGAGACCTATGGGTTATAATAGAGCATACATGTAAAGTGGGTAAGAAAGTCCAGGTAGCAGTGAATTAGGCAAATGAAATGTAAGGTATGATAAAAAGAAAAATTAAACATAGGAGTAAGGAGGTGATAGTCAAATTGTATAAAGCACTAAGACCTAGATTGAAGTACTGTGTACAGGTGTGAAGTCCTTATCGTAGAGGAGATATAAATATGCTTGAAAGGATACAAAGAAGAGCGACAAAACTGATAGCGGGATTACAGGATTACAGTTACGAGGAAAGACTAAGAAAAACCGTTTTACAGTGCCTTTAAAATAGAAGAATTCGAGATGACAATACAGGTTTATAAGATAATCACATGACAGGTTAAATTATACTATAACACATTTTTTTCATAATGTAATCACCAACGAGAACAAGAGTGCACAGATACAAATTAGAAATTAGCTAAAGAAAGATCCAGATTGGATATTAGGAAAATATTTTTTAGTCAGACAGTGGGGAATGCTTGGAATGCATTGCCCCAGAAGGCAGTGGAGGCAGAGACAGTTAATGCATTTAAAAATAAATTGAATGCGCATAACTTTTAGAGCAGGGTAAGGTAAATGTAACTGGTTGTCTACAGACTCAGATGAGTCTTCTAAACCAGTATAAAAAACGCTATGTTAAGTTATACCTGTTCACTGGGAAAGGCTTCAGGAGTAAACCTTAAGAAAACATCCGGAGCCGGTGTCCCTATCGCAATCTAGTGGTGGTTCCATCGCTATTCTGGCAACTCCTGCGACGTAGCTGATTCCAGACTGTATCGGTTAATGCTGGTCTCCTGGATCAATTACGTGAAGAGGGGGGACCGGCTGCACGGGCAACAGCTTGTTCGCCGTAGAAGGATGCCCAAGCGTATGACCTGGAGAGGCCTCAACACGTGCAAAAACAGTTAAACTGGGATGTTGGAATGTCCGTACCATACTGACCGGAATATCTGATAACCTGCATGACATTAACGATGCCAGAATGTTACGCGTAGTCAATGACGAACTAAAAAGACTGGATGTGGACATTGTAACACTCTAAGAAACTCGGTTAGCGGGTTCGGGGACAATGAGAGAGAAAGTCTACTTATTCAACTGGCAAGGAAAAGACCTCAAAGAAAAGAGAGGAGAGTACGGTGTGGGCTTTGCAGTTAAAAAGGCTCTATTACATATAGTTGAACTAGATATTTCAGAACGCTTTATTTCCATACCTCAGTAGGTCCCATCGCCTTTGTCAGTGTAAATGCATATACCTTGTGCTCCACACCTGAAGTCAAAGAGTATTTCTATGATGATTTATCAGCGATCATTTAACGCATCCATAGTCAAGAACAGTTAGTTCTACTATGTGATTGTAATGCTATAGTTGGCGCTGATCACGATTCGTGGCCTTCATGTCTTGGCAAGTTTGGAGTTGGGCAAATTAATTAAAATAGCCAGCGGCTCCTAGGGCCCGGTGCCTACCATGAACTTTGCGTAAACAACTCTTATTTTCAGACCAAACCCGAACATAAGGTATCGTGTGGGGGGGGGGGGGGGGGGGGGGGGAAGTGGGGTCTTTGTGGCGAAGTGATCAAACCGTTTGCCTCGTGTTCAGACGGTCGGGGTTCGAATTCGAACTGCGACGGTCGGTCTATGATGTCAATTTTTTTCGGAGATCCCTGAGTTCATCGCTAGAGCTAAGGAGTTCGTGCTTTGTGCGATGCTCTCAACAGATGGGATACCCATCTGCCTAGAGAGACCGAGCTAAATGGGGAAAACCCGTGGCGATGAAGTCGAGCATTCGCTTAAAGTTTTTATATTTTGCAAATTTTTTAAAAAGATATCGTGGAAGCACTCACGATCAATGCATTAGCATCAGCTGGATCTAGTTCTTGTCAGAAGATCTTTCCTTAAGTATGTGCTCCTGGCGCGGACTTACCATCAGCTAGATCTAGTTCTTGTCAGAAGATCTTTCCTTAAGTATGTGCTCCTGGCGCGCACTTACCATAGTGCAGGCTGTGGCACCGATCCTTCTTTGGTTCGCTGTAGAATAAAATTGGGGCCAAAGAAGTTCCATCACACCAGAAGCAAAGGCAAGCCACGCATCGACGCAAGTAGAATGTCGCCCCCTGCGCTGATCAAGAGATTTCGCAATGCTTTTTAGGCAACTCTTAATAGCCAACATCATGACACCGCTGTTACATTCACCTGGCAGCATCTTTGAAATGGCATACACAACACTGCACTTGCTAAATTTGGAAAACGAACTGTTAAATCCGATGACTGGTTTGAAGCGAAAGTGAAGTGAAGTTGCAGCTTCCAAATTCAGGTGCTCTGTACAACTTCAAGTCCGCCAGAAGCCATGTGCAACAAACAGCTCGTCGGTGTACAAATGAGTATTGGCTACAGCTTAATGAAAACATCCAGACTGCAGCTCAAACATGAGCATAAGACAAGTGTACGATGTTATAAAGAAGGCTATTTGCTCTGAAAGTAGGAAAACAGCACCGCTCAAATCCATTACTGGTGAGAACATAACAGATAAAGGAAAGCAGGTAGAGCGATGGGTCGAGCAACATTCTGAGCTCTATAGTCATTCCGATAGTCCTTGAAGCTGTCAAATGTTATCCCAGTAGGGATAAGTTTGACATATAACATATATAGAAGATCTGAAAAAGCGATTGACAGCTTGACCCTGGGAAATGCACCAGGCAACGACGGGATCCCACCCGATTTGATCAAACGCTGTAAAGATACACTTTCGCAACCGCTGTATATGATGTTATGTCAGTGCTGGAAACAAGTCACAATACCTCAAGATAGGAGAGATGCACAGATTGTAACATTATTCAAAAACAACGGTGATAGAATTTATGCTAATAGCTATCTATGTGTCTCTCTGCTTAGTGTTGTAGGCAAAGTCTTCGTCGCAGTTATCCTACTAAGACTACTAAATTGGATGAGCGTGTGTATCCGGAGTCACAGTGTGAATTCAGGTCTGGATGATCAACGATCGACATTATTTTCTTTCTTCGACAACTTCAGGAAAAGTAACCTGAGCAGAACTAACCCTTTTATGTTGACTTCATTGATATGACAAAGGCATTTGATTCGGTTAGTAAAGATGGCCTCTTCAAAATCCTCTCTAAACTAGGCTACCCAAACAAAATGCTCCGACTAATAATATCGTTCCACGAGAGTATGACAGGAATAGTCCAATTTGAAGGTAGCATTTCACAACCATTTGGAGTTCTAAATAGTGTTATGCAAGGTTGTGTTTTTGCCTCGACACTGTTTGGTATCTTCTTTTGAGGTTCAAAGATGTGTGCAAGCGTGATTTGAAGGCCCTGGACATGAATCTGATATCCTGGGAAGACCGATCCAATTGGAGATGTACCCTGAATGGCCATATCACGCTTCGTGAAGCGAAACTCTTGCAACACAGAGAAGTGAAAAGACAACGCCGCAAGGAGAAAGACAACAAAAGCTAAGTATACAATTTGTTGTTGTTATAATTGTTTTTTCCACTCCAAGTCATATCATCCTATAGTCAGTCATGACTGAAAAGGGCTTCTACTACTACTACTACTCTATACTGGTTTCGAAATCATTCACACATATTCTAATTTCTGCATTATCCATTATAATGTGGCAATATTGTACTCCATCAAACACCAGAACATGTTCTGCAAAAATGCCCTAGCTATGCAGACCAAAGAGAGGCAGTCTGGCCTGGGGAAGCAACCATGCTCAAAAGCTGTGGGGGACCGGCGAAGACCTGACACGCACAATCTCCTTCTTGAACCTAACCGGGCTAGAAGCATAGCATCATTTTATCGACGAAGAAGAAGAAGAAGAAGAAGAAGAAGAAGAAGAAGAAGAAATGTGGCAATATTGTATTACATCAGGATCTGGGACAGTGTCCTTGCTGGAGCGTTTAATATCTCCCACGACTATCTCAGTTAAGTTTACATAGGTCCTTTCCATGATGGCAGTGTCTAGAACAAGTTTCATTATTTTCTGGTGAACATCTCTAGCCTTTGTGTCTGTCTGTCCTAGTAAGTCGGATGATGAACACTCATCCTAAACACAACGGCTCTAGAGGAGCAAACATCATTTTTTAAACCATTGCAATAGCACCATGTACACGCTCTATGGTGAACATACCTGATTATCAAGGTCCGCGCCCGGCAGTGCGTGTCCAGATCGGTATCTTAGAAAGAGATTGACATCTGAAAACAAACATAAATATACTAAGACGGGAAACACCTTAATGGGGGAAGTATCAACAAAAATAAAATAACCAACATTCTCTTAATGTATTGTAGTTGTGGTTCGAGAAACAAGAAGCTAGATTTTGTCAAGGTATTAGACAGCCACAAGGTTCAAATGGCTCTGCTGCAAGAAATTCTACACAAATACATTGTCCTGAATTTGACTAGAAACGCTTGCACTTATCCAGTTACCTACATCAGAAATGACAATCAAGGATGTGTCACACAGTCCTTTTTATAGACATGCAGGAAGTCATCATCTGGCACACTAAATCAAAATAAATAATATACAACACATTCGGTGTCCTGCAGACAACTTGCAACTTCCTTATGTATACGAAATACAGTTTCATAAAACCCTTCTTGCTGCTGGTTGCAATGGAATTTTCCTCGTTAGGTCACACTTCACAACAGCGTCGGAATATAAATCGAAGAACTCATCGATGCTACCAGCGTTTATCAATTGCATAATGCAGGTTCTACACTACCGCTGTTGAACGTGATTACCTCTACGTCAGTTAACCTGTATCGACTATTTTCTCTGATTTGACATATATTTGAACTTGCAAGTTCTTGACGACATTGAAAGTGATCATACGCCACTCCCTAATACCATAAGACATATATCAAAAGCAAATTTGAAACAGAAAATACTACTGAACTTTCAAAAGACAAGCTGCAGGTTATTCAAAAAAACAAATATCAGAACACCTCACCACAAACACAAACATCAGAACACCACAAACACAAACATCAGAACACCACATACAACCGCATTGCAATGAAGCAACATTTGGAGGTAGCAATACATTTAATTTTCCAAGAGCATTTGAGAAGTAATATGGAGCGTAATGGATACAGAAATACAGAGTGCTATATGTTCAATAGAAAAAAAGGCCAAATAGCTCTAGAGACAAAACAGGAAATAAAGGTACAGTACAACAAATCATGCACCAAAGTAAAAAACACGGTTAAGAAAAGCAAAGGTGAAAAACGAGAAAAGACATACTCCAAATGAGATTTTAGCAATAATGAAAGTACAGGCTTGTCATTGATCAACAGCATGTCCGAGGAAAATATGAGAACAAACCCAAAATCAGTGATAGATGGAGAAAGAACAATCACTTGTCCAACAAAGACATGCCAATCTCTTTAATCATTGCGGTACGGTGTATCGGTAAACGGAGCAGAAAAATTCCAAAAACGGACATGAAATCCTCGCGCTATCTGAGGTGCCAGGAGAAACTTCATGGGCCATTGTTTCAAATTTGAATTAAACTTTAATAAACGAGAGCTCCAACAAACCAAGAAAACATACAAGCTAAGGAAGGCCCCCAAAGCAGGACAAGATTTATATTGAAATGATACTTCACCTGAAGAAGCTAAGCTGTTCGTATGTTGATCAATTTGACATGGACAAATGAAAAGCATACAAAAGCATGAAGGAAAATCCGATATGTTGAAATACCAACACCCAAAAAGTAAGAGATTAACCTCAAAGCTTTGGGGACGGCGAGGTCTAGTGATTATGTGGCACGGCTCACAAACCGAAGGTGCTGGGTTCGATCCCCATCACAGCACCGACCGTTACCCCGAGTAAGCAAACCCTTAGAAAATACAGAAGGAAGCAGACCCTTACATAAAATGCATGCTGAAGTCGGATGCACTGGGCCGACAGGCGCAAAATAAAAAAAACCAGAGTGCAACGCACAGCGCTTTAGGGAATAGAGAAATAAGGCGAACACACAACAACAACAATTAAAAAAAACAAAAAAACAAAAACAAACAAACAAACAAACCTGAAAGCTATCGGTCCAACTCCTTAACATTGTGCCTAGGCAACTTATGGGATTTAATGATAGCCACGCATCTCTTTTTGTTGCTGATATATCTAATTGCCAGGAACAAGCTGAGTTAATAATAGAGAGTTGCCCAGAACACCAACTAACCTATAAATGAATAGATGATGACTTTCAGAATGACCTTCGACTTACAACGGGCCTATGATCGAGTCTGGAAAAAAAGTATCCTGATAAAGTTGACTAATTTGAGGATTGGTGAAAGTTGTGCAACTGGGAAGTACAACCTTATTGACCGAACAATCCAGACAAAAGATCAATTATGCAGTGTCGTCTAAATAAGTCTTAGCGGAAGACTAGCACGGGGCTCTGCTTGAGTTGTGCTCTTTCTCTTTTCTTCATCAATAATCTACTGATGATCTGGCAATATGCAGAGCAATAACGATGTAGAAAGTGCAGCACTAAGACTAAATGGACACCTGAAAAGACTGAGGAGCATTGCCAAATGTGGAAAGTGAAGATAACCTGCGAAAAAACAGTTTACAAACATTTTTACCAAGAGCCACAAAAAATCAAAGCAAATTATCAATCTGAGATTAGACGAACAAAGAGGAAGATCACATGTATCTTGAAGTCAATCTTGACCGACAGCTAAGCCTCAAGAAACCTGTTAAAAATAAAGCGTTGAGGCAGCTACAGTTACTGAACAGGATCGCTGGCATAGCATGGTGATCAGAGAAGGACACTCTGAGAGGCTTGTATCTTTGGTATGTACGTTCTACTTTAGAATACAGCAGGGCACTCCTGACAACATGCTCACCGACTAATGTACCTGGACAGACTGACAGCAGTGCACTCCTGACAACATGCTCACCGACTAATGTACCTGGACAGACTGACAGCAGTGCACTCCTGACAACATGCTCATCGACTAATGTACTTGGACAGACTGACAGCAGTGCACTCCTGACAACATGCTCACCGACTAATGTACTTGGGCAGACTGACAGCAGTGCACTCCTGACAACATGCTCACCGACTAATGTACTTGGACAGACTGACAGCAGTGCACTCCTGACAACATGCTCACCGACTAATGTACCTGGACAGACTGACAGCAGTGCACTCCTGACAACATGCTCACCGACTAATGTACTTGGACAGACTGACAGCAGTGCACTCATGACAACATGCTCACCGACTAATGTACCTGGACAGACTGACAGCAGTGCACTCCTGACAACATGCTCACCGACTAATGTACTTGGACAGGCTGACAGCAGTGCACTCCTGACAACATGCTCACCGACTAATGTACCTGGACAGACTGACAACACTGCACTCCTGACAACATGCTCAACGACTAATGTACTTGGACAGACTGACAGCAGTGCACTCCTGACAACATGCTCACCGACTAATGTACTTGGGCAGACTGACAGCAGTGCACTCCTGACAACATGCTCACCGACTAATGTACTTGGACAGACTGACAGCAGTGCCCTCCTGACAACATGCTCACCGACTAATGTACCTGGACAGACTGACAGCAGTGCACTCCTGACAACATGCTAACCGACTAATGTACTTGGGCAGACTGACAGCAGTGCACTCCTGACAACATGCTCACCGACTAATGTACTTGGGCAGACTGACAGCAGTGCACTCCTGACAACATGCTCACCGACTAATGTACCTGGACAGACTGACAGCAGTGCACTCCTGACAACATGCTCACCGACTAATGTACCTGGACAGACTGACAGCAGTGCACTCCTGACAACATGCTCACCGACTAATGTACTTGGACAGACTGACAGCAGTGCACTCCTGACAACATGCTCACCGACTAATGTACCTGGACAGACTGACAGCAGTGCACTCCTGACAACATGCTCACCGACTAATGTACTTGGACAGACTGACAGCAGTGCACTCCTGACAACATGCTCACCGACTAATGTACTTGGACAGACTGACAGCAGTGCACTCCTGACAACATGCTCACCGACTAATGTACCTGGACAGACTGACAGCAGTGCACTCCTGACAACATGCTCACCGACTAATGTACTTGGACAGACTGACAGCAGTGCACTCCTGACAACATGCTCACCGACTAATGTACCTGGACAGACTGACAGCAGTGCACTCCTGACAACATGCTCACCGACTAATGTACTTGGACAGACTGACAGCAGTGCACTCCTGACAACATGCTCACCGACTAATGTACTTGGACAGACTGCAGAACAATACCCTTCGCCTTATTATTGGAGCAATGAAGTCAACACCCTCTGCTGCATGCAAATTTCACGTGAATGTGAAACCCCTTGAGATGCAACCACGGTTGGGAAAGCATATGAAAGAAGCAAAACAATGGCCATATACCACAGCAATTGGCATTTTGCGGAAAACGTGCAACAAAAGCAGAGCAGAATAAAACAAATGTCAATCCTCATCAATGTCAGTGCCATTAAAGACATATATCAGCACATAGACAAATGACAAGACATACAAGAGAGCAAGACAAAATTTACCACCACATACATGTCTAAGACTCAGAAATTCTAACTAAACTAACAGATCATACAACATGAAGTTCGGATACAGTAAGTGTTATGAGAGCATCACACAGAAAGATTGATGATTGTCAATACGAATGGGATGATTGTCAATACGAATGGGATGATTGTCAATACGAATGGGATGATTGTCAATACGAATGGGATGATTGTCAATACGAATGGGATGATTGTCAATACGAATGGACTATACTAACGAATATGCTTTTAAAGACACGATTAAAGCGGCATATGGAGTCTACATGGAGTATGCAGACAAAAAATCTCAAACGCAGTTTGATGTCTGCGGGGAGAAATGTTCAAATTATGTGACAGAAAAAACAGCATTGGAAGTATCTCTGTACGTGATGACCTCTCATTAAACGCCCAGAGTATCATAATCTTTTTGATCAGACTAGATCAAAGCTCTGTATGCTGATGAACTGGTAATATGGATGAGCCATGCAGATATTGACAATGGTGCACGAAGGTTAAACGGAGATGTATGGTATGGTATTGAACAACAACTAATATATGTGCACTTATCCTTACATGTCATTGTGCCGAAATGAAAGTGCCTCAATGCTGGAGGATCTACAACAACAACAACAACAACATTATGTCCTGCACTACATGCACCTCTGACGACACTTTACCTCAACTTACATTTTAGCTCATTCTACATGAACCTGGTCTCACATGTAACATCATACTACATAAACCTGTCTCACATGTAACATCAAACTACATGAACCTGGTCTCACATGTAACATCAAACTTCATAAACCTGGTCTCACATGTAACATCAAACTACATAAACCTGGTCTCACATGTAACATCATACTACATGAACCTGGTCTCACATGTAACATCAAACTACATGAACCTGGTCTCACATGTAACATCAAACTACATGAACCTGGTCTCACATTTATCATCAAACTACATGAACCTGGTCTCACATGTAACATCAAACTACATGAACCTGGTCTCACATGTGACATCAAACTTCATAAGCCTGGTCTCACATGTAACATCAAACTATATAAACCTGATCTCACCTGACACCTGACAGCATACTAAAATAACCTAACCTCGCGTGACAGCATACTAAAGTAACCTAACATCACGTGACAGCATACTAAAATAACCTAACCTAGCGTGACATCATACTAAAGTAACCTAACCTAACGTGACAGCATACTAAAGTAACCTAACTTCACATGACAGAATACTAAAACAACCAGCATACTACAAGAGCCTTACCTCACAGCTCACTACAAGAACATAACATCACACGCGACAGTATACTACAAGAACCTAGTCTCAAACGTGACAGCATACTACAAGAACCTTAAACCACTCGTAACAGTAACTACAGGAACACAACACCACACTTGACAGGCTACTACAAGAACCTAACCTCACAGCTTACTACCAAAAGCGAACTTCACACGTGTCAGCATTCTACAAGAACATAACATCACACGTGACAGCATACTGCAAGAACCTAATCTCACGTGACAACATACTACAAGAACCGAACCACACAGCATACTACAAGAAAATAACATCACGTGACAACATACTGCAAGAACCTAACCTCATACGTGACAGTCTACTACAAGAGCATAACGTGACAGCATACTAAAAAAACCTAACCTGACGTGACATCTCACTACAAAAATCTAACCTAACATGTGACAGTTTACTACAAGAACCTACCCTCATATGTAACTTCATACCACATAAACCTTGTCTAAAATATAACATCATACTACATAAACCTCTCATACGTAACAGCTTACTACGGAAACCTGGTCTCATATGTAACATCATACTACATAAACCTGGTCTCATATGTAACATCATACTATAGAAAGGTGGTCTCATATGTAACATCATACTATATAAACCTGGTCTCATATGAAACATCATTCTACAGAAACATCGTCTCATATGTAACATCATATTACATAAACCTGGTCTCATATGTAACATCATACTATAGAAAGGTAGTCAATAACCTATACTCAGACGTGAGAACATACTACCAGCACCCAACCACACGTGGCAGCCTACTACAAGTCCCTAACCTCACACGTGACAGCATACTTCAAGATCCTAATATCACAGCATACTTCAAGAACATAACACACGTCACAGCATACTACAAGAACTTAACCTCACGTGACAGCATACTACAAGAACTTAACCTCACGTGACAGCATACTACAAGACCCTAACATCACGTGACAGCATACTAAAAGACCCTAACCTCACAGCATACTAAAAGACCCTAACCTCACAGCATACTACAAGACCCTAACCTCACGTGACAGCATACTACAAGACCCTAACCTAACGTGACAGCATACTACAAGACCCTAACCTCACATGACAGCATACTACAAGAACCTAACCTCACGTGACAGAATACTACAAGACAGTAACCGCACAGCATACTACAAGAACCTAACCTCACGTGACAGAATACTACAAGAACCTAACCTCTATACCAAGCCTTACATGAACCTACTTCACACAGACTTTACCTAGGCATACATGAACCTACACTCACACAGACTTTACCTAGGCAGACATGAACCTACACTCACACAGACTTTACCTAGGCATACATGAACCTACACTCACACAGACTTTACCTAGGCATACATGAACCTACACTTATACAGACTTTACCTAGGCATACATGAACCTTCCCTCACACAGACTTTACATAGGCATACATGAACCTTCCCTCACACATGTCCAAATATTACATGAACCCCTACCACCCCCCCCCCCCAATTTCACACTTAACCTCATTCTTCTCAAACGTTAACTAACACTTTATCTCATACTACATTAACATCACATATTACCTAATACGACATTTCATTTGATATCACTATTTACATCACTTTACGTGAATCTCCTCTCACACTTCACATCGACTTACATCAACCTCCCTTAGAACTTTACATCGCATTACACGAATCTCCCCTGACACTTTGCATCGCCTGACATGAATCTGCCCTCACGCTTTTCATCAATTTACATGACCATCTCTTCATACGTTGCATCGCGTTAAATAAACATCCCCTAACAATTTATATCGCCTTACATGAACCTACTCTCACACTTTACATTAATTTACATGAACATCTCCTCACACTTTACATCGCCTTACATAATCTCCCCCCTACAATTTACATCACTTACATGAATCTCCCCTCACACTTTACAGCGCCTTACATAACCTTCTCACACTTTACCTAGCTTTACATGAACCTTCCCTCACACTTTACCCAGCCTTACATGAACCTTCCCTCACACTTTACCCAGCCTTACATAAACCTTCCCTCACACTTTACCCAGCCTTACATTAACCTTCTCTCACACTTTACCAAGTCTTACATGAGCCTTCCTTCACATATTTCCTAACCTTACATGAACCCCCCTTCATACATACTTTACCCAGCCTTACATGAACCCTCCCTCCCCCCTCACACTTTACCCAGCCTTAGATGAACCTTCCCTCACACTTTACCCAATCCTACATAAACCTCCCCTCACACTTTACCCAGCCTTTCATGAACCTTCCCTCACACTTTACCCAGTCCTACATGAACCTCCCCTCACACTTTAACCAGCCTTACATGAACCTCCCTTCACACATACTTTACCCAGCTTTACATGAACCTCCCCTAACACTTAAACCAGCTTTACATGAACCTCCCCTCACTCAGACTTTATCCAACTTTACATGAACCTCCCCTAACACTTTACTCAGCTTTACGTGAACCTTCCCTAACACTTTAACCAGCTTTACATGAACCTCCCCTAACACTTTAACCAGTTTACATGAACCTCCCCTCACACAGACTTTACCCAGCTTTACATGAACCTCCCCTAACACTTTACCCAGCCTTACATGAACCTCCAATCACACTTTACCCAGCCTTACATGAACCTCCCCTAACACTTTACCCAGCCTTACATGAACCTCCACTCACACTTTAACCAGCCTTACATGAACCTCCACTCACACTTTACCTAGCCATACATGAACCTCCCCTCACACTTTACCTAGCCATACATGAACCTCCCTTCACACTTTACCTAGCCATAAATGAACCTCCTCCACACTTTACCTAGCCATACATGAACCTCCCTTCACACTTTACCTAGCCATAAATGAACCTCCTCCACACTTTACCTAGCCATACATGAACCTCCCCTCACACTTTTCCTAACCTTAGATGAACCCCCTTCACACTTTACATCATACTACACGAACTTCCGCCAACACCTTATCTCATACTACATTAACATCACATTTTACCTAATACTACATCTCACCTGATATCACAAAATACATTACTTTACATGAATCTCCTTTCACACTTTACATCAACCTACCCTCACACTTTACATCGCCTTCATGAACCTCCCTACATACTTTATCTCATACTACGTGAACGTCACCTCAAATGTTTTTCCACAGTAGACATTTGACCTGAAGTGGCTTGAACCTCACCTTACAGTTTACCTATTATTATCTAAGCCTCACATAACAACCACACAAACCCCTTCACTCTCATGTGTTACGAACAACATCGGACGCGCAGGCCGTGCGTCAAACCGAACCCTATCACATAGTCTCGGCCCAACCAAAGGAGGCCTGCACGTTGCAAATGTTTGCCAACTTTCAAGCCAGCTAACCTTGCTCTAAGGTTCGGTGAGTAATGAGCTTAGCGGCTAGCTAAAGGTGTCTGCCGGTATTCACACGGCTAGCTACTAGACTGCCACGAGCGCTCGGATAGCACTCTGACAGCGGAAACCATAGACTGTTTCTGTCACGGCATCTCGACGGGCTCTGCTTGGTAACGGCTCATTCAAATTAGTGTCATTCAGTGAAACGTGATAGGAAGATAAAGGTATGGCGCGGTGTGCGATACGCGACTTGCTAGACTAACTTCCGATTAGTGAGCATTGTCTATACTGGCTGTTTCATTGGTTGTGTACACATTTCACTCTAGTTCCAAGTCGGTGCTAGTTTAAATATGTATTTGTTTACATATTTCGCTCTAGTTCCAAGTCAGTGATAGTTTAAACAGTTATTTGTGTATATATTTCACCCTAGTCCCAACTCGGTGCTAGTGGAAACATTTATTTGTGTACACATTTCCTACTATTTTCATGTTCGGATTAGTTGAAAAGCTTATTTCTGTACTTGGAATCGTGTAATTCAAACATATCAAAGGATATCGATGTACGTTTATTTTTTGTTGTTGTTGCAATGTTTACTTCCTGTGGCAATACTCGACCCCGAGAAATATAGATTGTGAATTGAGTAAAACATTAACTACTTTTTATAGTTTTGCCCAGACAGCGGATAGTGGCTTACTCCAATTGTTTTCCAGCTGCCAAGTGTTCTTTGACGTGCTCAGAATGCACACCAGATCTTCGTGTTTTTCGTCCATCCTGGATGTTTCATTGTTTCTGTACACATTCCTACTAGTTCCATTTTAGCGCTAGTTGAAACACCTGTTTGTATACATATTTCTTACTATTAAACGGTGCATATTCATTTCAGATGCGTTCTCGTTAGTTAAAAACGCTTGTTTCCGCTGTTGCCTGATTATAACTACTAGAACATCTGCACGCGACCGTTCTTAAAGCTCATGCTTTGTTGCCGTTATTATACACAAGCTACACAACGGCGCACTCAGAAATTAGCTGCTAATACTTTATTTATATCATGGTATCACATTTCACTGTTAGGACACCGTTTCACTGTTTATTACGGGATCAATGTTAGGACATAGTTGTATTATCTATTGCAGTATAGATGTTAGGACATAGTTGTATTATCTATTGCAGTATAGATGTTAGGACATAGTTGTATTATCTATTGCAGTATAGATGTTAGGACATAGTTGTATTATCTATTGCAGTATAGATGTTAGGACATAGTTGTATTATCTATTGCAGTATAGATGTTAGGACATAGTTGTATTATCTATTGCAGTATAGATGTTAGGACATAGTTGTATTATCTATTGCAGTATAGATGTTAGGACATAGTTGTATTATCTATTGCAGTATAGATGTTAGGACATAGTTGTATTATCTATTGCAGTATAGATGTTAGGACATAGTTGTATTATCTATTGCAGTATAGATGTTAGGACATAGTTGTATTATCTATTGCAGTATAGATGTTAGGACATAGTTGTATTATCTATTGCAGTATAGATGTTAGGACATAGTTGTATTATCTATTGCAGTATAGATGTTAGGACATAGTTGTATTATCTATTGCAGTATAGATGTTAGGACATAGTTTTATTATCTATTGCAGTATAGATGTTAGGACATAGTTGTATTATCTATTGCAGTATAGATGTTAGGACATAGTTGTATTATCTATTGCAGTATATATGTTAGGACATAGTTGTATTATCTATTGCAGTATAGATGTTAGGACATAGTTGTATTATCTATTGCAGTATAGATGTTAGGACATAGTTGTATTATCTATTGCAGTATATATGTAAGGACATAGTTTTATTGATGTTTTAGCATCATTTCGTTTAGAAAATGGCTTTTGTACTTCCACTCTCACTTGCTTTCCATTCTCTCGTTCTTTCTCTCATTCATATACAGGGAAAGAGTGTACACCACACGTCAGAAAGTAAGGACAGTTGCATGTCACATTCATTTAGTACATTCAACAAAGTCTACGTCCTAAGAACACATTGCTATTCTATACTCTACACACCCTGTCACCCTAGGCACGCGTATCCATAATTAGCTGCAGAATGCACTTGATATTCTGATTGAGACGATGCCAGGGTACTTGTCCATACAACAGAGAAAGAGAGGGCAGTTCAGGTATGAAAAATTAGTTGTAAAATGTCAAGCTCTTGCCCTGAGAGTGTTTTCTACTCAACTAAATGGTTTTGGTTCTCGACCTAAAGGTGCTGCCATCATCCCAGTCAAGCAGCTAAGGTGGCACCTACTGTTCATTTGCTATAGGCCGGCTGCAGATAGAGCGTGGTAGGTGTGCGTTACTCGTGGAAAGCCAGTCCTGTCTCTCCCTCTCTCTCTCTCTCTCTCTCTCTCTCTCTCTCACACGCTCTACCTTTCTGTCGCCGTCTGTAGTTGTCTAACCCTGCGTTGCCGGAGACGTACACCGCGTCGTCTCTATTACATGCTCCACTGGAGTTCCTTGAGCGCCTCGCCTAGCCATTTTAATGACCGCGGCTTGTCGCAGTCCCTAACGACATACGTGTTCTCTCTCTAGCAAGTCAGTCCCACAGACCAGCTTAGGAGTGTAAGCTTCACCCGTAAAGTGTGTATTCGTGTACAGAGACACCGTCAAATGTGTATTCGTGTACAGAGACACCGTCAAGTGTGTATTCGTGTACAGAGACACCGTCAAGTGTGAATTCGTGTACAGAGACACCGGCAAATGACCGCTTTATTTGTTGAGTTGACAAGATTGGTGTATTCTCTGACTGATAATTTGTATTTCTTCCGCGGGTGATTATTTTCTCGTGTGTTTCTGCTTGGACTATCATTTCCAACAGGATTAGATGTACATTTGACAGCACGGATATCTGCAGTGGCAGCACCTGTCAATCACATAAACATTTTCTGACCCGATATCAGGTAGGTTGTTTTTTTGTTGTTGTCCATACTGATTATAGTTCGTCGAAGGTGTCTTTCAGCTTTTTATATGTTCAATGAAACGTTCTTCCTTTGTTCAGATTTGTTGGGATGCTTGTTGAGCGTATTAATGTTGTTCTTTTTTAAATGATAGTTTATTTATTCTGTGCAGTGATAAGTTAACGACAGAGACGATGAAAAGACTGACAAAATGTAAAAGTATGCATATTAGTAGATGTAATGACAATCGTGTATAATGAAAAGTCGATTAATAACAAATGTATTGATACAAACAGTTAGATGGAATAGTATAGGCACGGTTGAGAGGAAATAGCAGAGGCAAGGAAGCCTATAGAGGGAATAGCAGAGGCAAGGAAGATTATAGGGAATAGCAGAGGTAAGGAAGATTATAGAAGGAATAGCAGAGGCAAGGAAGATTATAGAGGGCATAGCAGAATCAAGGAAGATTATAGAGGGCATAGCAGAATCAAGGAAGATTATACAGGGCATAGCAGAATCAAGGAAGATTATACAGGGCATATGAGATGCAATAAATAATCAGCTGAGTGAACTGTCGACATGTAGTCGTAGATCCTGGAATCACCATATGGGAGGGAATTAATAGTACAACAGTTATAACTAAGTCACATGACATACATTGGCCGGCAAGGATCAGGTGGGACGAATCAGTGTTAGCGATCTCACATTTCAAAGGCTCGGCTATATGAGGGCGGTAGCCATCTCCTCTCCCTCGCCGCTTTTACTTCCTGGACTGAACCGGTACCCATTTAAGGCTGGGTCGACCCGAGAGCCATTGCGGTCTGAAAAACAATACCGCCTCAACTAGGGAATGAACCCAGGACCACTCAGATGCGAAGCCAGCGCGCTAACCACTGCGCTACGTGGCTCCCATTTATAAATGACCCGTTTGCAGCAGGGTCGACTAGAGCACGCCGACTAAGGGATTTGAACGCCATAAATTGATCGCGAAATCTAGTGTTCTACCATTACACTGACCAGACGCCCTAGACTCCTTAAATGCCTGAACAAACGACTAAAGTAGGTTTGTGCATGTGGCTAGTAATTTCATATGTCAAAAATTATGTGGCAATAATGTAACTTAACGTGCTTATAATGAAATCCCCATATTCCGTATGGAACAAAGCGGGAAAGAAGTTGATAGACCTGCAGTGACCAGCACTAGTTAGTCGTGTATGTTCAACACGGTGGATAGCTGATATGCTGAATAGTTCAGCTGGCAGATATTTACAATTAGTTTCAGAATGTAGCAATTAGCTCAGCTGACAGATATTTACAATTAGTTTAAGTATGTAACAATAACTTCTTTCAGCTGACAAACATCTGTAATTCTGTCAATCTGACACCCATCTACAACTATAGGCAGATTAGAGGATATCAGTGTTGATTTCTATAGCTTACACCATAACCAAAACACAAAAACTGTGTTGGGAATTCAACAGTTTGCATTTTCAATAACAAAAAAGGGTTCAACTCCAATTAACAATTACAGTTAACTAATTGCAGCATAACCTAATTAGTTAATTCATCTCCATAATAAAATGCACCTGTGGATGTTGATTTCTTTAATGTTTAAAACTTCCATTAAACTATGCTGATGTCGTGTTGTAATGTAGAAAGAATCACGTATCTTTATTGTGTTACTATAACACTGTTTAATTTACAACACTAGATAGTCACTGTTGAAATAAGGTAACAACTTGAGTTTTACTTGATTATCTATATATACATTTTGACCTATAAAGATATAAGACCCTTTCGAAGAATATGGAAACGAAAAATGCACAAAATGAGCAACGATCTAAGCAAGATGAACAACAGAAGAACATAAAAAAGATTGATTTCTACAATTTGTTGTGAAAGCAGAAATGTTGCTCTTCACCAAGTAGCCATGATTTCACATGCTAAGCTGCCTTTTTGCAGTCATAATTGTATTCAGGTTTTTACTGCAGTCAGTAATAACTAAATATAGTCAGACTGTAGGGCATACAAACACATTGACAACATCCTTTTATTGTTAGAAGTTAATAAAACTGTGTGAGTGTCAGAGCACATACTTTGTGAGATCATGCCAGCTTTTTGCTCAATTATGTGACAGTCTCGTATATTGCGTGTTTCTAGTGGTAATACATACATTGATGCCAGCCATGAACCATCGATGTTATATGTACCACCAGGTCACATCGTTTCACAGAAATGATCACTTAAAATGTTTGAGCGAAGTATTTCAACCCTCGATTGGCTACAAAATGCTGAGCGTGATTGCGGACAGGACACAATAGTAAATAATCATCATCAGATCCGTAACCACAAAGGTCGCTGCAGGACCGTTATTGCAGTTTGTCGAACCACTACACGCCATAAGTCTCGATTTTTCGAAAGGGTCTTAGTTTCAGATGTAGACCTTCCCGTCCACTCTTTTATATCTTGCTCTTGATGACCTCAGCGAAGCGGTTGGTCCCAATTTCGTCTTCAGCGGACCCTGTCTTGGGCACGGAAATCTAGTGTGGCAAAAGTGCTCCTCAAGAGGCATCTCGGATGTTGCAGCGTACAGCAAGGAAGTCTTCCCAGCGGTCGTTTCTTTTCTCGGGGTACTAGACTGCTGTCGCTGTGCTCCATAGACCATAGTTTCTTTCATCGGGGTACTAGACTGCTGTCGCTGTGCTCCATAGACCATAGTTTCTTTCATCGGGGTACTAGACTACTGTCGCTGTGCTCCATAGACCATAGTTTCTTTCCTCGGGGTACTAGACTACTGTCGCTGTGTTCCATAGACCATAGTTTCTTTCCTCGGGGTACTAGACTACTGTCGCTGTGCTCCATAGACCATAGTTTCTTTCATCGGGGTACTAGACTACTGTCGCTGTGTTCCATAGACCATAGTTTCTTTCGTCGGGGTACTAGACTGCCGTCGCTGTGTTCCATAGACCATAGTTTCTTTCCTCGGGGTACTAGACTCGCTGTGTTCCATAGAGCAGAGGTTCGTCTTAACATGTGACCTGCCCATCTATGTTTTGCCTTTTCTGCATGGATTACGGCATCCTTCACCAGAGACAATCGCTTTATGTCATAATTGTGGACACCTTGCATACGTTGGTTTCGGCGAGTAATTCCGATCAAGCGTCCCTCAAGGTAGGCTTGGGTTATTCTAAATTTGTCCTTTAGTGATTTTGTTAGTGCCCACGTCTCGACACCGTAGCACATCGCGGGGAGTTCAGTGGAATTGAAGAGGGAGGATCGTATGCCTTGGTCGCGACAACCAACCAGGACCGTGTTAATAAACGAGAAGGCTGCCCAACCCGCGTGGTGATGTCTTGTCAGTTCAGGTTCCAGGTTATTCTCCATATTGACAATTGAGAAGACGTCCAAGATAAACGTACTCGATAACATCCTATAATCGTACCTCGCCAAGGAAGACTGGATCACAAGTGGCGGAGCGATTGTGCAACACTTTGGTCTTTGATACATGCATCTCCAGAACCGCTTTCTTGCCCTCTCCATCGAGTACCTGTATCAATTGGTTGATGTATGCTGCGGACTCTGTGATGAGCACTAAGTCATCAGCAACTCAAAGTCGATTGAGGCGTCTGCCGTCAATACGGATACCAAAGGTGTCCCAGTTCCATCGCCTAATGACTGATTCCAAACATGCAGAGAAGATGTTCGGTGAGAAAAGATCACATTGGCGGACTCCCTTTTGAATTGGTACCACAATTAATCATTGGAAGAGGTCAAATGTGGTAATGCAATTCGTATAACTGTTGGTGGGAACTGATGTAACCAGGATCTGCACCTTGTTCCACAAGTGAACACCAGACAAAATGTCGTTCTACCGAATCAAAAGCCTTTTTTATAGTCGAGGAAGGTGAATATATAGGGCGTCTCGAATTCTCGGGTTGCATCAATATGGCGGGAACATGTTGTTTCTGTTTCTAAGAATCGACGTCACTGCACTCCGGGCATACCCATATGTGCTCAGTCTCTCTCATCAAATGGCGTAAGGTATGGATGCTGATGGTCCCTGTAGCTCGCTGGTTGTACACGCTCCTGCACGTCCTCTCATGCGCCCCACTCCGCTCGAACCTCGTTTAATGTCGAAACTTTGCAGTGTGTGGATTGCTGCTTCTTCTATTGCGGTGTCCTCATCCAGCAGGCGGTCATTGATTGATTTCAAAATGTCACTTCTGTCCATCACCAATGTGCCCATGATGGGAGTCCGTGAAACCAAGATGTCAGCTCTTTCATTGCCCTGAACCCCGGCATGAGCAGGACAGTAGATCCAGGTCAGCGCCTGGAGGTTTGAGGCCTCAACAGCAGCTATCCACTCGTACCTAAGCCATCCCTTCTGTACTTTCTGAAGTACGGCTTGCACGTCTGTCACGATGACTGCCTTTGTTATAGAAGTCTCAGATATCCATTTCAGTGCTGAGGTCACTGCGTCCGTCTCCATTCTCATACTGGAGGTTGTTGACATGTATGCCTTACTGCGCTCAGCAACGACCTCTCCACTCACTCTAGCCGAGAAACCCCAGCTTGATGTCCCACTGCGCAGGACTGATTCGTCAGTGTATATGACAGCGTCACTCTCCTGGGTGTTCTCAGTTATCAGTTGATTTACCTCGTGCTCTTCACTCTCGTTGTTCCGTTCTCTGCATTCCTTGCCTAAGGTTATGATGACTCTCTGGTACTCTATCATTCTATCACCAGTGTGGGACCATTCTTCCCCTTTGGCTATCGTCTCAGCTGGAGTGACGTGTCCGATTGTTGTCTCAGCCTGTGCCATCCATGACGACCCTCTCTTGATTCTTGATCCCTTGATGTCTGAGATACTACTGTGCAGAGGGTGTCGAGTGTCTGTGGTGACACGCATATAGGCTTTGACTTGTGCCAGTTTATGTCTGGACGTCACCGATAACAATCCCAACATGTATCGCATCATCAGAATCGGGGTATCTCTGGTGCAGCCCAGAACCAGACGCATACCTTCATTCTGGGTGCGGTCCAACCTAACACACTGTGATCTTGATAGTGTGAGGATGCCTAGTCCGTAATCGATGACAGACAACACGACCTGACGAAATAGGATGAACAGGAGGCGTTGTTCCAAGTCAACAGCAGCCATGGTCTTGAGTGCTCCTAACCCTCTCTTGAATCTGTGTACGATGTGGTCAAAATGGCAGTTATAGGAAAGACTGCGATCAAATGTAACTCCGAGGTATTTCAACCTGTCACACCTGTCGAGGGTGCAACCATCTAAAGTGATGCCCGGGAGTTCAGCCTTAACTATGGAATTATTCAAAGAGCACCACATCATGCAGGCCTTGTTCGGATTGATCTTGGAGTATGACTCGCTGCACCACTGTTAGATTCCTTGCAAGGTTTCCTGGATGTCTTTGACCAACTCTTGCCTGTCTGAGCCCAGTCCTGTACGTTAGGATGTCATCGGCAAATGCCAACTTTCGCCCTGTCCCTGTGGGTTGAATATTGGCCACTTTTACTGTGTAAATGTTGAACGGCACCGGTGACAGCGGAGACCCTTGAGGCAGACCTGGACATATTCGCCTCGGATCTGATGTCCACGATCCCACGCGCAGCGCAACTGTTCTTTCTATCAGGGGAGCTGATATCCAACTAACCAGCCACGGGTTTAAACCACACTGCTGCAGACAGGTAATTAAGGTCCCAAAATCGACACGGTTGTATGCATCTTCCAGGTTGAGTGCCACCGCGACTGTTTCTTGCTTTGACTGAAAACCCTCGTACACATCATACGCGAAAGTTCCAGCGTTAGCCCAGGTCTGCTTCGCTGTTCGATAGCTGCCCAGCGTATCTGATAGAATCTGCTCCCGTTTAAGGTAGACCATTATATTCCTGGCCACTATCTTCTCGAGCAATTTGCCATATACATTTTGTATGGTGATTATTTGATAGCTGCCGAGAAGCGTGGAGTCCTTACCAGGTTTAAGGCAGTGGACATAGATAGCTATGAAGCCAGTCCTCAGGCACATATGCCTTCTCTATAGTGTGGTTGAACTTCTTCACCATATTTCTTATATCTGTCTCATCCAACTGCTTGATGTGGCAATACTGTACTCCATCAGGACCTTGGGCTGTGTTTTTGCTTGTACGTAGGCTATTTACGACCTCTGCCTCGGTGATAAGGTCTACATAAGCATTTCCCCTGATGGCTGCCTCTAAGATTCATTTCCGAGCTTCCTGACGGGCATCTCTGTCGCCTTTGTCAGTCTGGGCAACATATCGACTGAAAAAAACTTAGACCCTTCTCTTCATCTGACCTCAGTAGCCTTCCTGTCGTATCTTGAATGTTGGAGATAAGCTGGCGTGTAGTTTGTCCATTCATCTTTCCATGCATGTGTCAGAACTTCTGGAGGGTATTATCATTACCCACTCCTGTGATGAACTCCTCCCATTGCTCGCTTTTGGACTCCATAGCTAAAGCTTTAAAGGAATTGGTAGCTTTACGTTTTACCTCCTCCTTCTCGTTCAATGCGTCGACATTAATACCAGCTCTCTTTCTGGTTTTACGCCAAACCTTTGTTGCCGCCTCCTTTTCTTTCTAGGCCGTATCAACATCTTGAGTCCAAAAGGTTAGTTGGACAAAAGGGTATGTAGTGGTCCTGCGTCCTTACGTCTGGCGCAGCTTGTTCACTGCATTATCCTGTTCGTACGTGTATCTGAACACCTGTTTGGCTTTCCGGTGTCTTGTGTGTTTTCCTCTGGGTATAAGTAGGACACACGGCAGGTGGTCGCTCTCTTGTGCCCCTAATACGTCCCAGCGTGTGGATGGAGCAACATCACTGGATATAAGAGCCAGGTCGATGACCCCGTCCGTATCTCCCGGTCGAGATGCTATTCTAGTCGGACGTCCGTCATTCACGACAGTGAGTTTTGTGTGGGCTAATGCCTGGCTCAAGGCGACCCCTTGCCTATTTTCAGCGAAATTTCCCCACTCCTTTGACCTAGCATTAAAGTCACCTGCAATGAGGCACTTTTTGCTCTGTGACACTGACAAGTCCGACAGAAATTCCCACTTTACGACCCCGAAGAGGTGATCTACGTGAGCGTATACGTTGTAGATTCTCCATTCTTTGTGGTTGTTTGTTTTTTCAATATTTTGCATCTCGACATCCTCAATGTTGTAATATGGTCCATTGTGATGTACTAGCGCTGAAAGCCTGCAGTTTTACTGGTTGCGATTCTTCGAGAGTGGTGTGGACTATGACAAGAATGCACTTTGTAAGCAGCTTGTAAGTGACCGGAAGGAGAGTAATTGGACGATAGTTTCCTAGATCCTCTTTTTCTCCCTTCTTGTGCACGAGTGTTGTCCTCGAGTTGTGCCTGGCAGCAGGGTTCCTCCCGAATGAAGATAACATGTCAAATGTTGCGCTAGAGCTTGGTAAACGGGTAGACCGCAAGCCCGAGTAGACCGCAAGCCCGGGTAGACCGCAAGCCCGGATGACCTCCGCAGTGATTCCATCTTTACCTGGTGATTTTCCAGATCGCATTGATTCAACAGAATGACGAATTTCTGAGGGCAGGAAGTCTGGAAGAGGAGTTAAAATGAATGGGATGGCAATTTGACGGGGTTCTGATGATCTGAAAAGGTTGGTACAGTATGCTTTCATTATTGACTCCATGCCCAGCTTTGACGTTGTGCGAGATCCATCGGAAGCTTTCAGACAAGGAATAATTTTGCGGTGTTCAGCAAGGCTAGGAGTAGCTAATTTGATGCTGCCCCGATATTTAGCACCTTTCAGTAGAAGTTCGCGGCAAAGTTGTCATGATCTTCTTTGATTTTTTGGGAGCAAGTCTTGCTTAAGGTCGTGAAAGCTGTATGGTTGTCTGGAGAACGAACAATCTGACGCTGATCCTCTAGCAAAGCTCGAGTGGCAGGTCAACTGCAATTTGTGGTGTTAGTAGGTGCTGGGAGACTGGCTGCTTTTGATATCGATGTGATTGTTGCAGTCAGATTTACATAGTCAGCATAGATGTCGGTGTCGATAAAAGCTCCAAGTTATTTGCTAGCTGCCAGGGTGGTAGATATCGAGGGGTTGATGAGCGTCTCTGGACCTTGACCCCAATATGATCGATGCGGCTGAAACTACAAGTTTTAGAAGTGGAAACGGGCACGGAGAAGGCGATGGTTGCTTCCAGTGCAGAAGGAACTAACCACTGAGACATCAGTTGCCGATCTACGATTGGACAAGACATGGCCAATTCTATGACGATGAAGTTCTCTAGGTCCTATATGTGTGTACCTCTTATAGATGGGCTTCTGGAAAAAGCTGTTAAAATAAAACAGTCGATTTAATTCACAAAAAAGTGGCAAGTCTGTCACCTGCGTCGTTCCCTGCTTCTCCAGAGTGTCGCCCCCGCATAGGTTTCATTCGTTTATATTGTAGTAATGAATAAGATGATAATATCAACAACAATGGCTGATTCTGCAAGAAATGTCAATTTACGTGAAGTCACATTGCTGTTATATTGACGAGATGGATCAAGATGCTGAGCAGCGCATGAGCTGCAGTGGTCAGCGACTCGTAGCTGACTGCTAGCGTCAGTGCCAGCGAACCAAAGCTGCCAAGACCCTTCTACACCTCCACGCGGTGATCCTGGATAACAGGCTGCAGCAGGGCAGACTGGCTAAGGAGAAGGGATCGAAAATGGAATGCTAGCCCGGTACTCAAAAAATGATTGCTGAAGTCGGATGTGTTGGACTGAAAGGTGCAAATATCGCAGTCAAGCTGTAAACTACAACACAGTGCATTCCGTTCTCTGGGCTACATTCTGCTACTTAAGTCCTTTCAGTGTTTGGTAGTGGGAGATTGAGAATGAACGAAGCCAAGCCAAGCCATATTTACGAGCAGACATTTCAACACCCGGGAGTCAAGATCAAAGGCATTACGTCAAAAGCTGAGTCGACCAGACCACGTAATCCACGGCGCGCCGATGCAATAGTTGACCTAAAAATATCAGTTGGTGGGGAAGTCGCGTATGTTCATGTTTGGTGACTGCCTGTATATATTGTGTTTGTTCTTGTAGGAGTTTAACACATCTGAGTTAGTAATTGTTGTCTCTGTAACCTGGGCACGATTGAGTGTATGTGTGTTCAAAGAACCCATTTGCACATTTACAGTGTTTATCCAAAAACGTATTCCATTTTCGGGTGTGTATGAATGACTTATGGTTGAGCAAAGCGTTGCAGCGCCTTTCTGTGCACCTTGACCATTTGTAGAATTCTGCCCGAGTGTCCATGTATGATCTACATTTGAACGAAAAGGATGTTTCTGTCGTCTGTGTGTACGTACATCCATGTCAAGCATGTGTGTGTGTGTGTATGTGTGCATACATGTATTGCCTGCGTGAGATGGTGTATGTGTGTGTGGTCATCTATGCATAACCTACATGTCACTGTCTTTTCCTGTGTATTTCTGCATCTGTGTATGCCTGTGAAAGAGTATGTGCATGTCAAGAATTGTGTTATTACATTATATATATCAATGTTATTAATATGATGAGATCTGCAATTCGACTTTCCCATCAAACAATCGATCACATGGATGTCAGATCTGGTCATCCCATAACCGGTGAGGTCGTTGGGGCACACATGAAGACATCCTCACAACCCCACGCTTTCCTTCTCTGTCAGCGGCCGCTGTCTGTGCCTCTTCTGGTCGGAGATTGGTCCATTTATTTAAGTTGTCCTCCCACCTCTTTTTGGGACGGCCTCTTCGTCGTCTGCCTTGCACCTTTCCGCGCAGGATCGTAGTCCAAGTCCATTTGCTCTCGATATGAGACCGTACCAAGCGAGTGTCCTTCTTTTGACAATTGCCAAGAGGTCTTCAAAAGGCCCTATTAATGCTGTAATTTTATCTCGTTTCTTCTCATTTGTAACTCGATCTTTGTACGTGACGTTTAGAAGTCTACATAAACATCTGATCTCCAAGGTCTGTATCCTTCGCTGAAGGTTAGCTGTAACTGTCCATGTCTCACAAGCATAGATGAATATTGACAGGCCAATGTACGCATTAATCTGATTTTCATGCATAGTGCTAACCGTTATCTTGCCAGATTTTGTTAAGCCGTGTAAGCGCCGCTATTGTCTGTGCTATTCTTTATCACTGACAATCGAACCAAGATATATAAAACGGTCGACCACTTCGAGTTCCTGGCCATTAGCTTTTATCCTACTGTTGAAGCCCTCGGCGTTGTTGGTCATTAAATTTGTCTTTCCAGCTTTTATCTCCATACCATAGTCAAGAGCTGTTTCATCGAGCGTTCTGACCCATTCCTGGAGTTCTGCTTCTGAACCCGCCAACCCGTCGATGTCATCTGCAAAACGAAGGTTGTTAGTCGTTCGGCCCCCAAACTTGACAGTACCAACGTGACCTCCAAGTGCCTCTGTAATTTCTTGGTTATCACTTTTTATGTTTCTCCTTAAACTCCGCCTTCCTCGTGGCTTTGCTGAGCGCAAGTCACGGGGTATAACCGCTCCACTGCGTGGACACGTTCGTGTGACAGTTTTAGTGGCCTCATTATTAATACGGCATAATGCCATTTCTTGATTCCGCCTTTCTCTCAAAGACGTCTCTGCCCACATTACCCCTGGTTACCCAGTGCGTAAAATAACATTTCCATGTGCTCCTGAGAAAATACGCACTATTCAGACATTTGAGTCAAGCTATTTACTATGACAAAACTATGTACTTTAATTCAGCTATTCTATCTAAAATTGATGGACTTGCTCCAATGTTCCTAAATCAGTAGATTAACTCCTAGACTACCTGAGCCACTGCAGGTGGCTTATTCCATCAAGGAATATATTGATAAGCCATTTTACTGTTGACAGTATATAGCCATCGTTTACAATCAATTTGGTTTTACATGTTTCAAGAAACTCATTGTTAATGGCGGACACTATAAGAAATGTGCACGTATTATAGCTGGAGTTACTCTTACTAAATCAGACGCACATATTACAGTTAGTGGATCACGGAGACAACGTCTTGTCAGTCTTCACGTACTGATCGGACAACGTTATACAGGGTCTAGTGAAATATACTAACCAAGACCCTCACCTCACTTTCATGCAGTTCTCTATAGAACCATACCTGTTCTGTGACAGTCTGGCTAACGAGGTCGTGATCGGCGTTACCCCGGCAGTAGTGAGCGACACGAAGATGAAGCTAAGCGTAGCACAACAGTCTGGAAAACCCTGGTCCACCTTCATCAGTACGCTCGTAATGCAAGAAAAGCTTCTGTAACTCGCCACCTAACACAATCATCGTAGACATCCAACAGCAATATGTAGCATGACCTTGACAGTACGTTCATCAAGACTCCAGATCTTTCACCAGTTTTCCAGCTTTCCTCATTGTCATCTTCAAAATATCTTGAATGTTATTGTTCATCTTCTCTTCGGTCTGCCTCTGCGTTGTTTACCTCTAAGATCGCTTTTTCTAAACTATTGTGGTGTTTGGTGTTACCTGCGTATTTTAGTTTCTCAGACGTAATGTTGTTTAGTGTTTGTGTAATGTCCATGTTTCGTATTCCTGTGTTACCTATGAATAACGCATGCCCTTGTGATTTGTTTTTGTTTGCTAGTGTTTGGTCACACAGTTTTCATTTTATTCAACCTCTGCGTTGCCCTGGCTATTCTTCGTCTGATTATTTTGTTTGCACCTCCGCTGTTGTTTATTGAACCGAGATATTCAATACTTGTGGCCTTTACAATTTCTTCTTTTCAAATTGTAACTGGGATTGTTCTGTTGTTGTTTTATTTGTGGACATGATTTTGCTTTTACTGATGCTCACATATAACATGTGTTACTCGCTGCGGCGTTGAACAGACATGATCAGCTAATCCCTGTGTGCCCTTGACAGAATAACTGGATGTTGATATTTGTTTGATTGACTACGAGAACGTCTTTAATATTTTTCCATTGAATAAACTTTTTCAGATGTTGTAACAAATAGTTATCGAGAGAACAGACATTAGGTTAACTCCAGAACCTGCATGAAAATCAAGAGGAAATTGTTTCAGTTAAAGGACAAACAGATCCAGTTTAAATAAGACACTGCTGCTTTGTATTCACCGAATGTCTGAAGCGCATATTCTGAAATGACGGTGGACAAAGTTGTTCAAAGTTCTAGAAAGGGTACCAAAGTGAATGGTAAGAAAGAATATCATCACATTGTTAGTTAGGGTACCAAAGTGAATGGTAAGAAAGAATATTATCACATTGTTAGTAAGGGTGTCAAAGTAAATGGTCAGAAATAATACCATCAAATAAAAAAAATACAATCAAGCCATATCATAGTGGGAGGATCAGTAGCAACATTGAAATGGCTCCTTAAAAAGAAAAATCTGCACAGCCAAATAGTTGAGCATGAAAATAAACACACTGAATATAAAGGCTAAGGAAATAGCCAAGCAACATAGGCAAATACATATAATCATCGAAATAATCGAATAAGTACAGAAGTTGAAATATTTAGGACAAACAATCCAATGATGCCCGTATTGAGATGGAGATTACGACAACGATTGCGTTGACAAAGAAATGAAGAAATTGCTAACCTCAAAGAACATCTGGATTGAACTTTAGAAAAGAATAATCACTACGTAGGTATGTCAGTTGCAATGTATGGGGCTGAAACTTGGATTCTAGCAATGAAGGATGAACAAAGCCTGGAAGCGTTTGAAATGTGGTGTTAACGTGGAATGGAAAGAGTGAGTTAGAAAGAAAATCCAACGACAATTTCCTCACTGAGGTAGGAGCACAAGAACACATATTGAGAATGACACAAAAACAAAGATTGAGTTAGCTGGGACACAATGTTCGACATGCAGGTTTTAAACAGATCATACTGTAAGGCAAAATCCATTAACAATAAAGAAGGAAAAGGAACCACCTTGACGTCTTAGGCACGCAGAGAAATTAAAATAGCGAACATATGCTGAAATGAAGAGAGCTGCAGAGGATGGAGTAACATGGAGATACATTTTCAGACAACCTGACCACCAGTATTTGGACTCGTCAAATAGATGATGATGACCCTAAACAATCATTATCGTTGCTCTGGACTCAATGATACAGCAAATGAACGACAACGATATCGGTAAGTGGGAGATCATTATTTTGCAGATGATCTGTGCAAGAAGAATGGCTTGAAATAACATATTAACAAAGAGAAAAACTAAAACGCGTCTTCAAAATCTATGTTCATATTACAAAAAAATGAGACGTTATAAGATATAGAAACCTTCACGAAAATTAATTCTCGGATAAATGAAAAAGTAGTCTCACTTAAGAAGGAAGTCATATGGACAATGACCAGGAATGTAGGTGTGAGTTTGAACAATTAAATTTTCCTCTCAGCTTTCCCGGCTTATTGTCGAACACAGTAGCCATGCCACAGGTAAGCAAGATCAGCCTGCTCAAATTACAGATGTCAAATCTGTCATTCTCTATGGCTCTTATAGCTGACATGTAACCACGAGTACGGGTGACCGCTGGCCTTAAATGAAGTTCCAGATACTTCAGTAAGATAAGACAAAGCTTGTACGGGGAAGAGTTGCCAGTTCCCTTCCCTGGCCGTAAATGAGGTTCTATTTACAGCTGGGTCGACTAGAGTGTGTTGGTATCGCACAAGCATACACGGACATTGCTTCCTCTTTCTGCCTCTCTCCAGATGTAACCATTTAATCATAGTTCGCTCTAACATTCTCTTTTCCGTGTATTTTATGTCTTCCACTCTTTCTCTTCCATTGGGAATTCCACGCGAAGGTATGTCTGGCTATGTCATTCGCTCAGTTAAAGTGTGCGATTACGAGCTAGTCTAAATATTGTACGCGTGTATTAGGCGTGCGAACAAGACATTTCACTGTCTTCGTATTGCATGATTTATACATCAGGTTTGTCCCCTGATCTCGAACAAAGGTCATAATTTAGTACAATTACGAGCTTTGAGGACACACACAATCATTGTTTGTGTGTGTGTGTGTGAATGTAAATGTGGATACATGTATGAATATGTGTGTATGTCTGTTTGCGTACGTATATATGCATTTATGTACCATATATGTATGTATATAAGTATGTATGTATTTTTGTATGTTTGTATGTATATATGTCTGCATGCATACATGCACACGTATTCGCACGCAGTAAGTTGACAATTCCACACACACACAAGAATGCTACTAGCTTCTATTATTGTATTTTCTAAGCCGTGTCGGCGGGCTATTAAACTACATGCACGGCTCAACCTGATCTGCTACTCTAGGCCCATGTAAAAATGTCGGCTTGTATTAGTTGACTGGCAAGATACAACTCGCTAATAAATGGGGCTTATTCTGCTAGGAAACTAATAAATAACTGAACGCGTTTGTTTTCTTTACACAACGTGTTGTCTATCCTCACTCTCTCTCTCTCTCTCTCTCTCTCTTTTCTCTTTCTCTCTCTCTCTCTCTCTCTCTCTCTCTCTCTCTTTCCAGTGGAGCTTATTGCCACATCAATTGTTCGACGGTTAAATTGCTGGTCCACTTTTAAACTCCGCGGAAATGACACCCTATATACGACTTCTGTATTTTAGAAGTTTATTTTTGGAGTGGCTGGTTGAACGGTAAAAGGTTTTTTCCCCTACAGGAGGTAACATACAAACTTTGTGCAGTGCTTGGCGACAGCGTGAGCAGCGACCTTTAGTCCTCAGCATTTTAGATACTCACTGTGGATTTGTGAATAACCATTGCAGATATGAGATTGAATAATTTAACTATCACACTTGCTCTTTCCTTGTGTGTTCCACCGATATGTTTCTGACAATTACCAGGTTTGAGTTCCATCCACTGCTATTGTCTCTCTCTCTTTAATCTCGACATTAATTGGTCGCTCACTTGTAACTCTTACACACGAACGCTTTTTTTTATGTACATACCACGTACAATATGTAACTCCGAGACTATTGGTGAAAGTCTGGATGTAATGCTCGTGGTTACATGTCAGCTATCAGAGCCATAGAGAATGACAGATTTGACATCTGTAATTTGAGCAGGCTGATCGTGCTTACCTGTGGCATGGCTACTGCGTTCGGCAATAAGCGGGGGGAGCTGAGAGGAAAATGTATTTGTTCAAACTGACACCTACATTCCAGGTCTGTTCTCCAATCATTGTCCACATGACTTCCTTCTTAAGTGAGACTACTTTTTAATTTATCCGATAATTAATTTTCGTGGAGGTCTCTGTATCTTAGAACGTCTTGTGTCTGCTAAAGGACAGACTTTACTTTTTATAAAGTATAAGCAACAAATTGGTCCAGAAACCATCACTGGAGCGTACTAAAGTACTTTCATACATATTTACTGCCAGCTGCAGGTCTGGCCAATAATATATAATATATATATATATAATAACCTGGCCTGATAAGAATTGAAAAGGAGACAAGAGGTAGACGAGTGTTCTAGTTGTGGTTTGACCTTTATTTTAATATTCACATCTGTCCTTCTGTCAAGAGCGGTCAACTGGTAGTTTAAGGGGCGCAATGATAAAAAAAGAGGACTATCTGTGGTGAAATAAATTGAAATAGAGGACACTTCAAAATAAAAACAACTTTCGGATAAAATTTTACTACGGAAGAAAACATAAGGTCAACATTAAAATAATCTTCTAGCGTAGTGCTGATACTGCCTATTTTTGGCAAAAGTTATATCATTAAAGTTTTCAGTTCATCCCGTAACCCATCACGTCGTTAGGGCACACTTGAAGACACTACCAAAATCCCATGCCATCTCTCTCTGTCCGCTGCCGCCAGTCGTACCTCACCGCAGCGAAGGCCTCACCACTCAGTGATGTCGTCTGCCCATCTCTTCCTTGGACGTCGCCGTCCTCTCTTCCCTGGTACGGAACCATGCAGTATCGAATTTGTAATTCCGTTGGATCCCGCGACGTGCCCACAATAGAACATCCTTCGCCTTTCGATAGCTGTGAACAGATCCTCAAAAGTCCCAATTGCGTTTTCCACTCCTCGTCGTATCCACACGTTCGCGATACGATCCCCATATATTTTTCTTCTTCTTCGTCGTTCATTCTCAATCTCCTACTACCAAACCCTGAAAGGGCTTAAGTAGCAGAATGTAGTCCAGAGAACGGAATGCGTTGTGTCGTAGTTAACAGTTTGGTTGCGATATGTGCACCTTTCGGTCCAACACATCCGACTTCAGCAAGCATTTTTTGAGTACCGGGTTAGCATTCCCTCTTCGATCCCTTCTCCTTAGCCAGTCTGCCCTGCTGCAGCCTGTTATCCAGGATTACCGCGTGGAGGTGTAGAAGGGTCTTGGCAGCTATGGTTCGCTGGCCCTGATGCTAGCAGTCAGCTATGGGTCACTGACCACTGCAGCTCATGCGCTGCTCAGCATCTTGATCCCATCCCAATATATAACATCAAAGAGTCCTCCAAAGTACCCCAACTCCAATTGCATGCACTCCGCACCTGACATCCGCAGCAACGGTCCAAGCTCCACAGGCACCGCAATGAGCGCACCAGTCAAACCCCTACGCCGAGGGCGAACCGCTTATCCCGCCATGTGAGCTTCAAACGCGTAATCACCGCTGGTGTCTGTACCACTCCGGCAACCATCTCAGGCCGCGAGTCCTCGCCACCGATCAGCGATCCAAGATATCTGAACCGGTGCACACCTTTGAGCCTCAGACCATTTGTCTTTACCACATATGCAAACCTTCCCGAGTTACCAGTCATCAGCGCTGTCTTCTCCGCACCCATTCCCATGCCATAGCTCTACGCCGCTCTGTCCTATCCACCAATCAGAACCTGGAGCTCTTTTTCCGCGCCCGTCAAACCACCCACATCATCTACAAACCGTAGGTCTGAAATCGTCCGTCACACACTCTGACGGCACCGAAATGTCACTCCAGGGCCGTCTCTTTCTAAGAATACATTGAAGGGAGCAGGAGAGAGCACACACCCCTGTCCCAACCCAATAGATGTATGGAACCATTCACCCAGCATTCCGTCCACAGATGTATGGAACCATTCACCCAGCATTCCGTCCACGGATGTATGAAACCATTCACCCAGCATTCCGTCCACGGATGTATGGAACCATTCACCTAGCATTCCGTCCACAGATGTATGGAACCATTCACCTAGCATTCCGTCCACGGATGTATGAAACCATTCACCTAGCATTCCGTCCACGGATGTATGGAACCATTCACCTAGCATTCCGTCCACAGATGTATGGAACCATTCACCTAGCATTCCGTCCACGGATGTATGAAACCATTCACCCAGCATTCCGTCCACGGATGTATGGAACCATTCACCTAGCATTCCGTCCACAGATGTATGGAACCATTCACCTAGCATTCCGTCCACAGATGTATGGAACCATTCACCCAGCATTCCGTCCACGGATGTATGGAACCATTCACCCAGCATTCCGTCCACGGATGTATGGAACCATTCACCCAGCATTCCGTCCACGGATGTATGGAACCATTCACCCAGCATTCCGTCCACGGATGTATGGAACCATTCACCCAGCATTCCGTCCACGGATGTATGGAACCATTCACCTAGCATTCCGTCCACGGATGTATGGAACCATTCACCCAGCATTCCGTCCACAGAAACTGCACTTGACGCCCTCTTATAAAGGCTATCAATTACCTTCACAACATTACCACTGATCATGTAACGCTTCACAGCTGTCCACAGCGCCGCATGTCATATTTGACCGAAAGCCACCTTGAAATCGATGAAGACATGATACATGTGCAGTTCACACTCCACGCACCTCTCATTCAACATCCACAGATTAAATATCTGTTCAGTGGTACCTCCTCCAGCTCGAAACCATGCCTGCTCTTCGGCAACGATACTCTCCGCCCGTGGCCTCAATCCGCCAAGGACCATTCCCAAGAGAACTCTGCCAGGATGACCAATGAGGCTAACTGTTCTATAGCTCTGACACATCTTTAGGTTCCCTGGTTTAAGTAGTGGTAAAACCACTGATTTCGTCCAGATGGTTGACCACTCTCCTGTCCGACAAATTATGTTACAGATGTATGTCAGACCCTCAATTTGTTCCTCAACTTCCACTTGTCAGAGCTCTGCTGGTATATTATCCACACCCACAGCTTTCGCCTTTTTTTAAGCATTTTCACCGCTTCAGTTATCTCTTGTTATATGTTGATTCTCCTCATGAACACTCATTTCGGGGGCGGTTGCATTTCCTGTGTCACCTTGACCTTCCTGCTCATATAATTCAGAGCAGTTCTCTGTCCAACGAGCTCGAATGTCTTGGGCTTCTGTGAGACATTTCCCACTCTTATCCTGGATCGTTGCATTGCGAACTTGTATATTCCTTACTAGGTCCTTGACTATTTTATATGCCCTTTTGGCATCTGTTCTTCCTAGACTGTATTCGATATTTAGAACACGAAAATAAGTCTTAACGGCAAATATCTGCGGCCAAACGACAACTCAAACTACTTGGGCGTCACATTTTATCAGCGCATGACATGGAAAAGTCAGATCGAGAGAAACCGAATGAGAGCCAGAGAAAGAATGGCAATCATGAGGAAACTTGCTGGCACAAGCTGGGGAGCAGACGAAAGAATACTGAAGAAACTGTACACTGGAAGAGTAAGACCAGTTCTCGAGTACGGCATTGCGGCATGGGCAACAGCAACAAAGGCGAACTTTGATAAAATTAGCAAACTTCAAAACCAAGCCATGAGAGTTATAACAGGACCAAGAGAGTCAACGCCAATTGTAGAACTTGAAAAAATTACAAATCTGCAATCCATGACCGACAGAAGAGACTGCAGAGCACAGCAGCAAGCAGGGAAACTAAGAAGACTGACAGACCATCCAATGCATCAGAGACTAAACAGATTTGGAAAAGGGAAACTAAAGCGGAGAAACTTTGCAGAAATAGCCAAAGCAAAGATGAGCGAAGACCCTATGAACGCCATAACAACACCAAAGCCCATCCCTACTGTACGCAAACCCACATGGAAGCAGCATATCATTCCGGAGGTGGTAGAAAATATACCAGGTATTGAAAACAAGAACAGCCAGACTGAAAAAAAAGAAGAGACATAACCCTGAGGTACATAGCGCAAAACTACCCAAGCATGGACTGGAACCATGCATACACCAACGGTTCTGTAACAAACACAACACAGAATGGAGAGGGAGAGGTATTCCTGAGCCTAACAAATGGTAGAATAATAACACTGTCAGTGGCAATTGGAAAATTCTCAAGTAATTTCAGAGCGGAGGCAGAGGCACTGAAGGCTGCAGTAAAAGGAATGCTGACAGGCGAAAGCAATGAAAGCCAGATAGTCCTGTTTACAGATGCCCTGGCCGTGGTTACAGCACTAAAAAGCCAGAAAAATACTGAACTCAATGATTTAAGAGCAGTACTCTGTCAACTATGCCAGCAGTCCGCACCAAAAAGAGTAGTGGTACAGTGAGTTCCCATACCGGGAAAATTGCCTCTGAACATCTGCTGCAAAATTGCCCGACATACGAGGACCAGAGAAAGCACATGTGGCCATCAACAGTGTCAACACTAGACCAGCTCTATGGCAGTGTACGTCAGTTCCTACGGTGTAAACAATTATTTAAAATTGTTGTCATAATGATTCAGCGTCTGCTCTTACTAAGTCGACACTACGATGAAGACTGTTGTGAATAATGTAAGCAAGACAACCAATTCCAGATTAATATCAGATTGTTACTGTTTAGATTTTGATGAGAGTATATGAGTTATATTTGTATTAACATTTGCATTATCTCCTATAATGGTGTGGCGTGGATGTCGAATGAATGACCTACTTACACATGGCAAACCTTTCTTCGCGGCTCAGCTCCCTTCGTTTTCAGGTGTTCACTTAAGACCCTTCACGGTCCACCCCATAATCGATTCCAACCGTTCAACTTTTCTCGTTTGCTACCTGTTTCTACTTTCAACTGTATCCGTCTCACTTCAGTCGAATATATATATATATATATATATGTTTATTTATATGTGTGGGCGTGTATGTGTAAAAGTGTGATTACATTCAAATAAAAATGGCAAGACCTTCTGGATACCATATGGCGACCATATTGGTGGGGCTCGTAGCTTCCTCTAGCTTTTAGTTGCGGAGACCGAATAAGCAACCATTGACCGGTAGAAGTCATTTTATCTGAGAGTTTGTGGTGGAATTAACATTCAAATAGATCGCGTTTAACTTCGTGGGCCAGACCTGTCAATCGAAGATTAGCAAAAATTGAAGATAAGGGAAAACAGCGGCAAGGTTAAACCACCACCAATTACATACCGTTCACAGAACATTAATGGCTAGAAATAACGAAGTTATACAGACGGTGGGTAATGTCTTTAACTATGTGATGACTCAAAAAGAAAACATCACAATTGTAATCATCGCCTGTAAAAAGTCTGCTCGATTCCCGTACATACACCAGATGCAGTTTAACTGATACTTCACATTGCATCGTACAGGTGAATTATTGTAAGTAAGTGAATGATTGAAAACGTTCTGAAACATCCTTACTTTTAAATGGGCCAAATACATCGCTGGGCATATGCTTCATATTAGAGCAAAATGTGAATGAATAAATGCATATGGGCGGGCGAGGGAGGGGGGCATGTCATGCTGAAAGGCAAACCCAATTTTTCACCCAGCAACTGAAAGTAACATTCATTGAAAACGATATGTGGAATGGGTAAAATAAAATAAAAAGCATGGAAAATTGGTCAAAGAAACTCATCTGAAGATATGGAGAAGAGAAATAGAATTATTATATTAAGCATATGAATGAAAATAATTAAATAATTATTTCAAAGTGGATACGTTTTGACAACTTAAGAAGAAGAAAACAAACATAAAACACACACAAAAAACTCTATCTGATAGGCTTTATGCGAATTCGGCATAATTTACTAGACAGGAAGGGCAAATGATGTCATCAGAACTTGTTACTCGGTAGAAGTGCTGCTCTAGTCCACCGTAACAGAAACCTGATTTGACTTTTCTAATGCTGCTCGTCGTAGATGCTGCGATGTTAGTAAATGTGCAGCAGATGGGACTGTAGTGGGGAACGTGGTGCTAATGCCGGATCACAGATGGCCACGAAAGGTGATGTCTTGGTGGCATTACATCTTTAAGTGTGCATGTGGACGCGTACCGATGAGATGGTTTGAGTGAAACCTGTCGTCCAACATGGTACTCCAGGCCAAAAGACCTCACTGCATTTAAAGGACATTTAGCAACCTGGCACCAGGTACGCTCTTTGCGTGATTGAATGCAGGATTACAGATCGACTGTTTTGACAATGTTGCATGCAGCCCACTCCCCCAATCTCCTCCTTGTTGGTTGACCTAGAAAATGCGACGCGAGTATCTGACACGATCCCGCCCTGTCCAATCTTCTCTTGCTAGAGTACCTTGTTAAGTATGCCCTCAAAGTTAAGTTATTTGTCCATCGCAAGCGATTACAGCGACACCATCTCACGGTTTTGTTTTGATGATGTAACTTGCCCTGCATATTGAGGAAGAAGTGAGGAAGAAACTGCGCTGGACATCAACCTCACACTCTGGTCCCGAACTATCTTAGACCAGTATCAATCAAGACAGCTGGAGGTAACACATGATGTAGACACTCTGGTCCCGAACTATCTTAGACCAGTATCAGTCACGACAGCTGGAGGTAACACAGGATGTAGAGACTCTGGTCCCGAATTATCTTAGACCAGTATCAGTCAAGACAGCTGGAGGTAACACAGGATGTAGACACTCTGGTCCCGAACTATCTCAGGCCAGTATCAGTCAAGACAGCTGGAGGTAACACGGGATGTAGACACTCTGGTCCCGAACTATCTTAGACCAGTATAAGCCAAGAAAACTGGAGGTAACACGGGATGTAGACACTCTGGTCCCGAACTATCTTAGACCAGTATAAGTCAAGACAACTGGTGGTAACACAGGATGTAGACACTCTGGTCCCAACTCCCTCGATATCAGGAGTCGCTTGTAACCTAGTCTCGATCGCCTACAGTTTCCGTTCATGACTTTGAGAGATGATGCCTTACCTCTCGACCAAAGCGACCCTCTTACTGTTGCGGTAAGTGCACTTTACATTTTCCGAACTGGCGATTCTTTCACCACTGTCGATTCTAATCTAAGTAAATTTGTCCACTTGTCTTAGAGCGTGGGTCTCAAACACAAACCAACCCATGGGTCTTATAATCACAATTAGTAGTAATCCGAGGGCTGCACTTCAGCAATCCTCTGCATTTTTCTGCTTCTTCTTCCCCTGCAACCAATTCGGTTATTCAGAGTTCCGCATTTTTTTGTATTGTGACATTTCCAGTAATGTTCAACACGACGTCTCGCTGCTTGAAAAATGTTTATTTCAGCTACAAAATAGTGCCTTCCATTTTTTTCAATGACATCATTTGATCTGACCTACCATCATATCTCAGTAGCCACGAATATTAGACTGACTCTGTTAGTAGAGATTTAGTTTGAAGACAATTTAAACCTTGAACTTCACTCATAAGTTCTCTGCAAAAATGTCAGTTCTTCCATTTGTGCATATTTGTCCCAACATCACTAGATGTGCTTACAGAACAGTGACATCCGGACATTTTCACACGTCAAAGTTGTCATCCATGATGCCAACAACTCCAAGCACCGCTGGGCTGGCCATGTAGTCAGAAGGAAAGACGAATGCTGGAGCACAGCAACCACTCTGTGGTACCCGCGAAGCAAAAAACGACTACCTGGCAGACCCCCCACTAGATGGCAAGATTCGTTCGAGCTGCACAACACTCGGCATCCTGAAATAAACAAGCATCCACTGGACAACCCGTGCCCGAGAAAGAATCGACTGAAAACCGAGAACCAGCACAAAACCAAAAAAACATAGCACTGCCCGAGCCCAGCTCGCTAAGCAGAGACATGCAGCCGGCTACTACCAACTCGCACAAGAGTTGTAACCTGCACAATGGCTAATGCCCTTGTAGATGCACAGGTCCACTAAGACTAAGATATGTCACAATCTACGGATGGTTTGTTCTTCGTTATACTATGTCATTTGAAAGAAGTCTAATTTGCAAAAACTGATCATGACTTCTTCATGGAAAATATATGTTTATATTCGGTATCAGGGTTCAGGACAAGTTACATTTAGTAGCAGTAGTAGTAGTCCCTTTCAGTCATGAGAGAGAGAGAGAGAGAGAGAGAGAGAGAGAGAGAGAGAGAGAGAGAGAGAGAGTGTGTGAGTTCGTCGTCGATGAGGTACCTCAGGTATATGAATTGATGCACAAGCTGCCAATTTATAATTATCGATGTTAAGATTTCCCAGTACATTTGTACGGTTGAGACATTGTATGACCCAAATCATTGCAAGTCTGGGAGAAGCGATCTATCATGCCCTGAAGTTCCTGCAGACTGTGGGTAACAAACAATCGCTACATCATCAGCAAAAAGCAAGTCCCAGATGGTGATCTCCCTGTTCTTCGATTTGGCTTTGAGCCCTGCAAGGTTAAACAGCCGAACTAGTATGAAAACATATTCCTTTATTGGGTTACCAATTGCATGCATCAGTAGCAGAGCTAAGAAGATTTTAAACAGTGTGGAGTGGACGCAGCCCTGTTTAACGTCATTGTGAATTCCAAATGGTGATGATATGCTAGCATGAAATTGGAATGTTCCTTTCATTCATTAATCGAACGATATTTATTAGTCTATTTTAGATCATAGAGACAATTTTGAAGTCTATCAATGTTAACCAAATCAAATTCATTTGCCAGATTAATGAAGGCGATATAACACAGGTGATTCTGTTCACATGACTTTGCCTGAAGTAAAAAAGCATTGTAGCCCTTTCATAATGTGTGTCTCTAGAATTAACAGTTAACAATAAATTGACCAACTCAGATCTGAAGTCGGATGCGAAAGAACCGAAAGGTCAACAACAAAAACTACGACACAACGCATTCCGCTCTCCAGACAACAGTCTGCTACTTGCAAAGCCCTTTTCAAGGCTTTGTAGCGGACGTTTGAGAACGAATGAATTAGAAGAAGAAAATTGAGAAGAATCTGTTACCAAACTCCCCGACTAAGGAAGGCGGTGATTCTTTACTCTGATCCATTCGTGATAAACGTGCCAGAGACGATGATTGGACGAAGATGGATGAAATTGATGACAACCTGGCCGTGTGAGTATCTGTTGCACATTGGAGACTTTAATAAACGTTCCACGATTTTTGCATTGTTTATACATTGTCCTTGCAACTTTCTGTTCATGAGGCTTTGAAAAGAAACGTGTTCGATATCCGTTTTACACACGCATCGCACATTTAATTCGTGTGTTCTCTCTTGTCATCCCATGTTTCTGTAAAAGTGTACAAAATGTCCTATATTCATGTCCAAATTACACGATAACACGCCAATTACATCAGAAAACGTCTTTGCTGGTCTTGAATGAAGACACCCGTTTTAATTAAGGCAGGGATAAGAGAAAAGGGGTAAATTTCCCCACATTGGATTAACATAATTATTGTAGCGGTACTGAAAGCTTATAAAAAACCGGATGAAAGCATATAAAAATTGTTAAACTATTTTAAATTTCAAGTGAGTCATGAACATTTTAGAAAACGACAATAATATTTTCTTTTCTATTCCACACTATTTCACATACAACAAAGATATTATTTAGGTCAAATGATGTCAAATTCAAGTCACGTGGTTAATCTACATTTTGACCTTTTGAGTTTGTAAATCGAAAACGCATACCTAGGCCATTTGCAAATAAGAAATAGAGCAATATTGCTGTTCAAGAACTCACCGACATTATTCCGACAAGGTGTATCCATTTATACAGTACACATGTATGGAACATTTGGTTGAAGTTAGCTGTAGCTTTACAAGGGTCTATTTAAGTAGATGCCACTACACATGTTAGCAGCGATTCGCACCTTATTATGTATGGTTGATGCATGAATTCTGATGCAATTGAAGAAGACATTTTATTCTGCTCACCTTTTGAGATGGGAGCTCTTGGAATTGCTGTTTTCAACAAGTCGATATATATTTACCAAGTGTTGATTTAAAGCGCGAAGACTATATTGGTGTCTATCGAAGTTAGTCACTGTCTGATCCATTGCCATGCGTTGTTTGTGAAAAAGTTGAAACCATGAAAGATGTAATCAAGATTCCCAATGCTATCAAAGGGCGTGCACTTATCTCATGGCTATGTTGTGATTGATATGAGCATCCTGCATATTTAGGCCTCATTTAGCATACAAAAATCAGGTGTTGTTCAAGTGAACATGTTTCTAATTGAGTGTGTGTTCTCAGAGCTGAACAATAAGAAGTCTATCTAGTGGATCAAAACATGTCCTTTTAAGATAGATGGAAAACCACCACTTAGTTTTTTATATTTAGATGGCTTCTTTGAGCATGTCAATTCTTCTTCTTCTTTTTTCTTATTGTTGTTCTTCATCTTCTTTTTCTTCTACTACTACTATTACTACTGCTACTTCTTATTCGTGTTCGTCCTGAAAAACAGTTTGTGTCATAATGAAGAACGAGACGGCGATATCCGTGCCTTTTGGCCCGATACATCAAGTGTCGTACCGGGTTGGCTTTCTAATGGTGATTCAGTCTTTTACCCAGACTATACTAGTGAAGCCTGTTGTCATGGCCGTCGCTCGGAGGCGGAGTAGGGTCTTGGTCAGCTCAGTTAGGCTGACCCTGATGCAATCAGCCAGCTAGGGCATATACGTTAATTGAGCAAGAATGCAAAGGGAAAAACGCGGACGTAATTTTGACAGCAGAATGGATTACATTATTTGGATCAAAACGTCTGTACTGAAACCAGAACGTTTAACAAAACAAGATGGCCACTTTTCCAAAGCTAGTATAGTTTTGGGAAGATTGGTCTGTTTTTACCAAGCATGTGTGTGACCAAACTCAAAAATTGGTTTTATGATTACTTTCAAGAGCTTGAATAACTAACTGTTCTTTTAACTGCAAATCCTTTCGTTAGTCAACTTGCTGCTTTGCGCGTGGAAAGTTCGAACGATTGACAGAGAGGCAGTCCTTGAACTTACCTCTAGCAGCGAAGTGAAAAGGAATTACAGTACAATACTGTGATCTGTTTGGATGTCGAAAACTGCACATGCTTTTAAAAGTGATGTTCTCTTTTGCAACATTGTGAACAATTATTTTAAATCATTATGAAATTGAAAATAAAGTACATAAATCAGCTGTACGCTAAATGCAGTGGATGTTGTTTTATCCACCATTTTCAGGTAACTTGAAGTGTAAATATTTTTTATGAAATGCCTCCGTTCTTCAAAACTTTTGATTAGTTTTGTTTATGCTATTCTTACAACGGCATGTGTGCCTTTTTAAGTCGTTTAATATTTAGTTACTTTAAGAGCGGTTGTTTTTCTTCATTGTAATAGCTGTCTGTTTGTTTTTGTTTAGTCTGAAGTGCAGTGAGATAGAAGTGCGGGATTTGGGTGGAGGGGGGCCGGTTGAAGTATCAGAAATCTATTTGGGTAATACTACTAAAATCCGGGAGTGCTGTCATCTTGACTCAATAATGATGGGAACAACACCAGTATTAAACAGTATGATTTGACAACGTAACAAGACTAGCAGCACACAGCACCCTCCAACAAGCAATCATATTAGGATACAACAGATTCAAGGCCAAATGCGAACCGCGAGAAAGGTGGATTCCATAAATATCTGAGGCGGTGAATGCCACTGTGCACCAGGCACACAGTAGGGCTCGTTCGAAAGATCTTTACATAACCTGACGCTGAAACACAAAACAAGAAAAGCGAAAAGAAGACCCTAAAACGTTCCCTGACTCCTGCCACAGCATGTAGAGACCGCCTAGTTGCCATCCAGCACATCTGGCACTATTCATTGATACCGTTTGTGGGAGTGTGCCAAATTCAAAATCTGATGTTGGAATAGCTGAAGTAAAAACTGCTATAAATAACAATTGTTTAAGATGACTGTAAGATGATCCCTTTCGAGTACCGGTTTTGGTCAAAGGTAAATTTGGGAGAGGAAGTGGAGGCGGTCAATTCAGCTTCACGATCACTCGATGAAATGGACACCGGTGTACTTTCCGCACTATCGATAGGAGAGACCGTAATTGCTTCCGCGCATGGTTGACTCATTTACATTGAGGTTTCACTGCTCTTGTGGAAAACATCAACTGTTGCCGAGGCATTGTAGAAACAGTTCCATTGAACATTGATCCAGTTCTTGGCGAAGCTACAACAAAACGTGAATGTTATATGAGGTCATGGGCCTAAGTCCTAGATTTGTTTGACATTAAAATGAGTAGCCACTTTGCAACGTTTGTACTATGTAGAAGTGAGTATACGTTTGGTGTGAATCTTATTTTTTATATGTTAAGTTTTATCTCTGAAGACTAATTTAGATTATCGTCATGGCCCTGTGATCGTGAATGGTCGCACAGCTTACATGTTATCTGATCGTGAATGGTCGCACAGCTTACATGTTATCTGATCGTGAATGGTCGCACAGCTTACATGTTAAGTTGATATTTCACGTCTTTATGAACCTGTCTCTTCCCAGGATGCTTCTGTCACGCTAATTTCTGTTTTGATAAGATTGCCCATATTCTGAAAACAGAAAATACATCATTAATGTGATTCATGAAGAAGAAAGTGATTCCCATTCCTCACGATTTTAAGCTTGATTGATAAATATCTAACTCTCTGCCTCTCTTTCCTCTCCCCTCTCGTTATCGTTCACTCGTTGCTGATATAATAAAGCTAATCTAATTGAGCACCTTACGCGCACGTCAAGGTGATTCCATAGTTTGGGATCTCGTGTTAGAGGCTTCAATGTGCACGCCTCAACGTTTTGAGATGGGGTTGACCGGCTCCCAAACTATCTGTCTTGTCTCCCTTAATAGTCTCATCTATCAATTTACAGATAGATGTCATGGAACTAGTCACGGCTAGTTTCCTACCCCTTCTGTTTGTCCCTCATAGCAAAGAAGACATATTAGAAAAAATTCTTTCTAAAATGGTGGTATAAAATGTGGGAATAATGCCAGTATTTAAGCACTACTACTATAGATTTTATGTTGAAGACATGTCCAAGAATCAACCCTCATCCATCACTGCGCATGGCGGAAATCAGCATGCTCTCATACTTGTAACCATGCTACAGAAAACTTAATCTACATCTAAAACATGGTTTATTGAATATGATAATTAAACAACTGTCAGGGATACACAATAACCGACATGAAACTTCAGGTGTCCATAAATCTGACGGATCTGAAAATAAATCTGTCTTTTGTGAGGCAGTAACGACCCTTAAAGATAAAAGGCTCTGAAAACACGTGCCGAAATATAATGCATGAAATACAACACTGAATGACTTTCCCAACGGGTTGTTGGTTAGATAGAAATCATGTGGCTACAAGTGGACAGTAAGGAACCTAACTGATGCAATTAAACAATTTTAGGACCACTGAAACGTTATTGTTGTCAGTTGAGAACAAATACTGATGTAATCATCAAGTGTGCATAAATAACTGCAAAACATTAAGCTATTTTTAGCCTAACTGCCACCTTTCTAACAATGGTGTACCTATGAGATGTTATGTTACTTCATGGTCCCTGTTGTACGATTGTTTGAGAGCCATCCATGCATTCAATAAATCTGGTCTCAATCTTTCTATAATTCGGCAAATTCAAATTACTCAATCCGGACTTTTAGCAAAAACAAAAAGCAATGTACTGAAAACAAATGTAAGAAAACAGAACATATTTTAGTTTAGATTATTTTCCTTCAATAGAAACAAATGTGGTGGAGGCCCAATACCCTCTTAGGAAACAAGAATATGAGCTCAATAGTACCACACGAATGTCCAAGACAACCCAATAAAACTAGCTCTATACGGCAAGTACAAAACCTAAGCTTTCACAGGCGCGACAAACGTGTAGGGAGTGCTATATCCAAGAAAAAACAGCCGATGAAACCCGAAAATGGAAGGAATTGTAAGAAACATCCGTGGCATATTGTTACAGAAGGGACATTTCGACAGATAACTGTTTTGGACGTGTTGTGAGGTCTATGCTGAATGAACCAACAGTATGGACACTTTATGTACTGATTAAAGCAAGCAAAAAGTGGGGAAAAGCTTCAGAAGGCATCAAAGTACCTTCCAGAATTGTAGACATAACAAAATGCCATGCGTCGGACAACAATACAATCAAATATGTGTTTCTTGTTTGTTAGGGTTTTTGTATAAGTGCAATTAGAATACGGTATATTCTACAATCAGACAAGAGAGGTTGCTAGTGACGGAGTGAGAGAGATTAAATAAGAGAGACAGAACAACAGAAAAATACAAATGTAAGAATTGACTGAAAGTGAGCAAAACGTATGCTGCATATTGTTATATGCATCAGTAAGTTTTAGACATACGGCTTACTGTCAGATAAGAAGGATACGAAAATGCGACAAAACTGAGAGCAGGTTTACTGGAGATGTGCAGAAACTAATGACATAATTCGGGAAAATGAATGCATAAGTAATTCGGAGTCTGGGAAATCCTGGCTTAATCCTGAACTTCCGCCAGTCTGTTGATGTGATACCGGAGTAGAGAGGGGATTTATTGTACTTGTCTGTCTGGCGTGTTCAGGTGCATTATTTTTTGACTGATTCTCATATTGATGGGAGACTTTGCCATGTAAGGATTGAATATTCAGATATATATCTATTTATGCATCTATCTATCTATTTATCTATCTATCTATCTATCTATCTATCTATCTATCTATCTATCTATCTATCTATCTATCGATGTATCTATCTATCTATCTATCTATCTATCTATCTATCTATCTAACTATCTATCTATCTATCTATCTATCTATCTGTCTGTCTGTCTGTCTGTCTATCTATCTATCTATCTTACTACTTACCTATCTGTCTGTCTATCGGTCGGTCGATCTATTTGTCTGGATCTTGCCTGTCTATCGTTTTTTGTGAGCAGAGGGTGTGAAATCTACAGATTGGATACACACAAATGCAGACGCATTAAACGAGTACGGCCATGGATTGCAGAGACTCCCTGATGAGGGTCTGTGCGTTGGAAGAAGTGAGAAGATGTAGTGAATGGGTAGAAATGGGCAACGAGAGCCCACTGACAAGGGCGGTGATACAACTGAGCAGAGAGTGTCACGATTGGGGAGGCACTAGGACAGAAGCTTCAATACAGGAGCTGATCCAGCAACACTCAAGAGCACAAGACCCAATTCTGTACACAGATGGCTCCGCGGCAGAGACGCAAACAAGTGCGGTTGGGGTTTTTTCGGCTACCAAAATGGCAAGGATGGAGAAACCAGCTGCCTACTCCACTGTCACATCGAGTATGAGGATGGAGATTGAGGCGGTAACAGCGGTCTTGACTTGGTTAGTGAATCAACCGGTGACACACGCAGTGTCAGACTTGCAGGGCATGCCCCGTAAGATAGAATAGTGCATGCTAAGAAGGGAGTGGGCCTCTCCTCTGAACAACTCTGGTGTACAGGGTGTCACATAGATCTACTGCCCGGGACATGCAGGCGTCTGGGGCAACGAAAGAGCAGATGCAGTGGCGGGACGCGCTGTGGTGAACGACGCGGTGATGACGAGAGACAGGGTTGAGTTAATAAGGGCAGTGGTGGACAGTCTACAGAATGATGAAGAGACAGAGGGTCCTGAAAATGCATTTGTGCAGAGGATGATAGATTTGGAAGTGATAAATGGAGAAAGGGAGAATGTGTGTTCTGTCTAGAAAGATACGAAGAACACGAAATCAACACCTGACTGGGAGTATATATATATATTTACGCTTGGCTGACTGCTTGGACGGAGAACGGAGCACTTATGGGAATGTCCCTTGAGTGATGATGTTGGTTCCTAGAATCAAGAATCACGAAATAATGATCCTCGAATGTCTAAGTTAAACATTAACTTCCATCTAACTGAGAGCTGTATATAACACTATGGATCAATTAGTTCATATTCTGACTAAAAACACAAGTGAGTCGGGGATGGCTGGCACATAACAGCTGGGACGGCTGACAATCAACATATTTTGACGAATGTCAAAAAACCGGTTGTTACAACTGTTGCAAAACATATTGGGACGGACGTAACGTAACAAGTTAGGTCGGATGTTACATAGTAGGCTGGGACAGCTGTTACATGGCTGGTTCGGACGGCTGTTACATAGAAGGTTTGACAGCTGTTACATAGCAGGTTTGACGGCTGTTACATAGAAGGTTTTACGGCTGTTAAATAGCAGGATGGGACGACGGTTACATAGAAGGTTTGACAGCTTTTACATAGCAGGTTTGGACAGCTGTTACAGAGAAGGTTTGACAGTTGCTACATAGCAGGTTGGGACGGCTGTTAATTAGAAGGTTTGACGGCTGTTATATAGCGGGTTGGCACAGCTGCCACATGGTTGTTCGGACGGCTGCTACAAAGAAGGTGTGACAGCTGCTATATAACAGTTAGTACGGCAGGATATAGCAGGATTGTCGACTGTTATATAGCAGATTCGACAGCTGGTACATAGTAGAGATGGACAACTATTACATAGCAGGCTGAGACAGCTGTTACTTGGCTAGTTTGGACGGCTGTTACGTAGCAGGTTGGGACAGATGTTACATAGCAGGTTGGACAGCCGCCTCAAAATAAGTTTGGAGGCTGTTAAATCAGGTTACATAACATTTATGGAGAGCTGTTACCGAACAGGATAAAAGGGGGAGTCAGCAAAGAAATATGGGAAAAGGTAGGTTGCGCAGGGGCACTGATCGGAACTGTTTTTGGAATCACATTGGCGTGTAAATTAAAATGTTCTGAAACTTTATGAACTACTATGATGTGATTTAAAAGCATTCGTTTCTCATATATTGTTTCGGCCAGGATATGTGCGGAGATATCACAGAAGTGTTCCAGTCAAAGAGCCAGTATGTCTAGTACATAATTGCAAGGCGTGGGAGACCTGCTAAAAGTTAATCGTTGAATCGATCTACATGTTTTTTCCTGCTCTTCAATATTCGAGGACTGTTAGGTCGCCATAAAAGTGCTGGTCAAGGGCAAGCAATACGTGTGTGATATCAGATCAATGCACCAAGTGGCCTATCTGCACTAGCCCTGGTTGTTAGCGCCACACTTGGTAGTCCTCGCTATTCACCCCAACAATATTCACGATAGACTAGCTGCTAACAATGAAATACTCCGGTTACCTTCTCTGGCATATGCGCCACGACCTTCTCGCGCTTCTGGTCGTCTACCAGAGGCGCATCAGAGACGTTTCCTTTCACACGTCAGCCTTCTAGTGCACGCGCACCGAGTATGATCCAGGTCACAGACCCCTGCTGTCGCAGAGTACCACTTGACTGAATCAAGTGCTGGCGCCATGACACATTGTAGAGTAATTTGAACGAATATGCTGAGAACATTGTGGAAAGTGAGGTCAAGAATGTTCATTCCGTTCACTTGCTGTTTGTAATAGTTTGTTTATACAATCGTGCATTATTTTTAAAACGATTCTAAGTTTGTGGATTTCTTATTTGCTATTTTTTTTTTAGGGGACGATAAAAGGTTTTCCTATTTGTATTCTAATGGCGGAAGCACGCCATTTTCCACCACGGACAGTAGTCTTTTAGACCATATAAAAACATATTAACCAGTGCTTGGATCCATGTGTGCGTCTGTATGTACCTATGATAGTTAGGGCGATCTCAGTGGTCAACCCCAACCAAAGTGCAATGGAAGGGTCTCACCCTGAAGGCGCGTGTTAGAGTTGTGTAAGAGTGCCTGTGTGAGTTTGTGAAGAATGTTGTTGACATGCAATGTGATTTATTATTCATACTGCTTATTGATGTTTGTAGTTCTGTTATAATCAATGATTTAATTCATTTTATTTATAATTCGGAATTTTGATTTCAGTTTATTTCCTTGTTTAAATATTTTATTTTTTACTCATTGACTATTTTTTTGTCATAAGTCGCTTCTTTGGAACACAGTTCTTTGTATATACCTCATTAGTTTATTTATACTCTATTCCGTCCATTTCAGCTTGTGGTCTCAAATCTCATTGTCTATCTTCTTATGGCCCTCACTACATCGGTCTTCTCTACCATAACGACATTAGATATTTATTCTGTCGGAGATCAGGTGTTCAAGGTGTTTAACTTTTCTCATGCCCATGCGCTTTAGTACTATAATTATTGTCCTTATAACTTTGCCATTGTGCCCTATGCGCCATGAAATTATAAATGCTGAATATGTATACTATCTTGTCCAGTGCTGCCTAATTTGTTTGAAAACATTGCCCTCTCTTGTCTAGTCTGTTGATCATTTTACATGCACGCGCACACACACGCACTCAAGCACACACATGTGCGCGAACACACACATACACACATATATAAAACTGAAAGAATGTCGGTTTGTTTCTTCTGTATGCAATTCTAAACCATTGTGCCGATCTCAGCAATATTTTTCTTAGTTACCTTTATTAAAATTTAGAACACTGCTTGCTAAAGGACATATGTACAACCCACTTCTATCTAAGGATTTTTGAAAAAGGAAAAATGTTTGCGACGAACAGTATGTATGTACAAAAGCAACATATATAAATATTAACTGTGCGAGAGGTCCCAAGCAAGTTAATCTGCATGCGCGGGATTTGCCCTTTGACACAGAGGATCTGCTTCTGTCTAGAATGGCTGAGATAGATGCACGGGTTGAGGGGAGGAGATGGAGTAAGGGATGGATGGCGAGAATGGGTAGGTTGAGAAGTGGAAGAGATGGAAAGACGGATTGGCGGATTGTTAGGGTTGAGTTTGAGGGGACACTGTGATGAGACATACCAGGGGAATTGGTTAGTTGGGAGGTGCAAGTGGGCATTTTTTCAAGTATCATGTCCTTATGGGGACAGGGGAAAGAGTGCAGCGAGAACGTGAGGTTGAGGAGGGATGGGGGGAAGGGGGTCCTTAATACTTACTCGTTCTTAGCTATCCCGGGAACCTCTGGGTAGCACAGCTGGTATATATATATATATATTAATGTATATACATTGACATCAATTAGCAACCAAGATCGCGGTGCAATTTTGTGTACTCCAGGAAAGACGGTTGATGATCTATTTCTTTTTTGTTTTTCTTGAAATGATTCAGCCCTTGAATACACATGACACTGGTGTGTAGGATGGCTAGAAGCCTGTTATTACCAGTTGCTGTATTTTTCATCATCTAGAGGAACACCGGATTTATGCCTTCGTTCTTATTTTCCTGTGACATTTGATATAAACATAACAATTGTGTGCATTTGACGGTTGTCAACTAACGCTGTTAAGCTTGTCTGTGATACTTGTCATCCTCATATCATGTGACATTTCATAGTCAAGGTCGCCGTAATAGATTACCAGCAACGATCGACTAGTTATTCTGTTGTCCTTGCCATTGGAGAATTGTTTGTGATTTGTATCGGTGGTTTGAAGTGACCATAATATTTTAACATTGGAGTACCCGATTCTGATTTCGTTCATTAATTCTTGTTGCACCCTTAATTTCTCTAAGACTTTCTTGTTTCATAAAATCGTTTGTTTATTGGCCATTTTTCTGCGCCATGTATACAGAGCACCTGATCAATCCCATGTTTAATTTGTGCTTTTCTAAAAAATATAACAATTTGATTTATTGCTGATGAAAACAGATTAGGTCATCATCTACATATATATTCTGTGATATTTCCAAAACCGGGGAAGCTCTGTTAGCGATCAATATTCTTTCGTAGAGTTTGTGTGATTGACCGAGGTCTAGCACCCATAAGTTGTCATTAGGAATATGGAAGTCCTTAGGATCTTTATTCCTGTAATCTTATAAGTGGTCTGTCATAAGGTTACAAACAATATAGCTTACCTCTATAGTGACATTGTGGTTCTTTTCTTTATTTCTGTTGGTCAATTCGGTGCTTGTCTAAACTCTTGACGTTCTATATGGTTCTCTAGGGTCTATTTTTTCCCCTTTGTCAGTGTTAATTTTCTTCGTTTGTCCGTGATTATGAATACATTTTCTTCCTCGTTGTGTCGTTTAAGAGATATGATCATCTGTTCCAGCCCTGCAGCGCTCTTCCTGAGGACAAATATATCATCTGCATATCGTTGTTCTGGTTTTTCATTCCAGCGTACTGTGGGTGAGTCGAACTTATCATAATCTTTTTTGTCATCATGTTTTCTTTAAAGACATCAACATATAAGGGAAGAGAAAGTTGTCTCACTCCCTTTTGTACCTCGAACCAGTCCGATGTCTCTCCAGCTGGTCTGACCGTTGTCTCTCATACAGTGATTCAGTTAGTCGAATAAGGTGCGTCGCGGAACCCATGGCTGTCATGATTTTCAATAGCTTCACTTGTCGCACACAGCAGAAAGCGCTGGTAAAGTCTATGACGTAGGTGTGTTAAGTAAACATTGTACTCTCTGCACGTCTCAAAATTATTTCGCATGTTTGGGGTATGATCACTCGCCTGAGACATATGGACTTTCTCCTTGATTTTGTTTTCTGATTTCATCATGAACCGGTGGAGAATTTTGCTAGGAAGACTAATTTAAATGAAAACATAACAAACAGATTTACCTCAAAAATGAATAATAACAAGGACATTTATTTAGATTCGTGGATTTATCAGCACGCGAAACATGTAACACACACGTGTCTCGTGTTCTGTCAATGCCACACCCGAACAACACATCGTGAAGTCAATACGCCTGACTGAGCAGCTGTTGTTTCGTACACTGTTCTGGTGAAGCAGTTCTTGTTTCGTACACTGTTCTGGTGAAGCAGTTGTTGTTTCGTACACTGTCCTGGTGGAGCAGTTGTTGTTTCGTACACTGTCCTGGTGGAGCAGTTGTTGTTTCGTACACTGTCCTGGTGGAGCAGTTATTGTTTCGTACACTGTCCTGGTGGAGCAGTTGTTGTTTCATACACTGTCCTGGTGGAGCAGTTGTTGTTTCGTACACTGTCCTGGTGAGAGTAAATGTTGTTCTGGACATTAACCTTGGGCTGCTTTATAACATTTCCGATTACACTTAGCCATAAATTCTATACGCCTGACATGGTCTACTCACATAATGTCTAAGAAGAATCCGTGAACTTTTGCGCAGAGAAGGAATTGGCTCACCAGCTCGTACCTAGAACGTTAGAGAAGGCTTTAAAAGGTAGTTGAGCATAAACCAATAACTTCACCGTATACTACAATAACAACAGAGAATAGTACGCTTTGACTTGTACTTCATTCACAGCATCAACTAAGGTGGTGACCTCCTGCTCCGCAGGGAGGGAAGATGGCAAGATGAAGATGCATGTATAAAATATGCGAGTCACTGGTAGTATGACACCCAATGTGACTTTGTATAATGCTGTTTATATCTGCTGGCAGTAATATAAGCCAGACGGTGGTTTGCGCTTGTTTATCTCTATAATGACTTTAGGCACGAAGTGCCTGGAGAACCAGATCTTCCATGACATGATACCTGGCGCAGCAGAACATAAACATACACAGCAGCAGAGACAATTTCCAACGGGAACTGGTCTGACGAGAGCAGGTAATGTCAATACCTGGATTCGACTTTAACATTCATTGTCTGAGCATATATCTAAGACATTTGCATAGACACATCATCTGCTAGTGATGTCAACGGTATAAACGTATGATGGAATCAAATACTGAGCCAGCAGACTAACATGGACACCATCATCTCGTCTGATGACGTTTGTCGTTATTACACGCGTGGAGCTCATGTGTTATTTATGTAGCTGTTTATAAATTGCAACCATGCCTCTGAAATGTGTCTTTAACACCATCAATCCATTCTTTCTTGATCTTCCTTTTCCTTTGCAGCACTGATTTATGTTGTTGTATTTTCGCACAGAGTAGGTATGGATACTTTTTTGTCTTGTCTCTAAACTAGTTAATTCTCGAAGGCAATGTTCCTACTTTCTTCTGGATGTTTTCTGATTTTGTTTATTCTAGTGACCTTGACTAGTTATCGCAACCATCTTATTTCACACGGCGTGATCGTTCATTCTGTTGTGAACAAAGAGGTAGTATGAATATACGTTTGTTAATTTGCCTTTTTGTTTACATTATAACGTATGGCTGTTTCTTTTCCTAGTTTGTGCTTCATTCCCCTTATGCATTCTACCAACTTCTGTAAACAAACTTCTCATATATTTGAACTCTCTAACTTGATGTGTTCAGTTGCTGACCGACATTTGGAAGGGCTAACCTATTTGATGACTTTCATCATCTTGGTTTTTGTTGTGCATATTTACATATGTAATTTCTTGCATATTTGCTATGAGGCTGTCATATGCTTCTGTGGGTAGCTTTCTTTTGTTAATGTGACACTCTGATTATCAGTAAAGGTCAATGTGTTGACTTCTGTAATTGTTTAAGCTGTTTATTCAATCCATTTAAGTTATGAATAACAGAGGTGATAGTACATATTCTATGTCACACCGCAGACCTGTGATAATATCAGATCAGTTTGTAAATCGGTATGGTCTTATCTTTATTTGATTATTTGTATACTCCGAAGGGCGTCCAGAAAGTAGTGCACCATATCGTTTTTCTCAGCAAATAATGAAAATAGAAGCGTGAAATTGTGCGCACTTTAAATATGACATGTGCCAATTGTGTGTACGAAATTGCATCGCAATCGGTCAAATAATACTGCACTAAACCGGTGAAATGGAGCATGTTAGGAACTTGCGTTTTAAGCTGCGTATATTCATATAATTTCTTGTTGCAGAGAAGGAAACGGTTGTAAAAATTTATAAGCGTCTATGTGATGTGTACGGAAGTTTTGTAGTTGACAGTAGTACAGTTAGTTGCTTGTTTCAAAGAATCAGGAAGTGTAGATCGGCCGCGCAGTGGAAGTCCTGTTACAGTCACCAACGCAGAAATGTTGAAATGCGCCGAGAGCATTATTCTTACCGTTAGGCGAATCACTACTCAACAACTGGCCTTACAGTTGTCAATCAGCATTGGTAGTGCAAATGCAGTTATGTCTCGGATTTTCTAAGGTTTGCGCAAGATTGGTTTCTCAAAATCTCATAAATGACCACCGATTGCAAAGGAACACAATTTCTTCTGAATTGTTGAAGCGTTTAAATGCTGATGGAGATAACTTTTGGACTAATATCTTTACAGGTGAAGAAAACTGGGCACATCATTTTTAAATTGAGACAAAAAGACAGTCCATGGAGTGGTACCACGCGCAGTCATCACGAAGTAAACAACATTAAAAGACAACCATCAGCTGGAAAGGTCATGATCACTGTCAGACATCGATGGATGTGATGTCAAAAGGAGAGACAATCAATTCGCAAGCTTACATTAAGACTTTGAAAACCACTCGATCGACTTTTCCACAGAGTTCGGCCACACAAGAATCCAGCAGGCATGCCTCTCCCCCACGATAATGCGCGCCCTCATACAAGTCTGACAACACGGTAAGCAATCACTAAATTGGGTTGGATTGTATTACCACATCCACCCTATAGTCCCGATTTAGCATCCTCTGATTATCACCTACTTGGTCTACTCAAAGAAGCACTCCGTGAGACAAGGTTTGAAGATGATTTGAAGTTATTCAAGCTGCCAAGAAATGTCTACATGATCAAGACAAAATGTTGTACAGGTTAATAATATATGGACTGGTTTCGTGCTGGCATAAAGCTGTACAGGTTGATGTGGAATATATTGAATAACATGTTTACATGACATATCTTTGTATATTGTGTAGAAATCCCATGCCATTTAAATAAACAGTTCCGGAAGAAAACGACGTGGTGCATCACTTCCTGAACGTCCCTCTGATATATTGGAGTTGTCTAGAAGTTGACCTATACTGTACACTATTTCACGAATCTTGCGTACTACTTTTCTGCAAATCAAAAGCTCATTCAGTTGAAAGATAATGTTTTTGTTCCGTATTGTATTTGTTCGCAAATTTGTCGAAGCTGAAACATGTCCCATTCTAAACCCATACTGTGCATCTCTTAAATGGAATACTTTTTATGTAATCCTTCCAAAAATTGTTTCTATACCTGAACCAAAAATAAATACCCTTGTTGGATTTACAGTTTTTTCTTAAATTTTTGTTCCAGATGACAATGACTGCTTCTCGCTGCTTGTCTTGATAAATTGTTTTCTGTCTATGTCACATTGAGTATTCTTGTCAGTAACAGTATTCTGTACTGCTACATTCTTGCATAGCTTGTACTGATATGCCATCCATTCTTGGTGCTATGTTTTCTTAAATTGTTTTAATTGCTTTGTTGACTTCACTAATGAAACCCATGAATCATGCTTCCAACTGTATACGTATGGCAAATTTTATTTTTACATTCATCGACTGTATTTATCGACACATTTTTTGTAATATTCTTCTCAGATCAAGCTTTTCTCGTTTTCATTGATTATCCGGTTACCAATTGTTGCCCACATTAACTAGTACATACAATGTGTGCTATCAATAAGACGACAATAAGGCACAGATCATTCTTCGTTAGCGGGTGCACCTTCTTTATTCGAGGCACGCACTTTCCAATCACAGTTATTTTGGTTATATAAGCATTCGCTTACCGTTTTGATCATGTGGCAGATGACTTAAAATTAGTCATGGTACGTGATCAATCGCATTTCCTATAGGGTATATGATAAAAAAACTGGCTTTCTTTCAAGTGATGTGGCCAGTCCATCGGTGCTTTGAATGGTTAATATCTTTGGCTTGTGGCATTCTTCGGATGTCCCTGTTGTGAAGGTCAGTCTGTCAGTTTTGCCGTATTCTCAAGATACAGTATATCAACACATACTTATCTGTGCATGTGTTCTTATGGAAATGTCATACAATTTGCATAATGCAATATAATCATTTGACTAAGCAGTTAAGTGTAGTGTCTAGCGCCTAACAGGCAGCTTAGCCCTTTCGCGTTGTTGTTTGTGCTATTTTATCTGCTTCCATTGTCTGATGTGGTTTCATATTACTATATATATAGCAGGCCGCCATTAGTGGATACTATTTGGATGTTATGTGAACCATTTATATCAGGGTGCTGTATTTTTCATTTACATCGAATCAAGTACATATTTTGCCTCCTGTTATCGATAACTGGCGTGCAGTCGTTGAAATTAAAATCGTTCCTTCAATATGTTTTCAACTCTCAAGCGGATTCGTACTGTATTTTGATCAATCAATGACAATATTAGAAATGTATTCGTGCATTGGAATCAGCCATTGTGTTCATTACGCGGTGTGGTATTTAATTTCTTCATGCCCAACGCTCCACATCGTGCGTTCAAGCTGGTTTTTGTTAGCTACCTCATTGAATGTTGCAGGCCACTGTGATCTAGTCAACGATCAACAATGCTAAAATGTTCACGGCTTGTTTTCATCAAACCATCGAGCAGGAGATCTATGAAAACCAAGTTCCAGCATCCTCATGTGATTACTTTTGAATTAATGTGCAAGTAAACAGCAGGTAGGGGAGGCAGAGGGAGTGGTGCTGCAGCCGAATAGAAGTAATGAAACCTACGACCCTGATCAGTACTGGTAGTTTTGATCAGGAAAGAGATTAACATTATCATCCAGTTATCTGTTCGAACCAATGCCCTCGTGTATTTATGGTCGTTTGTTTGTGCAATATTGAATATGATATTAACTATTTGTCATGAATGCATTATACATATCTTTTTACGCACATAGTGCCTAGACTGCGTACTTCTCGGGAGAAGGCGTATCTGTCTCTACACGTCTCAGTCTACTCATTTGTAAATGGATACTAGGCTGGTCACACCACCTTATAAACAAATCTGAGACCTTGCACAATGCGGTGTTTAGTTCTTCATCTCCGGGGACAGTGTTTGTCATGGGGGTACATGGCCAGTAAGGCATTAAGGCAGAACGGTATTATTTGAGATGACCTTTCAGACGTGAAGGAAAGACAAGACAAGTGAAAGCTGAAACGATGAAAGCTGAGAAGAGAAACGTTTGAGTTATACGAGAACTGGTAGTATGACCTTGAGTAGTCGCTTTACCTTGAGTCGGGTATGATTTATTGAGAACGTGATAATGTAGCGAAACGAAAGCAAGAACAAGTTTCGTGTCAGCATCAGTCATTTTGCTGGGTTTCTGTCAAGATTTTTTGGCCCCAATTGGAGACAGGTTCAACTAACTTGTCGTGTGGTTCTGTCAAGTTTCATCTCTCACGCAAAGATTAGCTGAAATAATATGTCACGTGTTTCTGTCAAGTTTGGTCTCTCCCGCTGAGACTCGCTCAGTTTTGTTCTTGTGTTTTTGTCAACAAAATTGTTGGTCCCTAATTGCAGATTAGATGAGATTTTGTCGTGCGACTCTGCCTCGCAGGAAAATAATGACTCCCAGTTAGTAATACGGCTCAGCCATTTCATCAACCATACCTGGTGTAGGGAAGTCTAATAAACAATTGGAGAAACGCAGGTGATGCTGATGTAACCTGAATGCTAGCAATTACTGCACAGCGTACCGAACCAAGTAAACAACGACATTGTTTCCTGGAATTATTCAAACAAAGCAAATGGCAATTTGAAAAACAAGTGAGAAGACAATATAGTGTGCCGTCAAACAAAGGCGCGTCAGATGTTGGAAGGGGTTGATGATGCAGTAGTGAATGAGCTGACAGCAGACAGTGACTCATACCTGGCTGCTTGCATCAGGTTCACGCAAATCATAGCTGGCCAAGACCTTATTTCGGTTCCAGGTTGCGGACCTGGAAACAGGCTGCACTTGTGTAGACTGGCTAAGAGAATTGGGATCGCAGAGGGAAAGGAAAGCAAACCCGGTCCCAAAATGTCGTGCTGCAACCGAATGTGTCGGGCCTAAATGCACAGCTATCGTAACCTCGCTGTAAGCTACACCCTAACGCCATTTTGAGGACGATCGCTGAAGATGAAGAAGAGAAGAAAGCAAAGAACAAGAAAAAGAAGACGCCGAAGGAGCAAAGAAAGGGAAGAGAGGAAGAAGAGAAAGAACAACAGCCAGAAGAAGAGAAGAGGAAGAGAAGAACAAGACAAATCAAATAAACAACAAATTATAACATACGGTCTATCGATTTGATCTGGACCGCCGAGTCTTGTCTGTCTGTACTTGCTTGCTCACCAGTTCCTATCTGCCGGTGCCAGCAGTTTACCGTCCGTGTACCTGTCCTTTTACTTACCATGTATATCTGTCTGTAAACATTGGTATGTCTGCTTCTTTAGCACGCTACAGTCAACCCAGCTATAAATTGGTATCTAACAAGCTGTTAAGGAAAGAAAGTCATCGATGAAAGAAAATTCTCTTGGATTTCATAAACAAGCGATGATCTTGTGCAATTAAGTCTATAAAATCTCATCCTGGACATAAGTGTCTGATATAGTACTGCCTTTATCTTTCTCTTACCAGTGTTGGTTCCTAAGGCCGTATTATGTCATGTACGTTGGTACTCTGTGACCAGTTAGTTTATTTCTTTGCATTTTTAATAACTGGCGTACGGTCGTTCCTGACTACTTGATAGTAATGGCTGCGAACTCAACTCGTATCGCATATTCCTTTTACATCAGAGTTTGTTATTTTCGTTGTCTGCTAATTGTTTTCGTTTGTTAATTTTTGATCGAATGCTAACGCGCTATTTGCAACATACCTGGTATATATGGGATTTAACAGCACATCTTTTCAGTTGTTCAAATAGTCTCAGCCCCAATCGCTCTCTGACTCTGTTACGGATATATGCCACGTGCCGTCCACTACCGTCCAGCATTACTTAATTAGTTTACACTTAAGTAAACGTATCTAACAATGATATACTTGCGTACACCTAAGCACACAGACGAAGGTAAACCTCAGGGCCAACAAGGGGATACTTGGGAGAGCCATGATCCGGGGTCGAGCACTAGTGAACAAGGATCGACCAGTTGTTTACATAGCTACCTAGATCAAAGACCCACATTGTCGACCCAGAAACTCGGTTTCAAGAACAAAGCGCGAAACACGAGGGTCATTAACCCTGTCCGGACACAGATAAAATATAAACACGCATCACATGGATAGACGCAGTATGTAGCCAAGTTGGTCACGTTGAAGTACGACAGTCGTGGCAGAGAATACACAACGTCTGAAGACATCTGCCACATCTTGCATATTTATTATTGTTATTATTGTTATTATATCGTTTTTCTCATCAGCCTTAGCCCTGAGTGTTCTCCTTGTTAGTCTTATCTCATTCCCTGCAGTTATATTGGAGCGTCTTCTTTGTGAAGAAGACTGCTGCTTAGATATAGTTTGATATGCTCTATGATTGGTGGAGAGTAAGAAAGGTGTAAAGAGTGTCTTGCTTTTGGTTTATTATGACACGTGATGTGTCTGCTATTCCTTTACTGTATTTATTGTTTCTTGCTTTTGGTTTATTATGACACGTGATGTGTCTGCTATTCCTTTACTGTATTTATTGTTTCTTGCTTTTGGTTTATTATGACACGTGATGTGTCTGCTATTCCTTTAATGTATTTATTGTTTCTTGCTTTTGGTTTATTATGACACGTGATGTGTCTGCTATTCCTTTACTGTATTTATTGTTTCTTGCTTTAAATGTGTTCCGCTTGGTATATATGACCAGGTAGTCTGCATGGAGTGCCTTGTAGATATATGATTTGAACTTGGTAGATCATCGGTGCAGATTATAAACAAGATAGGTAATAGTGACCCTCTCTGGGGAACCCCGTCATGCCATTTGATCATTTTGCTCTTGTGTTCTTCCAGTCTAATTCTCGCAAATCATGAGTGGAGGTCATCTTTGATCCAGTCGAACATATGTCCCCTTATTGCGCCAGCTGCTTTGGTCAGGTCAAAGAAGGTGACCAATAATTTGCTTTTCCTCAGGTCCAATAAACGCTTTCTGAATATTGATCCCAAGTGTGTTATCATTTCATTTGTTATCGCTTAGGGTTCAATTGCCTTCCTCGTGTGAAGTTTTCTAATTGCAAAATGTATTTCGTGGATGCTGGAAGCATTTTGTTTATTTCGTCTTGATTGTTATCTTTTCTTTTTCTTTCTTCATTTCCACCTCTCTATTACTTTCGATATATTTATTTTGCTACCTTCTACAAAACCTACTCCAACAAGATTGGCAGCGTGTTTTCCTTTATAGGTCTCTCTGCTCTCTTGGATTATCTTTTTTCATACCTGAAGGTGTTCTCTTCGTTTAGAATCCTGACTAGATTCTTAAGTTTGCTGATGTCTTTCTACTTGTTGGGGAATTCTGGTTTTTCTCCTCGAAATCACGTCAGTTTTTCTTTCTTGTTGTTTGTTGCGTACTGTGAAGTTCGAGTCAATTGGATCTTGCTCCATGGAAGTTCTTATTTTAGTGACTCTTTCGTGCAGTTTTTGTAGTTCTCTGGTCCAGGAGGTTTTGTATTTGTGTCTTCTGCCTCATGTACTTGATCGTTTTGCTGCTTCTGTGGTGATATTTGAAAGCGTTGTAGTGTTCTGTCTTACATTGCTTGATAAAAATGGTTTTGATAATTTATCTATATTTAAGTGCTTGTAGAGGTTCCAGTCTGCCTTTTTGTAATTCCAACTGGCTGTCTACTTTCTGTCTAATTCTAAATATTTTATTGTGATCATAATTGGTTTGTGATGTTGTCACAGGTACATGACACTTGACATGAACACATACTTGGACATCATCATGTAGCATGTCCCTCGCATAACTGCCGCCTCTGTCGCTGTCATCTTCAGGGCCTCCCTGATGTCTTGCGTCCATCTTCTCCTCGGTCTGCCTCACTTTCCAGGCACCACCCTCTCCAGTATCGTTTTAAAAATATTTGAGTTTTCTGGAAACATATCCTTTACTAACCAATTTTCCTCGATATCCATTTCTTGTACGGTATCTGCATTTGTCCTTTTCGCTATCTATGGCATTTTGAGCACCCTTCTGTAGCATTTTAGTTCAAAACATTCAATCTTTTTCTTAAGTGTTTGTGTGGTGGTCCACATTTCACATCCCGTACGTTGTCACCGGGAAGATGCAAATTCGCAGGATTGTTATGTTCATCATTTTATTATAGTTCTGCCATAAGTTTCCCATTTAATTCAACTTTTGCATTGCCATAGTCATTCTCCATCTGACTTCTCTCAGGCAATGTCCATAGTTTTTTATAATTGAGCCAATGAACTCGCAACTTGTAACTGTCTCAATCTGCTGTTGAATAACTTTAGGTTTGGTCTATTTCTTGTCTGCGCTCATCATTTTGGTTTTACTTATTCTCAGGTATAGATTTTGGTGTTCTGTGTTGTTTTACCAACATGATCATCGGCTCCAGTCTCGCAGCGCTATTTGAGAGAACAACTGTGTCATCTGCATATCTGAGCTCTGCTATCTCGTTCCCACCGACTGCTGTTGCTCGAACTTGTCATTCATTTCATCATTTTTTACGTTCCTCATTATAGATTCAGTTTATATATTTAATAGATAAGGGGAGAGCATGCATCCCGGTCTTACACCCTTTTGAACTTTAAACCAGTCTGACTTTTCACCGGCTAAGCTGACCGAAGCGTGTTGTTCCTAGTATACTGATTCGATCAATTGAATCTAATGAGTTGAAAACCCCATGTCTCTCATCATGTTCCACGACACTTACTGTTGTACACACAAGAACGTTTTCGTATAATCTATAAAACAAGTATGTACGTCGACATTGTACTCTCCCCTGTTTCTAGAATATTTCTTATGTTAAGGATGTGATCACTCGGGCCTTTTCTATAAACCTGCCTGTGCTCCACGGACCTCCTCGTTGTGCTTGTTTTCTAGCCTCTTGAAGATGATCCGTAAAATGATTTTGCTGGCATGACGTGTTAAAGCGATGGTTCGATAATTGGTGCATTGTTTCAAATAGCCATTCTTGGGAAAAGGTACATACACAGATCTTGTCAATGCTCATGGTCATATTACACTGTGCCAGACCTTCCTACATTGTGCGTGATAGATGCTGACACTGACTTTTCCTCCTGTTTGAATAAATTAACTGGGTATATCATCACATCCTGGTGATTTTCTTTTCTTCAAACCTTGGATTGCGGACGGATCTCTTCTATACTAGCTTCTGGATCAGGTGGCGTATGCGTTGTGTTGGAGCCGATTCCGGTGTTTTCATACATTTTTTCTGCAATAATCTTTCCATCTGTCCAGTATGTCCTTGCTTTCTGTCAGTGCATTTGCCACCTGTATCGTGTATAACATGCATTGCGGCTTTGAATTCGCTTACTAGTATTTTGATTTCTTTGAACGCGTTTCCCTTTTTCCCTTGTTTTTGTAACCTCGGACATCTAACAGAAATAGTCACATACAGTGACAGCAGCTATGTATATATACAGAACTATATGTGTCTGTACCAAGACCATCTGACCTCGATATGTGTCTGTACCAAGACCACGTGATCTCGATATGTCTGTACCAAGACCATCTGATCTCAATATGTGTCTGTACCAAGACCATCTGATCTCGATATGTGACCGTACCAAGACCACGTGATCTCGATATGTGTCTGTACCAAGACCATCTGATCTCGATATGTGTCTGTACCAAGTGAGTTTCTTTCTTTTGACAGTTGCCAAGAGGTCGTCAAAATGCCATATTGTTGGTGTAATTCTTTCTCGTATATCCTTATTTGTAGACTCGATCTTTGTACGTGACGTTTAGAAGTCATGTGAAACATCTTATCTCTAAAGCCTGTATGCTCCACTGTAGGTCAGCTGTAATTTCTGTGTATCACAAGCATAGAGGAATATTGACAGGACCATTGTACGCATTAATCTGGTTTTCGTGGAATTGCTAACCGTTATCTTGCCAGATTTTGTTAAGCCGTGTAAGCGCCGCTATTGTCTGTGCTATTCTTTATCACTGACAATCGAACCAAGATATATAAAACGGTCGACCACTTCGAGCTCCTGACCATTAGCTTTTATCCTATTGTTGAAACCCTTGACGTTTGTTGGTCATTGTGACCAATTCCTTGGAGTTCTGCTTATATGCCCGCCAACCCGTCGATGTCATCTGCAAAACGAAAGTTTGTAATCGTTCGACCGCCCATCTTGACAGTACCAATGTGATCTCCAAGTGCCTCGCTCATAATTCCCTCAAGGAATATGTTGAAAAATGTTGGGGAGAGTGTACAATCTTCTCTCACACTGACTGATGTGCGAAACCAGCCCCCGCTTTTTAGCCATACTGATTTGAAATTGAAGCTGAAGATGTGTACTGTTTTGGTGAGCATATATTTATTGGATGTATGTTTCTTTCGATTTGAACAAATTCTTTATAGCAATTTTTTAATTTGATATCTCTATTATCTGTGCCTCCTCCTTTATATAGATTAATAGCAAGATATGTGGACATTTTCACCTTTTGCACTAGTGTTTCTCATACTACAATTTGATTGTCATTAAATTATGTTATTCTCATAACCTTTTTTTTTTCTGTTTATGATCAGACTCAATTTTCGTGACAATTAATTAAACATTTTTTTATTTTATTTTGCATCAAGTTGGGAATGTGAGACAGAAGAGTCCAGATCATCAAAGTTCAAATCATCAAATAGTTTTGTCAAATGCCATTGAATTTCATTTTAATTTTGATAAGGCGTGTTCTTCAAAATCAGATAATAACCACCAGCAATAGATATGGGGTGCTAAGAGACATCCCTGTAGCACATATGTTCTTATGTCAAAGAGCTTTGAAAGCTCTCTATCATGTACAACTCTACACTTTCTATTTTCAGAATCTGAATTCAAAATTGTGTTAATAGTCTACCCATTCTATTACGGGATCCTGGCGGGTGCTACAGAGTTGTTCCTCCGTTGTGCTGAGTGCACGTATGGGTTAAACCTTTGATTCTTCGACTAAACTAAACTTTCTATTTTCATACGTTTGATTAATTAGACAGCTCCAGGGCCACTCCATAATGTCTGGTAAACTTCCAGAGTGATTTCAATGATAGAGGCATGTACTTGTCAAAACAAACATACACACACATATATACTTATTTGCAACGCTACAATGCACACACATATACATAGAAGGTGATATTTTCTCTAGTGCTTAAACAAATACATAAATAACAGACAGACATAAACACGCATACCAAAATTCACCTATCATCTATGAGTTACCACCTCAGCATAGCGGGTAAAAAAGACAACAGCTTGCATAACGTGGTGGCTGCAAAAACTAGAAAATACAATCATGTGTTTTTGTTCTCGCGTGTGTGTGTGTATGTGTGTGTTGTGGTTTTATTTATAATGTTTTGTCTTTGCATTTACCATTAATAAAGTTCTAGTTGGACATCAACACTGCCCCTTCCCTGGGCATCATGTCTAACAGCAGTTATCGTGGCTAATCTAGATCAAGATTCCTGCTTCATATGCCTGTGATTACCAGTGCTTGTCTAGATTAACAGTCTCATTCAATCAGCATCTACTATCTTAATCACCACGCGTTGTATCTTAGACCCGCCTTAACAGCTGCGTTTGCGTATACACCAAACTAGGGTATGATGATATCAAACACAAATAATGTCTGAGGATAGAACACCAAAATACGCCACCGGATATAAAGCCCAATTATCACCCGATGATATGAAGCCCAATTAGTACACAAGGATAAAAGGCCCAATAAGTACACGAAGATATAACGGGCGCCCAAATATATCAACAGATATTCAACTCCATTAGTGTCGTAAGATTAAATCCCAAATAGTGTCGGAGGACATAAAGTCCAACAGGTGTCTTAAGATATAAAGTCCAGCTTGTCTATGAGGATATAAAATCCAGCTTGTCTATGAGGATATAAACTCCAGTTTGTCTATGAGGATATATGAAGTTCAGCTAGTCTATGAGGATATAACGTCCAGCTTGTCTATGAGGACATAACGTCCAGCTTGTTTATGAGGACATAAAGTCCAACTAGTGTCTTAAGATATAAAGTCCAGCGTGTCTATGAGGTTATAAAGTTCAGTTTGTCTATGAGGATATCTTCTTCGTACGCAGTCAGACAGTAACCATAATTTTTTGGAAAAAAGCGGCGGTCATCCTCGTATGTCGGGCAGTTCTGCAGCAGGTGTTCAGCGGTCATTTTACCGGTACCGCACGGGCATTCGTCGGTACCACCTATCTTCAATTTGTTGAATAGGTGGTACCTCAGTCTATTGTGGCCAGTGCGAAGTCTGAAGACAACGACCTGCTCTCTTCGGTTCAACTGGTAATAGGCATCGTTTTTGGTGTAACCAGTATGTTCGGTTTCCCATTTGGTCATGTATCTGGCTTTGATAAGCCGTTTTGACTCTTCGTTCGTCATACTAGTATCTGTTTGTGGTAGTCTTGCACCTTCTTTTGCCAGTCTGTCTGCCTCCTCGTTGCCTTGGATGTTGCAGTGTGATGAGACCCACTGTACCACTACCCTTTTTGGTGCGGACTGCTGGCACAGTTTGCAGAGTGCTGCTCTTAAGTCATTAAGCTCAGTGTTTTTCTGGCTTTTTAGCGCTGTGACTACGGCGAGAGCATCTGTAAGCAGGACTATATGGCTTTCATTTTCTTTGTGTGTCACCATTTCTTCCACTGCCGCCCTCAGTGCCTCTGCCTCCGCTCTGAAATTGCTTGTGTACTTACCAGTAGCGAATGACAGTGTTATTTGTCTGCCATTTGGTAGGTTCAGGAATGCTCCTGCCCCTCCGTTCTGTGTAGTGTTTGTTACAGAACCGTCGGTGTATGCATGGGTCCAGTCCATGCTTGGGTAGCTTTTCGATATAAAGCTTAGGGTAGTATCTCTTCTTTCTTTTTCAGTCTGGCAGTTTTTATTTCCAATACCTGGTATATTTTCTACCACCTCTGGAAATATATCCTGCTCCAGGTAGGTTTTCGTACAGTAGTGATGGGTTTTGGTGTTGTTAGTGTGTTTATGGGATCTTCGTGCATCTTTGCTTTGGCTATTTCTGCAAAGTTTTTCCGCTTTAGTTTCCCATTTCCCAAATTGTTTAGTCTCTGGTGCATTGGATGGTCAGTCAGTCTTCGGAGTTTCTCTGACTGCAGCTGGGCTCTGCAGTCTCTTCTATCGGTCATGGATTGCAGTTTTGTAATCTTTTCAAGTTCTACAATTGGCGTTGACTTCATGCCTCCTGTTATAACTCTCATGGCTTGGTTTTGAAGTTTGCTAACTTTATCGAAGTTCGCCTTTGCTGCTGTTGTCCATGCCGCAATGCCATACTCGAGAACTGGTCTCACTCTTCCAGTGTACATTTTCTTTAGTATACTTTCGTCTGCTCCCCAGCTTGTGCGGGATATAAAGTCCAACTAGTGTCTTAAGATATACAGTCCAGCGTGTCTATGAGAATATAAAGTTCAGTTTGTCTATGAGGATATAACGTTCAACTAGTGTCTTACGATATCGTTCAGCTAGTCTATGAGAATATACAGTCCAACTAGTGTCTTAAGATAACAAGTTCAGCTAGTCTATGAGGATATAAAGTCCAACTAGTGTCTTAAGATAAAAAGTTCAGCTAGTCTATGAGGATATATAAAGTCCAGCTAGTCTATGGGGATATAGTCCAGCTTCTCCATGAGGATATACAGTTCAACTAGTGTCTTAAGATATCAAGTTCAGCTAGTCTATGAGGATATAAAGTTCATCTAGTCAGTGAGGATTTAAAGTCCAACTAGTGTCTTAAGATATAATGTCCAGCTTGTCTATGAGGATATTAAGTCCAGATTGTCTATGAGGATATAAAGTTCAGCTTGTCTATGATTTTCTAAAGTCCAGCTAGTGTTTTAAGGTGTAAAGTTCAGCTAGTATATGAGGATATAAAGTTCAGCTAGTTTATGCTGATATAAAGTCCAAATTGTCTATGAGGATATCTTCTTCTTCGTCGTTCGTTCTCAATCTCCCGCTACCAAACCCTGAAAGAGCTTAAGTAGCAGAATGTAGTCCAGAGAACGGAATTCGCTGTGTCGTAGTTTACAGCTTGACTGCGATATTTGCACCTTTCGGTCCAACACATGCGACTTCAGCAAGCATTATTTGAGCACTGGGTTAGCATTCCCTCTTCGATCCCTTCTCCTTAGCCAGTCTGCCCTTCTGCAGCCTGTTATCCAGGATCACCGAGTGGAGGTGTAGAAGGGTCTTGGCAGCTATGGTTCGCTGGCCCTGACACTAGCAGTCAGCTATGGGTCGCTGACGACTGCAGCTCATGCGCTGCTCAGCATCTTGATCCCTAATGAGGATATAAAGTCAAGCTAGTCTATGAGGATTTAAAATTAAAAATTTAAACGTATTAGGGGATGAAATGTCCGGACTGACTGAGCAAAAGTACAAGTAGTATTTTAGAATGTGAAACTCAAATTGTAAAAAAAGAAAAGGTAACCGAAAACGCTTACATTAGAGACTAGGTCTTGTCTAGCAAGTCGTCAGCGTTCACATTCGAGACTAGATCTAGCCTAGCAAAGCCGTCAGTGCTTACATAAGAGATTAGGTCTAGTCTAGCAAGCCGTCGGTGCTTACATAAGAGACTAGGTCTAGTCTAGCAAGCCGTCAGCGTTTACATTTGAGACTAGATTTAGTCTAGCAAGCCGTCAGCGTTTACATTCGAGACTAGATCTAGTCTAGCAAGTCGTCAGCGCCAACATAAGAGGCTAGGTTTAGTCTAGCAAGCCGTCAGCGCTTACATAGAGACTCTAGCCAAGCCTAGCAAGCCGTCAGCGGTTACATAGGAGACTAGGTCTAGTCTAGCAAGCCGCCAGTGAAAGTTCCGTTTTCAATAATAGACTAGACGTGGATATAGAAAGGACTCGTGTTCGTGGAAACGCGACTGAAAACTTTAAATTGACGGCACGACAAAATAACTAATACGAACAGAAAATATTAGAATTCATAAAGTCGAAGTTTGAAATTATAGGAATAGTTGACATTAGAAACAGAGGAAGAAATATTACGGACATATGGCAGTTTAAATGTCAAGAGATCACCATGCATCATGAAGACATAGCAGCTGAAATGAAAGACAATACAGATTTGGAATATGCAATTATTAATGCAGTAGCAAGAAATGCAATAAATTGTAATTTTAAAATACAAAGCAGGAAAAAAAGAAAACGAACTTTGAATGAAATTTAGATATAATAAAATAAGACTAGAAAGACAAGATGCTAGCATGAAACATTTGGCTAACATGACAACATTTTGAAATCATAACTTTCAATGAAAAGATGTCTAGAGACTGGTGCTACAGGCAAAAAGCGCCATCAATTACTTCAGGAAAAGTCTAGAAAACGCTTAAATCAATTTTAAAAAACCCACCTGAAATTGATGATAAAACAGTAGAAGTTGGACGAGCAAATAGCGAGTAGAGTGGTTGGCAAGAGTATGCATGTTGTCAAGGATACAATGAAATGTTCATGAAGACTGACACAAAGCAATAGTTATATCTGGATAAACAATTAAAATAAGAGAGACTCAAACCTACACATGCGTCTCTTTTTAAAGTAATATAAACAAGTATGTTGGCAAAGATCGCGAACAAATTAAGGCACCTCACAATTTCAGCCAAATCATTGACGGTATGGATGTTGAAAGCGTAGAGTCTGGACAGACGCTTTGAATGCAGGCATATATTTTAACCAACTATTGAATACAATATGAAACATAAAATTGTCTATGTTTACCCAAAGAAAGGTTTATTTTTAAGTCATAAAACAAATGATGGATAATTCTTGACGACTATGGACAACGTGGTTAAAATCGGTGACAGTGGTTTGTCACTAGCTTTTTTAAATTTGTAAGTAGAACTAGACAGACAGACATACATACATGATAATGGTGTACATTTGATGCTTAGTTTATACAGTGACACTTGTTTGCTGCTCATGTCGACGATTACCAAGCATCAGAGTATTGATTAAGGAAAGCAAACTCCCCTTTAAGCTGTCGTTGAAGCGCCTGGCTTCCATGTTCGCACTTACTTATGTCAAGAACTGCTCTCTCTCTCTCTCTCTCTCTCTCTCTCTCTCTCCACCTACAACCCCTAGTTACCGTGGCACCAAAGTCCTTGAGCGATATGTGATGCGTGGACACGTACTTGTAATCGTAGCGGAACTAGACTAATGCGGCCAAGTTATTTTCCCCAGGCCTGTCTATTCACTAGAATTTAAGTAATTGCTTCAATATCATTGGGCACAATGAACAAAACACACAACTCAAATGTCAATATTCTACCGAGTGCTTATGGTCCCACAGTGACGCCACTGCGAACAGACTTATCTGAAGCAGAAATAATAAAACAATGACCTGATATTCCAATACTATATTCAAGCTTCCATCTGGAAGATCTTCAAAAATATATTAGACACATCGCTATATTAACTCTGCGATCAACCATTAGCGCCACAAATGTATGTATATTCCAACGAACTTCAGGAAATTTGTGTTTTAAAAATGGCAAACGTTTTACTAAGGAAACAAGAACGAGTACTGTGGGGCTCATGAACGTGCATACAATAATGTGTTTGATTTGGTCGGCGAATTTGTATTCGTTCGAATGCAGTACAATCATTTGGTCGCCAAATGTTTATTCGTTCGAATGCAGTACAATCATTTTGTCGCCAAATTTGTATTCGTTCGAATGCAGTACAATCATTTGGTCGCCAAATTTGTATTCGTTCGAATGCAGTACAATCATTTGGTCGCCGAATTTGTATTCGTTCGAATGCAGTACAATCATTTGATCGCCGAATTTGTATTCGTTCGAATGCAGTACAATCATTTGATACCAGGTTAGAGAACGAATCACAATAAACACCACACATTTTACATAAACGATTAGAGAAAGAGAGATTGGGTGAGAGAGAGAGTTGGTGAGTTAAAATAACCAGCACAGCCACTCCATACCAGATGAGAGAGAGAGGGAGAAAGAGTTAATATAACCAGCTAAAGCATTTCATACCAGATCAGAAAGAATACAATAACCGGCACATACCCTTTAAACCAGATCAGAGAGAGAGAGAGAGAGAGAAATAGAGTTAAAGTAACCAGCATAAACATTCATACCAGATGAGAGAGAGATATAGAGCGAGAGAGGGGAGAGTTAAAATAACCAGCACAGACATTCAATACCAGATCAAAGAGAGAGAAAGAGACAGGGAGCGAGAGAAGACAGTTAAAATGACCAGCACAGACATTCAATTCAATACGAGATCAAAGAGAGAGAAAAGACTTAAAAGCCAGCACAGCCATTCAATACCAGATCAAACAGAGAGAGAGAAAAGAGATAAAATAACAAGCACATACATTTCATAGCAGATCAAAAAAGAGAGAGAGTGAGAGACAGACAGAGAGAAGAGAGTTAAAATAACCAGTACAGATATTTCATACCAGATCAAAAAGAGAGAGAGAAAAGAGATAAAATGACAAGCACATACATTTCATAGCAGATCAAAAAAGAGAGAGAGAGTGAGAGACAGACAGAGAGAAGAGAGTTAAAATAACCAGTACAGATATTTCATACCAAATCAGAGAGAGAGGGAGAGGTAGAGTGAGATAGAAGAGAGTTACAATAACCAGCCCAGACAGTTCATACCAGATCAAAGAGAGTGAAGAGAGTTCAAATAAAATGCACATATATTCGATACCACATCAGATAGAGAGAGAGAGAGAGAGAGAGAGAGAATTGACAATCAAAATTTTCTCTGTCCGGCGAGCACTGCTGATCATCACTCAATAGATTCACCTTGAAATGACACTGGTTCTTGAGTGACGTGTTTCCCTCCAGGAAATGACAGTGGTTCTTGAGTGACGTATTTCCCTCCAGGAAATGACACTGGTTCTTGAGTGACGTGTTTCTCTCCAGGAAATGACAGTGGTTCTTTAGTGAAGTGTTTCCCTCCAGGAAATGACACTGGTTCTTGAGTGACGTGTTTCTCTCCAGGAAATGACAGTGGCTCTTGAGTGACGTGTTTCTCTCCAGGAAATGACAGTGGTTCTTGAGTGACGTGTTTCCCTCCAGGAAATGACACTGGTTCTTGAGTGACGTGTTCCCTCCAGGAAATGACAGTGGCTCTTGAGTGACGTGTTTCCCTCCAGGAAATGACACTGGTTCTTGAGTGACGTGTTTCCCTCCAGGAAATGACAGTGGTTCTTGAGTGACGTGTTTCCCTCCAGGAAATGACAGTGGTTCTTGAGTGACGTGTTTCCCTCCAGGAAATGACAGTGGTTCTTGAGTGACGTCGTTTCCCTCTAGGAAATGACAGTGGTTCTTGAGTGACGTGTTTCCCTCCAGGAAATGACAGTGGTTCTTGAGTGACGTGTTTTCCTCCAGGAAATGACTGGTTATTGAGTGACGTGTTTCCCTCCAGGAAATGACAGTGGTTCTTGAGTGACGACAATGTTTCCCTCCATGAAGATCGAACCAGGAGACTAGAAATGTTGTTATAGGACTGACGCCTTGCAGGCGGCTTCACCTTTTCGTCCTCTTGTTCGTGTTATTCTATCTGCTTCTATCGTCCGACGTGGACTCCTATTACTGTATCTATGGTGGGCCGCCAATGGTGTATCATATTTCAAGTTCATATTTTGCCCAGTGCATCCACTTCAGCATACATTTTATGTAAGGGCCTGCTTCCTCCTACATTTTTTAAAGGTTTACTTCTCCGAGGTAACGGCCGGTGCTGTGATGGGGAACGAACCCATCACCTTCTGGATTGTGAGCCGTGTCACTTAACCCTAGCCCACGCCGTCCCCTACCCATGTGGATGGCTGTACATTTATCTACATTAAACTCTTTTCCAGCTTACAGACCATTCTCGAATTTAATTTAAATCCGACCTCAAAATATCCACTTCCGCTTTAGATGAGACACTACTGCATAGTTTTGTGTCATCGGCGAATTTTGCAATCATGGATCCCACATGAAAGCTCTATATCCAGAGTGCAGTAAGAACAACATAAGATGTGTCGGAGTGGTTCCACATTTCATCAGGTTTCAGACAGGGTTGTGTTCTGTCACCACTCCTCTGTGTCACTTATATGAATAAAATCACACAGGAGGCAAATACAGAATAGGAAAGTACCAACGATGTGCTCTTTGCAGACGACCAATGTCTGACCCACTCCAATAAACGAAATCAACAAAGTCATATTGACTCACTCTACTTGAACTGTCAAAAGTACGATATGAACATCAATACATCAAAAACACAGGCAATGAATATAGGTAGAAAGCACACCTCACTTGATATTCATTTGAATGAAACAAAAATCAAGCAGGTACAAGAATTTATGTATTTGGGAGCTGTTTTTACTGAGGATGGCAGACTCGTCAAAGAGAAAGAGACGAGAGTGCAGAGGGCAGACACTGTCACATACCAGCTGTCTCCACTACTAAGTCACCCCAAGATTTCCTAAGCAGATGATAAATAGTATCTTCATTCCAACCATGTGCTGCCAGTGCCAGACAATGGGCATTGAATAAGACCCAGGAACGAAAGTTAGCCATCTGCGAAATGCGGTGCCTACGAAAGGTCACTAACAACACCAGGAGAGACATATTCACAAATGTGAGTATTTGGAAAAAGGTTGGAACAATTCCCTGCCTGCTGTACATAGAGCAACAGAGAATTAATTGGTTTGGTCACATTGTGAGAATGCAACCAGACCATATTGTTCATGCAACCTTCTAAATGCGAACATCAGAAAGATAGGCTAGAGATAGACTGAGGTAAAGGTGGATCATCATGTAGCATGTCCTTTGTAGAACGTCGCTCCCATCGCAGTCTGTCTGAAAGAAACTCGTTCCCTTGCCAAAACACCAGCTTCCGCCACTGTCATACTCAGGCACTCCTGGATATCTTGGTGCCATCGTCTTCTTGGTCTACCCCTTCCTCTTTTGCGAAAGTTGGAGAGGAAAGAGCCGAAGAGGAGAGAAGTGTTCGAGGACCTTTTGGTTTGGGACACAGAAATGAGCGAGGAGAAAGACTGGTTGAATTCTGCACGGAAAACAACCTCTCCATTGCCAACACCTTCTTTAAACAACATCCACGAAGACTGCACACGTGTACCTCCCCTGATGGCAACAGCAGAAACCACATAGATTACATCCTAGTGCAACAAAGACGCAGATCAAATGTGCTGGCGACAAAAACACTGCCATGAGCAGACTGCGATACGGACCACGAATTACTGTTTGCAGTTTTCCAAAAAAGACTACGCAAGATCAACAAAGGTTGCCAGCCAATACGCTTTGATGTATCAGCAATACCTACTGAATACAACATCAAAGTAGAAAACAAATTTGAGGCGTTGCTTGCTATACAGGAAGAGATGACATCTGAGGAGTTGACATCGCACGCAAGGGAGATTTTGATCTCGACAGCAAAAGAAATGATTCCAAAGATATTGCACAAGACTCAGAGCTTTATAACAGAGGAAACACAGAAACTCATTGCAGAAAGGCAACAATTAAAACAAATGGGAAGTAAGGGGACCAACACAGCATATAAAAACTGCGCAAGAAAAGTTAGAAGAAAGGTGGATAGACAGCGTAAAAGAAACCTGCAGTAAAATGTGGAAAAATGTTAATCGAGCCACGAGAGAGGCGAAAGACAAATATATACCACGACACTGAGCTATAATCCGGTAAAAAGTGAGACGACAAAAGAAGAAGATCCCATATCAATGTCCATATCGTTTATATATACATATATATATATACATCAAGAACAAAATTGGACTCAAAACCTGTGCCACTTCACTTTTTACTTCCCACCACTCAGAGTACTCCTTATTTATGCCATTTATGTATATAATTTGCCCGCTCAGTAGTAAACAGACAGTTAGCGGAGGTCACACGAGTGTCAAGCAAGTTTTTGACAGGTAACATGTAATAGTTCACGGAGTTCACACGAGTGTCCAGAAACTTATGGAAAGGTAACGAGACGAATTGTACTCGAAATGTCCTGAAAGTTGTCAATGTGCAAAGATGACCTATTTAACAGGCAGTAAGTAGTATCTAGAATGTACGCTTTAAGACAAGATAAATGAACAATTACTCATAAAACCATGTAATTGTAACTTGGTGCACGTGTATATGATTAGTTTATTTTCATTGCTGAAAGCGTAGATAATAGAGCACAAACTCATTATCTCCTATGGCAGTTCCTAAATTGTCTCCTAAGTCAGGTAACAATTTACAGTTGGATTAACTGAAAATATTGGTCATACATACAAAATCGCGATGCTCGGTCTTTCAAAACAGTCGTTGCGGGATTTGAACTTTTAACAAACTCACAACCTCTTTGTCACACGTAACCCCTTAGTTAGATACATTGCGAAAAAGAGCACAATTGTTGAGAATGTCAGATATGGCGAAGATATTGGACAGTTACAAATGTCATATTATTAACTGGGAAGCCGATATATCATATTTGGTTTCATGACTAGATGATGTTCGAAATTGTTAGTACACACGTTAGCAAATCAGTCCCGACAATACGGTTTCTGTATGTGATCCTTAATTCTAGCTCTTTCTTCCTTCTGTGTTGATGTCTTTCAACTGCTGCTTCTTTTTGTGTTGTGTCTTCCAACTTCTGCTTCCCTGTGTCTTCCAACTGCTGCTTCTTTGTGTTGATGCCTTCCAACTGCTGCTTCCTTGTGTGTTGATGCCTTCCAACAACTGCTTCCTTGTGTGTTGATGTCTTCCAACAACTGCTTCTTCTTTGTGTGTTGATGTCTTCCAACATCTGCTTCCTTGTGTGTTGATGTCTTCCAACTGCTTCTTCTTTGTGTGTTGATGTCTTCCAACTGCTTCCTTGTGTGTTGATGTCTTCCAACAACTGCTTCCTTGTGTGTTGATGTCTTCCAACTGCTTCTTCTTTGTGTGTTGATGTCTTCCAACTGCTTCTTCTTTGTGTGTTGATGTCTTCCAACAACTGCTTCCTTGTGTGTTGATGTCTTCCAACTGCTTCTTCTTTGTGTGTTGATGTCTTCCAACTGCTTCTTTTTGTGTTGTGTCTTCCAACTTCTGCTTCCCTGTGTCTTCCAACTGCTTCTTCTTTGTGTGTTGATGTCTTCCAACTGCTTCCTTGTGTGTTGATGTCTTCCAACAACTGCTTCCTTGTGTGTTGATGTCTTCCAACTGCTTCTTCTTTGTGTGTTGATGTCTTCCAACTGCTTCCTTGTGTGTTGATGTCTTCCAACAACTGCTTCCTTGTGTGTTGATGTCTTCCAACTGCTTCTTCTTTGTGTGTTGATGTCTTCCAACAACTGCTTCCTTGTGTGTTGATGTCTTCCAACTGCTTCTTCTTTGTGTGTTGATGTCTTCCAACAACTGCTTCCTTGTGTGTTGATGTCTTCCAACTGCTTCTTCTTTGTGTGTTGATGTCTTCCAACAACTGCTTCCTTGTGTGTTGATGTCTTCCAACAACTGCTTCCTTGTGTGTTGATGTCTTCCAACTGCTTCTTCTTTGTGTGTTGATGTCTTCCAACTGCTTCCTTGTGTGTTGATGTCTTCCAACAACTGCTTCTTCTTTGTGTGTTGATGTCTTCCAACTGCTTCCCTGTGTGTTGATGTCTTCCAACTGCTTCTTCTTTGTGTGTTGATGTCTTCCAACTGCTTCTTCTTTGTGTGTTGATGTCTTCCAACAACTGCTTCCTTGTGTGTTGATGTCTTCCAACTGCTTCTTCTTTGTGTGTTGATGTCTTCCAACAACTGCTTCTTCTTTGTGTGTTGATGTCTTCCAACTGCTTCCTTGTGTGTTGATGTCTTCCAACTGCTTCCTTGTGTGTTGATGTCTTCCAACTGCTTCTTCTTTGTGTGTTGATGTCTTCCAACAACTGCTTCTTCTTTGTGTGTTGATGTCTTCCAACAACTGCTTCTTCTTTGTGTGTTGATGTCTTCCAACTGCTTCTTCTTTGTGTGTTGATGTCTTCCAACAACTGCTTCTTCTTTGTGTGTTGATGTCTTCCAACAACTGCTTCTTCTTTGTGTGTTGATGTCTTCCAACAACTGCTTCTTCTTTGTGTGTTGATGTCTTCCAACAACTGCTTCTTCTTTATGTGTTGATGTCTTCCAACTGCTTCCTTGTGTGTTGATGTCTTCCAACTGCTTCCTTGTGTGTTGATGTCTTCCAACTGCTTCTTCTTTGTGTGTTGATGTCTTCCAACAACCGCTTCCTTGTGTGTTGATGTCTTCCAACTGCTTCTTCTTTGTGTGTTGATGTCTTCCAACAACTGCTTCTTCTTTGTGTGTTGATGTCTTCCAACTGCTTCCTTGTGTGTTGATGTCTTCCAACTGCTTCCTTGTGTGTTGATGTCTTCCAACTGCTTCTTCTTTGTGTGTTGATGTCTTCCAACAACTGCTTCTTCTTTGTGTGTTGATGTCTTCCAATAACTGCTTCTTCTTTGTGTGTTGATGTCTTCCAACTGCTTCTTCTTTGTGTGTTGATGTCTTCCAACAACTGCTTCTTCTTTGTGTGTTGATGTCTTCCAACAACTGCTTCTTCTTTGTGTGTTGATGTCTTCCAACAACTGCTTCTTCTTTGTGTGTTGATGTCTTCCAACAACTGCTTCTTCTTTGTGTGTTGATGTCTTCCAACTGCTTCCTTGTGTGTTGATGTCTTCCAACTGCTTCTTCTTTGTATGTTGATGTCTTCCAACAACTGCTTCTTTTTATGGTGATTCACAATGCATGGAGCTCACTAAAATTCCATTGATATTGAGGATTGGATTTGCAACGATTAATATAAACTAAGAAGACGTAACTTATATGAGCTGTATCTTGATACTGTAAATTGTAACTGAGATCAGAAAGCTTCCTTTAATGAGGCGCACGGTTGTATGTTTTTGGTTATGCCAGCTAGTTATAAATGGGGGAAGTATAGGGTCTATGTCAACATAGAAGAGCTGCACTTGTCAAACTTGAAATACCAACGCAAACAACGTTTAGCAAGTAGACAATACAAACACATTTTCAAAATTGCTTGCCAAAAGTCCCAAAAATAAATAAAAATAAGAACGAATAAAAATGTCTGCACTTTCTGGCTATTGTTAGAAAAAAAATGTTAGACGCCTGGAATTGTTGTGCAGACTTTGCTGTTCTGTGATTTAGTGTTAGATACTTCCTTGAACGATTTCCAGCTACTGTTATATGGTGTGGCAAGCTACTTTTTTCATGCCCCTGCCCTTTCTAACTGTCCGCCTAGTTCGCATATGCAGTTGAATACACCGATTTGCTGCCTCGAAATCAATGCATGTGCTGTGAGAAGCAAGAACTCTTGCCTCTCTGTCACGTGGAAAATCAGTCACGTGATATCCGACATCAGCATTCTGCCTCTTCATGACTGCATTCCGTGTTTTTATAAATCACATGTTATTGATGGTCTTTAGTTAGATCATTGTGGAATGTCTTCAGTTATGTCTTTGTGGAATGTTTTCAGTCAATTGTTTTACGACTATCTTCGGTCAGATTGTTTTGTACTGTCTTCAGTCAGATTTGTGTGTACTGTCTTCATGTGCATTGCTGTTGACTGTTTCAGTCAGAACTTAGTGGACTGTCCACATCCAAATCTGTGTGAACTTTTATGTCAAAACTTTGTGGAATGTCTTCAGCCAAATTGTTGTGGACTGGCTTAAGCTAAACCTTCGTTGATTGTCTTCTGTCAGATCATTGTGGGCTGTTTCAGTCATGTCGTTGTGGACTGTCTAACAGACAGAGGGGGCAAACATTATAACAAGCGGGTCACTGAAGCGCATTCTGAAGATACCAACACGTTAACCTATAGAACTAGAATACGTGTGTAGAATCGATAAGCTAGATTTTAATTTAGTCTCGCGACAAGAAAGACATTGTTCTGGCAAAATAAAACACAACTGTATTAATTTTCGGCGTAGTCAGCGTTGCGTTCGATACAAGTCCCCCAGCGCCTATAAAGCGCATGGATTCCTGTAGAAAGAATTATCTTGGTCGAGTGTGTAGCCACTAATACATCACCTGCTGGACCTCTTCACCCGACCTGAACGTTTCTCCTCCCAATGCCTCTTTTAGTTGCCCAATGAAGTGGAAATCCACTTGGATTCAGGTCTGGTGAGTACGGTGGATAGGGTAGACACTGAAAGTAGAAGTTCTCGATGGTTCCAATCGTTGCAAAGGGCAGTATGGGGTCGACCATTTTCATGTTGTACGGGCAGTATGGGTGTCGACCATTGTCATGTTGTACGGGCAGTATGGGGTCGACCATTGTCATGTTGTACGGGCAGTATGGGGTCGACCATTGTATGTTGCAAAATTACATTTATACTCAGAATTCCACGTCGTTCGTATTTGATTGCGGGTCGAAAACGATACCTGAGAAGATTTGTATACGGGGCACTGATCTGTATTCGTGGCACTGATCTGTATACTTGGCACTGATCTGTAAATGTGGCACTGATCTGTATACGTGGGACTGATCTGTATACGTGGCACTGATCTGAATACAGGGCACGGATCTGTATACGTGGCACTGATCTGTATACGTGGCACTGATCTGTATACGGGGCACTGATGACAATATTCCCCTTAGATATGTAGTGCTCTAAAATAACGCCTCGTTCATCCAAAAAGAGAATCAGCGTCATCGTCCCTGCAGATTGCTGAGGGCAAAACTTCTTCGGTTTCGGTGAGGAGTGATGGCGCGATTCCTTGCTTGACCTCCTCGTTCCTGGCTCATGATAGTGAACCAGGTTTCATCTCCAGTAATAATTCTTGCTAGGAAACCATTACTTTCTGCTTCAAAGCACCGCATACGTTCCTGACAAGCATCAATGTGTCGTTGTTTTTATTCCGGGGTAAGCTGCGGTGGAACCCATCTTAGAGACACTTTGTGGCACTACAGTGCCACAAAGTGTCTCTAAGATGGGTTCCAGTGCTACAGCACATCATGGATGATGTGGTGTGGTGAACCTTGACTGATGTCCAGATGGGGTGTGGTGAACCTTCCCTGATGTCTAGATGGGGTGTGGTGAACCTTGACTGATGTCCAGATGTGCGGCAATTTCATTAATATCATTCACAGTCAATAGCCGATTTACCTTTACGAGGTCAACAGCTGTAGTCGACTTTGGGGTCACGTTTCTGTGTGCCTGGCCTGGTCGTAAACAGTCTGTCACAGAACTCACGACATTTTGGAACTTCCTACTTCACTCATACACGTACTGGACCTTCATTTGCCGATGAATTTATATAGTTTGAAGCCCCTTAGAAGCCTGACATGATTACACCAGAACGCTGATCCACTAAGGTGCATGTCAGTAGTCGGGTGGCCATATTTTAACTGGAATTATGACGTCATGGTGTTCGTCGGCATCGTAATTGCACGTTGAGAACACTCTTGTCATCCTTAGCAACCGTATTAGCAAGTTACAATACAAAGGCATGGCTTTTCTTATTTCTATCCCACTTTCCATGTTTTCATTTGAAGCCACTGATCGGGAAAATGGCACGTCAAGTGTCTCTGGCACAACCCATTCACAAACTACGCCTCCGCTGGGCATTCCACGCTGATCTGATTGAAGAACGTCAACATCAGGACAGGAAGTGGTACAGAGATACGGTCCTTGACGTCAGTCAGCTGTCACGTCACTGTAAGATGGAATTGGCGAAGGTCAGGGTCATGTAATTGTAACACCAGCATTCGGACAGTTACTTTTCATTTGTGGGAACTAACGGTTGGCAATCACTCCAAAGTCCATTGGTCTGTTACTGGAATCTCTGATGTCGGCTACGATTATCCAAGCGTTTATTACACGTACTATAGTGCTGAGGTCAAGTACATTCTGATCTTAAGTTGCTACTGCTGTCCACATGTTTGATTCGATTACACACTTCTTTTTAAAACAATAAGTTTAAACTTACTCGCACACACGCGTAATGCACCGTCGTTGTATCTTTTGCTTGACAAGACGAATATATATGTATTATCAGCCATCCTACCATATGATAACATAATTGGAGGGCAGAAAGCGAGAAGGACATTAGGAAATCAAAACAAATTCAATCCAACCCAACAATAAAAATCGCCAACTGCAGTGAGATATCCGTTCTATTGTATGGCACTGTCATACACTGAAAAACTAAAGGATCTGCAACTTGGTCAGATCAACGTGGGTGAAGACTGAGCCGCCATTAAAGACTATGTATGCTCGTCTCCCTCAGAACACATTGAATACACGACAAGTAAGCGATTGGTTTGTTGAGAGCGACGCAGAAATCACGAAAAAAAAATGAGCTATCAAAAGGACACGTCGTCTGCATACAAAAAGATGGCTTTCATAACCATACGTAGAGTGGTCAAAAATAGAGGTCATAAAAATTAAATACACCTGGTTCAGCAACAAATCAGATTAAATTTAACTTTATCTGGATAAGAACGACTCAAATCGCTTCTATGCCGCTTTAAAGATGATTATAGCTCCCAACCCTCGTATGAAACTTTAATTCTAAATGCAGATAACTCCGAACTATTGACTGACAAACCGCAAAAAGTGGAACACTGGATAAAATACTTCCGCACAGTTCTCAATCAACCATCCTTCATCTGTAACGAGCCCATAGAACTCCTTCTTCAGAAACCTTTGAACAGTGAACTGGGATAAATCAACCATATTTTGAATATCAAGGCATCGGTATCTTCTTTGGAATCACCGTTGAGGGACAATAACATTAGTTGGCATTGCAAGCGATGATATCGATATCAACAGACGGTTTTGTCTTGATGATGTAACTTGCGCTGTATTGGACTATAGTGAAGAAAACCTGTCATCGACCTCATTCTCTGGTCCCGAACTACCTTGGACCAGTGGCAATACATAAGTCAATACGACTGCAGGTAATTCAGGATGAGGGCACTCTGGTCCCACCTTCCGTGAATCCCTTGTGGGTTTCGACCGTCCACCGTTTCTGTTCATCGTTTTGGGAGGCGAGTGCCTCACCTCTCGAAAACAACGACCCTCAGAAGACTCTGCAGAGTCTGTAGACAACCAGTGTTACATTACAGTCGTGTAGTTTCGACACAAAGTAACCAGCCGACGATGGGGATGTTCATGCCCCCACGAAGTCACCCCCGGGCAGTCATGATGAGCTGCAGGGTTATGGGCTGATGGATCTTGGGTTTTCATTCTTTCGTGATCAGTGGGCCAGTACTAGTTAGTGATAATTGTTTCACTAGAACCCGTCTTCCAAAATGGCGAAACAACTACACATGTTCAGTTCAGTTCATTACGTGAACTTTTGAGATCGTTAGGGGTACCCCTGTTGACACCTCTGCTGCTGCTTGTGGTAATCTCAAATTAATAAATATTAATCTGTCACATAGAGATTTTTAGCACATTCGTCTGGCCACTACATGCTAATTTTAATTCATTATTTAGCATATAAAATAATAAAACCAGAATTTTTGAATTAAAAAAAAAGAAAAGTATTATTTTACTCGCCAGATCCCTGTTGTCAAGCTAGTGAACAAAAATCCATACATTCCACACATTGTCAATTTCTATCTGGAGACGACTGCCAATTGTTGTCACAATATCATCTGTTGTTGTTAATTTTAAAATGCTTTAATATTTCATGATCAAAGAAAAAAAACAACACTCTCTTATTCAAAGGATGCGGTGTATAATCTTCATCACTATCATCGATGACAAAATGAAGATTTAAACTTCGTTTCTGTCACTCAGAATTGTTATGCTCTCATTCCCCCACATGTTTTCATCATGTAAACGCGATGTTATTACAGATTGTGCCTCGTCGGCCGTTAACAAATTCTTAACACCATATAGTAGTGAATTCATATTTCTTTTGTTTACATCACAAACACTCAAAGAAAATTGATCAAAATTAACGGGAATTCAATTCCACCCAAATCTATATCGAAGCAGATGGAATGCAAACTCTTCTCGGTCGAAACCGGAATTAATTTGTATTAAGGTAACTTAAAAACATGTAAGTTTTTCAAAGACACAAGAGACGCCATTAAAGTGGCTAGACGTATGCAACTGAAAATTATGTGGCAGTTAAAGTGGCTAGACATATTCAAAGCACTAGTTCTGCCTGGCTGCACACCACTCCGTCTGCCTCCAGCCTATGTTGTTTGTTTACTTGGACATTCTCTGCGCCTTTAGATGTGTACTAATAAGGATGCTGGATGATTTTAATATATTTAATATAGATTTTCCTCACGATATCTGCATGAAAACGGGTTTGTATAGAGATAATAGTATAGTAATATTGACGGCAAGACGATAGTTGGCTAGGTCTCAGTGGCCTACAAAAGTTAATGACGTAGACAACAAAACCGACTTGAATGGATTACGAGAAACGTTGGGCAGGAAGAAATATAACTTACGAAATAAATGTCACACCGAATAATGAACACAATGGACGATTCCAATGCACGAATCCATTTCCAACCCAGTTTTCTCGCCGCTAAACTCCCCTTATCTGCACACTCAACAAACTCGTCCTCAGTTCGTATTGCGTACTCTGTCGTTCTGTATATTCACACACAATTAGATCACATTCAGTCAGGTGATCTGTACATCCACATTTAATCGGTTCACGAATGCTCAAACGATCTGTGTATTCATATGGAATTAGATCACGTCACTTATAGTAGGATCACGTACCCACTTGTGGTCACACACTCCGTCGATCTGTGCATACACATACCTCAAAACACACATCGTTCCCAAAGTGTCCTGCCCAATACCACATACATTCAGATCTGTTACTTAGTCTCTTCACGTATTATTGTATTAATCTGTCACTAGATCCCGCATAGTTCACTCGGTGTCCTGCACGTACGACACAAATTCAGACCTCTTGCTGTTCACAGGATGTCCAACACACATACTTATAGAGCGACTCGCCAAAAGCCGAAGGTGTATGCTGGTTCAGTCATCCTGCAAACTCACTCTATCTCTCAGTCTGCTAGAGTACTAACAGCCTATCAAACTCTCTCCTAGACAGCCTTTCAGCCACTCTCTCCTAGCCAGTCTTTCTGTCTCTCCTCTAGCCAGTCTCCTGAGTTCATCTTTGCCGAGTATTTTATTGACTCGAGTAACTTCATGTCCGTTCAATTGACTTTTGTTGATTGTCTGACTTAGCCATTACTGTAATTTGGAACTAGTTGTATCCGCTGACCGAGACTTTTCTTTGATCACGCTCAGACTTGACTCAGTCTGACTGATAACGGTGAGAATTCATTGTATCCGACGCGTACCTCAGACAATGACTTCAAAGCAATTTTAACCTCTGGTCATTCCTCAATTCTTACCTATCCTCTCCCAAATCTCGGCTACACAAGGATAACGGTACATAAAAGGAATTTATGCAAATGTATATGTTAACCCGAGTTTCTGATGAAACCCCTACAACTGTTATTACTGTCGTATATCTGTCGACGCACCTAGAAGTTAAGCATCATGGCTTCCACGGACTTCATGTAGGCTAACATCATTTCTTTCTGAGCAGCGTAGCCTGCATCAGACGACTCTGTGGAGCGGCCAGCAAACTCAACGCAGCTTTGTTGTGTGCCCCAGTCTCTAACTGCTGGACTGTTTGATCCCTTGTTTGTTTGTTCCCTTCGTTTGGTTCCAACGTGTTATTACCCGATTCCTTTTACTACCGCGCAGTAAGGATTCCGTCTACCTGTGTTATCATTTGTGGGATGGACGTTTCACGTTTATTTGACCGTTGGCGTACCTCAAACTGGGCTCTTTTCATCCATACTTTGACAACTGATTCGCTGTCTTGACGACCTGCCGTTTCTATATGACCTTCGGTGTTACACCCGAACTGTTCAAGCCAATTTCCCTGAGGTCTTTAACAGTCAGCGGTATCATTAACACGCCTCTAATTACAACTCATTGTTCTGTATCTATATTGGAATGCTGCTATATGTGTTCCCATCTATATACGTCTCATGGTAGACGTCTCCGCTAATACTAAGTCCTAAGTCTAGTTAATACGTGTGTCTCTTGACACATATCCACTACCCCCTTTCTCCTAGGCTCTGTAGTGTATACATCCTCTCTCCGATCAAGCTAGTTCTTTTTCCCTAACTCCCATCCTCGAAAAAAGAACAACTAACATCTGTTACAATACAGAGATTTGTCAACAGATGCGATAAATCAATATTAAAGAACAATATCACACTCAAGGTATTCATTTTTCTGAGCAGGCTAGCTCTTGCTCTAACCCTTAAAATCCCATGACATATTTGTAGTGTTTGTTGGAGAGCATGTAAACATATACAAATCTGCCAAAAAAACTTCAAAGCATATAATAGACAACTGATTGACAACAAAAAAGGTCTAAGTGTTTCCATTAAAAAACATTCCTTCAAACAATTGTGAGATCAACACTTCACTTCTAGGTGTCAATTCTCGACAGTACCTGACAATGACCCCACAGCAGATTATTGAACTATGGTTAACTTCTAACTTAATCTGATTACAACTACTGCCAACCCTTGTCCGTGTCAAACCGTGACTCGTCGAATTGTCTGATTATGTAATGATAGTAACACTAGCCCGTGCAGATAAAGTCTACTGTTGTCTACAGAGTTAACTAACTGTTGTCTACTGAGTTAATTAGCTGTTGTCTACTGAGTTAACTAACTGTTGTCTACTGAATTAACTAACTGTTGTCTACTGAGTTAACTAACTGTTGTCTACAGAGTTAACTAACTGTTGTCTACTGAGTTAACTAACTGTTATCTACTGAGTTAACTAACTGTTGTCTACTGAGTTAACTAACTGTTGTCTACTGAGTTAACTGTTGTCGAAGGAAACCACGATCGAGTGTTGTGACCTAATGTGTAACGCTGTTACCCCAATATCCCTACATCAAAAGCAACTGGACTACCGCGTCTCGTTCACTTATTTTCGGCCGTTAAAATAACCCGTAGCAGGCCTTTTATTTTTAGGTCGAGTGGCCGTCATCGTAAAGTAGTTAGCACTTCGCGTTGTGGTGCGACAACCCAGGTTCGAAACCTGGACACCTGGTCTATATAAACAACATCATAGAGAATATACAAAGAAGAGTCCACAGCTTGCAGTTTGCAGACGATCTAGCTATGTAGACCTCTGAAAAAAATCTCACTATAGCAAGCAATCGGAAGCAGCAGGCCCTAACATCGTTGGAGGAGTGGGAGAACTCATGGCTGGTCAAAATAAATGAGGAAAAAACAACATGTACGATATTCTCGTTTTCAAATTAAACCTCAGAACACCAAAATAAGTCTCTGCGTCCAAAAGACAACCCAAACTACCTGGGAGACACATTTGATCGGCTCATGACATGGAAAAGTCAGATCGAGAGAATTCGAATGAGAGCCAGACAAAGAATGGCAATCATGAGGAAACTTGCTGGCACAAGCTGGTGAGCAGACGAAAGTATACTAAAAAAACTGTACACTGGAAGAGTGAGACCAGTTCTCGAGTATGGCATTGCGGCATGGACAACAGCAGCAAATGCGAACTATGATAAAATTAGCAAACTTCAAAACTAAGCCATGAGAGTTATAACAGGAGGCATGAAGTCAACGCCAATTGTAAAACTTGAAAAGATTACAAATCTGCAATCCATGACCGACAGAAGAAACTGCAGAGCCCAGCAGCAAGCAGAGAAACTCAGAAGACTGACAGACCAGCCAATGCATCAGAGACTAAATAGATTTGGAAATGGGAAACTGAAGCGGAAAACTTTGCAGAAATAGCCAAAGCAAAGTTGAGCTAAGACCCTATGATCATATTGAAAACACCAAAGCCCATCCCTACTGTACGAAAACCTACCTGGAAGCAGCATATCATTCCTGAGGTGGTAGGAAATATACCAGGTATTGGAAACAAGAACACCCCGACTGAAAAAGAAAGAAGACACATAACCCTGAGGTACATAACGATAAGGTACCCAAGCATGGACTGGATCCATGCATACTGACGGTTCTGTAACAATCACTACACAGAACGGAGGGGCAGGGGTATTCCTGAGCCTACCAAATGGTAGAAAAATAACACTGTCAGTGGCAACTGGAAAATACTCAAGCAATTTCAGAGCGGAGGCAGAGGCACTGAGGGCTGCAGTAGAAGCAATGCTGAGAGTCCAAAAGGCTTATTAAGGCCAGATACATGGCCAAGTGGGAAACAGAACATAATGGCTACACAAACAAAATGATGCCTATTACCAGTTGAACAGAAAAGAGCAGGTCGTGGTCTACAGACTCCGCACAGGCTAAAATAGACTGTGGTACCACTTATTCAATCAACTTAAGATAGGTGGCACTGACGAATGCACTTGTGGCACCGGGAATATGACCGCTAAACATCTGATGCAAAACATCCCGACAAACGAGGACCAGAGAAAGCACATGTGGCCATCACCAGTGGCAACACTAGACAAGCTCTATAGCAGTGTCGACAGCCTCTGGATAACCGCTGCTTTTTTCGAAAAAATACAGGTTGACGTTTGACAGCGTACGAAGAAGAAGAAGAAGAAGAAGAAGAAGAAGAAGAAGAAGAAGAAGATGATGAATCCTGGACACGACATCAAACTGAGATGTGTGGCAAAGTCTAGGTTTCGTGGCGGAATTTGACTGTCACCAACCCACAATACGCTAAATCGGAGCGCCATAGTGGTCAGCTCCGGAGCTCCCACCTAGATACGAACACCCTTCACCTATACCAGACACATGGTTCCACCTAACTCCTCGTTTCCTTTGTTCACTTAGTGTCGAGACGGTGAGTGACCATATCGTGTATCCAGGCAACCTTTGTTCCCAGAGTCGCCAGCCGAATCTCCCCTGCCCTTAACGCCCATGATCCAGCTGGAACTGTTACGATATATCTTTCGCAAAATTCAGGTCCTTTAGCTGTTTATTCAAGGTCTACTGGATTCTCTTTCTCTCATTTGTTGTTACTTTCATAATCCAGTCCACTGCCAGGATGAACAGGAAAGGCGACAGTACGCAATCCTGTCGTACCCCTGATTTTATTATGAATGGCTCTGTGAGTTGTCATTCGTGTATAACTCTACATTGAATACTTTCATACGTCTGTCTAATTATGTTTGTGAGATTTTCAGGGATTCCAAAGTGTCTCAGTAGTTTACAGAGTATATATCTATCCAAACTGTCGAAAGCCTTTTCATAATCAACTTCTTCTTCTTCTGCGTTCGTTCTCAATCTCCGACTACTAAGCCCTAAACAGAGTTTTGCAAATAGCAGGATGTAGTCCGGAGAACGGCATGCGCTGTATTGCTAGTTTACAGTTTGACTGCGATATTTGCACCTCCGTCTTTGGCAGATAATCAACTAAATTGATGTACAAACTCGAATTTCATTCCCATGATTGCTCCACAATTATCCACATTGTGGTTATCTGGTCAAGGCAGGATCTATTACCTCTGAAGCCTGCCTGCGCATCCCTTATCTTGTTATCCACTGCCTTTTTCAACATTTCTAATATTACTCTTTTAACACCTTCCTTCGCATTGATAATAACATTATTCCTGTGTAGTTTTTGCATTCCTGTAAATCTCCCTTCTTAGGCAATTTCACAAGGTAGCCCTCTCCAATCGTTTGGTAAGCTTTCTTGCTCCCAGATGGCGCCTATCAAGTTGTGGAGCATGTTAGTCGATGTTTCAACATCTGCTTTTATGGCGTTCGGTGGTATCCCATCAGTTCCTACTGCTTTTCCGTTCTTTAGAAACTGTATTGCTCTTCTAATCTATAATTTACTTGGATTATCACAGTTGATCTACATGTATTCCTCTGCTGGTGGGATGTCTGGTGGTTTGTCTGATGCTGGTCTGTACAAAAGCTCGTCAAAGTATACTTCCCATCTTTTCTTCGGTTCTTCAAGGTTGGTTATCTTGTTGCTGATACTTTTCCGATAGTTTCTTGGTAACCTTATATAGACCCTTCATATTTCCCTTTGCTGCAGGCTCGTCCGCTTTCTCAGTCAGGCCATTAATGTAACGTCTTTTGTCCGCCGTGATGCTCTTTTTGTTGCTTTATTTTTGTTGCTCTCTACATATTCTTTCTTTGCTGTGCGTGTGTACGGCTCTCGTTTTACCATTCAGTAAGGCCATTTTCTCATTATGCCTCTTCTCCATTTTAGTGTTTGTTTCTGCTGTTATCCATTCTTTATGCTGCCGTTTCTTCATTCCTAGCACTTCCTCGCGTGCAATTTTCCATGTATTTTGTACTTGTTTCCATTTATCCTCAATGATGGCCCCCTCATCTAGCTGCTTCAGTGTTTGATATTATTATATCATGAGTGTTATACGGAACTCGTTTTTCTTATCTTCTTTCAGGTATTGTACGCAGTACCGTGATCTGCTGACTTGCTTCGTTCTGTTTATCCTTTCAGTCACATTCATATTCTTATTTTTCCGTCCACTTCCGGCGTTAACCGATGTGTGAAGTTTTAAAGTCGTCTTTCTTGTGCGAAGTGTGTTGAGTCCATTTTGCAATTTTAGTGTACATTGTTATTTCTAGACATATCAGCTAAGATTTCCAGTGTGTGATTAGTTACTTGAAAAGCGTCTTTAATCTCTTGTGTTGATCCTCCGTTGATCCGTGTTGACTGATGCCAGCTTTTTGTAGTATAATAATAATTTTACTCTACAAGTACCACATATGTCTGGAATTGTCCAGTCTATTCCTCAGTTTGACTGCATCACCATCATCATCTCCTGTCAATTGCGAACGACGTTATATGCGTGTCCTACTCAACCGCTTAACACATACTTCTGCGCAAATCAGATTTTATATTTTCATCTGTCCACAATTAACTTTGTGAATTTAACATTTTGTGTGTACCAAATTGTGTGTGCGTTTGTGGTTGTGTATGACGGAGAGAGAGAGAGGGAAAGAGAGAGAGAGAGAGAGAGAGAGAGAGAGAGAGAGATGGGGACTTGGTGTACAATATGTAATTTTGCGATGTATGACAATGTGGTATTTATAAGCCAAACGCACACAGGCTCGAGCACACGCAGATATATCATCTTAGTAGCTCCTTCCTTTTCTTGAGTTATTATCACCAGTTCGAATTGCGTGTTGTTTCAAATTTTCTGTTAGATTCTCAATCAAGCCGCTAACGTCACCCGTTCGTGAGATAGTCATATCGCAGCAGCCAAGCTATATTGTACACGTTAATACTTGCAGGCGTTCATGTCCCCGCCCTGGAACACATAGCACTATATAGGCGTTGCTAGTCACAGTTCCTGTTATTCTTACAAATCTAATAACGGTGATCTTTCTGGTGCTGTTGTGTCTTATTATGTTCTTAACATAAAAATAGTATCGATGTATCATAAATGGATACTGTTCTAAAAAACAAAGATAGCTAGCTGACGTTCATAGGATGCTTGTGTTCCGTGCTGTTTCCAAGTCAGCCACAACAGACAGCTACTGACAAATTGTAAGTACAATGAGTAATCGGTAAACAAAAAGACACTGGTAGTTTCCTGACGATTGTCAGGTTTGACTGCTGTCTGCATATAGAGACACAACACTCTTTCTGCATATATAGACACAACACTCTTTCTGCATATATAGACCCAACACTCTTTTTGCATATAGAGACACAACACTCTTTCTGCATATATAGACACAACACTTTCCTCATGTGATTACAGACATAACACTCTCCTTCTGTGTGCATACAGACACAACTCTCTTCTATTGTTTATGTGTTTACGGGCACTACTCTCTCCTCCCGTTTACGTGTATACAGACACAACTCTCTCCTCCTGCTTACGTGTATACAGACACAACTCTCTCCTCCAGTCTACGTGTATACAAACAGGACTGTCTCCTCCTGTTTACGTGTATACAGACACAACTCTTTCTTCCAGTCTACGTGCATACATACACAACAATCTCCTCCTGTTTACGTGTATACAGAAACATAACTTTCCTCCTCTGTATACAAAGACAACTCTCTCCTCCTGGGTGTATACATACACAACACTCTCCTCCTGTTTACGTGAATAGAAACACAATTATCCCCTCCTGTGTATACAAATACAACACTCCCCTAGACACAACACTCCCCTCATGTGTATACAGACACAACAGTCCCCTCCTGTTTACGTGTATATAAACACAACACTCTCCTCCTGTGTATACAAACACAACACTCCATTCATGTGTATACAAACACAACTCTCTCCTCCAGTGTTCACAGACACAACACTCTCCTCCTGTGTATACAAACACAACACTCTCCTCCCGTTTACGTGCATACAAATACAACACTCCCCTCATGTGTAAACACACACAACTCTCTCCTCCTGTGTTCACAAACACAACACTCCCCTCATGTGTATACAAACACAACTCTTTCCTCTTGTGTATACAAACACAACACTCCCCTCATGTGTATACAGACACAACACTCCCCTCATGTGTATACAAACACAACTCTCTCCTCCTGCGTATTCAAACACAACACTCTCCTCCTGTGTATACAGACACAACACTCTCTTCCTGTGTCTACAGATACAACACTCTCCTTCTGTGTGTATACATACACAAGACTCTTCTCCTGTTTACGTGAATAGAAACACAATTCTCTCCTCCTGTGTATACAAACACAACACTCCCCTAGACACAACACTCCCCTCATGTGTATACAGACACAACAGTCCCCTCCTGTTTACGTGTATATACACACAACACTCTCCTCCTGTGTATACAAACACAACACTCTCCTCCTGTGTATACAGACACAACACTCTCTTCCTGTGTCTACAGATACAACACTCTCCTTCTGTGTGTATACAGACACAACAGTCCCCTCCTGTTTACGTGTATATAAACAGAACACTCTCCTCATGTGTATACAAACACAACACTCCCCTCATGTGTATACAAACACAACTCTCTCCTCCAGTGTTCACAGACACAACACTCTCCTCCTGTGTATACAAACACAACACTCTCCTCCTGTTTACGTGCATACAAACACAACACTCCCCTCATGTGTATACAAACACAACTATCTCCTCCTGTGTTCACAAACACAACACTCCCCTCATGTGTATACAGACCCAACACTCTCCTCCTGTGTATACAAACACAAGTCTCTCCTCCTCTGTATACAAACACAACACTCTACTCCTGTGTATACAGACACAACACTCTCCTCCTGTGTCGACAGACACACCACTCTTCTCCTGTGTATACAAACACAACACTCTCCTCTTATGTATACAAACACAACACTCTCCTCCTGTGTATACATACACAACACTCTCCTCCTGTGTATACATACACAATGCTCTCCTCCTGTGTATACAAACACAACTCTTTCCTCTTCTGTATACAGACACAACACTCTCCTCCTGTGTATACAAACACAACTCTTTCCTCTTGTGTATACAGACACAGCACAGTTCTCTTTCTTCACCCCAACAACTGAGTTGAAAAAAAGACTTTTAATTGGCAATACTTATCAACCTGTGGCCAAGCCCTACGTTTGTTCACTATATTTTAATTAGCCAGTGGAGGAAGGATATCGTTCGCAGACATTAGGTTGTGCCTACTCTCAGTTATGTCGTATGCTTGCTAAGTTCATAATCTCTCCTAACGGACTCAAAGGTTTCTTCCTGAGTTGGAAGTTCGAGAACCGATCAATAAACGGGTCACATTTTTGGAGGTCACATTCTTGGTCGACCCTGCTGCTTTTCGAATGTTGACATAGTCTAGAAATATCAAAATAAAATGGCCGCTATTATTACCTTGCAGTCTTTTTGTATTTCGAAATTTAGTAGGGGCTTGCTACACGTTTAGTCAATTTTTTTAATCATACATAATTGGAAGTACGTTTGAGTCTCTTGTGATCGGGAGCGACTTCATATTTGAATCAGAACCGACATAACGTCAATGTGGAGCGTCACATAAGTGTTTAGTCTCTTCCACTAACTGACGAATGGTATAAAACCAGCTGATTTCAGTAGCTGGTTGTGTACACTCCAAACCAGTTCTGGCAGTACGTATTAACCATTTTATTGATTCATGTACCCAAACCAATGTGTATGTGGTGCAAAAGTGTTTTATGTCAATGATGATCCTCAATGATGTTCCTGACCGTCCTCCTCTTTTATTTTCCGTTTTCCTTTCGTTTGACGTGCAATGTCCGACTCCGGATTGTCAAAATCGCAAATTTCAATGTTCTGGACTATTTTATAGTAGACTTTAGAACCAAAAAGATTGTCAAATGTATTTCTTTGCTTGTTTGTTTCAAATCAGCATGGATATATACATGAAAATCAAATCATTGTTAACCATCAATCAAAATATAGAATTTAACTGAAATAAAATGACAAGATTTATGCACTTCTCTGCTTAATATACACGATTATTTTCAACCGTTGCAACAAGAAATACATAGGAAAAACTGGCCTTGAACTCCGTGATCAATGACATTTCCAATAACTACGTCCTCTTCTTAAGCAAATCACTTTAGGAGTCCTGGACACCAGGACATAACAGACATCACAATCACTGGCTTAATTTCCAGTTCCTACAATGACCGACACAGGCTTGAGCTTCAGAATCGTTTGATTTTGCTTATGGGCGATATCAAACCTCATGATTTGAACATATTACATACATTTGCATAGACTTCTCTTCTAATACCATCCTTTTTTCCATTTTATTTCTATTTCTTTATATATCTCTCACCTTTCATTGTTATTGTTTTTTCACAAATTTGTGTACCAATATTTGTGTATGTATGTATCTCTGTATGTATCTGTTTATTTGTTACGGTTTGTGTTTTTGTGTGATTTGTTCATGTTTCGTCTTTTTTGTGCATGTGTGCAACCATATCGAACATTCCTTGTTTGGTCTACTTCATTTCATAACTGGCCCATCGTGTCTCATGCTTTCCTAGCACATCTGATTAATGGTGGCTGACTTAAACATCTCATTTTACATTATAGCTTGGTTTTTGTTGCGATTTGTTATTTGTTTTCGTTGGGTTTTCGTCCCTGGCGAATGTCTTGTTGCAGTAACGTAGGTATCGTTTTGTTTTTGTCCTGGTACGGCTACTGAGCGATTACTTATATGTGTTTTATCAACTTTTAACCATCAGTACTGCTATAGCTTTAATCTATTTATTTCATGTTAACAATGTGTGTTAGTATACCTAGTGTAACGCAAGACTAATCCCATTACTCCATTTCGGACACGTCTCAATATGCCACACAGTGACCGGGGCTTCGTCATGGTACTCAGTCTGTAATTGCCAACTGACAAAGACCAATTGAATGTGGGAAAAAGAAAACTCAGTCCCTGCTGTTAGAATAAGTACTATATCGGAACGAGATTTTAGATCTGAGCAGAATCATTATAATAGCGGCTCCGAGATGACATTCCCTTGTATCCTGCCCGGTATCCTTATCTCCCGTTCAGTTTTAGCTATTGATGAAAGATCAAAGTACCTGCTCCTCGTGTCTACTTCCTGAGACAACTTGGGCCATCAAAAGGCTCACCACGCTTCTTCGTACTAATTAAAATAAGGCGAGGCTGCAGCGGTTCTGTGGATGTGTATAATGGGAAAAAAACATGAAAAAAAACTAGTAAAAGTTGATTAAGGTTGAGCTTAATCAAAATTTAAAAATGGGTATGGTCAGATACCGCACCGAGACGAGAACACAAATAAAACCTACGTTACGACCAATAGGCCTTCATCAGGGACAACAACACTGAACTAACAAATCAACAAATAAGAAAAAATGGTCAACTCATCTGTTTCAGGTGGGAGACGCTTTCAGTCTAAGCGACCTGTCGTGCCAAGTACTCGATAGAAACTGAAATAGGAGCGGTCAAACAAAAAGTGGCGGAATATGCCTGATAAGCCAAGCGTGGCCAAATAGTGGTCCAGATAGGAGAACAATGAGAAGGCAATATAAGCCGGGAGGGCGTGATATTGATATAAGAGAGGGGGGAAGAGAACTGATGGAAGAATGGGGGAGGCGGGGGGGGGGGGGAAGGAAGACAAATAGATGGGGGCCAGTGTGAGGGTTTAAGAAAAAGTATGGAAGATATTTATACCATGTGGTTGGAGACATCCCATACTAGAGATAAGTCTGTTCTCAAGGGCGAATCGATGACGATCGTCAGAGAAGCACGAAACTAGACCAGTGACACTGACGTCAGCCATACCCCGGTGCTCAGGACCATTGAAGTGGCTGGCAATTGGGGAACCAGTGCGGTTGCGGATGTCGTTGAGGTGTTGGCGGAAACGCTCCCGTAGTTCCAAACCAGTTTCCCCAATGTAAGTCATACCACACTGGCGGCAGATGATGGAATAGATGAGGTTACGAGATTTGCATGTGAACCCCTCTTTGATGAAGAATTCAGCCTTAGGAAAGGTAATGGAGCGAGAAAGGATGACATGAGGGCAGGTAACACAGCCACGTGAATTTTTGCACGGCCTGGTGCCTGGGAGGCTATGAGGGCTGGTGTGTAGGCGACTACTGACCAGCAAGTCCCTCAGGTTCCTGTCACGCTTGTAGGCGACAAGGGGAGGATCGGGAAAAACTTCGCGAGTGGCAGGATCAGAGTGAAGGATAGGGAGATGGCGGAATAGGATATCCCGGACAGAGACGCTGTGAGGGTGATAGGTGAGGACGAGTTTCACACGGTCAGAGGGAGGACGGCGGGTGGGAGTGAGGGAGTCTTGGCGGGAGATAAGAAGAACCCGCTGAAGAGCGGAGGAGAGAGTGGTCTCAGGGTAGAGTCGCTTGCGGAAGAAGTCAAGCATCTCGTGGGCCCTGAGGAGGAAGTCGTCGTCATCCTGACATAGGCGTCGGAGGCGGAGGAGTTGGGAGAAAGGAAGCGAATCGCGGCAGGATAGGGGATGGGAGGAAGTGTAGAGGAGGTAGTTGTGAGCGTCAGTGGGTTTGTAGTAGACAGTGGTGGAGAGGCCTGAAGGGCAGATAGAGACAGTGATGTCCAGAAAGTGGACAGACGTGAGGGAAATGTCAGACGTGAACTTGATCGAGGGATGGAAGTCGTTGACAAAGTCGATAAAGTTGAGGAGGTCCTTCTCCGACATGTCAGTCATACCAATCCCATCGTCGATGTATCGATAATACATCAAAGGAAAGGGGCCCTGGAATTGAAGCCAGATCAAGTGTTCCAGGTGACCCATGAACAGGCATGCGTAGCTGGGGCCCATTCTGGTGCCCATAGCCACACCGCTGATCTGGTCGAAGAACTGGCCATTGAATTCAAAGGTATTGAGAGTAAGAACGAGTTCTGCTAGACGGACGATGGCAGACGTGGAGATGGATGGGTTAACCCTTCGGTCAAGGAAGAAACGGAGGGCCAATAAACCGTCAGAGTGGGGGATCGAGGTGTACAGTGAACAGACATCAAGTAGGAAGAGACGATAGGTATGGTCAGGGGAGAGGACAATGGTAGAGAAAGTGGTTAAGGCGTGGTTGGTGTCCTTAAGAAATGTGGGAAGACTCTCCACCATAGGTTGGAAGACACTATCCAGGAAGTCTGATACCAGTTCGGTGGGACAGGAACAGGCAGAGACAATAGGGCGACCTGGGTTGTCGGGCTTATGAATTTTAGGCAGCATGTAGAAAGAAGGCTTACCCAGACAACTGTCAAAGATACGGAGGTTTGTAGCGCTCTTCGGGAGGAGATGTCGTTTGGTCATATCAAGGATGGTGGTAGAGACCTCCTTGTTAAAACGGACAGTGGCATCATCGGCGCGCGGTTTATAGAAAGAAGGATCAGATAGTTGAAGACTGCCCTCCTGAACATATAAATCCTTGCGCCAAACCACCACTGCTCCCCCCTTATCAGCAGGTTTAATCACGAGATCCCTACGCCGACTAAGGCTAGCCAGAGCACAGGCCTCGGTATGGGAAATGTTCGAATAACGCAAGCGCCGAGGGCAGTAGGCCTTGATATCACGAAGAGTAGTTTTAATATAGAGGTCTAAGGCACGGGATCGGCCAGGAGGAGGAGTCCAGTCAGATTTACGATGGGAATAGCTGGAGAAAGGGTCATCGGGGTCAGGAAAAGAGCAAGAGTTGGGATTGTTTTGGTACCATTGTCTAAGACGTAGGCGGCGATGATAGGCATGCACATCCTTGAGAACAGAGTATTGGTCAATGGAGGGCTGGAGGGGGACAAAGTTAAGGCCTTTGCTGAGAACTGATATTTCACTCTCAGTCAGAGGAAGATCAGAGGGGATACAGACCACTTGATGGCGAGAATCAGTGGACGAGGAGGAAGGAGGGGTAGGAGGACGGAGACGAGTAAGCTTGTCCTTCTTGCGAGCAGACAAGAAGTCGTATAACTGACGATTGAGAGTATGAATAATGTAGCGGATGACAGCATAGGAAAAGTAGTTCTGGGTGGAGAGAGCTAGCAAACAATGCAGGAGATGAGATTGGGAGGAATGAAGATCATGGAGCCGTCTATCGTAGCTGGATGCGATACAGCGCATACGCAGGAAGCCACACTTCCTATCTGCATGGTCAAGATGGCGGAGCTCACGTTGGCTTAAAGAGCCCGCCGCGTGGTGAAACTTGGAAGTGAACCCGCGAGGAAGAACGTTGTAGCGGAGACAATTGCGAATGAAATTGAGATGGCAAGTAAATCGGGTAATCTTGAGAGTAACAAGAGCGAAGTCAGTAGCAATACGGGAGAGGTCAGGGCACCAGAATGGGCACCAGAATGGGCCCCAGCTACGCATGCCTGTTCATGGGTCACCTGGAACACTTGATCTGGCTTCAATTCCAGGGCCCCTTTCCTTTGATGTATTATCGATACATCGACGATGGGATTGGTATGACTGACATGTCGGAGAAGGACCTCCTCAACTTTATCGACTTTGTCAACGACTTCCATCCCTCGATCAAGTTCACGTCTGACATTTCCCTCACGTCTGTCCACTTTCTGGACATCACTGTCTCTATCTGCCCTTCAGGCCTCTCCACCACTGTCTACTACAAACCCACTGACGCTCACAACTACCTCCTCTACACTTCCTCCCATCCCCTATCCTGCCGCGATTCGCTTCCTTTCTCCCAACTCCTCCGCCTCCGACGCCTATGTCAGGATGACGACGACTTCCTCCTCAGGGCCCACGAGATGCTTGACTTCTTCCGCAAGCGACTCTACCCTGAGACCACTCTCTCCTCCGCTCTTCAGCGGGTTCTTCTTATCTCCCGCCAAGACTCCCTCACTCCCACCCGCCGTCCTCCCTCTGACCGTGTGAAACTCGTCCTCACCTATCACCCTCACAGCGTCTCTGTCCGGGATATCCTATTCCGCCATCTCCCTATCCTTCACTCTGATCCTGCCACTCGCGAAGTTTTTCCCGATCCTCCCCTTGTCGCCTACAAGCGTGACAGGAACCTGAGGGACTTGCTGGTCAGTAGTCGCTTACACACCAGCCCTCATAGCCTCCCAGGCACCAGGCCGTGCAAAAATTCACGTGGCTGTGTTACCTGCCCTCATGTCATCCTTTCTCGCTCCATTACCTTTCCTAAGGCTGAATTCTTCATCAAAGAGGGGTTCACATGCAAATCTCGTAACCTCATCTATTCCATCATCTGCCGCCAGTGTGGTATGACTTACATTGGGGAAACTGGTTTGGAACTACGGGAGCGTTTCCGCCAACACCTCAACGACATCCGCAACCGCACTGGTTCCCCAATTGCCAGCCACTTCAATGGTCCTGAGCACCGGGGTATGGCTGACGTCAGTGTCACTGGTCTAGTTTCGTGCTTCTCTGACGATCGTCATCGATTCGCCCTTGAGAACAGACTTATCTCTAGTATGGGATGTCTCCAACCACATGGTATAAATATCTTCCATACTTTTTCTTAAACCCTCACACTGGCCCCCATCTATTTGTCTTCCTTCCCCCCCCCCCCCCCCCCCCGCCTCCCCCATTCTTCCATCAGTTCTCTTCCCCCCTCTCTTATATCAATATCACGCCCTCCCGGCTTATATTGCCTTCTCATTGTTCTCCTATCTGGACCACTATTTGGCCACGCTTGGCTTATCAGGCATATTCCGCCACTTTTTGTTTGACCGCTCCTATTTCAGTTTCTATCGAGTACTTGGCACGACAGGTCGCTTAGACTGAAAGCGTCTCCCACCTGAAACAGATGAGTTGACCATTTTTTCTTATTTGTTGATTTGTTAGTTCAGTGTTGTTGTCCCTGATGAAGGCCTATTGGTCGTAACGTAGGTTTTATTTGTGTTCTCGTCTCGGTGCGGTATCTGACCATACCCATTTTTAAATTTTGATTAAGCTCAACCTTAATCAACTTTTACTAGTTTTTTTTCATGTTTTTTTCCCATTCTTCGTACTAAACAAGTTCGACAGATGGCAGGATCAATGGAAGCCGGTACATGACATGGGCAAGACCACGCCTTTTTCGGAGCTCGCTTCCGTCAATGATGTTCTCTCCATACCACTATCGTGAAAGAAACAGTATCCATATTCACGGTTCATGGTCATTGTTGTTGTGTACTCGTGTTTCTGTTATATTAATGTGTGTACACATGTACACAAGGGAGCCGCGTAGCGCAGCGGTTAGCGCGCTGGCTTCGTATTCTAAATGGTCCTGTGTTCATTCCCCAGTTGGGGCGGAAATGTTTTTTTCAGACCGGAACGGCTCCCGGGTTGACCCAGCCTTAAATGGGTACTGGGTTCAGTCCAAAGTAAAAGCGGCGAGGGAGAGGAGATGGCTACCGTCCTCATATAGCCGAGCCTTTGAAATGTGAGATCGCTAACACCTCACACCCCTACGGCAGTAATGCTATGGGTATGGGTTACTTTATACATGTACAAGATACTTCAAAACAGCCCGATTGACATTGTGCACTAACTTGACACGAACAGACACTAGAATACTAGTAATTTCATGGAACACAGCCCGTTGCTAAGATGTCGTGTTAATGATGTTGCGACTTCAGACGCATCAAATGTGTTCCCAGTTACTACAAAGTGAATAGTTACGTTTCCTCTAACAGGTTAATTTAATAAAGATTAGGTGTACGTCAAACACTATACAACCCATACAGAAGTGTTCCAAGTACCATCGTACATGCTGGAGCGGATAACTTTCAACACGTTGTCAACATGTTAAGAAAATATGTCACTGTTACCATTGGTCAGTTTGACGATGTCACTTGCATCACGTGGCTCTGATCAAAACTGCGTGCACAGTATACCGAAGCTGCTTCAACTGGCTGATGGTCAACATTGGTAGTATTTTAGCATTCTTGCTGATTTGTCCTGATCTTGTTGCAGATCTACCATCTATAGGGTTGAGATTGTTGGGCCCTCACATATGCCTGCAGAACTTATCATTCTGCCTTCAGTAGAAGGCCTCCATGTGCTGTTACCCCAGCTAATGACGTCAGCTTTACATTGCCATCACCCGATGGGCCGAGAGGCTCAGCCATGAGTGAGTTGTAATCTATGATTCTTCTTGTGCAACATGTAAGTAAAAGAACGTTGTTCTATATATCACCTTAAGTGACGAAAATATTGGCTATTTTATTTATTTTAATTTGACACCATAAACTCAAAAACTTGCTTGCTTCTCGACTATATTCGAGGAATAAGACCCACCATCCCTTACTTGTAATGCCTTCCCTTATTTGTTTACAATATTGTCTTTCTAAATAATCGAAATGAGCACTCGTTTAACGGATTAATTTTTACTAGTATTAAAAAAAAAAATAGTCACCGTGAATTTTCCACGTCTAAATTCCGGGACACATTTCCGAGAAATAAGACCACTCAAGCTCCATATGTGTCGTCAAAGGCGATTGTTGATAATTGTATCATGTGGCAATCGACTTAGTCAAGTACCATTCAAATACAATAGCGCACAAAGTTAGTTCTTTGGCGCATGTTTATTTTAAAATCCCATCTAAAAATAGTTGTATAATCGAGCTGACGACCCTCAAAAGCACGAAGATTGGACACGAAGATTGAGTATCGGCCGAGGTTGATAAAGAAATGGAGAGCTATGCCATAGACATTATGGGTGTATCCGAATGTAGATGGACAGGTGCAGATAAAAAATATCTTCCGACCGAACAACAAAACACATAATTTAGTCAGGCAGATCTGGCTCCCAGAGGTAATGTCTATTCTCAAGACAACCAGAGCCGACTAACAACAGCTCGTTACTAAACACAATTCTTCCTAATCATAGTTAGACAATGTTATGTGCAAACTAATGACGACCACTTTACTACTAAAGATTGTTTTTGTGAAAGCTACTTTCTTTCATGGTATCAACAGATCTCAAAATATGACATATTGGTGGTGATTCGTGACTTCAGCGTCTAGGTAGTAGAAAGCAATTATGGGTATACAAAGGCATCAATGGCATAAGAGATATGAAGCAACATAACGAAAGATTACTAGAATTCTGCAAGATATCAAATTGTGTCATCTTGACATATACGATCCTTCACCAAATATTGTGCAACTCTCCAGATTTAAAAAAAAATAATTACATAAAAATTAAGCTGTCATACGACATTTTCCCCATTGCTGAGGTAGTCGAGGGGTTTTACACGCTGAGGACTACAGACCGCTTTGCAAATTATGTCATCACGTCGTGTAATGGCTATGTTTGTTTATTTCATCTTCAACAGACAAACATTTGCCTTACCAGGGATTCGATCCGCTGTCTTCCTTGTCGGCAGACAGGCATTAAAACCATTCGTCCACGCGCTCCACACCATTGATGCTTTCCGTCTTGTCAGACTATAGTAATTGTGCTTTTAGCACAACGCCCGGGCAGAAATATATAGCCCTTTGTTGCCCATGCAGTATGGTCCATCTCTCGGTCGGCCTTGTTTGTTTCAAGGGAAAGGTGATACCAATACATTTGGAACAAGGCTAGCTGCAGAAGCTGCCGAATCTGTTCGCCTGTCAGGGCTTCACTCCTAGACCAGCCGCCAACCAAAGCTAAGGGTCTGGTCTGACCTGCAACAACACTCAACTGAGGTTGCCTTTCCTCTCTCTAGGTGAGGAACTCTTGCACGGTATCCTCTTGCGTGTGCTCCTTTGCACATCGTCGGTTGTCACGTTTGGAAGACGGTGACCAACTTTCAGAATTATTAGAAAACAGGTTGCACAGCAACATCTAACACAACCCGACAAGATACGCCAGTATCTAATCCGGAAAGCTTCAGATGGTTTGAAATCCGAGTTGTCTTCTCCTAGATGAGCTGCCTTCCTAGGCTTTCGAACCTCATCTGCACGAAACTACTGTTTTTAAGGCGCCAGTGGCTCGCCTTCCGCCCCTTCTCCTGTTAGTCAAAACAGTTCTGCCATGCGAAGGCCAGGAGATGGACTTTGTTGTCTGAGACTATATGAGACGCACGTCATGGGAGCATTTAGTTTATTTTGAGAGTTCATCCTCAACCACATCTTCGGCTATAACATTTAGAACCCGCGCTCCACATGAAAGAACAAAAAATAAAATAAATTATTTTTACCTCATTACGTTGATCAGTCCGCGATGCCAGAACTTTTCGTGGCGCAAACATTGGTAGTGATCATTATTTGTGCATAGAAAAATAAAGATAAAACTGAAGAAGCTTTACCAGCGGAATAAAAGCAGGAAAATAGATGTACAAAGACTGTTATCAAGCAAACTACAAATAGAATACCATGTACAGATACACAATCATTTTGAAATCCTGTCAGAAATAGCTGATACAAAAAATATTCATGACAAATAATAAATTAGAACAATTTCGAACAGCAATTACCGACTACATGGTTTATAAAAAAAAAACAAGAATAAAAGTGGCTACCGTACAACACCTGATGGAACATACAAGCAAGAACAACGGCAAAGTTATATTTCCTTGCGACAACAACACCTGTTACATATGAGTCATGCAAGAAAACATATGCATTATTAAATAAAATGGTGAAATCTAATGGTCGTAGAGACAAAACGCAGTATATTAATGACCTGGCCACAACAGCTGAAAATGCAACAAAAGTAAGTAACATGAGATGCTTGTATCAGATCACTAGACCACTCTGAAATAAATCACCAGCTGCGAATACCCACACAAAAAAACAAACAAACATAATAATCTTTTTACTACAGAAAAAAGCAAATAAGATGTTAGACAGAGCTTACTATAGAGGTGAACCATTAACAACATTCGACATACATCATGACAGTGTCGTATGATGAGTTTTCACTTGAAGACATCAAGCGAGTCATAAAAATACTATACAGCATTTCAAGACAGCTGGTGATGGCGAAATTACTGGTGAAATGTTAAAATCAGCAGTGGGTGCTATTCTCACACAGCTACTAAAAGGTCATAAATGGAGTGTGGAGAGAAGTAGACCACCCCAACAATGGAAAGATGACATTATTGTAAATGTACCAAGGAAAGGAGATATATCGGATTGCACGAACTGGCGTGGCGTAACACCACTTCTACCTGTGCCTGTAAAAGTACTTTGTAACGTGATGCTGGAATGACTCGTGGAAATGCTGGATGAAAAGATAAGTAAAGAACAATCTGGTTTTAGACAGAATAGATTATCCACCGACCAAATTTTTGTTCTGAGAACAATTATAGAAGAATATGTGGAAATGCAATCCCCTCTTATTATCAACTATTTTGCTTTTCAAAAAGTATTGATAATCTGCATAGCCCAACCACTTTGAGAAAATTATTAACCAAAATATATAAATATCATAACAGCGTTATACTATACTATTATACTATATACACCCTGGATTACTTTCCATAAAGCCGTCAGGTCTTCCGAGTCTAAGACGAACTACAAGTTCACTTATGCAGCGTACAGGCGGCGATTGACGACCCGATGCAGTGCTGCGAGGAGGCGCAGAGTTGTAGAACGACCCTGGGTGAAGCCAGACTGTTCTGAGCGAAGTTTGGTGCTCGAGAAGGCTTTAACAGTAGCACGTTGGCAAATACCTTCCCTGATACCAAGAATAGTGTTATAAGCCTCTAATTGCTGCAGTCTTTGTAAATCCCCTTGCCTTTGTACAGGGAGACGACGATTCCATCCCGCCAGTCTGCCGGAACGTGTCCCGTCGTACATATTTACAGGAATAAATGATGGAGGGCAGAGCTGATCAGGTCGATGGCGTGTTTCAACAGCTACGATTGGATGTGATCTGGGCCTGCCGCTAGTCCTATTTTGAGTTTCCGAATACTAGCAAGGACTTCAGCTATAGTAGGGGGGGGGGGGTGGTCGATATTGGTTTCCGTATCTGCAGACAGGTCGGGATATGTCGTTGCATGTGGATGGTTAAGAGCATACGTGTAGTGCTTCTTCCACCTGTTCGTTACCTCCTCGTTCTCCTTGTCTCCAGTGCGGAGGAGCCTGATAGACTGAAAGATGGGCCTGAGGAAAGGAAATATGAGACCAGCTTCTAATTCATCAGCAGTTTCGTTGAGAAAGCGTTCCTTGTCTGCACTGGCCGCCGCGCGGAATCGGCCTTTGAGCCGTCGTTGTTCGGCGTGGTCATTGCGAAGCCTGGCTGAGTTCTTCTGGAGTATGATGTCATACGAGATGGAGGCGAGCCATTACTGAAGCTTTGGCATGCTGCCTCCAGAAATCGATTGGGTGGTACTCTCTTTGACAAATTCCCCAAGACTTCGGGTGTCAGACAGAGATGTGTTCTTGCTCCGGACCTATTATGCCTGGCAGTCGACTGGCCTCTTGTACGTCTCAGAGCGCATCAGGAGGGTATATCTATTGATCAGTCAATCTTCACTGATCTCGTTTACGCGGACGACATTGTCCTGTTCAGCACACGCAGATCTGCGCTGGCTCGCTCTATGGAAATGTTAGACAGTGAAACACCCTCTCTAGGCCTTCTTATATCCTGGGCCAAGACCAAAATTCACAATCTAATTTCTGACACAACAGGGTATTGAAACTCAAGGTCACACTGCGGAATGTACCAATGAATTCATCTATCTCGGCAGCATGATATCATCCGATGACCGCAGCGGTTCCAATATGTCAAGGCGGATCGGACAAGCTGCATGAGCCTCTATGCACGACTTCCGGCGTGTGTGCAGTAATGGCAATATCTTCCTTGGGACAAAATTCCACATCTACCAGTCCTGCTTTACGAACCCGAGAACTGAACATTGCTGAAACATGACATGTCGAGACAGGAAGCATTTCACATGCGAAACCAGCGGCGAATCTTGGGCATCCAATGGCATGACTACATCCACAACGTGGAGATCTCTGCTAAAACAGGCCTCCACCAAATCTCAGAAACACTTGACCGCCGCCGAATTATTTTGTTCGGTCATATTGTACGGCTGGACCAGGAAACCCCTGCCTACAAGATACAACACAAGTCGTTCCTCAGCGCCTTGGGTCTTGTCCCGACAGGCTTGAGGCGTAGTAGAGGCCGCCCCGACTATGGCTCCAGCAAGTAGCAACCTCCTTCTCTGCCCTGAACGAGCTGTGGGTTATGGATGTGGCCGAACATTATTATGTACACTATAATTAACAAATAATGTCATATTTGTTATTTGGCATAACTATAGATTGGGTTATGAGAAACTCTACCCCCCAAGAAACCTTTAGACATATAATTGACATATGATAAAACTCAAGGGGATCTCGATTTCACAGATGACTTGGCTCTACTTAGCCCATCCGTTCAGAAAGCGCAGGAAAAGATACATCTCTTGTGCCACCCCTCAGCACATGTCTCAACCACAAAACTCTTGAATTTGACAAAACTGCTGATATCAAGCTGAATGGAGAATTGTTACAGAAGATTGAACCTTTCACTTATTTGGGAAGTAAAATGACACAAAAATGGAGATAGAACAAAAGACATTTCAATTAAAATAACGTTATCCTCATTTACCTTTAACCAACTAACAAACATTTGGAAAACAAAATCAAAATGAACAAAACACAAAGCTAAGGCTCTTAACTCTAACGTAATACCAGTACTAACATGTGGATGCGAACGTTGAAATACGACAAAGACACTAGGACATAAACGGAATCACCATCATCCTCAGTCCCGTAATCTGAAAGGTCATTGAGGTACCAATACTGCAGATTTTTAGACAAGTTCCCGTCACTTCACTCGGTTTTGTGCCAAGATATTTGTTCTAGCTATTGACAGTCCCGTCCACTCTCGGATGTTATCTTCTCATTTCTTTTTCTGCCACCCTCTCTTATGTTTCCCAGGCACAGTACCTTGCAAAATCGTCTTGGTCAACCCAGACTGTCACGATACAATGTTAGCTTGCGTGCTTTTACCATAGCCAATAGCTCTTTATATTGACCGACCTCTCTCATCTCCATTGCACAAATTTTTCGCTCTAGACTCGCTGTCAGAGTCCAAGTTTCGCACGCGCAAATGTATACTGGGGTGACAATTGCATGCATTAAACTCAACTTGGATTTCAGGTTGATGTTTTTGTCCCTCCAATAGCGGCCACATTTTGGTCAGAGCAGTCATGGTCATCACTGGTCTTCCCTGATTCTCAGTTCTGGAACCTTCCGCATCCATCAGTGCTCCTAGGTATTTAAACTGTTCAACAATTTGCAATGGTTCGCCTTTGATCTTAATCGGACTTGTTGGGCCATCTGGAATCATGATTTTGCTCTTCTCTGCACTAATTTGCATTCCAAATTTCTGAGCGGCATTGTCGAGGTTTGAGATTAGATTCACAAGTTCTAGCTCCGTTCCAGTCAGCCCGGTATTGTCATCAGCAAACCTGAGATTGGTGAGTGTACGACCACCTACGCTGACTGTGCCCACGTGATCCTCTAGGGCTTCGGAGAAAAACGTTGAATAGGGCCGGTGAATGAATTCATCCTTGTCGCATTTGAAAATAAATGTCAAACTATTGAACATTGACTGGAAAAAAATTCAAGGCCTTTCAAGCTTTTCAAGAGACAACTCCAACGAGCAATATAGTTTTTCCATTAAAAGGACTCATCGACGGGCAGACATCTGGCATGTTCTTAAAATGAACAGCAACTGACTCCCATTATATGCAATTATATGGGTTCCAGAAGGCAACATAAAAAAAGGAAGACATAAATAGACTTCACATAATGATCATCAGAGAGGGCTCAACTATGGGTCTAAGCAGCATACAAGAACTTGGAAAAGTAGAGTCACGTCGTTAAAACTCTGAAGCACTTGATTTTGTCTTATGCGTATTTATAAAGCACAAAGAAAATATTAATAAAAATCCTGAGGAATTATAACTTCGTTCAGATGCGAGACATGGACAACCACACAAACATCAATAAGATGGAATCAATCGATCTAAAATGCTACAGGAAAGTGATTAAAATACTGTAGATAGTGACAAATAAAACCGCAGAAGTTTTGATAAATCAGGATATATAACAAAATTAAGGAGAATCTGAGGATGATAGTAACAGACGTAGTGGGAGAACTGTAAACAGATCGAGTCTATCAGATCGGATGTTATAAGGTCAATGTTCTCCAATGGTCATGCTACATAGTCATGAATGTATATGCAGTGTGTATATATATATGTATATATACACACACACACACCCACGGACAAGACAATAAGTAGGTCACACGTGACTTTTTAAAATTGAGAAACGAACTAGGAAATATTTGTAATATTGCACTTAACATTATCACTTATTTCTCAACATAGTTTCTGTAGAAATTGAAACACTTATTCCATCCTTCTATCAGTGCACCAAAACCTGCAGCATATAAGTGTTTGGTCTGCTGTGTGAGTCACATTTATAATTCCCGCCTAACCTCTTCGTCCTGTGCTGAACGTCTCCCGCCAAGGTGAAATCATGCATTTTTCTGAAGGCTTGACCATATGATTACCCTTTTACTGTTGCTGCACTACCTATGGTTTCTCGTCTGACAGCTCTAATCATCTCCACCACGCACCGCACAGATGTTTCTTTTACAATAGAAACAGAACAATTTGTGAGCGTCCTTGAAAACACAAAACAGCACACTGTTCATTGATTTTGCACTCTATGAGCACGGAATCTTTTTTCCTAGGCTGCGCACGTAGATGAGACACTTAGTGTATGCTACAGTAGTCACAAAACTGGATGTTTCTGCCACCTAGCGTCTACTCCCTACAGTAGTCACACAACTGGATGTTGCTGCCACCTAGCGTCTACTCTCTACAGTAGTCACAAAACTGGATGTTGCTGCCACCTAGCATCTACTCCCTACAGTAGTCACACAACTGGATGTTGCTGCCACCTAGCGTCTACTCCCTACAGTAGTCACACAACTGGATGTTGCTGCCACCTAGCGTCTACTCCCTACAGTAGTCACAAAACTGGATATTGCTGCCACCAAATAACATCTTTAATAAATACCAAATAATTTGTTATATATCTCATATAACTGTGTGACCTACTTAATGACTTATTCTCGTGTGTTCAAAATCGCTCAACCTGGGAAGATTCGGTTAAAAACATCGTTGCAATCAGCGAGGACATTCGTGTTCAGAAAGTCCAGTGTATACTCACAATTAGGAAGTCTTAAACAGAAGGAATACCAATAGCAGCTGCGGATTATGATAACTTTCCGCGTTGGCTTGATAGTCACAAGTACATCCCCATTCTCAAGGATGCAGTATGGCTTGACATGACGTTGGTAGTCACCATCGACGACGGTCAACAAATTATGTATACAACGACCATGATTAAGTGGTTTGTTAAGAGCAGCATAGATGGCGCCTAACAGGCTGCGGGTCTACTTTGTTCTAGTGTCAATTAAGATGAACTCGCACATCGGTTAACCACCCTCCCTAAGCGATTGTCCCAACGCAGCGGAGTATTAAGCTGCTCGAGACTAGCCCGCTAAGCAGGAAACCCTTCTCCCGACTACATCCAGCTCATGCCAGATCTGGATCTGCTCCTGTAGAAGTACAGGTCGACCAAGTAGAAAAACTAAGAAATATATATATTTATATATATAGACCATTCACGACACTCTCGGTAGACCAGATAACCGCTCAACCACACCAGCTACGACTTGTTATTTCTACATTCTAAATTATTCTGCATGTTTAAAACTCGTCAAAGAAAGCAGTATTCCTTTATCTCAATGTCATCCAAGCATTTCCAAACCAGGATGAATGGGTTGTTATGGGCGAAACAGCTGCGCATGACTTTGATCTTCGAGATATTCATGTCAACTGCTGCATTCTTACCCCCTTTGACTTTTCCAACATGCCTTTGGCTTCTACGACAGACTCAGTAATTAGCACTATCTGGTCAGAGAATAGAAGAAGGTGAAGGCGTCTACCCTCAACATTGCTTCAAAGTCCTTCCTATCGCTAACTGATGACTGTTTCGAAGCATGCGGTTTATATATATATATATATATTTTTTTATTTTTTTTACTTCATTGGCAGTTCAGAGGTGGACATTAGATACCGTACTTTTTCCTTGTGCAAGGCTTTGCCTGTTAATGGGATAGCATATATTTATATAATAATCTTGTATGTGGCTTTAAACAAAATTCATGTAATTAATTTATAACACAAAAATGGTCCCGAGTATGCTTTATATGCCCAACAACAGATGTTGATGTGTCAAGTTAACGTGTCCTAGCTAACTGTGTGTCTTCATCCTCAGAGTGAATTCAGTTCCGTGCAACGAATCGCCAGACAAGAGAAGAGAGACAAAGTGAAGTGAGGAAAGAAAATACATTCATAATAGGATATTTCTCCTGTTTTATCTACGCAGAATTACATTTTCCGGGATAACTGTGACGTGTTTGTTCATATTACAAGTTACTTTCTGTAAATTATTTTTTGCTTTGTGACTGAAGAGTGAAGAAGCAACAGAAAGCCAAATCAAAATGGCCTCTATGAACAAATACTTCGAGGTAGCCGTTGTGTTTCTAATGTGGACACTATATGGAATATGCAGATCAAACGGTGAGTACAGAAAAGACTAGAAATGTCTTCATGTTTATGAATGCACCTTCTTTTTATCTTCGAGTCGTCTTTTGTTGAGAATCAAGAAACATAACAATGTGTCATGTCCAATGACATCTTAATGTACCTCAACTCTCTTTAGTAACTTGCTATAACATATTCCAGTCTCATGTTTATCTCTTGTCCGACCTCACTGAACTCATTTATCATTTATGTCAGAGGTGTTATATTGTCGTGTTGTTTCACTTGTCTAAGTGTGATCCACTGCTTCCGTCTGTATGTCTGTAATGTTTGTCACATTCGTACCTGTCTCTTATGACATTTTCAGTGTCAGACTGCATCTTCTAACGCCGCCTGTCAGATCCTTCGGCTAAACAATCACTATCGGTCTCAGCGGTGTTCTCTGTTCGTTTTAAGACCGAATTACCTCCGCTCCGCGATATATATATGTACAAACATGTATTTCATATTGACATTGATTGTTAAATAACCATCAGGAGTGATGCCCCCTTAATGGCGCACAAGGATTTAATTTGCTCCGACAATTTCGCCATTGTTTGAAATTAAAACCGGCATTTGTTGTATAGTAGCGAAATAACAAAGACAGTGTGTATCTAGTTCCTCGCAAGTCATCGGTTAGTCTATTTTCAGGGATTATCGTCGTGATCGTGTTGGACAACTAACTAAATAGGACGACACACGTGATCTAGGTTCAGCGTTACCTGTACCGCGACAAGGAGTAAATTTTCTCCGATGGTGGTAGTTAATACCAACATTGTGTGGTGTAAGAAGTAACATTACAATAGATTAGGTGTGTACCAAGTGATCGGTTAGCAAGATTTCACGGATCGTCATCGACTGTGCCGTTATTTCGATACATCGCTGACCGTGAATTGGAAGACAGGATTGGTCGGATTTCACTGTTACCCGTACACTAATGTGACACCGCAATACAAATAGCGAAGTCAACCGACCGCAAATCGAGTAGAGGAGATTCGTTAGACCCACAGGTAACTCTACTATGAGAAGGAAAACTCTGAGGATAAACCACTCATAAGAGCCATCGTGGGAGCTATGGAGATCGTACTCTGACGTCGATGTCTTCAGCAAATGGCGCTAATGAAGGTGGATGCAGAAGAAGAGGAAGGGGAGAGAAGAGGGGTGAGAGAAAGAAAAGTTCAGAAAAGAGAAATGTCGAAGAAAGTCAGATAGGCTTGGGTTTTAACATGTACGTATAGGCTACAAGAATTGCCGCCCGCAGCGCCACCCAACGCGAAGTCATTCTAAAAAAATTGGTATACAATTTCGACATCTTCCTGATCCAGGAGACCTGCTTGTAGTAGAATGTTGCCATCAAGTGTCCAGAATACAGGTGCTACAGTAATCCATGCGGGCCCGGCAAGCGGGGACTGGCGATGTATGTGAAGAAAGAACTTCCCCATACACCTGTAAAATTGAGGATGTCGAGATACAAGGGATTGAAGTAATCAACCACCAAGAATGGAGAATCTACAACGTATACGCTCACGTAGATCACCTCTTCGAGGACGTAAGTGGGAGTTTCTGTTGGACTTGTCAGAGTCGCAGAGCAAAAAGTGCCTCATTGCAGGTGACTTTAATGCTAGGTCAAAGAAGTGGGGAAAAAGCGCTGAAAATAGGCAAAGGGTCGCCTTGAGTCAGGCATTAGTCCACACAAACCTCACTGTCGTGAATGACGGACGCCCAACTAGACTAACATCTCCACCGGGAAATACGGACGGGGTTATCGACCTGGCACATATCCAGTGATGTTGCTCCATCCACATGCTGGGACGTATTAGGGACACAAGAGAGCGACCACATGCCGTGTGTCGTACTTATACCCAGAGGAAAACACACCAGACATCGGAAAACCAAACAGGTGTTCATATACTCGTACCAACAGGATAATATAGTTAAAGAGCTGCGCCAGACGATCGGACGCAGGACCACTAGATCCCCTTGTGTCCAAATACCGTCGTCGAATCAAGATGTTGATGCGGTCTGGAGAAAAAAGGAGGCGGCAACAAAGGATTGGCGTAAAGCCAGAAAGAGAGCTGGTATTAATGTCGACGCGTTGAACGAGAAGGAGGTAAAACACAAAGCTACCAATTCCTTTAAAGCGTTACCTAGAGAGTCCATAACCGTGGTTACAGGTATTGGTAAAGATAATACCTTCCTGAAGTACTGGCACATGCATCGAAAGATGAATGGAAATACTACAAGCCTGCTTATCCGCAACATTCAAGACACCACAGGAAGTCTCCTGAAGACAGACGAAGAGACGTCTGAGTTTTTTCAGTCGATATGTTAGTAGTATATAGTGCTCCATTCGACTAGTAAAATGGCGCTCTTTTCCTCTTTAATTGTCCTTTGATCAGCACGCTCAGTGGCGCTTATGTAATATCATATGATCCTCCCAGACAGCGGCTTGACCTTGGTTCCAGCCCGCGTCTTACCCAGATACGTAATCGACAACTTCGCGGAGCGAAGTTATCGACTTTTATAATCAATAGGGGTAGCTAATTATTAATTTGTTGTTGTTGTTGTCCTAGCGTATTTACAATATATAAACAAGTAGACGGATAAGACGAAACAAAAATATAATGGATATATACAACTTTTATTTTTTGTGTGATCAATATCACAATGACTCGTAGTCCATTTCAAGCATCATTCTAAGTGGCTCAAACCACTCTCTATCAAATTGTTTACATCTGGTTGATACGTCTGTGTAGTTCCTATGGTACTTTCACTCGGCAATGTAGCTTGTCCACTTTCCGATAAAATGAACGAGTGGAAAGGTGTGATGAAATCTAGGCAAGCTTTCCCAGTCATCGGGGTGAACACAGTTATTAGAATTAATGTGTTCTTGTATCTTTTTATACACTGCTTGCTTTTTTGAAGTTCAAAATAAAACAGTTTCGTAGGTATTCGACATGTGGACCACATAGCCAGGGCATCCCAACTGTACAGTACATAATAGGTACCGGGGAGTAGGTAAATGTAACATTCAAGTGTTGATATGAAGATACCGAAATAAGACATTTCGACGTCCATTATTCGTGTTGCCTTATATGCTGCAACAGTTGTTCGCTAATCTGAACGATTGTTGGTAGTTCTTTCCCAGTCAGAGGGATGAACACAGTTATTAGAATGAACGTGTCTTTGTATCTTTTTCCACACGGCTTGATTTTTTGTAGTTCAACATAAAACAGTTTCGTAGGTAGACGACATTCAGACCACAGCACCAGTCCGTCTCAGCTGTACAGCACATAGCATGTACCGGGGAGTCGGTAAAAAGTGTAAGGTATCAGCAGTAGCACTGGAAATATTTAGATAGAGAGTGGAGACGTTGTGACCTCGTCCTCGTGTACGTGTCTTTTTATATAGAAATAGGATAGCGAGTTTCTGTGTTGTGTATATGTGTAGATACCAGTGTTGTGGACTTTGAATCCGACATTTTTCCCACCTTGGCTATGTCGCGTATTTAGGACCTCTAAAAAATTGTCTTTATCTAATTTAGTATAATTTTTATTTAGACCCTTAGTGCTAGATTTGTCGTAAGCCCCGAAACAGTGGTAGGTTTTACTACATAAGGAGATCATCCCAGCTCCCTCGTACTCTAATTTTAAAAAAACCGGGCTTTCGTGTTTCGTACGAGCGAGTTTCTCAACATTTCTGACTATCAAAAGTCACACTACCCTCACTACTAATAAACGAGTCTCGGTGATCGGGACAGGTAGCGGCGGGAAACCACTGATCGTACACGCTATAAAATTCGGATCGCAGGTTCGGTTTTATCGCGTCCAACAGAGTGGGCATCGATAACGCTAGATACAGACTGTCTGTATCTGTCTCACACAACTGAAAATCGGCTCTATCTATAAATGTATCTAGACATTCATAGTAGAAGCGCAACATCCGAAGTTTGGCGTACTGGTAAACGAAAAAACCTATTTGTAAGGGGATATCCCAATTAATTTTCTTTTTACTTAACTCGACTTCAAAAATATCATCTGTTAATAGACTCATTTTTTTAAAGCGGGGGCAGTTTATTAATTTTGACATTCCCTCTCCGTGTACTTTACATCTACGTGTTTTGCCTTATCGGTTAAGGTTTTCCCATACGCAGAATTCCCTAAGAGTTTCATCGTTTTCACTAGTAATGAAATAAACCTCATCTCGATCACCTTGTCGGCGTGCCTCGGAAATCATATCCCCAAACTCTTTAAAACAAGTCACAGGTGTATATTCAATCACCTGGTAAATGTTCGTGACTTTCAACCCCTTGGACAGATACCAACGAAGAAGCGGGGTCGCCAACAAGATTGTACGACCCACATAACTACCTATTAACGTTCGTCTAGGGGTGGTCAAGAGTTTATGCTTCTCGGCATACTTGAGCATGACCGAGTCAAGATCAGTGCGACTGACGTCAACATTTTTAAAGATTGGGGTCATCTCTGAAAAATGTGACTTCAGGTGGTCGGGGACGTGAATATCTGTTGCTTCGTCAGGGGATACTTATGTTTGTTAAACGAGGGTTTTGGCTGGGGAAAGGTTGCTTTCAGAAAAATCTTTATACTAGGGTCACACGTTTTGAGTTTTTGCCATTGCCATTCCCAAATCTCAACCAAAGTAACCTGACACTCGGTCCTTAGGTTATCACTAACTTCATGTGTCTTTTCAGACAACTCAACCAGAGATTTGTTGTTGACAGGGTTAGGATCTCGACCTGTGGTTAAGGGACAGTTGGTGTGTCCTTGGAAAAGGTAACCATGAAATGGGTAGACTGTTCGAGATTGTTTGTCCCAACCGTCGACTCTAATATGTTTAGGTCCCAAAGCCATCTCGCGACTATTTAACTGGGTCTTCAACCCGATCGTTTTGGTATGGGCTACCCACGTCAACCACTCGCGACACTGGATGGTGTATCTAAGGGGTTTATACTGCCTGAAACCGTCCTCTTTTTTCCGTCTAATAGGAAAATCGGAAGGCATCTTTTGCATTAGTTCCCACAAATAAAGAGCGTTGGCATCATAGCCCTTAATACTCTGCACAACTTTGGATGGGTTTCCTCTAACGACAGTCTTTCCCTTTTCGTGGTATCTATGAAAGATAATAGAAGGACCACCGACGATATTTTGCCGAATAGTGGCATGCAAATCTTGTTCTCGTTTCGAACATAACGAGAAAACCACATTTGTCGGTAGGGTGTTAAAAAGATACTTTAAGGTTACACCAGGAACAGAAAGGGCGTCTTTAAACATATTGACTCCTAGACTCCCGTAAAAGTTAACTTGTTGTTCTAAAGCAACTAAGAATGTCACGACATCCTTGTTATTATACCAAACAAGAAAATCGCGCAGAGTAGACATTTTCTTTTCAGACCAGACATTTTGAACCCCTACATACTCGCTAGCGGACACGTTACAGTTTTTGAGGTTTGAAAAAAACGCCGAATGGGGTGGTAATTGGGGTTCGTCTAATTTACTTAAATCTGTTATATATTCGTAACAGAAAACCCCTTTCGTTTCCTCTACTTTATAGGCCGCGAGGTATTTACTATAACTAAAACCCGGGGCTAAGTAATTGATAACATCTAAAAATGTTAATTTGGGGGTCGAAATACACATAAAGTTGTTATTTCTCTTGACTAGGTACTTAAACGCGTTACCCTGTTGGGACTGGAGGAAATGTTTGATTAAATATGGTTTTATAACATTTAGGTCGTATTTACCCGAGTTGAAACCTAACACCGGGAGTTCGCGTAAATAAGCGTCTAACCTATCAACTAACTTCCCTGGTAATTCTGTTAGTTGGTTGTATACTCCGTCAAAATGTTGCCGCAACAAGGCATACGCCTCGTCCGCTATAAGGGTCAGATGGTCGAGCATCTTATCCACTAACACTTGTGGGTCACCCTCGGTAATAAAACATATGGGGGCTTCCAGACCAGGAACATTGGAAGCTACCGAACAAGACAATGGGACGTGTTTGGCTGTAAAAGTGGTGACGTTACCCCCAGTTGGCAAATCAGCGTTCGGGAAAAAACACTCATAATCATAGGTCGCCCTATAGGGGTAGACCCAAGTTGTATCAACCTCTATTCCATGAGCCGCGATCGATTCCCAAATAGTTTCGGGTACTGTATAAACCCCACCTTTAAAACATTCTCTAGTTACACCTCCTGCACATGTTTTCGAGTGCCTATTCATCTCCTTATACAAGTTCCACAACTTCCCACACCTGGAACAGGAAAAGCTGTGGGCGGCTTTATTAATGTCCGATATGAACATGAAATGATTGGCGTGGAGCAAGAGCTGCAAGGTGTCTTTATAATGAGTACTACCGCGAAGCTTGGGGTAAAGTGTTTCTGATTCGTCGTATTCAAACACGTCGATGCTCAAACCGAAACACTGTTCCAAGGCGGAAATTTGAGTTAAATAAATCCCGGGGAAGTCGATAAGAGACGAAAGACCCTGGTGTATTTCCCACTGAGTGAAAAGTTGCCTCATTATTTTCCTAACATCACTAACGGGAACACCCCTAAAGGTTGCTAAACATCTAAAAAAAAACACAGATTATCTACATAAGGTTTTGAGTTTGAGCCGTGTTGCAATGTACTAATGGCGCGATTGTTTGTAATGTAGGGTGGGAGATGAACTAAATAACACCCTATAGGATTGTCTTGGAGGTGGTATAAATAGAAAGAGGTGGCCGGTAGGGCTTCTACGTAATATTTAGTGTTGGGTCTATTGTGATGGGCAAAGTTAAGTGGGTCATTATCGACTACTTGTGAAACAAACTTATGAAAATCGTGTAGGTTGTTAATTAAAACAGGTTTGTCTAAGACACCGCTATTATTGTGACTGGCGTGGTAATATCTAAGTGCTCGCGTATCAATGTGTCTTAACATGGTGTGGTGACTATAATTTATTTTGAAGCGTTTCGTTTGCACGTTAAAGATGGGTGTTAGAAACTCGTGCCAATCTACCGGTTGTGTAATGTCTGGTCGATGGAAAAATGTATAAGTTGACATGTGTTTGTTTGTGTGGTGATGGGTGTGGATCGCCGGCCAGTTATCCGTATTAAGCTGTCGAAGATCAGCAGGGACGTCAGCTAAAGTGTCGAGATCAGAAGTAGGTCTGGGTCGTTTAGCGGTACCCGAATATTTAGCGCCTTGATCGCTTGGTCGTTTGCGGGAAGAAGTAGAAGAAGAAGTAGAAGAAGAAAAAGGACCGGCTGAAACTGGGACTACAAAGTCTGGGTTGGAAGACCCGGCTGAGGAAGAAGTCGCGTGCTGCCGCTGTACGTGAAGATGTAAGACATCCAGTCTAGTAAAATTCCCCCCACATATCTGACAACTATACCGGTGGAGAGAGTGAACGACTCGGAAATGTCGATTAAGGCTTCTGAGGTGGGTGAAAGGTTTTCCACACCTAGTGCAGGTTAGAGCAAGTAAGGTTGTAGAGTGGGTAGGTTGAGTGAGGAGTGCATCCTGATAAGGCGGTTTGTTGGGTACAGGTGAAGAGGGTCTAGTAATTTTGAGGACAGTGTGAGCTGTTTGGTGGAACTTGGCTATGTAACGCTGCAGGTTGTCGCTTCTCTTGAAGGTAAACCCCACACACAGTGGGCATGGAAATCGCGGTTCAGTGTGAACGTTCTTTACGTGCCGAGTTAGATTTGTGAGCTGTCTGAACCGACGCGAACACTGCGCACAACTGTAAAAAGTAACCTTGGAAGTCATTCTGTGAAAATAAAAAAGAGAGGGCGATGATTAGTCCTCGAAATATTAAAAAAATTGTTTATATAAAAGTACAAGCTCTTAGATATATAAGTTATTTACACATAAACCCAGTCGCAAGACATGGCTAACGGTCAATTCACGTTAGGTTTAATTCAGGATGTTAATAATGAGCTGTATACGTCAAGAATGAGAACTATTTTCCACCAGATACTCGTGGAAACGATCTTTTATTTACGTCACTCTGCAAACAGGTCACTAAAGATAACGCTATAGACGTTTTTAAAGCCGTTAGTGATGAGTTGTTTTCGGATAACAGGGTCAACTATGGCCGCTTAATGGTGATGTATACGCTCGTTTTTCGAATCGGGAAAACCGTGAACGACACTTTATATAATTCTGACTTGAATGTCCTGAAAATTTAAGAAGACTTTGCTTTAGCTGTAGACAATTACGTCGATGTCAAACTCGGCGAGTGGCTTTCCAACACGGGTGGCTTTTCTGTATTAGTCAATCACTTTTCAGAACCGTATCGTCTATAACAAGTCCTACGCGTGTTGACCTCGTTTCTATAAAAGTACTACACAAATAATCTAAGACTAATCACTAGAAGACATACTTTCGTAGCTAGCTTCACCACAGTGTAGAGTCGCTATCAACAAACAAGTTATATGTACTTGTATCTGCTCTGAATTCGAAGTAAGCGGTAGTAATGAATATTTATTCTTCATTCAGCAATCTGGAACGATGTGTTTCTATAGCTGTATCCGCTCTGAATGCCAAGTTTGAGCTATAACCAGTCATCTTTATAACTCACCAAAGAGGTTACGCCCGCGTCATTCGCCACCCGCGTTGACAGTAAAACGGTGAAGCAGTCGCAAACTATATATTATAAAATAACAACAACCGAGAAGCGCCCTTTATTACGAAACATGGATCTGAGATGGACTCATCCATTCACGGCTCTCGTGGCTGGACCAACGGGATGTGGGAAAACTGTCTTTGTACAACGGTTCCTGAAACATCTCGGGGAGATGGTCGTACCCACACCAGACGAAGTAATCTGGTGTTATGGGGAGTGGCAGGAAATGTACAACAACATGTCGGGTGTTCAGTTTATAGAAGGCCTACCAGATGTTGAACAATGGTGAGGAGATAGGCGTCGATTGGTAGTCTTGGATGACCTGATGAGTGAGACAGATGCTAGAATCACTAAACTCTTTACGCGTGGGAGTCACCACCGCAATTTAAGCGTTATATCCATCGTACAAAACCTTTTTAGAAAAAATAAGGAACAAAGAACTATCAGTTTAAATTCTCACTATTTGGTTGTTTTCAAAAACCCGCGTGACGCTTCGCAGATTACGAATCTGGCCAAACAAATGTACTCGGGTCAAACTACCTATGTCCAAGAAAGCTTTAAAGACGCCTCACGCTCACCACACGGTTATTTGTTATTCGATCTTCGACAGGATACACCAGATCCACTGAGATTGCGAGGCAACATATTTCCAGACGAAATTCAGGTCGTTTACATACCCAAATAGCGAAATGGCCAAGAATTTGAAACGACACGGTGAAATCTTACAATTCATGGGTGCGGCTAAACCTGCAGCCATCAAAGCTATTGTAAAAACTGCGTCACCGGAACTCGTCCACACACTCTGCGAGTGTTGCCATAACGTATTAAAAGGCAACGTTCCGCTGACGTCTAGTCAGAGAACTAGAATCGCTCGATACAAACGTAGCCTAAGAGCACTCACTAAAAAGAAGTTGTCGCTGAAAAGAAGGAAACAAATTTTACAAAAAAGGTGGTTCCATAGGGGCTTTGTTGAGTCCTATACTAAACGTGTTGAATGGTGTCTTGGGTCTTTGAACAATGGCCAAGAAAATGGTTTTGGTAGATCCTTGGTTGTTAGAAACACAACCTTATAGACCACCCAACGCGTTAAGAGATAATCTAGAAGACTTGGATACTCAAATGCACCGAGTATTGCTTCGTGAGGATATCTCGAGAGGCGATAAAGCCAAGCTATACCGACAAACACTTTAACGGTATATGAGTCGCCTAGATGAGTACGAACACAAACCGATAGGTTTAGTCAATTTTACACAACACACAACCCTCGACCAGCAAACGTCACCGGTGGTTTATAAGGACAACGTAGACGACAAAAGTCAACAGTTACCGATCGAACAAGCCACGCCTGTTGCGAATAAGGCGGAGAAAACGATCGGTAGTGAAGTCTCACCATACGCGCTCAGAAAGAGAAAAAAGAAAAGTAAAACGCAAAAATGGTGAATAAGCATTTGAACCAAGACTAATACGACCCTTGTAGGCCGGGTGCTTTTGGTGGAGTGTCTGGATTACACAGGAATACAAACCTTAGTTCTAAAAAAGTGCAACGCTGGTTAAGGACTCAAGAGACTTATACTCTCCATAAACCTGTGCGAAGAAAATTTAAGAGGCGGATTACCGTAACGAGTGGCGTGAACCAACAATTTCAAGCTGACTTAATCGATATGCATAGTTTAAAGAACTACAACGACGGGTTTTCCTACCTAGTGACGTGTATCGAAATTTTAAGTAAAGTCGCCCGGGCAATTCCAATTAGAAATAAAACTGGAGAAGCTCTAGTCGCGGCTGTGCGTGAAATCTTTAAGCGCGGGAAACCGATAAACTTTCAAACGGACAAAGGACGTTAGTTTCTTAACAAGGCCTTTATCACCTATCTACGAAAGGAGAATGTGCATTTTTTTACGACCGAGAACGAGGATATTAAAGCCGCTATAGTCGAACGCTTCAACCGAACCTTGGAGGAAAAGATGTGGCGATATTTTACCAAGTCGAATAAATTTAGATATATTGACGTAATTGATCGCTTGGTTCAAAACTACAATAATTCGTACCATAGGAGCATTAAGATGGCACCCACGCAAGTTAACTTAACCAATCAAGAAGAAGTGTGGCGTAACTTGTATTCGACAGTTGTCCTCCCTGGAAACACTGTTTTAAAAGTTGGAGCTCGTGTAGGGCTAGCTGAAGCCAGACAAATATTTAAAAAGGGTTATAAATCAGTCTGGACAGAGGAGCTGTTTACTATCAGTCGAATAAAAAGAACGTATCCAATAACGTATGTAGTTAAAGATGACGGTGGGGAGGAACTGCGCGGGGCTTTTTACAAGGAAGAACTCCAGATAGTCGGTGATAAGACCACTTACCGCGTTGAAAGCTTTATTTGGGAACCCTATGTGGATGGTAGGCATGAGTATTTAGTCAAATGGTTTGGCTATAACCACACATTCAACAGTTGGATTTCAGCCGGAGACGTTGCGATATATAAAGAGTAATGGAAACCGAGGAGGAAAATCACGAAATACCGCTGCGTGTAGTCGAAGAGTCGGGTGAACGCGACAGTAGAACCTCTGGCCTTTTTTAGGAAAACTACTTCCGCGATTAGAAATAGTCTTCGTCTGCCAGATGCTGGCTATATATGCGGTAATCGCGGTTTCATTGTTTAATCTGACAGGGGGTAGCAGTGAAGGACGTGACGGAAAGTTGTGGAATGCTTTGTTGAGCAGTTGTCTAGGGTATATGCTCCCGAACCAGATGTTGACTAGTCAGAAACCATGAGTTTTTATGTGACCCTGCCTAGTAACGCCTCTCTAAGTTTATATCCTGATAATTCCGCTGGTCACTTCTTCGTCAAATTACCGCAGACTATAGAGTTAACGTCGCAGTACGTGGGGTTGGTCGAGATTCAATTCCCAAAAAGTTATTACAACGTTCTAGCTGATGACGCGTGGCTACGCTACTTTCTACCCAATACGCGAAATAAAACTTCTGTACTACTCACGCTGCATCCAGGTTTATGCCAGTCACCCAATTTGTTTATGGAAGCTTTGAATCAGATCGTGTTCGGTATGTCAGTGACTAACAACGTGCCATCCTTTATTTTTCTTTTAAAAGAAGATAATGTTATTTTGGAGCTATTCGAAGTTGGCGCCGTCGTTAGACTTAGTGAAAGTTTGAAAAATCTTTTAGGTTTCAGGGCCTCCCATATAACAAAATCCAACCCAAGACAGGTGGGACAGTCTGAGGAGAAAACGGATACAGAAATTAACATTTTACAGAATGAAGTTTTGGTTCAATACTTTCCAGCCAACAAGAAACATACAGAACCGTCCCAGCTTTCGTTGAAACCTGGTGTTTACCAGTCACCCAGTGGGTTAATCGAAGCTTTAAATAAATTAGTGGATGATTTCATGGGGAGTAACACCCCACCCTTTAGCTTTGTTTTTAAAGAGGATAAGCCTATATTGGAACTATTCAAAGGTGAACTTGAAATTAGTGAAAACCTGAGACATATTTTAGGTTTTAGGACCTCACACATAACAAAAACAAATCCAAGACATGAGGGTTCGAATGAACTGCAAATGGATGTCGAAATGAAAAATGTGTACTTGTATTGCGATCTTGCGGCGGCGAGACCTGTTTGTGACGTCCTGGTACCCCTTTTACGGATTGTACCTATTTTGGATAGGACTTCGGCCTCCATTTTTAGGGTTTACGACAAACCACACTACCTTCCCTTGACTCGTTTTTCTTTCGACACTGTGGAAATCCTTTTAACCAACGAAATGGGTAGACCACTCCCATTCGCTAACGGTACGTTGGTGCTGACAGTACATTTTCGAACCAGTAAACGTTTTGATTTCGAATAGAAAAAGTGTGAGACACGTTCCACTACGACGAAGTCCTAAAGTGTACGAGGACATTAACTGCAATCAAGCTGGGCATGGCATACCGGTGTTTATCGGTGGTAGAAGTCAAAGAGGACATGGTTTGGGTAGTTTCTTTAATGGTTTGGGTAGAATGATACTACCTTGGTTAAAAACCGGTGGAAAAGCGCTACTCAGAGAGGGTGTTGGTACCGGTCTACAGGTGGCGAGTGACGCCTTAGCTGGGCGAAACGTTGGAGAATCGTTTCGCGAACGGGCCAAAGAGTCAAGGTATCGGTTTGTTGCGAGGTGCTGTTGATCATATTACCACTAACCAATCGGGTAGTGGTATTAGAAGAAGACGAAGACGTCCCGCCCCACCCGGCGAGCCGGTTAGTAAAAGAATAAAACCTACAACCCAAGCTCGTCGAGCTCACTCGACTCATAAGAAGACCCGGGATCGTTATTCCGATATATTTGGATGATGGCTCTGATTCACCCAAATTCGTGTGAATGCTTGCACAGCGGTCTAGATTTATTTAGCGTGCCACTGACACAAATAGCCGTGGAAAAAGGACAATTCGTAGAGATACATCCACTAGCTGCTCTAGCCACCGGAGCTCCGATTGAGTTTGTTATTTCGGGAAATAGCGAACAATATTTGGATCTGTTTAACACCTTTGTACACGTACGAGTCAAAATCTCGTTAAACACTGATGACAAGTAACCCATTGATGCCAAAGTGGCCCCAATTAATTATTATATGCACAGCTCATTCTCTCAGGTCGATGTCTCGCTTAAGAATACCCTAGTCACTCCGAGTGAAAACACTAACCCTTATCGGGCTTACTTGGAAGCGTGTTTGAATTATGGTGAGGAGGCCAAGCGTGGTCATATGACAGACGCTCTGTTTTACAAAGACACCCCGAGTTTTATTACCGATACAGAGGGTGATGCTAACAACGGTCTAAAGATTCGTCGGAATCTAGCCAGTTTGTCCCAGGAGCTCGATATGATGGGGCGACTCCATTCAGATATTTTCACCCTAGATCGCTACTTAATCAACGGTGTGAATGTTAAGATCAAGCTCACTCCAACTAAAGATACATTCAACTTGATCGCCCACGACAGCACGATCGGTTATAAATCGGTTATAACATACGCCGCTTTGGTGGTTCGAAAAGCTAAACTAAATCCGGCCATCTCGCTAGCTCATGAGAAAGCCTTGCTGCGAGGTAATGTCAAGTAACCCCTTAAGCGCGTCGTGGTGAAAACTTTTTCCATTCCTAAAGGAATGTTATCCCACGCGCAAGATAATCTATTTCTTAGTCAAACACCTACGCGTATAGTGATTGGTATAGTTACGTCAGCGGCCTATAACGGGTCATACAAAGCTAACCCTTTTAATTTCGCAAATTTTGGCTTGATATATTTAAACGTCAGCTTGGATGGTAGAACAGTTAGTGGTAAACCGCTGTCAATGGACTATGAGCACAACCAATATGTGAGAGCTTTCTTTGGGACTAATCTAGCTATGTGTCTCATCGCCAAGGACGCTGGGAATGATCTCAAATATCGACATTTTAAGAACGGCTACGCCTTTGATCTAAGCCCCAGTCTGTTGGATGGTTTGAAATGGCTAAATCTGGTTCTCTCTCCGTAGAACTCACGTTTTCGACTATCACTCCTGAGCCGTTACAGACTATCGTTTATGCCGAACAGGATTCTATTTTGGAAATTTCAAAATTTCGCAAAGTTTTGACAGATTATATAGCTTAATACAATGAACACCCAGGAGATGTACGACATACTTGTATCTGATATATTCGTTCAACGAATTGGCCTTAAAGTTTTAGCACGTGATCAATTACTGACGTGTATTCAATCGAGTAAAAGCGCGGCCTTTATCCTCAACACAGATCCCCAACACCGACCGAGCACCCATTGGGTCGTGGAACTTTTGAGTATTTCGATTCTCTTGGTCTACCACCCCTTCACTCGGATATTACTCGTTTTACACGAAGAAATTCTTCCTTACCGGTCGTACACAACGGGCGGCATTTACAAGATATTTCTAACAGCGTTTGTGGACTGTACGCCATTTATTTCATCTTAATAAAAGCACGTGGTGGGAGTATGAGTCGCGCCCTGTTACCCTTCTCTCAAAGATAACACGTCAATGATAGAGTGGTTTTTCGTTTAGTAAGACACTGGATTAGACGCGACAAGTCTGGACATGTTTTAAAGAATCTGCCGGCGTATAAATATTCAGAGTGAGTGTCAAGACTCAACAGATGCTTTCACGGACCAACAAAGACGCATACAGCTAATGAACCTATTACAAATTGTGTATATACGAGTAGAAACGACGAACTGGTGAAACCCTTGGGTACTGGGTTCAAAGTAGCTACAGTCAGTTTTTACAGAGAGCACGCTTTACTACACATCAGAAAATACTCTGGAGAGACAAATCTAAAGTTTCCAACTAAGGTTGGAATAACTCTGACCCGCCAAGTATTTGAACATTTGCTAAGTTTCCGAGACGAAATTCTAACTGAGTTTAAAAGATTACAACAATCAACATCAGCGATACCTTTCAGTCCCTGTCCTATGTCCTATTACTCGCAACGCACCTGGTCCAGGTTGTACAAGTACAAACATACCCCTGGTTTTAACAAGGTATTCTACCGACGCTCCATGCGATGCTGATGATAACGCTGTCTATAATCTACAACAACCCTATGATTGATAAACTAAGTGTCATTTGTCGTCGTACTTTGTCAACAATAAACATCTTTTAATGTCACAACTCTTGTTTTTGTTCTTTTTGCTTAACTGTATATAAGTGTTGTGTATATATATATTTATATATATATATATATATATATATATATATATATATATATATATATATATATATATATATATATAGGTATCAGTTTATCTCAATATACTCCAACCAAATAGAGCCACTTGGGTACCCTCTATTACAAAGATATCCCATAACACTTCAGCCTAGATGACAGTATTGTGCAGTGTCACACAGTCATCTCTTACGACATGTTCTCTGTGGACAGTGGTGCTATTCTTAGTATAAAAAGCGAATCTATATGTATATACATTTCTTAATCAGGTATAATATATAGATATAGTATAACACGTACCTTAGTTTGTAAAACGGGAAATACACACAGCTCCTCTGTCGATCTGCGAGCGAAGACTTGTAAGTACTGATTGAGAATTCATGTTTCAGCTATGAATAATACAATTCTGACTCCGTATTGTAATGCATTTTAAACCTTTATAGGTCACGCAATTATATTGTCACATTGGTGTTAATGTAAGTGCGTGTGAATTAAGTTAACTCTATGACTGGTTTCGGTGATGACTTTGTGTCAGAGAAGGTCAATTTACTGTTCGTCTATCAGACAAAATGTCTCGGTGATTGCTCGCTTCCAATTATCTGTTTTAACCTATCGTTATCTGAAACAAAATTTGTCTGGTAAATACCCTTCACACTTTTTCGGGTCTCGCTTGGACAGAAAAAATAATTAACGAATATCTGGTGTTTAAAATAATTTCAGTTCGATTTGATAACACCGAGGTTTTGACTAAATTCCTACCCGCTGTTTAATAGCGACACTCCTTCCTAGATAATTGACACTCGGTAAATCGAGTCTGATTGTTAGCGATCGGGTTGAGTCGTTTCGTGAGCGTGTCACGATTAAGATGGACTAATTTACGATGATAATACATTTAATTTTTGGTTCTGTATTCACAAATGTGGATACAGCTATAAAATATCTTAGGCTGTACTGGTCAGAATTTACGCGCTCTCTAACTAGACACCTCACAACTGTGGTCAAAACTATCGAACGCTCCTGTTAACTCGACTTCCAATCCTGATTTGTCAGTTGTCGGATTGTGAGAATGACGGATTACAGTGTTTCTGAAAGCGACTTGCGTGACACGATACTTGTGTTACACCAAAGGGTTCATGTTAGGTCAACGGATAAATTGAGGCATTCACGTGTTATAACACAGCGCGCTAGGGCTATGGTTATATATTATATTGCTGAAATATGTCGAAAACTTTCCTCTGAGAAATTGACCTTTCATTTAACCGTAGACATATTTGATAGATACTTAAGCGGAGAGACTGGGGAAATAAACATTAGAGACTTAGAACTACTTGCTATAACTTGTTTGTTGATAGGTAGCAAATATGAAGAGACTTGCACTTTATCGGTCACTCATCTGAGTGAAATGGTGAATAACGTTTACCCAAAAAGAGTCATATTAGCTAAAGAAAGAAGCATTCTCAAAATTCTAGATTTCCAGTTATGTGTAAGTACAACTGTTTCATATTTAGATATTTATTTAGACGTGGCTAGATGTAAAAAATATTCCTTCGGGAACCGCGAACTATTAGAAATGTATTCAATTGCGGATAATTCGCTGTTAGATAAAAACTGTGTCATATATAATTATCGGGAGGTCGCAGCGGCAATATTGATTCTTTATTCGTCAATTGCGGAAGATGTATACGAAATATCTGGGCTGACTCACGCTGATGTGAAAGCTTGTCTAGATTTCATCACACCTTTCCACTCGTTCCTTTGATCGGAAAGTGGACAAACTACATTGTCGAGTGAAAGTACCATAGGAACTACACAGACGTATCAACCAGATGTCAACAATTTGATAAAGAGTGGGTTGAGCCACTTAGAATGATGCTTGAAATGAACTGCGAGTCATTGTGATATTGATCACCAAAAAAAATAAAAGTTGTATATATCCATTATATTTTTTTTTCGTCTTATTTGTCTACTTGTTTATATATTGTAAATACGCTAGGACAACAACAACAACAGCAAATCAATAATTATTTACCCCTATTAATTATAAAAATCTATAACTTCGCTCCGCGAAGTTGTCGATTACGTATCTGGGGAAGACGCGGGCTGGAACAAAGGTCACGCCGCTGTCTGGGAGAATCATATGATATTACATAAGCGCCACTGAGCGTGCGGATCATAGGACAATTAAAGAGGAAAAGAGCGCCATTTTACTAGTTGAATGGAGCACTATATACTACTTATGTTGCCCAGATTGACAAAGGCGACAGAGATGTCCGTCAAGAAACTCGGAAAGGCATCTTAGACGAAACCATCAGGGAAGAGGCCTATGTAGACCTTATCACCAAGGCGGAGGTTGCAAATAGCCAACGTTGCAGCAAAAACACTGCCCAGGTCCTGATGGAGTACAGCATTGCCACATCAAACAGTTTGATCAGACAGAGATTAAAAAAATATGGTGAAGAAGTTCAACCACATTGTAGAAAAGTCATCTGTGACTGAGGACTGGCTTCATAGTTATCTTTGCCCACTGCCTAAATCTGGTAAGGACTGCACACTTCTCAGCAGCTATCGAATAATGACCATACGGAATGTATATGGCAAATCGCTCGAGAAGATGGTGGCCAGGAAAATAATGGCCTACCTTGAACGGGAGAAGATTCTACCCGATACGCTGGGCAGTTATAGAACAGCGAAGGAGAACTTGGGTAACTTTGATGTGTAAGAAGGTTTTCAGTCAAAGCAAGAAACAGTTGCGATGGCACTCGACCTGGAAGACGCATGCAACCGTGTCGATTTGGGGACTTTAATTACATGTTTGAAGCAGTGTGTATTAAACCCGTGGTTGGTTAGTTCTTCTTCTTCTTCTTTTTCTTCGTACGCTGTCAGACGTCAACCTTAATTTTTTTCGAAAAAAGCACCTGTCATCCTGAGGCTGTCGACACTGCCATAGAGCTTGTCAAATGTTGCCACTGGTGATGGCCACATCTGCTTTCTCTGATCCTCGTATGTCGGGCAGTTTTGCAGCAGATGTTCAGCGGTCATTTTCCCAGTACCGCATGTGCATTCGTCAGTGCCACCTATCTTCAATTTATTGAATAGGTGGTACCTCAGTCTATTGTGGCCAGTGCGAAGTCTGAAGACCACGACCTGCTCTCTTCTGTTCAACTGGTAATAGGCATCGTTTTTTTGTGTAGCCAGTATGTTCTGTTTTCCATTTGGTCCTGTATCTAGCTCTAATAAGCCTTTTTGACTCTTCGTATGGCTGGTTAGTTCGATATTAGCTGCCCTGGTGGAAAGAACAGTTGCAGTACGCGTGGCGTTGTGGACATCAGAACCGAACCGAATATGCTAAGGACTGCCTCACGAGTCTCTGCTCTCACCGGTGAAATTGGTCAACATTCAACCCACAGTGACAGAGCAAACGTTGCCATTTGCCGGTGACATCACCAAGTACAGGTTTGCTCAGACAGGCAAGAGTTGGCCAAAGACATCTAGGAAACCTTGCAAGCAATCTCACACTGGTGCGGCGACTGAAGCTCCAAGATCAATCCGAACAAGGCCTGCATGATATGGTGCTCTTTTTTGAATAATTCCACAGTAAAGGCTAAACTCTCGGGCATCACTTTTGATGGTTGCCGCATTAACAGGTGTGACAGGTTGAAAAACCTCGGAATGACATTTGATCACAATCACTCCGATTATTGCCATGTTGACCACATCGTACAAAGATGTAAGAGAGGATTAGGAACACTCAAGACCATGGTTGCTGCCGACTTGCAACAACGCCTTCTGTTCATTCTATATCGTCAGGTCATGTTTTCTTTTATCGATTGCGGACTAGGCATCCTCACACTATCAAGAACACAGTGTGAAAGGTGGGAACGCATCCAGAATGAAGGTATGCGAATGGTTCTGGGCTGCACTAGAGAACATGCAGGATAGTGATGCCGTCATATACACCTACGGATCAGTGATGTGCAGTGGGATTTCTTGACTAGAGTGAGAGGACAGGTCGTTGCTGAGCGTAGTAGGTCATACATGTCAACAACCTCCAGTATGAGAATGGAGACGGAATCCGTGACTTCAGCACTGAAATGGATATCTGAGACTTTTATGACAAGGGCAGTCATCGTGACAGACGCGCAAGCCGTACTTCAAAGATACAGAAGGGATGGCTTAGGTACGACTGGATAGCAGCTGTTGAGGCCTCAAACCTCCAGGGGTTGACATGGATCTAATGTCCTGCTCATGCCGGGGTTCAGGGCAATGAAAGAGCTGACATCATGGCTTCACAAGCTTCCATCATGGGCACATTAGTGATGGATAGAAGTGAGATTATGAAATCAATCAGACCGCCTGCTAGATAGGGACACCGCAGTAGACGAATCAGTAATCCACAGGCTGCAAAGTTTCGACATTAAACGAGGTTCGAGCGGAGTATGGCGCATGAGAGGACGGAGCGGGTGAGTGTACAACCAGCGAGCTATAGGGTCCATCAGCATCCATGCCGTACCCCATTTGCTGAGAGAGAGACTGAGAATCTATGGGTATGCCCGGAGTGCAGTGAAGTCGATTCTTAGAAACAGAAACAGTAACAGATCACGAACTTATTATGTAGACATCACTGGTCACCGGACGATTTGACGTTACCGTCACCTATCTTCTGGCTCCATCCACTGCGACCGTTTGATTTCTTAGTTTAAATGAATCAAGTTTTCTTTCTCGTCAAGCTAAAATCGCTATGCTCACTCTTGATCACCCAATTGAATTTTTTCTCCAGTGTTGACCATGAATACGATGCCATCAGCACATCTTAGATTGCTTCTTGTACCATAGTGACAAATGTATTGTCACTTCTTGTACATATATCAACTGTAAATACAAACGCTAGATGCATTTAAAATATATTCAATACGACTCTACCTCATGTCTACGTCGTGCACCTGGAAATAGGCTCTGTTACAGCAGCTTACCCAACGAGGTGGGCATCGATACTATTATACCCGTTTTGTTGAACCAGCCGAGAAACCTTGCCGCAGACAACAGCGCGGATGCCTCATGCCCGCCATTGTTATTACACCGCTGAATGTAAGAAGAGATAACAGCAAACCCGCTTCCAGAGTGAGCCGTTCAGTCTGAAGAGCATGGAAAAGAAGAACATATACTTTCACTGTGTTGAACAGAAGATAGCAGGTGGTGGTCTTCATACTTCACTCAGACCAAATTAGATGGAGGTACCATCTATTCAATAAAGATAGATGGTACTGACGAGGGCACCTGAACATCTGCTGCAAAATTGCACGACATACGAAGACCAGAGACAGCACATGTGGCCATTACATTAGCCACGCTCTTTGACAGAGTTGATAGCTTCGGGGTGCTTTATTTGATCAAATTCAAGTGAACGTCTGACAACGTACGCAGAAGAAGACAGAAAAATGAGAAGAAAAAGAGGAAGAAGAAGCAGAGGAAGAAGACAAAATTATACTGTCACTGTGTAGTAAGCAACACATAACGTGACAGAGTTAAACTTTGCGAAACTATACTTTCACTGTCCAGTAGTGACAAATAACGTGACAGGGCTAAACTATGTCAAACTATACTTTCACCGTCTAGTGACGGCTAATAATGTGACTGAGCTAAACTGTGCCAAACTATACTTTCACTGTCTAGTGGCGACAAATAATGTGACAGGGCTAAACTATGCTCAACTCCCTTTTATTTACCTGCTAACTACCATTTTTTGTAACTACCGTTTGTTGTAAATACATATTTTTTGTGTGCATTTCTTCATACGTGACATTACGCATCATGTATCTGCCATTTAATCGTTTCTGTCAGTTTGCCGCTGTTGAATGCGCATAGTGTATAAAGTACATACCTTTATCCTTTGCCAATTGATTTTTTACCACTAATGATTTCTTTTGCCAACAGTAAGTTTTAAAAAACTGAGTTAGACATATACACGCTTCAGTGGGCATATTTTCTTTTTTGTCGGAACGATTTAAAAAAAAAAGTATTTCTGAATAACCTTGACATACAATATTTAAATACAAGAATATAAGTCACGTGCGTGTGTTTATCAACTGGTACATTTATCAGCCCCTGCAAGACTCCTTATTCAAACAGTGTGTGTGATTATATTTAACTGTGGCTATGGAAACCCGTGCACCCGTAAAGTTATCTCACCATTAATCTTGGCGACGTCTTGTCATTTGCCATAAATACCAACCCATATAACTGAAAGCTACTAAAAGCAGATGCAGTGAGGCTTCGTGCTGAGCATGGAGCTAATACCACTGACAGTCTGTCTACGATACGGAATTAACATAACTCTCAAATTAGGCGCCAGACCTCCTTCAATGACGTCTTAGAAACAGCATTGTTAAAAAATACAAGAAGGTCTGGCATATGGTGCCCATGCTTGACAGCAAATGGGGTTCTGTTGATCCCACAACTGGAAGTATACATTCGGAGGTCAACATATGAGATGGATATCTTGATTCGATACAATGATGACAATCAGACTTCTACCTGTTTCCTTTATTTTGTTCATGTTGATCTGCTATCCCGCTTTTGCGTCATGAACTTTTAAGTCGAGATGGAAGTCAGTAGCAAAGTCAATGAAGTTTAAGACTTCTCAGGCATGCCAGTTATACCAATTCCTTCGTCGATGTATCGAAAGTACAACAGTGGGAAAGGGCACTGATATTGTCAAATGTTGTGTTCCACGTGTCCATGAAAAGACAAGCGTAACTGGTGCAAATTTGGTATTCCATGTGTCCATGAAAAGACAAGCGTAACTGGTGCCCATAGCTTGATCGCCGATCTGGGAAAACAATAAACTGACCATTGAACTCAAATGAAGAACGTCCAGATGTGGAGACAGATGGCTTAACTCTCTGGTCAAGGAAGAAACAGGGGCGGTGGGGGGAGGATTGTTGGAGGGAGGACTAATAAGCGGTCGGAGTGCGGAACAAATAACTTGTAAGACTAGGCGATAGGTGCGGTCGGGGAAGGCATAATGGAAGAGAAAGTAGTCAAAGCGTGGTTAGTATCCTTAAGAAATGTAGGCTGGGTGATGTCAAGAAAGAATGATAGCAGTTCTTTGTGACATGAGCAAGCGGTGACAATAGATCTGACAGGGTTGTCAATCTTAAGAAGCATGTAGGATGAAAACTTACCAATACAGCTGTCAAAGATTCGGAGGTTAGTGGTTCGAGCTCGGAAAAGATGGCGTATTGTTATATCAAGGATTGATAACGAGATCGTCACGCCAACTGAGACTGGACAGAAGCACGAGCCTCGGGTGAGAAATATTCGAATACCGAGGGTGACGGTGGCAGAAAGCCTTGATATCGTGAAGAGTGGTTTTAATATAGTGGAGGTCTAAGTTGTGGGATCAGTTATGCTCGACCACATATATCACGGTGTCAATCCCTATTTCTTCGATGAAGCTGTTGTAGAACAATCTGATTCTAGGAGAACAGTGCGGACCTGAGGTGAAGTCTATTTCACTTGTCCCCAACGCCAGCCGTTAGCCTTCGAGTACATCGTGAACTTCTGCTCTAAAGTCCTTTAAAAATGTGTAAAATGTATCTTTATTCTATTGCAGTGTCTAAATTAAGAGAAAATAAAAAAAATGAAGGCTACGTACCTAGTGATGAAGCGCCCGTTCCACAATTTCAACACACCCGGTTCCAATCACACTCGTGTCCAGGTATGCAGACATGGTTTTTCTTCTTTGGTTCTTCGCGTTCGAAAATTAATGGTAACCTCGCGTACTGCACTTGCCAAGAAACTTGTAACAGGGAAATAGTTTGGCGGTTGTAAGAAACGACGTTCTGCACAAGACATGCTACCTACTTTTCAGGGTTTAATATGTTTGCTTTTATTTAGAAAGATATGAAAAATAAACGACGAATTCGTCATATGTATGACTTGATTGACTTTGTATTATATGAGAGACTGCCGTTAAACGTTACCCTACCCAAAGATGGCTCAACATAGCATCCGAGAAATGCATTTGTTTATTGATGAACATTTTATGAAAGTTGGTCTATTCTATATAGGTATCTATGGACACCCACATAGCACAAGCTTTTCTTGATTGACTCCTTGTACCATGTCTCGTATCACCGTGAACGTTATTCTATATATCCTATACGCATTGACAAACCATTCCTACCGTAGACAGTCGGTGTATGTAAGAATTTCATCTAGGAACATATAAGTCCGACTTGGTCTTGTAAGTTGCAAACAATTTCATTTTTCGAATTTGAACAGTACAGGGGAAGTATTGGAACACTGGGGCAGTCGTGGACATGCACTGATATTTTATTCCCCATGATCTCAAGTGGCGTGTGGTTGTTCTTGTGGTCAGAGTGTTGTTGTTCTTGAGGACAGAGTGTGGTTGTTCTTGTGGTCAGAGTGTGGTTATTCTTGTGGTCAGAATGTGGTTATTCTTGTCGTCAGAGTGTGGTTATTCTTGTGATAGTCAGAGTGTCGATGTTCTTGAGGCCAGAGTGTGGTTGTTCTTGTGGTCAGAGTGTGGTTGTTCTTGTGGTAGTCAGAGTGTCGATGTTCTTGAGGCCAGAGTGTGGTTGTTCTTATGGTCAGGGTGTGGTTGTTCTTGTGACTGGAGTGTGGTTGTTCTTGTGGTCAGATTGTGGTTGTTCTTGAGGCCAGAGTGTGGTTGTTCTTGTGGTCAGAATATGGCTGTTCTTGTGGTAGTCAGAGTGTCGATGTTATTGAGGCCAGAGTATGGTTGTTCTTCTGGTCAGAATGTGGTTGTTCTTCTGGTCAGAGTGTGGTTGTTCTTCAGGCCAGAATGTGGTTGTTTTTGTGGTCAAAATGTGGTTGTTTTTGTGGTCAGAGTGTGGTTATTCTTGTAACTGGAATGTGGTGATTCTTGTGGTGGTCAGAGTGTGCTTGTTCTCGTGGTGGTCAGAGTGTGCTTGTTCTCGTGGTGGTCAGAGTTTGGTTATTTTTGTGGTGGCCAGAGGGTGGTTGTTCTTGTGGTGGTCAGAATGTGGTTGTTCTTGTGGTGTCCAGAGTGTGGTTGTTCTTGTGGTGGTCAGAGTGTGGTTGTTCTTGTGGTCAGAGTGTGGTTGTTCTTGTGGTGGTCAGAGTGTGGTTGTTCTAGTGGTGGCCAGAGTGTGGTTGTTTTTGTGGTCAGAGTGTGGTTAGTTTTGTGGTCATAGTGGGGTTGTTCTTGTGGTCAGAGTGTGGTTGTTCTTGTGGTCAGAGTGTAGTTGTTTTTGTGGTGGGCAGAGTGTTTTTGTTCTTGTGGTCAGAGTGTGGTTGTTCTTGTGGTCAGAGTGTGGATGTTCTTGTGGTGGTCATAGTGTGGTTGTTCATGTGGTCAGAGTGTGGTTGTTCTTGTGGTGGTCATAGTGTGGTTGTTCTTGTGGTCAGGGTGTGGTTGTTCTTGTGGAGGTCAGAGTGTGGTTGTTCTTGTGGTGGTCATAGTGTGGTTGTTCTTGTGGTCAGGGTGTGGTTGTTCTTGTGGAGGTCAGAGTGTGGTTGTTCTTGTGGTCTTCAGAGTGTGGTTGTCTTTGTGGTGGGCAGAGTTTGGTTGTTCATGTGAATAGAGTGTGGTTGTTCTTGAGGAGGTCAGAGTGTGGTTGTTCGTTTGATGGTCAGAGTGTTGTTTTTTTTGTGATGGTCAGTGTGTGGTTGTTCTTGTGACCAGAGTGTGGTTGTTCTTGTAGAGGTCAGAGTGTGGTGGTTCTTTAGACCAGAGTGTGATTGTTCTTGTGGAGGTTAGAGTGTGGTTGTTCTTGTGGTCAGGGTGTGGTTGTTCTTGTGGAGGTCAGAGTGGGGTTGTTCTTGTGGTGGTCATAGTGTGGTTGTTCTTGTGGTCAGGGTGTGGTTGTTCTTGTGGAGGTCAGAGTGTGGTTGTTCTTGTGGTCTTCAGAGTGTGGTTGTCTTTGTGGTGGGCAGAGTTTGGTTGTTCATGTGAATAGAGTGTGGTTGTTCTTGAGGAGGTCAGAGTGTGGTTGTTCGTTTGATGGTCAGAGTGTTGTTTTTTTTGTGATGGTCAGTGTGTGGTTGTTCTTGTGACCAGAGTGTGGTTGTTCTTGTAGAGGTCAGAGTGTGGTTGTTCTTTAGACCAGAGTGTGATTGTTCTTGTGGAGGTTAGAGTGTGGTTGTTCTTGTGGTCAGGGTGTGGTTGTTCTTGTGGAGGTCAGAGTGGGGTTGTTCTTGTGGTGGTCATAGTGTGGTTGTTCTTGTGGTCAGGGTGTGGTTGTTCTTGTGGAGGTCAGAGTGTGGTTGTTCTTGTGGTCTTCAGAGTGTGGTTGTCTTTGTGGTGGGCAGAGTTTGGTTGTTCATGTGAATAGAGTGTGGTTGTTCTTGAGGAGGTCAGAGTGTGGTTGTTCGTTTGATGGTCAGAGTGTTGTTTTTTTTGTGATGGTCAGTGTGTGGTTGTTCTTGTGACCAGAGTGTGGTTGTTCTTGTAGAGGTCAGAGTGTGGTTGTTCTTTATACCAGAGTGTGATTGTTCTTGTGGAGGTTAGAGTGTGGTTGTTCTTGTGGTCAGAGTGTGGTTATTCTTGTGGTGGTCAGAGTGTGGTTGTTCTAGTGGTGGCCAGAGTGTGGTTGTTTTTGTGGTCAGAGTGTGGTTGATTTTGTGGTCAGAGTGTAGTTGTTCTTGTGGTCAGAGTGTGGTTGTTCTTATGGTCAGAGTGTAGTTGTTTTTGTGCTGGGCAGAGTGTTTTTGTTCTTGTGGTCAGAGTGTGGCTGTTCTTGTGGTCAGAGTGTGGATGTTCTTGTGGTGGTCATAGTGTGGTTGTTCTTGTGGTCAGAGTGTGGTTGTTCTTTTAGTGGTCATAGTGTGGTTGTTCTTGCGGTCAGTGTGTGGTTGTTGTTGTGGAGGTCAGAGTGTGGTGTTTCTAGTGGTGGTCAGAGTGTTGTTTTTCTTTTGGTGGTCAGAGTGTGGTTGTTCTTTTGGTGGTCAGAGTGTGGTTGTTCCTGTGGTGGGCAGAGTGTTGTTGTTCTTTTGACCAGAGTGTGGTTGTTCTTGTAGAGGTCAGAGTGTGGTTGTTCTTGTGACCAGAGTGTGATTGTTCTTGTGGAGGTTAGAGTGTGGTTGTTCGTGTATTGGTCAGATAGTGGTTGTTCTTTTGGTTGTCAGAGTGTGGTTGTTATTGTGGTAGTCAGAGTCTGGTTGTTCTTGTGGTCAGAGTGTGGTTTTTCTTGTGGAAGTCAGAGTGTGGTTGTTCTTGTGGTGGTCAGAGTGTGGTTGTTTTTGTTGTGGTCAGAGTGTGGTTGTTTATGTGGTGGTCAGAGTATGGTTGTTCTTGGGGTCAGAGTGTGGTTGTTCTTGTGGTCAGAGTGTGGTTCTTCTTGTGGTGAGAATGTGGTTATTCTTGTCGTCAGAGTGTGGTTATTCTTGTGGTAGTCAGAGTGTTGATGTTCTTCAGGCCAGAGTGTGTTTGTTCTTGTGGTCAGAGTGTGGTTGTTCTTGTGGTAGTCAGAGTGTGGTTGTTCTTTTGAGTGAAGTGTGGTTGTTCTTGTGGTTGTTTTTGTGACTGGAGTGTGGTTGTTCTTATGGTCAGATTGTGGTTGTTCGTTAGGCCAGAGTGTGGTTGTTCTTGTGGTCAGAGTGTGGTTGTGCTTTAGAGCAGAATGTGGTTGTTTTTGTGGTCAAAATGTGGTTGTTTTTGTGGTCAGAGTGTGGTGATTCTTGTGACTGAAATGTGGTGATTCTTGTGGTGGGCAGAGTGTGGTTGTTCTTGTGACCAGAGTGTGATTGTTCTTGTGGATGTTAGAGTCTGGTTGTTCGTGTGGTGGTCAGGGTGTGGTTGTTCTTGTGATTGTCAGAGTGTGGTTTTTCTTGTGGTGGCCAGAGTCTGGTTGTTCTTGTGGTCAGAGTGTGGTTGTTCTTGTTGGGGTCAGAGTGTGGTTGTTCTTGTGGTGGCCAGAGTGTGGTTGTTCATGTGGTGGTCAGAGTGTGGTTGTTTTTATGGTGGTCAGAGTTTGGTTGTTCTTGTGGTTTTCAGAGTGTGATTGTTCTTGTGGTGGTGAGAGTGTGGTTGTTCTTTTGACTAAAGTGTGGTTGTTCTTGTGGAGGTCAGAGTGTGGTTTTTATTGTGGTGGTCAGATTGTGGTTGTTCTTGTGACCAGTGTGAGATTTTTCTTGTGGAGCTCAGAGTTTTGTTGTTCTTGTGGTGGTCAGAGTGTGGTTGTTCTAGTGGTGGCCAGAGTGTGGTTGTTCTTGTTGTGGCCAGAGTGTATTGTTTTAGTGGTGGTCAGAGTGTGGTTGTTCTTGTGGTCAGAGTGTGGTTGTTCTTGTTGTGGTCGGAGTGTGGTTTTTCTTTTGGTGATCAGCGTGTGGTTGTTCTTGTGGTGGCCAGAGTGTGGATGTTCTTGTGGTGGTCAGAGTGTGGATGTTTCTGTGATGTTCAGAGTGTGGTTGTTTTTGTGGTCAGAGTGTGGTTGTTCTTGTGTTCAGAGTGTGGTTGTTCTGGTGGTCAGAGTGTGTTTGTTCTTGTGCTCAAAGTGTGGTTGTTCTTGTGGTGGTCAGAGTGATTTTATTCTTGTTGTCAGAGTGTGGTTGTTCTTGTGGTCAGATCGTGGTTGTTCTTGTGGTGGTCATAGTGTGGTTGTTCTTTTGGCCAGAGTGTGGTTGTTCTTGTGGTTATCAGAGTGTGTTTGTTCTTGTGGTGATCAGAGTAAGATTGTTCTTGTGGTCAGAGTGTTGTTGTTCTTGTGGTGATCAGAGTGTTGTTGTTCTTTTCACCAGAGTGTGGTTGTTCTTGTGGAGGTCAGAGTGTGGTTGTTCTTATGGTGGTCAGCGTGTGGTTGTTTTTGTGGTGGTCAGAGAGTGGTTATTCTTGTGACTAGAGTGTGGTTGTTCTTGTGGAGGTCAGAGTTTGGTTGTTTTTGTTGTAGTCAGAGTGTGGTTGTTCTTGTGGAGGTCAGAGTGTGGTTTTTATTGTGGTGGTCAGATTGTGGTTGTTCTTGTGACCAGTGTGAGATTTTTCTTGTGGAGCTCAGAGTGTGGTAATTCTTGTGGTGGTCAGAGTGTGGTTGTTCTTTTAGTCTTCAGAGTGTGGTTTTTCTTGTGACCAGAGTGTGATTATTTTTGTGGAGGTCAGAGTGTGGTTGTTCTTGTGTTTGTCAGATTATGGTTGTTCATGTGGTGGTCAGAGTGTAATTGTTCTTATGGTGGTCAGAGTGTGGTTGTTCTTGTGGTCAGAGTGTGGATGCTCTTGTGGTGGTCAGAGTGTGGTTGTTCTTTTCACTAAAGTGTGGTTGTTCTTGTGAAGGTCAGAGTGTGGTTTTTATTGTGATGGTCAGATTGTGGTTGTTCTTGTGACCAGTGTGAGATTTTTCTTGTGGAGCTCAGAGTGTGGTTGTTCTTGTGGTGGTCAGAGTGTGGTTGTTCTTTTAGTCTTCAGAGTGTGGTTGTTCTTGTTGTGGTCAGAGTGTGGTGGTTCTTGTGGTCAGAGTGTGGTTGTTCTTGTGGTCAGAGTGTGGTTGGTCTTTTTTTCAGAGTTTGGTAATTCTTGTGGTGGCCAGAGTGTGGTTATTGTGGTGGTTAGAGTGTGGTTGTTTTTGTGGTGGCCAGAGTATGGTTGTTCTTGTGGGGGTCAGAGTGTGGTTATTCTTGTGGTGACCAGAGTGTGGTTGTTCTTGTGGTGGTCAGAGTGTGGTTGTTCTTGTGGTCAGAGTGTGGTTGTTCTTGTGGTGATCAGAGTGTGGTTGTTCTTGTGGTCAGAGTGTGGATGTTCTTGTTGTCAGTATGGATGTTCTTGTGGACAGAGTGCGATTGTTCTTATGACCAGAACATTCGCTAATCAGTTCACTTTTTGAGTCTATAATTTATGAGACAAGACGTATTTGACGTAACAAAATACATTCTATTATAAACATGGTGGAGATCACACCACGCAGTTGCTGTTTCTTTTTTGAACTTTGCGATCTCTCTCTGGTTGGGACATTTATTTGCTTCGCTACTAATTTATCTCAGTTTTTATTCTTTTTGTTTGCTTATAGTTCCAACAGATAGTTGACAAAGTGCAATGTTTTGTAAGTTGTACAATTATTCTCTGATATATATATATATATATATATATATATATATATATATATATATATATATATATATATATATATATATAAAACTAGTTCTCATCTAGTACATCGACACCAGCTACAAATGAACGCTGCGTGGGATGGTAGTTTCAGACACTGGCTTTCTAAAATGTAACGGCATATTTACGTAATTTATGAAACACCCACTGAATACACGCGTAAACTGACGTCATACTGAAGACAAGTGTGGCACTACTTCTGCCCCATTTGTAAGAAATGGCAGTTGCAAGAAATGGGGGCAGAAGTAGTGCCTCACTTGTTTACCGACACAATATAACGCACCGAGAGCGTGGCGCCACCTGCTCTACCGAAAAATATTGCGCCGGGGGCGTGTGAAAAGACTTCGCACAAACGCCGGCAAGACGTCGGCGCTGAAGTGCGACATTTGCGAGTATTCAAACCGGAATTAATCAGAACGAGGGGTAAGCTGCCATGTCACTTGTTGATCACACCCCTTACTGAAATACTTGGCCCTTCAATTATCAAGTGTTTTCTGATCTCCGTGGCGTGCCCCTCGTCACGAGACTCATAAACCCGTATCCGTGCATACGTCATCGGGGATTTCACAGCTTCGCTTGTGTTGGCTTGCACAATGAAATGTGATTGTGAGCTAATCCGGACCTTTAGCCAATTGACAATATTATACACGAAACCTTGATTTCCCATCGAGCATTTCTGTTTGTACACGTCTGTACTTTCATTACCTGTCGATGACCAGCCTCTTTTGGGTACACGTTTAAGTGCACGTCTGAACTTGCGTACATCTGACACATCTGTATTTGCCTTTGTTTTTACGTTACGAACAACGTTTGGGACCGGCAATGAACCAGTATCGCCATGATCGTGATGTTGTGCAAACCACGTTTCTGCACGCATGCGAAACATGGGCAGTCTGTAGCAGGCATGTTAGAAAACTTAATCATTTCCATGTAAACTGTCTCCACAGACTGCTCAGAATCGCCCAACTCTGTGGTCCTCATCAGGGCGAGAATCTCTGGTATCCCTGCACTGATGCAGAAAGTCCAGATCAGATGGACTGGACATGTCTGACGAGCGCCTCTCTACATAACTGTTGTATGGTGAGCTCAGAACAGGACAGCTGTCGCAAGGAGAACAAAAGAAACACTACAAAGACACTAAAAGTATCTTTAAATAATTTAAACATTGATGCCGCTGCCTGCGAGCTGCTTGCTTCCAACTAATCAGCCTGGCGCACTGCCATCACTTAAAGGCGCTTGCATTGCTGAGCATAGAACATTACTTCAAGGCAGGAAAAGCGAGCTGGACGAATTGCTAGCACTGTTCGTGTGTGCCATACGAGGGGCAGAGTTTGCCACGCTCAGAGAGGACTTGTAGTCAAACGCGGTCACATCGGAGTAAACATGTATGACGCTTTCGTTAAGAAAATAACTAACTAATGTCTTTAGGTATGCGTCAGTCATTTACGCGTGTATATGTGTGTCATTTACGTCATTTATGTGTGTGTCACTCATGGCGCGTATGTGTGTGTCATTCACGGCGCGTATGTGTGTGTCACTCACGGCGCGTATGTGTGTATCAGCTACAGCAGGTATATGTATGTCGGTCAGAGCGAAAATATGTGTGCTAGTCTTGGCGTGCATGTATGTATGTCAGTCACAGCATGTACGCGTGTGTCAGTCATAGTGTGTAGGTGTGTGTCATTCCTTGAGTGTATGTGTATTTGCCAGTCACAGAATGTATGTGCGTGTCAGTTACAGCATGTATTTGTATGTGTTAGTTATGGGGAGTATAGCTGTGTTGTATCACTGAAGGCTGCAGTAGAAGCAATGCTGACAGGCGAAAGCAATGAAAGCCAGATAGTCCTGTTTACAGATGCCCTGGCCGTGGTTACATCACTAAACAGCCAGAAAAATACTGAACTTAATGATTTAGGAGCAGTACTCTGTCAACTATGCCAGCAGTCCGCACCATAAAGAGTAGTGGTACAGTGGGTTCTATCCCACTGTAACATTCAAGACAACGAGGAGGCAGACAGACTGGTAAAAGAAAGTGCAAGACTACCACAACCATATTCTAGTGTGACCTACGAAGAGTCCAAAAGGTTTATTAGGGCCAGATACATGGCTAAATGGGAAACAACATACTGGCTACACAAAAAATGATGCCTATTACCAGTTGAACAGAAGAGAACAGGTCGTGGTCTTCAGACTCCGCACAGGCCACAATAGACTGAGGTACCACCTATTAAACAAATTGAAGATAGGTGGCACTGACGAATGCACCTGTGGTACAGGGAAAATGACCGCTGAACATCTGCTGCAAAATTGCCCGACATATGAGGGCCAGAGAAAGCACATGTGGCCATCACCAGTGGCAACACTAGACAAGCTCTATGGCAGTGTCGTCAGCCTCAGGATGACCGCTGCTTTTTTCGAAAAAATAAAGGTCGAGGTCTGACAGCGTACGAAGAAGAAGAAGAAACATGCTTGTTAATGTAGCCGAAGGCTGTCGTCTATCCGTAGTAGGTATTTTAAACTGATTGCGGCTTACTAGTCCTGGAGGAAGGTAAACATAATTTTGGTAGATTTTTAACTAGAATTTGGAATTGTGTCCTGGCAGCGGCCGTTTATCCTACTCTTTTCCACTTTTAAAGGTCAATGAATGTTGAACGTTCTCGACACTGCACACGGGAGTACGAACCCCACCCAGAGATCAAGGACAATTTTACCAGAGGATTCACGTGAAAAAATCCCGGTCTTGACAGTGGTTCGATCCCGCTACCTCCGTCATCCGAGGCGTCAACCTTACCTCGAGACCACTATTTTACCTCGAGTCAAGGTGCGATTTGGATTACCAGCAACAATCGACTAGTTCATCATTTGTGAGTTCCATTGGTGAAACTGTTGTAGCTTGAATCTGTGGGTTCGTGCACGTCATCACAATTTGGCTGGGCTATCTCCTCTACCTTCTGTGGCTACATGGAAACCGGTTTAATCATAGAGTTGTTATCACTATGTGGGTGGCTCTGATTCTCTCCTTGTAACACCACTTTGTAAATATCTGGAATATCATTTCTGTGTCATTCGTTATGAACATAGAGATTTGGTCCAGGTCATGCTACTTTTCCAACCTATTGGATGTCACACTCCCGCTGCCTTTCGGGATACCTGTTTACAGTAATGGCTTCGGGAGTAAACCCTGAAGAAAAATATGCATCCTGTGCTATCTCTTGATGATGTCTTTCCAATGATCAAAGGTAGCTCAGAACGAGATAGTGAGATTGACGTATTGCTCACTTTAATCAAAATCATAGCACTAGTCATCCATTTCAGCGGACATGGAGATGTTATGCACACGGCTAAACAAAGAGAGTAGTCATCATCATACGTGATGGACGAACAACATATGGTTGAGGCGCGAGATCCACTCGTTTGTGCATTTATTGTTGCCAGTATCCGTAAGAGTTAACGTCTTTATGACCGTTGGACAACGTGAGAGGAAGAAAGTACCAAGCCTGATATAAGTTAGAAGATCTGCGCGATACGTCAACCTCTTCACTTGAAGTCTGGTTTAGTAAAGCAGTGTTAATCGCTCTTTAATAAACAGATTTACCTTAAAGAATTCTAGGGTTGACTAGTACCATAAGAAACAAACCAGATTTTAAAAATCTCTACAGATTGCCAGTTCTTCTTCTTCTTCTTCTTCTTCGTACGCAGTCAGACAGTAACCATTATTTTTTCGAAAAAAGCGGCGGTCATCCTGATGCTGTCGCCGCTGCCATAGAGCTTGTCTTGCAGTTCCACTGGTGATGACCACATCTGCTCTCTCTGATCCTCGTATGTCGGGAAGTTCTGCAGCAGATGTTCAGCGGTCATTTTACCGTCCACATAGCCAGATCGTCTGCAAACATTGAGCTATGGACTCTCCTTGGTATATTCTCTGTAATGTAGTTTATATATACCAGGAAGAGTGTGGGTGACAGTACTCCCCCTTGGGGTACTCCCTGCTCGAGTGTCACCTTTTTGCTCATCTGCCCTTGTACTTGGACTCTGGCCGTTCTTTGTTTGAGGTAGTGGTTGATCCACTTGTACATTTTCCTACAAACATCACTTCTTCTTAGCTTGACTCTAAGTCCATCTTTCCAGACTTTGTCAAATGCCTTTTCCAGATACACCCAAACAGCTACTGTGTGTTTCTGTGTCTGGTAGGCATCTTCTATTTCCTGGGCTATGAGGATGACCTGGTCCTCAGTGGATCTGTGCTGTCTAAAGCCGGCTTGCTGTGGAATTAGTATTCGTTTTTCTTCCAGATGCCACATCAGTCTGGTGTTTATCATACGTTCCATCAGCTTGCCGACACAGCTCAGTAGGCTGATGGGCCTGTATCCATTTGGATCTGTTTTGTCCTTTCCTGTTTTTGGTACTGGTACCAGTACTGCGTCTTTCCATGTCTGGGGTACAATTCCCTTTTCCAGCTTTCGTTCAGGACCGATAGCAGTTTCCTCTTCGCTGTTTGGCCCAGCCCCATCAGCATTTCGTTTGTTATCCCGTCTTTTCCGGGAGATTTCCTTTTCTTTAATGTTCTCAAAGCCTCTTCCATTTCGCTCATTGTTAATTTAGCCATCATGTGCTCTTCAGGTGCCGTATTGATGTTGTCGTGCCCCTTTAGCTCTTCATTAATGTCTGTATGCCTATCTGCAGAGACCTCGATGTGGTTTGCTCTGGCATAGTGATCGACAAAAGCGTTTGCGGCTTTCTTACCGGTGAGCAAGCTTTCGCCCTGCTTGATGGTAATTTGTTTGTTTGACGAAGTTTCGTCGTTCATGGCTCTGACTAGCTTCCATAGCTTGTTCCCTTCTTTGTCTAGGTTTAAACTTTCCGTTTTGTTTTTCCAGCTTTCTCTTGCTGTTTGCTTGAAAGTGTATTTGTATTTCGCCGTGGCGGCTTTGAGGGCGATGTTTGCCTCCATAGATTGTTCTCGCTCTGCCATGTTCCTAGCATTTGTTGCTGCATCTTCCGCTTTCTGCAACTCATCATTCCAGTAGGGCTTATAGTTTTTCCTAGCTCCTCTTGGGATGGTTTCAGTGGCGGCTTGCATTATTGCCTTGCTTAGGCTTTCCACCATGGGCTTCATTTTGTTGTTTCGTGTGTTGATGGTTTCACACAGCCCATCTGTCAGGATTGCAAATCTGTCCCAGTCGGCTCGTTTGTAATTCCAACGTGGGAGCGGTTTTGTTTTCTGTGGGCCTACTACCATATCAATGTCTAGCCTGATCGGCCTGTGGTCGCTACCTGCCAGTTGGTTTAGCACCTGGCGGTCTATTTTATGGTGTATGTCCTGTGTGGAGAAAGGCAAATCTGGAGTCGATGTGGTACGCCATGTTCTAGAATAGAAACTAGGGGTATCCTCCGGCCATTGATTAGGGAGAGATTTGTATCTATCTCCCAATCTTCAACTTCGTCACCTCTGCTGTCTGTGTCAGAGTATCCCCATCTCTCCGAGTGGCTGTTGAAATCTCCAACTACTATGCAGTTAGAGTCTCTGACCTCCATACTCGAGAGCGATAGGTCTCTATTTGGTGGTCCGTACAGATTGAAAATGCGGAGCTTTGTCTCTTGGGCCATTATGTCAACTCCTACAATTTCTGCTTGTCCGGTGTGACTGACAGGTACCGCGCTACTCTGTATGCAGTTTCTGGTCAGTATCAGGACCCCTCCTTTGTGGCCTTCTCTATCGAGACGGAAGGTCTGGTATCCTCTGATTGAGAATTTATGATTATTGTTGAGGTGCGTTTCCTGGATACATGCCACGTCAATCTTACCTTCATGCAGGTGATGTGTTAGGGAAAGTTTTTTGTTAATGACTCCCTCCGCATTCCACTGTAGTATTTTGAAGGTCTTGAGTTTTTGGTCAATAAAGGTTGCCCCATAGCCATGTGCCTTGACTCTACGACACATGGGTGGGTGACCACCAGTAGTCAAGGGTGGGCCCCTTCGAGGCGTGAGGCCTGGCACTATCGCTGCCTGGCGGGACTGCGCAGGATGAGCGCCATACGTTTTTCTGATAGGTTGTACTGTCATCATACTGCGATTTACGTTGCACTGTTTTGTTAGGCTTGCGGCCTCGTTCATTCGATTTCAACAGGCGTTTCTGTAGGGATGCCCTCCTTAGCCTTTGGCTGTCCCCAGCCTATCTGCAAGGCAGCAGTTGTGTATGATTAGAGTTTTCTTACTTATGGAAGTTGTCTTACCAGACTAATGAGTCTTCACTACTCGTGTCTATAGGGTACGGTGATGATATGTGAGATGATATATGAGATATATGATATGGACTGGTTTACCCGGAAGAGATCGTCACGTCATGCAAGAAACGTAGCATTTGCATGTGAGTGAGGTATCTCTTTCTCCCTTTATTTTCTTGGCTTCTATGCAGGGATGGTACGCCTAGCATTCCCCGCCACCTGGGATGTTGACACAGTGGGGCAGGTGTGCAATGTCCGCTGGTCTGCATCTCTTCTGCGTCCATTGGTATGGCTGATAGCGTACAGAGGTAGATATCGAAGCAGAAGTGCATTTAACCAGGGGACAAGCCTGGTAATGTCACGGAGATGTTGTTTTTCTGGTTAGCGGACATATCTCGTGGTCAAGGAGTGAGTCTCGACAGTTCACAGTGAGGTGGCTGCTCTACTGTTTTCGATACCCCGACCAGGAACTAAGTCTTATTTTGGTGGTTTCGCACCCCATCGCCGTATAGGGTAAATATCGAGCAGCTATCCACCCGCTTTGATCAGCGGATGGAAGAGACCTCTTTCTGTGGCTCGACCTGGTAGGGTTGAGGCGCGATCCCCAGGTACCGACCATATCGAAGCCTCCCATTGCAGTGGTGCTGAGAATTTAGGCGGGATTCCGGCTAACAAGCGTCCGGCCGTTATCCCTCACATGGTAGCCTCGCGCCATTGGCTTATCAGCCTGGTACGTGAACCAAATGTCTGCGGTTCCTCTCGAGTTGAGCAGGATTTCCGTAGCAACGCCCTGTCATTTGTAGGGTAAAACTGACCTGTCTTCCGATGGTCTATTTCCAGCACCCGTTCATTTTTTGGCCAGGACGAATTAATCGAGGGCTTTTGTTTGTCCGTGACCAGGTATCTGGAGCCTGCGGTTTCCGCGGTGGTAAGGCACGGTTTCCCTAGCGATCCTTGATAAGAAGGTTAGAGAGCTGACCTGTCTTCCGTGGGTCTAATACCAGCACACGTTCACTATTAGACCCAACGAAAGTGCTCTCGATTTGTCAGTCGTTCTACATTGTTTGCGTCTTGAGTCAAATTAAGCCGCAGGCTCCACTCCTGATAGTGCTCTTCCGTCAATTCCTTTTTTAAACACTGGATGCAGACCAACCGAGCCCCAGAGGGCATAACCCCAGATTTCTGAGGGTTTAAATCCAGCACCAGTTCCATATTAGACCCAAGGAAAGTGGTCTCGGCATGTCAGTCATTTCAGTGTTTGGCCGTGTTGAGTCAAATTAAGCCGCACTCTCCACTCCTGGTGGTGCCCTTCCGTTAATTCCTTTAAGTTTCAGCTTTGCAACCATACTTCCCCCGGAACCAAAACACTTTGGTTTCCCGGAAGCTGCCCGCAGAGTCATCGAAGCAACTCCTGCGGATCGCTAGTCGGCATCGTTTATGGTCAGAACTACGACGGTATTTGATCGTTTTCGCGCCTCTGACTTTCGTTCTTGATTAATGAAAACATTCTTGACAAATGCTTTCGCAGTAGCTCGTCTTGCCGCGATCCAAGAATTGCATCTCTAACGCCGAAATACGAATGCCCCTGTTTGTCCCTGTTAATCATTACCTCCAGTTCCGAAAACCAACAAAATAGATCCGAGGTCCTATTCCATTATTCCATGCACCATTATTCAGTCAGCCGAGGCCTGCTTTGAACACTCTAATTTGTTAAAAGTAAACGCGCCGGCCACCCAGGACGCTCAGCGAAGAGCACCCGTGGGAGAGAGCCGGCAGACGGTAGGGCAGGAGACAACGGACAGTGAACCGGCGCGAGCCGGACCGCCCGCATGCGCATGAGATCAAACTACGAGCTTTTAAACTGCAACAACTTTAATATACGCTATTGGAGCTGGAATTACCGCGGCTGCTGGCACCAGACTTGACCTCCAATAGATCCTCGTTAAAGGGTTTAAAGTGTACTCATTCCAATTACGGGGCCTCGAAAGAGTCCCCTATTGTTATTTTTCGTCACTACCTCCCCGTGCCGGCAGTGGGTAAGTTGCGCGCCTGCTGCCTTCCTTGGATGTGGTAGCCGTTTCTCATGCTCCCTCTCCGGAATCGAACCCTGATTCCCCGTTACCCGTTACAAACATGGTAGGCATGTCACGTACCATCGACATTTGATAGGGCAGACATTTGAAAGATGCGTCGCCGGCACATGAGACCATGCGATCAGCACAAAGTTATCCAGAGTCACCAGTGGGGACGCCGCAACCCCGCGAGGGGAAACGATGATTGGTTTTGAACTAATAAAAGCGCTCTTTCCGCGAGGGTCGGAGCTTGGTAAGCATGTATTAGCTCTAGAATTGCCACAGTTATCCAAGTAGGATCGTGTCATCTAAGGAACCTTGACTGATTTAATGAGCCATTCGTGGTTTCACCGTGAGACAGTGTGAACTTAGACATGCATGGCTCAATCTTTGAGACAAGCATACGACTACTGGCAGGATCAACCAGATATCTGTCGGAGACGTACGCCAGTTCATTTAAGCACGTCCTGTTATATTTATTTTTTGTTTGCTAACCTGTTTCAGACAACTATCAAAAGTCTTCATCAAATTGAATCAGACAAAACATTGACCCAAGCCAAACATTGACCCAGACCAATATTGACCCAGACCAACATAGACCCATCCAAACATTGATCTGCATGTTCATCTGATAAGTAGGAATCATTAGCACATCTTGAGCAAGGTTTTTTTTTTTAAATTCAGGAAGGCAACAAATTATCATTTTGTGCACCATCTTCATTTCTGCTGATGTTCACAGTAAAGCTGATAACGGTCAGCTGTTAAGCTGATTGCGGGACTATTTGAAATAATTAACACGCAGAGCAACTCAATTATACTCTATAATGAATATCACCGGTTCAAAAAACACCATGATACAGTGGAATCCATGTGAATGCATATTTCAGATTGACATGGAAAATGATCTCAACCTGATATAGGTATAACTTATGAAGGAACCGGTTTACCAGGTGCATATAAAGTGACAGTAATGAAGCGTAGTACACGGGTCACCAACAAACCAGTGCATATAAAGTGACAGTAAGGAAGCGTAGCACACGGGTCACCAACAAACCAGTGTATATAAAATGACAGTAAGGAAGCGTAGCACACGGGTCACCAACAAACCAGTGCATATAAAGTGACAGTAAGGAAGCGTAGCACACGGGTCACCAACAAACCAATGCATATAACTAAACAAGTGACGTGAGATACCATCTTTTTAACAAACGGAACACTAAGAGCTGTTGATGAATGTGTCTAGGGCACTGCTACAACTGACTGCTGAATGTCTGCTACAAAAATGAAGAACAGAGAAAGCACTGGTTGCCGTTGTTCTTGTTTCGAATGCCAACAATGAATAGGTTACTCTTCTGTGCGCACTGAAAAGGACGTTAAGTGACGGGTTGCAGTAGCTTTTCTCATATCTCGAGCGTGCTGATGAAGGTGGATCGGGATCCTCTAGGCGGCTGTGCTATGATTGGCCTCATCTGCGTGCCGCTCACTACTACGGGGATTACGTCGAACTTCACTTTGCTAGCCAGACTATTGTCCTCGACAACAGCCCGTTTCCAGGACGACCAACGAGGAGGTCAGGTGAAGGTCTTGGCCAGTATATTTCTCCTGAGCCTGGCTAACATTCTCTCATCAGTCTGTCTTGCCTGATCAGACGTTAGGTTCATCGTCCTACTTGTTGCCGTCCCAAGCACCATCCAAGGACAAGCTTGTTGGAGACAAACGTAACCTCTTTTGTTAGGCGGAAATAGAGAATCATGGAAATGTGAACTAATGGCTTGTAAATATTAAGTTATAAACTTGGCATTCTTTCCAAAAGTCCCCTATTACAAATATTATATTTTGGTTGTTGCGTCTGATGTGCCTTACATATTCTGTCAATTATATTTGCATGTTATATCTTTCCTATTCAGTACTGTTTCTTAGTTCCTATTATTAACCAGAGCAGCATGTTTGTTCACATTTTTCTAAATGTTCACATTGTGCATGCAATTTTAGCATATATCGTGTCTTTTCTTGTATTTTCATGTCTGTCCCCATTCATACTGGTACTTTCATCATAGAACGGAAAGAATGGAACCACTGTATACGATGACTAACAAGAGTTGCACTCGGGTCTAGCAATCTGGTGGCTTAGAACAAATGCTACAGAAAAATTACTTTAGAGCGAACGTACAAGTGTTTTAATATAACATTCCTGTAAGTGCCCAGCAAGAAGAAGACAAGACAAATGTTAAAAAATCGTTTTCTCCGTGTCTGTTCTCTCAAATTTTGGAACTGTTCTATGCTCAGTTTTAATTCTTTTATTTTACTTATAATTTCTTCTTAAATCTATTCTTCTTCTTCTTCGTACGCTGTCAGACGTCAACCTTTATGTTTTAGAAAAAAGCAGCGGTCATCCTGAGGCTGTCGACACTTTAAATCAATTCATTGTTACTTTGTTGTTCTATAATGACTTTGTTGTTCTATAATGACTTTCATGTCTGTATTTTCTGCTTCTTACCATTCATATATACGAAGATAAAATTAGTAGAGTGGTAAATTAAGAGGTACCGACTGACAAATTGGGGAGCAACAAAATATGCTCTAGATGGATTCTAACTTGGCCTTGCTTAGCTCTTGCATGTGTAGGTGGTGACTGTGTTCAATTGTCCGAGTTATCTAATATTTACATGGACAGATTGAATAAGTTACCAATCAGTTGTTCTCACAAACCAGAAGTTTTAGAAGACAATGGTTCTTACACTGTCTTCTTCTTCTTCCTTGTCGTTCGTTCTCAAACTCAACTACTAAGTTTTCAGAATGATGTAGTCCGGGGAACAGAATACGTTGTCTTTACAGCTTGACTGCGATATTTTGCCCTTTCGAAAAGTGCAGCACATCCTACTTGAACACCGGATTAGCCTATTCTCTTCGATCCTTTTCGATTTGTTATGTATACTCGTGTATAACGAGGATAATGAATAACAAGCTGGTAAAGAGTACTGAGGCCTTCAAAATGTGGGTATATATAAAATTGGGTCGCATTTCTTGGAAAGAGAAGAAACGAAAAATGGAAGTATTTTTAAAAGTTGGGGGTGAAAAGAGAATTATTGACCGAAATGAAGATAAGACACTTACTTTTTGTTATATAACAAGCCATACATCCTTGTTGAAGACCATACTCGAGGGTAGGGCGGAAAGCAGTCGTTTAAGTGGCAGACAACGTTTTAAGTGGGTGGATAACATCAGGAGATTGACTAGAAAAAGACTGTCAGATTGCACCAGTACAGGAAGACACAAAGTACACGGGAGATCCATTACAACCGACATTCTATGCGGAGATGTCATTTGAACTGAAATGAACTTCGGTCTCTTCTCCTTAGCCAGTCTGCTCTGCTGCTGACTCTAGGGTCACCACGGGTAGGTGAAGAAGGTTATTGGCAGCTTTGGGTCGTTGGTCCAGGCGCTAGATGTAAACTTTGGGTCGCAGACCTCTACGGACTGCTCAGCAACTCGATCCCGTTCTTAGACTGTGTTGGAATGACGATGTTCGTCTATCACCGTTGATAAAGCACATCCGTTTTGTTAATCCGTTTAGAATGTTTAGTCAGTGAGAGAGTTCGAAGGTGACCGAGGAGTATCATGTGGGTCTTAAAATAACCACTGGTAGTGTGGATAGAGAATGTGCACCTTGTGTTTCATTTCATGAGTTTTTTTTGGTATACTGTCTCCATTGTTTAGATGTTATTTTAATGTATGCCTCGCCAGACGCTGTACCTTGACGAAGAGAAGTACGCCAGACTTCGGTCTTTGCGCAGCAGCTTCCCAGGTGTAACTGTAAATAAACAATGTCCGTGGATAATTAACGCCACTCGATAATGAAACAATGATTACAGTAGTGAAGATGGCCGATCAACAGCGCATGGCTGACAGAACTATTCATACTATGTGTCTTCATATCTTTGCCTCGAGGTTGTTTTTGTGAGCTACATAAAAACCGATAGCTGTCGACAAGTAGTTTACTTTTGTCGTTTTGAAATCATCATTTGTGCCTCTTTAAACAACACATTTAGTTAAATTTCAACAAGCCATGCCATGTTTTTTTTTGGAGACTATATTGCCCATTGATTGCAGTCTTATTTACTGTCTGACATTACTAATAATACTGCGTTAAACAGTAGGCACGTGACATTTAGTTGCTACTCAAACCCTTCACGTATACCCCCTTTAAATTTCTTTATGTAGATTATTCCCACAATTCACCTCATCATTGCATCGTGATCTATTTATACGCGTCACCTTCTCAGCGTCACATTTGTATCTATTTAAATAGTTCACTGTCTAATCATCGCATATTATCTATTTACACAGTTCACTTTTTATCATCTAGTTTAAATTATTTACGCATTGACAGTGTCATCCTCGCATATTATCTATTTACACAATTAATCTGTTAATTATATCATTTGATCTATGTAGTAGTCTTAGTGTGGTATTATTGATTCGACTGTATTTTGTCCTCGTTTGTTTCATTATCTCCACATACCCAGCATTTGCTCCAGGTGGCAGGTTGGAGAGCCTGTACATTGCCAGACCTGTCGTTGAACTTCCTCTGCAAATATGGCCTACGAAATCAAGGTACTGAAGAACAATATGCGTGGCTTATAGCAGATATAAACAAGTGCTACTCAACAAATATCACCCTTTTCTACCGGCCAATTAACATACAAATTGAACGTGGCGTACGATAGAGTGATACAATCTCTCTGAAACTTGTCAGCCCTTGATAACGTCCTCCGCACACTCCACTGGGATGATAGGGGTATTAACATAAACGGAGAAATGCTCAACCACTTCCGGTTTGCGGATGACATTGTCATCATCAGCCACAGCATCAAGGAAGCTGAGCAATGCCTAACAGCTCAACAATGGAAGACAGTTGGTCTAAAAATGAAGAAGGTGAAGACTGCATACTGAACAGTTTCCACTCCTGCGAGGAAATGCATCTTGGAACTGATTCCGTCGAAAATGTGAATTCGTACATCTACTTGGGCCAAGAAATGACGAACTGCCACAACTTGCATAAAGGTTCTCCCGAAGGTTAACTGCGGGGAGGTTCAACTTCAACCGCATCAAGACCGTACTTCAACAGATGGAAAACAAGAAAACAAAAGCTCACACCTTCAATAGCCTGGTCATTCGTCTATCCTGACCACGTTGAGACCGCTTTAATCTACATCCGACAAGAGAAACATGGCCATGGACGTCATTCCTTGTTTTGGAACCTACGAATTTTACCATCAGCGGAAATCCGCATCTAAGTTCGATCGCAACAGTCACGAGGAGAAAACCACGTGCACAATATTCTCGCTCTCATTAAAACCCCAAAGTACCAAATTAATTCTAAATGGCAAAATCCTGCAGCCAAACGACAACCCAACCTATCTGGGAGTCACATTTGATCGGCGCATGACATGGAAAAGTCAGATTGAGAGAAACCGAATGAAAGCCAGAGAAAGAATGGCGATCATGAGGAAACTTGCTGGCACAAGCTGGGGAGCAGACGAAGGCATACTAAAGAAACTGTACACTGGAAGAGTGAGACCAGTTCTCGAGTATGGCATTGCGGCATGGACAACAGCAGCGAAGGCGAACTTCGATAAAGTTAACAAACTTCAAAACCAAGCCATGAGAATTATAACAGGTGGCATGAAGTCAACGCCAATTGTAGAACTTGAAAAGATTACAAAACTGCAATCCATGACCGATAGAAGAGACTGCAGAGCCCAGCTGCAGTCAGAGAAACTCCGAAGACTGACGGACCACCCAATGTACCAGAGACTAAACAATTTGGGAAATGGGAAACTAAAGCGGAGAAACTTTGCAGAAATAGCCAAAGCAAAGATGCACGAAGATCCCATTAACGCACTAACAACACCAAAACCCATTACTACTGTACGAAAACCTATTTGGAGGCAGGATATATTTCCAGAGGTGGTAGAAAACATACCAGGTATTGCAAACAAAAACTGCCAGACTGAAAAAGAAAGGAGAGACACTACCCTAAGCTTCATTACGAAAAGCTACCCAAGCATGGGCTGGACCCATGCATACACCGACGGTTCTGTAACAAACACTACACAGAACGGAGGGGCAGGAGCATTCCTGAACCTACCAAATGGCAGAAAAATAACACTGTCATTCGCTACTGGTAAGTACACAAGCAATTTCAGAGCAGAGGCAGAGGCACTGAGGGCGGCAGTGGAAGAAATGGTAACACACAGTGAAAATGAGAGCCATATAGTCCTGCTGACAGATGGTCTCGAAGTAGTCACAGCGCTAAAAAGCCAGAAAAACACTGAGCTTAATGACTTAAGAGCAGCACTCTGCAAACTGTGCCAGCAGTCCGCACCAAAAAGGGTAGTGGTACATTGGGTTCCGTCACACTGCAACATCCAAGGCAACGAGGAGGCAGACAGACTGGCAAAAGAAGGTGCAAGGCTACCACAAACAGATACCAGTATGACGTACGAAGAGTCAAAACGGCTTATCAAAGCCAGATACATGACCAAATGGGAAACCGAACATACTGGTTACACCAAAAACGATGCCTATTACCAGTTGAACCGAAGAGAGCAGGTCGTTGTCTTCAGACTTCGCACTGGCCACAACAGACTGAGGTACCACCTATTCAACAAATTGAAGATAGGGTGTACCGACGAATGCCCGTGCGGTACTGGTAAAATGACCACTGAACATCTGCTGCAGAACTGCCCGACATACGAGGATCAGAGAGAGCAGATGTGGCCATTGCCAGTGGAACTGCAAGACAAGCTCTATGGTAGTGGCGAGAGTCTCAGGATGACCGCCGCTTTTTTCGAAAAAATAATGGTTACTGTCTGACTGTGTACGCAGAAGAAGATCGCAACAGTCTAGGCACTGGTAGTCTAACTCTCGTCTTCTCTCACTAATAGTAATACATTTACTCTCGTCTTCTCTCGCAGAAAGTAATACATTTACTGTCGTCTTCTCTCACAGAAAGTAATACATTTACTCTCGTCTTCTGTCACAGATAGTATTACATTTAGTCTCCTCTAGTCTCTGCTAGTGTTTGTAACACATTTCCAACTCCTGGAATATTTAATCACGGTCTGTTTACATCAATTACGCTTTCGGGAAGCGGCAAACAGCGCTCAGAGTTAAGCCCCCTTTTAAACGAAGGAGTCAAGCACGACGAAAGTGTTCCTATAGTGGATGTTAAATGGGCCGTCAAACTTCCGCTCCGCAAACGTCCCGAACATTTGTCCTCCAAATACAGATGCTATCTTCCGTATACGCCCTGAAATATTTCAAATATGTGGGGCATTTATATCCCTGAGTATGTACTGTATATGTCTGTCTTCATATATCTACGTATCTGACTATCTGCATATACACATATCTTTCAGAAACACATGCCGTATCATTTTAATAAAAATACACACAATTAGGTAGTTTGTGATGTTGTTCTTTATCATCACAACATCAATTTATGACACTATTTCCTTTATTGACTTGTTTGGGACATGAACTACTCAATTGTGTGTTATGCTTACCGGGTAATTAATTTGTAAACTGTTTATTGTGTCGCTGGATTCGACCGACAGACGGGTTTATGTTCACAAATTATTTCAAAGATGGCTGAACTACCATACAACTCACAGTGGGTGGTGACAGTGCTCTCCCGTCAGGGGCGATAACAACAGCGTCTTCTCTGAGCTTTGTATACTCTTAACACACCGAGGGCATGGAAGCTGGAGGCATGGATCTGGATTATTTATTGTCATACTGAACTCGTTCTCTTCTATCAGACTTAAAACGCCGTGTATCCCCGCTGTTCTTTTCGGATACGTTCCTTGTGTGAGTAATGAAACATGTCTGGCAGTATAGTTCCGTAGCCGGTAACGTTGGTTGAGTGTGGGAGACACTTGGTCAAAGTTCACTCAAGTGGGACTGCAGTCACTGAACGCAATTTTATTCAGGCCCAAATTCTTTTTCAACGTTTATCCGATGTGACTGATTCAACAGCAGTTTGACCTAATAGTTTATGGACTATTGATAGGAGGAGACGAAATTCGCATTTGGGACAATACCGGCATTCACCGAAAAGCTTCTGTGCAAGCAAACGATCACTGAATACTGTTTGGACGATATGTCGAACAGCATAAGCCAGAAATATATAGGAAATCATTGACGTGGGCTGAAGCTGGTCTATAGCTCTTATATCTTACAATGACCTCGCTTCCCTTTATAGTGGCGGTATTTGATAAATGTTTGAATACAGGAGCCGCCAGGTGATCAATGTCACAGGTGTCTTTAATTGGCCCTTATATAACCTTTATAAATAAAATAACACGCTTTAGTCATAACTGCCACAAGCAACGTAAAGAAATGTCACATATGGGACATACGTGCAGAGTTTAGTGACACACACAGCTGTACACGCATAATCACAGTGATACAACATCATCACGAGCTTGCTGTTGCCAGGTGGTCACATCTTCTACACACACGCACACAAACATATAAACACATTGATTATGAACACCAATGCGCTATGAACAATGTTGCTGGGTTATCATTAAAACTGTTTAAAACTTAATTTAGAAGAAACTACAATTGTACACAATATAATATTGGACGGACACTAACAATTCAGAGTATCAAATTACCGTATGACGATTATAGTTCCTGTTTCTCTATGCTGCCTTTGTCAATACTAAAATTACCGGATGGAGATCACAGTTCATGTTTCTCTTTGCTGCCTTTGTCAATATTCTGAACAAACTATACAGTATTTTATGTTCTAGCATGTTGAATATGACGTGGACAAAAACCTACAAGTTAGCAAAATGAAAGCCCATGCCAAATATAGTGACTCTGGAACTCGAGTTGTCGGCATTCATCAGCAGCGTACATTTTCTTCGGAGACATTACCCTCGCTTATAAACACACTAGCTGGTGTATCCGGGTTGGCCTTGGACAATTAGAAGAGTAGTTCATTTTAAAATTCCTCTTTCCGAAAACCTTCAGCTCCTTACATTCCTAAAGTCCTCTGACCTGTCCATGTCTTCCATTTTCAACAAACCCATCTCTCTACCCATCTCATCACTCCTCAATTCTCCCATATTCCTTAACACCCTTCTCATTTCGCCCAATTTTGACAACTCAACCCGTACATTTCATCCCTCTCCGCTAAACCTGTATATCTCATCCTCCCCTGAACCTTGCCAATCATCAGCTAATTGATTTCACAGGACTCTACTTAAGATTCTTAGCCTTCTCATCAAGAACTAAATGTATGTCTCATTAGTTTATTTCTGACTTCGCTTTTTCTTTGTTAGTTCATTTCTCTGATGTATATGAGCATTGTTTTAAACAGCAATATTGTCTTTTCTACTGACACGTGTAAGGTATACTAGATATTTTGAAAATCATATTAACTGCAAGAGTTGCTTTGTCTCATCACTTATGTTGCTTTGTCTCATCACTTATGTTGCTTTGTCTCATCACTTATGTTGCTTTGTCTCATCACTTATGTTGCTTTGTCTCATCACTTATGTTGCTTTGTCTCATCACTTATGTTGCTTTGTCTCATCACTTATGTTGCTTTGTCTCATCACTTATGTTGCTTTGTCTCATCACTTATGTTGCTTTGTCTCATCACTTATGTTGCTTTGTCTCATCACTTATGTTGCTTTGTCTCATCACTTATGTTGCTTTGTCTCATCACTTATGTTGCTTTGTCTCATCACTTATGTTGCTTTGTCTCATCACTTATGTTGCTTTGTCTCATCACTTATGTTGCTTTGTCTCATCACTTATGTTGCTTTGTCTCATCACTTATGTTGCTTTGTCTCATCACTTATGTTGCTTTGTCTCATCACTTATGTTGCTTTGTCTCATCACTTATGTTGCTTTGTCTCATCACTTATGTTGCTTTGTCTCATCACTTATGTTGCTTTGTATCATCACTTATGTTGCTTTGTCTCATCACTTATGTTGCTTTGTCTCATCACTTATATTGCTATGACAAAAATCATTTATAAGAAAGTATACGATTTGCCGGTTAGTATCACTGCTTGATGAACGAACGTTGTTCGAAGTTATCAGCAGCAGAAACGCAGATAGTTACAAATCACCAAGTCCATGTCTTGACTCACAAAAGCCACATTTCTTGAAAATTGCTTTTGAATTGGAAACTATTAATTGCAAGCAGGCGATGTGCGAGTGACGTGCATTAAATAATGTTCAATACTTTCTATTGGACAGCGTTACCACGTAAAAACGACTCTTTCCAGTTTCGTGAGATTATTTTTCGCACAACTTGTAACTAACATCTTCTAAATTGTGCATGTAACTGTAGCAGGTCGTGTGCAGTTTGTTAACAATATGAAAATATTTTTAAATAATATAACACACACATTCTTGCATGCCAAATATGAAGGTAGTGACATACAGACGTATTTATTTAGTGATATACTCACACATACCATACAGTCACATCTTGTAAATGCACATATGCGTAGTGGCATACCATACAGTCGCATCTTGTAGAGGCACATCTGTGTAGTGGCATACCATACACGCACATCTTGTAGTGGCACATCTGTGTAGTGGCATACCATACACGCACATCTTGTAGAGGCACATCATTGATTAGTTTCAGCCTCCCCCTCCACCCCTTTGTTAATTTATAATATCCTAAGTACTGATGTTTCTAAAGCCACGATGTCAGCTCTGTCATTTTGGTAAAACCCAGCATGACTAGAACCACACACCAGCTTGAATGTTTGATGCTTCCAAGTCCTAAACACTCCCATGACGAAAGTATTTCTTTGGTAGCAGAAACTGAAAATGACATAACGAGGACTCAAATAGCCACTTTAGAGGCTGAAATAACGATCGCAATGTCAACTCTAAAAATGGAGGTTGTTTGTCATGGATGCCCACTCTTGGCTCAGAAACGAAGTTATCTCTCTAACAGGAAAGCTATTTTCCGATTTTTACCACATGACAAATGTCCGTCGATATGTAGGATAGCATTGGATCACGCGTATTTTCCTGTATCATTTGTTTCCAGGCAAAGAACAGATAAGCCCCTAAAGTGAGTCCTTATTAAATTAAAATCATTCAACTCCCTGCAGATCATTTCTTCAACAAATACTCGCCTAGTCTGTCTAATATGCGCCCTCATTTCCAGATCATCCCACGTCTTTGCTGTCATTTTTAAGTTGACGTCCTTCTACTTATCTTACCACGAAGATTACAGAACAGCGACTGTCTTGTAATACTATCAGCTGGTTTCTGTAATGTATGTCCTACCCATCATAAACACCTTATTCTCACTTCTAGTCCCACTTGATTGTTTTATTCTTTCCCACAGTTTTATATTAGGGACTTTATCATTGGAATTATATTCCCTCAATTCGGCGCAAGGATTCATTGATAAAAGCTTGGACCTGTTTAGTTGTACTTTTCTTTGTTCTCCACGTCCCAAATCCAGTCATCAGGTGTTATTTATATTTATTATAACTGTACCCTAGGGACGATGACCAAAATGTTTGAGACAAAATAGAAACCATTGAAATGAAAGTGTACAAAAGAATGGGTCGCATTTCTTGAAGGAAAAAACATAAGAAGTCCTTACGAGATTCAGTTCAGTTCAGTTCATTCCGTAACCCATCAGGTCGTTGGGGCACACATGAAGACATGAAAATCCCAAGCCAGCTCTCTCTGTATGTCGCCGCCTGACGTATCTCACCGTGACGAAGGCCTGACCACTCAGCGATGTTGTCCACCCATCTATTCCTTGGACGTCCTCGCCCTCTCTGTCTCGGTACGGATCCAAAGAGTATCGAGTTGGGAATTCCGTTGGATCTCGCGACGTGCCCGCACCAGACCATCTTTCGTCTTTTGATAGTTGTGAACAGATCTTCAAAAGGACCAATAGCGTCTTCAACTCTCTGACGGATGTCTACGTTCGTGACACGATCCTTATATGTAACATTTAGGAGTTTTCTATAGCACCGTATTTCCATTGCACGTATTCTGTTCTGGATATCTGCTGTAATGGTCCAGGTCTCGCAGGCATACATAAATATTGACAGCACCAAAGCGCGCAGTAGTCTGACTTTTAAGCCGAGGGCGAGGCGCTTGTCTCGCTAAATAGGTTGCAGCCTAGTCAGCGCCGCTGTTGTTTGTGCTATTCTGGCAATTACCTCTGGCTTCGAACCCTCTTCGCTGATCAACGATCCAAGATATTTGAAACGTTTCACCACCTCAAGTACCTGCCCATTTGCCTCTATGACAGATTGAAACCCTGCATCTGGGGTAGTTGTCTCGCCACCGCGATTAAATTTTAACCAGTGTTCGTAAAGCGATCTCAGTCCCGCCAGGCGGAGCGATAGCGCGGGCTTGCGGAAAACGCTTGCCCGCCTTTCCCCGTTGAGGTATCGGGATGCGGTTTTTTTTGGCGTCTCCTCCGCCGAGGTGCGCTGCTCTGGTCCGTATCGAGAAACGTTGTCAGTCGGTGGTGATTTATCTAAGGCTTATAGCAGAGCTCGACAGTTCGTCTCACTGGTGGTCAGACTCTCGCAAAGAGCTTGTGATCGGCAAATGGAAAGCAGGAATCGTGCCTGAAGGCCCTGTGTTCTCCCGGGTACCAACTCTCGGGAGAAGGGCAGGCCGGCAGGCCAAATTGTCTCTAGTCCCAGTGAAATTCAACGCCGGGGTCGTTGGGATCCGTTCTACACAGAGCGCTGCCATCCCTCCTCGAGCGAGCCCGGTCGGTCGGTCGTCTGGTGTGTTTAGAAGCCCCTGCCAGGCGGTCCTAGGTGGACGGAGTGAGGGACGGGGGGGGGAACAACCGTTCATCAGTCGGTCCCTGCGGCCGTCCCAGTGAGGCTTTTTACACACCTGTCCTCCGCCGACCGGTGTGTGCGGTACGTACGTCTTCGACAGATATCTGGTTGATCCTGCCAGTAGTCACATGCTTGTCTCAAAGATTAAGCCTTGCATGTCTAAGTTCACACTGTCTCACGGTGAAACCGCGAATGACTCATTTAATCAGTCGAGGTTCCTTAGATGACACGATCCTACTTGGATAACTGTGGCAATTCTAGAGCTAATACATGCTTACCAAGCTCCGACCCTCGCGGAAAGAGAGCTTTTGTTAGTTCAAAACCAATCGTCGTTTCCCCTCGCGAGGTTGCGGCGTCCCCACTGGTGACTCTGGATAACTTTGTGTTGATCGCATGGCCTCATGTGCCGGCGACGCATCTTTCAAATGTCTGCCCTATCAAATGTCGATGGTACGTGACATGTCTACCATGTTTGTAACGGGTAACGGGGAATCAGGGTTCGATTCCGGAGAGGGAGCATGAGAAACGGCTACCACATCCAAGGAAGGCAGCAGGCGCGCAACTTATCCACTCCCGGCACGGAAAGGTAGTGACGAAAAATGACTATATGGGACTCTTTCGAGGCCCCGTAAATGGAATAAGTACACTTTAAACCTTTTAACGAGGATCTATTGGAGGGCAAGTCTGGTGCCAGCAGCCGCGGTAATTCCAGCTCCAATAGCGTGTATTAAAGTTGTTGCAGTTAAAAAGCTCGTAGTTGGATCTCAGGCGCAGGCGGGCGGTCCGGCTCGCGCCGGTTCACTGCCCGTTGTCTCCTGCCCTACCGTCTGCCGACTCTCTCCCACGGGTGCTCTTCGCTGAGTGTCCTTGGTGGCCGGCGCGTTTACTTTGAAAAATTTAGAGTGTTCAAAGCAGGCCTCGGCTGCCTGAATAATGGTGCATGAAATAATGGAATAGGACCTCGGTTCTATTTTGTTGGTTTTCGGAACTGGAGGTAATGATTAACAGGGACAAACGGGGGCATTCGTATTGCGGCGTTAAAGGGGAAATTCTTGGATCGCCGCAAGACGAGCTACTGCGAAAGCATTTGTCAAGAATGTTTTCATTAATCAAGAACGAAAGTCAGAGGCACGAAGACGACCAGATACCGTCGTAGTTCTGACCATAAACGATGCCGAATAGCGATCCGCAGGAGTTGCTTCGATGACTCTGCGGGCAGCTTCCGGGAAACCAAAGTGTTTGGGTTCCGGGGGAAGTATGGTTGCAAAGCTGAAACTTAGAGGAATTGACGGAAGGGCACCACCAGGAGTGGAGCCTGCGGCTTAATTTGACTCAACACGGCCAAACACTGAAATGATTGACATGCCGAGAGCACTTTCGTTGGGTCTAATATAGAACGGGTGCTGGAATTAGACCCTCGAAAATCCGGGGCTATCCTCTCGGTAGCTTGATTGTCTCGCATCTAGTGTTCGCTAAAGGAATTGACGGAAGGGCACCACCAGGAGTGGAACCTGCGGCTTAATTTGACTGCACACGCCAATACTGTAGAACGACTGACAAATCGAGAGCACTTCCGTTGGGTCTAATAATGAACGTTTCCTGGTATTAGACTCAAGGAAGACAAGTCAGCTCCTTAACATTCTAATGAAAGAACGCTACGGAAATCGTGTTTAACCCCGCAGAAATCACAGATTTCAGATACCTGGTCATTGACAAACAAAAAGCCCTCAATTAATTCGTTTGGTCAAATAGTGAACGGGTGCTGGAAGTAGACCATCTGAAGACAGGTCAGTTTTACCCTACTAATGACAGGGCGTTGCTACGGTAATCCAGCTCAATTCGAGAGGAGCCGCAGACATTTTGGTTCACGTACCAAGCTGATAAGCCAATGGCGCGAGGCTACCATGTGAGGGATTACGGCTGAACGCCTGTAAGCTGGAATCCCGCCCAAAATCTCAGCACCACTGCAATGGGAGGCTTCGACATGGTCGGGACCTGGGGCTCGCGCTCCAGCCCTATCCGGTAGAGCTGCAGAAAGAGGTCTCTGCCGTCCGCCGATCAAAGCGGGCCGATAGCTGCTTGATATTCACCCTATACGGCGATGGGGTGCGAAACCACCTACATAAGACTTAGTTCTTGGTCGGGGTGTCGAAAAAAGTAGAGCAACCACCTCACTGTAAACTGTCGAGACTCAACCAATGACCATGAGATTTGTCCGCACACTAGGCGAACAACATCTCCGTGACATTACCAGGCTTGTCCCCTGGTTAAATGCACTTCTGCCTCGATCTCTACCTCTGTACGCTTTCAGCCATACCAATGGACGCAGAAGAGATGCAGACTAGCGGACATTGCACATCTGCCCTATTGTGTCAACCTCCCAGGTGGCGGGGAATGCTAGGCGTACCATCACTGAAGATGTGCCGAGAAAAAAAAGGAGCAAAGAGGTACCCCGCCCATATGCACATGATACGTTTCTGGCAGGACGTGACGATCCTGGGATACAGACACACTGGACTGCCTCTCTTCCGGGTTAGTACAAACCAGTACATAGTCCATATCATATATCATATCTCATATATCATCACCGCACCCTGCAGACACGAGTAGTGAAGACTCGTTAGTCCTGTAAGACAACTTCCATAAGAGAGACAACTCTTATCACAAACAACTGCTGCCTTGCAGAAAGGCTGGGGATAGCCAAAGGCTAAGGAGGGCATTCCTACAGAAACACCTGTTGAAATCGCATGCACTGGACCACAGGCTTAACGAAACAGTGCAACGTAAATAGCAGTATGATGACAGTACAACTGATCAGAAAAACGTATGGCGCTCATCCTGCGGAGTCTCGCCAGGTAGCGAGAGTGCCGGGCCTCATGCCTCGAAAGGGCCCAACCTTGACTACTGGTGGTCACCCACCCATGTGTTGTGGAGTCAAGGCACATGGCTATGGGGCAATTTCTATTGACCAAAAACTCAAGACCCTCAAAATACTACAGTGGAATGCGAAGGGAGTCATTAACAAAAAAGCTTTCCCTAACACATCACCTGCATGAAGGTAAGATTGACGTGCCATGTATCCAGGAAACGCACCTCAACAATAACCATAAATTACAATCAGAGGATACCAGACCTTCCGTCTCGATAGAGAAGGTCACAAAGGAGGGGACCTGATACTGACCACAAATTGCATACCGAGTAGCGCGGTATCTGTCAATCACACCGGACAAGCAGAAATTGTAGGAGTTGACATAATGGCTCAAGAGACGAAGCTCCGCATTTTCAATCTGTACAGACCACCAAATACAGACCTATCGCTCTCGAGTATGGAAGTCAAAGACTCCAACTGCATAGTAGTTGGAGACTTCAACAGCCACTCGGAGAGATGGGGATACTCGGACACAGACAGCAGAGGTGACGAAGTGAAAGATTGGGAGATAGACACAAATCTCTCCCTAATCAATAGGCCGGAGGGTAGCCCTAGTTTCTATTCTAGAACATGGTATACCACCTCGACTCCAGATTTGGCCTTCTCCACACAGGACATACACCATAAAATAGACCGCTAGGTGCTAAACCAATTGGCAGGTACCGACCACAGGCCGATCAGGCTAGACATTGATATGGAAGTAGGCCCACAGGAAACAAAACCGCTTCCACGTTGGAATTACAAACCAGCCGACTGGGACAGATTTGTAATCCTGACAGATGGGCTGTGTGAAACCATCAACACACTAAACAACAAAATGAAGCCTATGGTGGAGAGCATAAGCAAGGCAATAATGCAAGCCGCCACTGAAACCATCCCAAGAGGGGCTAGGAAAAACTATAAGCCCTATTGGAATGATGAGTTGCAGAAAGCGGAAGATGCAGTCACAAATTCTAGGAACATGGCAGAGCGAGAACAATCTATGGAGGCAAACATCGCCCTCAAAGCCGCCACGGCGAAATACAAATACACTCTAAACCAAATAGCAAGAGAAAGCTGGGAAAACAAAACTGAAAGCCTGATCCTAGACAAAGAAGGGAACAAACTATGGAAGCTAGTCAGAGCCATGAATGACGAAACCCCTTCAAACAAACAAATTCCCATCAAGCAGGGCGAAAACTTGCTCACTGGTAAAAAAGCCGCAAACGCTTTTGTCGAACACTATGCCAGAGCAAACCACATCGAGGTCCCTGCAGATTGGCATACAGACATTAGTGAAGAGCAAAAGGGGCACGACAACATCAATACGGTACCTGAAGAGCATATGATGGCCAAATTAACAATGAGTGAAATGGAAGAGGCCATGAGAACATTAAAGAAAAGGAAATCTCCCGGAAAAGACGGGATAACAAACGAAATGCTGATGGGGCTGGGCCAAACAGCAAAGAGGAAACTGCTATCAGTCCTGAACCAAAGCTGGAAAAGGGGTATTGTACCCCAGGCATGGAAAGAGGCAGTACTTGTACCAGTACAAAAAAACTGATGGAACGTATGATAATCACCAGACTGATGTGGCATCTGGAAGAAAAACGAATACTAATTCCACAGCAAGCAGGCTTTAGACAGCACAGATCCACTGAGGACCAGGTCATCCTCATAGCCCAGGAAATAGAAGATGCCTACCAGGCACAGAAACACACAGTAGCGGTTAGGGTGGACCTGGAAAAAGCATTTGACAAAGTCAAGACCGACTTAGAGTCAAGCTAAGGAGAAGTGAAGTCTGTGGTAGAATGTACAAGTGGATCAACCACTACCTCAAAAAAAGAACGGCCAGAGTCTAAGTACAAGGGCAGATGAGCAAAAAGGTGACACTCGAGCAGGGAGTACCCCAAAGGGGGAGTACTGTCACCCACACTCTTTCTGGTGTATATAAACAACGTTACAGAGAATATACCAAGAAGAGTCCATAGCTCAATGTTTACAGACGATCTGGCTGTGTGGACCTCCGAAAAGAATCTCACAATAGCAAGAAATCGGATGCAGCAGGCCCTAACATCGCTGGAAGAGTGGGCGAACTCATGGCTGGTCAAAATAAACGAGGAGAAAACCTTATGTACAATATTATCGCTTTCAATCAAACTCCAAAACACCAAATTAAGTTTAAATGGCAAATTCCTGCAGCCGAACGACAACCCAAACTATCTGTGATTCACATTTGATCGGCGGATGACATGGAAAAGTCAGATCGAGAGAAACCGAATGAGAGCCAGAGAAAGAATGGCAATCATGAGGAAACTTGCTGGCACAAGCTGGGGAGCAGACGAAAGTATACTAAAGAAAATGTACACTGGAAGAGTGAGACCAGTTCTCGAGTATGGCATTGCGGCATGGACAACAGTAGCAAAGGCGAACTTCGATAAAGTTAGCAAACTTCAAAACCAAGCCATGAGAGTTACAACAGGAGGCATGAAGTCAACGCCAATTGAAGAACTTGAAAAGATCAGAAAACTGCAATACAGGACCGATAGAAGAGACTGCAGAGCCCAGCTGCAGTCAGAGAAACTCCGAAGACTGACTGACCACCCAATGCACCAGAGACTAAAATTTGGGAAATGGGAAACTAATGCGGAGAAACTTTGCAGAAATAGCCAAAGCAAAGATGCACGAAGATCCCATAAACGCACTAACAACACCAAAGCCCATCACTACTATACGAAAACCTACCTGGGGGCAGGATATATTTCCAGAGGTGGTAGAAAATATACCAGGTATTGGAAACAAAAACTGCCAGACTGAAAAAGAAAGGAGAAATACTACCCTAAGCTTTATATCGAAAAACTACCTAAGCATGGACTGGACCCATGCATACACCGACGGTTCTGTAACAAACACTACACAAAACGGAGGGGCAGGAGAATTCCTGAACCTACCAAATGGCAGAAAAATAACACTGTCATTCGCTACTGGTAAGTGCACAAGCAATTTCAGAGCGGAGGCAGAGGCACTGAGGGCAGCAGTGGAAGAAATGGTGACACATAACGAAAATGAAAGCTATACAGTCCTGCTTACAGACAAGACCATCTGGGCTTACAGACAAGACAAGACAAGACTGCTTGGAGACAAGACTAAGGGAGGTGTCGTTTTATTATACTGTATAAATTCTGTTAATATAACGATCAAAGATTATTTATCATGTGGTAACAAAAATGAAAGTGTATGGGGAGAAATAGAAAGTGGGGGTGAAAAAACAGTGATTGGAGTGTGCTATAGATGTCCATCAAGTCAAAAAGAGGACGATGAGGAGCTGATTAGTAGCATAGCAAAGGCAAGCAAAGGGAAATTATTATTAATGGGAGATTTCAACTATCCAGAAATAAAATGGGATATGGTAGAAGCAGTTGTAGAGTCAAAACCTTTTGTTACGTGCATAACTGACAATTTTTTAATTCAACATGTAGAAGCAGCCACCAGAGGCAAAAACATACTCGACCTAGTTTTTACCACAGAGGAAAATATGATTGAAAACGTTACCGTTGGGGAACTATTTGGCTCAAGTGACCATCAAATCATCCGTTTGGATCTTATTGCAGGGAAAGAAGTAAACATAAACACGCGAACATACGACTACTCTAAGACAGATGTTAAGAGGATGAAAGAGGCAGCGAACCACATAATCTGGAAAGATATTATTGTAGGAACAGATGTTGAACAGGAGTGGGAAAGTTTTAAAACAGTTCTAGAAACGCTAAAAGAGGAATGTGTTCCATGTAGGGAGGTAAACCCCAAGCGTAAAAAGTGGATAACTAGATTTGTAGTGAAATGTAGAAGAGCAAAAAATAAAGCATGGCAAAAATATATAGAGGCAGGTAAATCAAAAGAAACATATGTAAAATATTTGGACAAGCAGAACATATCTCAGAAAGCGAATAAAACAGCAAAAATAGACTTTGAAAAAAAACTTGCTCAGAGGATCAAGACTGACAGTAAAAGCTTCTTTTCTTATGTTAGAAATAAACGAAGAACGAAAGACAAAGTAGGCCCTCTCATAGACAGTACAGGGAAAATAATAAGTGAGAATAGGGAGGCTGCTAATCTGCTTAATCAGGACTTTGGCACAGTCTTCACAAGGGAGGACTGCTCCGAGATCCCAGAGCCTATAGATATTTTTCAAAGAGACATGGATACAGCGGGATTAAGATCAATCTGTATTACAGAGGAAATGGTTTTTAAAAAATTGGAGGGGTTGAAAGTGAATAAATGTCCAGGTCAAGATGGTATTCACCCAAAATTGCTGTATTAAATTAGAAACCAACTAGCAAAACCATTGGCTATATTATGTTCTCAATCACTTACAAAAGGGATTGTTCCACGGGATTGGAAAGATGCAGGAGTGATCCCCTTATTCAAAAAAGGCAAAAAATCAGATCCGGCAAATTATAGACCGGTGAGTTTAACGAGCATAGTCTGTAAATTGTTAGAGTCAATAATCAAAGAAAACATTGTAATGCATTTAGAAAAATTTAATCTAATTAGAAATAGTCAGCATGGGTTTACTAGAGGGAGATCATGCTTAACAAATCTATTAGAATTCATGGAGGAGGTTACTAAAATCATAGATAAAGGGGAGCCAGTGGATGTTATTTATCTAGACTTTGCAAAGGCCTTTGATAGAGTACCTCATCAAAGATTATTTCGAAAGTTAAAATCACATGGAATAGGTGGCGAAGTTGCCAAATGGATTGAAAATTGGTTAACGGGAAGAAGGCAGAGGGTGGGCATAAATAAGGAGTACTCTGAGTGGAGTGAAGTGAAAAGTGGTGTGCCACAGGGCTCGGTTTTGGGACCAATTTTGTTCTTGATATATATAAATGATTTGGACATTGATATGAGATCCATGATTGCAAAATTTGCTGATGACACAAAACTATGCAGTAGTGTCTCATCTAAAGCGGAAGTGGATATATTGATGTCGGATTTAGATAAAATTCGAGAATGGTCTGTAAGCTGGCAAATGGAGTTTAATGTAGATAAATGTACAGTCATCCACATGGGTAGATCCAATATGGAACATAAATACAGAATGGGAGAAAACAATATTAGAAAGATAGATAAGGAAAGGGACCTAGGGGTTATAATAGATCATACAGGAAAGGTGAGTGAGCAAGTTAAGGTAGCATTGAAAAAGCAAATGCAATGTTAGGTATGATAAAAAGAAATATTAAACATAGGAGCAAGGAAGTGATCGTCAAACTGAATAAAGCTTTAGTTAGACCTAGATTGGAGTACTGTGTACAGGTGTGGAGTCCTGATCATAGAGGGGACATAAACATGCTAGAAAGAATACAAAAAAGAGCGACAAAGATGATAGTTGGATTCCAGAATTACAGTTATGAGGAACGACTCAGAAAAACGGGCCTGCAGTGTCTCGAAGAGAGAAGAATTCGTGGTGACTTAATACAGGTTTATAAGATGATCAGAGGAATCGATAAATTAGACTATAACAAGTTTTTTTAAAATACAGCCACCTACAATAACACGAGGGCATAGCTACAAGCTGATTAAAGAGAGATCCAGGTTAGATATTAGGAAATATTTTTTTAGTCAGAGAGTGGTGTCTGCTTGGAATGCATTGCCGGGGGAGGTGGTGGAGGCAGGGACAGTTAATGCGTTTAAGAATAAACTGGATGCGCTTAGATTTTAGAGCAAGGTGATGTAAATGTGACTGGTTGTATACAGACTCTGCAGGGTCTTCTAAACCAGTATAAAGACGTTAAGTTAAGTTAAGATGATCTGGCCGTAGTCACAGCGCTAAAAAGCCAGAAAAACACTGAGCTTAATGATTTAAAAGCAGTACTCTGTCAACTATGCCAGCAGTCCGCACCAAAAAGGGTAGTGGTAAAGTGGGTCCCATCACACTGCAACATCCAAGGCAACGAGGAGGCAGACAGACTGGCAAAAGAAGGTGCAAGACTACCACAAACAGATACTAGTATGACGTACGAAGAGTCAAAACGGCTTATTAAAGACAGATACATTACCAAATAGGAAACCGAACATACTGGTTACACCAAAAACGATGCTTATTACCAGTTGAACAGAATAGAGCAGGTCGTTGTCTTCAGACTTAGCTCTGGACACAATAGACTGAGGTACCACCTATTCAACAAATTGAAGATAGGCGGTATCGACGAATGCCCGTGTGGTACCGGGAAAATGACCGCTGAACATCTGTTGCAGAACTGCCCGACATACGAGGATCAGAGAGAGCAGATGTGGCCATCACCAGTGGAACCACAAGACAAGCTCTATGGCAGTGTCGACATCCTCAGGATTACCGCCGCTTTTTTCGAAAAAAATATTGGTTACTGTCTGACTGCGTACGAAGAAGAAGAAGAAGAAGAAGAAGCCCTGCAACGTTATTGGTCATGAGTTTTGTTTTATCAGCATTTATTTCCATACCAAAACTCAGGGCCGTTCTATCCAATCTACCAATCAACTCCTGGAGTTCCCTCTCTGTGCCTGCCAGTACATCAATATCATCAGCAAAGCGGAGGTTTGTGATACGCCTTTCACCTCCATTATTCTCTACAAGAAGATATTGAAGAGTGTGGGGGAGAGTATACAACCCTGTCTCACACCCACCTTCGTATGGAACCAGTCGCCTAGCGTTCCCTCTACTGACACAGCGCTGGTCGCCTGCTGATAAAGGTTTGCAATTACCCTCACAATATCACTGTTGAACTTATAATACCTCATTGTTGACCATAGTGCCACACTCTGTCAAACGCCTTTCGAAAGTCAATGAAGGCATGGTAGAGTGGTTGATGATACTCTGAGTACTTCTCATTCAGTAGACGAAGATTAAATATCTGCTCGATGGTACTCATTCCCGCTCGAAAGCCCGCTTGTTCTTCGGCAATAATACTCTCCTCCTGAGGATTCAGTCTGTTAAGTAATATCCCCAAGAGAACTTAACTTGGATGACTTATCAGACTGATTGTTCGATAGTTCTGACACACATTTAGGTATCCCGATTTAGGCAGTGGTATAATTACTGATTTTGTAGGCCACACTCCTGTCTGCCAAATTCTATTGCAGATGTAAGTCAGGGTAGTGATTGTCGCCTCACCTCCCACTTGCAGGAGCTCTGCTGGAATATTATCCACACCGACAGCCTTCCCTCTCTTCAGCATTTTGACGGCTTCATATACTTCTTCCCTTGTTATCGTTTGATTTTCCTCTATCAGACTCACTTCAGGAGACATTACCATTCTTGGGTCACCTCGATCTTCATGCTTATATAGTTCATAACAGTACTCTGTCCAGCGCTCACGAATGTCTTGAGCTTCTGTGAGACATTTCCCACTCTTGTCCTGAATCGTCGTATTTCGACTTTGGACAGGTCTTACTGAGTCCTTGACTAATTTATATGCTCCCTTTGCATCATTTCGTCCCAGATTTAGTTCGATAACTGCGCACTGAGCCGTTATCCAATCCGCCTTGGCCTGTTTCATCTTGGTCTTTATGGATCTATTTATCTATATGTATCGCTGAATGCCATCTAGTGTATTGTTCGCTCCCTTCAATCGTCGTCTCTTGTCAAATAAGTCCAGTATTTCACTCGTGATCCATGCTTTCTTTTTAACCCTGCACCTACCTAGAACCTCAGATGCCGTGTTGAGTAAAGCCGAATTCAAGGCTTCAGTCATCGTCTCAACATCTGCCTCCTCGTTTAGAACCAAGAGAGGAGCGAAACGTCCCCCCAACACCGCTCCAAAGGTCTCCACTACATCCGGGCACTTCAACTTCTCCAAGTCAAATCTCAGTCGAGTTATCTCTCTTTTCAGAACTTTCTTTAGTCGGAGATTAGAAATGGAAATACTGAAAAACTTTTAAATTAGGCAAATCAAATATTTTGAACATAAAATAGAAACGATGCATTTCTGAAATCAATACTGGAGACGAAGGTTTGAGGCAGACGGACAAGAAAAAGACAGCTTAATATATGGAAGTTAAACTGATAACAGTCTGTACGAGGATAACATCATGGATGATGTGGTTTTCTGAACCTTGATTAATGTTCAGATGTGCGACAATGTCATTCAGTCAATCGGCGATTTTCTTTAACGTGGGGGGGGGGGGGGGGGGGGGGGGGTCAACGGCTGTAAGTGACCATGGGGTCACTACTCAATGTGCCTGAACTGGTTGTGAACGGTTTGTCACAGAACGTACGCCGTTTTCGAACTTCCAGCTCCACTCATGACATTCTTGCAAGAGTGAAAGTCATGCATCACCGTACTGTACTTTCATTCGCCGGTGAATTCCGATAGGTTTCACACCTTCGTTGCTTCTCTTTCGTGCATGTCAATAGTTGGGTGGCTATCTTTTAATTAGAATTATGACATCGTGTTGTTTGTCTGCACTGTGATGGCACGGGCATGTAACTCTTGGCATCCTTAGCAACTATATTAACAAGTTACAATACAAAGACATGGTTTTTCTTATTTCTATCCCACTTTTAAGGTTTTCATTTCATCCAACTTCGTTTGCCTTCCCTCTTATATTCCTTCTCCGTAGATATTCTGTTATGTTGCAGCCTGTTATCCAAGATCATCAAGTGAAGATGTAGATGGGTCTTCACAAATCTAGTACGCTGACTCTGACGCTATCAGTCAGCTATGGGTTGCTGACAATTTTTGCTGATGCAGTGCCCAGCATCTTGATCTGATGTGTTTTCATTTGAAGCCCGCTCCTGTGTGTATGTGTATATATATATATATATATATATATATATATATATATATATATATATATATATATATATATATATATATATATATAAATATATATATATGTATATATTTTTATGTATATATATATTTATGTATATATATATACATGGATGGATATACACGCAGGCAGGCAGACAGATATATATATATATATATATATATATATGGATAAATATATAGATGAAATAGACAGACACACAGACAGGAAGACAGACAGATAGACATATAGACAGACAGACAGACTGATAATTTTGGTCTGCGTGTGCGCGCGCTTGTTGAGGACCTTGCGAGCGCGAATGTGTGTGTGTGTGTGTAGATTAGTGAGACTAATGTCATGCCAAAAGTTTGACATGGAGCCTGTCACATCCTGGTGAACGTATGAAGCATCTAGTAACTAAGCTCAGGTTCCAGCTGATAAACGTGCGCATTAGATCTTCCGTTACAACACTTATTTAAAGTTGTCAATACAGCTTTAAAATGCACGTGCATGCCACCTGAGCGCAATTAACCATTAAAGCGGAAAGTACAAAATACCGACGTCATGCACATGCATTCACGTTCACGAGCTGAGAAAATATTGCATAAAAAAAAAAAAATTATCCTCAAGAATTCAATAAAGTACTTCGTGAAGAAATTGTTTCTGTCTTACACACCCGTGTTGTTTTGCCTATTGTGTATTATGCTTTATAAAGAATCTTTCAGACTTTCCATCTAACCATGGCGGATTTGTCACTGAGACAGTTCTTCTGTTGCTGTAGAATTGTTCTGTCAGTGATTGACGCTTCATATCGAAGTGTACTACCATTATAGTTTATATTTCTCCATCTAGCAGTCTACTATCTCGATTTCGAGGCTTTCCTTCCATTACAATTCCATCTTCTTCTTCTTCTTCTTCGTACGCAGTCAGACAGTAACCATTATTTTTTCGAAAAAAGCGGCGGTCATCCTGAGGCTGTCGACACTGCCATAGAGCTTGTCTTGTGGTTCCCCTGGTGATGGCCACATCTGCTCTCTCTGGTTCTCGTATGTCGGGCAGTTCTGTAGCAGATGTTCAGCGGTCATTTTCCCGGTACCACACGGGCATTCGTCGGTTCCACCTATCTTCAATTTGTTGAATAGGTTGTACCTCAGTCTATTGTGGCCAGTGCGAAGTCTGAAGACAACGACCTGCTCTCTTCTGTTCAACTGGTAATATGCATCGTTTTTGGTGTAACCAGTATGTTCGGTTTCTCATTTGGTCATGTATCTGGCTTTAATAAGCCGTTTTGACTCTTCGTACGTCATACTAGTATCTGTTTGTGGTAGTCTAGCGCCTTCTTTTGCCAGTCTGTCTGCCTCCTCGTTGCCTTGGATGTTGCAGTGTGATGGGACCCACTGTACCACTACCCTTTTTGGTGCGGACTGCTGGCATAGTTGACAGAGTGCTGTTCTTAAGTCATTAAGCTCAGTGTTTTTCTGGCTTTTTAGCGCTGTGACTACTTCGAGGGCATCTGTAAGCAGGACTGCATTACAATTCCATCAACCACATCTCGTCTAGTAAGGGCCGATCTGCCTCTGATATTGTTTTGTCAGTAAGCTTGCTTTGTTTTTATTCGCAAATTATGAATTATGTCAGTCATGTGTATGGGCGCCAGAGATGTTCAATTAGTTGGTATCACACTACACATCGTCGCCAGAAAGAAAAACAAAAATCAAGAAACAATAATAATTGTCATGAAGTTTTCTCAGTGTATATGTGTTGTTTGCGATTATTGAATTCACTTAACAAAATTAATCATCTCTTCATGCATATCTAGCAGTGTTACATACTTATACAAATGGTATCGATCTCATCTAATTAGTTGAAGATGTGATGTAAGGCGTGTGAAGTGATTTGTAAATGCAAGGGCAGTTTACTTATCACGTAATTATATGTGCAGTTGTTTGGACTTGGAGCGTGTGTCCTTCTTCCATACATTTACAGTACCAAAGAGTGTCCGTGAACTATGGAAATATGTTTGAATACTGGGTTTCTTGTTGTTGCTCGTCAACAGTCTTGCCATGTCAATATTTAGGAGACAGGTCAAAAATACCTTATTGTGTGTGCAGATATACACACTTATCTTAGTAATGCCCTGCATATATACAAACACAATGCCCCTAATATGTTTTTCAATATGAAGGCTACATTCATAATGGTCAGGTTATGGCAGTTTCACAAATCCATTTATTTGGGAAAAGATAAAGTGTTGACCTAATAATGCAAGCCGTGTAATCTGGATGTCATCCCGCGGGACATTATTTTCTGTGAATATCACTAGGCCAACATCATTCTTTGTCAAGTACCACTAGCCCAACATCATTCTTTGTCAAGTACCACTTGTCCATCATCATTCTTTGTCAAGTACCACTTGCCCATCATCATTCTTTGTCAAGTACCTCTAACCCAACATCATTCCATGTCAAGTTCCACTAGCCCATACACATCCCATGTCAGTTACGACTAGTCCATCATCATTCCATATCAAATACCACTAGCTCATACACATCCTATGTCTGATAACAGTAGTCCATCATCATCCCATGTCAGTTAGCACTATCCCTTCATCATTCTATGTAAAGTACTACTAACCCAACATCATTCCATGTCAAGTACCACTAGCCCATCATTATTTCATATCAAGTACCACTAGCCCATACATATCCTATGTCAGTTACCAGTAGTCCAGCATCATTACATGTGAGTTACCACTAGCCCATCATTATACCATGTCAGTTTCCGCAAGCCCATAATTATCTTATGTCAGGTCCCCTTGCCCATCAACATTGCATGTCAGTTACCATTAAGCCGTCATCATTCTGTGTCAAGTACCACTAGCCTACCATCATCCCATGTCAGTTACCACTAGCCTACCATCATCCCATGTCAGTTACCACTAGCCCATCATCATTCGGGAGCACAATGGTAATCTGATTACCTGAAGTGGAGGGCATAATTATGTACACGTGTACCCGATATTAGCTTCTTGGACATTGATGAATTGCTTTCCATTTAAGCGCTTAACGACTAATGGACAATAAGGCACCTTGTTTAAACTCTTGGATTGTATACGTACAGCTCAATCCGATAGGAATCGCAGGTTTCAGACACTTGGTCATTGACTGAGTAATAGCTGTCTCTTAATTCGGTGGGTCTAATAGGGAACGGGTGCTGGTATTAGACCCTCGGAAGACAGGTCAGGTTTACCCCACTAATGACAGAGCGTTGCTACGGAAATCCTGCGCAATCCGAGAGGAGTCGCAGATCTCAGACACTTGATCCACCTGCCTGGCTGATAAGCCAATGGTTCGAGGCTACCATCTGAGGGATTACGGCCGAACGCCTCTAAGCCGGAATCCCGCCCTGAATCCCAGCACCACTGCGACGGGAGGCAATGACATGGTTAGGACCTGGGGCTCGCGTCTCAGCCCAACCCGGTCGAACCGCAGAAAGAGGTCTCTGCCATCAAGCCGATCAAAGTGGGCGGGGAGCTGCTCGATATTCACCTCATACGGCGATGAGGTGTGAAACCAATAGTATAAGACTTAGTTCTCGGTCGGGGTGTCGTAAGCAGTAGAGCAGCCACCACACTGCGAACTGTCGAGACTCAGCTCTTGATCATGAGATATGTCCGCACACCAGGCGAACAACATCTCCGTGCCACGACCAGGCGTGTCCCCTGGTTAAATGCACTCATGCCTCGCTCTTTACCTCTGGCTGCTATCAGTCATCCCAATGGATGCAGACGAGATGCAGGCCAGCGACATTGCACCTTTGCCCTATTGTGACAACTTCCCAGGTGGCGGGGAATACTAGGAGTACCATCGCTGCAGAGAAGCCGATAAAATAAAGCGAGCATGCATATTCTACGTTTCTGGCAGGACGTGACGATCCTGGGATACAGACACACTGGACTGCCTCTCTTCCGGGATAGTACAAACCAGTACATAGTCCAAATCATATATCACATCGCATACATCATCACCGCACCCTATAGACACGAGTGGTGAAGACTCGATAGTCATGGAAGACAACTTGCATAAGAGAGACAACTCTGATCACAAACAACTGCTGCCTTGCAAATAGGCTGGGGACAGCCAAAGGCTATGGAGGGCATCCCTACAGAAACGCCTGTTGAAATCGGATGCACTGGGCCACAGGCTTAACGAAACAGTGCAACGTTTATCGCTGTATGATGACGGTTCAACCTAACAGAAAAAAGTGTGATGCTCATCCTGTGAGAGTGCTGGGCCCCACGCCTCGAAGGGGCCCACAGAATGGTACTGGTGGTCACCCACCCATGTGATGTGGAGTCAAGTTACAAGGTGATGGGGCAAAAACTATTGACCAAAAACCCAAGACCCTCAGAATATTACAGTGGAGTGCGGAGGGAGTCATTAACAAAAAGCTTTCCCTAACACATCACCTGCATGAAGGTAAGATTGACGTGGCATGTATCTAAGAAACGCACCTCAACAACAACCACAAATTCTCAATCAGAGGATACCAGACCTTCCGTCTTGATAGAGAAGGTCATAAAGGAGGGGTTCTGATACTGACACGTAACTGCATACCGAGTAGCTCGGTAGCTGTCAATCACACGGGACAAGCAGAAATTGTAGAAGTCGACATAAGGACTCAAAGAAACGAAGATCCGCATCGTCAACCTGTATGGCCCACCCACCAAAGACCTGTCGCTCTCGAGTATGGAAATCAAGGACTCCAGCTGCCTAGTGGTTGGAGACTTCAACAGCCACTCGGAGAGATGGGGATATTCGGACAGAGACAACAGAGGGGATGAAAAGGAAGACTGGGAGATAGATACAAATCTCTATCTGATCAATAGGCCGGAGGACAGCCCGAGCTTCTATTCTAGAACATGGCATACCACCTCTACTCCAGACTTGGCCTTTTCCACAGTGGATATTCACCATAAAATAGATCGCCAGGTGCTCAACCAACTGGCAGGTAGCGACCACAGGCGAATTAGGCTAGAAATTGATATGGAAGTAGACCCACCGGAAAATAAAACCGCTCCCACGTTGGAACTATAAACGAGCCGACTGGGACAGATTTGCAATTCTGACAGATGGGCTGTGTGAAACCATCAACACACGGAATAACAATATGAAACCAATGGTGGAAAGCCTAAGCAAAGCAATAATGCAAGCAGCCACTGAAACAATCCCAAGAGGGGGAAGGAAAAACTACAAGCCATATTGGAATGATGAATTGCAGAAAGCGGAAGACGAAGTTTCCAATGCTAGGAACATGCAGAGAGAGAACAATCTATGGAAGCAAATATCGCCCTCAAGGCCATCACTGCGAAATACAAAAGAACACTAAACCAAATAACAAGAGACAGCTGGAAAAACAAAACAGAAAGCCTCAATTTAGATAAAGAAGGGAACAAACTATGGAAGTTAGTCAGAGCCATGAATGACGAAACACCATCAAATAAACAAATTACCATCAAGCAGGGCGAAAACATGCTTACTGGAAAAAAAAAGCAACAAACGCCTTTATAGAACATTATGCCAGAGCAAACCACATTGATGTCCCTACAGACAGGCACACAGACATTAGTGCAAAACTAAAGAGCCATGACAACATCAAGATGGCACAACAGGAGCACATGATGGCACAACTAACAATGAATGAAATGGGAGAGGCCATGAGAACTTTAAAGAAAAAGAAATAGCCCGGAAAAGATGGGGCAACAAACGAAATGCTGATGGGGTTGGGCCAAACAGCAAAGATGAAGTTACTATCAGTCCTGAACCAAAGCTGGAAAAGGGGAATTGTACCGCAGGCATGGAAAGACGCTCTACTTATACCAGTACCAAAGAAAGAAAAAGACAGAACAGATCCAAATGGAAACATGCCTATCAGTCTACTTAGCCGTGTAGGAAAACTGATGGAGCGTATGATAAACACCAGAATGATGTGGCATCTGGAAGAAAAACACATACTCATTCCACAGCAAGCAGGCTTTAGACAGCACAGATCCACTGAGGACCAGATCACTCTCATAGCCAAGGACATAGAGAATGCTTACCAGGCGAAAAAGCATACAGTAGCTGTTTGGGTGGATTTAGAGAAGGCATTTGACAAGGTGTGGAAAGAGGGACTTAAAGTCAAGCTACGAAGAAGTGAAGTATGTGGAAAAATGTACAGATGGATCAGCCACTACCTCGAAAACAGAACAGCCAGAATTCAAGTACAAGGGCAGATGAGCAAAAAGGTGACACTTGAGCAGGAAGTACCACAAGGGGGAGTACTGTCACCCACACTTTTCCTGGTGTATATAAACAACATCACAGAGAATATACCAAGAAGAGTCCATAGCTCCATGTTTGCAGGCGATCTGGCTATGTGGACCTCTGAAAAAAATTTCACCATAGCAAGCAATCGGATGCAACAGGCCCTAACATCGTTGGAGGAGTGGGCGAACTCATGGCTGGTCAAAATAAATGCGGACAAAACAACATGTACGATATTCTCGCTTTGAAATAAAAACCAGAACCTCAAAATAAGTCTTAACGGCAAATATCTGCGGCCAAACGACAACCCAAACTACCTGGGAGTCACATTTGATCGGCGCATGACATGGAAAAGTCAGATCGAGAGAAACCGAATGAGAACCAGACAAAGAATGGCAATCATGAGGAAACTTGCTGGCACAAGCCCGGAAGCAGACGAAAGTATACTAAAGTTCTCGAGTATGGCATTGCGGCATGGACAATAGCAGCAAAGGCGAACTTTTATAAAATTAGCAAACTTAAAAACCAAGCCATGAGAGTTATAACAGGAGGCATGAAGTCAAGGCCAATTGTAGAACTTGAAAAGATTACAAATCTGCAATCCATGACCAACAGAAGAGACTGCAGAGCCCAGCAGCAAGCAGAGAAACTCAGAAGACTTACAGATCATCACATGCATGCGAGACTAAATAATTTTGGAAATGGGAAACTAAAGCGGAAACACTTTGCAGGAATAGCCAAAGCAAAGATGAGCGAAGACCCTATGAACACATTAACAACACCAAAGCCCATTCCTACTGTACGCAAACCTACATGGAAGCAGCATATCATTCCAGAGGGGGTAGAAAATATACCAGGTATTGGAAACAAAAACAGCCAGACTGAAAAAGAAAGGAGACATAACCCTGAGGTACATAACGAAAAACTACCCAAGCATGGACTGGGCCCATGCATACACCGACGGTTCTGTAACAAACACAACACAGAACGGAGGGGCAGGGGTATTCCTGAGCCTACCAAATGGTAAAAAAATAACACTGTCAGTGGCAACTGGAAAATACGCAAGGAATTTCAGAGCAGAGGCAGAGGCACTGAAGGCTGCAGTAGAAGAAATGCTGACAGGCAAAAGAAATGAAAGCCAGATAATCCTGTTTTCACATGCCCTGGCCGTAGTCACAGCACTAAAAAGCCAGAAAAATACTGAACTCAATGATTTAAGAGCAGTACTCTGTCAACTATTCCAGCAGTCCGCACCAAAAAGAGTAGTGAAACAGTGGGTTCCATCCCACTGTAACATCCAAGGCAACGAGCAGGCAGACAGACTGGCAAAAGAAAATGCAAGACTATCACAACCAGATTCTAGTGTGACCTACGAAAAGTCCAAAAGGTTTATTAGGGCCAGATACATGGCCAAATGGGAAACAGAGCATACTGGCTACACGAAAAATGATGCCCTTTACCTTTTGAACAGAAGAAAGCAGGCCGTGGTCTTCAGACTCCGCACTGGCCACAATAGACTGAGGTACCACCTATTCAATAAACTGAAGATAGGTGGCACTAACGAATGCACTTGTGGTACCGGGAAAATGACCACTGAACATCTGCTGCAAAACTGCCCGACATACGAGAATCAGAGAAAATAGATGTGGCCATCACCAGTGGCAACACTAGACAAGCTCTATGGCAGTGTCGACAGCCTCATGATGACCACTGCTTTTTTCGAAAAAATACAGGTTGATGTCTGACAGCGTACGAAGAAGAAGAAGAAGAAGAAGAAGAAGAAGAAGTATACGTACAGAATGATACTCAAATTGCAACTGTTGGCTAGGATTCTCTGAAACAACCGTTATCATCGTCAACATTGATAGCAATCTGCTCTTTCTAAAACATTCATCTCATGTAGGGCAACAACTTGCTGAATATTTGCTTTCCTCATTAATAAACTTGCGAAAATAAATTATATTTATTGGAGTATTCTTCTTTTACAAAAATCGTTAGCTGGGCTATACTTCCCGCGACGCTGTGTAGAGAGGAAAGGGGATAGATGTGTATGATATAAATAATGGCAGCCAGTATGTTTTTTTTGTAGCATCGAGTAACGAAAATGCACGAAAAGTGACTTGCGAGGCTGGTGAAATGTTCTGCTCTACAGATGTTCATCATTTCATTCCTGTCAGACTGTAATGAATATATGAACGATATTAACGTACCTGGCTGGTCGACACCATGGGTGTTGCCAGAACCTGTTTCTATGATGCGTCTGTATAATAAACACTACATAAACGTTAGCTTTCATGGCAGACACATCGTAGATTTACGCTGGTAAAAGACATTCTGAAATATTATTGGCGTGTTCTATTATGGCGGTCCTTTCTGATGCTGTTCGGTTGTCTTTAGGCGAGAAAAACATATGTAAGTAATGGCTCAGTGACCACACCATGAGAAAAACAATACGAAACCCATGTTACGCCCACAAGGCAGGAGCGTAGGGATATGACCTCACGGCAAGGGGCAGTCACATCCTAGCAAGATAGGAAGGCCTGAACCCTAATTTGTTTCCCCAGCTCCTGCCTAAATCACGTATGGCTCAAAGAGTCTGCTAATGATCAGCATAGCCACCCCCGGACAACGACTTCTACTGTCCAGCTTGAGTGTCGCCAGACCATCCTTTGTCTCGGAATATTGAGACTTAATTTTGATTAGCCAGAGTCGATAATGCGAGTCTGATACGAGCGGTTTCAGATGCCTAGAAAATCATTCAGGAGACGAAAAGGAAAGACGAGAGGTCGGTCTCACAGGAAGAGATATACCGAAATGCAGATTAACACAAGTAACTAATGAGGAAATAAAGGGTATTCAGCAGTCGAGAAACGATGACGAGCTATCGGTCTCACAGAAGAGAGAGAGAAAGAGAGAGAGAGAGTAAGATGCAGATTGATTAGTAGACTTAAACCAAGTAAGTTATGAGAAAGATAATTTAGGTTCAGTAATTAAAGACACGTATTGGGCTAGTTGACGAGAATTGAAGGCGATCGGTTAGATCTTCCATGACCAGGAACGGAGGAACTGATAGAGATTGATCAGGCTTGACAAGTAAGTTCTATGGAACGAGAAGTTAGATGATGAACACGATTTCCCAGAACAAGAGCAGAAGCAGATATACAGATTAGCCAGACTTAACCAGCGTCAGGTACAAGCTGTGCTGATGGTAAACTTCAACATAATGTTCCTCGTAGAAAATTGCCTTATCTAATAGTATCAAAAGTAATATTAAATCATTTTCTAACTTCAAGAAATGATCACATCGATATCATTATGAGCATTGATTAGTGGAAGATTATTCAACTGCTGTCAGAGTATGTCCGTGAAAAACGGAAGACAGTCGTATCTCGTTACTTCTCATAGTTATTAGATAACGTTCATTCGATTTACATTAGAAAACATTCGGAATTGTATCTGCCGAGTGGTGTGCCGCGGTCTTTCTGTATGACAAGGACAAGAATAGCACCACTGCCTCACAGAGAACATGTCGCAAGAGGCGACTAACTGTGTGGCATGGCATAACACTGGCCATGTTTAGGTGGTTTATTTAGAGCAGCATAGATGGCGCCTAACAGGCTGCGGGACTACTTTTCTCTAGTGTTTGAGTCTATCAAGATGAACTCGCAAATCGGTTAACCACCCTCCGTAACCTCTTGTCCCAACGCAGCGGAGTATTAAGCTGCTAGATCCTAGCCCGCTGAGCAAAAAATCTTTCTCCCGGCTACATCCAGCTCATACCAGAGCTGGGACCTGCACATTGGCATCTACCCCTGTAGAAGTACATGTCGACTAATAACTAAGAAGGACTAAGCTATTAAAAAGAATAAGATGAAGGTAAATATTGTTCATGAAGTTCATTTGCGAAACCAGTAACATTTTTTGATAGTCACCTATTTTGATTTAGCACAGCAGACAAACGAGAAGAGAAAGTTGTTGCTCTCTGACTAAAATCTCAAAGAATATCTCAGAACAAGTAGTCTACAATTATTTCAAACGCAATTCAAATGAGAGAGTGCCAATTGTTACAAATGGCAGGATCTTTGAAGATCTACATCGCCACAATTATTTGTCATCTGTCAACTAGACCTATTGTGGGCTGTAACGCTGAGTAATTTAGAATCGGTAAAACAAAATTAGAAGCAGCGTAAGTATCTAGAGGTAGCATGATACTGCACAAGAGATAGAAAGCTGGACCATTAAGCGATCCTAACATGCAATTATTTACCAAGATGAATCCATATTTAGAGTAGGCAGTGAACAGAACGTCTTTAGGACAGCGTTTAAACTAGGTGTATGTGGAGGCGTTACAAAGTGCGTGAAACAAAAACAAAAAAAAGACTGCAAAGAAGTATATTAAAAACTTGTTTCTAATTTTTCCCCCCAAATCAAGCTGTTTCGTTTATGAAGAGATAGTGTAACCGCCGTGCCGACCTCCTCCTGCGATGATGTTTGCATCAACGATGACGACGCCTTCAGATCACGATAGAACTTGGCGTACTCATAATGTACCGCACATATGGCAAGCATCTAAATCCCAGAAGAATGAAAACCAAAACCAAAGTGGCTGGCGACATAATCAGAGAACTTGTCTTTGCCGATGACTGCGCTCTGAACAGCAACTCAGAACTGAATATACAGGGGGCAATGGATCGGTTCTCTGCCGCATGCGAATATTTTTGGCCAGACCATAGATGCTAAGAAAACAGAGGTCATGTACCAACCAGCACCAGGCATGCCGTGCTCAAAACTAAAAATTACCTTCAGCGGGCAGACGCTGAATGTCGTAGATAAATTCATGTATCTTGGCAGCAAGCGCTGCCGAGATCGGTTAGTCTCGATGATGAGGTGGCAAGCAGAATAGCAAGGTCCAGCATAGCCTTTGGTAGAATGCGCTCGATGGTGTGTGAACGTCGTGGAATTAGCGTCAAAACCAAACTCAAAGTCTACCGTGCCACCATCATTCCTACAAATATTTTACGCCTGCGATAGCTGGACTGTATACTCTAGACATACAACGAGGTTAAACCACTTTCACACATGATGACTGAGGCGAATATTTCACATCCGATGGCAAGATCGTGTCACTGACATCGAGGTTCTCTCCAGGGTTGATATGCCCAGCATCCATGAACTGCTAGAAAAAGCACGACTATGAGGGGCCGGACACCTTGTTCGTATGTCACATGAACGGCTCCCAAAGAAGCTGCGCTACGACGAGTTGAGATGGGATGGTGCGAGAATGGGCTCTCAAAGAAACATTTTAAAAACAGTCTTAGGGACTCACAGAAAAGTTACCACACAGATTTCACCATCTGGGAATGTCTTGCGCAAAACAGATCTGACTAGAAAAGCGCAGTCAAAGCGGGTGTAGCTACCAGCAAAGACCACCCTGTTGTGAAAGCCTAGAGCAGACGCGAGACCCGGAAATCACGAACAGCGGGAACACCATCACCTTCTACGGACCTCGTGTGCTCGTTATGCAGAAGATGTTTCCGTGCCCTCATTGGCCTGTTCAGCCACATGCGTACCCCACCCAATAGGTAAATCTGTGACAAGGATGATGTCGGCGGTCCTCATCGACAACTACGGACATCTATTTGGTATATATTCGAATCTTGTTCTGTCTGTACTGGACTGTTATTCTGTTTATCATGTTATATTGTTTTCCTGTTTTTAAAATTTACCTTAGAGTTCCATTTCTCTCTCAGTGTTTTTATGTCCATCTTTAAGTGCTGTTGAATCTATATTTTAATATTGTTCTATTTATCCTCTATGTTTTTGTCTATATTCTTGCGTTGTTCTATTTCTTTTCGAGTGTTGTTCTGTCTATTGTCCTGTATTGCTTCATTTCTTTTAGAGTGTTGTTCAATTTATCTTCGAGTTTTTTTTGTCTTTCTTCGAGTGTTGTTTTGGCTATCTTCTTTATTATTAATAGTATTATGTCTTGTCTATTGTGTTGTTTTATTTAACTTTGACTATCGATCCCTCCGTGTGTTTACTTTATTCTGTCTAGCCTCTTGTTTTCTTCCATTAACTTTATGTTACATTTTAATCGTATGTTCTGTTATTCTTTTTTAAATCTATTCTTCTGTTTACAGTTATTTGTCGTTCTGTTCGTCTATGTGGATTAGTCAGCTTGAGTTCGTGTGTTCAGAACTGCCGTGGCTCACAAGTTGGTTCTGTATCTATTTACAGACATGCCATTATTATTCTATCAGCTTCATACAAGGAACAAGCCTTAGAGCAGCCAAGCCATACTTGGTCAGATTCAACCAAAAATTACAACTTCTTCGTTTTCATAGCTGTTACAATCATCTACAATAAACCTCATACACACAATAGAAGTTTGCGCAATAAGAGAGGACATGCAATCTTCTGTGAATACCGTAACATCATTCCACAGAGAACAAAACGCTGTTGTAGTTTTGGGGTTTATACTTGGCTCAAGGCTTAACGTTGTGTTGTCTTCTGGCTTGTTCTGGCTTCAAGGACGAATAGAGATGATAGTGTCTACAGTAATCGTGTCCTAAACCAGAAGTCATGTCTCATAGACGTGTTCTGTCTTTTAGATATTACTTGCTACATGTAACAAGAATATATGTTACATGGTCTCTTATGTTACCCATGTACACGTTATAATTGAGTCATTGTGTACATTGCATTCTCAAAGATGGCAACAGGGAAAGGCAGAAGTTAGCTTGTATGTTCTGAATGACCGTGCCAAATGTTGCAGATTCAGTGGTCAAGGATCAGAACTGTTGTCCTCCTCAAAGTTTGCTATAAAGAAAATGATTATACAGATGATGATATAATGGTCAAAGAAATAGGAATTGCTTGTTGAAATACCTATTCTTGTTTTTAACAGCTGTCTAAACACAACAATTTGACACATCACAGTCATCATAGCCTCAACCTACTCTTTGTGCTCATTATTTCACAGCATGGCAAAGTATTTTCAGTTGAAGTAAGGCCTGTATGGCAGAAATGTCATACGCAGGTTGCAAAGGTTAGTATTGTGTACATAACCTAAATACACAGACCCACCAACCACGAGATAGTTCTTTCACTGACTTATTTATGTGAATGCGACGTACTAGTTAGGTATACAAATGGACAATAAAAGGCGATATATAAATGTCATATCATTTCCACACACATATCCTCGACTGGTTTCCTGCTGCAAACTAATATATCGTCTCATCATAATTCATTGTCTCAATAATGTCGATAGACAGTGTCACGCAGAAACATCAAGCAGATCACACGCACCATTGTCGAGCACAAGCACGTGATCTCATCTCTTAAAGCAGCAGATGGAACGGAAGTGACTTCACATCCGCAGATAGAAAAAGTCACCTGCGGCTTCTACACGAAATTATTCAAGTCATCGCTTTCTCTCCTCACCCCTTCAACCAAATTACCGACACTTCCCTCACTACTCCCACCCTTCTTGATCTTAGAAATCAGAAGTGTATTGACTGTTTTACTATACAAGAAAGGAAACAAAGAAGACCTGGCTAACTACAGCCCTATCACCCTCCTCTCAGTAATGTATTTGTACACCAGATGCCTCCTCGCGAGGATCTGTAAAACCCTGGAGGAAGCCCAACCCATACAACAGACTGGGTTCAGGCGCACTTACAGCACGCTGGACCACATAACCACATGTTGCCGTTTGATTGATGCAGTAAGAGAGCACCAAACGACGCTAGTGTTGACATTCATCGACTACAAAAAGGCGTTCGATTCGGTCGTACCAAAATATGTGTGAAATGCTCTGGAAGAGCAAGGAGCCGAAGCTGGCTACATAGACATGTTGAAGCGATGCTATGATGGAAACACCACCACCATGTACGACATGGTGACCCCATTTCGCCCAACCTTTTCTCTGCATGTCTGGAGTCGACGATAAGACATTGCGACTGGAGCGAGTACGGTATCGACATAAAAGGGCGATTACTCACACACGTCTTACACTACAAACTCACACACATCTTAGACTACAATCTCATTCACACATCTTACACTACAAAGTCATACACATCTTACACTACAATCTCATTCACACATCTTACACTACAATCTCCTACACACATCGTACACTACAATCTCTTACACACATCTTGCACTACAATCTCCCACACCCAATTTACACAACTAACCTCTATCCCATTAACACATTTTACGAACAAAATTTACACGCACAGCTTACACCACAAACTCCCACTTACAGCTTACACCACAAACTCCCACCCACACACAGCTTACACCACAAACTCATACCTACATCTTATACTACAAACTTCCACGCACAGCTTACACCACAAACTCCCACTTACAGCTTACACCACAAACTCCCACTCGCAGCTTACACCACAAACTCATACCTGCATCTTATACTACAAACTTCGACGCACAGCTTACACCACAAACTCCCACCCGCAGCTTACACCACAAACTCATACCTACATCTTATACTATAAACGTACACGCACAGCTTACACCACAAACTCCCACTTACAGCTTACACCACAAACTCCAACTTACAGCTTACACCACGAACTCCCACGCACAGCTTACACCACGAACTCCCACGCACAGCTTACACTCAAACTCCCACCCGCAGCTTACACCACAAACTCATACCTACATCTTATACTACAAACTTCCACGCACAGCTTACACTCAAACTCCCACGCACAGCTTACACCACAAACTCCCACGCACAGCTCTCCAAAACTATAAGCGTTCCTTCTCTTTATAGTCAAGATATTCTGACATCAGAAATGACACTTTTCTAGCACATCAGATTTCCAAAGCTATTTAGCAAGATGTTCCTGTCACATTCAACATCATGCTCATGTCAGTGGTTTTAACCCAGCACGTCATGCTGGCATTCAGAGGAGAGCTGATCTGTAACACTTAGAGCCGGCAGATGTAACCGCTGGCCTGCCTCCCTGCCTCCAGATTTATGTATCCTATTGTTGAACACGAGTGACGCGACCACGTCGTTGAACTGGGCACTGGCGTCGTCAGATTTATGTCATATTATCTACAGAGTCAGTCTCTACCCACTGCAGGTAAATCCCGAGGGTTTGGAGGTTCGTGCAGTGGTTGAGAGGGCCATATCTTTCAATTGGCTTTTTAAGCGTGTCACGGAACCCCAGCTGGTACCACTGGTCACGTTGTATTAGAAAATGCACCTGACTGATGTCATTGTTCGCAAAAAGGATTGTCAGGATGTCAGTGTGACAAAGTCTAAGTATGGAGTAGGATGCTGGACTGTTCATAGGCTGGTGATTTCTAAAATGAACTTTGGTATCCAAGCTCCTAGGTGCCCACAAAACACTAAAACCTCAAAGCGTTTCAACATCTCCAGGCGCAAAGGAAACTGCACACAACAAGCATTTGCTCAGACGTTAGCGGATGAGGTGGAGGCAATGGATAATGCTATCACTGACGTAGAATACAAATGAGACACATTTGTCAAAACCGTTCACTCTACTGCCGTTGATACTGTCGGTATATGCAAACATCAGGGTACGTTTGATGAGAACTGAATTCATGAAGCCCCTGCTAGACGGGACCGTGCAAACACTAACGATCCTCAATCTGTGCCAAAAACGAATACTTTCACAAGAGCTCGAGTAGCTGTACAGCGACAGTTCCGTGATATGCAAGATGTGTGGCTTAGTCGGAAGGTTGAAGAGATTCAGAATTTTGCTGATGTGGCACATGATGAACGTGTACAGTGCACTGCAGGCTATTTACGGTCAGTATAGATCGGATAACACACTGCCCACAATGACAGAATAATACTAGAACAAGAGATCAGAGAGGCACAGACGAAGACCTAACAACAAGGCCCCAGAGGTGGACAATATACCCGCGGAGGCCGTTAAAGCCTGCCAGGAGATTGGTGTCCAGTGGCTAACACAGCTATTTTATCATACGTGGCTAGAAAGGATGGTACCTAGAGATTGGCAGAGAGCCGTTGTGGTGCCTATTTGGAAGAACAGAGGAAGCAAAACAGAATGCGACTCATATAGAGGCATATCACTTCCAAGCCACGTTGGCATAATATTTGCTAGGGTCCTCGAACAGAGAGTTCGGGCAATGGTGGAACCGCTGCTTAGTGCATCATAATCCGGTTTTAGAAAAGGCCGAGGGTGTACGGTTGCCATATATGCACGCTCCGGCAGTTAAACGAAAAAACCATTGAATACAATAAAGAACCGAACGTGACCTACATAGACCAGGAAAAGACCTTCGACAGGGTAAATAGGAGTACGTTATAGAAGGTAATGGCGGAATATGGTATTAAAGGTCAGCTACTTGATAAAATTCGTGCTTTGGATGTTAACAGCGAGGGTGATGTGCTAACAAGTGCCGGTTGACTAACTGGTTCTCAGTGAAGAGTGGTGTATGTCAAGGATGTTCTCTCCCTTTTCTTTTCATCCTTTATATGGATAAAATTTCCCAGTTAGCAAATCCCCTGAATGAAACCCTAAATGAACTGATGTTCGCTGATGTTCAAAGCATATTATATTACAACGAGGATGACCTAAAACATCACCTCACCAGTGTCAAAGATATGACATGAAGATCAACATAGAACGTATTTGGTCTATGAAAATAACTTGTAAACATATGAAGCAACGCTTCCACAGCGACAACAACAATCTCCACCATGTTCGAGTTCAAGTCACTGGGAAGTGTTTTCACTGATGATGGCAGAGTGAACAGAGATATAGCACAACGTATTTAGAGAGCAAACAATGTCCACTACCAGCTTGCACCGATTCTAAAACATCCCGGACTACAACTTTTAACAAGGAGAAGGTTGATCAACACGCTTGTCATTCCTACTTTGTGTTACCAGTGTCAATCGTGGTCCTTCTTGGAACGTCACAAGAGTAGGATTCAGAGCTGTGAGATGCCCTATGTGCGAAGTACAGTTGGCAAGGCCATCCGAGACCATATCTGAAACACCAAGATGAGGCAGACGTTAGGAACGAACACAGTAAATTCCTACAATGAAGCCCAACAAATCAAGTGGTTTGGTCACGTGGCTCGAATGCGTTATGACCAACCAGCAGCAAGAGCCTATCACTGACAAGTGTCAGGTCCTCGTGCAAGAGGCCGTCCTCGTTGCTGATGGATAGAAGGTGTGTCTGAAACACTCGGAAGGTTCCACTTGCCGACCATACAATCTTCTCACGCGGCCCAAACAAGATACATATGCACCCCGACTCTCTGCGGCGCCGCATGGCAAGAGCAGTTCGACAAAAGAAAAAGAGGAAGATAGATCAGATCTGGCACCACTCTTAAGCGAAGATGGCAATTCTGTAATCCCTGAGAAAGGTAAGATGGACTGAACATTTTGCCAAGGTCCTTAATAGACCCTCTACTGTTAAAATGAGGAGGCAATTCATCATCTGTGGCAAATAAAAATGAATAAGAGCATGGATGATCTTTTGACCGAACAGGCAACTAGGGCCGCGATTGACCTCCCAGACGACAGAGCTCCGGCTGCTAACGTCATCCCAGCAGAGATTTACAAAACTGGCGGCCAAAAGATGATTGAGAAGCTTTACTCAATTGTTTAGCTAAATGTGAAAGAAAAAGAGCACCCCACAGGGTTTCAAAAACGCGACCACTGTTTATATACATAAGCGTAAAGGTAGTAAATAAAACGCGACCACTGTTTATATACAAAAGGTAGTAAATAAAATAAGTGTTTGCAGAAATACAGACCAGATCTTGACATGAGCAGGGGTTACTGCCTGAGACTCAATGTGGCTGTCAGGGGTTACTGCCTGAGACTCAATGTGGCTGTCAGGGGTTACTGCCTGAGACTCAATGTGGCTTTAGAAAGAACCGTTGGACCATCCATGTGATCTTTGCTACAAAGCAGATCCAAGAGAAATGCAAAGAATAGAATGTTTCTCACTATATAACGGTTGTGGGCCTCATTAAAGTCTTTGATACAATTGAACCGTAACGGTCTGTGAAGAATTATGGCACAGGTTAGGTGCCCGGTAACATTCGTTGCAATGGGGCAACAGTTTCATGATAGCTTGCATGCCCGAATTATTGATTAGGGAGACTACTCTGCCCTCTTGACTGTCACTAACGGTATACAGCAGGAAAGTGTGACGGCCCTATAGTGCTTTCTGCCATGCTGTGGAAAGTTTTCAGCGATTGCGACGTTGGAGATGGGCTTCACTAACGCACTGACGGCGGGCTATTCAATCTGAGAAAGTCCAATACAAAAAACCAAAATCCATATGGTGACCATACGTTAAATGCAAATATGGATATTGACAGATATAAACACGTGGATTGCTTCGCCACATCTTGTGAAAACTTCGGCCTCACAATCCCAATAACAAAAATAGAAGTTCTACATCCACCAGCTCTAGACATGGTCTTTTCAGAAACCTCAATCACGGTGCAGTGTCACTAACTAAAAATGTAAACAGGTTCACGTACCTGGAAGTACTCTGTCTCGATCTATTCCCATAGATGATCAAGTGATTACAAAAATACATAGGGCAAATGCGGCATTAGTTATAATTCATAGTAGGATGTGGTATCGAAGAGGGATCAGAATTCAAAACAAGCGAGTTTCCTTCTTTTGACAGTTGCCAAGAGGTCTTCAAAAGGCCCTATTGCTGTTGTAATTATATCTCGTATTTCCTCATTTGTAACTCGATCTTTGTACGTGACGTTTAAAATTCTTCGGACACATCTCATCCCCAAGACCTATTTCCTTCACTGAAGGTCAGCTGTAACTGTCCATGTCTCTCAACCATAGAGGAATATTGCCAGGAACAATGTACGCATTGATCTGATTTTCGTGCATAGCTAACCGGTTATCTCTGCCAGATTTTGCAAAGCTGTGCAAACGCCGCTATTGTCTGTGCTATTCCGGCCAACACTTCAAATTTTGATCCTTCATCACTGACAATCGAACCCAGATATTTAAAACGGTCAACCACTTCGAGTTCGTGACCATTAGCTTTTGTCCTGCTGTTGAAGCCATCGGCGTTGTTGATCATTAATTTAGTCTTTCCAGCGTTTATCTCCATACCATAGTCAAGAGCTGTTTCATCGATCCTTCTGAAAAACGAAAGTTGGTAATCGTTCGGACCCCTATCTTGACTGTACCAACGTGACTTCCAAGTGCCTCACTCATAATTCCCCCAAGGATTGTATTGAAAAGAGTTTAAGAGAGTATACAACCCTGTCTCACACCAACTGATGTGCGAAATCAGTCCCCTCGCATTCCATTCACAAGAACTGCGCCGGACGCCTTGTCATACAGGTGTTCATCGACCTTCATAATATTTCCGTTGATGTTATACATCCTCACGGTTCCCAAAGCGCTTTATGCCATACTCTATCAAACGCCTTCTTAATATCAACAAACACATAATACAGTTTTTTTTCGCAGCTGTTCTTAATATTTCTCGCTTAACAGCCTTAGATTAAATATCTGTTATGTAGTGCTTCTTCCCTGTCTGAACCCTGCTCCCTCCTCAGCAATGATGTTCTCAAATCAATTCAGAGATCAGATTGGATTGGTTTATTTAGCCATCTTCGAACTCATGCGAACAGTGAATGTTGACAAAGTGGTCCTTATCGATTACGATGGACAAACAACACAACCCACACACTTAAGAAATGCAACAATTATTGATCGATATTCCCAGCTGCGGACTTGACGGAGGACGATCAAACAGAGGTCTATTGGAGCGGCGTTGCTATGCGCACACCAGCAAGGCGAGTGGGGGAAGGGGGGGGGGGGAGGGGTTAACGCCAGAAAGTAAAAAGTCTAAGTCCGGTATTTCAAAAGACTAACACTTTCGCTGAAACTATACACAAACGTTTTTTCACCTATGTTCCAGTGTTTCTTTTTATGCAACATGTGTGGGAGAGATTTGTTTGTCGGATCGATTATTGTATTTGTAAGTGATATATTGTTGAAAGCGAAGACTGCAAACGTCCATTAGCTTGAAAATTTGAAACAAGCGTGCGCGAGTTGTTATTGGAGGGTGCCATTGTAGGGGGCGGGGGGTTTGAGTACAAAGAGATGGGATAAATAGAGGTAGACAGGGGTGGGTGAGGAGGAAGAGATCAGCTGAGAAGTGGATTAAAAAGAGAAATGACCTGTGGTATAGAGGGAGAAGTGATGGGGATATTTGAAGGAGAAGGGAATGGGCATTGTTATTGCTAAAAGATAAAGAATCGGGCAGGTTGCGAAGATGGCTTTTGTTTAGGGAGAGGGGATATATGGGCTGGCTGGAGAACTTGAGATGTGAAGCAGGAAGGGCAGAACCTTTCATTGGTAAACTGCCGTTGTTTCTTTCATATTATGCAGTTCGACTGACCGATATATATTTTTCCAGGCTATATTTGTTGATACTACCGAACACTAAGTGACTGCAGGTGTCGGTACGAACAGAAAGATGGCAGTTCATTTTGCTGAGTTTCTTAACTTTGACAAAATGAATATCAAATGTAAGGCAGTGACAGCTGGTTGACAATACAGGCCAGGCAGTGACAGTTGGTTGATATGAAAAATCTTGTAGAGAAAGCTGGTTGATATGGCAGGCCAGGCAGTGACAGCTGGTTGATATGAAAAATCTTGTAGAGAAAGCTGGTTGATATGGCAGGCCAGGCAGTGACAGCTGGTTGATATGAACAATCTTGTAGAGAAAGCTGGTTGATATGACAGGCCAGGCAGTGACAGCTGGTTGATATGAAAAATCTTGTAGAGAAAGCTGGTTGATATGGCAGGCCAGGCAGTGACAGCTGGTTGATATGGCAGGCCAGGCAGTGACAGCTGGTTGATATGAAAAATCTTGTAGAGAAAGCTGGTTGATATGGCAGGCCAGGCAGTGACATCTGGTTGATATGAAAAATCTTGTAGAGAAAGCTGGTTGATATGGCAGGCCAGGCAGTGACAGCTGGTTGATATGAAAAATCTTGTAGAGAAAGCTGGTTGAATGGCAGGCCAGGTAGTGATAGCTGATTGATATGGCAGGCCTGGTTTTGATATCTGACTGATATAGAAGTAAGGTATTGACAGCTGGCTGATATGAAGGTTAGGTAATGGCATTAGGCTTTGTAAATGTAAGGGAGTGACAAATTGATATGGTAGCAAGACAGCTGGTTGATATGGCGGTAAGTTAGTTATGCCTGGTTGATGTAACTTAGGGATGGTCATTCTTGAGGCATAAACACTGATCAGCGTAGCACATCACCTCCATCCTAATGAGAGCCGAAGAAACATTAGTGTATCATTGACACCCTTGGAAAGCACAGCAAAGCTCTTGGACCAGGAGGAATCTGACAACGAATTCAGCTTGAGACTCGAGTTTTCCCGTACTGGCACGACTACTCCTGAAATATGTATAGCCGCTCATCAGCCTCAGTAAGCTGACCATAGTTGGGTAAGCTTGTCTCGCTAAAAGCAGCCAGTTCCACACGGTAGCGTACTAGTTCTCTGACTATAAGTGCTACCCTTTGTTCCTACCTGTCATCCCTGTCCAGTAGCCTAAGTAGGTTCCAGGAACAGAAGATAGAAACCTTAATTTTCTCGCAGATTCCTCTGATACTGTAACTTGCACTTCAAGAGATTAAAGTGGGAAAGAATTGCACTGGGTCAGCCAAGCGGTCTCGTTCCCTGCTATATTAATTTGATGGCCTTTCGTGGTCAAGACGTCCGTAGGTAGAACGGAATGCAGATTTTTCGTAAGGGTTTACCACCGAAGCGTTTCCTGTAAACAGACAAACCAATGTATAATATCTTTCTAAATCGGTCAGCATGATCGCTGTTTTAATCACTGCCGAATTGTGATTATGATTTTATTTCCGCACATGGATACGTTTTTGCCATTTGGACAGTGTTTTAACATTCCTTAAAAACAACAATCGTTTCAGATTGTAAGAAACGTGTTACATTTTTATCTTTTTATTGGCTTTACAAACACAAATAGTTTAACCTATCGCCTCTGTCTTTTTATTCCCAAATTTTAATTGCACTATTGCATTCTTGTATATTTTCCCATTGTGTAGTTTATATCTCATATTACTGTCAGAAGATCATTAGATACTATTGATTTGAGCGTCTTTAGTAAGTTCTCATGATAGTTCTCACTTTTTTGATCACCGTGTAACGAGAATGGTGCATATGTTTTTAAATGGCGCTATCGAGTGGCTTACCCTCAACCTTATTTTAATCCTTCTGTGTCCATCAGCGACACATCATTTGTAGTTACGGTAATAAAAATAAATATGATTTACTCATCATTTAGATAGTTGGCATCTGCTAGTCTTGTCGCTGCCACGTCCAATATCATCATCATGTAACGTGTCTGCCTTCACAGACCATCTGAAAGAACCTCGATCTCTTGTCAAATCTCCAGACTGGACCAGAGTCATGGCCAAGCACTCTTTGACATCTTGGATCAATCATCTTCCTGGGTCTGCCTCTCAATGAAACCCACATCCAATATAACAATTGTCATTTCATTGGCCTCTAGTATCAAATTGTCCAGCTTTCTTAATCTGTTAAATGTCCTGACATTGGATGTGGGACATAGTAGGTCCCTATTTCCAGCTCATAGGTGGCTTCTCACACTTTTGAAATATTTGTCCTTTTAGAACTTACTCACTAGAGAAGTTGTCTACTCTATGTTATTATGTACTTCAGATTTGTTTAGGAGACCATGAAGTATCAGCATAACTGTATGTATTCATGTGTCCTTCCACTGTCAATAAACTTGTCTAAATCTAGATATTATATAAGTAGAATAAACTGGCTATTAATGCGTCTGTGGTAAATACTCCTCCAGACAGGCAGAAGACATGTCCAAATGAAGAGTGTTATAAACTACGGCAAATTAAACGATCAGGAAAGTTAACAGCAGACATGAAGATTATCGCGGCACACCACTTTGGAATGTTTGATCTATCCAGAGAAAAGACAAACCTTGAATTGCCAGCAAGAGTAATGACGTAATTTGCGGCTATTGGAAATATGTTGAATGAGTTATTTCCGCCATGGCCTGTTCTAAGACCGGATGAGAAAGGTTGAGAGTGCGAGCAGCTACCCCACATCGTTAACAAAACAGTTGCTAGAAAAACGACAAGCAAAATAAACCAACAGCCGACCTTGACGGGAACGGTTCCCTCAACGGGGCCTAAGGCGCGTCTCAGTCAAACCCGAAAGGAAGCTGGACTGCCGACTATCTTTGTTTCGGCAAGGAAGCCTTTCAGACTGGAATGTTAGAACCATGTGCGAAGAGGGGAAGAAAGCGCAGATTTCAAAACAGAGAGGGCGAAATGGTATCGATATCCTTGGGCTGAGTGAGACTAGATGGACTCAGTCAAGAAAGGTACTACTGGCAGCAGGGGAGACTGTGGTATACTTAGAACACGAAGAGACACACAAAGAGGGAGTGGCCCTTATGCTCTCAGCGTAGGCTCAAAGTGCGATCATAGAGTGGAGAGCAGCCGGATCACGACTCTTGATGGCTACCCTCAGAACAAAGAACAAGAAGGATAAACTTAATATCATGCAGGAATATGCCCCTACAAATGAAAAGGAAGACACAGTTAAAGAGGTTTTCTACAGCACATTACAGCAGCTAGTGGCGGAGAGGAAGGAGCGACATTATTAAACTAATGGGGGACATGACTACGTGGGCTATGAAGAGATCATGGGGAGGGTGGGACTAGGATTCCTAAACGAAACGAAGAGAGGTTTGTAGATTTGTGTGCAGGAAACAAATTGATCATTGGAGGAAGTATGTTTGCGCACATAGCCATTCATAAGGCAATATCGGTATCCGCAGACCAGAAAACAAAGATTCAGATTGACCACACCTGTGTAAACTCCAAATTTAGACGATCATTGTTAAATATCTGGGTCTACCGGGGGGAGGGGGGGGGGGGGGCAACTGTGGCCTCAGATTACTTTTTAGTGATTTCAAAGGTACAGCTGAAGTTAAGGCTAAACAGAACAATACTAGTCAGCAGGCCACGGTACTGCGTACAATACCTGAATGAAAATGATAAAAACGAGTTCCGTATAACACTCAGGAATAAACATCAAGAACTAGTGCAGATAGACGAAGGGGCCATCGTTTACATTGGAACAAATACAATGTACATGGAAAACTGCATGCGAGGAAGTGATAGGAATGAAGAAACGGCAGCATAAAGAATCAATCACTAAGATCGTGAAGAGGCGAAATAAGAAAAGGGCATTACTAAATAGTAAAACGAGAGCCGCAAAAAGCACAGCACAGAACTAGGATGTAAAGAGCAACAAGGAGGTTAAAATAGCATCAAGGCGGACAAAATACGTTTCTTTGATGGTCTGGCTGAGTAAGCGGAAGAGGCTGCAGGAAAGGGACATATGAAAGGATAATATGAGGCTACAAAGAAACTATCGGAAAAGTATCAACAACAAGGTAGACCAATCGAAAATAAACTTCGGGAAAAGATAACTAACCTTGAAGAACCGAAGGCTAGTGGTTAAGTGACACGCTAACAAACCGAAGGTGCTGGGTTCGCTCCTCATCACAGCACCGGCCGTTACCACAGGAAAGCAAACCTTTAGTAAATGCAGGTGGAAGCAGACCCTTACATAAAATGCATGCCGATATTGTATGCACTGGGCCGACCGGTGAAAAATAAAAACATAGTGCAACGCACACCGCCTTGGAGAAAAGAGAAATAATACACTCAAGGAAAAAACAACAACAAATTAACAGATAGGCGCCATCTGAGAGCAAGGAAGCTTACCAACAGATTAGAGAGAGAGCTACATGGGGAAAATGCATAAGAAGGGAGATTTACAGTAAGGCAAAAACCAAAGAGGAATACTCTTAATATCAGTGCCGAGAAAGGTGTTAAATAGAGTAATACTAGAAAGTTTAAAAAAGGCAGTGGATAAGACGATAAGGGATGAGCAGGCGGGCTTCAGACAGAAAACATCATGCATTTACCATATAGCTACATTGCGGATTATTGTGGAGCAATCATTGGAATGACATTCGAGTTTATATATCAATTTTGTTGATTATAAAAGGCTTACGACAGTTTGAACAGAGATATACTCTGGAAACTACTGAGGCACTATGAAAGCTCATAAACATAATTAGACAGACATATGAAAGTATGCAATGCAGAGTTATATAAGAAGGACACAGAGCCATTCACAATTAAATCAGGGATACGACAGAGTTGCCTGCTTTTGCCTTTCCTGTTCATTCTGGCAGTGGACTGAATTATGAAAGTAACAACAAATAAGAGAAATGGAATCTATTTGACCTTGAATAAACAACTGGCGGACATGGATTTTCCGGATGATATAGCCCTTCTGTCGCACAGCCAAAGTAAAGTAAAGTAACCCATAGCATTACTGCCGTAGGGATGTGAGGTGTTAGCGATCTCACATTTTACAGGCTCGACTATGTGAGGGCGGTAAGAATCTGCTCTCCCTCACCGCTTTTACTTCCCGAACTGAGCCGGTACCCATTTAAGGCTGGGTCCACCCGGGAGCCATTGCGGTATGAAAAAACACTACCGTCCCAACTGGGGAATGAACCCAGGACCACTCAGATGCGAAGCGAGCGCGTTAACCGCTGCGCTACGTGTCTCCATTTAGCCAAAGCCAAATGTAAAATAAACTGGATAGACTGCGCTACGTGTCTCCATTTAGCCAAAGCCAAATGTAAAATAAACTGGATAGACTGGATTATATCTCTAAACAAGTCGGTTAGAAGATCTATGAGGAAAAACAAAAATAAGTTGGGTCAATAAAGCAAAACAAATAACCGATCGGACTGACAGGAACGCCACTGGAAGAGGTGCATGTATTTACATACCTAGGAAGTATCATCAACAAGGAAGGAGGGACAGACGAGGGAGTAACAAATATACAAAAAAGCAAGAATTGCATTCGGAATGTTGAAACCCATATGGAACTCCAAGGAAATAAGAAGGAATACCAAAAAAAGAAAGGATTTCCAATTCAAATGTGAAGCTAGTTCTGCTGTATGTAGCGGAAACCTGGGGAATGACCAAAAGCATTGATAGCAGACTACATGGTTTTGTCAACAGATGCCTAGTATAGATACTTAGTATGAAATTGTTTGGCAAAGTTACAAACGACAGACTGTGGAAGAGAGCGGGACAATGTAAATTGGAAAAAGAAATCTTAGAAAGAAAGTGGAGATGGATGTTCCATACATTAAGAAAGCCCCAGGCCAGTATCACCAGTCAATATCTGTCATGGAACCCCCAGAAAAGGAGAGGCATAGGCAGACCAAGGAATACACTGAGACGAGATCTGGAGGCGGAAGTAAAGAAAACAGGAAAAATCTGGAAGGAGATGGACAAGATTGCGCAGGACAGAGCTGCTTGGTGAGGGTTGGTTGATTGCATATGCACCCCTGGATATTAGAAAGCGAAAGAGATGAAGTGTCAGCATAACTGTATGTATGCATGTGTCCTTCCACTAATAGTCAATAACTTTTTCTGAATCTATATATTCTATAAGTACAATAGACAGGCGATCAATGCGTTTGTGCTTAGTACTCCTCCAGACAGACACAAGACAAGTCAAATTTATGAGTGTTATAAACTACGGCAAATTAAACGGTCACAAATGTTAACAGCACACATAAAGACTTTCGCGACACACCACTTTGGAATGTTTGATTTATCCAGAGAGTAGCCAAACCAGGACTTGCCAGCAAGAGATGGTACTTATGCTGCTCTTGGAAATATGTTGAATGCGTTTTTTTCGGGAGCACAAACAAGGTAGATACACATTTCTCAAGCTATATAATTGTGTACCAATCACGTATTTATTTATTGCTGTATTGAACACGCTCACTTAGTCAATAGCTATTTAGCATAGTGAAAACATTTAGTATACACGTTTCTGTACATTGATAATCATTGTTTTGACCACGCTGCCTCAAATACGCCAGTGCTGTTCCTGTTGAGAATATAAAAAGTGTTCTGCCATTAGATCTTACGTAGAATCCTTGGTTTGACCTGGCATACCTCACCAATGATCGTTTGCATCTAGCACTTAAATTAATTTTCTCTTTCCACGCACATCCGTCTGAACAACTCGGTTTTTTGTCAATTCAAAGAAATCTGTTTGACACCAGAACACGTGTTTCCCTTTATAGTTCTTTGTGTGGATTGGTTGGCATCGGCTATTGTGATTGGTATTCTAGCTGTTTTGTGGGGTTGTTTGACTTAAGGAACATTTGTATGGTTTTCACCGGCATTTTAAAATATTTTTTTTTTTTGAGATTAAAAAATTCTCTGCTGAATGAAGTAAAATGTGTATTACGTACCAACTGTAATGTAATTATTTTTTGAATGCTAAATTCTTTAAATCTAGATTATATTATCAGCAAAGACTTACTGGTTCGGCCATAACGCAAAGAATTGTTTTAGAGTGGCAAATACGCTAATGCATTGGATGCTCTAATTGTCTATTCTTGTGGGGCATGGACAATTATAGCTGGCCTGCTGCGGAGGATATGGGCCTTGGACATAAAATATTTCCGAACACTCAAAAACGCCACATACGAAGACCAAGTTGCAAATGAGGAAATACAAGAAAGAATTACAACAGCAATTTGGTCTTTTAAAAATATATTTGCAACGGTCAAAAGACGGAAACTCACTTGGTACAGCCACATATCGAGATCAAACGGTCTTGCCAATACAAAATGCACGGCAGGGTCCAAGGTGAACGACGAAGAGGTCATCCCACAAAGATTAGGTAGATAAAAATACAAGATTGAATCAATCCCTACCAGAGGGGGCACAAAAGTGGCCGCTGTCAGAGAGAGGTAACGTGGGGCTGTCGGGGGTGTCTTCACCCGCCCCAACGCTCTCCGGTTATGGGATGACCTGACCTGACTAATTGTCATTCTGTAATATGAAAAACCATGATCTCCTCTGTGGCTCGTGAAGCCGTAGGATATGCTTCATATGATATCAATATAATCCGAATATATATGTTACTGACTAATACACGTTGTAAGAACATACATTTCATGTTTGTCTCAAAGTGTATGGTGCAGGTCTTAATGTTTTGATGTATGTTTTTTAATGTTTACAGCCCGTTGTACATGTTTGTATGCTGATCACGTGAGTTGTGTTCTTACTTGATCTGCCACGTCTGTTACATAACAAAGAATGTTATCTGAGACAGTTGTATTTTACATACAAGAGGTGTTAGGGTATTATTCAAGAAATAATTAGAAAAATACATATGTGGATACTGGACACACAACGATCGATTGATGCTGCTGAAGATCAGAGACAGACCATTTAGTTTGTCCATTTTACAAACGTATGCACCAACCTCAGGTTACAGCGAAGAGCAATTAGTTGAATATTATGAAGACGTGAAGCAGTTACTTAACACAGTGGCTTCAACAGATATACTAATTGTTATGGGCGACATAAATGCTAAGGTGGGAAAAGGGGAATATAAAAACATCATAAGAAAATTTGAAATTGGAAGAAAGGATGAACGAGAAGAAAGAGTGATACAATTCTGCGAGGAAAACAAACTTAGTATTTGTAACACTTTTTTGTTAACACCATATAAGAAAATTATATACATGGAAAAACCCCAGTGATAGGACAAGAAATCAAATTAATTTTATTATGATCAGACACAGATTCAGAAATATTGTCAAACACACCCAGAAGCAGACATCAATTCAGACCACAATCCAGTTTGTATGAAAGTGCATATACAACGCAAAATCACTGTGTTTGGTTTTGCAAAGACACTTAATAAAGACAGGCCAGTGCTAAAATAACCAGATATACGGCAAAAGTATCAGGTAGCAGTAATGAAGGTGTATGAAAACTTACAACCAGAAGACAAGGAAGGAAATACAGAGATAAAAATAAATACTAAATGGGCACGTATAAAAACCAGTATCATGTAGCAAATAAATCATTACAAGATAAAGAACTTAAGAAAACCCAATAATGGATGACAGATGGCATCTTAACTAAAATGGCAGATAGAAAGAAGGCTAAAAATATTCCTGTATATTCATGACTACACAATGAGATAGTACAATGTGCAGGCTGCCCAAAGAACAGTGGTTGGAAGAAAAATGCAAGGTAATATAAGACATGGGACTAAAACGCAATACCAGAGAAATGCATTATATAAATAAAGAAAACAAACAAGACACAGGTAATCCAGAGTAGGGGATGCATCCGAAATAAGAATGGTGCCATTTTGATGGTTGAGAATGCCATATGAAACACATGGGCGGAATATACAAGAGAACATTTTGAGGACTGTCGCGGAGCTAAACCATCAACACACGATAATGAAGGACCCAACATCCTAAGATACGTAGTAAATGTTATTTTTAAAACTATGAGAAAAGGGAAAGCAATGGGGCCGGACTCCAATAACATAGATATGATAGAGGTCCTGGTAGGAATTTGGTATAGATATACTTACTGATCTGTGTAAAGACATTTAAAATACTGAATGCATACCAAGACCTGAAAATATCTACGTTTATAACACTCCCGGAAAAAAAACCTCGCGCAACAGAATGTTCAGACTTTAGAACACTATGTCTAATGAACCACACCATTAAAAGACTACTCAAGATCATACAAGAGAGAATAAGAGGTAAAATAGAGAGGGAAGTTTCAGAAGAACAATTTGGTTTTCGAAAGTTTAATGGAACAAGGGAAGCAATTTTCTGTTTCCGGACTGACAGAAAACATAGAAATACATAATGACATTTATATTTACTTTATAGACTACCAGAAGGCTTTTGACAGAATCCAACATGAAAAATTAATTAAATGTTTCCAAGAAATAGGTTTAGATGATAACGACATAAGACTGCTCCGTAATCTTTACTGGGAACAAACTGCTACAGTAATATCAGGAAAGTTAATGCTCTCAAAGTATAGATATAAAAAGATGAGTGAGACAGAGATGTGTATTATCCCCTGGTCTTTTTAATACCTACACAGAACAAATATTCAAACAGATAGAGGGGATGCCATGGCTTGTCATTGGAGGAGTGGCGATGAAAAATGTAAAATATATGGAAAGTGTTACGCAGTTTAATTATCTGGAAGTAGAAATGAATGCGAAGGGATCTAGAGTGGAGATCCAGACAAGAACAGCGATGGCCATGGTCGTTCTGACCAAATTGCGAATAATCTGGAAAGACTGGAAAGAACATTAGCCTTAAATCGAATCTGACTTTAATGTATACAATGGTCACCTCGGTGTGTGAGACTTGGAGTCTGAAGGCTACCATAGAGCGTAAATTTTACGCAATGGAAATGAGATGCTTGCGAAGAATTCTTGGTATTTTATATTTAGATCGCGTTACAAACGAGAGTGTTATTTTAACTGTTAGGAAAGAGCTAGGCTAAAATAAAAATCTATTGACTATAGTAAAAACACGAAATAGATATGGTATGGACATGTGACAAGACCGCTGGGTCTGTCCAAAACTGTCCTGCAAGCGCTGTGCCTGGGAAGCGTGGCAGAGGGAGACCGAAAAAGAGAGAAGCGGACAAAAGAGTCGACGGGAAGGCATATAGCTGAAACACATTGCCGACAAATCTAGAAGAATGGCGTGAACTGGTTCGACTAACTACAACAACGGGCCTCAACTACCGTCAAGGTTACTAGACTGATTATGATTATTATGGACTAGAACACGGCCCGGGAGAGATGCCCCTACATCCTATTTGCGGTTGTGGAAAAGGCACGACACACAACGATATATGCCATCCCCACTCCGCTGCCTTGCGGGATACCTATTTAAGGGAAAGGCTTCGGGAGTAAATCCTGAGAAAAAATCGGCACCCTGTGTTATTTCCAGTCGTTTCGACTCCACTGGCCAAGGGTAGCTCAAGACCAGAGAGTGAGGTTAACAAAAAACGCAATTTCTTCCTCAACTTTAATCCAAATAACAGCACAAGTTCTCCATTTCAGAGGACACAGAAAGAGAGAAGACTGTCCACACAGCTGATCAAAGAGAGTGATCTTCATTATGTGAGGAACGAACAACAACAGATTGGCGAGATACTCTAAGAATCGGATGTAGGAGGAACATAGTTGTGGCAGACACTGATAAGTAGGAGGAACATAGCTGTAGCAGACGCTGATAAATAGGAGGAACATAGCTGTGGCAGACACTGATAAGTAGGAGGAACATAGCTGTGGCAGACACTGATAAGTAGGAGGAACATAGCTGTGGCAGACACTGATGAGTAGGAGGAACATAGCTGTGGCAGACACTGATAAGTAGGAGGAACATAGCTGTGGCAGACACTGATAAGACAATTCAAAAGTTCTGATACACTCACAGACGTATGAGTGGTCATTGTACATGCTAGCTTTTCCTCAATATACTAAACTGACAAAGAGCCATCGAGCAGAATACACAAGAAATGAAGAAGGCTAGTCTCCTTAATAGATTTGTGGCTCAAATAGATAGATGGTTTAAAACGATGTTAGGATATTCAGGAATCAATTAAAGTACTTTTAATCGATGATTGACTGATTTAAATCTAATAACTAAGAATGAAGTAGTACATATTCTAATTACCATCAAGAACACCCATCAGAGTTCAAATGGAATTTATCAATGTTACATCTAGAAGCTTGATAAAGAAGGTATCAGAAAAGGGATGAAGAACTTAACATTACTTTCCAAAATGCAGCGGTGACCGAGGAAAGCTTCCACAGCTGTTAGCGTCTACATTAAAGGCCTGGAAATGATCCCACAATGCTAGTATCTATGTATCTATCTAATCCTAATTTTGCAGAATGTCCATGGAAAGTTAGGAAGAAAAGAGTGTGAAGAAATAAAGAAATATAATTTCCAGTCAAGACAATGAAAATATCATACGGACACCCCGACCCTAACCCTAACCCTAACCCTAACCCGGATAGCTATAGGCCAAGCAATTTGAGAAAAAAAACGTATGGAATAATGCTGGCACATTTGCTTAAAATGGTTACTAGTTTAAATAAAAACTAAATCACGATGCATATAAACGAGTAGACTTCGGAACTTTGATGTGCTGTTTGGTTAGATGAAAAGCCGCTGGTCTGGTGGAGAGATCAACTGCATTCTGATTGAAGCGTGGAGATCTGAACTTTGCATTGGCCCAGGTCTGTCCCAAGTTCTTATCTGCTTTTATCTGTAGAAGACAAATGAGATAGCAAACGAAGATTGTCGTGGGAGATAATAAAGAGGAAGAATTAGTGGACGCAACGTCAAATAGAATTATGAAGTTATCTATTAAGAGGGGAATGACGTGGGAGAAAAAAGACAGTGTCAAACTGTACCGTACAGAGAAAAAAGACAATGTCAAACTGTACCGTACAGAGAAAAAAGACAGTGTCAAACTGTACCGTACAGAGAAAAAAGACAATTGTCAAACTGTACCGTACAGAGAAAAAAGACAATGTCAAACTGTACCGTACAAAGAAAAAAGACAAGGTCAAACTGTACCGTACAGAGAAAAAAGAGAATGTTAAACTGTACCGTACAGAGAAAAAAATCTAGCTAGAGCGACATGCCATTTCCAGAAAGAATACAGCAGCTGTCCGAACGAGAAGAGAGGTTGAGGCAAGAGGCGCAGGAATGTCAGTCATTACAAGAATGGAAACAGAAGATTGAGTCGGGCCACTGCTGATACATGAAGCCATAGATATCAGACCTGTATTACTGCTATGTCATCAATATAACGATTTTGAAAAGAAATTAAATGTGGCCGAACATCAGGCATTATTGACTTTAAACATCCCAGAACAGGTGGGTTTTAGGGCCGGAAAATCGTTCTGTGGAAAGATCCTTCATGTTACGCCTTACATTGAGGACGGGTACCAGCTAAAGCAGGTGACAAGAATTGATTGTATTTACCTCACAGGGGCATATGACACAGTAAACCGCCAACTATGGCGGACAAAAAATCTATAAAGGACTTCCGCCTGATCTAGGTAATCAAAAATATTCTACAGACTTTACAGTACTATGTGACTTTGAAAAATAAAGACAATATATGGTGCAACCAGAAGAACGGCCTCGCACAAGGAAGTGTGCTGGTCTCTACGCTATACAATGATTAACCATTTAGCCCAGGGATAAGACAGATCATATATACCGGCGACACTGCAATAGCCGCACAAGGAAGGCGTTTTGATCAAGTGGAGATCAAGCTCACAAAAGCTCTAGATCAAATTGCCGAATTGTATGAGGAAAACCACCTCAAAGTTAACCCTAACATGACACATGGCTGTGCTTTCCACGCGAAGAACAGAGAAGCAAGACAACTTCACTTTAATTGGCATGGACAGGCACTTGAACATAGCAATAGACCCAAGTATTTAGCCATTGTAATGAACAGCGCATTATCTTACATGTCACATTGCAGTGCGTTAAAACAAACAGTCAGTGCGAGAAACAATGTAATTTGCAACAATTTGACAAGAGGACATGAGGAATTCAGTGAATTTAATTCGACCTTGTTGAACACCACCAAATCATTCCATGTCTGAAAGATTCTGATGGGTCTCACACACCGTCAAACTGGGCTTGAGTCAATAATGAAAGCAGAATATACTAATCTGTTCAGATAATCAGAACGCCCTCTAATTGCCCTCCCATCCACTTTACCCCCTCTTCCAGATTTCCTGACTTCCGAAATTCACCCTGCTGTCCAGTCAATCCCATCTGGAAAATCACCAGGGCAGATCATCCAGGCTCGCGGTCTCCGCATTTACGAATCCATAGCCCAACATTTAAGACGTTATCTTCATTCGGGAGGAACAAATGCCGGCTGGCACAACTCGAGGACAACACTCTTCCACAAGAAGGGAGACAAAGAGGATCTAGAATCGTCTAATTACTCTCCTCTGGTCACTTACAAGCTGTTTACAAAATGCTTCCTTGCCACAACACTCTAGAAGAATCGCAACCAGGCGAACAGGAAGGCTTTCGGCTTTCGTACAGCATAATGGTCCATTTCTCAACTTTCTGCCACCTTGCAGCCCGAGAGTTCCAGACGCACTTGATATTCACCTTCATCGACTATAAAAAGGCTTTATGATTCGGTAGAACGACATTTTCTCTCTCGTTCACTGTTGGAACAACGTGTAGATCCTGGTTACATCAGAGTTCTTATCAACAGTTATAATGCGAACTGCACTACCATAATTTTGTCCCTTCCAACGTCTAATTGTGATATCAATTCAAAAGGAGGATCGCCAGCGAGATCATGTCTCACAGAACCTCTTCTCAGCATGTTTGGAATCAGTCATTAGCCTATGCAACTGGGACACTTTTGGTATCATTATTGACGGCAGATACCTCTACACCTCACGGTAGAAGAGGAGCGACTAAGTAAGTAAGTATTGACGGCAGACCCCTCAATCACCTTCGATTTGCCGAAGACATATTGCTCATCACAGAGTCAGCACCAGAAGCCAACCAAATAATGCAGCTACTCGATGGATAGGGTAAGAAAGCCTGACTGGAGATATTGACACGAAGACTAAAGTGTTGCCCAATGGTTTTGCCATTTGTGATCCAGTCTTCCATGACGGGGTACTATTAGAGGATGTCAATGAGTACATCTATCTTGAACGTCTTTTGAATATGGAGAATAACCTGGAACCTGAACTGACAAAACTTTGCCGCGCGGGTCGAGCAGCCTTTTCGTCTATTAACACGGTCCTGGACGATTGCATGAGCAGGACCTACGAGCCTTACCTCTTCAATTGCACTGTACTCCCTGCGATGTGCTACGGTGCCGAGAAGTGGACACTAACACAATCACTAGAGGACAAATTGAAAGTGACCCAGGCCTCCCTTGTTATACGATTGGTTGGAATCACTCTCCGAAACCTACGTATGCAAGGTCTCCACAATTCTAACATGAAACGATTGTCCCTGGTGAAGGATGCGGTAATCCATGCAGACAAGGCAAAACATAGATGGAAAGGTTACATGTTGCGATGAAACCATGGTCAATGGGGCACAACGACAGCAGTCTTGTAAGAAGAGACCTCGGGGGGACCTCCAATGCGTTGGCCAGACTCCCATGCTGTACGCTGCAACATCCGAGATGCCTCTAGAGGAGCATTTACCACGCACTGGATTTCTGTGGCCCAAGACGCGATCGCTGATGATGAAGTTGGGACCCACAGCTACGCGGAGGACCGGGTCATTAAGATCAAGATCAAGATAATTAATTATCCAGTTAACTGTACAGTTTTTTTTTTTTATCAATTCACGAAATATATATATTTTTTTCATTCGAATTCGCCTCATTTCATTGATGCCTAACATACATCTGCAACAAACTATGGACGACGGATAACTGGCTAGACTTATGGACAAAATCAATGTCTAGAAACCTAAAACTATGCCAACATTACAGAACAATAAGCTTTATCAGCCACCTTAGCAAGGTCATGCTTAGAACAATCCTCGATAGATTGAAACCCCAAGCAGAGAATATCATTGCTGAAGAGCAGGCATGGTTCAGACAAGGAAGAAGCACTATCGAACATATATTTATTGTAAGACTTCTAAACTGCTAATATCTGGAAAAGCAATTTAAATTGCGTCATGTATTTGTTGATGTCAAGAAGGCGTTTGATAGGACAAGGCGCAAAGCTCTATGGGCAACCATGAGAAATATTACACAGGTCCTTGAACACCTGCATGACAAGGCGTCCAGAGCAGTTCTTGTTAATGGGAGGCGCATGGACTGGTTTCGCACATCAGTCGGTGTAACACAGGGTTGTAGACTTTCCACAACACTTTTAAGCATATTCCTTGAGGGAAATTTGAGTGAGGCGCTTGGAGATCACGTTGATACTGTCAAGATAGGAGCTCGAACGATTACCAACCTTCGTATTTCAGATGACATCGACAGGTTGGCGGGCACAGAAGCGGAATTCCGGGAATGCGTCAGAACGCTCGATGAAACAGTACTTGACTAGGGTATGAAGATTAACGCTGGAAAGACACAATTAATGACCAACAGCGCCGTGGGCTTCAACAAAAGGATAAAAGCTAATGGCCGAGAACTCTAAGTGGTTGACCGTTTTAAATATATGAGTTTGATTGTCAGTGATGAAGGATACAATATGAGGTGATGGGCAGAATAGCACAGACAAAAGTGGCGCTTGTACGGCTTAACAAAATCTGACAAGATAAACCGTTAGCACTATGCATGAAAATCAGGTTAAAGCGTACATTGCTCCTGCCAATTTTCCTCTACGTATGTGAGACATGTACAATTACAGCTGACTTCAACGAAGGATAAAGGCTTTGGAGATGAGATGTTTCCGAAGACTTCTAAACATCACAGTCCGTTACAAATGTGGAAATTATTACATCAGCAATAGGGCCTTTTGAAGACATCTTGGCAACTTTAAAGAAAGAAACTTGGTTAGTACGGGCACATATCGAGATCAAATGGTCTTGAAAATATGTTCCTGTACGTAAAGGTACGACGAAGATGCCGTCCCAAAAAGAGGTTGGGGGACAATATAAAAGAGTGAACCAAGCTCCGACCAGACAACTGTCGCTGATAGAGAGAGATGGCGTGGAATTGTTGGGATGTCTTTATGTGTGCCCCAACGACCTTACCTGACAGTTCATTAAAATGATCCTTTCACAAGATGCTCCTAGCTACCTCACAATTTGCATATTGTAGAAAGAAGACTGCGGCAGCACGCCATGCTTTAATTTTTTTTAAGTGTCTTGGAGCACTAGATGTTAGTTAAATAACAATTTTAAATTGACGTAAGGAATAATGTGTTAATTCTGACGTTACCAATAAAGTTAGTAAGTAACAAGTGAGCATGAAATGAGAGTGTACGGTAATGTTCACGACAGCTGCAATTTTGAATATAGAAAGTATTAAATGCACACAATGACAAAGCAGAACGTATGTATTAAACCAACATAGGATAAGACTCTTCACCACACTCGCTTCTACAGAGCATCACAATATGTATACTACGACGGAACAGAGCGTATGTAAGACACACAGCATAGAAGGAGTCCCTTCGTCAGATTCTCTTCTACAGAGCATCACAATATGTAACATGACATTAGATCCAATATCAAAAATTCTTTTAACCGCCATTTAGAATCATCAAGAGCTACCTCTCCACTTCAATATTTGCTGTTACCTTCCCGCATAATTTGTCGTATCCTCCTATAATACAGTTACCTGACTAGGTAACACCGCGTTTGGCATTTAGATCTTGAATTTCGGGAATTTAACACACACATACATATTTTCACAGCAGTCAAGTTGTGCACTTTAACAATAAATGTGATGTTCTATTTCTGCTCCTTCATATAATGAAATGCTCTCCTACTTCTTTAAAAAGTTGTATCATTTTATTTTAAAAAAGTTTCCTTCAATTCTTTGATATACAAAACTGTCCTTCTTATTGCTCCTTGAAATAAATGTATGAATTCCTCCTACTCTTTGATGCAACTAAATATCCTCCTATCCTTCATGTACTAAGAAAATGGTCTTCTTCACTATCTGATATAGTAAAATGTCCTTCTTGATACCCATTTATATGTCCTTCTACTTTTAGATGCATATTTAAATGTCATCCTTGCTCGTCTTTTGACTCCTGCGGATCTACTTCATTGCAACCCTGGTATAAACCACAGGTGCTCAGTCTTTCAGCAACTGACGAAGAGTGTTGAAACTGATGGTCCTATTGCTCTCCCCCCCCCCCTCCCCGATACTGCTCTCAACCCTCGTTTGATTGCAGAGTCACACAGTGTTGGAATTGCTTATTCGACTATTGCGATATCATCATCCAATAGTCATTAACAATGTCAATTCTATCCATCTCTAATATGTCACTAATGGGTGCTTTTCCTGCAACGATGTCAGCTTTTTCTTTGCCTTGAACATCAGCATGACCAGGTCAGTAGATCGACACCAGCCCCTGCTGGCATGAAGTCTATACAGAAGCAGTCCACTTGTGCGTTAGCCAGTTCCTAATGTCTTTTTGAAGTAAGCATTGAGAGTATGACACGATTTGCCTTTGTTACATAGCCATCTGAGAGCTGAGTTCAATGACTCCATTTCCGTGCTCGAACGGGAGGTTGTTGTGCTGTACACTCCGCTATCATCAGATCAGCAACAACATGACCTCTCACTCTAGCTGGGAAGCTCTGACCTGCATTCTCAACAAGTAGCACACATGCATCGGTCAACGACATTACTATCATGAGTGTTATCATTTATCAGTTGGTTAACATCGAGTTCTGCTTACACTGTGCACTACCCTCTGTATTTTCTGCCCAGGGTTATGATAACTATTAAAAGGCAGTCATACTTTCATCGGTGTGGACACATCATTCTCCCATGCCTATCATCTCATCTGTGGTTGCCTGTGAAATTGTTTTTTTTTGTCAGTGCCATCAATGCCCTTCTTGCTATATCCTTGTTTGGTTCATGTGTGCGGTGCTATTGCACAGTGGGTACCTGCTGTCTCCAGCAATTTTCATATAGTCGATGGTATGTATCAATTATTATCTTGACGTCACAGCCACAAATCCTAGTATGCACCCCATCTTCAAAATCTAGATGTCCATAGAGCAAACTAGAATTGGTCGAATTCCTTCCTTGTGGGTTTGTTCGAACCGTTTCAACAACTCACAGAATCAACTGACGAGATAGGATGACAAGCTGTCGTTGTTCCAAGTATCTCTTGACTGACGCCAGTCCTCACTTCCATCTTGATTCAAAGCTGTGCCTAGATGACAGGCTGCGATCCAATGGAACACGGAAGAATATAATCTTGTTGCAGCTATCTGGATTATGTCAAGGAGTTCAGTCTTCGTTATAACGCAAGTCCCACATCATGCAAGTCTTGTTGAAAGACCTAATTACACTTTGAGATTGACTGCAAAGTCTCTTGCTTGTCACTGACTACGTCATGTCTATATGAACCATTCTTGTATGTTAGAGTGTCATCTGCAAATGGTAATGTTAGTCCTGTTCTTGTGGGTTCAATGTTGGACATTTTTGTGTGAAGATAATGACCAGAACTGATGAGAGCAAAGAGCATTGGAATAGTCCTTGTCATAATAGCATCCGTTCTGATGTCCACGATCTCAAGTGGAGCGTAATTATTTTCTCCACCATGAGAGCTGCTGTTTAGCGCAAGAGCCATGACACTGATTTCATTCTTCCTTAAGCAATGCAACAAGGTACCAACGTCCACCAGGTTATCTTCAATTCCTCCGTCGAGCAGAACCGCGTCTGAAACGGTCGAATATTGGAGGCCCCCATACACCTCATATGCAAATGTCCCAGTGTTACGCCATATTTTGTATGTACATTCTAACTGAAAACCTGATTGTGTTACTTGAATATCTGCATGTTTGTATGGTCCTCTGACGAGATTTGATTCGCTTATAGAAACGTGACGACATCATCAGTGAATTGTGTTTAGTGAAAACAAAATGCCAGCCGTTTATCTTACCGGAATCTCGAGAAAAAAAAACTGCGGATGTATATATTATTTGTATAGAATAAACTAAAATTTGATTAGTAAATTGATTAATTGGTTATTATGGTTTTAACATTGTTTGATTAAAAACACAATTAATTGAATAAGCGCAATAACAAATATTTGAGGCGGCGTAGAGATAGCCAGGGGTCGGTGGTTTTCATGGTAGGGCAAGAGATGAGTGGAGGGAGAGATGGGTTAACGAAGGAGGATGGATAATCAGATGGAGAAAAGGTGAGACTACAGGGCTAATTAGCGGGGATGGAATGTTGCAAAGTAGTGATATATTATATATATGTGTGTGTGTGTGTGTGTGTGTGTGTGTGTGTGTGGTTGTGTTTTATACTAAAGAAAATTTTTTAAAGTAAATCATGCATCGTAATTGATGAAGACCACCAACATCATCACATGTCATAATGCAACCTTGAGTATGTGTGTGAGCTCATGACTGATCAAGCCTATTCGAGACTGGAAAAGTCTATGACACGACTGGCAAACGTAGCCAGCAGTTGCCTGTGATATTTTCTCTGCCCTATACTTCCTGATTGCACGTCTATCCTTGGCTACCTGGATACGGAGACCCTCGCCGAGTTAACGCCGTGTGTGACCGCACTCTTCTATATTAAACGATTTTGAGCCAGGATTTGTTAATGTCTACTTGACAGCACTTAAGGAACTCCTTCAGGCCGATCTTAAAACTATTTTTTGGACGTCCTTGTGATCATTCTTCTTCACTCAGTTCGCTATACAGAAGCTTCTTTGGAAGCCTTTCGCTTGACATTCGGGCAAGGTGGCCAGCCCATCTCAATTGTGATATTTGCAATTGCATATTGGCTCTGGACAGCACTTCAGTAACTGTGATACGGTCCTGCCAGCATATATGCAGTATGTATCTGAGACAGTTCATGTGAAAATGATTTAGCCTCCTGGCGTCACCAGCGTAGAAAATCCACCTTTCACAATTGTAGAACAAGGTGAGAACAATGGCGGCACGGTAGACCTTCTGCTTAGTCATTATGAGGATTCCTCGACGTTCCCATACTGTTGAGCGCATTCGGTCAAAAGTTCTGCTGGCCTTTGCTATTCATATAGCTAGCTCATCAGCAATAGTCACTGATTTGAACAGCGTGCTTCCGAGGTAGACAAACTTTTCAACCCCTCACTGTAACTACTGGCTGTTTATACGATGTGCCTGGTGCTGGTTGATTCACGCCCTCGGTTTTTTTTTTGTTGGTGCTAATTGTCAAGCCAAAGTTGTCATAAGCAGATGAGAACCGGTACATACCCTGCTGCGTATTCCCCTTCTAAGCTACTTTTCAGAGCACAGTCATCCGCAAACAAGAGTTTGGAAATCGTGTCGCGCATCACCTTGGTTTTCGTCTTCAGTTTGCGGAGATTGAATAGACCACCATATATGCGGTACTCTATTGGTATGTCATACTTGGAGGCATCCGTCAACATAGCTGTAAACATCATACTGAACAGTGTCGGAGCAAGTACTCATCCCTGTTTCACGCCGTTGTTGACCTCAAATGGTGGAGATGTCTCGCAGCTGTCAAGTACACGTACGCACATGCTCTCGTTGAGCTGTTTCACCACGATTACAAGTTTGCCAGGACATCCGAATTTAGACATGATCTGCCACAGCCCACCACTGGTGACCGTAACAAATGCCTTTGCGAGGTCAATTTCTCCTGCGTCTGACCCTCTGCAAAGATCATGTCTAGTTTCTCGACCAAATCTAATTCTACACTGACTTTCCGGGAGGTGATGGTCTAGCTCAAGTACCTCGACCAAATATAAATCCACACTGAATTTCTGGGAGGTGATGGTCTAGCTCAAGTACCTCGACCAAATCTAAATCCACACCGTCTTTCCGGGGGGTGATGGTCTAGCTCAAGTACCTCGACCAAATCTAAATCCACACCGACTTTCCGGGAGGTGATGGTCTAGCTCAAGTACCTCTACCAAATCTAAATCCACACCGACTTTCCGGGAGGTGATGGTCTATCTCAAGTACCTCTACCAAATCTAAATCCACACCGACTTTCCGGGAGGTGATGGTCTAGCTCAAGTACCTCGACCAAATCTAAATCCACACCGACTTTCCGAGAGGTGATGGTCTAGCTCAAGTACCTCTACCAAATCTAAATCCACACCGACTTTCCGGGAGGTGATGGTCTAGCTCAAGTAACTCTACCAAATCTAAATCCACACCGACTTTCCGGGAGGTGATGGTCTAGCTCAAGATGTTTGTTCAGGCGAATGAGCAGTACGTGCGCTAGGATCTTTATTGCAACAGATAGCTGTGAAATTCCGCGGTTAAGGTCACACTCCTTTTGTTTGCCTTTTCTCTTGTAGATATGCACTATCGACGCATCCTTCATTTACTGTGGGGCTACTCCTTCAGCCCACATGGAGCAGAAAGGTTCAGTGAGAATCTTGGATAGACATGTTGTCGCTGCTGAATACACCTCTGTTGGTATTACGTCAGCTCCAGGGGTTCATTTCAGGAGAAAGAGATTTGATGGCTTTGTTTACTTCATCTTCAGTTATGATATCATCCATAGTCGTATTCATTTCTATTTGGGGCATGCATAGGATGGCCTCTTCATTTATGGGTGATGGACTGTCAAAAATGTTGCAACAATGTTCTGCCCACCGATCTGAGCTTTCTTTATTATCAGCAATTAATCGGCGTTGCGAACTCGAGAGTTACCACAAGGCTGTGGACCATAAAGTGATTGCAGCGTCGCGTTGAACCCTTTGAGGTCATGCGCACAGCAAACGCCTCTATCTCTTCTGCCCGTCTGCTTAGTCAGGAATCTTGTAACTCTCTGAGTCTCTCCTGGACTATTCTTCGAGCACTAGTGAAAGCCATTTTCTTGGACAAAGACGATGTGTCATTTTGAAGAACCCTGTGCGCTAGACATTTTGCGTGGAAAAGAATATTTATTTCACAATCATTTTCGCCGAACCAGTCTGTGCTTTCGCTTGGATGGACCAAGGTGTTTTAGCGCTGTAGAGTAAACAGTGTCTCTTTGGGTTGCACAGTTTTGATCGATGCTGGTGTTTACAAGCTGAATGTCATCCAGCCTGGTTTCTAGCTCATTAGCGAAACTGTTTCTAGTAGGCTCCCCATTCAACTTCTCAACATCTAGTTTCCCATGTGCTCTTGTCCCCTGAGGACGCCTCTTGGGTTGGGCATTAAGAATCAACTTGGTTATGACAAGATGATGGTCAGTCCAACGTTCCGCGCCACACACTCTTTGTTAATTTGACATAACCGGTTACGAGTTTGACATTGATATAGTCGATAAGATGCTAATCGCGGGACCTGTAACCATAGCTATACGTGACTCAAGATCTTTATAGAACCTATCTTTGGCTGAATCCGCATTCGTCAGAGTTGGTGCGTAGGCACTTACGATTGTGGTTTGACGTTCCTCACGTCATTGGAAGTCGCATTGTCATGAGGCGATCGCTGACTTCCTGTTTAATTGCTGTTTCTGTTTATTTTTCTAAGAATCGACGTCACTGCACTCCGAGCATACCCATCGGTGCTCAGTCTCTCTCATCAAATGGCGTAAGGTATGGATGCTGTTGATCCCTGCAGCTCGCTGGTTGAACACTTTCCTGCGCCGCCCTCTCATGCGCCCCACTCCGCTCAAACCTCGTTTAATGTCGAAACTTTGCAGTCTGTGGATTGCTGCTTCTTCTATTGCGCTGTCCTCATCCAAAAGGCGGTCATTGATTGATTTCAAAATGTCACTTCTGTCCATCACCAATGTGCCCATGATGGGAGCCCGTGAAGCCAAGATGCCAGCTCTTTCATTGCCCTGAACCCCGGCATGAGCAGGACAGTAGATCCAGGTCAGCGCCAGGAGGTTTGAGGCCTCAACAGCAGCTATCCACTCGTACCTAAGCCATCCCTTCTGTACTTTCTGAAGTACGGCTTGCACGTCTGTCACGATGACTGCCCTTGTTATAGAAGTCTCATATATCCATTTCAGTGCTGAGGTCACTGCTTCCGTCTCCATTCTCATACTGGAGGCTGTTGACATGTATGCCCTACTGCGCTCAGCAACGACCTCTCCACTCATTCTAGCCGAGAACCCCAGCCTGATGTCCCACTGCGCACGAATGATCTGTCGGTGTACATGACAGTGTCACTCTCCTGGATGTTCTCAGTCATCAGTTGATTTACCTCGTGCTCTGCACTCTCGTTGTTCCTTTCTCTGCATTCCTTGCCTAAGGTTATGATGACTCTCTGGTACTCTATCATTATATCACCAATGTGGACCCATTCTTCCCCTTTGGCTATCGTCTCAGCTGGAGTGACGTGTCCGATTGTTGTCTCAGCCTGTGCCATCCATGACGACCCTCTCTTGATTCTTGATCCCTTGATGTTTGAGATACTACTGTGCTGAGGGTGTCGAGTATATGTTGTGACACGCATATAGGCTTTGACTTGTGCCATTTTATGTCTGGATGTCACCGACAACAATCCCAACATGTACCGCATCATCACAATCGGGGTATCTCTAGTGCACCCCAGAACCAACTTTACACACTGTGTTCTTGATAGTGTGAGGATGCCTAGTCCGTAATCTATGACAGAAAACACGACCTGACGAAATTAGATGAAAATTAGGCGTTGTTCCAAGTCGGCAGCAGCCATGGTCTTGAGTGCTCCTAACCCTCTCTTGCATCTGTGTACAATGTGGTCAACATGGCGGCTATAGGAAAGACTGCGATCAAATGTCACTCCGAGGTATTTCAACCTGTCACATCTGTCGATGTCGTGCTTTGACTGAAACCCCTCGTACACATCATACGCGAACGTTCCAGGTTTGCCTAGGACTCCTTCGCTGTTTTATAACTGCCCAGCGTATCGGGAAGAATCTGCTCCCGTTCAAGGTAGGCCATTATTTTCCTGGCCATTATCTTTTCGAGCAATTTGCCATATAAATTTTGTATGGTGATTATTCGATAGCTGCCGAGAAGCGTAGATTCCTTACCAGGTTTAGGTAGTGGGCATAGATAGCTATGAAGCTAGTCCTCAGGCACATATGCCTTCTCTATAGTGTGGTTGAACTCCTTCACCATATTTCTTATATATGTCTCGTCCAGTTGCTTGATGTGGCAATACTGTACTCCATCAGGACCTGGGGTTGTGTTTGTGCTTGTTCGTAGGCTATTTACGACATCTGCCTCGGTGATAAGGTCTACATAAGCCTCTTCCCTGATGGCTGCGTCTAAGATGTCTTTTTGAGTTTACTTACGGGCATCTCTGTCCCCTTTGTCATTCTGGGAACATATCGACTGAAAAAACTTAGACCCTTCGCTTCACCTGTCTTCAGGAGCCTTACTGTGGTGTCTTGAATATTGGAGATAAGCTGGCTTGTAGTTTGTCCATTCATCTTTCGATGCATGTGCCAGAACATCTGGAGGGTATTATCATTACCCACACCTGTGATGAACTCCTCCCATTGCTCGCTTTAAAGCTAACGCTTTAAAGGAATTGGTAGCTTTGCGTTTTACTTCCTCCTTCTCGTTCAATGCTTCGACATTAATACCAGCTCTCTTTCTGGTTTTACGCCAATCCTTTGTTGCCGCCTCCTTTTCTCTCCAGGCCGTATCAACATCTTGAGTCCACCAGGGTGGTAGGACAAAAGGGGATCTGCGTCCTATCGTCTGGCGCAGCTTGTTCACTACATTATCCTGTTCGTACGTGTATCTGAACACCTGTTTGGCTTCCCGGTGTCTGGTGTGTTTTCCTCTGGGTATAAGTATGACTTACGGCAGGTGGTCGCTCTCTTGTGCCCCTAATACGTCCCAGCGTGTGGATGGAGCAACATCACTGGATATAAGAGCCAGGTCGATGACCCCGTCCATATCTCCCGGCCGAGATGCTATTCTAGTTGGACGTCCGTCATTCACGACAGTGAGGTTTGTGTGGACTAATGCCTGGCTCAAGGCGACCCCTTGCCTATTTTCAGCGACATTTCCCCACTCCTTTGACCTAGCAAAGTCACCAGCAATGAGGCACTTTTTTGCTCTGTGACATTGACAAGTCCGACAGAAACTCCCACTTACGTCCTCGAATAGGTGATCTACGTGAGCGTATATGTTGTAGATTCTCCGTTCTTGGTGGTTGATTGTTACTGAAATCCCTTGTAGCTCGACATCCTCAATTTTACAGATGCTAGTATTTATCCATGTATGGGGAAGTTCTTGCTTCACATACATCGCCAGTCCCCGCTTACCGGGCCCGTATGGATTATTGTAGCACCTCTATCCTGGACACGTGATGGTAACATTCTCCTTCAAGCAGGTTTCCTGGATCATGAAGACGTCGAAACTGTACACCAATTTTTGGAGAATCACTTCGCATTGGGTAGCGCTGCGGCAATTCCAGTAGCCTATCAGTACATATTTTAACCCAAGTCTATCTGACTTTCTTCGACATTTTCTCTTTCCGGCTCTTTTCTTTCTTTCTCTCCTCCTTCCTCTCCTTCTGCGTCCACCTTCCTTAGCGCCATTTACTGGAGACATCGACGTCAGAGCACGATCTCCGTAGCTCCCGCGATGACTGTTATGTATGGTTTGTCATCAGAGTTTTCCTTCCCCCAGAAGAGTTGCCTGCGGGGCTAACGCGTCTTCTCTACTCGGTTTGTGGTCGGCTGTCTCCGCCATTTTTATCGCGGTGTCACATTACCGTACTTGTCGACGTATGCACACCCATGCTATTCCACTAGACAATGGGTGGAGCACAGCTACCAGTCCAACCGTCCGGGTATCACTTGTTTAATACACACTCTATCGCTCTTGTTATCTCAGCCTTTAACTGATCAGTGCCACCTTGAGCACGCACAGCGACACACGTTGACGTAGCAAACCGTTGGTCAGCGAAGACCCTAAATCAAATTGAGTTTCGCGGTTGAACGATGTTGGCCTCGATCACTTCGAGCCCACTCATTGTCGATAATAGGGATTTATAGATACAAGATGATATGCAACGGTACACTAGACGGTAAACTAGGTATATAAATGCACACAAACTTCCACAGAACACGGCTCTGAATGTTAGTCATCAACTGTGAAAATTTAAGTCCGATTTGAAACTTGGTAATAGCCTAAATAAATGCAAACAGTGGAGTGAATCGTGAACACAGCCTGTCCCTAACTGTGTCTGTTTCCGAAAAGAAATTGCTGTACTACTGTGGACTGTATGGCAAATCCAACACCAGTTTCACGTCGCTCCTGGTTGCTGCGGCCAGAAGAAAGTGTAGCCATCACAATCCTCTGAGAGTTGTTCCATCTCCACCAATCGCGTCTCGCTAAGGCCGGCTATGCTGATGTTTTATCTAGCCAGTTTCGTTGCGACCAGGTCGGTCCTCCGTTCTGGCCTGTTAGCCCTAGTATTGTCCCTGAGTGCGTACAATTCCATGTGGCAATTGTAATAGGCAATACCTTTATATTATTTGAATTTCGACCGTAATATAGTGGGAATCCCTCCAGCCACGGCATGATGGTCAGGGTGTAGTGAAGCAGGCAATGTTTAGTGCACCTTTTCTAGCCCCTTCGCCAGGCTACGGAGATGAATTGCTGTTCTAGAGAGGGCTGCTCAGTCATTCAGGAGGCTGTCGGGTTTCACTGTTGCCTCAAGTCAGTGAAGGACGACCATGTGGTCTGAACCACCTGCGTGCTGGTCAGCGACTACAGCCTCTAGTGTATCCTCACCTGCTGCTTCACCACTCGCTCAACGCCACATGACTTATGAATGAGATATTAAATGCAGGTTATGTCGTGAGTGGTGCGTGAATTTCATTTACGTGAGGGAGATGTGTGTAGAGTCAGCCTCACTCTCTCGTCCGGGCCCGAGATGGTCTAACAGCAATACAGTGTCGTGACGGCTAGTGAATGGTCCGGATGCAGTGTGTCGCCGGGCTCTTAGCATTCTTCAAGGCCTGCTGGTCCAGTTTTTTCGTGCGTTTGACAAACTTGTCTCTTACGCTCAATCAGTCGAGATCAGATTTCACATGTGTGGGTTGATATATCCAATTGCGCTGAGAGGATTATTCTTCCGCTATCCACACCTTTTTCAGCCCGTTAGTGAAAACGGTGACACAAAGTGTGTTCGCTGCGCATGATGCAGCTGATCATAGCTGATCACGGGACCAAAAGACGTTCCGTGACCGCCAGGTACTGTATCAGCAATGTAAATGTTTAAACATGTAAACACAGTAACAAGTGGATCATCATAGTCATGCATCCATAGCTTTTGACTGTCCCCAGCCAAACTGCAATGCAGTAGTTGTTAGTTGACATGTATATATCTTGTGACCGCTAAGTAAGAAACCACAACATCATATTTGGAGAATCGTGACGTTATGGTACTCGCTAGCTACCGCCGTTCACGAAAACAAAACGTTGTCATTCTCAACAAACGTAGATACTAATACAAGCATATAGGTCCAGAACGACGAAGGACACATTCAGAAAAGCGTTTTACACTATCACGATAAACATATCACAGCTGTTAGGGAAAAATGCATCGTGAACTATACAGCTCGTAAAAGTTTTCAAAAGTGTACCGCCATCTTGAACCGGATATATACGTCATACATACATACATACGTTCATTCATACATACATATATACATACATAAATACATACATATATACATGTGTACATACATACATACACACACAGACAGGCGTACATATATACATACATACACACACACACGCACACGCATACACATATTTACGAGGCGTGTTCAAATGAAAATGGACCTAACTGCAACAAGTGAACATCGCACGATGCGCATGAAGGCGTCACTTCAGGTGGTAACTGCATATACCATCCGTTAAATTTGCATAATTCCGTTATCCTCCGACTCATAGTTTTCACAGCAGACCGTTGAAAACATGGCGGGTGTGAAACGGAATTCGTCCAAAGTTGAACAGCGAGTGATGATTCGGTTTCTAACAGCTGAAGGATGCCGACCAGTTGACATTCATTTCAGAATGCAGGCGATGTATGGTGACACAAGTGGGGCGAACGTAAGCTCCGGCGACGGTCCACTCGAATTACTACATCAATTTTGGCTATGGCATCTTCTGACGCAACAGTATACGCCTGACCTGGTCTCGGAAGATATTTCGTTAACTCACGTCCTTCTGTAAACATCGTTGTCCAGTTTTTCACTGTTGTCTTCGATACACTTTTGTCACCATATACTGCCTGCATTGTGCGATGAATGTCAACTGGTCGACAGTTTTCAGCTGTTAGAAACCGAATCATCGCTCGCTGATCAACTCTGGACAGATTCCGTATCACACCCGTCATGTTTTCAACGGTCTGCTAAGGAAACTTTGAGTCAAAGGATAATAACATTTTGCAAACTTGACGGTTGGTATAGGCTGTTTACACCTGAAGCGACGTCATCGTGGCACCGTACGCGTGTTGACTTGGTGCACTTAGGTCCGGTTTCATTTGAACACGCCTCGTACGTACATACATACACACACGCACGCACGGACCCGCCCACGCGCGCACTTTCTGAGATGTTTTGGTGTAGTTTTTGCTGGACCCCATGTGGCTTATCAGTCCAATGCGGACTCGGAATGTTCTATTATATGGTTTGCACACTATGTCTTCTGCTGCTGGTGAGGGTGGTTGTGTTGCTCTATCCGTCCGGATCAGGCATTCGTTTGTGCCGTCTGCTAACGGTGACTTTCTCCTTCAGCAATACCCATGTTTACTGCATTTCTCTAGACCGATATGTTTCCGCAATGCTCTCCCAGTTGTCTGTATCTATATGGCAGCATCTCAGAGTTTCCTTCAGGTTGTCCTTAAATCGCTTTTTGTTTTTGGAAAACGAGTTTCGACAGCCTTCCCTAAATCTTATCGTACAGACGTCGCTTCGGCAGTCTTGTGTATGGCATGCGCACATGGTGCCCAGCCTATCTCAGATGTGCATAGATGCTTGGCATGTCTGCTCTTTTCAGGATTTCAGTGTCAGGGACATGGTCCTGCCAGGTATTCAGAGTATGCATCTCAGGCTGGCTGTGTGGAAGGTTCAATAGTTTTGCATGTATCACATAGACAGCCCAATTTTTGCGTGCGTATAACAGGGTTTGGAGAATAGCAACTCAATAGATCTTGAGCTTTGTCTTGGCACTAATGGTCCGACGCTCCCATACTGTCGCGGACATTTCACCGAAGTCTGCACTGGATTTCATAATTATACTTGCGACCTCGTCGTCCAGAGTGGCGGTTCGCTATAGTGTACTACCCAAACAGGGGAACTTGCACACATCTTTCAGTTTCTGTCCATTTACTTTGATTTGTGGCAGTTTGTATCCTGTATCAGGAGTTGGTTGGTTGATAACTTCCGTTTTTTTAACATTTATGACCAGTCCGAAGTTTGTGTATGCAACAAAGTACCGATCTATATCTGCCTGCATCTCCCACTCTGAGTTGCTATTCACAGTCGTCAGCAAATACAAGTTCATGGATCATGTCGCCTGGTACTCTGGTTGTTGCCTCCATTCTGCGATAATTGAGGAGCCTGCCGTACATGCGGTATCTGGTGGGTACGCCGGATTTGGCTGTTCTAAAAGCATCCGACATAGTGGCAGAGAACATCATGATAAACAGAGTTGGGGCGAGCATACAGCCTTGCTTTACACTGTCTGTTCTGGAAGTCTCTCCGTTTTCCAGCACACGAGCACGTACGCCTTGGTGAAGTTGTTTCACTATGGTGATAAACTTGAAGGGGCAGCCGAACTTTGACATGACCATCCACAATCCGCCTCTGCTTACCGTGTCAAATGCCTTAGTGAGGTCGATAAATTCAGTGTACAGGTCTGTGCTATACTAGTGGCATTTCTCATGTATTTGTCGCGCAGCGAAGATCATGTTTACAGTTCTCTGTCCATTTCTGAAACCACAATTACTTCTCTGGAAGGTGGTGGCCTTGTTCAAGATGCTTGCTTAGCAGATTTAATTATAGGCGTGCTAGAATGTTTCCGGCGACGCATAGCAGGGATATTTCACGGTAGTTATCACAGTTCTTATTGTATATGTCCTCTTGTATATGTAAACTATTGAAGCATCTTTAAATTATTGCGGTATTTTACCCTCAGCTCACATAACGATGAATGGTTCAGTGATCTTGCTAGTAAGACGTGGACCAGCTGTCGTATATATATCTGCTGGTATTTCATCCGTGCCAGGTGCTTTTCTCATTGAAAGTGCGTTTATGGCCTTGTCCATCTCATCCTGGGTGATGATTGTGTCCATCTTCTTGTTTATATGCATCAGCTGGATGACTTCTTCCCTGATGGGTGATTGAGAACATCGCATAAGTGTTCTGCCCATCTTTCAAGTATCTGGAACTTATCTGTTAACAATATCCCATTGGTATTGTGGATTGGATGTCCACCACAGAGTTGTGAGCCGTATAGAGTTTTCAGGGATTCAAAGAAACGTTTGGCATCATGGCGCTTTGCAAACTCTTCTATTTTCTCAGCATTTCTGTTGAGCCAGGTGTCCTGTATTTGTCTAAACATTGACTGCAAGGCTTTATAAGCATTTGTCAATGTATTTTTGGGGGTTGGGGGGGTTGTGTTCCTTTGATGTAGCAAATGCACATCATGCTTTGCATCTATGAGGATTTTTATTTTTCACTCAGTCTCATCGAACGAGTCCTTGTGTTTGCGTCTAGGTGGACCAAGAAACTTCAGCGCTGGGGAGTGAAGGGTATGTCTGAGTGATGCCCAGTCCTGTTCAAAGTCGCTATTTCCAAATTGAACTCCGGCGAGCTAGCCGTCTAGATCGTTCTGGAAAGCTGGTCGCGTGGGTTCGCAATTAAGCTTTTCCACGTCTAAACCTTACGCTAGTCTCTTTCCCTGAGGACGTATCTTGGGTCGGACTTGAAGATTAAACTTGGTGATCACAAGACGGTGGTCCGTCCAGCATTCCGCCCCACATGCTCTTTGTTATTGGAACGTCACTGCTATGGTTAGTGCGGACCACATGGCCTGGTAAGGAATCATTGGTAAACATGGAATTGGAAAATGAAACAGCAATGGACTGCTCCTGCTAAAGACCAGTGTTACAAATGATCTCCTTATCACGAACACAACCTTCCAACTTCCAGCACGGAACCGGACGACATACTTACACACACACGCACAAGCACGCACGACACACACTCACGCACGCACATACGCACGCGCGCGTGCACACACACACACACACACACACACATATATATATATATATATATATATATATATATGTATATATATATATATATATATATAAATACACATACACATATATACAAATACACACATACACACACACGTTTTTAGGTTTATTAATATTGCTATATATATATTCCATATTTATCAAATTATGTCAGCAAACTGAGCTTATTGTCTAAAAGCTAAAAGCAATTTATGACGTCTTCTTGGTTCATAAATTCCTGAGCTGCTTATGTTATCCCCCATCAAGGAATGTCGATTGGACCATGTATTTCAACTTGTTTTTGCTGCACTAGTGATTGTTTCACATGTCATTAGGAGCGACATGGACTGAGTACTTGCGGAAACAGACTGTTTTAAATACAAATGAACATAGAGGAAGAGGCACGCTAACGATAGTCGGAAGAGACAACGAAAAGCTAAAAACTGCTACCTTAATATGGTCAGCATTGTGGCAAGTGACAGTAAGAACACTTGGAATATAAAATAATATTTCAATCACAGATAGTCTTACGGATCCAGTTTCCACATGACAGGGGGTACTTCTTCTTCATCGTACGCTGTTTACAGCGATATTTAATTTGCACTGTTTTATTTTGTTAAGCCTGGGGCTCAGTGTATCCGATTTCAACAGGCGTTTATGTAGGGATGCCCTCCTTAGCCTTTGGCTGTCCCCAGCCTATCTGCAAGGCAGCAGTTGTTTTTGGTCAGAGTTGTCTATCTTATGGAAGTTGTCTTGCAGGACTAACTAGTCTTCCCCATTCGTGTCTATAGGGTTTGGCAATGATATGATATGATGGACTATGTACTATTTTGTACTATCCCGGAAGAGAGGCAGTCCAGTGTGACTGTGTCTCAGGATCGTCACGTCCTGCTAGAAACGTAGCATATGCATGTGAGTGAGGTATCTCCTTGCTCACTTTATTTTCTCGGCTCATCTGCAGTGATGGCACGCCTAGCATTCCCCGCCATCTGGGACGTTTTCACAATAGGGCAGAGGTGCAATGTCCGCTGGACTGCATCTCTTCTGCGTCCATTGGGATGGCTGATAGCAGACAGAGGTAAAGAGCGAAGCAGGAGTGCATTTGGCCAGGTGCATTTCTGCGGCTCGACCGGGCCGGGCTGAGACGTGAGCCCCAGGTCCCAACGATATCGTGGCCTCCCATCACAGCGGTGCTGAGATTTAGGGCGGGATTCTGGCTTAGAGGCGTTCGGCCGTAGTCCCTCAGGTGGTAGCTTCGTACCATTGGCTTATCAGCCAAGCACGTGGACCAAATGTCAGCGACCTGCGATTCCTCTCGAAGGAGTGCATTTAACCAGGGGACAAGACTGGTAATGGCACGGAGATGTTGTTCGCCTGGTGTGCGGACATATCTCATGATCAAGGGTTGCGTCTCAACAGTTCGCAGTGAGGTGGCTGCTCTACTGCTTACGACACCCCGACCGAGAACTAAGTCTTCTACTAGTGGTTTCACACCTCCACGCCGCATGGGGTGAATATCGGGCAGCTTACCGCCCGCTTTGATCGGCGGACGGCAGAGACCTCTTTCTGCGGCTCGACCGGGTCGGGCTGGGACACGAGCCTCAGGTCCCAACCCTATCGTAGCCTCCCATCGCAGTGGAGCTGAAATTTAGGGCGGGATTCCGGCTTAGAGGCGTTCAGCCGTAATCCCTCCTATGGTAGCCTAGCGCCGTTGGCTTATCAGCCTAGCACATGGACCAAATGTCTGCGATTTGCGATTCCTCTCGAGTTGAGCAGGACTACCGTAGCAACGCCCTGTCATTAGTAGGGTAAAACTGACCTGTCTTCCGAGGGTCTAATACCAGCACCAGTTCACTATTAGACCCAACGCATCAATAGAGGACAGGGGATACGACAGGGCTGCTTGCGTTCATCGAACCTCTAAAACGTACATTCTGAGATGATGATGGACTGGGGGGTGTCAAAGTTAATGGTATCAAAGTTAATGCCATAAAATTGTCGATGACAAAGGATAGTGGGAGGATTATTAGCAACATCCCAAATGCTGCTTGAAAAACATTATATTCAGCCAAAGAGTTGGCATGACAAAAAACACATCGAACCCAAAGACATTGGTAACATTCAAACAAAATAGGCAAATAAAAATGATTATCAATGGAGAAATAATAGAACAAGTACAGAAGTATACATATTTGGGCCAAACTATAACAGAGGATGCCTGCGTGAGACACACGTTAAGACAAGGATTGCAATGGCAAAAACGGGGTTTAGAGAAAAACAGAAATATGGTGGTATCGTAAAATGGAAATAGTGAGTTGGACCGAAAGTTGATCTAATGACAATGCACTCACTGAAGTGGGCGCACGAAGGTAAATATTGCATGTAATCCATTAACGTGGTTTGAGTTGTCTGGGTCACATTATGAGAAATGAACGTTTCCTACAGAAGATACTAGAGAACAAGATTAAAGGGAAGAGAGGACCACGGCGACCAAGACTCCCCTTTACATATCAGGCATGCAGCGACATTAAAGTACGAAAGTATGCTAAACTGAAGAGAACTGCAGATGATGGGTTCAAATGGAGAGACATGCCCATACAACCTTACAAACCAGTCTCGGTACTGATCAACCAGAGAATGATGATATCAATAAATGGTGCATTGTAATTGATGTCATAAACACTGCAGAATTCGGAATGTAGTAGACTTGTGTCCTTTCTGAATTAAAAATCTGATTTCAGTTAAACGCTTCCGTCGTTGCTAGTGTGGTTTAGTAATATTTTAAAGCAGTGGAACATCATTATTATCAACAAAACAGTTCTCCTCTCCCAACAGAAAGTATACATTTGTCAATGTTAGACGAATCTGATATTCGATCTGTGACTTTTTCTCAGCAAACCCACATCATCATAATCATCATAATTAAGTGCCGTCTCCACATCGGAGGTTGACGGTATTGGATATCCAGATGTCTCTGTCCCGTGCCTCATTGGTACACTCAGTCAGACTGTGTCCCGACCACATCTTCATGTTTTCTGTCCATCTGTACACTCAATCAAACTGTGCCCCGACCACATCTTGATGTTGTCTGTCCATCTGTACACTCAGTCATACTGTGCCAAACCACATCTTCATGTTGTCTGTCCATCTGCACACTCAGTCAAACTGTGCCCCAACCACATCTTCATGTTGTCTGTCCATCTGTACCTCTACCGCTCTCTGGCTTTCCTATCTTCCACTCTTCCTTCCAATATAAGTTTCAGCAGTCTGTAATGCTCTTGATGTGACTAAAATATTTGACCTTCCTGCTTTTTATTTGAGTTGAACCAGAACCTCCCTTTTTCTGAATTTCCACTTTCAAAGGTTTCAATACTTTTCTCCATTTTCTTTGTCAGGGTCCACATTTCTACTCCATAAAATAAACTGAATGCACATAGCATTTAATTATTCTCATTTTTAGGTTCTAAGATATCTGCTGAGGCATAACGTGTGTCTTTCTCATAGTGTTAAATTAATTCTTTGCCACATCATTCTATTCTTAGTTCTCAATTTATTTATTAATCTTCGGAACATGTAATTGGCTTTCTGCTATGTGTCAGTTTCTGCAACAATTCTAATGATATCAGTTTTGGTGTCAATCTTGTAGCATTCTATGTCAGCAAAAAAAGCCTTCTAGAAGCTTCAGAGGAGGAATGACGGAACAATCAAAATGATCGAATGACGCGCTATTTACTTAAATTTGAGGTGAAACATTGTTGGTAGCTGCATTACCTAATGCGATCTTACAGGTATCATGATGTCCCTGACGTCAAGTGTGGGTGCGTACCGTTTGGAGCTCGCCTAAGTTTAATAAATAAAGTTGACCTCTCTTCAACACTTCTACTAAAACGTGCTCATACATTCACAATATACATATTTTCATAATTTATTGGCCGCGAAGATACTCTACTTCCATGTGAAATCCCGCGTCTCAGCATTGTGCCTGTTTGCACGGTCCATTTCGCGCGATTTGTTTTGCACAGGCGACAATGCATATGGAATAAACATTTACCACACAAGAACGATTCTCTTTAGAAAGGAAACACTAGACAACATTCCTGCCGCTGCAAGCCGTCTCCAATTGAAGAATGCATTATTGTGACTCGTGAAAAGAGTACATATATCTTCACTGGAATTATTCGGTTGAAGTAGCAGCAAAAGCACACTTATTAAACGTCAGTCAGAATAAATGACAAACGACAAATATATAAGAGTATATTCTGACATGAGACGCTATAAATATAGACAGACACGCAAGTTGAACCAGCAATGAACACGTGCAACTGCGTCTCCTACCATACATCACAGTCTGCAGATTTATCACTATACAACATGACCTGCACTGATAAACAAATATAAACTTACTAGGAATACCCGCGTAGAAGATCTGCCCTTCAAATGAACTGTACAATATAACAGAAACTACATTTTAACTGTACAACGCTCAACTGCCTCACACCATCAGCACATCTCTTTCCATATCTATCATCCCATGCCTCCATAATAATACGTACATTTTTGTCTTGAAGATATACTCAACAATTAAAATTGAAGATGCATTCAAACACATCTAAGAAAAACTCAAACATTTACTTACATTAAAGATACACTCAAACACTTACTAAGAAGACGCTCTGTATACATTTAAAAGTTCCAAGAACGCTGGGTTTGCTAGTTATTAAACGTTCAATGGAATCAACTGAGCTGACTGCAAATGACTTTTCAAATGTCTCATCCAGTCTACGCGTTACTTACCAAGTGACGCGAGTACTACGCAATGTTGACAGTTCGTAGTTTGCTGTGAGGATGTTGTTGTTGTTGAATGCCCACAATGAGTATGTTTACTCTTGTTTGCGCCTTGAAAGCGGCGTTAAGTGGCGGGTTGTAGTATCTTTCCTTACATCCCCAGCGTCATGATGACAGTGGACCGCTGTCCTCTAAGCGGTTGTGCTGAGATTGAAGGAACAGGTAGACCTGTTTAACCGTTTTCATCGCCTTCCACAAATTTCATGTTCACAATTTGTTCAAAATATCGTAAAGAAACAATTAGCTGTTTATTGTTCGGTTAATTTTCAACATTTACATACATTCACAAGGCGACCAGCTTGTAAGAGGGTGTAAGAGAAAAACACATGTGGATACTGGATGCATAACGATAGAATGATGCGACTGAAAATCAGAGCCATACGATTTGATATGTCCAATCTACAAACGTATGTGCTAACCTCAGATTACAGCGAAGAACAATTAGAAGAATATTAAGAAGACGCGAGGCAGTTATTAACACAGTGGCTTCAACAGGAATATTATTTGTTATGGGCGACATGAATGCTAAGGTAGGAAAATGGAAATATAAAAACATCGTCGGGAAAATTTGGAATTGGAACAAAAAATGAAAGAGGAGAAAGACTGATACAATTCTGCGAGGAAAATAACTGAGTATTTGGAACACTTTTGTTGTTAACAAAAATTGTTGTTAGGAAATGATATACATGGAAAAGCTAAGGTGATATAACAACGAATCAGATTGATTTTATTATGATCAGACACAAATTTAGAAATAAAGTGAAAACCAAGACATACCCAGGAGCAGTCATCAACTCAGAGATCACAATCTAGTTTGTATGAAAGTGCCTATACAACCTAAAATCATAGAAAGCGAAGAAATTCAGTTCAGTTCAAGTGCCGTCTCCTCATCGAAAGTCGGCTGCAATGGATCTGTATCTCTTGCCGTAATTGAAAGAGGCTTTTTCCAGTCCATATCCTGATGTTATCTAGCCACTTAAAGAGTTGTCTGCCTCTTGAACGACTGCCTTCCACCTTACCCTCCTCCAGTATGGCCTTCATTAAGGAGGTATGTCTTGTTATATGAGGAAAATAACGGAACTGTCTAATCCTGATTTCGTTCATTAATTCTCTTTTCACCCTCAATTTTTTCCAATATCTCCACATTCATTTTCTTCTATTTCAAAAAAATGGGACGCAATCTTCTAGATACCCACATTTTGAAGGCTTCAATACTCTTTTCCAACGTGTTATTCATTGTCCATGTTTCTGCGCCATAATGTAGTGACGAGAATACATAACACCTGACAATTCAAATTCTGATTTATCTGTTTGGATGTCAGTGTGCTTCACATGTTGTCGAATACCATCTTGACCATATCTATTCTCTTTCTTTCTTTTTCACAGCTGCCTTTTTCCGTTAGTATATGACCTAGATAAGAGAAACACTGTACCTGTTCAAGTAGTTGATCTTTTATTTGTATCTGCATATATATGGGACTGGTCTGTCGCCGTCACGATTGACTCACATCCAGTATTCGTACAGCAATCTCAGGAGCGCCAGACAGAGTGATAGCGCGGGCTTGCCTAACACGCTCGCCTGCCTTTCCCCGGCACTCTAGCGGGACCAGATTTGTGGCGTCGTACCGCTTGTGCGTTACTGTGGTCCGTATAGAGAAACTTTGACAGTCGGTGGTGATATTTGAAGGCTAATAGCTGACCTCGACAGTTCGTCTCGCTGGTGGTCATTCTCTCGCAAAGAGCTTGTGACCGGCAAATGCAAAGCAGGAATCGTGCATAAAGGTCCTGTCCTCGCCCTACCAACCGTTTGGAGAAGGACAGGCCGGCAGGCAAAAATAGTCTCCAGTCCCAGTGAAATTCATTGCTGGGGCCGTTGGGATCCGTTCTGCAGAGAGCGCTGCCATCCCTCCCCGAGCGAGCCCGGTCGATCGGTCGTCTGGAGTGTGTACGGGCCCCTGTCAGGCGGTCCTAGGTCGACGGAGTGAGGGACGGAACAACCGTCCGTCCGTCAGTCGGTCCCTGCGGCCGTCCTAGTGAGGCTTTTTACACATCCGTCCTCCGCCGACCGGTGTGTGTGTGGTTCGTACGTCTCCGACAGATATCTGGTTGATCCTGCCAGTAGTCATATGCTAGTCTCAAAGATTAAACCATGCATGTCTAAGTTCACACTGTCTAACGGTGAAACCGCGAATGGCTCATTAAATCAGTCGAGGTTCCTTAGATGACAAGATCCTACTTGGATAACTGTGGCAATTAAAGAGCTAATACATGCTTACCAAGCTCCGACCCTCGCGGAAAGAGCGCTTTAAATTAGTTCAAACCCAATCGTCGTTTCCCCTAGCGGGGTTGCGGCGTCCGCACTGGTGACTCTGGATAACTTTGTGCTGATCGCATGGCTTGATGTGCCGGCGACGCATCTTTCAAATGTCTGCCCTATTAAATGTCGATGGTACGGGACATGCCTACCATGTTTGTAACGGGTAACGGGGAATCAGGGTTCGATTCCGGAGAGGGAGCATGAGAAACGGCTACCACATCCAAAGAAGGCAGCAGGCGTGCAACTTACCCACTCCCGGCACGGGGAGGTAGTGACGAAAAAAAAAATTCGGGACTCTTTCGAGGCCCCGTAATAGGAATGAGGACACTTTAAAACCTTTAACGAGGATCTATTGGAGGGCAAATTTGGTGCCAGCAGCCGCGGTAATTCCATCTCCAATAGCGTATATTCAAGTTGTTGCAGTTAATAAGCTCGTAGTTGGATCTTAGGCGCAGGCGGGCGGTCCGGCTCGCGCCGGTTCACTGCCCGTTGTCTCCTGCCCTACCGTCTGCAGGTTCTCTTCCACAGGTGCTCTTCGCCAGGTGGCCGGCGCATTTACTTTGAAAAATTTGAGTATTCAAAGCAGGCCTCTGCTGCCTGAATAATTGTGCATGGAATAAATGGAATATGATCTTGGTTCTATTTTGTTGGTTTTCGAAACTGGAGGTAATGATTAACAGGGACAAACGGGGGCATTCGTTTTGCGGCGTTAGAGATGAAATTCTTGGATCGCCCTAAGACGAGCTACTGCGAAAGCATTTGTCAAGAATGTTTTCATTAATCAAGATCGAAAGTCAGAGGCGCGAAGACGATCAGATACCGTCGTAGTTCTGACCATAAACGATGCCGACTAGCGATCCGCAGGAGTTGCTTCGATGACTCTGCGGACAGCTTCCGGGAAACCAAAGTGTTTGGGTTCCGGGGGAAGTATGGTTGCAAAGCTGAAACTTAAAGGAATTGACGGAAAGGCACCACCAGGAGTGGAGCATGCGGCTTAATTTGACTCAGCACGCCAAAACTGAAATGATGGACAGGCCGAGAGCACTTTCGTTGGTCTAATATGGAACAGGCGCTGGAATTAGACCCTCGGAAATCTGGGGCTAAGCTCCATATGGCTCGATTGGCCCGCATTCAGTGTTCCACAAAGGAATTGACGGAAGGGCATCCCCATGAGTGGAGCCTGCGGCTTAATTTAACTCAACACCCCAACATTGTAAAAAGACCGATAGACTGAGAGCTTTTTTCGTTGGGTCTAATAAGAAACGTGTGTTAGAATTAGACCCACGGAAGACAGATCAGTCCTACCCTCTTAATGAAAGAGAGTTGCTACGGTAATCCTGCTTAACCCTAGCGGAATGGCAGGTTTCTGACGCATGGTCATTGACTGACTAAGAAGCTCTCTGTTGATTCGTTGGGTCTAATAGAGAACGGGTGGTGGTATTAGACCCTCGGAAGACAGGTCAGTTTTACCCTACTAATAACAGGGCGTTGCTACGGTAATCCCGGTCAACTCGAGATGAATCGCTAGTCGCAGACATTTGGTCCACGTGCTAGGCTGATAAGCCAACAGGGCGAGGCTACCATCTGAGGATGTACGGCCGAACGCATATAAGCCGGAAACCAGCCTAAAATCTCAGCACCACTGCGATGGGAGGCTACGATATGGTCGGGACCTGGGGCTCGCGCCCCAGTCCCACACAGTCGAGCCGCAGAAAGAGGTCTCTGCCGTCCGCTGATCAAACGAAGAGTGAAGTCTGTGGGAAAATGTACAAATGGATCAGTCACTACCTCAAAAACAGAACAGCCAGAGTTCAAGTACAAGGGCAGATGAGCAAAAAGGTGACACTTGAGCAGGGAGTACCCCAAGGGGGAGTACTGTCACCCACACTCTTCCTGGTGTATATAAATAACATAACGGAGAATATACCAAGAAGAGTCCACAGCTCAATGTTTGCAGACGATCTGGCTATGTAGACCTCTGAAAAGAACCTCACCATAGCAAGTAATCGGATGCAACAGGCCTTAACATCGCTGGAAGAGTGGGCGAACTCATGGCTGGTCAAAATAATTGGGGAAAAAACAACATGTACGATATTCTCGCTCTCAAACAAACCCCAAAACACCAAAATAAGTCTTAACGGCAAATATCTGCGGCCAAACGACAACCCAAACTACCCGGGAGTCACATTTGATCGGCGGATGACATAGAAAAGTCAGATCGAGAGAAACCGAATAAGAGCCAGAGAAAGAATGGCAATCATGAGGAAACTTTCGGGCACAAGCTGGGGAGCAGACGAAAGTATACTAAAGAAACTGTACACTGAAAGAGTGAGACCAGTTCTCGAGTATGGCATTGCAGCATGGACAACAGCGGCAAAGGCGAACTTCGATAAAATTAGCAAACTTCAAAACCAATCCATGAGAGTTATAACAGGAGGCATGAAGTCAACGCCAATTGTAGAACTTGAAAAGATTACAAAACTGCAATCCATAACCGACAGAAGAGACTGCAGAGCCCAGCAGCAAGCAGAGAAACTCAGAGGACTGTCCAATGCATCAGAGACTTAATAGATTTGGAAATGGGAAACTAAAGCGGAGAAACTTTGCAGAAATAGTCAAAGCAAAGATGAGCGAAGACCCTATGAACGCACTAACAACACCAAAGCCCATCCCTACTGTACGAAAACCTATCTGGAGGCAGCATATATTTCCAGAGTTGGTAGAAAATATACCAGGTATTGGAAACAGAAACAGCCAGACTGAAAAAGAAAGAAGAGATACAACGAAGAGGTACATAACGAAAAACTACCAAAGCATGGACTGGACCCATGCATACACAGTTCTGTAACAAACACATCACAAAACAGAGGAGTAGGAGTATTCCTGAGCCTACAATATGGCAGAAAAATAACATTATCAGTGGCAACTGGAAAATATATAAGCAATTTAAGAGCTGAGGCAGAGGCACTGAGGGCTGCAGTAGAAGAAATGGTGACAGGTAAAAGGAATGAAAGGCATTTAGTCCTGTTTATAGATGCCCTGGCCGTAGTCACATCACTAAAAAGCCTAAAAAATACTGAACTTAATGAGTTAAGAGCAGTACTCTGTCAACTATGCCAGCAGTCCGCAGCAAAAAGAGTAGTGGTACAGTGGGTTCCATCCCACTGTAACATCCAAGGCAACGAGGAGGCAGACAGACTGGCAAAAGAAGGTGCAAGACTACCACAACCAGATACTAGTGTAACATACGAAGAGTCAAAAAGGCTCACTAGAGCTAGATACATGACCAAATGGGAAATAGAACATACTGGCTACACAAAAAACGACGCCTATTACCAGTTGAACAGAAGAGAGCAGGTCGTAGTCTTCAGACTTCGCACTGGCCCCAATAGACTGAGGTACCACCTATTCAACAAATTGAAGATAGGTGGCACTGACGAAGGCTCGTGCGGTACCGGGAAAATGACCGCTGAACATTTTCTGCAAAACTGCCCAACATACGAGGATCAGAGAAAACAGAAGTGGCCATCACCTATGCCAACATAAGACAAGCTCTATGGCAGTGTCGGCAGCCTCAGGATGACCGCTGCTTTTTTCGAAAAAATACAAGTTGACGTCTGACAGCGTACGACGAAGAAGAATTATCTGCATACATGGTTTCTTGTCACTTTTCCCAATTATTATTGTCTTTGTTTTCTTTATGTTTATGTCTAATTCAAACTCTTGACCTATTGTGTAAATTGTTTTCACAAGCTCATGTAATTGTTGTTTTCACATTTGCCATCAAAACTGTATCATTCGCATATCTAAGGTTATTCATCGCCACTCCAATCTGTTTGAATATCTGTTCTCTGTAGATATTAACAAGACAAAGGGATAATACACATCCCTGTCTCACTCATTTTTTTTCAATCTATAATTTGAACAGCATAACTTTCCTGATTGCACTGTAGCAGTTTGTTTCCGGTACCCATTACTGATCAGTCTTATGTCTTTACCATCTAGACCTATTTCTTGGAGACATTTAATTAATTTTTCATGTTGGACTCTGCCAAAAGCATTTTGGTAGGATATAAAGGAAATATAAGTGTCATTGTGTATTTCTATATATTTTTCTGTCAAAGTTCGCAAACTGAAAGTTCATTCCTTTGTTCCATTAATTGTAATTATTGATCACTGTTTGCCATCCAAACTCTATCATTCGCATATATACGATTATTCATTACCACTCCAATGACAGAGGAGAACGCACATTAATACTACTTCACTTCTACTTCACTACTTTATGCGCTTTATACTTAGAAAAGAGTATCGAATGCCTTCGAAATATGGGAAGATTAGTTCGCATTTCTTGGAAAGGGAAAGAAACAAATTTGTAGATATTTAAAATGTTTTGGGGTGAAAAAAGAATTAATGACCGACATCATGGTTAAACAGTTGCGTTATTTTAGTCATATAACAAGACATACTTGCCTGTTGGAGACCATACTGGACGGTAGGGTGGAAAGCAGTGTTTCAAGAGGCAAACAACGTTTTATGTGGTTTGATAACATCAGGAGATTTACTGGTAAAAGTCTCCAGATTGCACAATTGCGGCAAGAGATAGAGTACACTGGAGAAACATTGCAGACGACCTTCGATTCGAAGATGGCACTTGAACTGAACTGAACTGAATTTGTAAGACTACCGTCACTCAAACTGCCAAATATTTTATAACGTGTGTTAATAAGAACTACCGGATATTCGGAACTGACTGTTTAATAAAAGTTTGCTTTGATTGCAAACGAAACAATTGTATAGTTATTTTAAAAGAGAAACCAGCACTTTTTCGTGATTGGGCGTTTTGTCTCGTCCAGCGAAGGGGCCTTGCGTCCACTAAGATGGGAAACAAAATCTACAATTGAACATTGAAAAAAACAAACGATAGAATCTCTCTCTCTCGCTCTCTCTCTCGCTCTCTCTCTCTCTCTCTCTCTTTATCTCTTCCCTAACCCATGTCATTAAAAAAAAATACAGTACGATCTAGTTGAGATTGTTCCTTCACTTGAGTGCATGCCTTGTTTGCTGCTCCCTTTTACCTCTTCTGCTCCTCACCTCTGGTCCCCATGTCGTTTTCTCTAAATCACCAAAGGAGCTAGTTTGCAGATTGCAGCTTCCTTGTAGGTTATTCCTTGTTTGATGATATATTCTCTCCGATCCCATCCCCCCACCCCCACCTCCACTTCACAGTCCCCCCTCACCCCGCCCCCACCTTACCCTGCCCCCACCTGTAACATTTGTAAAATAATCACCTAGCGAACTAGTTCCGATTATTCCTTCCTTGCAGCTGTTCATATCTTCTCCTCTCTCGTGCGTGCACGTACACACACGCAGACGTATTTCTAAACATGTATTTCTCGCTTAAAACGAAATTCATGAACCATGTACAAGCCCTTTTATTTGACAGATTTTGGTAAAGCAGTTACTTAAGCATGCTGTCATGATTACTGGCCGCCGCCTCTTTTCCGCCCCATATTGCATCAAAGCAGCCTACCATTAACGTTATTGTTTGTGGCACTATTTTGTTTCTTCTTGACGTATCACGCCCTTTCAATCGCACAGTCAGTATGTTGGTTATATTAAGTTAATTCAGCAATATATTTTACTGCCCCTATTGTCAAGAAATCAAATGAAAAGGTATTGGCGGAGATAGGAGAAGAGAGAATACATACGATTATAAGAAATTGACTTGGCTGGTTTGGACATAATCTGTGGAGAGAGGGCCCAGTCAAAGAGGTCTTGGAGGACATTATGCAGCGAAGGAGAGGGAGGCAAAGACCTAGAGATACCTTTTTTGTCTCAAGCTTGCGGAGATATGTCTGTGAAGGAGGGGGAGGGAAAGACCTAGAAATACCTGTTTTGTCTCAAGCTTGCGGAGATATGTCTGTGAAAGAGAGGGAGGGAAAGACCTAGAAATACCTTTTTTGTCTCAAGCTTGCGGAGATATGGCTGTGAAGACGTATGCTGAGCTGAAGGTGAATGCAGAGGATAGACAGAAATGGAAGGACAAAATCCATGAGCTTATTGACCAGTCCTAAGCGTGTTTGCGCTAGTTATAAGTCAGATACTGGGATCGATATGTTTATGTCGTAGGTGTAATCGTTTAATCTTAGTTCCTTTTCACATTCTCTACTTCATGTATTTGTGAGTATACCTCCTTCCCCCCCCCCCCCCCGCTCTCTCTCTCTCTCTCTGTTTCTTATTCTCTCTTAGCTTGAGGACTCCATGTTAGAGCCTGTCTGGCTATGTTGCACGGTGCCTTCCGTACCGTATGTCAGATCCAGCCCCATTGTCTTCGTTTAATTTGTTGTTTCAGTAACTGTTGTTGGCTCCATTCCCTTAGGTCTTCATTCCTCGGTCATGTCCTGCCACTGTATGCCCATTATCCTTCGTGGACGTCTGTTAACGAAGGACTGGAGTCTTTGTTGTGTGGCCTTGGTCGTTCTCCATGTCTCCGCTCATTGCGTCCGGATGTTTGAGCTGCAGGAACATGTGACGATCTGACACTGCGTCTGAGTATACACGTGGCTTTACATTTTGTATTGTGCTTCTGAACGCACAACTGACACGGATGTAGTCAATCTAGTTCTCCTTCACATGGTCTGGTGATCTCCACGTGGCCCTTGAATACCTTCTTGTGCGGAAACATGATTCCTACAATTATCGGTGTGTGTAGCACATAGCTCTGAAAACATGTCTCCATTTTTTTTATGTCCTAGTTGTTTTCGTCACATAATTTGTTGTTAACCCAGGTTGTCTGCTCCCACTCTAGCATTGTAGTATCTCATTAATATTAAGATATCTTTCTTTTTCTGCGTGCAGAATCTTACAGATTGTTGTAAAACCTCTGATTTTTCTCATCTTTGGCCTCGTTAACACTGAATGATGTTGATATTGATGGTTTTATTCATTGTTCTGAAGCTTGCGCTCATGATTATATTGGTGATAGCAACCCCCCCCCCCTTTTATGAGTGCCCTGTTTGCGCCCACCCCCACCCCCCCCCCCCCCACCCTAGCAAGCACCAGTGCCACTCCCAATGTGTGTAGCACATCAGTTCCATCGTTTCCAGAATAAATGATCATTTCCTCAGTTGTGATTATCATGTTGTCTGATTGCGTGCATCTTGTTTCTTACAGTCCCAAACCTTATAATTTCTCATCTCTTTATCTATCAGTGCTGTTTTCTCTTCCTAGTACATTATTCGCACATTCCACGCTGCTATATTGGTTTTCATCGTGGCAGCCAGCCTTAGAGCATCCTTGAGGCTTTCACTTAGTCATTCTTCTCCTTGCGACTTTCACTTAGTCATTCTTCTCTTTGCGGCTTTCACTTAGTCATTCTTCTCCTTGCGGCTTTCACTTAGTCATTCTTCTCCTTGCGGCTTTCACTTAGTCATTCATCTCCTTGCGGCTTTCACTTAGTCATTCTTCTCTTTGCGGCTTTCACTTAGTCATTCTTCTCCTTGCGGCTTTCAATTAGTCATTCTTCTCCTTGCGGCTTTCACTTAGTCACTTTCTCCTTGCGGCTTTCACTTAGTCATTCTTCTCCTTGCGGCTTTCACTTAGTCATTCTTCTCCTTGCGGCTTTCACTTAGTCATTCTTCTCTGTGCCGCTTTCACTTAGTCATTCTTCTCCTTGCGGCTTTCACTTAGTCATTCTTCTCCTTGCGGCTTTCACTTAGTCATTCTTTTCCTTGCGGCTTTCACTTAATCATTCTTCTCCTAGCGGCTTTCACTTAGTCATTCTTCTCCTTGTGGCTTTCACTTAGACATTCTTCTCTTTACGGCTTTCACTTAGTCATTCTTCTCCTTGCGGCTTTCACTTAGTCATTCTTCTCCTTGCGGCTTTCACTTAGTCATTCTTCTCCTTGCGGCTTTCACTTAGTCATTCTTTTCCTTGCGACTTTCACTTAGTCATTCTTCTCCTTGTGGCTTTCACTTAGTCATTCTTCTCTTTACGGCTTTCACTTAGTCATTCTTCTCCTTGCGGCTTTCACTTAGTCATTCTTCTCCTTGCGGCTTTCACTTAGTCATTCTTCTCCTTGCGGCTTTCACTCTACTTAGTCATTCTTCTCGTTTTCAAAGACTGAAAGGTCCCAAGGCCGTTTGCTTTTGCTTTGTTGTCAATATTTTCATAATCACCTTAGTCTTTATAGATTTGGCTGATCGACTCTAACCTAACCAATTATACTCTAGGTGAGTTGTCCTTGTCTATTCTTTCTCTTATGACCTATCAGCTGGGATGACACTTCGGGAAACTTTCACTTTCTTTGGCTTAGCTCCTTGGATCATTGCGACTTGCAAGCCACCTAAACAATTTCAAGGTAACGGGCTCGACGGAAGATGTTTTTAAGATATTTCTACATACATTATTCACTTGCAGCTAATATGGTGAAGGTAACGGTAGTCTCACAACAGGCACTGGTATTGGATATAGGATTTAAGGTGTTAGATTATATTGTACGAGACCTCAGCTTGATTTTAAATGTCAGGTGCCATGTTGCCCCATTTGCTCTCTTTCCTTTCATAACAGTAAGGAAGGTGCCGATTTACAGCTGAGTTGACTTACCCGGGTCCTTATCAGGAGCTCAGCTCTGTACCTTATGTCGTGATATTCAAACGCTCTTGTCTGAAGTTACAACGTGAATTTTATGTTTTTAAGTGCTATTAATATGTTCACGTGATACTCCTATGTGAATTTTCTATGTAAATACGTGATGTAGATTTTGTTTACGTGACACTTCTACATGAATCTTCTATGTAAACACGCGATGTAGATATATTTACGTGGTATTCCTGTATGAATAATGTAAAAAATACCACGGATACGTTTACCTGATTTTCACCACTTTGATTGATTATATTCGCAGTATGCAAAACCAATGGACCATTAGGGATGATCACAGGTGCAATAAATGACTGGCAGATCAGCTCTTCGTCAACATATCCTAGTGAGTGGGATAGAGGTTGCCACGAGAAGTACGCCCGTCTTTATCTCCCCAATAAGTTGGGCTGGTGTGCCAAGTACAAAAGCTCTTCAGAATGGCTACAAGTGGATCTGGGTGTGGCCGCAAGGGTGAGTATTTATATATTTTGTGCTTCTGCACCCTGAAACGTAATTTAGAGTTGCGAGTTTACTGATTGGTATTTTTCTGTTGCAAGAAAGATACGATCTTTTAAAATGAAAGGAAATAGATGGATGCTGAAATGATCATGGACACAGGACAAGACAAATAACGAAATTCTGTAACAACTAAGTGTAAATGAAAATTGGTTTATAGACTAAATCACCAAGATTAAGCTACGATATTTATGTCACAGAGTGATCTAGAGAGGCTGATAGTGAAAGTGGGGGATCCACGAGAAGACAGTGACCTACATTATGTGATATATTAAATCATTATTTTATCTACACCGACATTTTCTAGAGCGTCTACCAACTTTATTTAGTGTACCCATGTATGTTGCTTTTCCTATGATGATATCTTTTATTGTTTTCTCTTTTTCTGGCCTGGGTTTGAAAATCTTGGACCTTCGATATTAAATACTGATGGTTTGTTACCTCTGATGTCGTCGATTATTCAACACCACACTGAGCCAGATAGTGGGGACAAACCCAGTTAGTGATTAACTGTAGACGTCCTATTTATTTATTCTTCACATTTTGTGTGTACTGTTTGAGACCGAGGTGTCCGTCAAATGTGGAATCATGCTTTAAGGGAGAGTAAACATCATGACACTGGTTAGAGAGAGAGAGAGAGAGATAGAGAGAGAGACCAATATAGCATGAGATAACAGCAAGACATGATAAATAACATAAGAATACCATCTTCGTATGAGAGAGAAAAAGAAAGAGAGAGAGAGAGATAGTAAGACCATGGAATGAGAAAAATAACGATAGTGAGAATTAACACGAACCTACTAGTGACATAGAAACAAGTCAACAACATGGTATGAGACAAAAGACAGTACTACGACATGAGACAGATAGCGGCAACAACATTGCGGGCGCTGTTTATGTGTGTGTGTGAGAGAGAGAGAGAGAAAAGGAGAGAGATAAAGAGAAACAGGTAGTCAGCAAAATTGCATAAGATAAATAGACATAGAGAGAGAGAGGGTCATCATCATGGCATGAGAGAGAGTCATCATAATAGTATGAGAGAAAGAGTGTCATCATAATGGCATAAGGGAGTCATATAAGGGCATGACAGAGAGTCTTCTTAATGGCAAGAGAGAGAGAGAGTCATCATACTAACATGAGAGTCATCATAATGGCATGATAGAGAGTCATCATCATGGCATGAGACAGTTCATACTGGCATGAGAGAGAGATCATAATGGCATGAGAGAGAGAGAGTCCATACTTGCATGAGAGATAGAGAGTACATACTGACATGAGAGAGAGAGTCATCATAATGGTATGAGAGAGAGAGAGTCATTATCATGGCATGAGACATAGTCCATACTGGCATGAGAGAGTCAACATCATGGAATGAGAGAGTCTTCATAATGGCGAGAGAGAGTCATCATACTGGCAGGAGAGAGTCATCATATTGGCATGATAGAGTCATCATCATGGCATGAGAGAGAGTCATCATCATGGTATGAGAGAGAGTCATCATCATGGCATGAGACCTAGTCCATACTGGCATGCGGGAGAGAGAGAGTCATCATAATGGCATGAGAGAGAGACAGTTCATAATGGCGAGAGAGAGAGTCTATACTGGCATGAGAGATAGAGTCCATACTGGCATGAGAGAGAGTCATCATAATGGCATGCGAGAAAGTAATCATAATAACATGCGAGAGAGAGAGAGAGAGTCATCATAATGGTATGAGATATATATATAAATAAATAAATATATATATATATATATATATATATATATATATATATATTCATGGTATGAGAGAATCAGCATCATGGCATGATAAAGTCATCACAATGACAAGAGAGAGTCATCATAATGGCACGAGAGAGAGATTCATCATAATGGCATAAGTGAAAGACAGTCATCATCGTGGCATGAGATAGAGTAATCATCATGGCATAGAGCGAGAGTAATCATAATGATATGAGAGTCGTTATCATGGCGTGAGAGAGAGTCATCATCATGGTATAGAGAGAGAATCATCATAATGGCATAGAGCGAGAGTCAGCATGGCATGAGAGAGAGAGTCACAATTATGATAGTCTCATGGCATGAGACAGTTCATACTGGCATGAGAGAGAGATCATAATGGCATGAGAGAGAGAGAGTCCATACTTGCATGAGAGATAGAGAATACATACTGACATGAGAGAGAGAGTCATCATAATGGTATGAGAGAGAGAGAGTCGTCATCATGGCATGACAGAGTCATCATCATGTCATGATAGAGAGTCATAATCATGGCCTGACAAAGAGTCATCATCATGGTCTGAGAGAGGGAGAGAGTCATCATCATAGCTTTAGAGAGAGACAACCAACACCATTGCATGAGAGCCAGCACTATATAATGAGAGAGTGAGAGCCAACACTATGGCATTAGAGACGGATAGGTAGAGTCAACTCTATGGAATGAGAAAGAGTCAACAACAGTGCACGAAAAAGCCAACATGATGAAATGGTAGAGTCACCAACGCATGTATGAGAGAGAAAGTACAAATCCATAGGAGGATAAAAGGAGAACAATGAGGACCTGGCATTAAACAGTTTTTATTTCAATTCGGGAGCAGCTGCATACATCTACTGACAATGCAAATCATAACGTTTGCTGTGTAGTGATCCTCAGATTAAGTTGAAACACATTCTCTTGTGTATGTTAACCATCATCAGTCTGACTTCACCGTGCTTGAAATATATAGTTATATATACTGTTATATAGAAACATCCCCCTCCCATTGCTCGAGAAAATTCAGCTTACGTACAGACATCCAACACTCTATTTACTTGTGGATTGTTCTACAAAATGTTGCCCTGTCTTGTTCAACACCACGCAATGCCAAATATTCACATTGCAAACAATGTTGTAAAAGCAAAGATCGGATTTTGGAGAATGTGACAATTGAATTTATCTTATCTATGTAACCATGGGAGGGCACTTATACGTGACTAAACATGTATGATTATGAATTCCTACAAATTGGAAAGTGACGTATATCTGTTATGTTTTCATATCTTACCGGAATGCTTATGATAGGCGCTAGGTTTTAGAACATGTTTGCAGTGACATCTTTAACAGCTTTTAAGCCGGTATTTTGGAATCATCAGATGTTCTCTAGTTGATCTCTAGAAAGTTATAAGCTCTTTTATGTCGGACAGATGCAGATTTTCGTTCTGATGTATTTCTACTTACCACTATGCATTTGTTGATGTATAATCCTCAACGCACATTGCACTAAACGAAATGTAACATAGGCAAGCTGCTGGTCCTGTCATAACATTCAATACTTATTACTTATAGTCATCTGTATTGCTACAATCTGCGTCTCTCGCCTGCAAAGCTACTACACTAACGATAACATACACCGGCGTGTTAGTTTGTGCCGTTAGCATACCAGTCTCTTCTAATTTAACCTGGAGACAGATTCAAACCCACGTAAGGCCTGTTTATCTATTGCGGGTACAGCTTGCAAATTACACATTGACTGTCGTGCCAAGGGTATTTTAATTCCTAAACCCTTTACATTACACCCCGCCTGATGGAGCTAAATCCGGAGAATATGGTGGATGTGGAAGAATTTCAATATTCAAATTGTTGGCTGTTTGCAGCACAAGCCATGCTTTATGGGAGGGCGCGTTGTCTTGAAGCAAAGGCAGAATTTGAGTGCGCGTTATTCCTCGTTTTATGGTCACAGACTTTCTTAGCTTGATAAGGAGATCTGCATAATATTGCTCTATTCAGTCGTTATTGGAACGACTACTCTTAACACCTGTCACTCATCTACCGCAGCAAGCTCCACTGCCGCCCCGTCTGTTACTCACCCCCCCCCCCCCAACCCCCCCCCCCCTCCCACTGTTCAAATCGGAACGCCAGTGGTCAGTTCCTACCTGTGCACATTCTTTGCCCCAACTCCGTTTTCCTTTGTTTGAGTCGGTGGGTACCTTTGTTCGCAGCGTCGTCAACCACATCACCCCTGCCCTAAACTCTCTTGGATCCAGCTGGAACTGTTACAACCGACGCCTCACCTGGAAAACGCAAATTTTAAAGACCCAGCTGAGGGAGAGACTACACATGTCCATCATGAAGAAACTTGCTGGTACTACATGGGGTGCTGAAGGAAACACACTAAAGAAATTACACACAGGCAGAGTGAGACCAGTTTTGGAATACGGCATTGCAGCTTGGTCCACTGCATCTAAATCAAACTTTGACAGAATAGGGCGTACCCAGAACCAAGCAGCCCGTTTCATAACAGGAGCCCTGAAGTCCACCCAAATAAAAGACATGGAAGCTATGACTGGGCTACAGCCAATGGAAGACGGCTGAGACTGAAGAATCCTATAGCAAGCGGAAAAATTCAAAAGAATCATCGACCACCCGATGCATCACAGACTAAATGGATTGGGACGTGGCAGGCTAAAAAGGAAAAGTTTTACAATCCAGGCAAAAGAAAAAATTAAAAATAATGCTGCACTCTTAAACGAAAAAATAAAACCAATACCAGCATGCTCCATCCGCTGCCTCTGGAAAGGAAGACCCTTCCCTGATATTATTTGCAATATCCCCAACATCGAAGACAAAAAGACACAAACAGAGGAACAGAAAAAACACATAGTTACAAATTACATCAATCAAAAATTAGCTTTTGGCAACAGCCAGTGTCCTTCCACGAGAAGCTGCACGGAAGCGTACAGAGCCTTGAGTCAACCTCTGCCTTTGCTAGAGTCATTGAAGTTGAGGTCTGAAGATGAACGAGGAAGATAATGGTGAACCCAAGTTTCAACTACTGTCGGCAACATGTTTTTCGACGGACACATTTTGAGCAACTGGCTACAGCAATCAACCTTCGTTTTTTTCTGTTCACATGTCAGCAGACGCGGGATCTAGCGGGCACACACTTTTCTCATGTTCAGTCTGTTGTGTAAAATTCTAAAAACTGTACTTTCATTCAGTTTTGCTGACCTAGATATCTCTGCAATTGTCATTTTCCTATCCTGGTCAATGATTTTCTTCACTCTTGCTGCACTCTGCGGATGGTCTTCCTGATCTTAAGAGATCAGCAACATGGAACGGCCACACTTAAACTTCCTACATCAGTTTTTTACAGAAGCATACGAAGGACAGAATTCCTCAAACACTGGTTCCATCTTCCTGTTTATTTCTGGAGGTGTTGCTCCCTGCAACATCAAGAATTTTATCACAGTTCTAGACTCTGATTTCTCCATTGTTATGACAAACCGTTAAAGTAGCAGGTGTGATGCGTCATGCACCATACCGGGTAATCCCGTTGAGGAGCGAAATTCATACTACTCAAGTTCAATTAAAATTGAAAGAGCTACATATGTGCCAAATTTCAACTTTCTCCTCCTACTCCTTCATAGTCAGGGTAAAGACTTATGACAAGCCCCTTGTATGTTTAGTTATTTTCATAACACACAACAGCTGACATTTTGGTCAGTAAATACACAAAAGTTTCAGCTTGACTAATTTCTTGACATGAGAAACATGAGTGCTGATTAATGTTGTGGCTTATTAAAAATAAACTTTCGACATAGGCACAATAACAATCAACACAACAATTCAACACCAATGTGCATGGCAAGAGTAAGCCACAGTTGCAAGATCATCTGCATATTTTTGTGGTGAGAACATACGAATGCACTGCTACATATTTTTAGCAGGTTTCCATGTAATGAATTAAAACAGTAATGAAGAAATTGATTAATTGTGTTGCCAAAGTTTGTAGAAAACAAACAATATTTCAGCAAGCCACAAAGTAAGTCAGCTTGAATCGGTTAGTAGAAATATTTGAAAACGAGCGTAAAAATAAATTCATCCACTTCATTGAACTAATCCTACTAGCTCTTTATTAATGCCAGTCATGACACGTAGCAGACAAACAACGACAACTCAAACTTAGCAAATGAGATGTCATTCTTGTCAAGTCATGTTCAACTCTTTCTGTTGTTAAAGTCTGTACTGGAACATGTGTGCTTTCTCATGATGAGTTCTGAACACTAAAAACTCTTCATATATGTCTCATGGCGAAATCCCACTGACTTCACGATTTATTAGATACAGTGTGTCTTTTTATAATTATGATAAGATGTATGTCACTCCTACCTTATATGTTTTTATTATCTTGTACTTCTCTTTAGACATTAGTAGCAAAAATGTCAGAATCACTATATGTATCAGCTGTCTCTTGTCATCCTGGAAAGATATTGTGGGCCTGACCAGTGCATGAATTGGTAAAGCTACTCTATCATCCACTGTGAACATGGATCCAATATTTCTTTCACTTGATTGGTCAATGGTTGTTTACTAGATATAACTTACCACTGATCTGGATTTATTCTTATGTTCATACAGATCACTGACCAGTACAAATTGCTCCAGATTGTTTCTGATTTGTCATAGCGGAACAATCCAGTAGATCTCTGTGCTTCTAATGTTCTGTACAAGTTTCATGTCATATAATTATCCAGCATGCCTCGTGTGTGAAACGTGTCTGATATTTTACAAGCTTACTATTACTCTATACCTCCCCTTGTATCTTTAGGGAGACCTTCCTGGGCAAGTATTCCCTTCAAAGAAAAGTAGATTGACGTCTTAAAATTTGGCAAAGGTTTATCACAGCCACGGGTCGCTACTCTTATTATGCTGTATGTTCAGTATGTTTTATGTCAGAAAATAATCCCAAAAAAGTAGGTCGCTGTACGGGCAACATTTGTAAAACTGTAATTAAAACCTAAGTCGTAGTCTCAGATCATAAACAGTTGGCAAACAATAACTTGCGCTGGGCAACTGATGTTAGCGGGTACTACTTCTCGTAGCAAACATGCTTTTATTTATTGGTATGTAATTACATATTATTCTTGTGTTATAAAACATGTCTTATGGTGACCAGCAGCATAAGTATATATAACTCACTGTTTTTAACATTGATTTCTCAGACTTGTGGCTGAAATACCTTAATAGAAAACTCTTGGCGATACCTTCATTTTGACTACATTTGTTTCATTGGTTTCATTCGTGGAGGTAAAAACGTTAGAGAATCCCCAAATGTTGAGACCTCTTAACACTTCATTCTCAACATTGGAGCATGCTGTGGACTAACTTGTTGGTATATATATATTATAACAATATATGATATATTTGCTACCATGTATGTTGGCAATACTGATGTATTGATTGTTACGACCTCCACATTCAGTAGCAATGACAGTGGTACACTAAGATTTTAGCACACATTTATATTTCTCAGTTCAGCTTGACAACATGTTTCCTACACCAACCATTTGTTCCTATAATACAATAAGTACATGGATTTGTATCCTCTGATGTCGCTAAGAGACATTTGTTGTCGACATGCTCCTTACGAGCGACACATGCCCTTTGCTGCTTGCACTTGTTAATTGGGAAAAATTAGTAACTTTTTTTTAAAAAAATGATGTGAGACTTGTCTTCTTCATTTTCAACATGAATGTGATACTTGGCCCCGATCTGCTTGTGTAAAATTCCTGCAGAGCCGTGGAGCATGTTGTTGTTCAGCAGGATGAAACTATATTTGTATCATTTCCACATGACTGACTTTCTGTCTCGCAACATGTGCATGACATCAGAAAATGCTTGTTCTGGTGCAGTCTATCTGCAGCACATGGCTAACATGTTTTACAGGATCACACAAATGCTTGTACTTGTCAGATAGACAGACACGCGACATTGTCATGTTTACAGATCTAGCACGCTGCAGCATTTACCGTAACGTCTTCTCTTCTTGTTGACTTATTTCTCAATGCGAAGCAAAACATGATATTCAATTGAATCAGTACGCAGTACATGTGATACGAAGTATTTCTTTGATATGTAGATTCTATAGTTCCAGTATAGGTGTCCACAGCAGTTAGAAATTCACATTTGATCTGATGAAGATATTTCTGTTATTAATCCCAAAATGAGAAAGTTGTCATCTATTAAAAAGATGATATCGCCAGTTCTTTAGGATTATCGACTTATTTTTTTTCTACAGTTTTTTGACCACATTTTGTTTAGCTTGTTGGAGACTAAGTATATGTTAACCTCGAATAGAATTCCTAATCTCTTATTGTATTAAAAGCTCAAATTGTATCCGTGTTCCTGCTGTCGATTATAATAATCTGTTAGGGCACAGTAAACAACACGTTGGAAAGAAAGAACCAAGAACGTATGTACTCGTATAGTAGTTAAAGTCCCCGTGAAATCTGTGATTGTATGTTCTGGGCCGAAAATATGTTTGAATGTTACCAATTGACTCTGGTATCAAACTTCAGGTAGAGTCAGTAGAGTCACTGACGATATTTCTTGTATGCGACTGTTGTTCTGTAACAATTACGTCTCGCGAACCATTCCATGCACTGCTCTTTGCAGTTCTAGCATAAATATATTCAACTATCTACAACAGAACATATGAGCAGCAGGGCGGTTGACCGACCGCTTAACACGGTAAAGGTACTGTGTTCTTCTTATTTTTCCTTTTTTTTTCTTTTTCTTCTGCCTCTGCTTCCTTTTCTTATATTTCTTGTTCTTTTTCAGTTATCGTTCTGAATAAGACAATTTGTTACCTTGTCTGCGCTTTTCGTCTGATACATCCGATCTCAACACGGTATTTGTAGAACAGTGTTGCCTTTCTTAGTCGATCTTTGTTCTCTCGACCAGGTTTCAACTTGAAGACGGAATAGGGTCTTGATCAGCGCTGACCCTGACGCGAGTAACCACCCATAAGTCGCCGGTTGCTGTTCACTGCTTCTTAACTTAACTTAACGTGTATGTACTGGTTTATAAGACTCTATAGAATATGTGTACAACCATTTTCTTTTCCCTTAACTTGTTCTAAAAATAGAGGTACAGATGAACATACAATATCAAGATGTGGTCAGGACAGAGTTTGACTGAGTGTACAGATGGACAAACAACATCAAGATGTGGTCAGGATAGAGTTTGACTAAAAGTACTAGTCTGACACAGGACAGAGACAGCAGGATATCAATTACCGTCAAACTGTGATACGGAGACGGCACTTGATGATATTGATGATCTAAAAATACCTATGCACCTTTAAATTATTCTTAAATGCATTAATTGACCCTGACTCCACTATTTCATGTGTAATGCATTCCAAGCCTTCACCACTCTCTGATTAAAAATAATATTTCCTGGTATTTAATCTGTACCTTTCTTTAAATAATGTGTAGCTATTCCCTCTTGTTCCTGTGGGCGCTTGTATCTTGATAACAAAAACTTGTATAAGTCTAATTTATCCTTTTGATTATCTTTTGAACCTGTATTAAATCACATCGAATTATTTTCTAAATCCGTAGGCCGATTTTTTCTGAATCTTTCCTCATAATTCTGGAATCATACTTTCAGTTTTTGTCGCCATTTTTTGTATCCTTTCCACATGTTTATATCCCTTCTACAATAAGGACTCGACACCTGTACACAGTACTCCAATTTAGGCCGAACTAATGCTTTATACAGTTGACTATCATGTCTATGCTCGTATGTTTAACATTTCTTGTTATCATACCTAACATTGCATTTGCATGTTTACTGCTTCCTGTACTTGCTCATTCACTGTACTTGTATGATCTATTATAACCCCTAGGTCCTTTTCCTTTTTTATATTTATAATATATTGTTCTTTCTCATTCCATAATTATGTTTCATGTTGGATTTTAATATGTACATTTATTTACATTAAACCAAATTTGCTAACTCTTAGACTATTCCCACATGTTTATCTAAATCCGACATCAGTATATCCACCTCTGCTTTAGATGAGAGATTTCTGCATAGTTTGTGTCATCCGCAAATTTTGCAATCATGGATCCGAAATCATTGTCTAATTCGTTTAATATATATCAAAAACAAAATTGGTTCCAAAACCGAGCCCTGTGGCACTCCAATTCTTACTTCACACCACTCAGAGTACTCCTTATTTATGCCCACTCTCTGCCTTTTTCCTATTAACCAATGTTCTATCGATTTGGCAATTTCCTCTCCTAATCCATGTGATTTTATATTCCTAAATAATATTTGATGAGGTCATCTATCAAAAGCTTTTGCAAAATCCAGATAAATAACATCGATTGGCTCCCCTCCATTTAATAACCGCCTCATGCATTCTAATATATGTGTTAAGATCGACCTTGCTCAAGTAAACCCATGCTGACTATTCCTGATTAGATTACATTTGTCTAAATGCATTACAATGATTTCTTTGATTACCGCCCCCAAAAAATTGTGCAGACTATGCTCGTTAAACTCACAAGTCTATAATTTGTTGGATCGGATTTTTGCCCTTTTTAGCATGGGCTGCATCTTTCCAATCCCCTGGAACAATCCCCTTCGCAAGTAATTGTAAACATAATATAGTCAGTAGTTTTGTTAACAGGTCAATAATTACAAACAGCAATTTTTAATGAATGCAATCTTGACCCGAGCTTTTATCCACTTTTCACACCTCCAATTGTTTAAAAACCATTTTCCGCGTAATGCAGATTGATCTTAATCCCTCTGTATCCATGTCCCTTTGGAAAATATATATGGACTATGTGATCTTGGAGCAGTCTCCTTTTGTATAGATTGTGCCAAAGTACTGATTGATAAGTTTAGCAGAATCCCTATTCTCGCTTATTATTTTTCATGTGGCCTACTTTGTAGCATAATAAAAACCAGGGCTATCAGTCTTGATCTTTTGAGCAACTTTTGTTTCGGTCTAATGCTTTATTCTCTTTATGAGCTATGTTTTTATTGTCCAAATATTTTAAATATGTTTCTCTCGATTTTCCGGACTCTGTATCTACTTTCTATGCTTTACTTTTAGTTTTAGCTCTTCTACGTTTAGCAACACATATAGCTATCTCCTTTTTACGCTTTGGTTTTACGTACTACATGGAACGCATTCCTCTTTTAGATTCTCTAAAATTATTTTGAAACTCTCCCACTCTTCTTCAACCTTTGTTCCACTGCTGGTAATATATTTCCAGATTATCTGGCTCGCTGCTCCTTTCACCTTCTAAATATCGGTCATATAGTCATATGTTCGTGTAATTTTGTTTTCTTCTTTGCTAGCTATAAGATCCCAACGTATGATCTGATTGTCACTTGAGCCAAACAGTTCTCCAACGGTAACTTTTTCAATCATGTTTTTCTCTGTTTCGAAGTGCATTTTTGCTTCTGGTAGTTTCTTCCATTTGTTGAATCAACAAATGATCAGTAATGCATTTTACAAACGGTTTTGACTCGACAAATGCGTCTGCCATTTCCCATTTTATTTCTCGAAAGTTGAAAATCCCCATTAATAATAATTGTCATGCACTTACTATTTCTATGCTGCTAATCAGTTCCGTATCTTCCTCTTGTTGACCTGATGGACAACTGTAGCATACTGCAACCACTATTCTATCACCCCCACTTTCTATTTCTCCCCATTCATTTTCATTTTTTGTTGCCAGATTATATATATTATATGATAACTATATAAACTGAATGAGTACAGTATAATAATGGTTATATTATTCACTGTAACTGTACCAGGTCATCATAATGTCACTAAATGTGCCATTCCAGTCTAGACTTGATGAGCAGCAAAATTGACATACAATGATCTTGTTAAAGAGTTGAAACACACGAAGGTCATATCCAAAGCCATAGCTGCAGTAGAGGGTACAATAGGTTTAGTTACTGCATCTGTAACGACCAATTGAAACAATTACTACTTATATGACAACGAGCGAAGAAAGATCTTGGATAAAAAGCTGAAATGCCTCCAGCTGCAAGCTGTGAAATTACTGCAGACGGCAATTGGATTTAGGGAAGCTGTTGTTGTTCATGATTCAGCAGCATCCGGACTCTTGCCCTGCTGCCCAATGTCATGTAATGGTATATTTTACCATTTTACCGGCTGTTGTCTAATGCCATACAAACTAATTCCATTTATATGACCTCGAAAAAAGACGCATTTTCCAAAATTTGTTGAGCGCTGAGGACTCAAATAAAGGATGATCACCGGATCATATGGGTGTGTATACAGCTGGCACTCAGGAGTACGTTGTAGTTGAATTTTGTTCAGGTGCTTGTTAAGTGGAATGTGTTGGGTTCTCAGTCGAAAAATGTAGTTTTCTAATGATTTCATGGATAAGATATGTTTTTCAACAAGCAATTTGTTAGTTCAAATCCAAGAATGGCAGAAATATAAATCAACAGATGGATGGCACTTGTAAGACATAAACCAAATTAGAGTGCCAAGACTGATGAAACACTACATCAACGGGATGACACTTCCGACGATCAGATTACCTTCTGTTGTATTGCCCCGAATTGAGTTTCCTTTGATCATACAGGGGGAAAGGGTAAAATATTATCAGACACGCTCTGAACATAGGTTTTAATATTGTTGGATATATTCTTGCGTCCTCTTTGTTCGTGTATAATTCGTTGTTTTGCGTTATGTTCTGAACCACGAGCTCCAAAGAGAGGAAGCCTGAGACAAGCAATATCAAGTAGTTTGTTTCCGTGTTTTGTTTTGAAAGTGCCTTCGCCGGGACATTGTTTTCATTAGGGCATGCCGGAAGGAAACAGGTATAAAGGCCGGACTTCGTGATACAAAAAATCAAAATCGTAGCGTTGCTGTGAATAAATAATATGTGTGCTAGGATTATTTTCTTGAATGTGAGTTTGTTATGATCTGAACTGTGCTAACGTGTGCCACGGAAACTCCCGACCTGAGATTACAGACTCTCCGGTGCGTTAGCTGTATACAACCATTCGTTTCAGTTGCAATAGCACCTAGCACACCACTCTAACCCTTTCCCACCACCCCACGTTATTTAGGAAAGATACTATCAATATAACTATGCTGTACGAATTCTGTTTCTCACGCGAACCCTGATATAACTGAAAAGTAACTGCTACTAGTTGAATGTTACAACATATAGCTGTAACAGTTGTGCCACATCGTAATTGTTGTTAGAGGGTTCTCAGGCATAGACTGATTTCCTATGTATTTTAGATCGACATCAAATACCAAAGGGACTTTGAACAATCTGCCTGCCACTCAAAACTTCCAGCCTTTTGTTTTAGATTCACAAACGGCCCCTTTGTGTCATCGATAGGTTGTCGTTTAAAGAATGCCCACAATGGGTATTTACTTTTTTGTGTGCCCTGAAAAGGACATTTAGTGGTGGTTTGTTGTAGCTTTCGTCACATCCAGGGCGTGCTGATGAAAGTAGACCGAAGTCCTCTAGGTGGTTATGCTGTGCTTACCTTTATATGCGTGTCGCTTACTACTACTAGGATCATGTCAGTCCCTTACCTCGTTAGCCAGGCTGTCATGAAAACAAAAGGATTCCAGAAAGGAAAGTGGGGAAGATGTGGTGAAGGTCTTGGTCAGTATATTTATGCCTGATCCTGACTAACATGTATGATCAGTATATTTTGCCTGACCCTGGCTAACATGTATGATCAGTATATTTTGACTGACCCTGGCTAACATGTCTGATCAGTAAATTTTATCTCACGAGATGTTAGTCTTCCTTTCCATGTCCCACCGATATAAAATGATATTTTTCTTGCTACTTTTTTGTGTGTTATTAATGTTTCCTCTTTTCAATCTAATTTAGTTGTTTTGAATCGTTCATCCCATGAGGTTCACTTCTTCAAAACCTCACATGATTGGTCACTATTGATGAGAAAATAAGTGATTTGAATAGTGCATGAGTAACTGTTGCGGGTAGTGTTAAAACGTTTTGATGTCCTTTGAGTGTCTGCCACAGTTCTGAGCTTTATGTTGGCTGACTGCTAACAGCTGTTCCACTGAGATATGCTGCGGTACAATACACTTGTCGCTATAGTTTTAAGTATAATTTTCTATAGACATAATGTGGGATTACACCACAATACTGCTACAGTATTATATCGTATCAGCCATCCCACTGCGAATGGGTTCAAATACGATCGCATTGTACAGTAGCTGAATTCCGTTTAATATATATATATATATATATATATATATATATATATATATATATATATATATATATATATATATAATATATATATATATATATATATATAATATAAATATATATATATATATATATATATATGTATATATATATATATATATATATATATATATAGATATATATATATATATATATATAGATATATATATATATATATATGTATATATATATATATAAATATATATATATATATATATATTTATATTCAAGTAACCAGGACCATTTTCGAGCTTCTCGAACTTGTCAATGCATCCATTGCTCAGCCTGCTATTACACCTAGCAATGTTTGATCAGGTGCGACCAAGTAGTTGCTAGCGCGTGTCTGTTTATCGTTCCGGTATAGCAAATACTGTATTAATTTTTGTGAACGTCATACTCGTATTAGTAGTGGAATAGCATGATCAGGAATCTACATGCATACATCTAGTACATAAAGCAAAAATTGTAATGGCACATTGACTTATGCAGACAAATGCTGCCTGTATATATATATATATATATAACCAGCGAGAGAGGGAAAAAGGAAATACAGAAAGTGAGAGATAGACAGAAAGTGAGAGAGAGAGAGAGAGAGAGAGAGAGAGAGAGAGAGAGAGAGAGTAGCACTAAGCCGTCAATTGTGACGGAAGTAAATAAGAAGCTCCTGATTGATGCGATCATCTCTTTCATTTAGTGCAAACGCTCGTTTTGCTGCCATTTTATCATAACAGGCTGCAGCAGGGCAGACTGGCTAAGGAGAAGGGATCAAAGAGGGAGTGCTAACCAGGTACTCAAAAAATGTTTGCTGAAGTCGGATGTGTTGGACCGAAAGGTGCAAATATCGCAGTCAAGCTGTAAACTACAACACAACGCATTCCGTTTTCTGGACTACATTCTGCTACTTGAGCCCTTTCAGGATTAGGAAGCGGGAGATTGAGAACGAACGCAGAAGAAGAAGAAGAATATAATATATTTGGCTTCTTGATTTTTCACTTTGATCGACAAACGATGAGAATTGAATTATTGAAAAATGGATCCTGCTCAGCTTATACAATACAACCACAGAAATGAGGAAAATAAACATATATATAGATATATAAAACGAATAGTGCGGAAAGAAAATAACTGAGTGAAAGTAGCTGACACGGCGTTTACTTTTGTTTCATTTCTTTACTTCTTATTTATTGTGAAAATCTTAAATTATTTATTGATGTTTTGTGTTGTGTTCTTCGTGTAAATTGAATAACAACCGTTCTGTGCTTAGTATTCTATATTCGTTGGTCAGTTCAGTGAAGATTCTACATTAATGTCACAATTAATGTAGAAGTCTGCACACACAACTCACTTTCCAAGAAAGTATAGTTTCAAGCAAATAACTGCAAGTGTGGATATGGGGAAAAGGGGTGGGGTGAAGGAAGGGGGCTGGGGGGGGGGGGGTAGAATACTTGAGTGAGTGAAGCGACTAAAACCTGAGCGCACAACAAAATACATAGAACTGATTACCATGGGGTTCAGGAAAACGCTCATTTGCACTGTAAATGTATTTTAGATGTTAGATGGAGGTAGTAAACATTCCTTGAATACTGTGATTGGATTATCCTCTTCTCGTGAAAGCAGTTAGAACAAATTGTGACAACAGGCTTGGGAAAGTAATTAATTCCTAGATCGCCAATATTAACGTGAACCACAGTTTTCTAATACAAATGGATACTTGCGTCCATTAAAGATATTTTTTTTTTCAAGAACAGATAGCACCTGACAACTGCGTGCAAATTCATTGTTGGGTAAACTAGTCTATATGCGCGTGCAAACAAAATCGTCCTTGTTCAGTGAACAAAATAACTGCGTGCGTGCGTACGTACGTATGTATGTATGTATGTATGTATATATGTATGTATGTATGTATGTATGTATGTATATGTCTGTTTGTCTGTCTGTCTGTATGTCTGTCTGTCTGTCTATCTATTTATCTCCAGTCCACTTGCATCGTTAGAAGTGGTGGGGAGGTATGACCTTCTTTCCTTAATATTTTTTTGTAGGCGAAAATCCACTGAAGAATTGCCAGGTCAATCTCAATATATGTGACCAACTGTTTAGCTCGCAGCCCCTGGATTATACGATCGCTTATTTTGGGAGTTGTGGTGGAAGCGTCGATTAGAGCAAGGAAGACAAGCATTCGGTCCGGCGCCATCTATGCCAATCCGTTAGCCACATAACCAAGACCTGATGTTAGAGCCATACAGTCCACTCTTTGCGACTTATTCTCTGTGGGGCTATAATTCTTAGAATAATTTCAGTAAATTTTTAAAGTGAATTTTGGCTGAGCAGCGGCCTTTAAGCCTACTCTTTTCGATTGCCAGCTGCCAATCGATTTTTAACGTGCGCGTCACTGAGCATGGTTGTCTGATCTCACTATTCAGAGATTAGAGGACATTTTTAGCGGATGATCCACGTGAACGAATCAAGGTCTCCACCGTGATTTGAATCCGCGACCTCCAGCACCAGGGCGAACACCTTACCTCGAGACCACTGGGTAATAATTCAGAAAAGAAAACTGTGTGTACACAAAATATGAATACATGGTATCACAAATTCTTGTTCCTCAACTCAGCGATGCTCAGTTGGATTCTTTAAGATTTATAGATCAAACATAACCTAATGTCTGGCGTAAGCTTCGGATAGAGCGGTTATGGATACACCTTATATGACCATGAAATACAATGTCAGCTACTAGATAATATTGAGCATTGCACCATACGGATATCCTGAGTGGCCTGCCTGGGTCTTTGTGTATGACAAGGACAAGAATAGCACCACTGCCCACAGAGAGCATGTCGTAAGAGGCGAATAAACGTGTGACATTGCATAACACCGGCCATGGTTAGGTGGTTTGTTAAGAGCAGCATAGATGACACATAACAGGATGCGGGTCTACTTTGCTTTAGTGTTTGAGTCTATTAAGATGGACTGGTACATCAGTTAACCACCCTACGTCTTACTTGTCCCAAAGTAACGGAGTAATAAGCTGCTCGAGCCTAGGCTGCTAAGCAGGAAATCCAGTTCATACCAGAGCTGGGATCTGCGCAGGGTCATCTGTCCCTGTAGAAGTACAGGTCGACTAAGAACTAAGAACCATACGAATTTAAAAAAATAGTAAGAACAATTGATGAAAATCACGAAACCTCTTAAAATAGTCACAATAGTACAGCAAGAATGTCTGCTGTCACCATTGGTGTTCAACCCTTACTTACTTAGATGGTGTCGATATGACGTCAGACAGTTATATCCGGTGTCATCGTCTTGACCTGATTCCATTCAAGTCTTAGGCCCTTCACAGACTGTTGTATCCGGTATTTCCGTTTTGGCATGGTTCCAGTCAGATCCTATATACTTCACCAACGATGTCCTGTTTTGATTCCAATGGAATGTCGGCCATCGTCTGGATTCTGAATCATATTTTTGTGGCAAGGTCTTCTTTCTTCCTTCTGGCGTAATCATAAGTAGTTGAAATGCTCCGCTCAGTTATAATGGGCCTGTAAGTTCTTGATGGATTGTCTGATTATGGTCCTTGTCTCGTCCTTTTTATTTAATTTTTTTGGACCGCTATTTTTAAGTACTTCATTTCTTAGGATTGAAGCAGACTTTTGAGGTTTGTGATCATTGTCAAAGACTGACGTCCGTAAGTCGAGTCTGGTATATGAGTAAAACTGTAAAACATAAATCTTAGTTTTCTTGCTTATTTCTCATTTCCTTAAGAATCATACATTTATGTTATGCAAATGTATTCCAGTGGTTGCGCTTTTTATAGTCAACCCGCTCATTCATTTATCGCTGCGGTCTGTTATATCCCCAAGACCTATTCCAGAGACTTGTTTTTTTCTGAACATAATCCGATGCCTCTTAGTCTGTCTCTCTCTGTTTCTTTCTATCTCTATCTCTCTCTCTCTCTCTCTCTCTCTCTCTCTCTCTCTCTCGCTATCTCTCTCTTTAGACCCCCATAGTTTGTGTTTATAATAGCAAAACAATAACAGCAGCCAACCAAATGCAGCGCAAGACATTGAATCCAGCACGAGAAGAGGATAATCCAACTCAATACAACTGCTCTTAACAGACAACTAAATTTTATGATAAATCAGAGAGCAAAAATAGGCTCCAACATCATTCGACTGTGTCACAATCTGTAAGAGATACAAATCAATACAGGAACGATTAAAGCTATGAGGATTGGCAGTACACCATTTCCACTTAGTACATACGAAAACAATGTTCAACTGAAACAGGTCCTAGAGTTTAAGTGTATGGCAAATGTTTTTCGTAAGCTATATACATTGAAATGATGTAAAATAAAATGCATCTACAAGGGCTTGCTGTGATTTTTAAGAACCTGGATATCAACTTGGGTACAACTGGCAAACAATATATTTGTACCAACTCATTGTTACCGTTGTTAGACTTAGTCTATTCCCAAAGATTAGAAGATGAAATTAGTATCTAGTGTTTGTTGGAATGGGTGACCTTGTCGGTGATTTGGATTAAAGTTGTCGCAATATGTCAGCCTCACTATCTTGTCCGGAGCTATCGTTGGCTATTGGCAAGATATTATTGGGACCACTGAAGAGAGCACAGGTTGTACATTTTTGTTTCAGGGTTTAATGCCTAAGATTTTCATTACAGGTATCAAGCAGCGCAGTATGTGTGTGACATCCAATAGGTAGGAAATGTAGGACAAATAGCACAGGAAACTGGAATTACCAAATAATGTTCTAGATATTCAGAAAGTGTTATCACAGAGTGAAAGTTAATGACATCCAATTAGTGACAGACGCATACTCCAGCCAAATTGTGATGATGTGTGCTAACCAAAGACACAAGTCATGACAATGTATTCACTAACAATGACAACTGAATAACATCATGTCTGGTAATGCATTTGGGTTATCTTGACGATGAAATGTCACACGATATAACTTAACTTAACTACATTATACTGGTGTAGAAAACTCTACAGAATCTGTATACAACCAGTTTATTTCACTCCACGAAAATACTGTGAGCATCCAATCTATTTTTGAATGCATTAAATGACTGCTTCCGCTATATCCTAAGGCAATGCATTCCAAGAATTCACCACTCTCTGACTAAAAAAATACTTCCTAATATCTAATCTAGACCTGTCTTTAAACAATTTGTACGTGTGTCCTCTTGTTCTTGTATCCGGTCGTACTCTTAAAAACTTTGTACAGTCTAATCTATTCTTTCCATTTCTTGCTTTATACCTCAAATTCTTCTTTGTTAACGACATTGAAGACCAATCTTTTCTAGGGTTCCTCATAACTATGATTCTAAACCCCATGATCATTTTTGAAGCTCTTTTTTGTACTCTTTCCAACATGTTCATATTTACTCTATTTTCAGAGCTCCACACCTGAGCACAGTACTCCAATTTAGATCTTACTAATGATTTATATAACTTGACTATTACTTCCTTGCTCTTATGTGAAATGTTTTTTTTTTATCATGCCCAACATGGCATTAGGCTTTTTCACTACCACCTGGACTTGCTCCCGCACCTTTCCTGTATGATCTATTATAGCTCCTAGGTCTCTTTCCTTTTTTATTGTCTTAATATTGTTCTCTCCCATCCTGTAATTATATTCATCATTGGATCTTCCCATGGGGATGACAGTACATGTTTCTACATTAAACTCCATCTTCCAGTTCTCAGACCATTTTTGAATCGTATCTAAATCCGATCTCAATAGATCCACCTCTTCCTGAGAAGGGACCATGCCGCATAATTGTGCATCATCCGCGAACTTTGCAATTCTGAATCTTGTATCAATGTCCAAATCATTGATATATATTAAGAACAAAATTGGTCCCAAAACCTATCTCTGTGGCATACCACTTATTACATAACAGCAGTCAGAGATATATTACGATATACGACGATATGCCGCCACATAACGACCAATACGGCAGTGCCTTTTTGTGTATTACGCAAAAGAGGGTTGAAAATCATCTTTTTGATTTGTCCGAAATTATAACCTGGATTTGAATCAACCGTTCAAATAGAAAATGTGGACGCATGCTACTGGTGTGTAGGATAGCTGGGAGAGTGTTATTCCTAGTTGCTATGTATTTCGTCATCTATTAATGCGAGTTAATGCATTTATCATTATTTTCCTGTGACAGTTTATCTGAACCTAGTGATTGTGTGGGTTTGACGGTAGCATATTGTAACGCTGTTTACTTTGTCTGTGAAACTTGATCATAATTATCAAATACCCTGCCGGCTGGTGTTGGCAATCGTTTGTGAAACTAAATAGCATACGAAAATAGAACTTTACCACAAATAAGTCATCAACAATGACGGACGATTCTTAGATGTTAGTCAAAATGACCTTAAGAAAAATTAAAAGGTCGTATTTCTTCCTCCTCTAAAGTCTCATTAGTTCGTTGTGATTGACCCAATTCTCTTTTACGTACCCCCTTGCAGTCCCTTTTGCAACAATTTTATCATTTCAATTCTCCGCAATAATAAGTTTAATTGTTCATAAAAATATACAAACAAATACTTACATAGGAGATATAATCAGCTCAGTTCAAGTACCTTATCCGCATCTAAGGTCGGGTGGTCAGTTTAAGTGCCATCTCCGCATTGAAGGTCGGGTAGTCAGTTCAAGTGCCATTTCCGCATCGAAGGTCGGGTAGTCAGTTATAGTGCCATCTCCGCATCGAAGGTCGGGTGGTCAGTTCAAGTGCCGTCTCCGCATCGAAGGTCGGGTGGTCAGTTCAAGTGCCATTTCCGCATCGAAGGTCGGGTAGTCAGTTCAAGTGCCATCTCCGCATCGAAGGTCGGGTGGTCAGTTCAAGTGCCGTCTCCGCATCGAAGGTCGGGTGGTCAGTTCAAGTGCCATCTCCGCATCGAAGGTCGGCTGGTCAGTTCAAGTGCCATCTCCGCATCGAAGGTCGGCTGACCAGGTCAAGTGCCATCTCCGCATCGAAAGTCGGGTGCAATGAATCTCCAGTGTACGCTATCTCTTGACGTAATGGTGTAATCTGAAATACTGTTTTTTTTTAGTGTATCTCCTGATGTTATCCACCCACTTATAACAGGAAAGGCTAAATTAGACTATAACAAGTTTTTCAAAATACAACCACCAACGAGAACAAGAGGTAACAGATACTAATTAACTAAAGAATGGTCCAGATTGGATATCAGGAAATGATATTGATATGGAAGTTGGCCCCAAAGAAATAAAATCGCTGCCACAAAAGAGCCGACTGGAACAGATTTGCAATGCTGACAGATGGACTGTGTGAAACTATCAACACACGAAATAACAGTATGAAACCTATAGTGGAAAGCCTAAGCAAAGCAATACTGCAAGCAGCCACCGAGACAATCCCAAGAGGGGCAAGGAAAAACTACAAGCCATATTGGAATCATGAACTGCAGAAAGCTGAGGATGAAGTCTCAAATCCTAGAAATATGGCAGAGAGAGAGAGAGCAATCTATGGAAGCAAATATGGCCCTCAAGGCATCCCTGCGAAATACAAAAGAACACAGAACCAAATAACAAGAGATAGTTGGAAAAAAAAACAGAAAGCCTCAATCTAGATAAAGAAAGGAACAAACTATGGAATTTAGTCTCAGCCATGAATGACGAAACACCATCAAATAAACAAATTACCATCAAGCAGGGTGACAACATGCTTACCTGAAAAAAGCAGCAAACGCCGTTATAGAATATTATGCCAGTGCAAACCACATTGATGTCCTTACGGACAGGCATACAGACATTAGTGAAGAACAAAAGAGCCACGACAACATCAAGATTGCACAAGAGGAGCACATGATGGCAAAACTATAACGATGAATGAAATGAATGAGGCCATGAGAACTCTAAAGAAAAAAAGGAATCGCCCGGAAAAGATGGGGTAACAAATGAAATGCTGATGGGGTTGGGCCAAACAGCAAAGAGGAAGTTACTTTCAGTCCTGAACCAAACGCTGGAAAAAGGGAATTGTACCGCAGGCATGGAAAGATGCTGTACTTATACCTGTACCAAAGATAGAAAAAGACAGAACAGATCCAAATGGAAACAGGCCTATCAGTCTACTGAGCTGTGTAGATAAACTGATGGAGCGTATGATAAACAAACGACTGATGTGGCACCTGGAAGAAAAACAAAACACATATTAATTCCACAGCAAGCAGGATTTAGACAACACAGATCCACTGAGGACCAGATCACTCTCAAAGCACAGGAAATAGAGGATGCTCACCAAGAGAAAAAGCATACAGTAGCGGTTTGGGTGGATCTAGAGAAGGCATTTGACAAGGTGTGGAAAGAGGGACTTAAAGTCAAGCTACGAAGAAGTGAAGTATCTGGAAAAATGTACAGATGGATCAGCCACTACCTCGAGAACAGAACAGCCAGAGTTCAAGTACAAGGGTAGAGGAGCAAAAAGGTGACACTGGAGCAAGGAGTACCCCAAGGGGGAGTACTGTCAATAACACTTGTTCTGGTGTATATAAACAACATCATAGAAAATATACCAAGAAGAGTCCACAGCTCCATATTTGCAGAGGATCTGGCTATGTGGAGCTCTGAAAAAATCTCACCGTAGCAAACAATCGGATGCAGCAGGCCCTAAAATCGTTGGAGGAGTGGATGAAATCATGGCTGGTCAAAATAAATCAAGAAAAAAAAACATGTACGATATTCTCGCTTTCAAATAAACTCCAGAACACCAAAATAAGTCTTAACGGCAAATATCTGCGGCCAAGTGACATCCCAAACTACTTGGGCGTCACATTTGATTGGCGCATGGCATGGAAAAGTCAGATCGAGAGAAACCGAATGAGAGTAAGACAAAGTATGGCAATAATGAGGAGACTTGCTGGCACAAGCTGGGGAGCAGACGAAAAAATATTTAAGAAACTGTACAGAGGAAGAGTGAGACCAGTTCTCGAGTATCACATATCAACATGGGCAACAGCAGCAAACCCGAACTTTGATAAAATTAGCAAACCTCAAAACCAAGCCATGAGAGTTATAACAGGAGGCATGAAGTCAACTCCAATTGTAGAACTTGAAAAGATTACAAAACTGTAATCCATGACCGACAGAAGAGACTGCAGAGTCCAAAAGCAAGCAGAGAAACTAAGAAGACTGACAGACCATCCAATGCATCAGAGACTAAATAGATTTGAATAAGGGAAACTAAAGCGGAGAAACTTTGCAGAAATAGCCAGAGCAAAGATGAGCGAAGACCCTATAAATACCATAACAACACCAAAGCCCATCCCTACTGTAAAGGGAAGCAGCATTTCATTCCAGAGGTTGTAGAAAATATACCAGGTATTGGAAACAAGAACAGCCAGACTGAATAAGAAAGAAGAGACATAACCCTGAGGTACATAGCGGAAAACCACCCAAGCATGGACTGGACCCATGCATACACCGACGGTTCTGTAACAAACACAACACAGAACGGAGGGGGAGGGGTATTCCTGAGCCTAACAAATGGTAGAAAAATAACACTGTCAGTGGCAACTGGAAAATTCTCAAGCAATTTCAGAGCTGAGGCAGAGGCACTGAAGGCTGCAGTAAAAGCAATGCTGACAGGCGAATGCAACGAAAGGCAGATAGTCCTGTTTACAGATGCCCTGGCCGTGGTTACAGCACTAAAAAGCCAGAAAAATACTGAACTTAATGATTTAAGAGCAGTACTCTGTCAACTATGCCATCAGTCCACACCAAAAAGAGTAGTGGTACAGTGGGTTCCACCCCGCTGTAACACCCAATGCAACGAGGAGGCAGACAGACTGGCAAAAGAAGGTGCAAGACTACCACAACCAGATTCTAGTGTAACCTACGAAGAGTCCTAAAGGTTTATTAGGGCCAGATACATGGCCAAATGGTAAACAGAACATACTGGCTACACAAAAAATTATGCCTACTACCAATTAAACAGAAAAGAGCAGGTCGTGGTCTTCAGACTCCGCACAACACACGACACTCAAAAATGAAGCCCATGGTAGAGAGCCTAAGCAAGGCAATAATGCAAGCCGCCACTGAAACCATCCCAAGAGGAGCTAGGAAAAACTATAAGCCCTACTGGAATGATGAGTTGCAGAAAGTGGAAGATGCAGTAACAAATGCTAGGAACATGGCAGAGCGAAAAAAATCCATGGAGGCAAACATCGCCCTCAAAGCCGCCGCGGCGAAGTACAAACACAGTCTCAGGCAAACAGCAAGAGAAAGCTGGAAAAATAAAACGGAAAGTCTAAACCTGGACAAAGACGGGAACAAGCTATGGAAGCTAGTCAGAGCCATGAACGACGAAACCCCGTCAAATAAACAAATTACTATCAAGCAGGGCGAGAACTTGATCACAGGTAAGAAAGCCGCTAACGCCTTTGTCGATCACTATGCCAGAGCAAACCACATCGAGGTCCCTGCAGATAAGCATACAGACATTAGCGAAGAGCTAAAGGGACACGAAAACATAAATACGGCTCCTGAAGAGCACATGATGGCCAAACTAACAATGCGCGAAAAGGAAGAGGCTATGAGAACACTAAAGAAAAGGAAATCTCCCGGAAAAGACGGGATCACAAACGAAATGCTGATGGGGCTGGGCCAAACAGCGAAGAGGAAATTACTATCAGTCCTGAACCAAAGCTGGAAAAGGGGTATTGTACCCCAGGCATGGAAAGACGCAATACTGGTACCAGTACCAAAAACAGGAAAGGATAAAACAGATCCAAATGGATACAGGCCCATCAGCCTACTGAGCTGTGTCGGCAAGCTGATGGAACGGATGATAAACACCAGACTGATGTGGCATCTGGAAGAAAAACGAATACTAATTCCACAGCAAGCCGGCTTCAGACAGCACAGATCCACTGAGGACCAGGTCATCCTCATAGCCCAGGAGATAGAAGATGCCTACCAGGCACAGAAACACACAGTAGCTGTTTGGGTGGATCTGGAAAAGGCATTTGACAAAGTCTGGAAGGATGGACTTAGAGTCAAGCTAAGAAGAAGTGATGTCGGTGGGAAGATGTACAAGTGGATCAACCACATGCACAATATTCTCGCTTTCATTAAAACTCCAAAGTACCAAATTAAGTCTAAATGGCAAATTCCTGCAGCCAAACGACAACCCAACCTATCTGGGAGTCACATTTGATCGGCGCATGACATGGAAAAGTCAGATTGAGAGAAACCGAATGAAAGCCAGAGAAAGAATGGCAATCATGAGGAAACTTGCTGGCACAAGCTGGGGAGCAGACGAAGGCATACTAAGGAAACTGTATACTGGAAGAGTGAGACCAGTTCTCGAGTATGGCATTGCGGCATGGACAACAGCAGCAAAGGCGAACTTCGATAAAGTTAACAAACTTCAAAACCAAGCCATGAGAATTATAACAGGTGGCATGAAGTCAACGCCAATTGTAGAACTTGAAAAGATTACAAAACTGCAATCCATGACCGATAGAAGAGACTGCAGAGCCCAGCTGCAGTCAGAGAAACTCCGAAGACTGACTGACCATCCAATGCACCAGATTTGGGAAATGGGAAACTAAAGCGGAGAAACTTTGCAGAAATAGCCAAAGCAAAGATGCACGAAAATCCCATAAACGCACTAACAACACCAAAACCCATCAATACTGTACGAAAACCTACCTGGAGGCAGGATATATTTCCAGAAGTGGTAGAAAATATACCAGGTATTGCAAACAAAAACTGCCAGACTGAAAAAGAGAGGAGAGATACTACCCTAAGCTTCATAACGAAAAGCTACCCAAGCATGGACTGGACCCATGCATACACCGACGGTTCTGTAACAAACACTACACAGAACGGAGGGGCAGGAGCATTCCTGAACCTACCAAATGGCAGACAAATAACACTGTCACTCGCTACTGGTAAGTACACAAGCAATTTCAGAGCGGAGGCAGAGGCACTAGGGCGGCAGTGGAAGAAATGGTGACACACAGTGAAAATGAGAGCCATATAGTCCTGCTGACAGATGCTCTCGCCGTAGTCACAGCGCTAAAAAGCCAGAAAAACACTGAGCTTAAGAGCAGCACTCTGCAAACTGTGCCAGCAGTCCGCACCAAAAAGGGTAGTGGTACAGTGGGTTCCGTCACACTGCAACATCCAAGGCAACGAGGAGGCAGACAGACTGGCAAAAGAAGGTGCAAGACTACCACAAACAGATACCAGTATGACGTACGAAGAGTCAAAACGGCTTATCAAAGCCAGATACATGACCAAATGGGAAACCGAACATACTGGTTACACCAAAAACGATGCCTATTACCAGTTGAACCGAAGAGAGCAGGTCGTTGTCTTCAGACTTCGCACTGGCCACAACAGACTGAGGTACCACCTATTCAACAAATTTAAGATAGGGTGTACCGACGAATGCCCGTGCGGTACTGGTAAAATGACCGCTGAACATCTGCTGCAGAACTGACCGACATACGAGGATCAGAGAGAGCAGATGTGGCCATTACCAGTGGAACTGCAAGACAAGCTCTATGGCAGTGGCGAGAGCCTCAGGATGACCGCCGCTTTTTTCGAAAAAATAATGGTTACTGTCTGACTGCGTACGAAGAAGAAGAAGAAGAAGACTCCGCACAGGCCACAACAGACTGAGGTACCATCTATTCAATAAAATGAGGATAGGTGGCACTGACGAATGCACCTGTGGTACAGTGAAAATGACCGCTGAACAGCTGCTGCAAAATTGCCCGACATACGAGGACCAGAGAAAGCACATGTGGCCATCACCAGTGCCAACACTAGACAAGCTCTATGGCAGTGTCGACAGCCTCAGGATGACCGCTGCCTTCTTCGAACAAATTCAAGTCGACGTCTGACAGCTTACGAAGGTAAAGAAGAAGGATATCAGGAAATATTTTTTTAGTTAGAGAGTGGTGAATGCTTGGAATGCATTACCCCATGAGCTGGTGGTGGCACAGATAGTTAATGCATTTAGGAATAGATTGGATGTGCATAGCTTTTAAAGCAGGCTAATGCAAATGTGACTGGTTATCTACAGACTCTGGTGAGTCTTCTAAACCACTATAAAAACGTCAAGTTAAGCTAAGTTATAACGTTGATTCCCTCTTCAACAACTGCCTTTCACCTTACCCTGTAGTATGGTCTTTAACAAGAAGGCATATCCTATTAAAGAGGGAATGTATGTCAGTGTATGTCTAGAGACAGAGAAAGAGGAAGAGAGAGGAAGAGAAAGGGGGAGAGAGAGAGAATAAGAGGTATATTATGTTTAGACAAAAACAACATCATCTGTAATAGGTAAGTCTAATCAAAATAACCAAACTGCCTAAACCTGATTTCGGTAATTAATTCTCTTTTCACCTCCAACTCTTTCACCAACTTCAAATTTGTTTTCTTCTCTTTCCAAGTAATGAGACCCAATCACCTACTTCCCCACATTTTGAAGGCTAAAATACTTGTTTCCAACTTGTTTTTCAGTGTCCATATTTCTGCGCATAAATTAGTGACGAGTATACATAAGATATGACAATCCTCATTTTCAAATTCTGATTGATCTGTTTGGTTGTAAGTATGTGACGGATGTTGCTGAATTCCATCCTGGCCATATCCATTCTCTTTCTGATTTCTTTTTCACATCTGCCTTCTCCTGTTATTATATGATCCATATAGGAGGAACTATCTACCTGTTCTAGTAGTTGATGTTTTATTTTTATCTGCTTGCATAGTTACTTGTGACCTTTCCCAATTATTATACTCTTTGTTTTCTTTATGTTTATGTCTAATCCAAATTCTTGACTTATTGTGTATATTGTTGTCACAAGCTCTTATAATTCTTGCTCACTTTTTCCATAAAAACTGTATCATTTGCATATCTATGGTTATTCATCGCCACTACCCCAATGACACCGCCTGGCATCCCCTCTATCTGTTTGAATATCTGTTCTCGGTAGATATTAACATGACCAGGTAAAAAATATACAACCCTGTCTCACTCCTCTTTTCACATCTATTCTTGGAGAGCATAACTTTCCTGATTTTACTGTGGCAGTTTGTTCCCAGTACATATTACTGACCAGTCTTGTGTCTTACTATCTAGACTTATTTCTTGGAGACATTTAATTAAGTCTCCATGTTGGACTCCGTCAAAAGCCTTCTGGTAGTCTATAAAGCAAATATAAATCTCATTATGTATTTCTGTGTATTTCTCTGTCAGGGCTCGCAAACAGAAAATTGCTTCCCTTGTTACATTAAACTTTTGTAAGCCAAATTGTTCTTCTGAATTTTCTCCCTCCACTTTACCTCTTATTCTCTTGTATGATCTTGAGTAGTATTTTAATTGCGTGACTCATTAGACGTATTGTTCTAAAGTCTGAACATTGTGTTGCTTGAGGTATTTTCGGTACTGTTAAAAATGTTGTTTTCAGGTCAGCTGGTATGCATCCAGTGTTGTGTGTGTCGTTACACAGATCAGTGAGTATATATATTCCAAAGTACTCTAAGGCCTCTATCATATCTATGTTTATGAAATCCGTGTCTGTTGTTTTCTCTTTTCTCATAGCTTTTATCACATGTTTCACCTCAGATCTGAGGATGCTGGGTCCTTCATTATCAAAACGTTTCCTTGAATCTGTTTGATATGCCATTCTCATCCATTAAAATGACACCATTCTTTATCTCGGATGTCACTCTGGGTCGCTTGTATCTTGTTTGTTGTTTTCTTTATTTCCATATGCATTTATTTTGTATTATGTTTTAGTCCCGTGTCTTCTATAACCTTGCATTTCTCTTCCAACAACTGTTCTTTGGCGAACAAGCACATTGTACGCATCTCTTTGTCCATATGCAGGAATGTTTTCGCCTTATTTATATTGGCTATTTTAGTTAAAATATCACCCGAGATACATTCATTGTTTTTCCGATGTTCTTTATAGAGATACAAATTTCAAAAAACTTGCTTTGTATTTGTAATATTCTGTGAATAAATGCAAAGCTAGAAACTGCTTATATTTTTAGGTCCGAAGAACTTTGGGTTAGATAATTACACGGGATAGCATCAACAATTTGTTCGAGACAAAAGTAACTATTTTAAAACTAATTTGGACATGCTGGTCACGAATATGAACTTTACAATTACGAACTAGCTCTAGTCTTCAAGATCGTAGAGTGTATTGTTGTTGGGTCAGTAAGCTTGTGGCTTCTTTTCTTCCGCTGCACATTATCCAGTCTTATTTTCTATAGCCCTATCATTTGATTTCCAACAAGACGGTTAGTCAAATAGGTTAAACAGGATGTAGCAGTCATTACAACCACATCTCCTTCTTGTCATCATTTGTATTGTGTGATTGCAGATATGTTGTTCAGGATACCTCATTAATGTGTGAGTTGTGCTGAATATTTTTGCTATATTTGCTGACACATAACTTTTCTGCAACAAAGGCAGTCCATTATACGTAAAGTAGGCTTACAACTTTTATTTTGGTTGTGAAATCGGTGACCAGGACCGGCATTGGGCCCCACGCATATGTTGTCAATTATGTGTAAAGTAGGCTTACAAATTTTATTTTGGTTGTGAAATCGGTGACCAGGACCGGCATTGGGCCCCACGCATATGTTGTCAATTATGTGTAAAGACTATGTGTTGCTGGTTGATCCGAAATGAACGATCGTTGAGTTTTGTAGTTTCAATAGTATGTTGGGGGGAGGGGAGGGGAGAGGGAAAACTGACAAATTATCTTATATGATTATTACTTTTGCATGACTTCTCCTATTGAACACGGTATTTCTAATAAGAAAAACGGCTGATAACCTATCCGAATATTTCCTCTGTTATGAAGGCAGTTTTAACGGGAAAGGACTTCTTGCTCCCGACCCATCAGAATCGTATACCCTGTGATGTTGAAAAGGATAATAATGCCAGTGGACATCCTTCTTCTTCTTCTTCTTCTTCTTCGTACGCAGTCAGACATCAACCTTAATTTTTTCGACAAAAGCAGCGGTCATCCTGAGGCTGTCGACACTGCCATAGAGCTTGTCTAGTGTTGCCACTGGTGATGGCCACATCTGCTCTCTCTGATCCTCGTATGTCGGGCAGTTTTGCAGCAAATGCTCAGCGGTCATTTTGCCGGTACCACACGGGCATTCGTCGGTGCCACCTATCTTCAATTTGTTGAATAGGTGGTACCTGAGTCTATTGTGGCCAGTGCGAAGTCTGAAGACCACGATCTGCTCTTTTCTGTTCAACTGGTAATAGGCATCGTTTTTGGTGTAGCCAGTATGTTCGGTTTCCCATTTGGTCATGTATCTAGCTCTAATAAGCCGTTTTGACTCTTCGTATGTCATACTAGTATCAGGTTGTGGTAGTTTTGCACCTTCTTTTGCCAGTCTGTCTGCCTCCTCGTTGCCTTGGATGTTGCAGTGAGATGGAACCCACTGCACCACTACTCTTTTTGGTGCGGCCTGCTGGCATAGTTGACAGAGTACTGCTCGTAATTCATTAAGTTCAGTATTTTTTTGGCTTTTCAGTGCTGTGACTACGGCCAGTGCATCTGTAAGCAGGACTATGTGGCTTTCATTCCTTTTACCTGTCACCATTTCTTCCACTGCCGCCCTCAGTGCCTCTGTCTCCGCTCTGAAATTGCTTGTGTATTTTCCAGTAGCGAGTGACAGTGTTATTTTTCTGCCAATTGGTAAGCTCAGGAATGCTTCTGCCCCTCCGTTCTGTTTTGTATTTGTAACGGAACCGTCGGTGTATGCATGGGTCCAGTCCATGCTTGGGTAGTTTTCCGTTATGTAACTCAGGGTAGTGTCTCTTCTTTCTTTTTCAGACTGGCAGTTTTTGTTTCTAATACCTGGTATATTTTCTACCACCTCTGGAAATATATGCTGCCTCCAGGTAGGTTTTCGTACAGTAGGAATGGGCTTTGGTGTGGTTAGTGCGTTCATAGGGTCTTCGTGCATCTTTGCTTTGGCTATTTCTGCAAAGTTTCTTCGCTTTAGCTTCCCATTTCCGAAATTGTTTAGTCTCTGGTGCATTGGGTGGTCAGTCAGTCTTCTGAGTTTCTCTGATTGCAGCTGGGCTCTGTAGTCTCTTCTGTCAGCCATGGATTGCAGTTTTGTAATCTTTTTAAGTTCTACAATTGGCGTTGACTTCATGCCTCCTGTTATAACTCTCATGGCTTGGTTTTGGGGTTTGCTAACTTTATCGAAGTTCGCCTTTGCTGCTGTTGTCCATGCCGCAATGCCATACTCGAGCACTGGTCTCACTCTTCCAGTGTACAGTTTCTTTAGTATGCCTTCGTCTGCTCCCCAGCTTGTGCCAGCACGTTTATCATGATTGCCACTCTTTCTCTGGCTCTCATTCCGTTTCTCTCGATCTGACGTTGCCATGTCCTGCGCCGATCAAATGTGACTCCCAGATAGTTTGGGTTGTCGTTTGGCTGAAGGTATTTGCCGTTTAGACTTAATTTGGTGTTTTGAGGTTTGATTGATAGCGAGAATATTGTACATGTGGTTTTGTCCTCGTTTATTTTGACCAGCCATGAGTTCGCCCACTCTTCCAGCGATGTTAGGGCCTGCTGCATCCGATTTTTTGCTATGGTGAGATTCTTTTCAGAGGTCCACATAGCCAGATCGTCTGCAAACATTGAGCTATAAACTCTTCTTGGTATATTCTCTGTAATGTAATTTATATACACCAGGAAGAGTGTGGGTGACAGTACTCCCCCTTGAGGTACTCCCTGCTCAAGTGTCACCTTTTTGCTCATCTGCCCTTGTACTTGGACTCTGGCAGTTCTGTTTTTGAGGTAGTGGTTGATCCACTTGTACATTTTCCCACAAATTTCACTTCTTAGCTTGACTCTAAGTCCATCTTTTCAGACTTTGTCAATTGCCTTTTCCAGGTCCACCCAAACCGCTACTGTTTGCTTTTGCTCTTGGTAGGCATCTTCTATTTCCTGGGCTATGAGGATGACTTGGTCCTCAGGGGATCTGTGCTGTCTAAAGCCTGCTTGCTGTGGAATTAGTATTCGTTTTTCTTCCAGATGCCACATCAGTCTGGTGTTTATCATACGTTCCAACAGTTTGCCGACACAGCTCAGTAGGCTGATAGTCCATTTGTATCAATTTGGATCGGTTTTGTCTTTTCCTTTCTTTGGTACTGGTACAAGTACTGCGTCTTTCCATGCCTGGGGTACAAAACCGCTTTTCCAGCTTTGGTTCAGGACTGATAGCAGTTTCCTCTTTGCTGTTTGCCCCAGCCCCATCAGCATTTTGTTTGTTATCCCATCTTTTCCGGGAGATTTCCTTTTCTTTAATGTTCTCATGGCCTCTTCCATTTCGCTCATTGTTAGTTTTGCCATCATATGCTCTTCTGGTGCTATATTGATGTAGTCGTGCACCTTTTGCTCTTCATTGATGTCCGTATGCCTATCTGCAGGGACATCTATGTGGTTCGCTTTGGCATAGTGTTCGCCACATTTTTTTGCGGCTTTTTTTCCAGTGAGCAAGTTTTCACCCTGCTTGATGGTAATTTTTGTTTTGACGGGGTTTCGTCATTCATGGCTCTGACTAACTTCCAGAGTTTGTTCCCTTCTTTGTCTAAGTTGAGACTTTCTGTTTTGTTTTTCCAGCTTTCTTTTGCTGTTTGGTTTAGAGTGTATTTGTATTTCGCCGTGGCGGCTTTGAGGGCGATATTTCCCCCTATTGATTGTTCTCGCTCTGTCATGTTCCTAGCATTTGGGACTGCGTCTTCCACTTTCTGCAACTCATCATTCCAATTTTGCTTATAATTTTTCCTTGCCCCTCTTGGGATGGTTTCAGTGGCAGCTTGCATTATTGCTTTGCTTAGGCTTTCCACCATGGGCTTCATTTTGTTGTTCCGTGTGTTGATGGTTTCACACAGCCCATCTGTCAGGATTGCAAATCTGTCCCATTCGGCTCGTTTGTAATTCCAACGTGGGAGCGGTTTTGTTTCCTGTGGGCCTACTTCCATATCGATTTCTAGCCTAATTGGCCTGTGGTCGCTACCTGTCAATTGGTCTAGCACCTGGCGGTCTATTTTATGGTGCATGTCCATTGTGGAGAAGGCCAAATCTGGAGTCGAGGTGGTATGCCATGTTCTAGAATAGAAGCTAGGGCTATCCTCCGGCCTATTGATTAGATGGAGATTTGTGTCTATTTCCCAATTTTCCACTTCGTCACCTCTGCTGTCTGTGTCCGAGTATCCCCATCTCTCCGAGTGGCTGTTGAAGTCTCCAACTACTATGCAGTTGGAGTCTTTGACTTCCATACTCGAGAGCGATAGGTCTTTATTTGGTGGTCCGTACAGGTTGAAGATGCGGATCTTCGTCTCTTGAGCCATTATGTCAACTCCTACAATTTCTGCTTGTCCGGCGTGATTGACAGCTACCGTGCTACTCGGTATGTAGTTGCAAGTCAGTATCAGAACCTCTCCTTTGTGATCTTCTCTGTCCAGGCGGAAGGCCTGGTATCCTCTGATTAAGAATTTATGGTTGCTGTTGAGGTGCGTTTCTTGGATACATGCCACGTCAATCTTACCTTCATGCAAGTGATGTGTTAGGGATAGCTTTTTGTTAATGACTCCCTCCGCATTCCACTGTAGTATTTTGAGGGTCTTGAGTTTTTGGTCAATAGAAATTGCCCCATAGCCATATGCCTTGAATCCACGACATATGGGTGGGTGACCACCAGTAGTCAAGGGTGGGCCCCTTCGAGGCATGAGGCCCGGCACTCTCACTGCCTGGCGGGACTCCGCAGGATGAGCGTCATACGTGTTTCTGATAAGTTCTACTGTCATCATACTGCGATTTACGTTGCACTGTTTCGTTAAGCCTGTGGCCCAGTGCATCCGATTTCAACAGGCGTTTCTGTAGGGATGCCCTTCTTAGCCTTTGGCTGTCCCCAGCCTATCTGCAAGGCAGCAGTTGTTTGTGATAAGAGTTGTCTCTCTTTTGGAAGTTGTCTTACAGGACTAACGAGTCTTCACTACTCGTGTCTGCAGGGTGCGGTGATGATATATGAGATATGATATATGATATGAACTATGTACTGGTTTGTACTAACCCGGAAGAGAGGCAGTCCAGTGTGTCTTTATCCCAGGATCGTCACGTCCTGCCAGAACGTAGCATCTGCATGTGAGTGGGGTATCTCTTTGCTCCCTTTATTTTCTCGGATTCTCTGCAGTGATGGTACGCCTAGCATTCCCCGCCACCTGGGAGGTTGACACAATAGAACAGATGTGCAATGTCCGCTAGTCTGCATCTCTTCTGCATCCATTGGTATGGCTTATAGCAAACAGAGGTAGAAATCGAGACAGAAGTGCATTTAACCAGGGGACAAGCCTGGTAATGTCACGGAGATGTTGTTCGCCTAGTGTGCGGACAAATCTCATGGTCATTGGTTGAGTCTCGACAGTTCACAGTGAGGTGGCTGCTCTACTGTTTTCGACACCCCGACCAAGAACTAAGTCTTATGTTGGTGGTTTCGCACCCCATCGTTGTATAGGGTGAATATCAAACAGCTATCCGCCCGCTTTGTCGGCGAACGGCAGAGACCTCTTTCTGCGGCTCTAGCGGATAGGGCTGGGGCGCGAGCCCCAGGTCCTGACCATGTCGAAGCCTCCCATTGCAGTGGTGCTGAGAATTTGGGCGGGATTCCGGCCTTTAGGCGTTCGGCTATAATCCCTCACATGGTATCCTCGCGCCATTGGCTTTTCAGCCTGGTACGTGAACCAAAATGTCTGCGGCTCCTCTCGGATTACCGTAGCAACGCCCTGTCCTTAGTAGAGTAAAACTGACCTGTCTTCCGATGGTCTATTTTCAGCACCCGTTCACTATTAGACCAGACGAATTAATAGAGGGCTTTTCTTTGTCAATGACCAGGTATCTGAAATCTGCGGTTTCTGCGGGCTTAAACACGATTTCCGTAGCGTTCGTTCATTAGAAGGTTAAAGACCCTGACTTGTCTTCCGTGAGTCTAATACCAGCACACGTTCACTATTAGACCCAACGAAAGTGCTCTCGATTTGTCAGTCGTTCTACAATATTGGCGTGTTGAGTCAAATTAAGCCGCAGACTCCACTCCTGGTGGTGCCCTTCCGTCAATTCCTTTAGCGAACACTAGATGCGAGACAATCAAGCTACAGAGAGGATATCCCCAGATTTTCGAGGGTTTAATTCCAGCACCCGTTCCATATTAGACCCAACGAAAGTGCTCTCGGCATGTCAATCATTTCAGTGTTTGGCCGTGTTGAGTCAAATTAAGCCGCAGGCTCCACTCCTGGTGGTGCCCTTCCGTCAATTCCTTTAAGTTTCAGCTTTGCAACCATACTTCTCCCGGAACCAAAACACTTTGGTTTCCCAGAAACTGTCCGCAGAGTCATCGAAGCAACTCCGCTAGTCGGCATCGTTTATAGTCAGAACTACGACGGTATCTGATCGTCTTCACGGCTCTGACTTTCGTTCTTGATTAATGAAAACATTCTTGACAAATGCTGTCGCAGTAGCTCGTTTTGTGGCGATCCAAGAATTTCACCTCTAACGCAGCAATACGAATGCCCCCATTTGTCAGTGTTAATCATTACCTCCAGTTCCGAAAACCAACAAAATAGAACCGAGGTCCTATTCCATTATTTCATGCACCATTATTCAGGCAGCCGAGGCCTGCTTTGAACAATGTTTTTTCAAAGTAAACGCCCCGGCCACCTGGGACGCTAATCGAAGAGCACCCGCGGGAGAGAGCCGGCAGATGGTAGGGCAGGAGACAACGGACAGTGAACCGGCGCGAGCCGTACCGCCCGCCTGCGCCTGAGATCCAACTACGAGCTTTTTAACTGCAACAACTTTAATAAACGCTATTGCAGCTGAAATTACCGCGGCTACTGGCACCAGACCTGCTCTCCAATAGATCTTCATTAAAAGGTTTAAAGTGTACTCATTCCAATTACGGGGCCTCAAAAGAGTCCCGTATTGTTATTTTTCGTCACTAGCTCCCCGTGTCGGGAGTGGGTAGGTTGCACGCCTGCTGCCTTCCTTGGATGTGGTAGCCGTTTCTCATGCTCCTTCTCCAGAATCGAACCCTGATTCCCCGTTACCCGTTACAAACATGGTAGGCATGTCACGTATAAACGGCATTTGATAGGGCAGACATTTGAAAGATGCGTCGCCGGCACATGAGGCCATGCGATCAGCACAAAGTTATCCAGAGTCACCAGTGGGGACACCGCAACCCCGCTAGGGGAAACGACGATTGGTTTTGAACTAACAAAAGCGCTCTTTCCGCGATGGTCGGACCTTGGTAAGCATGTATTAGCTCTAGAATTGCCACAGTTATCCAAGTAGGATCGTGTCTTCTAAGAAACCTCGACTGATTTAATGAGCCATTCGCGGTTTCACCGTGAGACAGTGTGAACTTAGACATGCATGGGTTAATCTTTGAGACAAGCATATGACTACTGGCAGGATCAACCAGATATCTGTCGGAGACGTACGAACCACACACACCGGTCGGTGGAGAACGGATGTGTAAAAATCCTCACTAGGACGGCCGCAGGGACCGACTGACGGACGGACGGTTGTTCCGTCGATCTAGGACCGCCTGACATGGGGCCCTAACACACACCAGACTTACTGACCGGGCTCGCTCGGGGAGGGATGGCAGCGCTCTGTGCCGAACGGATCCCAACGGCCCCGGCGATGAATTTCACAGGGACTGGAGACGATGTTTTGCCTGCCGGCCTGCCCTTCTCCCGAGGGTTGGTCAGGCGAGGACAGGGCCTTTAGGCAGGATTCCTGCTTTCCATTTGCCGATCACAAGCTCTTTGCGAGAGTCTGACCACCAGCGAGACGAACTGTCGAGGTCTGCTATAAGCCTTCGAAAAATCACCACCGACTGTCAAAGTTTCTCGATACAGGCCACAGTAACGCACCTAAGCCACCGGTACGACACCACAAATTTCATCCCGCTACATGGCCGGGGAGAGGCGGGCGAGCGTTATCGGCAAGCCTGCGCTATCGCTCCGTCTGGCAGGACTGAGATCGCTGTACGAATACTGGATGAGAGTCAATCGCGGCCGGCGAGAGACCTACCCCAGATCAGTGGACATCCGATACCTATGAAAACACCTACATCAAGAGATCATAATTTAGTGTCTATTGAAGTGTCTGCACATCCACATAAAATTATCCATAGTGAATTGAATGATTTAGTGTGAGATCTGGAATTGCCAAAAAATAAAGCAGAGATGTTGAGGTCCCGACTGCAGCAATTGAATCTAGTAGAGGAGAATATGCGTGTTTCCGTGTTTCGTGCTCGACAGAAATATCTGCTTTCATTTTTCAAAATGACATATAACCTCAATGCCTGCGTTGATATAGTGAGTCGGACGGCAGCACTACACATCAGCTACACATATGAATATCGGAGACTGTTTATTGATTCATCTAAGTTGATCTAAATAGCTTAGCTGTTCCATAGTTGTAACCATATATCATGCGTTCCAGTCGATATGCAGTTCACATGAAAGAAACGTACAACAGCATGACACAACTGTTATACACCACCAGTTATGACAAGGTTAAGTGGCAGATTTATGGTGACCTGAAGGTCATTGGCATTTTCATGGAGCTACAGCAGGGCTGCACACAGTTGTGTTGTTTTCTCTGTTGTGCAGCTGTGGCAGGACTTTCCCCTACATGAAAAAGGATTAGCCCCAACAACAATTACTTGACCATGCGAAAAGTATGTTACTTAACGAACCACTTGTAGAATCCCACAAGAGCATCCCCCTCCTCTTCAGATAAAACGGACTAATAAAGAATGTTGTAAGTGTAATGGATCGAAATGGGGAAGGATTTGTTTTCGGTCCTTCGAGACCAACTATTTGGTGATATCGTCATAGCCGATTAACATTTAGCTTTCCACAAACTTTCTAGGAAACAATGAAGATGACAATTACCAGGAGCTTGTAGAAAACCTTTTGCGTATAACTTTTTGTTCTAGTTCTACCTGAATGGATGATAGCGTGCTGAATTTACTATCATTAGTTAGGGGCACTTGTGTCCTATTACTGTTAGATGGCCATTTGTCATGGTCCAGTCACGTGAAACTTGCGGAAAGTTACAGAAGATTGTAATCACAATACAGTGATGAGACACTCAGCAGCAGTAAGACGTTTGAATAGTGTTACAGTGTTAAATAGGGCCGTACAACCCACCACAGTTATTCCTCTGAATATACTGATTGTGGAACGCCTTATCCTGAAAAATCGATGGATAACCTATCACAAAATTACACAAGTCTTTCTGGCAAATGACAAGTCTTTCTCTATGTACGGTTAACATTTACATTTTCTGATGGTTAGTGCACTTTTTGTGCCACGCCAGCTTTCCGTTTTTGCCCGGCAGAGGAGAATTCAAGCCTGCACTGAATTGAAGGAACGTTTTCACATGGAAGGGCATGACTTTTTGGATCACTTCATTACATGTGACGAAACCTGGGTGTATCATTACATGTGACGAAACCTGGGTACATCATTATATGTGACGAAACCTGAGTGTATCATTGCATGTGATTAAACCTGGGCGCATCATTACATGTGACGAAACGTTGGAATATTATTTCTTGTGACAAAACCTGAGTGTATCATTACATGTGATGAAACCTGGGCCCATCATTACATATGACGAAACCTGAGTGTATCATTACGTTTGATGAAACCTGAGTGTATCATTACCTGTGGCGAAACATGAGCACATCATTACCTGTGGCGAAACCTGAGCACATCATTACCTGTGGCGAAACCTGAATGCATCATTGCATGTGGCGAAACATGAGTGCATCATTACATGTGGTGAAACCTGAGTGTATAATTGCATGTGATGAAACCTGAGAGTATCATTGCATGTGATTAAACCTGGAAGCATCATTACATGTGACGAAACGTTGGAATATTATTACATGTGACAAAACCTGAGTGCATCATTACATGTGACAAAACCTGAGTGTATCATTATATGTGATGAAACCTGAGTGTATCATTATATGTGATGAAACCTGAGTGTATCATTATATGTGATGAAACCTGGGTGTATCATCATACTTCTGAATCGAAACGAGCATACAGGAAGTGGAAGCATACGCAATTACCACCACTCAACAAATTTCGATCAACTGCGTCTGCACGTAAAGTGATAGCTAGTGTTTTCTGGGACAAACTTGGCATCATTCATGATGATTTTCTACCCCGTGGTGCCACAGCAGTGAACACGCAGTACACACGCATGTTCAGTCTTGCTCACAACCGTCGGAGGAAAAAACAAACGCCTGGTGTGATCACAAAAGACGTCCTGCTCCTGTAAGAAAGCGCTGGATCTCATACGGCTCACCGCCCTATGTGCCATCTGCAACAACTCGGCTGGAAGGTATTGCCACGTCCACCTTATAGCCTAGATCTTGCTGCAAATGATTTCCCACCTGATTGTACCCTTAACAAAATTAATGGGAAGTCTGTATTTTAGCACAGATGACGAAGTGAAACAGGCTATCCTGGATTGTTTCAGAAATCTTTCTACGCTGAAGCTTTTCAAGCAATGCTTAATCGCTGCAATAAGTGCATACACGTTGCATAAGATTATATTGAAAAAGAAATGGCCTTTTGACTACTTGAATAAAATGGTTTTTTTCCTTACATAAAAATGTTCCGATTTGACTTGAACGTCTCTGGTGTGTGTATGTGTGAATATATATATATATACACTCACGAGGCGTGTTCAAATGAAACGGACCAAACTGCAACAATTGAACATACGTACGATGCGCATGATGATGTCACATACAAATCACCAAGTTTGCAAAATGTCATTATCCTCCCACTCATAGTTTCCTCAACAGACCGTTGAAGACATGGCGGGTGTGATACGGAATCCGTCCAGAGTTGATCGGTAATTCGGTTTCTAACAGCTGAAGGATATCGACCAGTTGAAATTCATCGCAGAATGCAGGCAGTGTGTGGTGACAAAAGTGTGGCGAATTTAAGCTCTGGCGACGGTCCACCCGAATTGCTGTATCAATTTTGGCGATGGCAACTTCTCACACAACAATATGTGCCTGATTTGGTCCCCGAAGATTTTTCGTTAACTCACGTTTTTCTTTAAATATCGTTGTCTAGTTCTTCACTGTTGTCTTCGACACACATACCACAAAACTGACTTTATGTCATGTGGTGTTTTTAAATCAAACTATTGTCAAGTTAATAGTTGCACGATAGGTTTTAACAGTTGCCTATCAACACATAAATCAGTGGCTCCTATAAGTCCAAGAGATGTTAGCCTCTGTACTCTAATTCACTTATCTTTCAATCGTTAGTCTTGAAAGTCATGACTTCTGCTTTTTGTCTGTACTATTTAGCGAACTACTAACGGACTCTGCTTGCTTTTCTTGTGCTCTAGGATCTGTTCTCGGCTCTGTTTCAATAACTGCTGGGATACTTTAATATCCTCTTCAACAACTACTCCTATCAACAACTTCACCTGCGAGTTCTTCTATATCTGCTTTCGACATTTAATTTATGTGATAATTTCTCGGATCCGGCTTTCATTGTTTGACTCTTAAATTATTTTCTATATCTCGCCGATTCTGATAGGTCTGGTATTTTTTCTATTATTCCGTTTTGTAAATTGCTTTTCTTAATGTCCTTCTGCAATGACCGATTCTCTTCTCCCTATTATTCTGCTTGCCTTCCTTCCTCTTTCTGCGTGTCTCTGATTGTACATTTTTCAGTTTTTCTCTGTTTGTCCGTCTTCAATTTTAGGTACGCCCCTTATTATATGATCTGATTCCGAGCTCTCCTTATACTGGTCGTATTTTCGTTTCCTCCATCCAAACAGGTATCTTTGTCTCTTCCTGCTTTGTATGTGCCTATCTCGCTGTTGGAAACATTGACTCATTCAGGTCCCGATTGCTACTTCACTTCAATTGAGTCATCTAAGCATTCGTTTCCATCTGACTGTTTAGTCAATCTGGGTGTGGCTTGTCTAGAATCTAATTCTACAGGTTCGATAACCTTTCTTGGTACTTTCTCTGACCTAGTGTCTCTGACCAGAGAACGTAGTCTTCAAAAGACGGTTCATATTTAAACGCGCCAACTGGGTTCCATTTGCATGTGACTTAGACACAGAGGTGGCCAAGTTAGAACCTAAGCCTGCAAACTATGACGCTTTTATAGAATTAACCAAATCAATCTCTATAAGACATATCCCATGAGGATGCCGATCACAGTGCATACCTGGATTAAACAATGACTCAAAGGAACTGTACGAGCAATATAAACTGCTGCTCGAAACAGACCCCTTCGGCTAGGAAACCATCCAGGCTGGATAAGATCTCCTTCATGTCATCTCAGAATTCAAAACGCAAAAGTGGCGTAGCCTGGTGGAAGACTTGGACATGAAGCAAAGCAGCAGGCGAGCATGGAAACTCATTAAGAACCTAAGCAACGACCCAACATGTGCTTCCCCTGGGATAACGCAAGTTACTCCTAACCAAGGGGCCCACCAATTACTGATGAATGGTAAAACCAACTATAAAACGGGACAAACAAGTACCCAACGGGAGGTGATATACTGGGCGCACCTTTCACAACTGAAGAATTAAGTGCAACAATAAAGCAAACAAAATCCAATAAAGCAGCCGGCCCCGACGACTTGAGAACAGAGCAAATAAATCAGTTTGGACCAATAACAAGCAATTGGCTACTAAATCTAATGAACATTTGCGTGGAATCCTTGAATATTCCCAAAATCTGGAGGAAAGCACACGTGGTTGCCCTCTTTAAGCCCAGGAAATCTCCAACAGACCCAAGAATTTTTGACCGGTGTCGCTGTTATGCCACCTATACAAGGTATTTGAAAGGATGATCCTGAACCGCATCTCTCCCTGGATAGACTCGAGGCTGATCAAGGAACAAGTTGGATTCAGACCTGGGAGATCTTGCAGTAGTCAAATCCTCAACTTGACACAACTAATAGAGGATGGCTTCGAGCGCAACCAAGTGACTGGAGTGGCATATATAGACCTAAGCCCTGCCTACGACACAGTAAATCATCGTAGGCTGCAGGCAAAGGTATACAACATGACGAAAGACTGGCGTCTGTCTAACATAATCAAATGCTTACATCAAAACATGCGATTCTATGTAACCTTGAGGAATAAAGAGAGCAGATGGCGAAATCAAACCAACGGCCTGGCTCAAGGAAGTGTTCTTGCTCCCATGCTATACAACTTCTATACCAATGACCAGCCTATGGATACAGACACAAGGACATTTATATACGCCGATGACACAGCAGTCACTGCTCAGGCTAATGGCTTCGAGGAGGTAGAAGGTAAACTAACACGCTCTCTGAATGACCTCGCAGAGTATTATCGGGAAAACCACCTAAAACCCAGCCCTAGCAAAACTGAGGTATGCGCCTATCATCTCAAGAACAGAGAGGCAAACAGAGAACTGCGGATCAGATGGCAAGGAAAGGATCTTGAACACTGCCCGGCTCCCAAATACCTGGGTGTAAAGTTGGATCACACATTATCCTATACGACACACTGTAAAGAGACAAGACGAAAGGTACATGCAAGAAACAACATTATCCGAAAATTGACGGGCACAACATGGGGTGCTCAGCCATCAGCCTTACGCACATCAGCGATTGCCTTGTGCCTTTCCACAGCGGAATATGCAGCCCCAGTCTGGAAAAACTCCGCCATTCAAAACAAGTTGATTTAGCAGTGAACATGATGGGCAGGATAGTGTCACGGTTCCTTAAACCCATCCCCACGAACAAAAGATATACTATAATTGGCATTGCACCACCTGATATAAGAAAAGGTGTAGCTGCGAAAATCGAACGAGGGAAACAGAAAAACGACTCTAGACACCCGATGTTTGGCTATCAGGAACAAGCCACAAGACATAAATCAAGACAATTTCTTAAAATCGACAAAGACCATCCAGACAAGCCTGGACGGTCGACGCATCGAGAGATGGCGCGAAACAATACAGAATCTATGGATAGAGCTCAAGGAAGAGGCTGCGCCTGGACACCGCCTGCCCTATGCTGTATGGAAGGCAATGAACAGACTTCGAACTGGTGTGTCAAGATGCAGAGTGAAATTGAAGAAAAGAGGATACTCAGATGTCGACACATGTGAATGCGGCGCAGTTCAGGACCAAGAATATCTGATGTCCTGCCCCAACCTTCCTGAAACCTGTGACATTAACGGTATGATGGAGGCGAACGACAAGGCAGTTCAAGTTGCTGCATACTGGACGGATGCCGTGTGACATGGTGTTTGGACACGGAAAGTAAGTAAATATTTTACATCTGCCAGTTACCTAATGTTGAGTAACCGAAAAACGGCGTGCTGTTGATATATTATATATCAGAGCGATCGGGTAGCAAGCCTTTGTGTCTGGTAACTGTTCCCTTAATGTGCATGCTGAACTCGTCTAGAAAAATCCCCCTCCGCCTGCATATCTGGTGATTACGTGTTCGCTCATCAGCCTAACGGAGAAAATTATAAATCCATTCAGCCATATCGAGATTCTCAAATTGTGATGAAAGTAATATATTATCCACAATAATCAGGTTTTCCATGGGGGGTAACAATGAATTGTTTAAATTTACACGAGTTGCTTGAATGGTCCCCCATGTGACGCTCTTCACACAAAAAACACGTACTGTGTTTCAGTCAGACAAAAATAGCAAACTATGTAATTTAATAAATATTGTGAGAACTGTTTATTGTTCCGATTACAAAGCACCACAGCAAATAAGAGAGTGTAATCTGAGCCATAATCAGTGTTCATCTATAGCTCATAAGAGAAAACTGCAACAATATGGACCAACCCAACACACTTGGTCCAGGACAAGATACACCATATGGTCACTTAACAGCAGATCTCGGTAAACAAAAAGAAAACTAAAGTACCAATTTTGTTGTTGTGTTAATTAATCTTCAACTTAGATTCGTCAATTTATTTCGTATTTATCCATTATATATAAATATAAAAAAGGAAATGGTAGGTGGGTTGAGTACTACAACGATGAAGGTACCAACTGGCAGCGCTCTTACCGGTCTTGCTTCATGACTTCATTTCAGTTGCACCTGTCATAGTCATAAACTATGATGCTCCAACCATTGCTGAACGCCTTGTTGTCCCTGCAAAAGCTGAAAGATGGTGGGGTGAGTGGTGCAATTCCTTCAGAACTGAAATATGCATTATACTCAATGTGTACAGCCATGCACCAACTATTTTCAAGTTTTGACTACCGGACAGATCCACGTAGCAGCTACACGACCAAATGATCATATTGCTGTCTAAATAGAAGGGATCCCGATAGGAATGCAGCAGCTATACCCCTAATACATTGCTTTCTGTCCCCGGTGAGATTTTCACCCATGTTTTTTACTCCATCTTTCAAACTCTGCTGAAGAAAAGTCAACGTCTGCAACAGACAAGTTTCACCGCCTGCCACTCAGCCATTGATGCCATCCTCGCACTTTGCTCCACACCGAATTCAATCGTCTCCATCATGTTGACATCAGGGCAGCCTTTGATTGTGTGTATAGATCTGCTTTGTGGAAGACCTTAGGATATGTGGGGGTCCCTGACACCCTATTGATGTTAAAAGAGGAGTTTCATCGCAACACCAGTGCACAAATGTGCAATGGTTAGGATCTAACTGCTATATTTCCGACATCTTCTGCTGCTAGGGATGTGTCCTCGCTCCACTGCTGATCTGCTGCGCAATGAATTGGATTCTCGCACAGTTAGAAACACACAACTCAGTCGTCTGTTAGGACGGCTGTCCTTGAACGACCTTAATTATGCAGATGATGTCCGGGTACAGACCCTCAGACCTTGACACTTCACTTTAGCACTTAAAACAGCCAGCTACGCATTTAGGCCTGCACATTTCATGAGCATAAACCAACATTCAAAGTCTTGGCATCTCTCATGGAGTCATCTCCGAGGCAGCCTTCGCAACACATAACATATATTCCCTCTGCGGTGTATGCTGCATCGACTGCTATCACTTGTAGGCATACACGATCCGCGCTGGTTTCTTGACTTGACGTGCATGCCAGTAGCATCAGAGAGCATTAATACAAAGATCATACTAAATAGTGGCAGTGCCAGCACACACACTTCTTTGACCCCGTTGGTGTCTGGGGAGGCTATAGTCTCCTTCGTGCAGTATTTGAGATATAATGTCATCATGAAACTGATGGACAACCGCAATGAATCTGCCAGGACAACCAAACTTCACCATGATTTGCCAGAGCTCTTCTTATTTGACGGTGTCGAAGGCCTTGGTCAGGTCGACAAAAACTGACACTAGGGTTAGTGAGACCACGATCTTGGATCTCCTGTTTGCTCACTACTGGGCCCATAATGTACTCTGTACTAGATACGCAATCCACCTTATAGTTGGTGGAGGCTTGCAGTAACTTTGCTCTAACGATCAACATTGGGAAAATGAGGTGCTCTTCTACTCAGTCTGCTCCTGTGAAACTGTACACTGAATCAAACATTATCGTGCCAAACCAACGTCTTCAGACAGTCAATACCTTCACCTGCCTAGGCAGTACCCCAACCACCAGGGAGGAAAATATTGACTCTGAGGTAAACAGTAGGATTGTAAAGGCAAACTGCGTGTTTCGGAGGCTCCAAGCCAACATCTATAGCTGACATAGCGTCAATGTTGTCAACAATATAAAAGTGTATCGTGCTGTAGTGTTAACCACTCTGCTGCATTCTATGCATTAAACATAGGAGCAAGGAAGTGATAATCAAACTGTATAAAGCATTAGTTAGACCTAGATTGGAGTACTGTGTCCAGGTGTGGATTCCTTATCATAGAGGGGATATAAACATGCTGGAAAAAATACAAAAAAGAGCGACAAAGCTGATAGTGGGATTCCAGAATTACAGTTATGAGGAAAGACGCAGAAAAACCAGCCTGCAGTTTCTAGAAGAGGGAAGAATTCGTGGTGACTTAATACAGGTGTATAAGATGATCAGAGGAATGGATAAATTATACTATAACTAGTTGTGTTTTTTTTAATACAGCCAGCCACAATAACAATAGGGCATGGCTACAAGCTGACTAAAGAGATGTCCAGATTAGATATTAGGAAATATTTTTTTAGTCAGAGAGTGGTGTCTGCTTGGAAAGCGCTGCCAAGGGAGGTAGTGGAGGCAGGGACAGTTAATGCATTTAAGAATAAATTGGACGCGCATTGCTTTTAGAGCAAGGTGATGTAAATGTAACTGGTTGTATACAGACTCTGCAGGGTCTTGTAAACCAGTGTAAAGACGTTAAGTTAAGGAATAACTTGACTTAAGTTAAGTTAAGTTATTCGTGCAAAACATGGACAGTGTATAGCAGACACACCAGACAGCTACGTCATTTTCATTTGACCTAACTGCGCAGGCTGCTCAGAGTGGGGGGCAAAACAAAGTGTCTAACTCTGAAATTCTTAGTAAAACTAACATGTTGAGCATCCAAATGTTTCTGTAAAAAGCCCAGATAAGATGAATGGGACATGCTGTTCACATGCCTGATAACGCTTGCCCGAGCAGCTGTTATACAGTGAGCTCAGAACAGGCAGACGCTCATTATTTGGACAGATTAAATGTTACAGACTCTCCTGAAAGTGTCTCTGAGAAGCTTCAACACTGATATCACCTGCTGGGAGTAGCTTGTACAGAACCATTCCGTCTGATGCGTTAGCATCACCAAAGGTCCTCAAATCGTAAAGCAAAACTTCATCGCAGAGTAAGTGTGTCGCCTGATCGAGTAGAACGCGCGACGACTCCACAACTGGCTCATCATTAGTTTCCCAATTTGCAGGAAAGGCTGCTGTACCAGGATTGGTCTCTACAGGCATATGAAATCACATCTGGCAGCACAAGTCTGATGATATTGTCGACATCTTCGCTTGCGATGAGCACCTAATATTTTTGTTAATTGATTCATCATTAGATTCATCTGCTCAAAAATGGCACTCATTCGAGAAGAAATACATGCATTAATTTGGTTACCAGAAAACTAAAAATGACTGTTCAAGGCGACTTTTAAAAGTATTTTCAGACAAAGGCTGGCCATGGGGTGGTCTGGACAAAATGTATGCAAGGTTAATGAAACTAGTTCGTTCAAACGTCGTGCTAAGAGCGGAAGACCGAGATATATATGCACTGACCAGAGAATTGCTGATGATCTTGGTGTTAGGCCAGGAAGCACAAACTCATCGCACCCAAAGGAAATTTCCAAAAATTAGAACATTTCACTGTCATGAATTGAATATATTATCAAGAAAGGTTTTAAAATGGAATGTTTCAAAACAACAGAGAGCGACTGAGTATACATTGGACTATAACAAGTTTTTTTCTTCAAAATACAACCACCTACAAAAACAAGGGCACAGCTACAAATTAACTAAAGAAAAGTCCAGATTAGTGTTAGGAAATGTTTTTTTAGTCAGAGAGTAGTGAATGCTTGAATGGATTGCCACAGAAAGTAGTGTAAGCAAGGACAATTAATGCATTTAAGAATAGATTGGATGTGCAAAGCTTTAAGAGCAAGAAAATGTAAATGAAATCACTACCATCCTAAAAATTTCGAGCACCTGCGTCTTCAAATAAAGTGTCGCCGAGTGTTATCTGGGAAAAACACGGTATCATTCAAATTGATTCCCCCCCCCCCCACCCCACCCCCACCCCATAGTGCCATTATCAACTGTGAACAGTAGATACGCATTTCCAGTGATGTGCATCTGAGAATAATACGGACTGTTTTGATTACAAAGGGTGCCATGCTCCTGGAAGATAACTCTCGAACTCATACGGCTCACCGCACTATGTGCCATCTGCAGCAACTAGGCTGAGAGGTATTGCCACGTCCACTTTCCAGCTCAGGCCTTGCTTCAAACGATTTCCATATGTTTAGACCCATAAAAAAATCACTGGATGGTCAGCATTTCAGCACTGAAAACAAAGTGATACAGGCTGTCCTGAATTGGATCACATACTCGAAAATCTATCTACGCTGAAGCTTTTCAAGCATTATTTCAACGCTGGGATAAGTGCACAACGCTGTGATAAGTGCACAACGCTGGGATAAGTGCATAACGCTGGGATAAGTGCACAACGCTGGGATAAGTGCACAAACGTTTGAAGATCATATCCAACAATAAATGGCATTTTGACTACTTGTTTTATTTTCCTTACAAAAAAACGTCCCGGTTGGACACCCTTCGTATTTATATATTTATATGTACGAAGATTATTTTAAACTATGCCAACAGTACTCCGAAAGTACTACATGGTGGTCTACATTAAAATATGGTTGAAGCAATATGATTGAATTCCTGACAGGGGAAGATTGTGTCCCTTTCGACATGTATGGAAGAATTACAGTAGTATATATATAGGAAAGAGTGCGAGATTGATCCCTCGCATGCTGCCATCATATATGAAACAGCGCCGACAGCAGATGGGTCAGGAACTTCTGATACTATATGAACAGGAAGGCGATGTTTTATTCGCCGAATTGTCATTGGTGTCATTGTCACATTATGACACAGAAAACAAGTGACAGTTTATAGAGTACAGGCAAATGTACCTATACAAAAATTAATCAAGATAGTTCCTTCGGCGGGATATGTGTTGATGACTATCTTTTCAGACTGCGAGGGTGTAGTCAACACTGAATTTTTGAAGTACGGCTATATGGTCAAATCTGATCAATGTGTCAACAACGTTTCAGAAACTTTGAGCACGATTGTTGCACGTTCGTGTGGGCAAGCACGCAATTGTACAGCACGAAAATAGCCACTGGCACACGAGTCGACAAACAGTGGCTGCATTTCAACATCTCAAGATTGACATTTTACCTCATCCATCATGCAACCTCATTACGCTTCTGACGAGGAGGTGTCAGCAGCTGTGCGTTTCTGGTTTCAGGAGAAAACATTTGATTTTCTCCTTGCCTGGATGCAACAACTTGTCGGACCTTGGCGCTTGTGTGTTAACCGTGATGGTGACTACGTTGAAAAATAAGGATACATCACCGAAACGACATTACAAGCTTTAAGAAAACGTATAGCTCATGTGTAAATCTTGCACATTAATGAAATTATCTCCTCAATTCAAAGCTTTTCAGATCGCTCTCATACAGTAGAATGTGCAAGGATTCCATAACTCACAAGCAGAAAGACATATCGAGCTGAAATTTTCACTGAAAATTCTAGGGCTCATTTGTAGATCAGCGCAACTTTCAAGCTGCTGTGTCGTTCTCTTTACGAGTAATGGATATATGGTCATTTCCCTTTGTGCGTAGAGTTTGTTGTTGGCGTAGCAAGGGACGCCACAAAAACGAATTAAAAAATTCGAGAGTTAATTCCTCATTACAATCAATTGTGATAAGAAGGGTTTCCAAGTGTGGCGCTTTAATATATATGTCGTTGCACGAAGAATAATGTATGCCGACAAATACTGACTCGATGGAACGGGTGGGCTAGTGGTTAAGGGACACGACCCACAATCCGATGGTGCTGGGTTCGATCCCAACCATCACAGCAGCGGCCGTTACCCCGGGGAAGCAAACCCTCAGAATGCAGGAGGAAGCAGACCATTTCATAAAATGGATGCCGAAGTCGGATGCACTTGGCCGACAAGCGAAAATTAAAAACCGTTGTGTAACGTACACCTTCTTGAAGAATTGAGAAATAAATCAAACGCAAAAAAAAAAAAAAATGTGACGATCAACTTATAACAATTCTATTTTGACAACAGCAAAATGTTATTTCTTGGGCCTTGCCTGTTACTAAAAGCACTGGTGTGTGTGTGTGTGTGTGTGTGTGTGTGTGTGTGTTTTGTGCTTGTTTTTGTTATAACCAAAAGGGGTGCATAAGGCAGTTCACAATGCTCTCATGGTAGTTCGGTCTAAGGCTGTTCGTTGCAGTTCCTGTATGTTGTTGAGACAACCATTGTGAATTCTTTAGTCAAGGTGATTATCCTGAGCAATACCTTTCCTTGACCCCCACCCATGCTCTGGTCTTCATACAATCGTCTAATGCACACTCCTCCCTTTCCCATACATATCAAAAAACACACTTTCAGTTTGGTCTGCAATCTTGTTCATCCATCTGTTACAAACTATCTCCAGTCAATACTCAATTTCCCTCCAAGATATTCATTTAAAAATACACCCACCTCACCACCAGGAGTCCTGGTAATTTTCCAGCCCTCACATCCACATGTCAACAATGCCACTGCGCTAGAGTGCAACAGTCCCAGGTTGATGCACCTGCTCAGTGACCTCGATTTCCAGATACTTGTCAACTGGTCAAACGCAAATGAGATCTAGATGACTGTAGATAAGGCTTCAATCGCCGTTTCTCCGTCCCGCTCTATTCTTTTGTCTAGGCAGGCGTTATGCTCCACCTTCTGCAATACACTTCCATTTAGTCCGACATTCGTGGAGAAACTTTCTGTCGCTGCAGTTGATTGCTCTAATGTTTGTTAATTATTAAGTATATGGCCCAAATGCATTTGGCACCTCACTTATGTTGAATGCCAATCGCAGCATCCTGATAACAGAGATAAATAACATACTAGAACGTTGGGCAAAGCACTTCTGAAGCGTTATCAACAGACACTCGTTAATGAATGATGAGGCAATAAATCGTCTGCCACAAATAGCAACTAATGAGACCCCAGTTCATTGTCCTACTGTCCAGGAAACACAGAAAGCCATCGTTCTCCTCACTAGTGGAACAGCTCCGGGAACCGACTTAATTCTTTTGCTGATGACTGCGCTCTTAATGCCCATTCAGAGACTGAAGTGCAATGTACTGTTGAAGTGTTTTCAGCGGCTTGCGATAATTTTGTTCTCACCATGTCTACCAGTAAGACTGGAGTGCTGCACCAATCAGTCCCAAGAACTGTGCACTTTGAGCCATCTATCACTATCAATGGTCAGAAGTAAAAGTCGGTGGAACGCTTTGTATACCATGGCAGCACACTCTCCAGAGCAATCCATATTGATGATGAAGTAAACTCGAGAATTGCAAAAACATATATAGCATTTGGACAACTAAGATCCTCAAAGTGAGACAAGAGAGGAATTAAGCTTATAACCAAATTGAACGTTTATGTAACAGACGGCCTACCAACTCTTCTGAATGCGTTTGAAGCCTGGACAGTGTACGGTCGACTTGCGAAGAAAGCCTGAAGCGTGGGAGATGTAGTTTTTTTTTTTTGGTGCCATCTTTGTCACAGCTGTTTTTGTCATTCCGTGTTTTTTCAGTGTCTCATTGACACCATCTTTCCATCTTTTACGTAGTCAGACTCTTGCTCTTTGCTCTGCAACCCTGATGTCTGGTGTTGTAGATGCCAGCAGCTGGTAACTTTGGTTGCATTCTTGTCAGGTGTTCGAACAATTTTATTCTCTGCCTATGAATGTATTCCATGAATAGTGTTGCACCCACCGTCTGTCTGGTTATTTCGTTTCTTAATCTGCCCAGCCTGCGACCACAACAGCCTATCCCAAACATATTATTTCGCATACCATTGTTTTTCTGACTTGTGCCTTAGTAAAAGTCCATGTCTGACACTGGTAGCATAGAGTTAGCATAAAAATACTATTATCAGCTGTCTCTTTGTCTTCATTGGATTGTGTTTGTGTTTTACTAATGGTGAAAGCTGAAAGAAAACCGTATTAGCTTTATACGTTCTTGATTCAACCTCTCTATCTAGCATTCCATCGTTTGGGAACACCCTGCCCAAGCCAAAGAATATATTGAATTCACTGACTTGTTTCAGCTCTGTACTTTTTATATGTTTATAGTGTTTTCTCTTTTATGCTGATTTTCATTGCCCCAGTCTGTGTGGTACTAATCCTCACAGTATATCTATCGCAGGCATTGTTAAAAGCATTCCGATGTTCTTGGAGGTTTTGTTCATCGGTATGAAAGAGACTCTGATCATATGCAAAAAAAAAACGGGGGGGTGGGGGGGGGGGGAGGGTTCTGGTTTTGCTTCAGTTGTTATTCAATCCATGAATACACTGAACAAAAGTGGTGATAGTACACATTCCCTGTCTTACCCCTGTCTTAACTGAAAACCACTTAGTCAGTCGGCTTGGTGTTCTGATAGTAATTTTGATGTTTTTATACAGTGCTATTATACGTTTTAATAATTGTCCTTTCACTCCATAGTTTTTCATGATCTCCCATAGCTTGTTTCAATCCACTCGGTTAAAAGCTTTCTCCTAGTCTGTAAAGACGATGTTCTGTTCCTGATTAAATTCAATATTGAATCAAACCTGATAATTGGGAGAGCATTGCTGCTCATCGCTCTGCATGACGTTGAAAAATCTCTTCTGGCACGACACACATGGAGCACACACGAATCAAGTAGGCTGCACAGAGACTAGCGACACAAAAGACAAGAGACGAATTGCCTTCGTCTGAAGGTCAGATAGTGTTCCTCTGCCCTCAATGTAACAGACGCTTTCAGGTTTGGATTGGTTCGATCATCCCCCTACAAATCCACTCCAGGATTGACAGATGACAATGTGGTCCTCTTCGGAAAAAAAGGACAAAAAACTATTAATTATATTAATCTTTAATGAGTTAAACCATATTAATTGAACGTGGAATTACGAGATAGTTTTCTCCGATCGTAGAAACCTGTTTGTTTGTATATTTGTGCTCGATCACATGATAGGAAATACAATCATTATGATGTTCTATATTTTGTATATTTGTTGCATCTGATCCAGGTGACAGGTGTTATGACTCAAGGAAGAGGGGATGGGACGGAGTGGGTGAGTCGGTTCATGGTCTCGTACAGCATGGACGCCTACCATTGGAACTATGTAACGGATAACTATGGCAACCAGTGGGTGAGTAGAAGTTGTAGCTTAAATGATTTTCTTTTGCCTAGCTTATCATTACTATTTTACATTTCGCTCTAGTAGCAGACATGGGAGTTACCATTGTACGCCGCTTTTTTTCCATAAGTCTGGATAAAAATGTTTTTGCTATTGAGGTGGTAGTTTATGTAGCAGTCTTTACACGATGAGGCTGCCACTCCCGTAGACAACGTCCTTGTAGAACCCTGGCAAAATGCATGATGTTCGTACATCACGTGACCACTCTCTCTGTCCAGTCGTGTGTAAATCTGTTCTGTTTAATCTCTCCGATGAAATGGGTGACTTGCGCGTTGATTTGGAGAGGAAGATTTGTACAATTGGTCAACTTGACTATTTCGTCCTGACCGGTAGCAGGACATTATCGAGGCTTTTCCTCAGGGCTTACTCCCGAAGTCTTTCATGCAAACAGGTATTCACCAAGACAGTGAAGGTGTTACATCCAATAGTTTGGAAATGTAGGATGAACAGGGCTAAATCTATATTTTCATAACAAATGGCACAGACAAATGTAAGTACCAAATAATGTTCCAGATATTCACAAAATGTTGTTACAGAGTGAAAATCAAAGCCACTCACATAGTGACAGACGTACTATGATTAATCCGGCTTGACTAAAACCCAGTTCAGGCAGTGGAGGTAATAAAGACAAATGGTGGTGATATGCGCTTACCAAAGCTACGTGACTAACCGCTTCTTTTTTCTCCAATAAGATACTCAGTAATTCATGCAGCGGGTCCATCAATTACTTGCTGATGTCCACACGTTCATCAATTACTGGCTGTTGTCCTGACGTTCATTAATTACTTGCCGTTTTCGCTACTCCCCAATTACTTAAGGGTGTCCCTTGTTCTTCAATTACTTGCTGTTGTCTTGTCGTTCATCAATTACTTGCTGTTGTCTTGTCGTTCGTTCATCAATTACTTGCTGTTGTCTTGTCGTTCATCAATTACTTGCTGTTGTCTTGTCGTTCATCAATTACTTGCTGTTGTCTTGTCGTTCATCAATTACTTGCTGTTGTCTTGTCGTTCGTTCTTCAATTACTTGCTGTTGTCTTGTCGTTAATCAATTACTTGCTGTTGTCTTGTCGTTCATCAATTACTTGCTGTTGTTTTGTCGTTCATCAATTACTTGCTGTTGTCTTGTCGTTCATCAATTACTTGCTGTTGTCTTGTCGTTCGTTCAATTACTTGCTGTTGTCTTGTCGTTCGTTCATCAATTACTTGCTGTTGTCTTGTCGTTCATCAATTACTTGCTGTTGTCTTGTCGTTCGTTCAATTACTTGCTGTTGTCTTGTCGTTCGTTCATCAATTACTTGCTGTTGTCTTGTCGTTCGTTCTTCAATTACTTGCTGTTGTCTTGTCGTTCATCAATTACTTGCTGTTGTCTTGTCGTTCATCAATTACTTGCTGTTGTCTTGTCGTTCATCAATTACTTGCTGTTGTTTTGTCGTTCATCAATTACTTGCTGTTGTCTTGTCGTTCGTTCATCAATTACTTGCTGTTGTCTTGTCGTTCATCAATTACTTGCTGTTGTCTTGTCGTTCATCAATTACTTGCTGTTGTCTTGTCGTTCATCAATTACTTGCTGTTGTCTTGTCGTTCGTTCATCAATTACTTGCTGTTGTCTTGTCGTTCATCAATTACTTGCTGTTGTCTTGTCGTTCATCAATTACTTGCTGTTGTCTTGTCGTTCATCAATTACTTGCTGTTGTCTTGTCGTTCATCAATTACTTGCTGTTGTCTTGTCGTTCGTTCATCAATTACTTGCTGTTATCTTGTCGTTCATCAATTACTTGCTGTTGTCTTGTCGTTCATCAATTACTTGCTGTTGTCTTGTCGTTCGTTCATCAATTACTTGCTGTTGTCTTGTCGTTCATCAATTACTTGCTGTTGTCTTGTCGTTCATCAATTACTTGCTGTTGTCTTGTCGTTCGTTCATCAATTACTTGCTGTTGTCTTGTTGATCAATTGCTTGCTGTTATCTTGTCTTGTCGTTCATCAATTACTTGCTGTTGTCTTGTCGTTCATCAATTACTTGCTGTTGTCTTGTCGTTCGTTCATCAATTACTTGCTGTTGTCTTGTCGTTCATCAATTACTTGCTGTTGTCTTGTCGTTCATCAATTACTTGCTGTTGTCTTGTCGTTCGTTCATCAATTACTTGCTGTTATCTTGTCGTTCATCAATTACTTGCTGTTGTCTTGTCGTTCGTTCATCAATTACTTGCTGTTGTCTTGTCGTTCATCAATTACTTGCTGTTGTCTTGTCGTTCATCAATTACTTGCTGTTGTCTTGTCGTTCGTTCATCAATTACTTGCTGTTGTCTTGTTGATCAATTGCTTGCTGTTATCTTGTCTTGTCGTTCATCAATTACTTGCTGTTGTCTTGTCGTTCATCAATTACTTGCTGTTGTCTTGTCGTTCGTTCATCAATTACTTGCTGTTGTCTTGTCGTTAATCAATTGCTTGCTGTTGTCTTGTTGATCAATTGCTTGCTGTTATCTTGTCGTTCATCAATTACTTGTTGGTGTCCCTTGTTCATCAATTACTTGCTGTTGTCTTGTCGTTAATCAATTGCTTGCTGTTGTCTTGTTGATCAATTGCTTGCTGTTATCTTCTCATTCATCAATTACTTGCTGTTGTCGCTGATCCCCGATTTCTTAATGTTGGCCCTTTTTCCCCAATTACTTGATGTTGTCCACTGTTCCTCAATTACTTGATGTTGTTTTGTTCATCAATTACTTGCTGTTCTCCTGTCGTTTATCAATTACCTGCTGACGTCCCTTGTTCATCAATTACTTGCGGTGCCCTGCTGTTCATCGATCACTTATTGTTGTCCCATGTTTATCAATCACTTGATGTTGTCGAATGTTTATCAATCACTTGATGTTGTCGAATGTTTATCAATCACTTGATGTTGTCCAATGTTTATCAATCACTTGTTGTTGTCCCATGTTTATCAATCACTTGATGTGTGTCGAATGTTTATCAATCACTTGATGTTGTCCAATGTTTATCAATCACTTGTTGGGGGACGGCGTGGCCTAGTGGATAAGTGGCACGGCTCACAATCCGAAGGTGCTGGGTTCGATCCCCATCACAGCACCGGCCGTTACCCCGGGGAAGCAAACCCTTAGAAAATGCAGGAGGAAGCAGACCCTTACATAAAATGCATGCTGAAGTCGGATGCATTGGGCCGACAGGCGCAAAATAAAAACCACAGTGCAACGCACACCGCCTTGGGGGTTAGAGAAATAAGGCGAACGCAAAAAAAAAAAAAAAAAAAAAAAAAAAAAAAAAAAAAAAAAAAAAAATAACTTGTTGTTGTCCCATGTTTATCAATCACTTGATGGTGTCCAATGTTTATCAATCACTTGTTGTTGTCCCATGTTTATCAATCACTTGCTGTTGTCCCATGTTTATCAATCACTTGATGTTGTCCCATGTTTATCAATCACTTGCTGTTGTCCCATGTTTATCAATCACTTGATGTTGTCCTGTAGGTCTGCTACAAATAACCCAATGGTGACCTAGTTCTGACTTATTCGAGCGGCAGATTTCTATAAAAACGCATCTCTGAACATCGTGTAGATCAAGAAGAGTTGACAACGTTTCAATTACACGACCCTATTATTCATAGATTCATTATATACATTGAATTTGTTCCTGTCACTAGGTCTACAAAGAGATTTACAGAAACACAATGCGTTTATTCAGATTTACTTGGACCAGTTCTTTAGAGTTGAGAGACCTCCAGTTGCCTAAGTGCGATCATCCTCGCAATAGTCTAAATAACTGTGCTGTAGAGAATGGAAAGTAACGACAGCATTTAAGGTGTCGGCACTCATTAACATAATGTAGACGTAACAACAAATGGGTTGTCGCTTCCGCTTATCGTATTGACTACTTGGTGTTTGGCGTTCATTGGTTGAGCAAGTCATTAGGTAATACGACGAGTTGATAATATACATGCTCTCGTTGTACACCTTTCTGGTGAAATAAAATTGAGATTTGTTACGGATCAGTAGGGCAGGAAGTCTCACGTACATTGCAAGGTCTCCGATGAGTGAGAAAATGCCACGGAAAATATACAGGTGTACACACTTTACTATTTTTAATAAACTCTCCCGACAGGATTGCATCCCGGCAAAAGGATATCGATGGTGTCATTGAACGAGCACTAATCGCTGCTCTTTTTACATGTTGAAACGTATTGGGGCACAAGTATGTGATTATCTGCCACGGGATGTCCTCATTTTTCAAAAAGCGAAAATCGTAAGGCATAGGAAACCTGAGATGGGTTTCAATTCTCCAGAATGAAGACACGACCATGGCAACCACTTGCAGAAACTGCACCAACCTACAAGACCAGTGGAACTCTTTTTTTGACCAGCCACGATAGTGTAGTGACAAAACAATGAAGATATGGGGAGGGGGGGGGGGGGGAGGAATTGCAGGGTTGATGACAAAAAAGTGGCTGAAAGCTAGAAATAGAAGGACTAAAAATGACCTGGAAACAGAACAGCAGAAGGAAAAGAGGAGGCAGAAAATCACTTGGAGATTAAAGTACTTGGCCAGGAATTCCTAGAATGATGAATGAGATATGTTTATAACTTTGGTAAGTACTGATAACATTCTTCATAAGTTTCTCTCCCATGTACCGTAGGATTAATGGGAATAGTCGAACTCAACTTGCATTCTTCATTTAAAATTGAGCAGGGACTATAATGATGTAAGAAGAAGAGAAGTTATATCTCTGCAATTGGAATTACAAACTAGCCGACTGGGACAGATTTGCAATCCTGACAGATGGGCTGTGTGAAACCATCAACACACGAAACAACAAAATGAAGCCCAAGGTGGAAAGCCCAAGCAAGGCAATAATGCAAGCCGCCACTGAAACCATCCCAAGAGGAGCTAGGAAAAAACTATAAGCTCTATTGGAATGATGAGTTGCAGAAAGCGGAAGATGCAGTAACAAATGCTAGGAACATGGCAGAGCGAGAACAATCTATGGAGGCAAACATCGCCCTCAAAGCCGCCACGGCGAAATACAAATACACTCTCAAGCAAACAGCATGAGAGAGCTGGAAAAACAAAACGGAAAGCCTAAACCTGGACAAAGAAGGGAACAAGCTATGGAAGTTAGTTAGAGCCATGAATGACGAAACCCCTTCAAACAAACAAATTACATTCAAGCAGGGCGAAAACTTGCTCACTGGTAAAAAAGCCGCAAACGCTTTTGTCGATCACTATGCCAGAGCAAACCACATCGAGGTCACTGCAGATAGGCATACAGACATTAGTGAAGAGCAAAAGGGGCACGACAACATCAATACGGCACCTGAAGAGCATATGATGGCCAAATTAACAATTAGCGAAATGGAAGAGGCCATGAGAACATTAAAGAAAAGGAAATCTCCCGGAAAAGATGGGATAACAAACGAAATGCTGATGGGGCTGGGCCAAACAGCGAAGAGGAAAATGCTATCGGTCCTGAACCAAAGCTGGAAAAGGGGAATTGTACCCCAGGCATGGAAAGACGCAGTACTTGTACCAGTACCAAAAAAAGAAAAGTACAAAACAGATACAGGACTATCAGCCTACTGAGCTGTGTCGGCAAACGGATGGAACGTATGATAAACACCAGACTGATGTGGCATCTGGAAGAAAAACGAATACTAATTCCACAGCAAGCCGGCTTTAGACAGCACAGATCCACTGAGGACCAGGTCATCCTCATAGCCCAGGAAATAGAAGATGCCTACCAGGCACAGAAACACACAGTAGCTGTTTGGGTGGACCTGGAAAAGGCATTTGACAAAGTCTGGAAAGATGGACTTAGAGTCAAGCTAAGAAGAAGTGATGTTTGTGGGAAAATGTACAAGTGGATCAACCACTACCTCAAAAACAGAACGGCCAGAGTCCAAGTACAAGGGCAGATGAGCAAAAAGGTGACACTCGAGCAGGGAGTACCCCAAGGGGGAGTACTGTCACCCACACTCTTCCTGGTGTATATAAACGACATTACAGAGAATATACCAAGAAGAGTCCATAGCTCAATGTTTGCAGACGATCTGGCTATGTGGACCTCTGAAAAGAATCTCACCATAGTAAGAAATCGGATGCAGCAGGCCCTAACATCGCTGGAAGAGTGGGCGAACTCTCATGGCTGGTCAAAATAAACGAGGAGAAAACCACATGCACAATATTCTCGTTTTCAATCAAACCCCAAAATACCAAATTAAGTTTAAATGGCAAATTCCTGCAGCCAATCGACAACCCAAACGATATGGGAGTAACATTTGATCGGCGCATGACATGGAAAAGTCAGATCGAGAGAAACCGAATGAGAGCCAGAGAAAGAATGGCAATCATGAGGAAACTTGCTGGCACAAGCTGGAGAGCAGACGAAAGCATACTAAAGAAACTGTACACTGGAAGAGTGAGACCAGTTCTCGAGTATGGCATTCCGGCATGGACAACAGCAGCAAAAGCGAACTTCGATAAAGTTAGCAAACTTCAAAACCAAGCCATGAGAGTTATAACAGGAGGCATGAAGTCAACGCCAATTGTAGAACTTGAAAAGATTACAAAACTGCAATCCATGGCCGATAGAAGAGACTGCAAAGCCCAGCTGCAGTCAGAGAAACTCCGAAGACTGACTGACCATCCAATGCACCAGCGACTAAACAATTTGGGAAATTGGAAACTAAAGCGGAGAAACTTTGCAGAAATAGCCAAAGCAAAGATGCACGAAGATCCCATAAACGCACTAACAACACCAAAACCCATCATTACTGTACGAAAACCTACCTGGAGGCAGGATATATTTCCAGAGGTGGTAGAAAATATACCAGGTATTGGAAACAAAAACTGCCAGACTGAAAAAGAAAGGAGAGATACTACCCTAAGCTTTATATCGAAAAACTACCCAAGCATGGACTGGACCCATGCATACACCGACGGTTTTGTAACAAACACTACACAGAACGGAGGGGCAGGAGCATCCAAGGCAACGATGAGGCAGACAGACTGGCAAAAGAAGATGCAAAACTACCACAAACAGATACTAGTATGACGTACGAAGAGTCAAAACGGCTTATCAAAGCCAGATACATGACCAAATGGGAAACCGAACATACTGGTTACACCAAAAACGATGCCTATTACCAGTTGAACAGAAGAGAGAAGGTCGTTGTCTTTAGACTTTGCACTGGCCACAATAGACAATTAAAGGGATTCTCCCCCCTCAAGAGAATTGTCGAAAAAAAGAGTCTGTGTGGCAATAACATCAGATCTTAGTTGTCTAGTTAGCGGAGCATATATGGCGCCTGACAGGCTGCAGGTCTACCTAGTTTTAATGTACGCTTCCACCACCATCGTTCCCAAAAATAAGCGATCGAATATTTCAGGGGTTACTACCTAACGGTTGGTAACATACTGGGATAGACCTGGCAAGTCACCAGCAGATTTTTTCCCGCCAACAAATATTAAACAAAAGAAGTCACCTATCACGACGTCTAACGACACAAGTGAACTGAAGATAGATTAAGTTCTGTGAATGGAGATTGGGGCAGTGACCTTAGATCTGATGAGTTACCTTGAGGCCTCATTACTTAGATCTGATGAGTTACCTTCAGGCCTCATTACTTAGATCTGATGAGTTACCTTGAGGCCTCATTACTCCGGTAAGTTGTTGTGTCTGATTCGGAATCTTTACTTCGGAGAGCCCAGAATGGATGGTTACAACATGTACAGATAACGAGCATTCAAAGGTTTCATACATTGATTTGCCTGTTTGGATTGATTCTGTGGTTGACCGCAACGAAAGATTATACAATATTTTGGATTCTTCTTCTTCTTCTTCTGCGTACGCAGTCAGACAGTAACCATTATTTTTTCGAAAAACGCGGCGGTCATCCTGAGGCTGTCGCCACTGCCATAGAGCTTGTCTTGCAGTTCCACTGGTGATGGCCACATCTGCTCTCTCTGATCCTCGTATGTCGGGCAGTTCTGCAGCAGATGTTCAGCGGTCATTTTACCAGTACCGCACGGGCATTCGTCGGTACACCCTATCTTCAATTTGTTGAATAGGTGGTACCTCAGTCTGTTGTGACCAGTGCGAAGTCTGAAGACAACGACCTGCTCTCTTCGGTTCAACTGGTAATAGGCATCGTTTTTGGTGTAACCAGTATGTTCGGTTTCCCATTTGGTCATGTATCTGGCTTTGATAAGCCGTTTTGACTCTTCGTACGTCATACTGGTATCTGTTTGTGGTAGTCTTGCACCTTCTTTTGCCATATTTTGGATTCAAATGCACCCGTAGCAAAGGAATTATATATTGTTAGGAGTATCATATTGAACTATATCATTAACTATCTGCAGACAGACGAATTGGGTCGAGCAGGGAGGCGCTCCTTTGATGATGAAGTGGGGGCCTAAGTAACAAGCGAGCTAGTGGGCTCTTCAGTATCCATAGCCTTCGTCATTTGCTGAGAATGGAATGTAGCACCTCTGAGTCTGACCGGAGTGCAGTGATGTATAACATTCTATATAACATAACGTAATGCATGATCATGTCCTGATTTTCTGTTTTCAGCTATTTGAGGGAAACACTGATTCTTTCTCTGTCAAGCATAACTATCTTGACCGACCAATTATCGCCCGTTACATCAAGTTCCATACAGTGCAGTGGAATAGACATCCCAGCATGAGAGTAGAAATTATGGGATGTCAGTGTAAGTAGATACTTCATGATATATGTGTCTCTTTTATTTACTCCCTGTTATGTTTCTTTGTACACGAGACATTGCTACAAAGTTTGGTCCATTTCTAGGTGGATTGAAATGCTACTAAGCATGTGATAATTATCCAGGTGTTATGACTTACTGCTAACGATCTGATCATCTTCCGGCTATAGAAAGACACCGTAACGCAGACTTACTGTAAATATCTGCTATTACATACATTTTCTAACTTAATTTTTTTTCTCTTCTTTCATCTGATTAATTCAAACCCATTCTGTGGGCAGATGCATGAATTTTCTCCCATTCCACTGGTCATTTAAGTTGGTTCAACTCTTTTTACGTAAAGTGGATGCCGCAAAGTGGATTACAAAGTCTTATGATTATGATAACAGCTATCCTCAGAATTCATGTTGTATGTCAGCAAATTGGCCTACGTTGCTTACATGTACTAGATATGTGTTACACGGAGCCTTTTTGTTTAGCCACCTGAAATTCCGCTTTATTGAACAAGGGGCTTGGCATATGTCTTTACCCTGACCATGAAGGAGTAGGAGGAGAAAGTTGAAATTTGGTACAGTGCTTGTTCCTTCTCAGTGTAGCCACCACCTGAATTTATACATTTCTGCCGTCTTATCGTGACCTTGAAAAGACCTTCAGAATAAAGTAACCTATTGTTTCTTCTTCTTCTTCTGCGTACACAGTCAGACAGCAACCATTATTTTTTCGAAAAAAGCGGCGGTCGTCCTGAGACTCTCGCCACTACCATAGAGCTTGTCTTGCAGTTCCACTGGCAATGGCCACATCTGCTCTCTCTGATCCCCGTATGTCGGGCAGTTCTGCAGCAGATGTTCAGTAGTCATTTTACCAGTACCGCACGGGCATTCGTCGGTACACCCTATCTTCAATTTGTTGAATAGGTGGTACCTCAGTCTATTGTGGCCAGTGCGAAGTCTGAAGACAACGACCTGCTCTCTTCGGTTCAACTGGTAATAGGCATCGTTTTTGGTGTAACCAGTATGTTCGGTTTCCCATTTGGTAATGTACCTGGCTTTGATAAGCCGTTTTGACTCTTCGTACGTCATACTGGTATCTGTTTGTGGTAGCCTTGCACCTTCTTTTGCCAGTCTGTCTGCCTCCTCGTTGCCTTGGATGTTGCAGTGTGACGGAACCCACTGTACCACTACCCTTTTTGGTGCGGACAGCTGGCACAGTTTGCAGAGTGCTGCTCTTAAGTCATTAAGCTCAGTGTTTTTCTGGCTTTTTAGCGCTGTGACTACGGCGAGAGCATCTGTCAACAAGACTATGTGGCTCTCATTTTCACTGTGTGTTGCCATTTCTTCCACTGCCGCCCTCAGTGCCTCTGCCTCCGCTCTGAAATTGCTTGTGTACTTACCAGTAGCGAATGACAGTGTTATTTTTCTGCCATTTGGTAGGTTCAGGAATGCTCCTGCCCCTCCGTTCTGTGTAGTGTTTGTTACAGAACCGTCGGTGTATGCATGGGTCCAGTCCATGCTTGGGTAGCTTTTCGTTATGAAGCTTAGGGTAGTGTCTCTCCTTTCTTTTTCGGTCTGGCAGTTTTTGTTTGCAATACCTGGTATATTTTCTACCACCTCTGGAAATATGTCCTGCCTCCAAGTAGGTTTTCGTACAGTAGTGATGGGTTTTGGTGTTGTTAGTGCGTTTATGGGGTCTTCGTGCATCTTTGCTTTGGCTATTTCTGCAAAGTTTCTCCGCTTTAGTTTCCCAGTTCCCAAATTGTTTAGCCTCTGGTACATTGGATGGTCCGTCAGTCTTCGGAGTTTCTCTGACTGCAGCTGGGCTCTGCAGTCTCTTCTGTCGGTCATGGATTGCAGTTTTGTAATCTTTTCAAGTTCTACAATTGGCGTTGACTTCATGCCACCAGTTATGATTCTCATAGCTTGGTTTTGAAGTTTGTTAACTTTATCGAAGTTCGCCTTCGCTGCTGTTGTCCATGCCGCGATGCCATACTCGAGAACTGGTCTCACTCTTCCAGTGTACAGTTTCTTTAGTATGCCTTCGTCTGCTCCCCAGCTTGTGCCAGCAAGTTTCCTCATGATCGCCATTCTTTCTCTGGCTTTCATTCGGTTTCTCTCAATCTGACTTTTCCATGTCATGCGCCGATCAAATGTGACTCCCAGATAGGTTGGGTTGTCGTTTGGCTGCAGGATTTTGCCATTTAGGCTTAATTTGGTACTTTGGGGTTTTAATGAGAGCGAGAATATTGTGCACGTGGTTTTCTCCTCGTTTATTTTGACCAGCCATGAGTTCGCCCACTCTTCCAGCGATGTTAGGGCCGTTTGCATCCGATTTCTTGCTATGGTGAGATTCTTTTCAGAGGTCCACATAGCCAGATCGTCTGCAAACATTGAGCTATGGACTCTTCTTGGTATATTCTCTGTAATATCGTTTATATATACCAGGAAGAGTGTGGGTGACAGTACTCCCCCTTGGGGTACTCCCTGCTCGAGTGTCACCTTTTTGCTCATCTGCCCTTGTACTTGGAAAGTAACCTATTGTTTGAACTAAACCAGTTATCACAAACCAGTATGACATCTTCGTCACTGTCAACATGATTTCCTTTCAGCTGTTTTTTAAGTTTTGGGAAAAGAAAAAAGTCTGATAGAATCTGGAGAATATGGTTGATGTGGAAGAATTTCAATATTCAAGTCGTTGGCTGTTTGCAGCACAAGCCTTGCTTTATGAGAGAGCGCGTCTTGAAGCAAAGGCAGAATTTGAGTGCGCGCTATTCCTCGTTTTCTGGTCACAGTCTGATCAGCAACATTGGAACGGCCACACTTAAACTGCATACACCAGTTTTTTACAGAAGCATACGAAGGGCAGAATTCCTCAAACACTGGTTCCATCTCTGTTGGTGTTTTTGTCTGCAACATAAATAATTGTATCACAGTTCTGGACTGATTTCTTCATTGTTCTGACAAACCGTTAGAGTAGCAGATCCGGTGATTAAGGTGTGTTGCGCCATACACCATACCAGAAATATACCCGTCGAGGAAGGAAATTCATACTACTCAAATCTAGTACAAATTGAATGATCTACATATTTGCCAAATTGTAATTTTCTCCTCCTACTCCTTCATAGTCAAGGCAAAGACTTCTGACAAACCCATGTCTTGCCTGCTCTTGTTCCTTCCTCTGTCTTTCTTCATTTGCCATCAGACGTCGCAGAGAGCCGGGATGCATTGTTCTTGTTATCCCAAAGTGGAAGGATTGTGCTGTCCTTAGGTGTAACTTGCTTAGTGTGTCAGAGATACCCTGGATTCACCTACGTCTTGGTTGGTTCCTTGCACGTAGACCAGAGACCGGCAAATGATACAGTATAGCTGCAGGCAGGTAATAATGCATTGACTAAATTACCGAACCATTTTTTGTGGACGTCAATGGCGACATTAACTGGGTTTGTCCCAACTATCTGCCTCAGAGGGGGTGTAGCGGATTCGGTCATTGATTGTCTTTTTTCGGCTACACTTTTCACACAGCGCATCTTACAGTCCTGGATCAGCAAACAACATTTCATTTAGGGACCCTGCATTAAACAACTGCGTGATTTTATCCATTTAAATTGTGAATAAATTTGGAAAAAGAACACACCTTTATCGTACACCACTGAGCACTGGAAACCAAATTGTCAAACCAGCAGTTGTTTTATACTGCAACTTTGCTGTTTACAAAGCATGGATTCTATCTAGTACTATATTTCTCCATTACCTCCCATATCGTGTATCTCTTTACCATGTCAAATGCCTTTATCTGATCAATGAAAGCCACGGAGTGTTTCTTATCGTAATATAGCATATGTACATCCCCTGCTTTCCGGAATCCTGATTGTGAAGCATTCAGCAATGACTCCACAATAGGTCGTACAAACTCCTCAAGGACCTATGCCAAAATTGTTCCGACATAGCTAAGGAGGGATATGCCTCTATAAGAACTGTAATCTTGTATGCTTCCCTCGTCTTTCCAAAAACGAAGTGCGTTCAGAACGTAAAGCATTAAAAATCGTTTTACTCAGGACCTTATTCAAAATGAATTACATTTCTACACAATATTCATGGATATGTCATGTAAATATATGTATTCAACATAATACCCATCAACTTGTACAGCTATATGCCAGCGCGAAACACGTGCATGTATTCCTAGCCCGTACCAGATTTTGTCTTGATCATGTAGTAATTTCTTGGCTTCATGAATCATTTCTTCATCATCTTCAAACCTTGTCCCACGGTGTGCATCTTTGAGTGAATGTAACAGATGAAAATCAGAGGGAGCCAAATCGGAACTATAGGGTGGATGGGGTAGTACAGTCCAACCCGATTTGGTGATTGCTTCCCGTGTGGTGAAGGAGAAGCAGGTCTGCTAGATTCTTGTGCGGCCAAACTCTGCGGAAATGTCGATTTACTTTTTTCAATGTTTTAATGTAAGCTTGTGAATTGATTGTCTTTCCTCTTGGCATCACACCCACAAGAATCACACTTTCGATGTCCCAAAAGACAGTGATCATGACCTATCCAGCTGAAAGAATTGTCTTGAACTTTTTTCTTCGTGGAGATTGCATGTGATGCCACTCCATGGACTGTCATTTTGTTTCAGGTTCAAAATTATGGGTCCAGGTTTTGTCACCTGTAACGATATTATCCAAAACGTTCTCTCCATCAGCATTTAAACGCTACAGGAATTCAGAAGAAATTGTTTTCCTTTGCAATATGTGGTCATTTGTGAGACTTCGAGAACCCATCTTCCGCAAACCTTAGAAAATCCTAGAGTTGTTATCACTTCATTTGCTCTACCAATACTAATTGACAGCTGTAAGGCCAGTTGTTTAGTAGTTATTCGCCTATCAGTACGAATAATGCCCTCAACGCATTTCAACATTTTTGCGTTGGTGGCTGTGACAGGACGTCCATTGCGCGTCCCATCAAGCAGCTCCGTATCTACACTTCCTGATTCTTTGATACTCTCAACCCAGCGACTAACTATACTCCTGTCGACTACAAAACTTCAGTACACATCCTTTTCTGCAACAATAAATTATAACACAATTCGCCTTTTATAACGCTAGTTGCTAACATGCTCCGGTTTAGTGTAATCGTATTATTTGTCCGATTTCGGTGCAATTTGGTATACACAATTGGCACATGCCATATTTGATTATTTTCTTCTTCTTCTTCTTCTTCTTCGTTCGTTCTCAATCTCCCACTACCAAACCCTGAAAGGGCTTAAGTAGCAGAACGTAGTCCAGAGAACGGAATGCGTTGTGTTGTAGTTTACAGCTTGGCCTCGATATTTGCACCTTTCGGTCCAACACATCCGACTTCAGCAAGCATTTTTTGAGTACCGGGTTAGCATTCCCTCTTCGATCCCTTCTCCTTAGCCAGTCTGCCCTGCTGCAGCCTGTTATCCAGGATCACCGTGTGGAGGTGAGGTAGGGTCTTGACAGCTATGGTTCGCTGGTTCTGACGCTAGCAGTCAGCTATGAGTCGCTGACCACTGCAGCTTATATGCTGCTCCACATCTTGATCCCTGATTATTTTCAATATTAACTGAGAAGAACGATGGGGTGTTTACTTTGTGAACGCCACTGGTAGGTACCACCACCGATCTTTGTTAATCACTAGGTACTTTCTCTTCAATTCGCACCTAATTAAAGATCTTTGTGAGCAATCTAATCTCTACATCGTGACAAGCTTTAATGGCATCTGCCGATATGTTCTTTACACCTGGGACCTTATCGTTAAGGAATTTTCTAATTGTCCCTCTGCCTTCCTGCACGAGTATTAACACGTCGTTATGCACAATATATTTCGGGGTTTGTACCAATGAATGATGTTGCACAGATCATCTTCTTATACACTTGGGACAAGTAAGTGTGAAAGACTCCCTCCATATGTCTCTTATCCTTTCAGGTCGCCACCATTTCTTAAAAGATATGTTCTTGTCTTTGACTTTCATTCTAACCATATCGTCCGTTTTTTTTCTAATTCCCCCTTTTCTAGTTTTACCACACTCCTCAGTCAAAACACTCAGTTTAGCGGACGAAATGTTGCCATTGCTCCTTTACTGTACCTGTATATGGCATTCTTGCATATTCCACCGCCATTTGTTGTTTGATGTTTTTCCAAACGAACACACCTGTCAGCTTTCTTGTATTGATCACTTCATTTAGGAAAGTATGTCGCACACTCTGACGGAAGTAAAGTACAACTGGTCGTGTTGTAACTAGTCGATGGTATCTACACTCAGACTGGGAATCGCCTTTCAATCTGTGACACTGTGACGATTGCATACCCTGAATAGTATAAAATATATTTGAGACGACGTCTGCAGATCGTCCCATCGTATGTAATAACTTAAAAACACAGCCACAACAGTAAAGCGGCAAGGATATTGGTTAACAATCTAAGTCAGTCCATCAATAAGTGTATAAGGTTCAAATAATAATAGCATTAATAATTGTCTAACGCAAGCAAAGATTGTGACAGCATCTGACGTACTGCAAGATCTTATCTAATAGGACTATCAAGTCCAATCCTGGCACGGCAGACTGCGGTACATTGGGCCACGTGTGAGGAGTCAACTGTGAGGTCGTCTTGCGTTCTGTTCTTTCAAGGCAGCTCACTATCTCTGAGCCGCAGCTATGCTTTTCCTTTTGGTAACCTGAACACCTTGTGTGATGCTAGGGAACCAGGCGGAAATGTTCTGTTCAAGGATGTGACATCAGTGTTGAAACTCCTCAGAGACATTTGTAAAGAGTCTGTGTAGCGTGTCTTCTATCCTACTGCCGAGCGTCTACATGAGTTGAACTAGCGTAGAGTATCTGCTTGGGAAAACGCTTATGGGCCATGCAAATTTAAAGAAATTATTCCCCCATTGTATCTTTTCTCTTTAAATAAGCGTATGAATGCACATTATGTTTGGCCTGTTGAAGATTACAGAGTAAGATATTTTGTTCTGCAAACTAATTCTGAGCATCCTGCGGAGATAGCTCGCGTGGACACAATGTAACTGCCTGTCATGTCGGCTATGTATTTCAATCACGCAGACGAGTGGTTAGCAGTACCACATGATGCACTTTTACTTTAGTGACTTGACTGATGTCCTGTCGGTTCCAAAAATATGCTTGTAGCCTTCCAAACGTAGCGCTTGCCTTCGCAGTCCCATTTATGACCTCAGAGCCGACATTCACTATTCCGTTTAGGGTGCTACACAGGCAGGTAAAGCTATCGACAGCCTGGAGACGTCGGTTGTATACGGTAATGTTGGCTGCTTCACTGCACTGCCTCCGGGAGAAGGCTGGAAGAGTACCCCAATTGTCCTAGTTAGGTTGTAATTAGTGCATGCCGCCAACATCTTCTTCACATCTCGTTCTGAGCGATGTAAAGGGCGCAGTCGTTAGCAAAGAGGATATAGGTAGATACATAAGGCAATCTGTGCAAATCTAAAACCAAAAAGAAGCGACTTGGTATTAGAAAATAAATATGTCATGAAATCACAAAGATTTTTGTGACACTAAATAGAGTACTAAAGACATAAACCGTGAATGTGTAATTCCCATATGACGGATAGGCCTAATAATAAATGTGCAACAAATAACTTCAGACAAGGAGAAGAAAGAAAACAAACAGTTAAATAACTAACAATATGAACGAAAAAGTGTAATCTTTTATGAATTTTCATAGAAAAACATGGAGAAAACTAACAACCAAATGAAAAGTCATACAAAATAGTGTCATATTTTTATATGAAATCCACGAAATTAAGAGACAAGGGTTTCAATCCTACATTTCTACTTTATTAATTATCAAAATGCACGAGTTGCGTTCAAATGAAAACCGGGACTTTTTGTTCTAGTTCTATATTAATGAGTTATAGCGGGCTGAAACTACTATCATTAACTAGGGTCACTTGCTAGGTGGCCTATTTGTCAATCACATGGGAGATAAACACACATGGTGGACAACACTGGTAGTGCTTGCATGGAATTGCGTGTTGTGATGAAGTTCCTTCTGAAAGAAAGCGTGAAACCCTCGCATATATCAGAAGACATTAATTACAATACGGTAATGGGACTGATACACTCAGCCGCAATAAGACATTTTGAATGGTGTAAACGTTTTAGAGAAAGCTGTACACACGTATACCACCAACCAACAAAATTTCGGACAATTGCGTCTGCAGGTAAAGTGATGGCGAGTGTTTCCTGGGACAAACCTGGCATCATTTATGTTGATGTTCTATCTCGTGGTGCCGCTATCAACAGTGAACGCATTTTGAATGATGTGCATAATCGTCGGGGAAAAAAACGGCCTAGTCTGATGACAAGGGGCGTGATGCTTCTGTAAGATAACGCTCGACATATGGCTCACTGCACTACGTGCCACCTGCAGCAATTCGGTTGGGAGGTATTGTCACATCTACCTTACAGTCTACATCTCTCTCCACGCGATTTCCATATGTTTGAACCCCTAAAAGAATTCCTGGGAGGTCTACATTTCAGCACTGATGAAGAAGTGAAACAGACTGTTCTTTTATTGGTACATACCGAGAAATCTTTCTAGACTAAAGTTTTTCAATCATTATTTAAACGCGAGAATAGGTGTATAAACGTTGCAAGAGATTATATCGAAAAATAAATTGACAATTTAAATGCTTGAAAAGAATTTTTTTACATTAAATGTTCCAGTTTGACTTGAACGCTTCTCGTATCTCCAATATTTAACAATTATGTAAGACACCAGCAAGGGAAAGCCTTTCAACTCAATATGCCCTTGAGAACAATCAAAATTTTTCTCAAACAATAGAAATAATGCGGTACCTGATTTTTGGAATCAAGAAATAGAAATGGCTATAAAGAGCAGCTCTAGAAATAAGTGACCGTATGCGGACGGCATAACAACTGAAGCAGTTCAATCTTCAATCTTGTGGGAAGACAAGGATAAAATGACTTCTTTACAGAAGCACGGGAAGAAAGAATAGTACCTGACGATTTGAAATCTGTTACAATAATATCAATCAAGAATAAATAAGGCATTTAAAGAAACTGATATACAGGGTCATATCGATACTACTAAGTCAAACAAGAACAACGTATGCAGTGCAAAAATATTCGAACAAAGAATAAGACCAATTGTTGCAAAGTTCAATTTCGATTCGTAAGACAATTAGGCGAAACAACAAAAGAAGGTGACACGAATTTAAACATAACACTTACACATCATGAGGAAGCTATATACTTAGGGTTTGAGAATTTCGGTCTGGCTTCCTATTAGTATGTACTGTCTGTTATGTTGGTTGTTTGATTTTGTTGTGTCTATGTCCAAAATCTTTTAGGATGTTGTTGAAACTAAGTGTTTCAACTAAAAACCATGTTGTTGAAACTAAGTGTTCCAACTAAAAATAATGTTGTTGAAACTAAGTGTTTCAACTAAAAACCATGTTGTTGAACCTAAGTGTTTCAACTAAAAACCATGTTGTTGAAACTAAGTGTTTCAACTAAAAACCATGTTGTTGAAACTAAGTGTTTCAACTAAAAACCATGTTGTTGAAACTAAGTGTTCCAACTAAAAACCATGTTGTTGAAACTAAGTGTTTCAACTAAAAACCATGTTGTTGAAACTAAGTGTTCCAACTAAAAACCATGTTGTTGAAACTAAGTGTTCCAACTAAAAACCATGTTGTTGAAACTAAGTGGTTCAACTAAAAACCATGTTGTTGAAACTAAGTGTTTCAACTAAAAACCATGTTGTTGAAACTAAGTGTTCCAACTAAAAACCATGTTGTTGAAACTAAGTGTTCCAACTAAAAACCATGTTGTTGAAACCAGCTGTTATCAATAATCATGGCTCTGTGTTTCTTGTCTTTTGTCTGGGACATGATATCTGTCTTTAATTTTACCGACCTGGTAGAGGACTGACTTGTTTTATTCTCTGCTTTTGTTGCCATTTTTCTACAAACCTTTTATTGGGGTGGTTTTTGCTTATTCGTTTACTCCTCTCATAAACTTCCATAGCAGCCACGTCTCTTCACATCTCAAGGGGTTCTACATTCACATGAATTTCGCATGCCGCAGTGAGCGTTGACATCATTGCTCAACTAATAAGCCGCAGGACTTGTTCTGCACTCTGTCCATGGAATCTAAATTAGTCTGTGAACATGTTGTCAGGGGTGCATTGCTGTATTCTAAAGCAGAGCGTACATATCCAAGATACACGCCTCTCAGAGTGTCCTTGTCTGATCCCCATGCTGTACCAGCGAGCCTCTTAAATAACTGTAGTCGCCTCAATGCTTTATTTTTAACATTATGAACATGTTTCTTGAGACTGAGCTGTCGGTCGAGAGTGACTCCAAGATATGTAGGCTCTTCCTCTCTGGGCAATTTCTGTTTGCTGAATCTCAGACTGATATTTTTCTTGGCTACTTTGTGGCTATTGGCTATTTTTACAGTTTATCTTCAGTTTCCACATTTGACAATACTCATGGAGTCTTCTCAGGTCTCCGTTTAATCTTTGTGCTGCACTTTCTACATCTTCATTGTTCTGCCATATTGCCAAATCACCAGCATACATGACTTTTTCATCTTTGATGTGCTTTAGCCAGGTCATTTATGTACATTATAAAGAGAATGCAACTCAAAGCAGTGCACTGTGATAAGCCTTCCTATAAGATTTCTTTAGAGGAGACTGCATTGTTCATCTTTGTCTGGTTTGTTCGGTCAATGAGGAAATATTTTATCCAGGTGTACAGCTTTCCGCTAATCCTCACGTCAGTCATCTTTATCAGTAGACCGTTTCTCAATACTCGATCAAAGGCCTGTTGTAAGTCAAATAAGATTGTTACTGTATGTTTCTTATTTTGGAACCCATCGTGAATTTTCTGTATTAACCTGAAAAGCTGGTCTTCTGTGCAACTACCTTTTCTGAAGCCTGTCTGTTCATAGCAAAGGATTTCTGAACTCTCAAGGAACTAGTAAAAGCGTGCATTTACCATTCTTTCTGCTAATTTTCCAAGGTATAATGTAAATGAGATGGGACGGTAACTTTTTGGTTCATCTGGAGGTTTGTTGCCTTTCAGGATCGGGATAACATATGCATTCTTCCAATTTTTGGGCAGTTGTCCATTTCTCCAAATCATATTTATTAACTTGAGGACTGTTTATTTCCCAATTGCGCCTAGGTCAGTAATCATTTCACTATAGATTCTGTCTGGCCCAAGAGACTTTCTAGGTTTTAATTTCTTCCGACCTTGTTGAAATTCTAGCTCACTGAAGACATCTTCAAATATGGAGGCACTAGCGGTTCGGGCTTTCTCTTGACGTTTCAAGTGTCCTAGACGTTCTTTGTCTAACTCAGAAAGTTTTCCTGTTCTGTGCCGGAGCCAAAGTACCGGTTGAAGTGCACTGCTTTTTTCTGGTCTTCAGATATTATTAATCTACCATCTATCACTGGCTTCGGATTTTTTATCCTCCTGTTTCCGGACAGATTGTCCATCAATGTCCACACTCTCTTCCCATTGTGCTTTAGGTCAAGTTTTGCACATGTTGATGATCATTTTTCATATTTTGCATTCTTAATTAAGAGTTTGACCTTTGCACATAATTTGTTGTAGAGGATCTTTGATTCTTGTGATGGTGCTCTATAGAGGGCGGTCTTACTTCATTTCTTTCAGATATGACAGTTTGCATTTCTTTAGTGGGATGCTTCGTGATGCAGCATTCAGAATAGCTCTTGTTTATTATTGAGTCTTTCTTCACCGCTACATTAATTATATAGCAGATACTCAGAAGATTTGTAGAATAGTCCCCAGTCAACTTAACCAAAGTTCCATCGAGTTTTCTGTTTGTAGCGTGTTTCACTGGGAATGGTTATGGTGGTGAGGATTGGCCTGTGATCACTTCCAATGTCATCAAGAACTTGCAGGTTTCGAGAGTCTATCAAATCAGAGGAGCAGATCATCGTCAGGTCGACTGAGAGAGAGGTGGGCTCTGTGCAGCAGCGTTTGAGGTAGAGTCTGCATTCTGCAATACAGACAAGTTGGTTGCATCGCAGAGCTCCTCAATGAATGTTCTTGCACTGTTGTGGCCAGTGTAACCCCACGAGGCGAGTGTCCATTGAAGTCACCCACCTGCAAGGTGTGGTTTGTGATATTGTGTTTCATGCAGATCTGGCATATTGCAGGTCGTCTGTGGGGGAAGGGGGTGGGCTGTAAATGTTGTATAGTGTGTACTTTGATCCAGTGTGCCAGATATTGATTTTCTTTATGTCTATGGGATGGCTGTTATATGTGTGACATATTCCTGAATGTCATTTCGGATGTAGGTGACTATGCCCCGGCAGTCGGTGCACTCCCAGGCATAGCTAGTGCATCCTGTCAAGTTCAGGTCGGTGCACTCACATGCATAGCTAGTGCATCCTGTCAAGTTCAGGTCAATGTCCTTGTGTAGAGTTTTTTGCAGGAGAGCCACCTGAACCCTGTGGCTGTCCAAAACCTTGGCAAGCTGAAGCTTCTTATTTCTCAAGCCACAAATGTTCAACTGTAGAACGTTACATGAAAGCTTATTATTTTATTTTTGCACGTGCTACCGCCTATTTTTTCTCGTGTTAGTATATTGTTTCCAGTAGTCCATTCTTCACACATTGCAACCTGGTCATCCACTGCCAGGCACGGACCTTGATGACCGTGGCGTTGTCCGAGCTCGTTTGTAAAACTTATAAATTTTGAACTTCCCTAATTGTGGCATTGTCTGACTAGTGAGTCTGTAGATTTTGTTCCCAGCCCAGGCAGAAGCCAGAAATGTACTGTCCTGACATTAAGTAATTGATAGGCTGCATTAGCAACGCCCCAAGTTATCGTAGCCACGGTAGGGTTCACTGCGCCCATTCCGCTACCAATTGTCTACTGGCTAGGCCGAATTTTCTTAGGCTCTAGACCTGTAACCAAAAGTTCCAGACAATTGAATTATGCGTTGTCATGTTTTTTTTTGGTTTTTTGGGGGGGGGGTTTTGGTTTTTTTTTTGTGTGTCTTACCGCACTTTGGAATTGAAATTATCTTGGATGAGAATGTCATTTCATGATACTTAAATATTTGCTGATACTGTAGACTTGTTCATGAACTGTATTTATTTATTTCTATGAGCTATCGGGTGTTAGAGCACATATTTGGATAACGTTCATATGAAATTACTTGGCTTCAAATTTTACTACTATTGGAAATCGAGAGTTTCGTCTTAAGACTTTTGAATGATTGCACTCTAAAAGTAAATCTACTCCATTGTTCATAAATTGTTCCTTACGTTCTAAAAACCTGCATCAGACAGAAAGGAAAGAAAGTGGTATGCCATTATCAGCTTTGCTGGTCGTTAAATAATAGTATAGTCCATCATTATCATCCCATTAAGTATATTGAAACACTAACAGACTACAGCCTTTTTGTGCAATATGTATTGGCATAGTCTAACTTTGCATAAGTTAAAAAACGAACATATATTTGTTACATTTGTGCTACTATTTATGCTTTTTTGTCAGTATGCAAAGAACCGCTTGGTCTGCCTCCATATGGAAAGATCACAGCATCATCACATAGAAAGTTTCAACATGGGAGCTCATGCCAGCCAGATGATGGTCACGTTCTCAGCAGCAAAGCTTGGTGTTCAAAGAAGCAAAATGGTGAGTTCATTGATGTATATCATCAAACAACACGGACCTACTTGAAAGGCATCTATATGTACGAGGAGCTCCGAAAGTAATGCCTAATATTTTATTATGATGTCCCACTACGTCAGAAGTGGATTTTGGACAAATGGCAGTAAAGTTTGAACCTTCCCGCCAATATCCGAAAAATGTAGTTTTCGTCCGGTAGGTAGAAGTGAAGGAGCAGTCTAACACAATTGCGTCTGTCATAGAAGTGCGGTAAAAACAGACGTGCGTTATTGAATTTCTACATCCGGAAAAAGTTACACCAATCATCGACGCTTGCTGTACTTTTACGGAGATCAAACAGTGGATGTTGGAACAGTGAGGAAAATGTGCGTTTACAAAGCGAAACAAAGTACAAGTCCCGTTCCGGACGGTAATGCACAGCTGTCAAACAACGCAATGCAGAACATCTCGATCAGCTTTTATGGTTTTCATTGAATAAAATAGGAGACATTTTTTTCGTAGGGTTATCGGAACATACAAATTGTGACAATATGTGAAATTAGCAGAAAGAAGTAATACATAAAGATATCTTCCAGAGAAGCAACATTTTTATATTGTTATAACCTGGTGTTATCAGAGTCAATAACGTGGTTTGTAAAATTTGAAATCGCTAAAACCTCAAACAGGACTACCCTGCAAATAAACTAAAACTTCATGTTAATCCTTGAAGATCAGATTATAGAACAGTTGCCATCTCTACGACAAAGGTCGCCTGCAATGAATCTCAAACGCCCTAAACATTTAGTTATATATTGCGGATATTATGTTTTCGCGATGCATTTGCTTTGTGGATTTCTGAAGAAAACATCAAAGCAGCAAGAATTTAGATGCAGCATACTCTAACATCCTCATACCAAATATGTTCTTTCTCAAACAAACCACGGAGCTAAACTAAGGCTAAATGGGATACATCTGCAACTTGACGTAAACCCCGACTATTTATGTCTTGGCGTCTGACGTGGAAATCTCAGATAAAGAGAACCCGGATGTGTTCAAGGCAGAGAATGTAAATCATGACAAAACTTGGAACCGGAAGCAGTTGAAAGTTTATTAAAGAACGGCGTGGGCTAGTGGTTAAGGGAGACGGCCCACAGCCGGAAGGTGCTGGACTCGCTCCTCGATCACAGCACCGGCCTTTACCCCGAGGAAGCAAACTCTTCGAAAAGGCAGAAGGAAGCAGACCATTACATAAAATGAATGCGGAAGTCGGATGCACTGGGCCGACAGACACAAAATAAAAACATAGTGCAACGCACACCGCCTTGGGGAATAGCAAAAAAATGGCGAAGGCAAAACAAAAAAAACTGTACACTGGATGTGTAAGTACTCATCATAGGCTTCTCAGTCTCTGTAGACCATGCGCGTGGTGCCGTGTAAGTTTTGTCCAGCGCTTTCTCCTGTATTTTGACACTGTCTGCTATGGCTGTAAAGGCCGATCCGCGAGTGACAGTCACTGCCACAGATTGTACAACCATACTGAGGAGGCTGGCTTGCCTGTCTGTTCCTTGGATATATTCAGTTGTTATCTTTTCTCTGCAGTCAGAAGACATCTACGAGCGTCAGCATCAAATATGACCCATCCAACTGGCTGTCTCCAGATAGCTTGATCCTGAGCAATGTCTTTCCAGCCCTCGGATGGGATGTCACATGATTTCATGTCCCTCTTGCATAAGTCCTTGAGTGTAGTACGCCGATTCTTCAATGGCTAGCTGTCCATAAAGGCTATTTTTTTGCAGCCTCTCGTCTTCCATGCGATAAGCAAGTACTAAAATAAGTACTACAATATGGTATAACAACGTGCTTAAACGCCGCCAAATCAAACTTTGACAAAAATAACTCACGTCCAAAGCGAACATTGGTTGAAAAAAAACAGCCAGAAAGAAACAACATTAAGAGCCATAACAGTAAAACACAAAACGGGACTCAGTGGTTTCGAGGTTATGTGACCGCCTTTGGTGTCAGAGGTGGCGGGTTCTAATCACGGTGGAGACCGGGATTTTTTTTACGTGGATCTGTCTGTTAAAAATGCCTCTGATCTCTGGGTAGTGAAATCGGACTCCCATGTCAGTGTCGAGCACGTTAACAATTATTTGGCAGTTGGAAATCGAAAAGAGTAGGCTAAACGGCCGATGTCCGGACAAAATTCGAGTTGAAAATCTACCCAAATTAGTTGTACCTTTTCCCGGGTGGTTTGTTAAGAGCAGTTATAGATGGCGTCTAACTGGCTCCGGGTCTACCTAGCTCTAGTGTTTGAGTATATTAAGATGGACTCGCATATCGATTAAACCATCCTCCAAGAAACTGGTTGTATACAGACTATGTAGAGTCTTCTAAACCAGTATAATCACGTTAAGTTAAACTTATAGAGAAACACTACTCATGGGACCGTTGGACCAGTACATGTACAGTTAGATCAGCATCAAATGCATCAGAGAATGGAGGTTGAAGGATTTTTCTGAATCTAGAAAACAGTACACAAAGCCATCTAACAGTGTGACTGAAAAATGTGAAATGACTTCAGAGCAGAAGTAAAGACCGTGAAAACTGCAGCAGAAACTCTAATAACATGACAACGCAGAGACAAGTGACACTTTTCGCAGAGGCATGGTCAGTGTTTGTGGCACTGTGAAGCCAACAAAAATACAGACCTAAGGAAACTAATAGTGATACTATATATACTTTGGCGTTTGTCCTGAAAAGGACGTTATGTTGTAGTTTACAGCGAGGCTGCAATATCTGCACCTTTTGGCTCGATACATCCAATTTCAGCTGGTTTTCTACGGTGTTTGTATTTCAACTGCTATCCCTATCACTATGCCAGACTTCACTGTTAACTAGTGCTACCTATTTCCAAGGCCATCACGTTGAGGCGGAATAGGGTTTTTGTCAGTAAGGGTTTGCTGACCCTGACGCGAGCAGCCAGCTATGAGTCACTGGTTGCTGTCAACTTATGCAGTACTGCATTTTGACCCCACTCTATAAACTATGTCACGTGTTCAAGAGAGTTTTGATACACTGGATTCCATCTCATTACAATATTCTTTGCAGTCAGGAGATGGTGGAAAGCTACCTTAACCTGATATAGATATAACTTATAAAGAGACCAAGAGATGTGCCAGAAACAAGCATGTTTGGAATCAGTCATCAGCTGATGCAACTGGGATACCTTTGGCATCCATATTGACTGCATATGCATCAATCACCACCGATTTACGCACAACAAAGTGCTCATCACAGATTCACCAGCAGAAGCCAACCTACTCGATGGTGAGGGCATGAAAGCCGGACTGGAGGTCATAGCCTCGAAGACCAAAATGATGCGCAATCGTTTCACCAATTGTGATCCAGTTGTGATTCAGTTGACAGAGTGCAGCTGGAGGATTTCAACGAGATCACCTATCTTGAGCGTCTCCTCAATATGGAGAAAAACCTGGAACCTGAATTGAAGTTGTCGCGCGCGCAGTGCAGTCTTCTCATCCATCAACACGATGCTGGACGGTTGCCAAGACCAGAACCTCAGAGCTTCTCTCTTCAACTCTACTGCGCCTGCTGCCTGCTATATGGTGCTGAAACATGGACACTAACAAAATCAATGGACAAATAATTTAGAGTGACCCAGACCGCCCTTCAGACCTCCACAACAGGACAAAACCGACATGAACTACGTTGTTGTTCTGCCCTTTTCTTATTGAATCTGAAAGCCCGATGATCCCGACTTTAGGTTCAGTCATAAACTCTTCCAACTCTGCTGTCTTTAATCCAAGGTCAGCAACATTCAAAATCAATATTTCAGTCGTTCATCTAATTCGTGATCTTATCAATTTGCCGTGTTGGATTCCGTTGAGACTATATGTATTTAGATTGTAAGGTTTTTATTTTCCGCTTCAATGGCGCCTTTTGCATTTACATGTGTCATTAATGAGATTTTGTGCAAAATGCAACCAGAGCAAAAAAACAATGAACTGCGTATCTAAATATATTTGTACATGTTATTTACAAAAATATACACGCAGACATACATCCACACACACGTACACACACACACGTACACACACACATCCACACAAACACCACAGTTCCAGGCAACACGGATGCATCCCTGTCTTCTTCTTCTTCTTCTGCGTACACAGTCAGACAGTAACCATTATTTTTTCGAAAAAAGCGGCGGTCATCCTGAGACTCTCGCCACTACCATAAAGCTTGTCTTGCAGTTCCACTGGCAATGGCCACATCTGCTCTCTCTGATCCCCGTATGTCGGGCAGTTCTGCAGCAGATGTTCAGTGGTCATTTTACCAGTACCGCACGGGCATTCGTCGGTACACCCTATCTTCAATTTGTTGAATAGGTGGTACCTCAGTCTGTTGTGGCCAGTGCGAAGTCTGAAGACAACGACCTGCTCTCTTCGGTTCAACTGGTAATAGGCATCGTTTTTGGTGTAATCAGTATGTTCGGTTTCCCATTTGGTCATGTACCTGGCTTTGATAAGCCGTTTTGACTCTTCGTACGTCATACTGGTATCTGTTTGTGGTAGCCTTGCACCTTCTTTTGCCAGTCTGTCTGCCTCCTCGTTGCCTTGGATGTTGCAGTGTGACGGGACCCACTGTACCACTACCCTTTTTGGTGCGGACAGCTGGCACAGTTTGCAGAGTGCTGCTCTTAAGTCATTAAGCTCAGTGTTTTTCTGGCTTTTTAGCGCTGTGACTACGGCGAGAGCATCTGTCAGCAAGACTATATGGCTCTCATTTTCACTGTGTGTTGCCATTTCTTCCACTGCCGCCCTCAGTGCCTCTGCCTCCGCTCTGAAATTGCTTGTGTACTTACCAGTAGCGAATGACAGTGTTATTTTTCTGCCATTTGGTAGGTTCAGGAATGCTCCTGCCCCTCCGTTCTGTGTAGTGTTTGTTACAGAACCGTCGGTGTATGCATGGGTCCAGTCCATGCTTGGGTAGCTTTTCGTTATGAAGCTTAGGGTAGTGTCTCTCCTTTCTTTTTCAGTCTGGCAGTTTTTGTTTGCAATACCTGGTATATTTTCTACCACCTCTTGAAATATATCCTGCCTCCAAGTAGGTTTTCGTACAGTAGTGATGGGTTTTGGTGTTGTTAGTGCGTTTATGGGATCTTCGTGCATCTTTGCTTTGGCTATTTCTGCAAAGTTTCTCCGCTTTAGTTTCCCAGTTCCCAAATTGTTAAGTCTCTGGTACATTGGGTGGTCCGTCAGTCTTCGGAGTTTCTCTGACTGCAGCTGGGCTCTGCAGTCTCTTCTGTCGGTCATGGATTGCAGTTTTGTAATCTTTTCAAGTTCTACAATTGGCGTTGACTTCATGCCACCTGTTATAATTCTCATGGCTTGGTTTTGAAGTTTGTTAACTTTATCGAAGTTCGCCTTCGCTGCTGTTGTCCATGCATCCCTGTCTAAAACATGTATCTTCATCCATCCATCGCCTTAGCATACGCCTGCACACAAATTGCCATACATTACCGACTCTCCCACACACATGGGTACCCATGCATACACATTTGTCCGCATGTATAAGCATACACACTATTTACATAAATATTTTCATCCTAGTACCCGTGTGTTCACTTACACACGCCATACATTCTCGTTCACACTCACTCGTACAAAAATCCATATATATCTATCCTTTGCTCACAGGCAGTCCGTAGGTTCTGCCCAGAATACTCACAGATCGTGAAACATCTGGGCAAAGAACCTACCCATTCCAATAAACAAAGATAGAAAATTGCCTGTGTTAAAGGTGTGCCCGTGGTAGAGAGCTCTACACCGACAGGTCCATACTAAGTATCTGAACTCTGCCAGTATTGTTATGAGTTTGTTTTGTGTGTCTCTATCTGTCCATGGAAGTGTATGAAGCATTATGGCCTAAACATGTCTTCTTAGTGTGCAGTTGACATCCCCAGCAAGTATCATGTTTTGATTTTTAAAATGTTGTTCAATGGTTTTTATTAAATTTTCATAAAGGGTTGTTTGTTGTACTGTTTTTGCTGGGGTATAAATGTTAATTAGAGTGTGTTTGTCTGTACTGTCGTGTGTATTGTGTACCTGTACTATCTGTATCCTGCCCTCTGTATCCCTGTGACTATGTGAAACTATCCATTCGTCAGATGTTTGCAGATTGGCTAGGCCTGCGTGTTGTCCTAAACTTAAACCAACTATTTTTTAAGCCTAGTGTTGTTGTGATTTGTTTTGTATGTATAACTTCGTGTATGTGTGTTTCTTGTAAAAAAAGGAAATCAGGTTTATATTTCTTTATTATGTTCACTACGTGTTGTTGTTTCTTTTTTAGTCCGTTAATATTAATAGAAACGATGTGTATGGAGTTTATTGAAGACATTGGACGGATACAAAGTATTGGGTCTGTCGGAGTAGCAGCTTTCTACTTACGCGGGTTAGGTAGGGATGCTGTAATACAGGTGGTTTGGGGGGTACATAGATAAATGAATAACATGGTAAAAAACAACAATTTTATAGATTTACACACTGGTCGCACACGTGGGTGGGCGAGCCCAGTCAACATGAAATAATCATAATAATAATAATAGTACATGATAAACGACATCCGCGTGGTACGGGTACATTATATAAGGGGGGACAACGCAATACATTAACTAACATTCTCGGGGTATCCGAGTATATATCCCCTAGGGGCACAACACATATTTATAAAGCGCACGACTGCATTTAAACAAGTACACATTTACACTCTATACGCACATAAAAGGTTCTTTTATTCTTGTTCTTTCGGAAATCTTCCAGAAGTCCTCGAAAACAAAGTCAATTGTCCTCATTGAATAGATGGACAAGGACGTGGGTATCACTTCTGTAGTTGAATCGCTACTTAGTCCTTGCCCAGCTCCAGCTCTTCCATCATGGTCGTTCAGAGCAGATGGACCGGCTCGCCCTCGTCCGAGCTAATGTCCTCCACACCCACTGGCCCGACTAGGATGCTTGCCATCTCATGGTACTTGAGGCTGGCTGACAGCTCTCCAGTGACAGTGATTTTCAGTGTACCCTTGCGGAAGACACTGCAATCATCCATAAAGCTGTCTGGGCTTTCTAAGTCAACGATCTCCTCCAGCACGTTCATCTTTATACAATTAAACACTGCGAAACTCACACAGGAACGGGAAAAAAAACACAGTCCGAACAACACTTGAGAAGCCAACACCAGACCGGAGCAGCTCGCCGAAGCGTTCCGTTATTGGTTTCGTTGTAACCGAAGTTACGCTGCTGGCATGCTAGACGAGCATCCTGATCAGTTTGGCTGTTGTTGCGCTTGGCGGAGCCTAACCCATTTCCATCAGGCAAACTCACTTAACTTGAATCTTCAGTGACCACTTGCCGGACAGTGCCACGCTTTCGACATTGCGCCGACAACAATGTAGCAGAATAAGCCAGATTTGCGGAACGTTCACGCGGTACAGGCAGTCAAATATTCCTCACAAGATCTTGTCGTTCCCTGTCTGGTCGAAGAAGTGTGGATTAACACTACACATCCACAATTGTACGACAGTTACGAAAACATGAATATCATGAATGCCTCGTATGAACTCTGAAGAAACAGTAAACGGTCATTACTAGAAATGTCGGAAAGAAGAAGATATTGCGGCTATTAATTTAATATTTAATACCAAATTACAGGTGTTAAATGCAGATTTTGCTTCAAATTACTGCTGTAAAAAAATATTTAGATACATGCTATGGATATTAAAAAATGTGTTTATTACAACTTTTTATTTGTGAAGTAAATAAGTATTTGCAAATAAGGATGCTGTTACTGTTATAAAATACAAATTGTGTAATTTACGATAAAAGTACTACTGTAGCACACATTGATGTCGGGAATGACGTGTTAGAGACTTTATTGTACAATGCCTCCGTTTTTATGTGGTAGTGTGGCCAGCTCACTTCCTCGCTACTGGAAATTCATAAGTAAACTGGGTACCAATTTACAGATGGATTGACTGGAGTATATCGATAACATGAATAGAATCCGGAGCCTTTGTCATGAGAAGCGAGCGCTCAGCCACACTGCTGCTCAGACGCTCAATACACATGTTACGTGAATTAAATACATAGTGTGTTACAAATTACATGTGTTCAGTAACAATGTTGATATAAATGGAAGGTGTTCAGTAAAAATGGTGATATAAATGGAAGGTGTTCAGTAAAAATGTTGATATAAATGACATGTGTTCAGTAAAAATATTGATATAAATGGAATGTGTTCAGTAAAAATGTTTGTATAAATGGCGTGTGTTCAGTAAAACTATTTGTATAAATGGAATGTCTTCAGTAAAATTGTTTGTATAAATGGCGTGTTTTCAGTAAAATTGTTTGTAAGTGGCGTGTGTTCAGTAAAATTGTTTGTAAATGGCGTGTGTTCAGTAAGATTGTTTGTAAATGCCGTGGGTTCAGTAAAATTGTTTGTATAAATGGAATATGTTCAGTAAAATTATTTGTATAAATGGAATAAGTTCAGTTAAATTGTTTGTAAATGCCGTGGGTTCAGTAAAATTATTTGTATAAATGGAATGTGTTCAGTAAAATTGTTTGTGAATGGCGTGTGTTCAGTAAATTTGTTTGTAAATGGCGTGTGTTCAGTAAAATTGTTTGTAAATGCCGTGGGTTCAGTAAAATTGTTTGTATAAATGGACTGTGTTCAGTAAAAGTGTTTGTATAAATGGAATGTGTTCAGTAAAATTGTTTGTATAAATGGAATAAGTTCAGTAAAATTGTTTGTAAATGCCGTGGGTTCAGTAAAATTGTTTGTATAAATGGAATGTGTTCAGTAAAATTGTTTGTGAATGGTGTGTGTTCAGTAAATTTGTTTGTAAATGGCGTGTATTCAGTAAAACTTTTTGTAAATGCCGTGGGTTCAGTAAAATTGTTTGTATAAATGGAATGTGTTCAGTAAAATTGTTTGTATAAATGGAATGTGTTCAGTAAAATTGTTTGTAAATGCCGTGGGTTCAGTAAAATTGTTTGTATAAATGGACGTGTTCAGTAAAATTGTTTGTATAAATGGAATAAGTTCAGTAAAATTGTTTGTAAATGACGTGGGTTCAGTAAAATTGTTTGTATAAATGGAATGTGTTCAGTAAAATTGTTTGTGAATGGCGTGTGTTCAGTAAATTTGTTTGTAAATGGCGTATGTTCAGTAAAATTGTTTGTAAATGGCGTGTGCAGTACAATGTTTTTTTGTAAACGACTATTGACTGAAAACTCACAGCGGACATGCTCTATTTTAGTAGTTGAACATCTTGTTTTTTGTTGTGTAATCTTCATTGTATTGTTTTTGATTGTTCTTTGTCCTTGACAAAAGTATGTTCGTTTTACTTTTCTTCTGGTGTTGCCACAGTTAATACGTACAATTGTTTTTGTCTTGACGGAAACTACGTTCTGGAAAGAATATGATACATAATGATAAAGATAAGGTACATGTTTGTATTTCTGCAGCCAATGCATGAGTGATGCATTGGTACACATAGTTGTTACTGGCAAATGCGTAAGATTGTCAGTGAGTGTGAGTTAGTGAGTGAGTGAGTGAGGAATAATCATGATAGAGAATTATGTCTTCCGAAAATACTTAACAAGACTGAATCTGCACGCATAAAAGCTGTATTTACATTGGACTTAGATTTCAGATTATTTGTTTAAGCTACATATTCGGTCTGTTATCCATTAGCACAGAGACAGTATTCGTGTCAGCCAACAACGTAATCAATAGATGCGGGAATAATACAACTATTATTGGTATGGTGTATATTGCAAGTGAATATTTTGTGCACGAATGTTAGATAGTGTGTAATATAGTTAAAACAGATTTGATATAAAGATACTTAACATTTATTTGTATATAATCATGTTGTGTAGACACGCAATGGCTGCAGATTGAAGTTGGACCCCCGACACTTATAACTGGAATCATAATCAGGGGTAGAGGCGATACTAAGAGGAAGCACTGGGTTCAGAGGTTTAGAATTGCATATAGCAACGACACGAGACTCTGGTATAGTTACAAGGATGCACACCACCTGGACCCGAAGGTAAGCGGACACATGTAGGTGAGTAAATATGGAAGAAGTTCATTCATAGCCATAGTCTAATAGCAGACCTTTGTGCAGGAACTATCAAGTATATGTATATCAGCATTTACGTTTTCAGAAATATGTATCATCCCCTTAAATATTCATATTCGTCTAGATATATTTAGCTCTACGATATCGAAGTGCTACAGGAGCGTTGCACAATCTGTGGCAGATATCTGCTGCCAAGTTTTTTTCAACGGACAAGTGTGTCCAGTAATGGCCAACTAGTTATGGAAATCACAATTAGGATCGAATCGTTTTCTACCTTAAATATCAATGTCAAAGCACGATAATGATCAGTCTGTCAAGGATTTTGAATCCTGGATAATGTTTACGGTTGACAATGGTGTTTGTGTATTCCTTTTACCCGATCACTAGAAAAGCAAAGTTATCTTAATAATTGATGTCTTCTTGTTTGTGTCTATAAAACATGGTTCACACTAGTATAACAGGTGCGTTACTATAACTAGTGCTTTTTCTGGGATATGCCGTATCTCCGATTTTTTTTAAACACAACAAATTTTATGTTTTAACAATTGTGTAAATTTTGGTTCTAATGTTTGTAATTCCTGATATCAATCTGTGTAGCGTGACTTGAACATCAATTATGTACCCATGTTTTGCATCACAATTGCACTCTTCCAACATCCACCAATCCACCCATCTCTTCTCTCTCAATTCCTCCTCTTTCCCATTACAAACCGCCTATTTCTTACGCCCGTCCACAGCCCCTAGCCTATCTCTTCCCCAACCTCTTCAAATCGCCTCCCAGCCCTAATCTCAACTAGTATATTATTGTTTCAGGTTCCTAACTGTGAAAGTGTCCCATTTTGTAGTCTATCGCTCCAAGCGTTGAGTTAACACAAATTCAGTTACAATCCATCACTTTCAACTCACCTCACCTGCTCACCACCTCCTCCCACCACTACCTTATCCACTCCTCTCAATCCACCGATCATTTCTCCCTATTTCAACACTTATAAGCTTCTATTAAATTAAGAGCTGTTTTCTTTTCTCCAGGAACAACATTTCATAATTGTTTCTCATAGGGCCTAGCGTTTGTGGTGCGTCGCGCCACCGTGACCCTCTTACGATGAGATCACGTGATCCTTATCAGAATATAAAATGCATCCCCCCCCCCCCCCCCCCCACCCGAACGGTGGTAAAACAGATGGGAATTTCAGAATTAACATAAATATATAAGGACACATTAAACCCTTTGACAAGGATCTTGTCTTTTGTGCCAGAGGCTGCCGTAATTCCAGGTCCTTCTTCTTCTTCTTCTTCTTCGTCTTCTTCTTCTTCTTCTTCGTACGCTGGTTACAGCGATATACGTTGCACTGTTTTATTTTGTTAAGCCTGTGGCTCAGTGCATCCGATTTCAACAGGCGTTTATGTAGGGATGCCCTCCTTAGCTTTTAGCTGTCCCAGCCTATCTGCAAGACAGCAGTTGTTTTTGGTCAGAGTTGTCTCTCTTAGGGAAGTTGTCTTGCAGGACTATCGAGTCTTCCCCACTCGTGTCTATAGGGTGTGTCAATGATATGATATGATGGACAATGTACTAGTTTGTACTATCCCGGAAGAGATGCAGTCCAGTGTGATTGTGTCTCAGGATCGTCACGTCCTGCCAGAAACGTAGCATATGCATGTGAGTGGGGTATCTCTTTGCTCCCTTTATTTTCTCGGCTCATCTGCAGTGATGTCACGCCTAGCATTCCCCGCCACCTGGGAGGTTGTCACAATTGGACAGAGGTGTAATGTCCGCTGGCCTGTATCTCTTCTGCGTTCATTGGGATGACTGATAGCAGACAGAGATAAAGAGCGAGACAGGAGTGCATTTAACCAGGGGACAAGCCTAGTCATGGCACGGAGATGTTGTTCGCCTGGTGTGCGGACATATCTCATGATCAAGCGTTGAGTCTCAACAGTTCGCAGTGAGGTGGCTGCTCTACTGCTTACGACACCCCGACCGAGAACTAAGTCTTCTAATAGTGGTTTCACACCTCATCGCCGTATGGGGTGAATATCGAGCAGCTTCCCGCCCGCTTTGATCGCAGGACGGCAGAGACCTCTTTCTGCGGCTCGACCGGGTCGGGCTGAGACGCAAGCCCCGGGTCCCAACCATATCATAGCCTCCCATCGTAGTGGTGCTGAGATTTAGGGCGGGATTCCGGCTTAGAGGCGTTCGGCCGTAATCCCTCACATGGTAGCCTAGCGCCATTTGCTTATCAGCCTAGCACGTGGACCAAATGTCTGCGACTCCTCTCGAATTGAGCGGGATTACCGTAGCAACGCCCTGTCATTAGTAGGGTAAAACTGATCTGTCTTACGAGGGTTTAATACCAGCACCCGTTCATTATTAGACCCAACGAATCAATAGAGGGCTTTTTAGTCAGTCAGGGACCAAGTGTCTGAAACCTGCGATTCTTCTTGGGTTAAGCAGGATTACGGTAGCAACGCTCTTTCATTAAGAGGGTAAAATTGACCTGTCTTCCATGGGTCTAATTCCAGCACACGTTCCCTATTAGACCCAACGAAAGTGTTCTCAGTCTGTCAGTCATTTTACAGTGTTGGCGTGTTGAGTAAAATTAAGCCGCAGGCTCCACTCCTGGGGGTGCCCTTCCGTCAATTCCTTAATTCCAGGTCCAATAACGTATATTGCAATAGAGAAAAAACTCGCCTGATTTTGATTTTCAGTACGAAATGACTGACGACGAAACAGCCTTTTACTAGTTCGAAATAGTAGACGAAATACATCTCCGTCTTCCGCTTGGCTTGAGCTGCTGTTGATTTCTCAACAGATTTGTATCGTGTCCATCTTGAACAGAGTAATTAAATGATTATGAACACCTGAGTGGTTCTAGAAACAAAAATAATAGGACCAATGTTTCCATTCATGTATATCGCAAGAGACGACTAAAGACAGTTGTGTATGAGGCTGGCAACATCATGTAAAAACCATTGCTAGTGAAATCGCACTGCAAACAAATAACCAGATTCAAGTTCCCCTAAAAGTTGGAAAGGGTAAACCAAATGTAGTTCTGGACCTTTACTGGAGTGACAGAAACACGAAGAAGAAGGAGAAGGAGTTGGACACGGCGTTTAACAGATATTATCGACATGAGAGCTACGAAAGTCAGATTATTCACTTGTAGACATGGGACACAGAAATAAACGTAACTATTTAACTTATTGGTACAAATATTCTTATAGCGGATTAAGATCACGACAATGTTCTATAATTATTATTTATATTATTATAAGTATGAAGAAAGCTTAAACAAGTAAATAGTTGTAAACAACACCAATCTCGATCTTAATTAATTAAAAACAGAACACGACAAAAGACAACAGTTAATTGCATAACTATATAATAGTTGTTTTGCTATTTAGAGTTAAGGATAAATTGAAATTTGCGAAAACTCAATCGAAGAGGTAATACATGGCAGGCAGGAAAAATAATTAAATAAATGCTGATATTATGTCAATCACTGGTGGACATAAAATTGGAAATATACAAAGACTTTGGTTTTTAATGGTGTGTAATAAAATAGAAGGCAAGTACCTAATAGAGCAGAAAAATATTGTCTAACCAAACGATGTAACATCTGAACTTATATGAACATGATATTCGAGATACAAAAGTGAAACATAAGCTTTTTCAGCAACTGTCAGAAAAACGGGAAAGCACAGCTAAATATAACAATTGTGAACGAGTATATCGTGTACATTCGATCATAATTATTCGATAGTCAATAGAAGATGTTATTATATTTAACTATAATAATACCGCATGACGAAATAAACAAAAAAGAAAACGGTTGAAAACAATGAAAATTTATTTTGCCAAACAATTTCTTATGAATGACAAAGTTATGTGTGGAGCACGAAGCCGTAAACAACAGCTATATAATACTAAATCCGGCACTCAAAGCTAAGATCAGTTAGCAAGAAAGCCGAAGTTCAGCTCATTTCAGCCCGTAACCCATCAGGTCGTTAGGGCACACTTGAAGACACTCTCGCAATCCCACGCCATCTCTCTCTGTCCGCTGCCGTCAATCGTGCCTCATCGAGCCAAAGGTTTGACCACTCAGTGATGTTATCTGCCCATCTCTTCTTCAGACGTCCCTGTCCTCTCTTTCCTGGTACGGTACCGTGCAGTATTGAATTTGTAATTCCGTTAGACTTCGTGATTTGCCATACCAAGACATATTTCGCCTTTTGATAGATGTGAACAGATAATCAAAAGGCCCAATTGCGTTTTCCACTCTTCGTCGTATTTCTACGTTCGTGACACGATCCTTATATGTAACATTTAAGAGTCTTTTAAAGCACATCATTTCTACTGCATGTATTCTGCACTGGATATTCGCAGTAATGGTCCGAGTCTCACAGGTATACACAAATATTTAGAGCACCAATGAGCGCATTAGTCTCACTTTTATGCTCAGGGCGAGCTGCTTATCCTGCCATTTGGGCTTCAAACGCGTAAGCGCCGCTGTTGTCTGTGTATTCTGGAAAATATCTCAGTCTGCGAGCCCTTGTCACTGATCAGTGATCCCAGATACTTGAACTGGTGTACAACTTCGAGTTTCTTACCATTTGCTTTTATCACAGATGTAAACCCTTCCGTGCCATTAGTCTTCAGCTTTGTTTTCTCTGCATCGATCTCCATGCTATAGCTCTGCCTCTGCGCCGCTCTGTCCAATCTACTAATCAGCTCCTGGAGTTCCGTTTCCGTGCCTGCCAGACCATCTATATCATCTGCAAATCATAGGTTTGTAATCGTCTTATCACCTATTCTGACCGTACCAACATGTCCCTCCAGAGCCGCCTCCATTATTCTTTCCAAGAATATATTTACAAAGTAAATCAGTATCACTATGAGTATATTCCAATAAAATCAAAGGAAATATACGAGAACAATATTAAGGATTGGCAAAAGGCAAGAAAACACATCACATTATAATGACGTAATAAACAGATCCCATGTGGTGCATCAAGATTCATCAACTGTAAGGAAAACATTCAACGGAGCTTGGCATACAATATGGAGGAGGAAAATGTAACATCATTTCAATTCTTTAAAGTAGGGTAATGAGACAGGGACCGATTGAGGGGAGAATGAAATGATCAAGAACAGGTATAATACAAAAATGGACCCTGTAACTATATCTCATCAATCCATGTATTTAAACATTCTCAAGAAATTTGAAAATAGCGAATAAAAGACAAGACGGTTTCAAAAATAAACTTATTCCCAGTTTGAACTTCAGGAAACCGATTTTATAAACTCTTTTATTCTTGGATCATATATCGGGTATTGCTTCCAGAGTTTTCTTTGAAGCTCAGAAGGATACTCAACACTGAACAGGTTGTAGACATGTGTTGATGGCATGGAAAACATCAAATAACTTGTAAGATGCAGATGCGCATAGTAGAAACTATTGAGCGTGTCAACCTAGTCTACAGTGAGCTGGCCTGCTAAGACGGATGACAGCGCTACAGGGTTCGAAATCACAGACGCGCAGAAAACATCTGGGCGTAGTTCGTTCCTGGTACAACTGCTCCTCCATCGACCGAGCTGTAAATGGGTACCTGACATATGAGTATAAACAGCAAGGAAGGGAACTGGCCACACCACCTCACATACGCTGCGGCTTAGTACATAAACATTATTATCCCCGACGGCAACTGTTGCCATAGGACTGACCTTTACCTTTATAGTAGAAACTGAACTAGCTCCACAGAAGCGTGTTGTTGTTGTTGTTGTTTGCGAATGCCCATAATGAGTAGAATACTTTTTTGTGCGTCCTGAAAAGGACGTTAAGAGGCAGGTTGCAGTAGCTTTCCTCACATCCCGAGCGTGCTGATGAAGGTAGACAGGGGTCCTCCAATCGGTTGTGCTATGCTTGGCTTTATCTGCGTGTCACTCGCTACTATGGGGATCACGCGACCCCTCACCTCGTTAGCCAGACTGTCATGAAAACAGCACTACTAAGAAGGACTACTAATGTAGTCTAATACTGGTGTTGTTCACACTAGTTTCCTGACGTCATCGTTGTCAAACACAACACTTGTAATTCTGCTTCGTATTTCCCAATTTGTAACTCGATCTTTGTAGGTTATGGTTAGAAGTCTTCAGAAACATCTTATCTCCAAAGCCTGCATCCTCCGCTGCAGGTCAGCTGTAATTTCCCAATTTGTAACTCGATCTTTGTAGGTTACGGTTAGAAGTCTTCAGAAACATCTTATCTCCAAAGCCTGCATCCTCCGCTGCAGGTCAGCTGTAATTTCCCAATTTGTAACTCGATCTTTGTAGGTTACGGTTAGAAGTCTTCAGAAACATCTTATCTCCAAGGCCTGCATCCTCCGCTGCAGGTCAGCTCTAATTTTCCAATTTGTAACTCGATCTTTGTAGGTTACGGCTAGAAGTCTTCAGAAACATCGTATCTCCAAGGCCTGCATCCTCTGCTGCAGGTCAGCTCTAATTTCCCATGTCTCAAAAGCATAGAAAAATGTTGACAGGCATTAATCTGATTTGATTTTCGTGCATAGCTAACCGTTTATCTTGCCAGAATATTGTTAAGCCGTACAATCGTCGCTATTGTCTGTGCTATTCTGGTCAACACCTATATTTTGATCCTTCATCACTGACAATCGAACCCAGATATTTAAAATGGTCGACCACTTCGAGTTCCTGGCCATTAGCTTTTATCCTTCTGTATAAGCTCTGGCGTCGTTGGTCTTTAATTTTGTCTTTCCATCGTTTTCACCATACCATAGTCAAGAGCTGTTTCATCGAGCCTTCTGACCCAATTCTGTTCTACTTCTGTGCCCGCCAACCTATCGATGTCATCTGCAAAACGAAGGTTAGTAATCGTTCGTTCGTAACGGTATAACCATCGATTTTGTCCATAAGTCCTGCCAGTTTTCCGTAGCTCATATGTTGTTGCAGATGTTTGTCACGCCATCCACCACTACTTCCCTACCTGCTTGTAAGAGCTCTGCTGGTATATTGTCCACGCGGCCGCCTTCCCTCTTCTCAATTGTCTTTACCGCTGCAGCTACCTCCTCTTTCGTTATCAATTTATATTTGGTCTTGGAGGGATTGTTTTCTCAGGTTCATTCCGTCTCTCACAACTGTTTAAACTCGGAACAGTACTCTGTCCATCGGGCCAGTACGTCATTGTCCTCATTAAGGCACTTGTCGCTTGTATTCTGGATCATAAAGTTCCTGCCTTGTCTTGGTGTTACCAGTTCTTTGACCACCTTGCATGCTCCTTTAGCGTCATTTCTGTCTACTCTCTCTTCGATGTTTGTACATTGCTCACATATCCACGCTTCTTTTGCCTCTCTCATATTTTGTTGTATTGCTTTTTTGACCTCTTTATATCTACCGACCTAAACAGATGGATGTTTTTTGGTATTTCAATGACCTTCTATCACAAAGGTCTAGAATTTCTTTGGCCACCCACGAATTGATTTTTGTTTGGTGGCACCCCAGGATCTCTGTTGTTGAATCCATGAGTGCTGAGTTAAGATAATCAGTTACTGTATCGGTATTCAATCCCTCTTTGAGAGCCATCAGTGGAGCAAATCTCCCTTCTACCCGCGATTGGAAAACATTGATGATTGTTGGGTCTTTTAGTTTGTCCAGATCAAACTGTAGTCTAGTCACTTCTTTCTTTGCGACTCTCTTCAATCGCAGACGCAAAGTCATTATAACAAGATCGTGGTCGCTTCCTATATCCGCTCCGGGAAAATGTCTCGTTTTTTCGGTGATGAGGCTAGATTTCAACCTTTTCAGTATATAAGCAATTTGGCTGTGTACTTTATTGTTTTGGTTATGTCATGTCCAAAGTCTAGACGGCTTGTTATATCCAAACGTATTTGCCACAAACAGCTTATTGCATCGTGCAAATTCTAGGAGTCTGAGGCCCCTGTCATTAGTTTCGTTGTTTTCGTATGGGATACATGTTCCTCTCCAGTCATGGTCTGCATCTTCTCCAATTTGTGCGTTCCAATCCCCCTGAACTACCACGATGTCATTTTTATGGCGTGTCGGTTATCAGACTCTGAAGTTGATCATAGAATGCCTCTATTTCACAATCTTCATAGTCTGCAGTGGGTTTGTAGTGCTGTATTGTCGTAATATTAAACGGTGCTGCCTTTAGCCTTAACGTGATAAATCGGCTAGATATTGGACAACAACCCAATATGCATATGTGTCATTACAAGGAACCCCACTCCATGTAAGTGTTTGTCCTCCCTGCCACTGAAGTAAAACTTGTGGCCCTCCCACGTGGTAAATTCACCAAAGTTTGTATGTCTCATCGGTAGTTGTTCATCTGGTGTGTTAGCTGTTCATTGATTTGACCACATAGGTTCAGTATTCTGTCACTCCATGTTTCTATTATGAGCTTGTCCTTCCTCAGCGTTATGGTTCCACCAGTAGCACACTTATCACATCCACCCTGGTGCGGCAGGTGCGGTCATTTTTAACCCAGGCTGCGACCGATCCGGTTTCGCTGATTTTGGTTGTGTCTTCATGGGTGAATGTTGGGCGGTTGTCTCTTGGCGGAGCCTATCTCCTCTCCAATCCGGTGCGCGTCAACATCTGCATCTGACCTGAAGTAGCCCGTCTCCCCAGGCGAGCCATTGTCTCGTTTGACTACAGCCTATCGGCTATAATGTCCAAGTGACTTGACCTCTAAGTACTTGTGTGTTCACTTTATCGGCAGGCTATTCATTTCACTTTTCGCCCCTCCGAAGAAAAGCTACGCGACCCCGATATCGCTGGGTTGCGATGAAGGTCGAAAACACACAATCACACACGTTGTGAACGTACTTCATTTATAATGCACTTGTCTCTTTTACGATTATGATTTCAAGATGATGGATGTGTTTTTTTTTTTAAATAATAGTAATCAAACTTACCCACGAAAGCACTATAAACAGAATCATTCATCGTGTAGAGTTTTGAAATAATCGGTAACCGGTCACAAGATCAGTAAAATGACCGTTTGGACATGAGGGCTGAGCAGGCCTAACAAACTGCTATCGTAAAAATGGTTTACCGTCCCCACTGCCTTGTGAGATCATGTTCACGGGAAGGCTTCGTATGTAAACCCTGAGGAAAAATCCTGAGCTGGTGTACCTAAGGCAGTCTAGTGGTGGTTCCATCGATAATCTGCCAACTCCTGCGACGTCACTGATTCCAGGCTGTATCTCATAATGTCACTCCCGTGGAGAGCGGAACCTGGAGCACGTGCAACAGCTTGTTATCCATAGAAAGATGTCCAAACTTATAACCTGGAGAGGCCTTCCACTTTCACTCTCAGATGTCAATACAGCACGTGCATCAGCAGTTACTATGGTGTGTTGCAAATGTCCGTATCATGCTAACTGGACTGTCCGATAACCTGCATGATAACCTGCGATACCAGAAAAACACGAGTAAATAAGGACGAACTGAAAATATTGAATCTGGACATTGTAGCGCTTCTAGAAACTTGGTTAACGGGGATTGGGATCAATAAGTAAGAAATCTTTTATATTCCACAGGCGAGGAAAATACCCCAACGAAAAGCGAGAACATTGTGTAGGCTTTTCGGGAAAAAAATGTCTCTAATACATATGGTTGAACCAGGCGAAAATAGTTCATAGCCCCTGCTTAAATTCGTCTCCATACCACAGAAGGTCTCGTCACTCTTGTCAGTGTCTATACACCTACCTTGTGCTCCACACCTGAAGCCAAGGATACGTTGTATGAGGAGTTATCAGCAGGTATCCCGTGGCAATGCATACCAAGCATTCACCACTGTGACTAAAAAAATATTTCCTAATATCTAATCTGGACCTCTTTTTAATTAATTTGTAGCTATGCCCTCTTATTCTTGCGGGTCGCTGTATTAAAAAAAAACTTCTCATAGTCTAATTTATCCATTCCTCTGATCATCTTATGAACCTGTATTAAGTCACCTCGAATTCTTCTCTCTTCTACACAACGTAGGCCGGTTTTCCTGAGTCTTTCCTCATAAGTGTAATTCTGGAATCCCACTATCAGCTTTGTCGCTCTTTTTTGTATTCTTTCCAGAATGTTTATATCCCCTCTACAATAAGGACTCCACACCTGTACACAGTGTTCCAATCTAGGTCTAACTAATGCTTCATTCAATTTGATTATAACTTTCTTGCGCCCATGTTTAATATTTCACTTTATCAAACCTAACATTGCATTTGCCTTTTTTACTGTTACCTGAACTTGCTCACTCTATTATAACCCCTAGGTCCTTTCCTTATCTATCTTTATTGTTCTCTCCCATTCTGTAATTATGTTCCATATTGGATCTACTCATGTGGATGACTGTGCATTTATCTACATTAAACTCCATTTGCCAGCTTACAGACCACTCTCGAATTGTATATAAATCCGACCTCAATATATCCACTTCTGCTTTAGATGAGACACTACTGCATAGTTTTGTGTCATCAGCAAATTTTGCAATTATGGATCCCATATCAATGTCCAAATCGTTTATATATATCAAGAACAAAATTGGTCCCAAAACCGAGCCCTGTGGCACTCCATTTTTCACTTCACACCACTCAGAGTACTGCATATTTATGCCCACCCTCGGCCTTCTTTCCGTTAATAAATTTTCAATCCATTTGGCAACTTCCCCATCTATTCCATGTGATTTTAACTTTCGAAATAATCTTTTATGAGGTACTCTATCAAAGGCCTGTGCAAAATCTAGATAAATAACGTCCACTGGCTTCACTTTATCTATCATTTTAGTAACCTTCTCCATGAATTTTAATAGATTTGTTAAGCATTATTTCCCTCAAGTAAACCAATCCTGACTATTTCTGATTAGATTTGACTCTAACAATTTATAGACTTTGCTTGTTAAACTCACTGGGCTATAATTCGCTGGATCTGATATTTTGCCCTTTTTGAAAAAGGGGATCACTCCTGCATCTTTCTAATCCCTTGGAACAATCCCTTTTGAAAGTGATTGAGAACATAATATAGCCAATAGAGCGGAGTGGGAGTGCGTGAAAGAGCAAAGCATTGTGTGGGTTTTATAATACACCCGGGAAAGGCAAAACTCATCACAGATATAGAGTGTGTATAAAACAGAATTATAAGGCTACAATTTACAAAACAGAGGAAAACAACAACTGCCATCCAAGTGTATGCCCCGTGTAGGGACAGCTACAGTAAGAGAGATTAAAGGGAGTTCTTCGAATAACTTCCTGATGCCTTAAATATGGTGAATAATAAGAACGAGTTGATAGTGATGGGCGATTTCAACGGTAAAGTGGGGAAAAAATCGATACAAGAGACATGTCTTTGTGCGTTTAGTGATTGTACACCAAAACGCAACAGCAATGGCGAAGAGCTGATACTTCTATTTCTTGAATAGGGGCTGATTATAACAAACACTTTTGTCCAACATCAGAAAAGCCATCATCAAAGATGGTATCGATGTAATGATACAGCCATTTCATCCCAAATAGATTACATACGAGTCAGAGAGAGATAAAGAAATTACAGGCTCAAGAGTGTTTCCAAACATCATTATGGACACTGATCATCGTCTTGTTGTACTAACTCAAATACTTACTTTTCAAAGCAAAATGAAGTTGGTAAGACAGATATACGTCACAAATATGGCACAACTTGAGAAGCAAGACATCCGCAAAGACATACAACGTGAAATGAAAGACATATAGATGGCACTGATAGTAACAACTGGCAATGTAACAAATGGCTGGCAGTGGTTCAAATAAGCACTATTGAACACAGTGAACGCAAAATGCGATAGAAAGAAACTCCGACAATGATGGAATCAACAGGTACAGCAAGAAATACAAGCTAAGAAAAAATTATACAAAAGGTGGTTAAAATCGAAGTCACAAGAAAATTACGCAACCTACAGACTCACAAGAACACATTCGAAAACCGTAATCAAGACCACGAAAGCAGACGCATGGAAGAAATACGTCGAACAATCGGAGCTCATGTGTCGCAAGAAACCGAGAGATTTCTTCAAAAGTGTCAGGACGTTGAGAGTTAGAGACGACAGCTTTAACCCCACCACAATTATAAACGACAAACACAAGACGTCGATTTTCGATTCAGAAAAAATTAAGGCACGATGGAGAGAGTATTTCCTAGAACTCCTAAACCCAAATGATACGCGGAGGCACTCCACTCATGCGAGTTTAAACACAGGAAAAACAGAGCCCAAAATATTAGTCCAGGAGATTGAGGAAGTCCTTTAAAAAAGCCCAAATCGTAAAGCTGCAGGTGCAGACAGAATAACTTGCGAGACAATTAAAGCTTGTGGATACCTAGGTGTAAAATGGTTACTTAGAACATTCTCAGCAGCTTGGGAGCAGAGTACCTGCAGACTGGCAAAAAGCTATCATTGTGCCAATCTGGAAAAACAAAGACAACAAAAAATAGTGCGATACCTACCGGGGCATCTACGCCACACAGGAAAACTTTACGCGAAAATCCTGCAGCAGAGAATTCAGCTGATCCTAGAACCACAGCCGAGTGGGACTCAATTTGGTTTCCGACGAGATAGGAGCTGCACAGACGATTTGTTCACCCTGAGACAACTAAGCGAAACAAACATCGAATACGATCGGAAACTCAACGTGACTATCATAGATCAAGAAAATTGTTTCGATAGAGTAGACAGAAATAAACTATGGGACATCCTAGACGACTACGGAGTTCAGGGGCAGCTATTAGAGAATATTAGAGCACTGTACCAGGGGTGTCAAAGTTTAGTAAGAACAACAGATGGTCTGACCGAAACAATGGAGATAACAACCGGGGCGACACAAGGGTGTGTGTTTTCATCACAACTCTTCAACACATTTATGGACAGAAAAACGCTATAGGCCAAATTAGAGCATCTACCAAGAAATGCAGAGAAAGCAAGGACAGAGGCTGATCAGTTAAATAAACTACTTTTTGCAGATGATCAATGTCTACTTTACGAGAGTGAAGATGATCTGCAACAACATCTGATTGCGCTCAACTTTGTATGTAAAAGACACAGTACGAGAATTAAAACAGAAGCCATGCAGATAACCAGATCGCCCTAAAACATGAACTTTATGGTAAAATGGGACTAAGACAAAACCAGTGCAGGAATTCAAGTACTTCGGCAGTGTTTTCACATATGGTTGAGATCAGGGAGGTAGAGAGATTGAGATCAGGGGCCAAAAAGCAAATGCAATTGTATACCAGTTGTCACCATTATTGAAACACCCAAACATAGACATGTCCACAAAAAGAAAGCTGATCATTCATGCCAACTCTCTGCTACCAGTGCCAAACGTGGATTTTAACAAAAACTCTAGAGAGAAAGATCACGACATGTGAGATGAGATGCCTCCAGAAAACAATCAACGTAACTAGGAGAGACAGAATGTGCAATGAAGATGTGAGAAGAATAGTTAAAGCAAGAACCTGCTCTGAATATATGTATGAAGAGGTAATCAAGTGGTTTGGCCACATAATGAGACTGCATCCTGACCAACTACCCCTGTTTTTGCAACCGTGGCAGACCAAGAACTAGTTGAATAGGAAATGTTGCGGATATTCTAAATCGTCTATTTCAGCGACGCTCCTGACTCTAGACAGAAAACTACGGCTCCCCACGCCGCCTCACGACACAAGTGAATAAGACAAGACAAGACACAACAATGAAGGAATCTGCCTTGACTCTAGGTCGGATGGTCGATTGTTTAACCGTGTAAGACTCCAGACCAAAATATCACCATCAGGGAGCTCACCATCAGGGACTTGCATTTTGCTGAAGATGCTTCAATTGTCACCCACAGTCAGCAGGAACTTCAGAGGTTGATAAATTACTTATCCCTGCTGTGTAAAGAATTTGCTTTTACAATAAGTCTCTTGAAAATAAATGTGTGGAGACACCAACCCTTAGTATCGATTTTGTTAACTCGCAGCTGTGTATCAATTCATATATCTGGGGGTCCCTCTTCAACAAGTTCTCTCTAGAACCATAAAATAGACAGTCGCATTGACAAAGCTGCTGCTACATTTTCTGACGTCACAACGCCAATTTAGGAAAAACAAACTCACAATTAAAACTAAGGCCATAGTGCATTGGTCGTCAACAGGCTTCTATATTGTAGCGAAGCGTGTGTAACCTAGGCCAAGCAAGAGTACGTGCGAAACACCTTATATCTACAGTGCACACGATCCATTCTTAGAATTACATGGAGGAAAAAAGGGGACATATCTCCTAAGCATGTACACTCTGCTTAGACAGCAAAGACTACGAAGACTTGGCAATGTTCGCTGCATGAAAGTTGGTCGCATTTTCCAAAGATATAATACACGAATTTAGGCGGATGGCAAGAGAACAGTCCGTCGTTCACAGTTGAGGCTCAAAGATGTGTGTAAGCGTGATATGAAGGCCCTAGACATGAGTCTTATATTCTGGGAAGACAAAGCTACAGACCTATCCAGATGGAGATGAAACCTTTAGGACCAGATGACGCTTAATGAAATTAATCTCTTGCAATACGGAGAAGTGAAACGACATCGCTGCAAGCTGAATGGGGAAAAAAAGATAGGTAGAATGTTCTTTACCAATCCAAGGTCTTATCATCTTATAGTCAGTCCTGACTGGAATGCTTACAATACTCAATCTCTTAGAAATGTAATTGTTTCTTAGGCATACACATTAATTCATTACAATCAATTAATATGAACCCGAGTGACCATCGCATGCAATTGTACACAACTATGCTCAATATTTTGGAGTACCAGTTTTTCCAATTTCGTAAAGAAACAAAAAAGAAAACATGACAAAAAACAATGGTATATTCATAAGTTCATAAATGACCCTTTCCTCTACATCGTAGTTCATTTTGCGTGGATCCCAACCGGTCTCTAGTTGTTAAGATGTTTCACAAAGTGGCCAATGGACGATTGGATTGTCCATGCCCTCTGGAGTCGACCCAGCACAGACTTGTAGGATTTCAGGAATCTGGACTGATGGCATTGGCCATTTTTTTCCTTATCAGAGGGCCAGACATGGTCAGGGTTGTTGGTTTCACTACTTCTGTCCGGCTGCTTTGAAAAACTAATCATAATATTGACGGCAAGGCGATAGTTGATTGGGTCACATTGGATTAGAGCATTCAATGACATAGACATCAAAAATCTGCGGGAAAGCATGATGTTGAGCGTTGTACAGGATGAAATGTAACGTACAAAACAACTACCACACTGCGTAATGAACTCCGATGCACGAATCCATTTCTAATATGGTCAGTGCTACCCGCTAGAGAGATAAAAATATGATGAAGGAATGACTTTAATGACTGCACGCCCGATATTAATAAAAGTAGGCAAAATATGTATTTAATTCGATGTGCACTTATGCAAATGTGATCCACTATTGTCTGCATGCTATATAAATTGATATATGGATCCACATCAGGCCATGAAAACAGATAGAATAAATCTGGAGGAAAGGACATTATACAAATTTACATTTATTTTTTAAGAAAGTCAATTTATCTTTTTTTTCAATACTGCTAGAGCCATTTGCTTGATGTTCCATTCGTACACAAATGTAACACATGCAAACCGAGAGATTCTTCTTGCACCTCAAAACCATTGTTGCATTTTGATAGCATCTTGTCGACTCAAATGGTGTCTCGAGTGCTATCAGCTGTGCCTCGTGTTCTACGGGTAATTTCCACGGTTACATTTGATGGCTCGTGTCCAAAAGTTAATGTCTACGGATACATTTGAGACTTATGTCCTGCAGTTAATATCTACGGTTACGTTTGATGACGCATGACCAACAGTTAATGTCTACGGTTACGTTTGATAATTCGTGTGCTACAGTTAATGTCCTCTGTAAATTTGGCGATTTGTATGCTACAGTCAATATCTACGGTTACATTTGATGACTCATATCCAACAGTTAATGTCCACGGTTACATGTGATGACTCATGTCTTACAGTTAATGTCCACGGTTACATTTGATGACTCATATCCAACAGTTAATGTCCACGGTTACATGTGATGACTCATGTCCTTCAGTTAATGTCCACGGTTACATTCGATGACTCATATCCAACAGTTAATGTCCACGGTTACATGTGATGACTCATGTCCTTCAGTTAATGTCCACGGTTACATTCGATGACTCATATCCAACAGTTAATGTCCATGGTTACATGTGATGACTCATGTCCTACAGTTACAGTAATGTCAACGGTTACATTTGATAACTCGAGTGCTACAATGATTGTCTTCGGTAAATGTGGCGGCTTGTGGGCTACAATTACTGTCTACAGTTACATTTGAAAACTCGAGGGCTACAGTTACTGTCTACGGTTATATTTGAAAACTCGAGGGCTTCAGTTACTGTCTACGGTTACATTTAAAAACTCGAGGGCTACAGTTACTGTCTACGGTTACATTTGAAAACTCGAGGGCTACAGTTACTGTCTACGGTTACATTTGAAAACTCGAGGGCTACAGTTACTGTCTACGGTTGCATTTGAAAACTCGAGTGATACAGCTAATGCACTCGGTGTTAGTTATTTATCATGTGTTACAGTTAATATCCTCAGTTACAATTAACGTCTCGTGTGCTGCAGTTAATGTCCTTGGCGCTATTATATATTTTTTTTGGTGCTGCAGTTAATGTCCTTGACGTAATTAGATGTCTCTTGTGCTGCAGTTAATGTCCTTGACGTTATTAGATGTCTCTTGTGCTGCAGTTAATGTCCTTGGTGTTATTAGATGCCTCTTGTGCTAAAGTTAATGTCCTTGGTGTTATTAGATGTCTCTTGTGCTGCAGTTAATGTCCTTGGCGTTATTAGATGTCTCTTGTGCTGCAGTTAATGTCCTTGGCGTTATTAGATGTCTCTTTTGCTAAAGTTAATGTCCTTGGTATTATTAGATGTCTCTTTTGCTAAAGTTAATGTCCTTGGTGTGATTAGATGTCTCTTGTGCTGCAGTTAATGTCCTTGGCGTTATTAGATGTCTCTTGTGCTACAGTTAATGTCCTTGGCGTTATTAGATGTCTCTTTTGCTAAAGTTAATGTCCTTGGTGTTATTAGATGTCTCTTTTGCTAAAGTTAATGTCCTTGGTGTTATTAGATGTCTCTTGTGCTGCAGTTAATGTCCTTGGCGTTATTAGATGTCTCTTGTGCTAAAGTTAATGTCCTTGGCGTTACTATATGGCTTTTGTGTTACAGCTAATGTTCTCGGTTACGTTGGGAGTGGTATGCTGCAGTTAATAGCTTCGGTTCATTGGGTCTGGACGATGGTGCTATGTAGTTAAAGCCTCAAGTTATGTTTTGTCGATCCTTCTGACAACTATGTATAGCGTTAACCTCTTATGCTGCTTCGTTTCAGTTAAAGGTCATTAGTGTTTCACGTAGGTCATATATAAATAATATCAATGAAGCATGGTTATTGTATATCAAACTGGCTACATCGTACTACTAGGCCATATAGTAAACGCTTACTAATGCTATCATATCACTTGTTGGTAAGCATTATTTATTCTGCCCAGTGTGTATAACACCTATCACATACCAATATGGTCGTATATATATATATATATATATATATATATATATATATATATATATATATATATATATGTATGGATATATTACAATGTATGCCTTGGCTTAGTTACTCCAGTTATTTTACAGCTAATGTATGGACCAGCAAAAGACGTCCATTTGTGCGCTTGATGTTTTATCTGAACGCATCTGCCCTTATTAAAAAACCAATGGGATATATGATTATGTATGACAGTTGTCTTATACCAGACAGCAGACATTAAATACTTTTAAATGTCTGACAAAGGTATATGAACAATTTACTAATTATATTACTGGTTGTTTTCGTGTATTCAAATCTAATGGTTGTCATTATGTTGAAGTTCATGTTTAATTATTGTACACTTTGATTTTCTTCTAGAGTCGATGGTTGTGGAGCCCATCACTTAATACAACTTCATCACATTTAATCCCTGACAAATACTCGGAAAGTGGCCTGGTAAGACTAACACACGCAATTCGTCATAAATCACCAAAATACTGACTAGTCTTTGCACGTGCATATCTGTTGTTGTAATACTGAAAAAGGCGATCTCTATTATTTTTCTGTGGATGGTGTGAAGTAATAACATAAATATTGTTGCTCCATTTCCTCGTTCAAAATAAAAAGAAATGTAAAAAATGGCGTAATAATTTATTGACAATGGACAATGGTCTCCAGTTTTCGTGCCTCCAGTATCCAAGATTGTCGGACTGTTTTATGCCACATTATCTCAGCGTATCCGACTGGCATTTACTTTCAACTTTTTTTTTAATGAATTATATATTTATAGTTTGCTCAACACTGGCTCTATCCTACCATTAAATGTTCATAATCCATCTAATACATACAGCTCATGTTTTCATGTGAGCCAATTTCCAGTTTATCAAAAAATGTCAAATGTATATGTTTTTGTCTCTCAACATGGAGTTCCTTTCTCTCATCTATCAGCAAGTCGCTCCATTTTCTCAAGTTTAAACATATATCGCTATTTTCATATCTATCAGCATGAATCCCTATTTTGTCATGTTTTACATATATCATTATTGTATCACCTCTAAGGTATCATGATTTTCTCATATCTCACCGTATGGTACGGTTTTCTCATATCTCAGCATCTTGCATTATTTTATTATGTAGCAACATCTTGCACTATTTACTTAGCTCTCAAAGCGTTCCTATATTTTCTTGTCTTAACATATGGCACAATTTTCACAGGCCTCAACTTGTAAAGCTATCGTCTCATCTATTAGAATCTGTCACAATTTTCTCATGTCTCAAGATGTGGTACAATTTTCTCATGCTTCAATATATAGCACTATTTTGTCATGCCTCAATATATAGCATTATTTTGTTATGTCTCATTATTTAGCACTATTTTTTCATGTCTCATTATTTAGCACTATTTTGTCATGTCTCAATATATAGCACTATTTTGTCATTATTTGGCATATGTTTGTTTCTTTGGATTTTCGTACTTGATTTTCTCAAGCACGAACATTTTGCTCTTCTCAATATTGTTTTTTACACTGTTTTAATACATTTTTTTCGAATTCAGAACTTCGTTATTTGGAACTGTTTTTTTCAATAATATTGATGCACATTTTCATTCCCAAAAATATGATGTAAAACACAAGTTAATAAATGCGCAATTCTGACTGCTACAGCACATTGCTCTATACTCGGACACGGATAACCAGTGCATGCATCATTTTTTCATAATTTAAATGTAACAAGCAGAGTTTCTTCGCATGAAGTTTGCGCTGTGTCATGGACACCTAGACGAGTACAGCCTCATTTATTTGAATATTTCACTTTCTGGTCAACTAAACATGAAACGTCTTTAGTTCATTGGCTTGTCCCTGAATGGAGACATGTACATAAAAACACAATACTTGCTTGGCACTCTGCTTATGCTCAACTTACCCTACTTGCATGTTATTTGCATAAAAGTATCATTAACCAACAGAATAGGTTCAGCAGTTTGTTAAAAGTACATAAATTTCGTACTGCGTGGCGTATATATATATATATATATATATATATATATATATATATATATATATATATATATATATAGAGAGAGAGAGAGAGAGAGAAAAAGAGAGAGAGAAAGGAGCCAATGCAAATTTGTCATAAAATGGTTATTGGTTGGCGAAATTTAAATTATCCCCGTTCGGATTATTTGTTAATGACGTCATCATTAGACCCCTCATCGCAAATGTAATATTAACTCCAGAAGACAGGTACTCCATAAATTATTTTACCTAGAACTAAAAGTTACAGTTTGAGGTGAATTTTTAAAACGTTTCCAGACAATGGTTGGCCGCGTGATGGTTTGGACAAACTTTTGCGCAAGGTTGATGAAACTGATTTGCTCAAACATTATGCCGGGATGGGAAGACAGAGATATGTAAGCACTAACTACAGCATTGATGCTGCCCAACAATTTGTGTTAAGCCAGGAAGATCAACATCAAACTCATACTACCCAAATGAAAATGTCTTGAGATTTTAACATTTTACGGTCATCGATTCGCGACATTATCAAGAAAGATCTGAAATTGAACTAAAAAATATAGCGGCTGAAATATCAGAAGCTAACTAAGCGGCACAAACGCAGTGATCATGATTGCTACTAGGCAAATATCCAGCATGCTAAGTGAATTTCATTTGATTTACCAATGACAAGTTATTTCACGACTGCTTAACCAAAGGTACAATCAAAATGATCGCTTATATACCAATGTCGGTATTTGCAAACTTGGTAGGAAAATGTAGCTTCGCTTGCAGCCAATTTTTAACAAATTGATTGTGGTATATGTCCCTATGTCTAGCCTGTGACAAACGTCTATTCACTTCTTCGAACCAGGTATACAAACAAATGGTGTTTGCTACCAGGATAATCTGGAAAGATATTGTCGAAAGTACAGATGTTGAACAAGAGTGGGAAAGTTTCAAAAGTTTTAGAAAAGCTGAAAGAGGAACGTGTTCTATGTAGGGAGGTAAACACCAATCAAAAAAAGTAGATAACATGATTTGTAGTTGAATGTACAAGAGCTAAAAATAAAGCATAGAAAAAAATATATAGTCAGGTAAATCGAAAGAAACATTTAAAATATTTGGACAAGCAAAACATTGCTAAGAGAATAAATAAAACAACAAAAATAGATTTCGAAAAAAAACTTGCTAATAGGATCAAGACTTCTTTTCTTATGTTAGAAATAATCTTTATATAGCTTACGCAGCTTTTGACACCATAAACCACTAGACGTTGTTTGCTAAGCTATACTCTATGACAAAGTACTGGCGTCTCACAAACGTCATTAAATGTATACTGCGGAATAGGCGGTTCTACGTCACTGTGGGGGGTAAAAAAAGTCGATGGCGAAACGGAAAAAAATGGGCTGGCACAAGGAAGTGTTCTGGCACCTATGCTGTATAATATATACACCAACGATCAACCTATAGATACAGATGAGACAAAATGCATATGCCAATGCCAGGGAACGGGCTTCGATAAGTCGAACAGAAACTCACAAACTCCCTTGATGCCATTGCTCTATATTACCCAAAAAAATTACCTCAAACCGAACGCCAGCAAAACTCAGGTATGTGCCTACAATCTCAAAAATAGAGAGGCGAACAGAAAGTTGTAGATCAAATGACAAGGACAGGATCTAGAACACAGAACGGCCCACAAATACTTGGGAGTAAAGTTGGACCTCATGCTGTCCTATGACGCACATTGTCAGGAGACAATAGAAAATACATGCCAGAAATATTATCATACGAAAACTGACTGCAGCTGTCCTCAGAACATAAGCACTCGCTCTGTGTTTCTCTGTAGCTGAGTACGCCGCACCAGTATGGAAGAACTCAGCACATGTCAAACGTATAAATACAGCAATAAAGTTGTTTTTTTTTTTTTTTTGCGTTCGCCTTATTTCTCTAATCCCCAAGGCGGGTGTGCGTTGCACTGTGGTTTTTATTTTGCGCCTATCGGCCCAGTGCATCCGACTTCAGCATGCATTTTATGTAAGGGTCTGCTTCCTCCTGCATTTTTTAAGGGTTTGCTTCCCCGGGGTAACGGCCGGTGCTGTGATGGGATCGAACCCAGCACCTTTCGGTTGTGAGCCGTGCCACTTAACCACTAGGCCACGCCGTCCCCTACAGCAATAAATGAAACCGGCCGTATAGTTACTGGAAGCCTAAAACCTACACCAACTGAAAAAATATACCTTACAATCGGCAAAACGCCACCAGAGATACGAAGAACTGTGGGGTCAGAGATAGAAACAGAGAAACAGATAAATTACCCAAGACAACCTATGTTCGGACATCAGGTGCGGCGCCCAAGACTAAAGTCAAGACGAAGTTTCTTACAGTCAACCCAGCCCCTACAGACTAGTCCAGGAAATCATCGCATCGAAATTACGAAATAGCTGACACATGTCCCCTTGATCGAGTTACGTGAGGAAACTGCGCCTGGACATCTCCTGCGCTACGCAACATGGAAGTCACTAAACAGACTTCGAACTTATGTATCACATTGCAGGAAAAACCTGAACAGATGGGGACACAGGGATGAGGAAGCATGCGAATGTGGAGTAACACAAGACCAGGACCATCTGATGATCTGCCCAAACCTCCCGGAGACTTGTAGCATGGATAACCTACTGAGTTCCAGGGACAGCGCAATCCATGTGGCTGAATAATGGAAGAGTGATGTATGACGTAGTGCCTACGACACGGAAAGTAAAGTAAGTAAGCATGGGTTTACTAGAGAGAGATGGTACTTAACAAATCTATTGGAATTCATGGAGGAGGTTACTAAAATGATAGATACGAGAGGGCCAGTGGATGTTATTTATCTACATTTTAGATTTTGCAAAGGCCTTTGAGTTGGCAAATGGAGTTTAATATAGATAAATGTACAGTCATCCACATGGGCATATCCAGAATGGAACATAATTACATAATGGGCGAGAACAATATTATAATGATAGATAAGGAAAGGGATCTAGGGGTTATAATAGAGCATAGAGGTAAAGTTAGTGAGCAAGTCCATGTAGCAGTGAATAAGGCAAATGCAATGTTAGGTATGATAAACACAAATATTAAACATAGGAGTGAGGAAGTCATTGTCAAACTGTTTAAGCATTGGTTAGACCTAGACTGGAGTGATGTGTACAGGTGTGAGTCATTACCGTATAGGAAATATAAACATGCTGGAAAAGATACAAAGAAGACCGACAAAACTGATAGTGGGATTCCAGAATTACAGTTTTGATGAAAGACTCAGAAAAACCGGCGTACATTGTCTTGATAAAAGAAGAATTCGAGGTGACAATACAGGTTTATGAGATAATAACAGGAAAGGTTAAATTAGGCTATAACAAGTTTTGATATTTAAAAATACAACCACCAACAAAAACAAGAGAGCACAGCTACAAGTTAATAAAAGGAAGGTCCAGATTCGATATTAGGAAATATGTTTTAGGCAGAGAGTGGGGAATGCTTGGAGGAACAGTAAATGCTTTTAAGAATAGATTGGACACGCATAGCTTTTAGAGCAGGGTAATGCAATTATAACTAGTTGTATATATACTCTGCAGAGTCTTCTAAACCAATATAAAGACGTTTAGTTAAGTTAAAGTTAGATACGGAGCTGCTTGATCGACCGCGCAGTGGACGTCCTGTCACAGCCACCATGCAAAAATGTTGAAATGCGTTGAGGGCATTATTCTTACTGAAAAGCAAATAACTACGCAACAACTGGCCTTACAGCTGTCAATCAGTATTGGTAGTACAAATAAAGTGAAACAAACTCTTGGATTTTCTAAGGTTTACGCATGATTGGTTTCTCGAAATGTCACAAATGACCACCGATTGAAAAGGAAAACCATTTTTTCTGAATTGTTGGAGCGTTTCTATGTTAATGGAGAGAAATTTTTGGCTAATATCGTTACAGGTCACGAAACCTGGTCACATCATTTTGAATCTGAGACAAAAAGAAAGTCAATGGAGTAGCATCACCCGCAATCACCATAAAGAAAAAAATTCAAAACAACTCCTTCAGCTGGAAAGGTCATGATCACTGCCTTTTAGTATATTCAATGTGTGATTCTTGTGGATGTGATGCTAAGAGGAGAGATAATACATTTCTCAAGCTTACATTAAGACATTGAAAGAAGTCAGTCGACATTTCGGCAGAGTTCGGCCGCACAAGAATCCAGCAGACCTGCTTCTGCTTCACGACAAGTCCTCACACAAGTCTGGCAATACGGGAAGCAATCACCAAATTGGATTGGACTGTACTACCCCATCCACCCTATATTTCCGATTTGGCACCCTCTGATTTGCATCTGTTTGGTCCACTCAAATATGAACTCCGTGAGACAAAGTTTGAAGATAATAAAGAAGTGATTCATTCAGCCAAGAAATGGCTACACGATCACGACAAAATCGGGCTAGGAATACATGCACCTGTTTCACGCTGGCATAAAAATGTACAAGTTGATGGGGATTATGTTGAATAATTCAAATGTTTACATGACATATTCATGTTTATCGTGTAGAAATGATATGCCTTTTCTTCATCGTACGCTGTGTACAGCGATATTTACGTTGCACTGTTTTAATTTGTTAGCCTGTGGCTCAGTGCATCCGATTTCAACAGGCGTTTCTGTAGGGTTGCCCTCCTTAGCCTTTGGCTGTCCCCAGCCTAACTGCAAGGCAGCAGATGTTTTTGGTCAGAGTTGTCTCTCTTGGGAAGTTGTCTTGCAGGACTATCGAGTTTTCCCTACTCGTGTCTATAGGGTTTGGCAATGATATGATGGACTATGTACTAGTTTGTACTATCCCGGAAGAGAGGCAGTCCAGTGTGACTTTGTCCCAGGATCGTCACGTCCTGCCAGAAATGTAGCATATGCATGTGAGTGAGGTATCTCTTTGCTCCCTTTATTTTAGATTAGACCCTCGAAAATCGAGGGCTACCCTCTAAGTAACTTGATTGTCTCGCTAAAGGAATTGACGGAAAGGCACCACCAGGAGTGGAACCTGCGGCTTAATTTGACTGAACACGCCAATACTGTAGAACGACTGACAAATCGAGAGCACTACCGTTGGGTCTAATAATGAACGTACGCTGGTATTAGACTCACGGAAGACAAGTCAGCTCTCTAACACTCTAATGAAAGAACGCTACGGAAATCGTGTTTCTTCTTCTTCTTCTGCGTACACAGTCAGACAGTAACCATTATTTTCTCGAAAAAAGCGGCGGTCATCCTGAGACTCTCGCCACTACCATAGAGCTTGTCTTGCAGTTCCACTGGCAATGGCCACATCTGCTCTCTCTGATCCTCGTATGTCGGGCAGTTCTGCAGCAGATGTTCAGTGGTCATTTTACCAGTACCGCACGGGCATTCGTCGGTACACCCTATCTTCAATTTGTTGAATAGGTGGTACCTCAGTCTGTTGTGGCCAGTGCGAAGTCTGAAGACAACGACCTGCTCTCTTCGGTTCAACTGGTAATAGGCATCGTTTTTGGTGTAACCAGTATGTTCGGTTTCCCATTTGGTCATGTATCTGGCTTTGATAAGCCGTTTTGACTCTTCGTACGTCATACTGGTATCTGTTTGTGGTAGCCTTGCACCTTCTTTTGCCAGTCTGTCTGCCTCCTCGTTGCCTTGGATGTTGCAGTGTGACGGAACCCACTGTACCACTACCCTTTTTGGTGCGGACTGCTGGCACAGTTTGCAGAGTGCTGCTCTTAAGTAATTAAGCTCAGTGTTTTTCTGGCTTTTTAGCTCTGTGACTACTTCGAGAGCATCTGTCAGCAGGACTATATGGCTCTCATTTTCACTGTGTGTTACCATTTCTTCCACTTCCGCCCTCAGTGCCTCTGCCTCTGCTCTGAAATTGCTTGTGTACTTACCGGTAGCGAATGACAGTGTTATTTTTCTGCCATTTGGTAGGTTCAGGAATGCTCCTGCCCCTCCGTTCTGTGTAGTGTTTGTTACAGAACCGTCGGTGTATGCATGGGTCCAGTCCATGCTTGGGTAGCTTTTCGTTATGAAGCTTAGGGTAGTGTCTCTCCTTTCTTTTTCACTCTGGCAGTTTTTGTTTGCAATACCTGGTATATTTTCTACCACCTCTGGAAATATATCCTGCCTCCAAGTAGGTTTTCGTACAGTAGTGATGGGTTTTGGTGTTGTTAGTGCGTTTATGGGATCTTCGTGCATCTTTGCTTTGGCTATTTCTGCAAAGTTTCTCCGCTTTAGTTTCCCATTTCCCAAATTGTTTAGTCTCTGGTACATTGGATGGTCCGTCAGTCTTCTGAGTTTCTCTGACTGCAGCTGGGCTCTGCAGTCTCTTCTATCGGTCATGGATTGCAGTTTTGTAATCTTTTCAAGTTCTGGAAATCGTGTTTAACCCCGCAGAAACCGCAGATTTCAAATACCTGGTCATTGACAAACAAAAGCCCTCAATAAATTCGTCTGGCCAAATAGTGAACGGGTGCTGGAAATAGATCATCTGAAGACAGGTCAGTTTTACCCTACTAATGACAGGGCGTTGCTTCGGAAAACCAGCTCATATCGAGAGGAGCCGCAGACACTTTGGTTCACGTACCAGGCTGATAAGCCAATGGCGCGAGGCTACCATGTGGGGGATTACGGCCGAACCCTTGTAAGCCGCAATCCCGCCCAAAATCTCAGCACCACTGCAATGGGAGGCTCCTACATGTTCGGGACCTGGGGCTCGCGCCCCAGCCCTATCCGGTAGAGCCGCAGAAAGAGGTCTCTGCCGTCCGCCGATCAAAGCGGGCGGACAGCTGCTTGATACTCACCTTATACGGCGATGGGGTGCGAAACCACCAACAAAAGACTTAGTCCCTGGTCGGGGTGTCGAAAACAGTATAGCAGCCACCTCACTGTGAACTGTCGAGACTCAACCAATGACCATGAGATCTGTCCGCACACTAGGCGAACAACATCTCTGTGACATTACCAGGCTTGTCCTCTGGTTAAATGCACTTCGGCTACGATATCTACCTCTGTACGTTATCAGCCATATAGCTATCATGCTGAACGCAGAAGAGATGCAGACCAGCGGACATTGCACACCTGCCCCACTGTGTCAACATCCCAGGTGGCGGGGAATGCTAGGCGTACCATCTCTGCATAGAAGCCAAGAAAATAAAGGGAGAAAGAGATACCCCACTCACATGCAAATGCTACGTTTCTGGCAGGACGTGACGATCCTGGGGTACAGACACACTGGACTGCCTCTCTTCCGGGTAAACCAGTCCATATCATATATCTCATATATCATCTCACATATCATCATCGCACCCTATAGACACGAGTAGTGAAGACTCGATAGTCTGGTAAGACATCTTCCATAAGAGAGACAACTCTGATCATAAACAACTGCTGCCTTGCAGATAGGCTGGGGACAGCCAAAGGCTAAGGAGGGCATCCTTACAGAAACGCCTGTTGAAATCGGATGCACGGGGCTGCAAGCCTAACAAAACAGTGCAACGTAAATCACAGCATGATGACAGTACAACCGATTAGAAAAACGCATGGCGCTCATCCTGCGGAGTCCCGCCAGGCAGCGATAGTGCCGGGCCTCACGCCTCGAAGGGGCCCACCCTTGACTACTGGTGGTCACCCACCCATGTGTCGTGGAGTCAAGGCACATGGCTATGGGGCAACGTTTATTGACCAAAAACTCAAAACCATCAAAATACTACAGTGGAATGCGGAGGGAGTCATTAACAAAAAACTTTCCCTAACACATCACCTGCATGAAGGTAAGATTGACGTGGCATGTATCCAGGAAACGCACCTCAACAATAATGATAAATTCTCCATCAGAGGATACCAGACCTTCCGTCTCGATAGAGAAGGCCACAAAGGAGGGGTCCTGATACTGACCAGAAACTGCATACCGAGTAGCGCGGTATCTGTCAATCACACCGGACAAGCAGAAATGGTAGGAGTTGACATAATGGCTCAAGAGACGAAGCTCCGCATTTTCAATCTGTACGGACCACCAAATAGAGACCTATCGCTCTCGAGTATGGAGGTCAGAGACTCCAACTGCATAGTAGTTGGAGATTTCAACAGCCACTCGGAGAGATGGGGATACTCTGACACAGACAGCAGAGGTGACGAAGTGGAAGATTGGGAGATAGATGCAAATCTCTCCCTAATCAATAGGCCGGAGGATAGCCCTAGCTTCTATTCAAGAACATGGCATACCACCTCGACTCCAGATTTGGCGTTCTCCACACAGGACATACACCATAAAATAGACCGCATGGTTCTAAACCAACTGGCAGGTAGCGACAACAGGCCGATCAGGCTAACCATTGACATGGAAGTAAGCCCACAGGAAACAAAACCGCTCCCACGTTGGAATTACAAACGAGCCGACTGGGACAGATTTGCAATCCTGACAGATGGGCTGTGTGAAACCATCAACACACGAAACAACAAAATGAAGCCCATGGTGGAAAGCCTAAGCAAGGCAATAATGCAAGCCGCCACTGAAACCATCCCAAGAGGAGCTAGGAAAAACTATAAGCCCTACTGGAATGATGAGTTGCAGAAAGTGGAAGATGCAGTAACAAATGCTAGGAACATGGCAGAGCGAGAACAATCCATGGAGGCAAACATCGCCCTCAAAGCCGCCACGGCGAATTACAAACACACTCTTAAGCAAACAGCAAGAGAAAGCTGGAAAAATAAAACGGAAAGCCTAAACCTGGACAAAGACGGGAACAAGCTATGGAAGATAGTCAGAGCCATAAAAGACGAAACCCCGTCAAACAAACATATTACCATCAAGCAGGGCGAGAACTTGATCACAGGTAAGAAAGCCGCAAACGCTTTTGTCGATCACTATGCCAGAGCAAACCACATCGAGGTCCCTGCAGATAAGCATACAGACATTAGCGAAGAGCTAAAGGGGCACAACAACATGAATACGGCACCTGAAGAGCACATGATGGCCAAATTAACAATGCGCGAAATGGAAGAGGCTATGAGAACATTAAAGAAAAGGAAATCTCCCGGAAAAGATGGGATAACAAACGAAATGCTGAAGGGGCTGGGCCAAACAGCGAAGAGGAAACTGCTATCGGTCCTGAACCAAAGCTGGAAAAGGGGAATTGTACCCCAGGCATGGAAAGACGCAATACTGGTACCAGTACCAACAACAGGAAAGGACAAAACAGATCCAAATGGATACAGGCCCATCAGCCTACTGAGCTGTGTCGGCAAGCCGATGGAACGGATGATAAACACCAGACTGATGTGGCACCTGGAAGAAAAACGAATACTAATTCCACAGCAAGCCGGCTTTAGACAGCACAGATCCACTGAGGAGCAGGTCATCCTCATAGCCCAGGAGATAGAAGATGCCTACCAGGCACAGAAACACACAGTAGCTGTTTGGGTGGATCTGGAAAAGTCATTTGACAAAGTCTGGAAAGACGGACTTAGAGTCAAGTTAAGAAGAAGTGATGTTTGTGGGAAAATGTTCAAGTGGATCAACCACTACCTCAAACAAAGAACGGCCAGAGTCCAAGTACAAGGGCAGATGAGCAAAAAGGTGACACTCGAGCAGGGAGTACCCCAAGGGGGAGTACTGTCACCCACACTCTTCCTGGTATATATAAACGACATTACAGAGAATATACCAAGAAGAGTCCATAGCTCAATGTTTGCAGACGATCTGGCTATTTGGACCTCTGAAAAGAATCTCACCATAGCAAGAAATCGGATGCAGACGGCCCTAACATCGCTGGAAGAGTGGGCGAACACATGGCTGGTCAAAATAAACGAGGAGAAAACCACATGCACAATATTCTCGCTTTCATTAAAACCCAAAAATACCAAATTAAGTCTAAATGGCAAATTCCTGCAGCAAAACGACAACCCAACCTATTTGGGAGTCACATTTGATCGGCGCATGACATGGAAAAGTCAGATCGAGAGAAACCGAATGAGAGCCAGAGAAAGAATGGCAATCATGATAAACGTGCTGGCACAAGCTGGGGAGCAGACGAAGGCATACTAAAGAAACTGTACACTGGAAGAGTGAGACCAGTGCTCGAGTATGGCATTGCGGAAGGGACAACAGCAGCAAAAGCGAACTTCGATAAAATTATAAAACTACAAAACCAAAACATGAGAATTATAACAGGAGGCATGAAGTCAACGCCAATTGTAGAACTTGAAAAGATTACAAAACTGCAATCCATGACCGATAGAAGAGACTGCAGAGCCCAGCTGCAGTCAGAGAAACTCCGAAGACTGACTGACCATCCAATGCACCAGTGACTAAACAATTTGGGAAATGGGAAACTAAAGCGGAGAAACTTTGCAGAAATAGCCAAAGCAAAGATGCACGAAGATCCCATAAACGCACTAAACACCAAAACCCATCATTACTGTACGAAAACCTACCTGGAGGCAGGATATATTTCCAGAGGTGGTAGAAAAAATACCAGGTATTGGAAAAAAAAACTGCCAGACTGAAAAAGAAAGGAGAGATACTACTCTAAGCTTCATATCGAAAAGCTACCCAAGCATGGACTGGACCCATGCATACACCGACGGTTCTGTAACAAACACTACACAGAATGGAGGGGCAGGAGCATTCCTGAACCTACCAAATGGCAGAAAAATAACACTGTCATTCGCTACTGGTAAGTACACAAGCAATTTCAGAGCGGAGGCAGAGGCACTGAGGGCGGAAGTGGAAGAAATGGTGACACACAATGAAAATGAAAGCCATATAGTCCTGCTTACAGATGCTCTCGCCGTAGTCACAGCGCTAAAAAGCCAGAAAAACACTGAGCTTAATGACTTAAGAGCAGAACTATGAAAATTGTGCCAGCAGTCCGCACCAAAAAGGGTAGTGGTACAGTGGGTCCCATCACACTGCAACATCCAAGGCAACGAGAAGGCAGACAGACTGGCAAAAGAAGGTGCAAGACTACCACAAACAGATACTAGTATGACGTACGAAGAGTCAAAACGGCTTATCAAAGCCAGATACATGACCAAATGGGAAACCGAACATACTGCTTACACCAAAAACGATGCATTTTACCAGTTGAACCGAAGAGAGCAGGTCGTTGTCTTCAGACTTCGCACTGGCCACAATAGACTGAGGCACCACCTATTCAACAAATTGAAGATAGGTGGTACCGACGAATGCCCGTGCGGTACTGGTAAAATGACCGCTGAACATCTGCTGCAGAACTGCCCGACATACGAGGATCAGAGAGAGCAGATGTGGCCATCACCAGTGGAACTGCAATACATGCTCTATGGCAGTGGCGACAGCCTCGGGATGACCGCCGCTTTTTTCGAAAAAATAATGGTTACTGTCTGACTGCGTACGAAGAAGAAGAAGAAGAAGTACTATCCCGGAAGAGAGGCAGTCCAGTGTGACTTTGTCCCAGGATCGTCACGTCCTGCCAGAAATGTAGCATATGCATGTGAGTGAGGTATCTCTTTGCTCCCTTTATTTTCTCTGCACATCTGCAGTGATGGTACGCCTAGCATTCCCCGCCACCCGAGAGGTTGTCACAATAGGGCAGGAGGTGCAATGTCCGCTGGACTGTATCTCTTCTGCGTCTATTGGGATGACTGATAGCAGACAGAGGCAAAGAGCGAGGCAGGAGTGCATTTTACCAGGTGCATTTCTGCGGCTCGATCGGGCCAGGACGCAAGCCCCAGCCATGTCGTAGCCTCCCATCCCAGCGGTGCGGAGATTTAGGGCTTAGAGGCGTTCGGTCGTAATCCCTCAGATGGTAGCTTATCAGCAAAGCACGTGGACCAAATGTCAGCGACCTGTGATTCCTCTCGAATTAGTGCATTTGACCAGGGGACAAGCCTGGTCTTGCACGGAGATTATTGTTCGCCTGGGGAGCGGACATATCTCATGGTTAAGGGTTGAGTCTCAGCAGTTCGCAGTGAGGTAGCTGATCTACTGCTTAGGGCACCCCGACCGAGAACTAAGTCTTCTACAAATGGTTTCATACCTCATCGCCGTATGGGGTGAATATCGAGCAGCTTCCCGCCCGCTTTGATAAGCGGACGGCAGAGACCTCATTCTGCGGCTTGACAGGGTGGGGCTGGAGCGGGGGCCCCAGGTCCCCACCATGTCGAAGCCTCCCTTTGCATTCGTGCTGAGCTGCTTTTGGGCGGGATTGTGGCTTAGAGGCGTTCGGCCGTAATTCCTCACCTTGTAGCCTCGCGCCGTTGGCTTATCAGCCTAGTACGTGCACCAAATGTCTGCGGCTTCTCTCGAGTTTAGCAGGATTACCGTAGCAACGCCCTGTCATTTGTAGGGTAAAACTGACCTGTCTTCGGAGGGTCTATTTCCAGCACCCGTTCAATATTAGCCAGAGCGTATCACCTGAGGGCCTTTAGTTGGTCAATGGCCAAGTTTCTGGAACCTGCGATTTCTGCAGGGTGAAGACCAGATTACCGTAGCAGGCGCTCTTTCATTTGGGGGTTAGGAGACTGGCCTGTCTTCTGTGGGTCTAATACCAGCACATCTTCACTATTAGACCCCACGAAGGTGCTCTCATTTTGACAGTCATTCTACAGTATTGCCGTGTTAAGTCAATTTAAGCCTCAGGCTCCACTCCTGATAGTGCTGTTCCGTCAATGCCTTTATCAAACACTGAATGCAGACCAACCGAGCCACAGAAGGCATAACCCCAGATTTCTGAGGGTCTTAATCCAGCACCAGTTCCATATTAGACCCAAGGAAATTGGTCTCGGCATGTCAGTCATTTCAGTGTTAGTCGTGTTGAGTCAAATTAAGCCGCAGGCTCCACTCCTGGTGGTGCCCTTCCGTCAATTCCTTTAAGTTTCAGCTTTGCAACCATACTTCCCCCGGAATCCAAACACTTTGGTTTCCCGGAAGCTGCCCGCAGAGTCATCGAAGCAACTCCTGCGGATCGCTAGTCGGCATCGTTTATGGTCAGAACTACGACGGTATCTGATCGTCTTCGCGCCTCTGACTTTCGTTCTTGATTAATGAAAACATTCTTGACAAATGCTTTCGCAGTAGCTCGTCTTGCGGCGATCCAAGAATTTCACCTCTAACGCCGCAATACGAATGCCCCCGTTTGTCCCTGTTAATCATTACCTCCAGTTCCGAAAACCAACAAAATAGAACCGAGGTCCTATTCCATTATTCCATGCACCATTATTCAGGCAGCTGAGGTCTGCTTTGAACACTCTAATGTTTTCAAAGTAAACGCGCCGGCCACCCAGGACGCTCAGCGAAGAGCACCCGTGGGAGAGAGCCGGCAGACGGTAGGGCAGGAGACAACGGGCAGTGAACCGGCGCGAGCCGGACCGCCCGCCTGCGCCTGAGATCCACCTACGAGCTTTTTAACTGCAACAACTTTAATATACGCTATTGGAGCTGGAATTACCGCGGCTGCTGGCACCAGACTTGCCCTCCAATAGATCCTCGTTAAAGGGTTTAAAGTGTACTCATTCTAATTACGGGGCCTCGAAAGAGTCCCGTATTGTTATTTTTCGTCACTACCTCCCCGTGCCGGGAGTGGGTAAGTTGCGCGCCTGCTGCCTTCCTTGGATGTGGTAGCCGTTTCTCATGCTCCCTCTCCGGAATCGAACCCTGATTCCCCGTTACCCGTTACAAACATGGTAGGCATGTCACGTACCATCGACATCTGATAGGGCAGCCATTTGAAAGATGCGTCGCCGGCACATGAGGCCATGCGATCAGCACAACGTTATCCAGAGTCACCAGTGGGGACGCCGCAACCCCGCGAGGGGAAAGGATGATTGGTTTTGAACTAATAATAGCGCTCTTTCCCCGAGGGTCGGAGGTTGGTAAGCATGTATTAGCTCTAGAATTGCCACAGTTATCCAAGTAGGATCGTGTCATCTAATGAACCTCGACTGATTTAATGAGCCATTCGCGGTTTCACCGTGAGACAGTGTGAACTTAGACATGCATGGCTTAATCTTTGAGACAAGCATATGACTACTGGCAGGATCAACCAGATATCTGTCGGAGACGTTCGTAGCGCACACACCGGTCGGCGGAGGACGGGTGTGTAAAAAGCCTCACTGGGACGGCCGCAGGGACCGACTGACCGAACGGACGGACGGTTGTTCCACCCGTCCCTCACTCCGTCGACCTAGGACCGCCTGACAGGGGCCCCTACACGCACCAGACGACTGATCGACCGACCGGGCTCGCTCGAGGAGGGATGGCAGCGCTCTGTGCAGAACGGATCCCAACGACCTCGGCGATGAATTTCACTGGGACTAGAGACAATTTGGCCTGCCCTTCTCCCGAGGTTGGTCCCCGGGAGAACACAGGGCCTTGAGGCACGATTCCCGCTTTCCATTTGCCGGTCACAAGCTCTTTGCGAGAGTCTGACCACCAGCGGGACGAACTGTCGAGCTCTGCTATAAGCCTTAGATAAATCACCACGGACTGAACACGTTTCCTGATACGGACCAGATAAGCGCACTTCGATGGAGAGACGCCAAAACAAACCGCACCCCAATAGCTCTACGGGGAAAGGCAGGCGAGCGTTTTCCGCAAGCCCGCGTTATCGCTCCGCCTGGCGGGACTGAGATCGCTTTACGAACACTGGTTGAAATTGAATCGCGGCGGCGAGACAACTACCCCAGATACCTTCAGCTGGAAAGGTCATGATCACTGCCTTTTAGTATATTCAATGTGTGATTCTTGTGGATGTGATGCTAAGAGGAGAGATAATACATTTCTCAAGCTTACATTAAGACATTGAAAGAAGTCAGTCGACGTTTCGGCAGAGTTCGGCCGCACAAGAATCCAGCAGACCTGCTTCTGTTTCACGACAAGTCCTCACACAAGTCTGGCAATACGGGAAGCAATCACCAAATTGGATTGGACTGTCCTACCCCATCCACCCTATATTTCCGATTTGGCACCCTCTGATTTGCATCTGTTTGGTCCACTCAAAGATGAACTCCGTGAGACAAAGTTTGAAGATAATAAAGAAGTGATTCATTCAGCCAATAAATGGCTACACGATCACGACAAAATCGGGCTAGGAATACATGCACCTGTTTCACGCTGGCATAAAATTGTACAAGTTGATGGGGATTATGTTGAATAATTCAAATGTTTACATGACATATTCATGTTTATCGTGTAGAAATGATATGCCTTTTGAATAAAGAGCTCCTGAGAAAAACGATGTGGTGCATGACTTTCTGAACGCCAGTCGTATATATGGAACAAGGTCGTTGTATTGTTATTGCTGAATGCCCACAATGAATAGGGTTACTCTTTTGTCAGCTCTAAAAAAAGACATTAAGTGGCAGGTTGTAGCTTTCTTCGCATCCCGAACATGCTGATGAAGGTAGACCGGGGTCATCCGGGTGGTTATGCAATGCTTAATTTCATCTGTGTGTCGCTCACTACTGCGGGGATCACGTCGATCCCTCAACTCGTTAGCCAGGCTGCCATGAAACATGCCGTTTCCCGGAAGGGCTAGGAGGAAGCCGAGGTGAAGGTCTTGGCCAGTATATTTTGCCTGACACTGACTAACATGCCTGATCAGTGTGATGTGCCTGACCAGACGTGTGTCTTCCTTTTCTCGTTGTATACATAGAACTATGTCATGGTAAATGGATCAAAGTTGCTGTTTACATAGAACTAAGTCATGACATATATAGAACTTAGTAATGGAATATATGGAACAAAGTCTATATATATATATATATATAACTAAGTCGTGGTAAATGAAGAGCCTTGAATGTTTGTTCATGAAAACGATCACAGAACAAATATGTATCTGTACTCGAGTAACACATATAATCAACAACAGAAAAGAAAGAGAATTAATGGGCAACCCGAAATTAGAACATCGGACCTTCAGATGATGGATGCCACAAACGAGAAATGAGTTAATTGAAGTAGTCTTTCGTCATTCAACACTATGGAACATAGTCCTTGTTTGATCCAGACAAATTTAGAAACTCAATTACCACTTTACCTTCCTATCATCAAGCGCAGACCACATAATGACGTTAAATGCTTGAATCGCAGATTTTAAAACAACAATGTATTGTGTTCGTTGCCGCAAGCAAACACTCATTGTGTTACAGCTGCCTCGAAGTGTCGTCATATTCCTTTCCTTTTAGTCATCTAGTCATCAGTAGACATAGAGCATAGTTAATATCAGGCATAAAAGTAAGGCAAGGTACATGTAGAACTTAGTCATCAGCAGACATAGAGCATAGTTTATATCAGGCATAAAAGTAAGGCAAGGTACATGTACAACTAAGTTAAAAGGTTATATAGAATTTTAGCTATAATAAATATTGAACAAAGTTTTCAGTGTTTGTAAAACTGAATTATCAGTTTATTATTGTATATGTACGTGCTCATCACAGTTTGCAGTAAATGCAAAATCTTACTTATAGTATTTTCAGTATATGTAGAACTATGTTATAAGTATATTAGCAATGTCATATATATCCATTCACAAACATTATGTATTGTCTCGACTCACATATTATTCTCCCACTCATTGAATTTTTGTTCTACTTAGTCACATTATGTTTAAACTGACACACAATGTATTAATTCACTCACACTATGTCATGCTTTCAAACACACACATTATGTTGGATCTCAGCTCACACATATTTTACCTTATATCAACCCATAAGCATTATGGTATGTCTCTAGATTATCTCCATAGACATATATTGTGTTGTACCATGTCTCCATTCACACACATTATGCCATTCCTCCACACACATACATTGTGTTAGTCCCTACTAATGCGCATTGTGGTATGTCTCCACTCATTTGTTATGTTATATCTCCATTCACTTGATATATGTATCCACTCACTTATTATGGTATGTCTCTACTAAGCTATTGTGTTATGTCTGTGTTATAACTCACTTAATATATGTTATGTCTGCACTCACAAATTATGTTGTCTCCACAAACGCAGTTTGCAATTTATCCACAAACATATATTTTGCATTGTTAACACAAATACTCATTTTGCAGTCTTCAAATACACATATTTTGCATTGCCTAAAAGCACACATTTTGCATTGCCTAAAAAACACACATTGTGCATTATCTTCCCAATCACATATATGTCAATGTCTCCACAAACATATTCTTTTGCGCTGTCTCCAAAAACATATTATTTTATTTATCATTTCACACATTGCGTTATGTCTATTTATAAATAAGCTATAGCATATGCAGAACTATGCTAGTGTACCATATTCAGCATAAAAAAGTTATGACATTTTGAGAACTAAGTTATGGTACATGTAAAACTAGGTATAACATAGTAAGATGGCCGCACCTTAGTGGCTGCGCTCTCGCTCCCCGGTGTTTGTGTCAGGTTTTCCAATGTTTGGTGGTTCCTGTCCGGATTATATTTCACAACTCCTCCGCCAGGTAGTATCAGGTACTTTATTATGTGTATTTGATGGGCTTTCGATTGGTTATCCTGTTTGTTATGCTGCATTTCATGTCTGGCTCAAACCGTCAGAAACCAGTCCATGGTGGAGTTCAAAGTTCCGCTTAACTGCACATCATAATTCAGTTCAAGATTATCACTAGTTCACGGACATTTCTGCTCGGACTGAAGACGACTTTCTCCTGCCCGCCCCTTCCTCCATCGGAGGTTATACGATATCTCTTCCAACCTCATATTTTCAGCACAGCAAGGGTCATGCTGACCAACAGGTGGACACATTCGAAAGCCTCGGCGGCGGGACACGTGGAAACAGACATGGAAAGCTTGACACAAACACACTAACACACTCCTCGCGACCCTCATTTCAAGGCTTCGGAGTACACGGCTCCACCTGGGGAGTCTGTATGGATTTCGGTCGACACGCTACACATGGACACAGCCTCAGCAGTTGGACATGGTAGTGGTCAATCCACGCAACGGGCCTTTGACGCCTATGTGAATATTATTATTAAAACTAGATTATGGTATACACACGAATTAAGTTATGGTATATATAGAACTAAGTTATGATACATATAAAACTAAGTTATGGTATTTATAGAACGAAGTTATGATATTTATAGAACTAAGTTACGGTATATATTGAACTAAGTTATGATACATATAAAACTAATTTATGGTGTTTGTATATATATATATATATATATATATATATATATATATATATATATATATATATATATATATATATATATATATAGAACTAAGTTATGGTATTTATAGAACTAAGTTAAGGTATATATAGAATTAAGTTATGGTACATAGAACTAAGATATGGTATATATAAAACTAAGTTATGGTATATATAGAAGATACGGTATGGTATTTATAGAACTAAGATATGGTACATGTAGAACTATGGTATAGTGTACGTAAAATTATTTTTATTTTTTAGTACACGTAGAAAGATCCAAATTAAATTAACTTAAACTAAGCCATGATAAATATAAATACAGTCAATTATAAGGCAACAAATAAACTAGCTAACAAACAGATTTCCATGATATATGTCAATATATAAAGAAAGGGAAGCAAATGGTCGAGCAGTTTGGATGTCAGTCCTCTGTCCACGAGGACATACAGTGAAAACCTCAATAAGGCATGTTTGTTTTTGTTGTTTTATTAGACTTAAAATAGAAAACCTTTGTTTATACAGTACGTATTCACTGATGTAGAAAGCGATCTTTACTTCTCAACCCTCTTAATCCTGCCAGTGTACCCCGTCAGTTAGTTCTTAACAAAAAAGCAGTGTAATGTAGCCCATGTTTCAAGATAAACAACTATATACCATTGAATGCTGCTTCACTAGTAGCCATTCACACAAACCAGTGACGCATGACACTAACCATGTAATCTACTAATACTGCTGACAGCACCTTCACATATATCCAAGTCGGTCAGTTTCTAACTAATCGCACACAACAAAGAACAGCTGACAGGACCATATGTTCTTGCATATATATTACTGATAACTGTCATTAATAATGCATTCATATTCACAATGTTATTATCAAGTAGAATGATACACGCTTAGACTAGAAGTAAGTGAAATGTCGCGTTTGAATATCAGATACGAATAACTGCGTGTGTGTGCTTGGATTGGAAGTATCAGATACGAATAACTGCGTGTGTGTGCTTGGATTGGAAGTATCAAGATAAGTTACGCGAGTTCTTGCCCAGTAACTGCCCTTAATTTGTGATCAACAACTGCGAAAATAAACAGGACACATCTATGTTACTGTCTAGATAAACAAGAAACGTCTATGTCTCTGTCTAGTAAAACATGACACGCCTATGTCCCTGTCTAGATAAACAGGGGACGTCTATGTATAGATAAAAAGGACACGTCTATGTCACTGTCTAGATAAACAGAACACGTCTTTGTCTCTGGCTAAATAAACTAGACACATTTATGTTCATGTTTAGAAAAACAAGACCAGTCTATGTTTCTGTCTAAATAAACAGGAAACGCCTATGTCTCTATCTAGATAAACAGGACACGTCTATGTCTAGAAAACAGGAAACGTCTATGTCTTTGTTTAGATAAACAGGACACGTCTATATGTCTAGATAAACATGACATGTCTATGTCTCTATCTTGATAAACAGGACACGCCTATGTCATTGTCTAGATGAACAAGACACGCCTATGTCTTTGTTCAGATAACAGGACACGATTATGGCACATCTGCAACACTGTCCAATAACAATATCTTTGTCCAGTATAAACCAATTATGATCACAGTGTTTATTCTCATTGCTGGTGTCGTTTTGGAGGTGTCTTTGTCGCTGCCAAGGAAAATTAGACACGTCGATGTAGCTGCCAAGTGTGCCACAGCTAAGATAAGCTAAGCATGTACATGTCCATGGGAAATTAAACTAGGCACGAATATAACACCCATCAAAACACACTAGACACGTTTTTATCATAGCCAATTAAAACTAAATACGTACATGTCACGACCAAGATAAAATGGACATGTATAAATAACTGCCTTAGGAACAAACTAGTCACGCCTTCGTCACTTCCAAGATAAACTAAACAAATATGTGACTGGGAAAAGAAGTAGAAGTCTTTTCTAATTGCAAAGATAATCTGGCTCAAGAGAAACAGAGCACATCTATATCAGTATCAAGATAAACAGTTTAAGTCTTCGTCACTGCCAATATTTTTTTTTTTAAACACTCCTATGGCAGGGCCAAGATACGCCAGCCATATCTATGTCTTTATCAACAAATACTAAGCTCGTGTATGTCACCGCAAAGATAACCTAGATGCGTATATGTCACTGACAAGATAACCACGTATAATCCACAAGATAAAAACTGGCCACGCATATGTCACTGTTAATACACCTAGACACTTCTAAGTCACTACCAAGATAATCTAGACATGTCTATGTCACCCTTTTGATCTTTAAAAAGACTTACCCATGTTAATGCGCAATTTAAATGAGACAATATATAAAGGTCACACCACTATACGAAAAAAAGCTAACATCTTCATTCCCTGACAGTAGTCTTAACAGCTATGGGACAAACCTCTAGCCCTCTTTAAGAGTCAATTTGGTCATAAATGATCATACGTTTTTATAATTGTAATCTTTTGAAACGTCATTTGAAATACAATATATTTAGGATGACAAAGTATTATATTTGGATATAACATGCTACAAGCTATTGCTTGGGACCAGTCAATTGAAATGGCTCATGACGGCCTTTGTTGCAATTGTGTCATCGCCTTTGTTACTGACAACCATTTACTAAATGTATCTAACATAATATTAGTTACCGCAGACATGTTGCAGAGAGACATTTGCACACATCAACAGAGCACAAATCGAGCGAGGAATATAATGACTAGCACAGCCAGAGAAGATCGCTTTGACCTCAGTGGAGATTATAAACAAAAGGGATGAATGAATGCATACCAACATAAAAGGATAGCCAACAAACGAGTTATCATCAACTGTGACATATAATGAAGAGAGTTGTGCACTGGAAAAGTAGACGACAAGGGATCATACCAGTGAATGCGCACATCGGCGCAGAGTGTTCACATCGGCGCAGAGTGTTCACAGAGGCGCAGAGTGTTCACAGAGGCGCAGAATTGTGTCTAGATGGTTACGTGAATTGAAGACTTTTCTTTGCTGCCCATGTAAATTAAAATCCTCAGTCAAGTTATCATCGACAATAACTCCTTTCGTTATAGTGTTACAGTCATGATATTGAGGTTGGATCCATGAGATAAGAAGATATAATCTTAATCTAATTTATCCCTTTATCAGTGTCTGAGGGTATGACTTACGTCATCTGCATAGTCCAGGTCGGTCACATGCATCTGTCCGATAGGGACCTTGGTATTAACAAGCTGTTAAATTAACTAATCCTATCATTCTTGCCGTTTGTTTGCAAGTCGGCCCCAATTGTACACCCTTAATCCTAAGTACAGCGAATGCAAAAATCATTTGTATGAACAACTATAGCTCAGTTGGTAGAGCGGAGGACTATAATAGAAAACAAACATTCTTAGGTCACTGTTTTAGAATCCGGCTGCAGGGATTTTTGTCATTCAAATTTGGGGAAAACATTGTAAATTTGTTTTGAATGCAATTATTGAGACGTCCAAAAAAGTATGCCAGCAAAGGACGTTTTAAATATTTTCAAAATATATTATAGTTTGTGATTTGCTTCAAGCAGAATTGATGGGTAATATTCAAAATAATGGCGCAGTTTAATATGCACTGTATCTTTGCAACGCCAAAGCAAACAGACCCGAACGACGAATAGCACTGATCGCCAGGGAACTGGCAAGATACAACATCTGCATATCTGCCCTGAGCGAGACACGACTGGCAGAGAAAGGACAGATCACAGAAGAAGGCGCTGGTTATACTTTCTTCTGGAGCGGCCGCAGCAAAGAAGATCGCCGTGAAGCTGCAGTTGGCTTTGCCATCAAGACCAACATGGTCGACAAGCTCACAAGCATGCCCAGAGGAATTAATGACCGCCTGATTACACTGCGTCTCCCTCTAATAGGAGAGCGCCATGCCACACTTATAAGTGCATACGCACCCACAAATGACAAATCCTCAGGAAACAAAAGATAAGTTTTATGAGGACCTTGAGGCGCTCATCGCTGCAGTCCCCAAATCTGACAAACTGGTCATCCTCGGTGATTTTAACGCTAGGGTTGACACAGACCATACAGCCTGGGAGGGGGCCATTGGCAGACATGGTACCGGAAAATGCAATAGTAACGGACTGCTCCTTCTGAGGACATGTGCCGCAAATGAACTACTCATTACAAACACAGCTTTCCGACTTTCTGTCCGAAATAGAACCACATGGATGCACCCAAGATCCCGCCACTGGCACCTCATTGACTACATTATCATCAGACGTAGGGATCGAGCGGATGCTATGGTAACGAAGAGCATGCGTGGTGCAGAATGTTGGACTGACCATCGACTTGTCATTGCCAAGCTAAACTTCAAGATCCAGCCCAAAATGCGCCCCCAGGGAAAGAAACCACCGAGGAGGCTAAATGTCTCTCAGCTGAAATACGAACCAACGAGAGAAGGCTTCCGGGAAGAGCTAGAGGGCAAACTATCTGAGCTTCGTTTTGGAAAGAACGACATCGAAGAGAACTGGGCATCATTGAGAAACACACTCTACGATACAGCTGTTAAACACATTGGCTACTCACGCGCACGCATAAGGACTGGTTTGATGAGAACGATCTGGAAATACAAGGCCTTCTCGGTGCAAAACATGAAGCGCACAGGGAATACCAGAGGGACACATCATCTCCGGCAGCAAACGCTGCCTTCAATACTCCTCGCAAAGCTATCCAGACCAGGCTTAGAGAGATGCAAGACTCCTGGCTCAGAAAACAGCTGACGAAATTGAGATGTTCGCCGAGCGTCATGACACCAAACGGTTTTACGAGGCACTGAAAGCTCTCTACGACCCGCAGCCCTCTAGTAATACTCCAGTTCGCAGTGCGGATGGAGCACTGCTAACAGATAAGGTTCAGATTCTAGACAGATGGGCAGACCACTTCTGCAAAATACTAAACCACACATCGTCCATAAATGAAAAGTCCATCCGGCGAATGCTGCAGGTGGAAATGAACCTGGCGTTGGATGAAGTCATCACTGAGGAGGAAGTCGACAGGGCAATCAGTTCACTATCTATAGGAAAAGCTCCAGGAGCTGATGCAATACCAGCAGAGGTATATAAGACAGCTGGCCCATCCCTCACCAGAAGGATCACTGAACTCTTCTGTCCCATGTGGGCTGAAGGAAAAATTCCGCAATAGCAAAAGGACGCCTCAATCGTTCACCTGTACAAAAGAAAAGGCAACCGCCAGGAATGCGACAATCATCGAGGAATATCGTTACTCTCCGTAGCAGGCAAGATCCTAGCTCGCTTACTACTAAACAGGCTCAACAAACACCTTGAACAAAGCCACCACCTCCCAGAAAGCCAATGTGGATTCAGAGCCGGAAGATGAACTGTGGACATGATTTTTGCCGCTCGCCAAGTACAAGAGAAGTGTCGAGAACAAAATCAGGCCTTGTACACCACATTTATTGATTTGACAAAGGCATTTGATACAGTAAACAGAGGAGGGCTGTGGATGATAATGTCTAAGTTTGGCTGCCCCAACAAGTTCATAACAATGGTGAAACAGCTACACGAAGGCATGTGTGCTCGTGTACTGGACAGCGGTGCAATCTCTAAAACGTTTCTAGTATCAAACGGAGTAAAACAAGGATGTGTACTCGCCCCGACTTTGTTCAGCATGATGTTCGCGGCCACGATGACAGACGCCTTCAGATCACTGGAGCTTGGAATACCCATAAAGTACCGCACAGATGGCAAATTACTCAATCCCAGAAGAATGAAGGCCCAAACCAAAGTGGCTGGCGACATAATCAGGGAACTTATATTTGCTGACGACTGCGCTCTAATGAGCAACTCAGAACTGAACATGCAGGTTGGAATGGACCAGTTCTCTGCCGCATGCAAAAATTTTGGCCTGACCATAAATGCCAAAAAAACAGAGGTCATGTACCAACCAGCTCCAGGCATGCCGTACACAAAACCAGAGACTACAGTCAGCGGGCAGACGATGAATGCCGTAGACAGATTCACATATCTGGGCAGCACTCTGTCGAGATCTGTCAGCCTAGACGATGAGGCTACAAGCAGAATAGCAAAGGCCAGCACAGCCTTTGGTAGAATGCGCTCGATGGCCTGGGCACGTCGTAGCATCAGCGTCAAGACCAAACTCAAAGTCTACCGTGCAACCATTAATCCATCCCTACTATACGCTTGCAAAAGCTGGACTGTATATTCTGGACATGCAAGGAGGTTAAACCACTTCCACACAGGTTGCCTGAGGCGAATATTCCACATCCGATGGCAAGATCGCGTCGCTGACATCGAGGTTCTCTCGAGGGCTAACATGCTCTGCATACATGCACTGCTAGAGAAAGCACGACTAGGATGGGCCGGACACCTCGTCCGTATGTCAGACGAGCGGCTCCCAAAGAAGCTTGTGAAATTTGTGACAAGGATGATGTCGGCGGTCCTCATCGACAACGATGGACAGCTATTATTATATATCTTTACTGCCAGAGGAGAAATCAAAACGGGGTTTTGCGACAAAAGTGAGATACAGGGTCTTTGTAGAGCAGACCGAGGCACATGAAAACGGACATTTTCTTCAGATATGATACTTCAATATTCAGGGCATTCAGTGTACCTGACTCTTAAGTCTTTTATTAGGAAAATAAATAACGGATAGCAGCGGCATTAGTGGATAGCAAACATAGTTTGACTTCGGCGTGTGCTCATCTACTGTCATGTGCAAGTAATAAAGAACTGACATCTTTGCTTCAAAAGCACTCATTTATGGAATATTAAAAATCGATAGCGGGAAAGGAGGGGGAGTGTGGGGTGAAGTTGAATGAAATCAATGATCGCGTCTTAGATGACGACACTAAAATCGATGAATTGGGGATCCACATACTGTAGAAGTATCGCTTCCAACTATCGATAAACGGATCAACCAGCATACGACTGGAACCATAATTATTCATACTTTTTGCAAAGCTTAGAATGCCGGGATGTTGATTCTAGAAAAGATAACACAGCATGATATAATCTCCAGCAAATAATGCGTCGTCAAATGCTGGGAAAGACATGCAAAATAAGAACGGATGGTACAGATATTGATCTGTCCTCTGTAGTTCTTTACCGGGACACATGTCATCTTGTAACCTATCTCTACATTTGGACTTTTTTGAAAATGTAATGAAAATGTTCACAGTTGCATCCCTTTATTGTCTTGAGTTGACAATGTGCTTAAATGATGATATATGGATTTTGCCTCTATGTAGTTATACTTAAACTGACATAGAGATCATCAAAAAGATCATTAGCAACAAATTTGAAATACTTAGTCCAATCAATCTTGGTATTTGTTTTTATGTCTTTTTGTTGTCTTTCACTGTTTACACACACATGACACGCGACAAAGAACTTGCCATGTACACACTGTGTTATGCTTCTCATTTAGATGTTTAGATTACTCTACTCACACACATTGTGCCATGTCTCTACTCACACACATTGTGCCATGTCTCTACTCACACACATTGTACCTTGTCTCTACTCACACACATTGTGCCATGTCTCTACTCACACACATTGTACCTTGTCTCTACTCACACACATTGTGCCATGTCTCAACTCACACACATTGTACCATGTCTCTACTCACACACATTGTGCCATGTCTCTACTCACACATATTGTGCCATGTCTCTACTCACACACATTGTGCCATGTCTCTACTCACACATATTGTGCCATGTCTCTACTCACACACATTGTGCCATGTCTCTACTCACACACATTGTGCCATTTCTCTACTCACCTACATTGCCGTGCCTCTATTCACACATTTGTCATACTTCCTCTACTGGTATACATTGTGCCGTATCTCCGTTCACACAGTTTGTCATACCTCCTCCACAAGCATACATTGTGCCCGTCTCCGTTCACACAGTTTGTCCTAGCTCCTCCACTAGCATACATTGTGCCCGTCTCCGTTCACGCAGTTTGTCATACCTCCTCCACTAGCATACATTGTGCCGGTCTCCGTTCACGCAGTTTGTCATACCTCCTCCACTAGCATACATTGTGCCCGTCTCCGTTCACACATTTGTCATACTTCCTCTACTGGCATATATTGTGCCGTTTCTCCGTTCACACAGTTTGTCATACCTCCTCCACTAGCATACATTGTGCCCGTCTCCGTTCACGCAGTTTGTCATACCTCCTCCACTAGCATACATTGTGCCGTTTCTCCGTTCACACATTTTGTCCTAGCTCCTCCACTAGCATACATTGTGCCGTTTCTCCGTTCACACATTTTGTCCTAGCTCCTCCACTAGCATACATTGTGCCGTTTCTCCGTTCACACAGTTTGTCATACCACCTCCACTAGCATACATTGTGCCGTTTCTCCGTTCACATAGTTTGTCCTAGCTCCTCCACTAGCATACATTGTGCCGTTTCTCCGTTCACACATTTTGTCCTAGCTCCTCCCCTAGCATACATTGTGCCGTTTCTCCGTTCACACATTTTGTCCTAGCTCCTCCACTAGCATACATTGTGCCGTTTCTCCGTTCACATAGTTTGTCCTAGCTCCTCCACTAGCATACATTGTGCCGTTTCTCCGTTCACACATTTTGTCCTAGCTCCTCCACTAGCATACATTGTGCCGTTTCTCCGTTCACACATTTTGTCCTAGCTCCTCCACTAGCATACATTGTGCCGTTTCTCCGTTCACACAGTTTGTCATACCACCTCCACTAGCATACATTGTGCCGTTTCTCCGTTCACATAGTTTGTCCTAGCTCCTCCACTAGCATACATTGTGCCCGTCCCCGTACACACATTTGTCATACTTCCTCTACTAGCATACATTGTGCCCGTCTCCGTTCACGCAGTTTGTCATACCTCCTCCACTAGCATACATTGTGCCGTTTCTCCGTTCACACATTTTGTCCTAGCTCCTCCACTAGCATACATTGTGCCGTTTCTCAGTTCACACATTTTGTCCTAGCTTCTCCACTAGCATACATTGTGCCGTTTCTCAGTTCACACATTTTGTCCTAGCTCCTCCACTAGCATACATTGTGCCGTTTCTCAGTTCACACATTGTCGCCATTATGCTAAGGATTTATTTGCTTATCTTTACTCCAACGCTGTACAGCTCTTTGGCGGTAACACCGACAAAGACACAGAGAGAGTGCATTTTTTAAACAGTCCCTTTGTTGCCCGATATGTTCGCTTCCAGCCCGTGGAATGGCAGGGAAAGATCAGCATGAGAGCAGGTCTCTTGGGCTGTCCATTTACTGGTAAGTCTTTGTCCGTGTTCGGTTTCTGTTGTTTGTTCTCCTGAAGCCAGGGTCAAGTAGCATCCTACGCTTATTGTTGTCTTATGGCTGTCCTAACCTTCTATAAATGTTTTAGTCAAGAGCTGCATTTTAACTTCCTTACATTGTATCCCAATTCAAGGTCAGGGTAAATATACTGACCAAGACCCCACCTGACTTCCATGCAGTTCTGCCTAGAAACGTACTGTTTCATGAGTCTCACTAACGAGGTGAAAAGAATCTCACCATAGCAAGAAATCGGATGCAGCAGGCCCTGACATCGCTGGAAGAGTGGGCGAACTCATGGCTGGTCAAAATAAACGAGGAGAAAACCACATGCACAATATTCTCGCTTTCATTAAAACCCCAAAATACCAAATTAAGTCTAAATGGCAAATTCCTGCAGCCAAACGACAACCCAACCTATCTGGGAGTCACATTTGATCGGCGCATGACATGGACAAGTCAGATCGAGAGAAACCGAATGAGAGCCAGAGAAAGAATGGCAATCATGAGGAAACTTGCTGGCACAAGCTGGGGAGCAGACGAAAGTATACTAAAGAAACTGTACACTGGAAGAGTGAGACCAGTTCTCGAGTATGGCATTGCGGCATGGATAACAGCAGCAAAGGCGAACTTCGATAAAGTTAGCAAACTTCAAAACTAAGCCATGAGAGTTATAACAGGAGGCATGAAGTCAACGCCAATTGTAGAACTTGAAAAGATTACAAAACTACAATCCATGACCGATGGAAGAGACTGCAGAGCCCAGCTGCAGTCAGAGAAACTCCGAAGACTGACTGACCATCCAATGCACCAGAGACTAAACAATTTGGGAAAGGGAAACTAAAGCGGAGAAACTTTGCAGAAATAGCCAAAGCAAAGATGCACGAAGATCCCATAAACGCACTAACAACACCAACATTCATCACTACTGTACGAAAACCTACCTGGAGGCAGGATATATTTCCAGAGGGGGTAGAAAATATACCAGGTATTGGAAAAAAAAACTGCCAGACTGAAAAAGAAAGGAGAGATACTACCCTTAGCTTCATATCGAAAAGCTACCCAAGCATGGACTGGACCCATGCATACACCGACGGTTCTGTAACAAACAATACACAGAACGGAGGGGCAGGAGCATTCCTGAACCTACCAAATGGCAAACAAATAACACTGTCATTCGCTACTGGTAAGTACACAAGCAATTTCAGAGCGGAGGCAGAGGCACTGAGGTCGGCAGTAGAAGAAATGGTGAAACACAGTGAAAATGAAAGCCATATAGTCCTGCTTACAGATGCTCTCGCCGTAGTCACAGCGCTAAAAAGCCAGAAAAACACTGAGCTTAATGACTTAAGAACAGCACTCTGCAAACTGTGCCAGCAGTCCGCACCTAAAAGGGTAGTGGTACAGTGGGTCCCATCACACTGCAACATCCAAGGCAACGAAGAGGCAGACAGACTGGCAAAAGAAGGTGCAAGACTACCACAAACAGATACTAGTATGACGTACGAAGAGTCAAAACGGCTTATCAAAGCCAGATACATGACCAAATGGGAAACCGAACATACTGGTTACACCAAAAACGATGCCTATTACCAGTTGAACCGAAGAGAGCAGGTCGTTGTCTTCAGACAAATTGAAGATAGGTGGTACCGACGAATGCCCGTGCGGTACTGGTAAAATGACCGCTGAACATCTGCTGCAGAACTGCCCGACATACGAGGATCAGAGAGAGCAGATGTGGCCATCACCAGTGGAACTGCAAGACAAGCTCTATGGCAGTGGCGACAGCCTCAGGATGACCGCCGCTTTTTTCGAAAAAATAATGGTTACTGTCTGACTGCGTACGAAGAAGAAGAAGAAGAAGAAGTATCCCAATTCAAGGTCAGGGTAAATATACTGACCAAGATCCCACCTGACTTCCATGCAGTTCTGCCTAGAAACGTACTGTTTCATGAGTCTCACTAACGAGGTGAGTATCTACAATGTGATCCCTATAATGTGGAGCTTCTTGATGAGCTCGAATTGCACTACAGCAGGACAAACCCTCCCCCACCTCCCGATCCACCTTCTCTCCTCGTGATGTCAGGAGAACCGCTGTAACCCGCCACCAAAGAAAGCCGTCGAGAGTATATAACCACGGCCTTCTGACTCACATAAAACTCCTTTTAAAAGTCACATTCTACGCCTGATTTAATAACGCAACTTGAATGCGTCAACTATCAGTGCAACTTGAATGCGTCAACTATCAGTGCAACTTGAATGCCTCAACTATCAGTGCAACTTGAATGCGTCAACTATCAGTGCAACTTGAATGCGTCAACTATCAGTGCAACTTGAATGCGTCAACTATCAGTGCAACTTGAATGCCTCAACTATCAGTGCAACTTGAATGCGTCAACTATCAGTGCAACTAAAATAGCGTGTTCGGGAAACACATATGGATATGCAGTTGGTTTAAGTGCAGGATTATGTAAAAGGGTTACTGTGAACAGTAATTTGTTGTGTTTTGTACCATTTGTTATTTCTCTGTGTGGAGCATGTATTTATTATAAACCTTGACACAATATGAGTTCTGTTATTTAGTCGGCAGTGGAATGTGACGTTTTCTCGGTGAGTCAGACGACCTATGTAAAGTAGGCCATGAAATAACTCAATTACGAGCTCCATTAGCAACAACAAGCGTAAAATGGAGACGCACTTTAGGCTCACGGTACTGGAAGAGGGCGGCATTTTTTGGCATACGCTGCCATCCATAAGCTCTCAAAATGTGCAGGGCTGAATTGCTATGCTCTAGAGCCGCAAACAGCCACCTCTGAACTCTCCCACCAATCCAGTTCGTTCCTAATAGATCTGACCAGGTGAAAAGTCGGGCTTAGACTCAGACAAAATGTGTAAAGCTGGACACTCAACATGCTACACCGCAAGAGGAATCATAACGTTAGGTATGAAGGTGCTTCAGTGTCTTGGTTAATATCAAACCAGAAACTCGCACATGAGCATCATGAGTTTCTTAGCGTCTCCGTTAATGAAGTGCTACTGGGTAGACACATTTCCTGAATTTATGATCATTGATATTACATCATAAAATACTGGGTTGAGTGAGTAAAATCAGAACATCTTATTTGCCAAGACTGAAATTTGCTTTTCAAATTGAATGTTAACTTAAATTAATTTCTTTTTTAGGAATGTGCATAGTAATGTAATTTTTAAAAACCTACCGTTCCTAATTGTTTGTATTACAGACATAACAAATATCAGCTATGTGAAGGACAAATTGATGGATAACTAAGAATAAGTCAGCTACAGTTAGCAAAATATGACTTTTATTGAGACTGTCGGAGGTGTCGTATTAGGTAGAGCGGATGTACATTGAGCCAGTAACTTTATCGTGTAAAACAAAGGAATACACAAAATCACTACGTCAAGAACGCACACAGTCCTTCTGTTCAGACTTCCCGGTCGTGAGCTAATGAGCTACCCTTTTGACCCGAAACCTCATATTGAACAAAAGGGAAGAGAAAATACATTACAAATAAACAGAAAACGATATTCAGAAGATTGTTTGTTATGATGTTATTGAATGCCTTCAATGAGTAACTCTACTCTTTTGTGCGTTCTGAAAAGGGCGTTAAGTTAGATTAGCCTTCCTTACATCCGAGCTTGCTGATGATAGGGGACTGAGGTTCTCCAGGCCGTTATTCTATGCTTGGCTTCATCGGCGTGTCTCTCACTACTATGCGATCACGTCGATTTCCCGCTTCATTTACCAGGCTGTCATAAAAAACAGCCCGTTTCCAGTGGGACCTGCCTGGTGATTAGAATACTGATTTATAATGACGTTTACTCGTGGCGATTTATTTTCAATGCTGCTTTTATAAGAGAGGCAATGTGTTTCTACCAGCACTGCAAAATTAAATGCATGGATAGAACAAAGTTAAAAAAAAATCTGTGCAAACAATATTGACAGTACGTGGATTTCCACCACATTACTGTAGAGCAAAGCACGTGAACACTCTAAAGTGTCAAACAAAAGTTCTTTACACATAAATGAGCATGTTCTGTTCTCACTGCTTTTGCTATCGTGTCAGTGAAGTACTATGTAAGCTAAACTAAGGACTTCTTCCACACTATAAATCTGACCATGTCAGTGAAGTACTATGTAAGCTAAACTAAGGACTTCTTCCACACTGTAAATCTGACCATGTCAGTGAAGTACTATGTAAGCTAAACTAAGGACTTCTTCCACACTGTAAATCTGACCATGTCAGTGAAGTACTATGTAAGCTAAACTAAGGACTTCTTCCACACTGTAAATCTGACCATGTCAGTGAAGTAATATGACATTACTGATGACATTCCTCACACGGTTGCAGCTAACGTAACAATGAAGTATCACGTAAACTAAACTGATCTCTCCGAACCAGTCATTCACAAAGAAACTAAATATGAAACATATAAAACCTTTTCACGTTTCCATTGGCAGGAGATTGTAGTGAAGGCTTTATGAGAGTCAACGAGGACACACCTTGTAGTAAGTATTATCATTGCAGTCTTTTGCATTTTGTTATGTATTATGTCAGCATGTATATGTAGTCACAATATATCAATCCAGACTATTTAAGCAAATGGTATGCCAGCAGACCTATAGGGGGGGGGGGGGGGGCGGGGGAAGAGAATCATGTGGCTTTTTCTTACACTCCCGTTAAAAGTCAAATAGATGTATGGCTGCTTCATGGCAACAGAGGGGAGCATGATTCATTCGATGGTGTGCAATGTTGAGTGCCGAATTCAAACCTATCTGAGCCCATGACATGCTTTACCATCTCCACCACCATAGAAGGCCCCGGAAAGAGTCACGTAATTTTCACCGTGTTTCAGATTTGCGTATGAGCAAGGGAACACATTTCTCGAGATTACATTCGACGCAGTGCAGTACCGAACTGGTACCGCAGCCCTGAGGAGCCCCTCACTTCCACCAACGAACAGAGTTTCGAGTGAGTCCCGCGTTCGTCCGTTCGCCTTGTTTCAGTTTTGCAAATGAGCTTGGGGCATGCTTCTCAAAGAGCAATGCTTCGTTGAAAATATTCCGCGCTGTTCAAAATTGGAATCCCTCAGTAGAGTGCAATGTTATTAAATACACTCAACGCAGTGCAATGTCCAGTTGGTACCGAAGCCCTAGGGGTCTAGAATATTCACCATCCCACGAGGATCCGAGGAGTCCATCACGTGACGTTCTCTGCGAGCGGGGACAGAAATGATGTATTACACCTCCATGCTGGGGGACACCTTTTGTGCTTCATCTGTTTCCCTGGTCAAAATGTAGATCCGATACATTTTAAATAGACCTTAAATACAATCGCAGTGCTAAGGCAGTCATAGAACAAACCAATACTTGAAAACACGTCAAAAGTCAGATCGAGAGAAACCGAATGTGAGCCAGAGAAAGAATGGCAATCATAAGGAAACTTGCTGGCACAAGCTGGGGAGCAGACGAAAGTATACTAAAGAAACTGTACACTGGAAGAGTGAGACCAGTTCTCGAGTATGGCATTTCGGCATGGGCAACAGCAGCAAAGACGAACTTCGATAAAATTAGCAAACTCCAAAACCAAGCCATGAGAGTTATAACAGGAGGCATGAAGTCAACGCCAATTGTAGAACTTGAAAAGATTACAAAACTGCAATCCATGACCGACAGAAGAGACTGCAGAGCCCAGCAGCAAGCAGAGAAACTCAGAGGACTGACTGACCATCCAATGCACCAGAGACTAAACAATTTCGGAAATGGGAAACTAAAGAGGAGAAACTTTGCAGAAATAGCCAAAGCAAAGATGCACGAAGACCCCATGAACGCACTAACACCACCAAAGCCCATCCCTACTGTACAAAAACCTACCTGGAGGCAGCATACATTTCCAGAGATGGTAGAAAATATACCAGGTATTGGAAACAAAAACTGCCAGACTGAAAAAGAAAGAAGAGATACTACCCTGAGCTACATAACGAAAAACTACCCAAGCATGAACTGGACCCATGCATACATCGACGGTTCTGTAACAAACACGACACAGAACGGAGGGGCAGGAGCATTTCTGAACCTACCAAATGGCAGAAAAATAACACTGTCATTCGCTACTGGAAAATACACAAGCAATTTCAGAGCGGAGGCAGAGGCACTGAGGGCGGCAGTGGAAGAAATGGTGACAGGTAAAAGCAATGAAAGCCATATAGTCCTGCTTACAGATGCCCTGGCCGTAGACACAGCACTAAAAAGCCAGAAAAATACTGAACTTAATGATTTAAGAGCAGTACTCTGTCAACTATGCCAGTAGTCCGCACCAAAAATGGTAGTGGAACAGTGGGTTCCATCCCACTGCAACATCCAAGACAACGAGGAGGCAGACAGACTGGCAAAAGAAGGTGCAAGACTAGCACAACCAGATACTAGTATGACATACGAAGAGTCAAAACGGCTTATTAGAGCTAGATACATGACTAAATAGGAGACCGAACATACTGGCTACACAAAAATCGATGCCTATTACCAGTTGAACAGAAGAGAGCAGGTCGTGGTCTTCAGACTTCGCACTGGCCACAATAGACTGAGGTACCACATATTCAACAAATTGAAGATAGGTGGCAATGACGAATGCCCGTGTGGTACCGGGAAAATGACCGCTGAGCATTTGCTGCAAAACTGCCCGACATACGAGGATAAGAGAGAGCAGATGTGGCCATTACCAGTGGCAACACTAGACAAGCTCTATGGCAGTGTCGACAGCCTCAGGATGACCGCTGCTTTTTTCGAAAAAATAAAGGTTGACTGCGTACGATGTTAGACGGCGTGGAGAGAAGTAGTTATCTGTCGTGTGCCAGCTTTGTCGCCGATGTTGTTTGTCATTCCGTGTTTCTTCAATGTCTCACTGACACCATCTATCCTTCTTTTACGTAATCTGCCTCTTGCTCTGCAACCCTGATGTCTGGTATTGTAGATGCCAGCAGCTGGTAACTTTGGCTGCATTCCTGTCAGGTGTCCGAATCATTTTATTTTATATATATTCCATGCACGGTGTTGCACACACCGTCTGTCTGATTATTTCGTTTCTTAATCTGTCCAGTCTTGCGACCCCAACAGCCTATCAGCCTATGTGTTTGGACACATTATTTCGCATGCCATGATTTTTCTTTCTTGTTTCTGTTTCTAAGAATCGACGTCACTGCACCCCGGGCATACCCATGGGTGCCCAGTCTCTCTCATCAAATGGCGCAAGATATGGATGCTGATGGTCTCCGTAGCTCGCTGGTTGTACACTCTCCTGCTCCATCCTCTTATGCGACTCACTCCGCTCGAACCTCCTTTAATGTCGAAACTCTGCAGTTTCTGGATTGGTGCTTCATCTATTGCGGTGTCCTCATCCAGCAGGCGGCCATTGATTGATTTCAAAATGGCACTTCTATCCATCGCTAATGTGCCCATGATGGTAGCTTGTGAAGTCATGATGTCATCAGCTCTTTCATTGCCCTGAACCCCGGCATGAGCAGAACAGTAGATCCATGTCAACCCCTGGAGGTTTGAGGCCTCAACAGCTGCTATCCACTCGTACCTAAGCCATCCCTTCTATACTTTCTCAATTACGACTTGCGCGTCTGTACGATGACTGCCCTTGTTATAGAAGTCTCAGATATCCATTTCAGTGTTGAGGTCACTACTTCCGTCTCCATTCTCATACTGGAGGTTGTTGACATATATGCCCTACTGCACTCAGCAACGACCTGTCCTCTCACTCTAGCCGAGAAACCCCAGCCTGATGTCCCGTTGAGCCGCACTGATCCGTCGGTGTATATGACAGCGTCACTCTTCTGCGTGTTCTCAGTTATCAGCTGAACTACCTCGTGCTCTGCTCTCCTTTAACTCGGTTCTCTGCATTCCTTGCCTAAGGATATGATATCTCTGGTACTCTATCATTCTATCACCAGTGTGGACCCATTCTTCCCGTTTGGCTATCGTCTCAGCTGGGGTGACGTGTCCGATTGTTGTCTCAGCCTGTACCATCCATGACGACTCTCTCTTGATTCTTTATTCGTTTGATGTCTGAGATACTACTGTGTAGAGGGTGCCACGTGTCTGTGGTGACACGTATATAGGCTTTAGCTTGTGCCAGTTTATGTCTGGATGTCACCGATAACAATCCCAACATGTACCGCATCATCACAGTTGGGGTATCTCTAGTGCAGCCCAGAACCAGTCGCATACTTTCATTCTGGATGCGTTCCAACCTTTCACACTGTGTTCTTGATAGTGTGAGCATGCCTAGTCCGTAATCGATGACCTTACAAAATAGAATGAACAGGAGACGTTGTTCCAAGTCGGCAGCAGTCATGGTCTTGAGTGCTCCTAACCCTCTCTTGCATCTTTGTACGATGTGGACAACATGGCAATTATAGGACAGACTGCGATCAAAAGTCACTCCGAGGTATTTCAATCTGTCATACCTGTCAATGGTGCAACCATCAAAAGTGATGCCCGGGAGTTCAGCCTTTACTACGGAATTATTCAAAGAGCACCACATCATGCAGGCCTTGTTCGGATTGATCTTAGAGCTTGAGTCGCCGCACCACTGTGAGATTTCTTGCAAAGTTTCCTGGATGTTTTCGACCAACTCTTGCCTGTCTGAGCCAGTCCTGTACGTTAGGATGTCATCGGCAAATTTCAACGTTCGCCCTGTCCCTGTGGGTTGAATATTGGCCACTTTTACTGTGTAGATGTTGAACAACACCGGTGAGAGCGGAGACCCTTGAGGCAGTCCTGGACATATTCGCCTCGGTTTTGATGTCCACGATCCCACGCGTAGCGCAACTGTTCTTTCCATCAATGCAGCTGATATCCAACTAACCAGCCACGGGTTTAAACCACACTGCTTCATAAAATGCCTTTCTTGTACCTTAGTGAGAGTCCATGTTTAACACTTATAACATGAGTTGGAATACAAATACTATTTATCAACTTTCTCGTTGTCTTCCTTTGGATGTGTTTGTGTCTTAGTAATTGTGAGAGCTGATAGGAAACCGCATTAGCTTTTTGTGTTCTTGATTCCACCTATCTAGCCTTCCATCTTGTGTAAACAGGTGGCCGAAGTATTTGAATTCATTGACTTGTTTAAGCTCTGAAATTGTTATATGTATATTTAGTGTTTTCTTTATTCTGCTGATTGTCGTTGCCTCAGTCCTTGCTGTACTAATCCTCAAAGGCATTCATCGAAATGAAAGAGACTGATCATCTGCAAAAATAAGCTCCTTCATTGTGGTGGTTTCTGGTTTTGCTTCAGTTGTTAATTGATCCATGTATGCAATGAACAAAAGTACACATCCCTGTCTTACCCCTATCTTAACTGCAAACCACTTAGTGAGTCCGCATGGTGTTCTCACAGTAATTTGGCTGCTTTCATACATTGATTAATAGTTGTAATACATATAAAGGCAAATCACTGCTATAAAAAATCTATGTTGGAAATATGTATGCAAAAAAAAATTAAATTCAGAAAATAAATTTACGAACCCTATCTCAGCGATACTCAAAACTGATGCCTTATTCAACTTAAGGCAATTAAATCATCATATTATCATATATCAGTCCTTTCAAAAAATGTTTTCTGAAAATAAACATACTAACAAACTATACTGCACCATGGATATTCATCCTTGGCACCAGAATAAATGCAAATAAAATGTGGAAGTTTCATCCCATACTACTAATACTCACTTCGACATATTTTCATTAAAATATCAGCACATCTGGTTTATCTCTGACGTTTAATCCACCACGTTCTTCCGAGGGGTCATGTAATCAATTTGATGTCTCCGTTATCCTTTGTCTAGTTGCTTGGTGGCAAAATAGCTAATTTAGTAATTGTTTATTCTTTAAGGAAGCGAAGAGTAATCATTGTCAAGTGAAACATATTGATCAAGACCCGATCTCACGTCCTTGTGCCATGTGTTACAACAGTCTGACCAACGTGATGAAGATCAATACTGTATTCCCTATAGCTTATTCCCCATAGCTTAAGGAGAAATCTGCAACTGCACTACCTCAAATACACCTCAGCATCTAAGAAGAGCCGCTGTATCCCAACTACCAAATAAACATCATCAAGAATTGCCTCAACTCTGCACAAGTAACTTCCAACAACAACTTCAGGTGGTGCATTCCACCAATCAATACCTGTTGTTTTATCATTACCAGCATTACCATCATTATCATCATCATCATCAGTTCCGTAACCTATAAGGTCATTGGGTCACCAATACTGCAGATTGTTGGACCAGTTCCCGTCACTCCACTCGGTTTTGTTCCAAGATATGTGTTCTAGCTATGGACCTTCCCGTCCACTCTCTGATGCTATCTTGCCATCTTTTTTTCTGCCCCCCTCACTTACGCTTCCCATGCACAGTATTTTGCAGGATTATCTTGGTCAATCCAGACGATCTTGAAATATGTGAGATTGCGTACTTTTACCAAAATCAATAGGTCTCAGTATCGACCGACCTTTCTATTAACGGTGTCTCGAACTGCCTTATTCGTGACGAGGTCTAGATACGAAATGTCGAGGATTATACATCTCATTGAACAGATGTTCGCTGCAGAACCGCAGTCAGAGTCCAAGTTTCGCAACCGTAAAGGTTTACGGAAGTGACAAGTGCATATATTAAACTCAACTTTGGTTTCTGGTTGGAGCTTTTGTCCCTCCATAGCGACCTCGGTTTGGTCAGAGCCACCATGGTCACTACTGTTCTTGCCTGAGTCTCAGTTCTGGCATCTTCCGCATCCATCAGTGATCCAAATTATTTAAACAGTTTAACAATTTCCAATAGTTCGTCTTTGATCGAAATCGGACTTGTTAGGCCCTCTGAGAAGTAGAACCATGATTTGACTCTTCTCTGCACTAATTTCCATTCCAAACTTTTGAGCGGCTTGTCAAGATTTGAGGTTAGACTCGCACGTTCTAGCTCTGTTCCAGCCAGCCCGGTAATGTTATCAGCAAATCGGTGATTGGTGAGTGTACGACCACCTATGCTGACAATACCCACGCGACCCTCCAGAGCTTCGGACATGATACGTTAAAGAAAAACATCCTTGTCGTACACCGGTTGACGCGGGGAACCATTTCCCGGTTATCCCGTTAAGGAAGATAGCACTGATGGCCTGGGAGTAGAGTTTCTCAATGACGTAGACAAGCCTACACCCCATCTTATATTTTCGTATAGTTGTACTTAGGGCCTCATGCCAGACCATGTCGAAAGCTTTTTTTAAAGTCAACAAAGACTTGGTATAGCTTTTCATTATGCTGAAGGTATTTTTCGTTTAGCAGACGCAAATTTTAAATGTGTTCAATTGTGCTGCGACCAGCCCGAAAATTCGCTTGTTCTTCTGCCCTTGGTTGCAATCTGTTGAAAATAACATTAAGCATCACTTTGTTGGGGTGGATGATAAGACTGATGGTTTGGTAATTTGACATTGTTGGAGGTTGACCCTTCTTAGATATGGCTATAATCAGTGATGGGGATTTTTTCCAGAATTGTTGACCATTCCCGCGTCTGCCAGATCGTCTTACAGATCTTCGGGAGTATGTATATAACCAGTCACTCTATGTGTTAGTAGTTCGTCTGGTATCTTTTCTATACTTTTCTGTACATCGTAAGAGACTTGACCGCCCACTTCTACTTCTTCACTGAAGGATGGTAAAATTATCGTCTTCTTCTTGTGGGACTTCTACTAATGTCCATCGATATATAACTGGGAGCAGTATTCCGTCCATCTCTGAACATCTTTTTCTGCATTCGGTGTGTTTCCTATCACGCCCTGTATTGTTCTCACTGTGAGTATGTTCTTTCTTGTCTGGTTTTTAACCAGCTGGTTCGCTCTCTTACTGTTCTGCAATTGTTTACATTGATCTGATATCCACTCTTGCTTTTCTTCTGTCATTTCTTTTCGTATAGCCTCATTAATTGGCCTGTACTTGTCACCTCCATAAGGGTTATTTTTCTCTTTCTTGTTAGAACCTTTCTTGTGTCGCACAGTGACAATATATGTTCAGTAAACCAGGACATGGACCTTCGTAGTATTGTAGCTGTGCTAAGTAATAGGACAGGACAAGCTTTCACCAACATAGCCTGAAACTCTTCCGCAACTTGAGGGTTTTTTAACCTGTCAATGTCATATCTGATCCTGTAATCTTGTGTTCTTGTCATTTTCTTTAGTGTGAGACGAAATGTTAGCATGAGCACATCATGGTCACTACCCATGTCCGCTCCGGAAAGCTTTTCGTTTGGGTTTTATTAATGCTGGAAAGGAATCTAGTCTGCACCAGTATGTAGTCTATTTGACTATGGTGTTGGCCATTGGAAAAGTGCCATTGGTCCTTCTCGGAGTCTTGTGCTTCCCCAGCGTGTTTGAAAGCTTTATATTGTCGTTAATATATTAACTTTTATAAGTTATATTTTGAAAAGAATATTCAATTTGCTCTTCTTCGTGATCATTATCATAGATTGGTTTATAAGTCTTGAGACTGGTTGTCAGGTTGTGTGAGTATGTCTCTCAATTTGACCGTATCCCTTGCAATTCTCTTAATGTTAGCATAAGTTCGTACTTTAATGTCCCGGTATGCCTGTGATGTAAAGGTGAGTCTTGGTCGCGTCGGTTATCTCTAAGCCTTTCATGTTTCATATTGTACCCATCTGCCGAGAGAGACCGAGCTGAAATGGGAAAAAAAACTCGAGGCAATGAAGTGAAGTCGAGCCCCCGCTTAAAGTCTTTTTTTTTTAAAAGACCGAGTCAACTTAATATACAATATTTGTCTTTGTGCGCTCACATCAGTGAGAACAGTCATTTGATCTACTTTCTTTCCAATTCAACCTTTCCATTCTTTCACTGCAAGCATCTTCTGTCATAGTTTGCCCCAAAATTGTAAACTTCTGCGACTTGATAGAGAAAGTCACAAAGGAGGGGTTCTGATACTGACACGTAACTGCATACCAAGTAGCGCGGTATCTGTAAATCATACCGGACATGCAGAAATTGTAGGAGTTGACATAATGGCTCAAGAGACGAAGCTCCGCATTTTCGACCTGTATGGCCAACCCAGCAAAGACCTGTCACTCTCAAGTATGGAAATCAAGGACTCCAGCTACCTAGTGGTTGGAGACTTCAACAGTCACTCGGAGAGATGGGGATATTCAGACACAGACAGCAGAGGGGATGAAGTGGAAGACTGGGAGATGGACACAAATCTATATCTTATAAATAGGCCGGACGACAGCCCTAGCTTCTATTCCATAACACGACCTCCACTCCAGACTTGGCCTTCTCCACGTGGGATATTCACCACAAAATAGATCGTCAGATGCTCGACCAATTGGCAGGTAGCGATCACAGGCCAATTAGGCTAGACATTGATGTGGAAGTAGGCCCCCAGGAAATAAATCCGCTGCCACGTTGGAATTACAGACGAGCCGACTGGGACAGAATTGCAATGCTGACAGATGGACTGTGTGAAACTATCAACAAACGAAATAATAATATGAAACCTATGGCGGAAAGCCTAAACAAAGCAAACCTGCAAACAGCCACTGAGACCATCCCAAGACTGGCAAGGAAAAACTGCAAGCCATATTGGAATCATGAACTGCAGAAAGCAGAGGATGAAGTCTCAAATGCTAGGAACATGGCAGAGAGAGAGCAATCTATGGAAGCAAATATCTCCCTCAAGGCTATCACTGCGAAATACAAAAGAACTCTGAACCAAATAACAAGAGACAGTTGGACAAAAAAAACAGAAAGCATCAATCTAGATAAAGAAGGGAACAAACTATGGAATTTAGTCAGAGCCATGAATCACGAAACACCATCAAATAAACAAATTACCATCAAGCAGGGTGACAACATGCTTACCGGAAAAAAAACATCAAACGCCGTTATAGAACATTATGCCAGTGCAAACCACATTGATGTCCCTACAGACAGGCGTACAGACATTAGTGAAGAACAAAAGAGCCACGACAAAATCAAGATGGCACCAGAGGAGCACATGATGGCAAAACTAACGATGAATGAAATTAATGAGGCCATGAGAACTTTAAAGAAAAATAAATCGCCCGGAAAAGATGGGGTAACAAATGAAATGCTGATGGGGTTGGGCCAAACAGCAAAGAGGAAGTTACTTTCAGTCCTGAACCAAAAGCTGGAAAAGGGGAATTGTACTGCAGGCATGGAAAGATGCTGTACTTATACTCGTACCAAAGAAAGAAAAAGATAGAACAGATCCAAATAGATACAGGCCTATCAGTCTACTGAGCTATGCAGGTAAACTGATGGAGCGTATGATAAACACCAGACTGATGTGGCACCTGGAAGAAAAACACATATTAATTCCACAGCAAGCAGGATTTAGACAACACAGATTCACTGCGGACCAGATCACTCTCATAGCACAGGAAATAGAGGATGCTTACCAAGAGAAAAAGGATACAGTAGCGGTTTGGGTGCATCTAGAGAAGGCATTCGACAAGGTGTGGAAAGAGGGACTTAAAGTCATGTTATAAAGACGGGAAGTATCTGGAAAAATGTACAGATGGATCAGCCACTACCTCGAAAACAGCCAGAGTTCAAGAACAAGGGCGCATGAGCAAAAAGGTGACACTGGAGCAAGGAGTACCCCAAGGGGAAGTACTGTCAACCACACTTTTTCTAGTGTATTTAAACAACATCATAGAGAATATACCAAGAAGAGTCCACAGCTCCATGTTTGCAGATGATCTGGTTATGTGGACCTCTGAAAAAAATCTCACCGTAGCAAACAATCGGATGCAGCAGGCTCTAACATCGTTGGAGGATTGGGCCAAAATAAATGAAGAAAAAACAACATGTACGATATTCTCGCTTTCAAATAAACCACAGAACACCAAAATAAGTCTTAACGGAAAATACCTGCGGCCAAGTGACAACTCAAACTACTTGGGCTTCACATTTGATCGGCGCATGACATGGAAAAGTCATATCAAGAGAAACCGAATGAGAGCCAGACAAAGAATGGCAATCATGAGGAAACTTGCTGGCACAAGCTGGAGAGCAGACGAAAGAATGCTCAAGAAACTGTACACTGGAAGAGTGAGACCAGTTCTCGAGTATGGCATTGCGGCATGGGCAACAGCAGCAAAGGCGAACTTTGATAAAATTAGAAAACTTCAAAACCAAGCCATAAGAGTTATAATAGGAGGCATGAAGTCAACGCCAATTGTAGAACTTGAAAAGATTATAAATCTGCAATCCATGACCGACAGAAGAGACTGTAAAGCCCATCAGCAAGCAGAGAAACTCAGAAGACTGACAGACCATCCAATGCATCAGAGACTAAATAGATTTGGAAAAGGGAAACTAAAGCGGAGAAACTTTGCAGAAATAGCCAAAGCAAAGATGAGCGAAAACCCTATGAACACCATAACAACACCAAACCCCATCCCTACTGTACGCAAACCCACATGGAAGCAGCATATCATTCCGGAGGTGGTAGAAAATATACCAGGTATTGGAAACAAGAACAGCCAGACTGAAAAAGAAAGAAGAGACATAACCCTGAGGTACATAACGAAAACTACCTAAGCATGGAATGGACCCATGCATACACCGACGGTTCTGTAACAAACACAACATAGAACGGAGGAGCAGGGGTATTCCTGAGCCTACCAAATGGTAGAAAAATAACACTGTCAGTGGCAACTGGAAAATTCTCAAGCAATTTCAGAGCGGAAACAGAGGCACTGAGGGCTTGCGGTAGAAGCAATGCTGACAGCGAAAGCAATGAAAGCCAGATAATCCTGTTTACAGATGCCCTGGCCGTAGTCACAGCACTAAAAAGCCAGAAAAATACTGAACTCAATGATTTAAGAGCAGTACTCTGTCAACTATGCCAGCAATCCGCACCAAAAAGAGTAGTGGTACAGTGGGTTCCATCCCACTGTAACATCCAAGGCAACGAGGTGATAGACAGACTGGGAAAAGAAGGTGTAAGACTACCACAACCAGATTATAGTGTGACCTACGAAGAGTCCAAAAGGTTTATTAGGGCCAGATACATGGCCAAATGGGAAACAGAACATACTGGCTACACAAAAAACGATGCCAATTACCAGTTGAACAGAAGAGAGCAGGTCGTGGTCTTCAGACTCCGCACAGGCCACAACAGACTGAGGTACTACCTATTCAATAAACTGAGGATAGGTGGCACTGACGAATTTACCTGTGGTACAGGGAAAAATGACCGCTGAACATCTGTTGCAAAATAACCCGACAAACGAGGACCAGAAAAAGCACATGTGGCCATCACCAGTGACAACACTAGACAAGCTATATGGCAGTGTCGACAGCCTCATGATGACAGCTGCTTTCTTTGAACAAATTCAAGTTGACGTCTGACATCGTACGAAGAAGAAGAAGTAAACTGCTGTACTTGTTCGATTATTTCTCCATTGATAATCATATGTATTTGCCTTTGTTGCTTGGATATTACTAAAGTCTTTGCCTTCGATGTATTTATTTTCATGCCAAACACTTTGGCTGTGCTATTAATTTTTTCAAGCAGTATTTGTAACGTTGCTACTGACCCTCTAACTATCGCTTGGTCATCGATAAATTTGATTTCATTGACTTTCATACCTTTATCTTTGACATCCATATTACAACTCCGCATAATTTTCACCATCATCATCTTATAATATGCGTTATAGAGACTCGATGAATGCAAGCAGCCCCGTAGTACCTTCTGTCTTATGGAAACTGGATCCGTGAGACCTTCTGTGATTGAAATAATCGCCTCTTGATTTTCAGTTTGGTTGTGGATTAACTAAATGAGGGTTGTTTCTCTATTTGCTGCAGAAGTTTAAAAAGTGTGCTTCAGGAGACTCGATCAAACACTATCTCATTGTATATCCCGTTCAAGATAACGCCACAGCTTAACGGCCGTTGACCGGACAAAATTCAAATTAAAAATCTACCCAAGTTATGTGTACCTTTGCCCAGGTGGTTTGTTAAGAGCACCTATAGATGGCACCTAACTGACTACGGGTCTACTAGTGAAAACAAAATATAGAAACTAAGTTATAAAATCGATTACTTACCCTCGTGCATATGCTGATGCAGATCATAATTTGTTATTAGGAAATGCCAAATACGATAGAGGAAACCAATAGCAAATACTAGCAAAGTGGAATTTAAGTGCTCTGAACGAGAAAAACTCGGTGACTGCTGCTTGGGGGGAGAGGGGGGGGGGGGGGGGTAACATGTCACTGACGATATAGAGCATATATATAAAAGAGGCGGCAGAGATAACATTGGGTAAAAAGAAAGCAGAAAACAAGAAACCGTGGGTAACATCTGAAATGCTAAACAAAATAAAGGACAGACTCAAATGGAAAAAACATTAACACAGAGCACAGCATTGCTACGTACAAAGCGTATCTAGAATGAATTAGATTGAGAATAAACAATGACGCGAGAAAAATGGTGGATAGAAATTGGAAGAAATTGAAGACCTGGAGAGAACATGGAAATTCGATCAAATCCATAAGAAAGTAAAACAATCGTTTCATAAAATTCAGGGCATTCAATTATGGATGGTTAATAATGAGAATGGGAAACCAATAACAGATGCAGAGAACAAAAATAAAAGTGAGATAGAGAGAATTTAAGGAAATGTACGAGGATGTGATCTGTGTCCAGATAGCACACCACAGAAGAGAGTTTACATGAGAAGTATTTAATAAGGCACTTTCTTTAATCCCGAATTTTCGTGCTTCTAAACATTCATTTAGTTTTTTTTAAGTATGGATAATCATTTTTTATGAAGGAATAAACTTTGTTCTTGAATAAATTTGTAATTTGACATAACGTTTAAAAATTAATTTAAATGTTTAATGAACTTAACTTAACTTCATTATACTGGCTTAGAAGGCTCTACAGAATATGTGTACAACCAGTTAATTCCACTCCACCGATACTAAAAATAACTGTAATCAGCAAATCTATTTTTGAATGCATTCAAACTGACCCTGCCTCACCACCTTCTGGTGGCAATGCATTCCAAGCATTCACCAAGATTTGCCCAAAAAATAGTTCCTTATATCTCATCTGGATCTATCTTTAAACCATTTGAAGCTGTGCCCTCTTGTTCTTGTAGTCGGTTGAACTTCGAAAAACTTAGTCTAATTTATAATAATAATAATAGTGTTCGCTTAGGCGTCTGAAGCCCGTTGCGTCGGTTAGTCACATCCATGACCTACATCTGTGGCACGGTTCCAGGCCTCGTCCAGGGCGGAGGAGGAGGTTTCTACTTGCTGGAGCCATACTGTTCGGGGACGGCCTCTTCTGTGCCTCCAGCCGTTCGGGGAAAGACTTTTGGCGCTGAGTAACGACTTGTGTAGTATATTGTGGGCAGGGGTTTCCTGGTCCAGCCGTACAACATGACCGAATAAAGAAACGCGGCGCCGGTCTAGTGTTTCTGAGATTGGGTTGAGGCCTGTTTTAGCATAGACCTCCACGTTGCGGATGCAGTCATGCCATCGGATGCCCAGGATAAGCCGCTGGTTGCGAATGTGAAAGGCTTACAGTATCGACATGTCAATGTTTCAGCAATGTCAAGGTTTCAAAGCAGGACTGGTAAATGTGAATTTTTGTCCCGAGGGAGGTCTTGCCATTACTCCACACACGTCGGAGGTCATGCATAGGGCACGCAGCTAATCCAATCCTCCTTGACATATCGGGACTGTAGTGTCAATCGGATGAGGTCATGCTACCGAGATAGATAAATTCGTTGGTGCTCTCCGCGGTGGGACCTTTCGTATCAATACCCTGGGGTATTATGTCGGAAAAGAGGTTCTGAAATTTGATCTAGGCCCAGGGTATAGACAGATCTAGGGAGGGCGTTTTACTGTCTAACATTTCCAGAGAGCGCTGCATCGCAGATCTGTCTGTGCCGAACAGGATAATGTCGTCCGCATAAACGAGATCAGTGAAGATTAACTGATCAATAGCTATACCCTCCTGATGTGCGCTGAGGCGATCAAGAAACCAATCGACTTATGCTGTCCATTTATTAATTTATAAACTTATATTGTCCCTTAAATTCTTCTCTGTTCTAGACAATGTAGACCAGTCTATCTGAGTCTTTCTTCGTAACTATTATTCTGAAATCTCACGATTATTTTTGTAGTTGTCTTTATATCCATGTTATAGCATGTCTTCTGGGATCATTGATCAGTAAAGAGGGATTGCAGCCAGCGGAAGTTGCAAGAATAGCACAAACAACAGCGGCGCTTACTCGGCTGAAACCTATATGGCAAGACAAGCGGTTCGCCCTCGGCATAAAAGTTAGACTAATGCGCTCTTTGGTGATCTCAATATTTATGTATGCCTGCGAGACCTGGCACATTACAGCAGATATCCAGGGCAGAATACGTGCAATGGAAATGGTGCTATAGAAAACTCCTAACTGTTACAAATAAAGATCGTGTCACGTACATAGAAATACGACAGAGTTGAAAACGTTATTGGCCTTTTTGAAGACCTGTTCACAACAATCAAAAGACAAAAGATGGATGGTGCGGGCACGTCGCATGGTCCAACGGAATTACCAACTCGATACTCTTTGGTTCCGTACCGGGACAGAGAGGGCGAGGACGTCCAAGGAAGAGGTGGATGGACAACATCACTGAGTTGTCAAGCCTTCGTCATGGTGAGATACGACAGGCGGCGGCAGACTGAGAAAAATGACCTGGGATTTTGGAAGTGTCTTCAAGTGTGCCCCAAAAACCTGATGGGTTACGGGGTGAACTGAACTGAACTGAGCATGTCTATATCCCCTCTATGATAAGAACTCCACACCTGAACACAGTGTTCCAATTTAGGTCTCATGAAGATTTATATAGTTTGGCTATTACTTACTTGCTCCTATGTGTAATGTTTCTTGAAATCATACCCACCATTGCATAAGCCTTTTTCACTGCCACCTGGACTTGCTCCAACACCTAACCAGTATGATCTATTATAAGGTCCATTCTCTTTTGTTATTGACTTAATATTGTTCATTCTCTTCGTGTAATTATTTATTATTGAATATTACCATGTAGATGAGTTGTACATTTTTTTTACACTAAACTCCATTTGCCAGCTTTAGGACCATTTATGAGTTGAAGTTAAATCGGATCTCAAAATATCCCACCTCTGCCAGAAAAGAGACCCTGCGCATAATTGTGTGCCATTTGCGAATGTTGTAATAATTGTCCAAATCATTTATATATATCAAGGACAAAATTGGTCCAATACCGAAATCTGAGGAACTCCACTTATTACATCACACCAATCAGAGTACTCTTTACTTATGCTAACTCTCGGCCCTCGGCCCCTTTACCAAAATTTCATACAATTGGCAACTCCGCCACCATGTGATTGCAATTTCCGAAACAATCTTTGATAATGTCCTGTCCAAAGGCCTTTGCAAAATTCAGATAAGTCTTCTTCTTCTTCTTCTTCTTCTTCTTCTTCGTACGCTGTCAGACGTCAACTTAAATTTGTTCGAAGAAAGCAGCTGTCATCCTGAGGCTGTCGATACTGCCATAGAGCTTGTCTAGTGTTGCCACTGGTGATGGCCACATGTGCTTACTCTGGTTCTCGTATGTCGGTCAATTTTGCAGCAGATGTTCAGCGGTCATTTTCACTGTGCCACAGGTGCATTCGTCTGTGCCACCTATCTTCAATTTATTGAATAGATGGTACCTCAGTCTGTTGTGGCCTGTGCGGAGTCTGAAGACCACGACCTGCTCTCTTCTGTTCAGCTGGTAGTAGGCATCATTTTTTGTGTAGCCAGTATGTTCTGTTTCCCATTTGGCCATGTATCTGGCCCTAATAAACCTTTTGGACTCTTCGTAGGTCACACTAGTCTGGTTGTAGTAGTCTTGCACGTTCTTTTGCCAGTTTATCTGCCTCCTCGTTGCCTTGGATGTTACAGTGGGATGGAACCCACTGTACCCCTACTCTTTTTAGTGCGGACTGTTGGCATAGTTGACAGAAAACTGCTCTTAAGTCAATAAGTTCAGTATTTTTCTGGCTTTTTAGTGCTTTAACCACGGACAGGGCATCTATAAACAGGACTAACTGGCTTTCATTTATTTCGCCTGTGTGCATTGCTTCTACTGCAGCCTTCAGTGCCTCTGCCTCCGCTCTGAAATTGCTTGAGAATTTTCCAGTTTCCACTGACAGTGTTATTTTCCTACCATTTGGTAGGCTCAGGAATACCCCTGCCCCTCCATTCTGTGTTGTGTTTGTTACAGAACCGTCGGTGTATGCATGGGTCCAGTCCATGCTTGGGTAGTTTTCCGCTATGTACCTCAGGGTTATGTCTCCTCTTTCTTTTTCAGTCTGGCTGTTCTTGTTTCCAATACCTGGTATATTTTCTACCACCTCCGGAGTGATATGCTGCTTCCATGTGGGTTTGCGTACAGTAGGGGTGGGCTTTGGTGTTGTTACGGTGTTCATAGGGTCTTCGCTCTTCTTTGCTTTGGCTATTTCTGCAAAGTTTCTCCGCTTTAGTTTCCCATTTCCAAATCTATTTAGTCTCTGATGCATTGGATGATCTGTCAGTCTTCTGAGTTTCTCTGCTTGCTGCTGGGCTCTGCAGTCTCTTCTGTCGATCATGGATTGCAGATTTGTAATCTTTTCAAGTTCTACAATTGGCGTTGACTTCATGCCTCATGTTATAACTCTCATGGCTTGGTTTTGAAGTTTGCTAATTTTATCGAATTTCGCCTTTGCTGCTGTTGTCCATGCCGCAATGCCATACTCGAGAACTGGCCTCACTCTTCCAGTGTACAGTTTCTTCAGTATTCTTTCGTCTGCTCTCCAGATTGTGCCAGCAAGTTTCCTCATGATTGCCATTCTTTGTCTGGCTCTCATTCGGTTTCTCTTGATATGACTTTTCCATGTCATGCGCCGATCAAATGTAATGCCAAAGTAGTTTTGGTTGTTGTTTGGCCGCAGATATTTGCTGTTAAGACTTATTTTGGAGTTCTGTGGTTTATTTGAAAACGAGAATATCGTACATGTTGTTTTTTCTTCATTTATTTTGACCAGCCATGATTTCGCCCACTCCTCCAACGATGTTAGGGCTTGCTGCACCCGATTGTTTGCTACAGTGAGATTTTTTTCGGAGGTCCACATAGCCAGATCGTCTGCAAACATGGAACTGTGGACTCTTCTTGGTATATTCTCTTTGATGTTGCTTATATACACCAGAAAAAGTGTGGGTGACAGTACTCCCCCTTGGGGTACTCCAGTGTCACCTTTTTGCTCATCTGCCCTTGTACTTGGACTCTGGCTGTTCTGTTTTCGAGGTAGAGGCTGATCCATCTGTACATATTCCCACAAACTTCACTTCTTCGTAGCTTGACTTTAAGTCCCTCTTTCCACACCTTGTCAAATGCCTTCTCTACGTCCACCCAATCTGGTCCTCAGTGGATCTGTACTGTCTAAAACCTGCTTGCTGTGGAATTAGTATGTGTTTTGCTTCCAGGTGCCGCATCAGTTTGGTGTTTATCAAACGCTCCATCAGTTTTCCTACACAGCTCAGTAGACTGATAGGCCTGTATCCATTTGGATCTGTTCTATCGTTTTCTTTCTTTGGTACTGGAATAAGTACAGCATATTTCCATGCCTGCGGTACATGCCTGCGGTTTTCCAGCTTTGGTTCAGGACTGCCAGTAGCTTCCGTTTTGCTGTTTGGCCCAACCCTATCAGCATTTCATTTGTTACCCCATCTTTTCCGTGCGATTTCTTTAACGTTCTCATGGCCTGATCCATTTCGTTCATTGTTAGTTTTTCCATCATGTGCTCCTCTGGTGACATCTAGATGTTGTCGTGGCTCTTTTGTTCTTCACTTATATCGGTATGCCCGTCTGTAGGGACATCAATGTGGTTTGCACTGGCATAATGTTCTATTACGGCGTTTGCTGCTTTTTTCCCGGTAAGCATGTTGTCACCCTTCTTGATGGTAATTTGTTTATTTGATGGTGTTTCGTCATTCATGGCTCTGACTAAATTCTATAGTTTGTTCCCTTCTTTATCTAGATTGAGGCTTTCTGTTTTTTTTCCAACTGTCTCTTGTTATTTGGTTCAGTGTTCTTTTGGTTTTACGCAGTGATGGCCTTGAGGGAGATATTTGCTTCCATAGATTGCTCTCTCTCTCTCTCTCTGCCATGTTCCTAGCATTTGAGACTTCATCCTCTGCTTTCTGCAGTTCATGATTTCAATATGGTTTGTAGTTTTTCCTTGCCCCTCTTGGGATGGTTTCGGTGGCTGCTTGCAGTATTGCTTTGCTTAGGCTTTCCACCATAGGTTTCATATTGGTATTTCGTGTGTTGATAGTTTCACACAGCTCATATGTCAGCATTGCAAATCTGTCCCAGTCGGCTCGTCTGTAGTTCCAACGTGGCAGCGGTTTTATTTCCTGGGGGCCTACTTCCATATCAATATCAAGCGTAATTGGTCGCTACCTGCCAATTGGTCGAGCACCTGACGGTCTATTTTGTGGATTCAGATAAGTAACATCCATCTGCTTTCCAGCATTTAACATTTTGGTAATTTCCTCCATGAAATCTAATCAATTTGTTAAGCACGATCTCCCCTTATTGCCGACTCTTCCTGGTGAGATTAAACTTGTCCACATGCATATATCTGTTGTCTTTTATAATTGACTCTAAAATTGTGCAGAGTATGCTCGTCAAACTCACTGGTCTGTAACTGCCTGGATCTGATTTCTTGCTTTTTTGAACGAAAGGATCACACGTGCATCTGTCCCTGGGAATAATCCCATTCTCAAGGGTTTGAGAATAAAATATAGCCAATGGTTTTGTCAACAGATCTCTGAGTTCAAATAGTAATTTTGGGTGGAATTCCATCATGATCAGGACATTTATTCACTTTCAGCCTAACGAATTTTTAAAAAACCATTTCCTCAGTAATGCAGAATGGTTGTAATCTCTCTGTGTCCATGTACCTTTGATTACAATTTAAGGGCTCGAGTATCTTGGAGCTGTCTCCTTTCGTGAAGACTGTGCTAAAGTATTGATTTAGTAGATTTACAGTTTCAATACCGTCATACATTATTTGTCCAGTACTGTCTTGGAGTAGGCCTATACTGTATCTTTTGTTCTCTGTTTATGTCGAACATAAGTAAAAAAAAAAATGTTGACAAGTTTATTTTTCAAAGTCTATTTTTGCAGCTCTATTAATTTTATAATATTTCATTTTCATATGTCTACAAATTAAAAGTATATTGCATTTGAGATTCCACCCTCTCTATATTTTTTCCAAGCATTATTTTAAGCTGTTCTACATCTAACCATTTTTTTTTTCATTTTTCGTTAAACTAACATGTAACAAATTCTTCTCAAGAATAGATTTGAACTTATCCCACTCCTCTTCAACATTTATACCAGTGGAAATATCTGTCCAGATTACATGGCTCGTTGCTTCTATCATCATCTGTACATCTGTCCTAGAGTAATTGTAAGTTAGTGGACATATTTTATCATCTTTCATGGCTACAAGATCTCAACTGACAATTTGATGGTCAGTCGAGCCGAATGGTAACATTCACAATCATATTTTTCTCTGTAGAAAATACTAACTCAAATGTATTCCTGCATCTTTTACAATCCTTAAGATGTTGAAATAAAACAATTGTCAGTTATGCACTTTACAAAAGGATGGGGTTCGACAATTAAATTGCATTTAAAACAAAATCAGTATTAAAAGAGAATGAGTGTGCACAGAAAGCTTGATATTGTCAACTACATAACCAATCAATCAATCAGTAATGTAACAGGCAGTTGTAATTAGACTTCATAGTATTTTTCAGCCGATTTAGTAATTGTACAATAAGATAGTCAAGTATTACGAATAGAAAGGACAGACATTCATAAATATGTGCTGAAGGGAAGTTATACAAATTAAAGAATATAATGCTAGAATGCAAGACATGACGTGATAAAACAATGATAGGTATTGGTTAAAGTACAAGACAAATTGTAGTGAAAACGGTCAGGAAACGACATAATTATCTGCTAGCATCACAAGACAGCCTTTTCCTCGTCAACACTCCACCCAAACCCTTTTACCGTCTCTATATGGGAGAAATAAAGAAACACCCTAAACGTATATAGGACAGAAACAATAATGGTAATTACGTGGTAGTAAGGATCTCGTCCCATTGCCCAATGTGGAATGATTAGGTGATGTCGTGTTAAAACTCTACAGGGTACGAAGTGTCAAAAAAGAGTAAAAGAAATAGTAGTTTAGTATTTAGTTTCAAATGAACTAGGTCCATAAAATGCAGTTATGTATTAGCATAACCCAGTTTTCACTTCTTGCCTTTCAATATTTTCAGTTAATTGTCAGCTGTTTGCCTTTTTCATGAACTCAATGAGCCTTAATTTTCAATTTCAAGTTTCTAGGGCTTCAGCTTTCCAGAGAAAAACATGTAAGTTATCAAAGCTATCATATGAGAACTTACAAATTAATCATAATTAGTCTACAAATAACTACATTTTTTTTTTCAGTCGAGAATCTTGCTTACAAGAAAGACAGCTGGATTAACAAGAAAACGTTATATAAGCGTCATATTCGACATAAGCTGCCTGAGGGACATGCCGATCGGGCTGTTGATGGTGATCTTGACCTTAGGCTCCAGAGCTGCACAATCCTTGACAACCTGTATGGAAAATACCCATTGTGGACAGTTGACCTTGGTCAGAAGACTACAGTGTCGGGCGTTGTCATATATACTTGGCAAGGTGATGGACAAGGTATGAATTTTGAGTAATATGTGAGTTAAGGAATGAAGGGGATAGAGAAAGAAAAGAAGATGAGCAAAGGAGAAGATAACGTTCATGGTATGTCTCTCATGTATTCTTTTGAAGTATTGATGTATTCTTGAATGAAAGTTAGCGTTCTCAATACACAAAGTTTTGATTTGTTGGATGTTCTCTTTACTTATTAGAAAAAGCTGCATCTTTTCGAGAGTACATGAAGAATCTGGACCAGCTGGTTGTTTATGTTGATGACAAGATTCAGAAGAAAGACGATGAGCATGACGAGTCTTATGCTTCTGGAAACATGTGTAACTACATCTCTTCTCTCAACAATGCACTTTTCAATAAGAGACTTGTGCTGCAATGTGTGAGAAGTCACGTAGGAAGGTATGTTCTTATCGAGGCTTGGGGCAGACAGATAGGATGGTCCAGATTGTTTGGTGCTGTTTTGTGTGAGGTTCAAGTGTTTAACTGAGGTCATTATAGCAAGTATTTCATTGAAACCATTATATCAAGTTCTTATCCTTGCTATTTTAATATTGTTATTGTATTGTCGAGATGGGAAATAAGACCAGGTAGCCAAATATTACTTTTCCAACATGCAAAATAGTGAGTTATGGAAGTTTTGACTACAAGGGCAAGACAACCTTGTTTTATCATCCATAGGCATCGAACACTATTGAAAAGAATAAGTGTAACAATAATAGTTTTAATTTAAAAAGGCACTAGTCAAAAACCACGACTTTACTTTGGCTATTATAGTAATTAAGTCATGATTTCCATTGAAAAATACAATTCTTCAGAATCTGCTAAATCATTAAGGCAATGATGAAACAAAAGACCATAGATCTAAGTTCAGTAATATTGCAACTGCATTCTATCAAAAACCTTATTCCAGAAAATGTGCAACAAAACTTTGTCATAGGATGTTGCTTTGAGCTAATATTTTCACATGAAAACAAACAAAGAATTATAATACCAAACAAAACATGTAAAATTTTACGAAGGACTGTTCTAAACAAAAGGTCATTGTGCAATGAAACATATTACATAGTTAAATTGTAAAAAGAAACATGCTACAATGAGACAACGTTTAAAATTCATGAAAACGAGAAACACTGTTGGGGAGAAGCAGAAAAGGCAAAGAGACAGTTTCAAGTAACGTTGTATCTAAATACAATGGAATTTATAATCAGGTTCAAGAAGTTATGAAGAGACAAGATTTCTTATGCTAGTTGTTACAATTCAGTTCAAGCTCCAATTCCACAGTGATAATAGTCTGTCTCTTTTCTTGATGGTGCAATCTGCAATGTGTCTTCTTTCCATATTTGGTATTATCCTCCCACTTTTAGCGTTGTCTATCTGCACTCTTCTTTCCTGCATTATTTTCAACAAGGTATTATGTCCTTTGATGCAAACAAACACCCGAATGGTACCTGGAGAAATTGTAACAGGCCCACTGTTTCCTTCTCTGTATGTTGTAAGAAAGAGATGCATGTGGTTTGCAACCTCACCATGTAAAAACCATTGCTTTATAGCACGGCAAATGACAGGAAGTAGGCTTTCCAAATAGCTGGTCAGGAGAATCACAGGCAGTATTGGACAACTGCTTCAAGAAATGAAGCGATTGAGGAAGTGAAGTTAAAGTATCGTAACTGTTTTACTGATTTCGTTCATCATTCACTTTGCATCACTTATTTGTCAAGACTTGCTTATTTTATTTCTTTTCTTTTCATGAGATGCGCTCAATCTTCTATATATATATATCCATGTTTCAAAGACATTAATTCTCTTTTTCAACTGTTTGTTCACTGTCCACGTTTCTACGGTAATGACAATTATTATAACAACTGATCATTTTCATTTTAAATTTAGGAGTTACTTGTCTACATGTCAATATACGATTAATATTGGTGAAAACGATGTTTGACCAACCTTATTCTCATCATGGTTTGCATTTCGCATCTTCCCTTATCATTTTTTTAAGATAGGAGAACTATCGATTTTTATCTTTAGAGCAGTCGTCTTTTCTACTTTGATATTTGTTATTATTTTCATTTCTTAAAGTCAATCCATATACTTGATAATTGTACTTTACAACTCCTGTAACTCTTCTCCACTTTCTGCCACCAGAACTGTGTCATCTGCATATCTGAGATTTATTTATTGACCTGACCAATAAAGTGTCTTAGCATTTCTTATTTAAAAATGTGTTCTGTGTAAATGACAACAGAACAGTACACATTCTTACTGCGCTATTTTTTTCTATATCTATATATGGTGAGTAAGTCTTGCCAGATCTTACATTGGCCGCTTGCTCCCACTGTAGACTTTTGACTATTTTTGTGTCTTTTCTATCCATACATATGTTCTTTAGATGTCATTATTTTCTTATACCCGACTCTGTCAAAAGCATTTTTGTAGTTTATAGAACACATATAAATGCTCTTTTGTACTCCTATATATATTTCCATTAGTGTCCTTATAGAGAATATTGTTTTTGTTATTCTGCTGTTCTATTTACATTCAAATCATTCATTCGGTTCCTCATTGTCTACTCTAAATCTAATTCTCTCCAGTATAATTTTTTTAATTTTCAGCAGCTTTATGGCTCATTAGACTGTTTCGTCTGATATCTGAACATTTGATTGTCCGAGGCGACTTGGGTAGTAATGTAAAGATTGATATACTCAGGTAGTGTGTATACTGTAGATACTGTATTGCGGGTGTCATTATGCAGATCAGTGATTTTTTTTCTACCCTTAAATCTTCTAACACCTGGAAGAATAAGTAAAGATCGGGACATTAATTGAATTATAACAATTTTATTTTAAATATTTGTATGGCTATAAAACAAAATGAAAGACTCACTTGAATTTAGGCAATATTACTTGACAGAGAAGTAGCAGAATGAATAATTGATTACCTGTGGTCTGAAGAAGTTGTTATAATGTATGCTGAAACTGGAGCACAATGAAGAATATATAATTGAAAACGTTTTACTTCCATGTGCTTTCTATTGTGTGTTAAGATCGATGGGAAAATGTATTTTAATGTCACTCTAAATTAAATAATGCAAATTTTTTTCATTCAAATATGTAAATGTCTTTGAATTGTTGCTGTAAATAAAGTGTGAATGCTTCATTGAACTCATTCTAACTTTTTTTTTTTTTTGCACATATAATATGAACAGAACACATTAAAAATAAAATGTTTTCTTCTTTTTCTGCCTTGCCAAATGGTGGTGCTCATCTCAGAACGGATGGAATCTCCTGCTGTTTATCAATTCTATTATTTACTGCTGCAAAGTTAAACTGTGCATTACCATTAAAACCTTCTCCCTTTATTGTCATCCATCCTTTTTTGCAGCAATTTACTAACATTTACTTCACATGATATGAAGAAAACAAATAAGGATTGTTACTTTCATCCTTTTTCCCAACTTTAATAATACGTGAGGGGCATAATATTCTTATGTAAAACTCTGGTACATCATATATTTTTATCATTTTTTATACATTGTGGATCATAATTAATTGAACTTCATTCCAGATTGAGTTCACTTACAAATTATAATATCTCATTTGGAATTTCCAACACTTGTGTAGCAGCTTCTACTTCTAAACCTGAGAGAAAACAAGTTATTCACTGTTTTATTTCACCTTTCATATTGCTATGACACATTCATCTAGTTTTTCGACTGTATGAATGGTGAGATTTGAAGTATCATAAGTTAGAGAGTTCTGTTAACATTATATAGTCTATATCAGAATTTATAAACCTATAGTTCTTGACAAACTCGTAGAGTGGTTTATGAACTAGTTTAAAAGTTATGTCCAGTCAAAATTATTTTATAAAGTAAGTAATAACAGTATTTGTTTTTCTTTTTCTTTTTGTCTGTAAATTTCATAAACCATATTTACTCAAACAAAATGATGAGCGTTTGGCAGAATACTAACAATCAAGCAAAAATAAAAATCCTGAGGACATGTATCTTCCGTGTGGCAATATGCAGATGCAAAACATGGACCTTCATACAAACACTAAAGAAGAAATTTGAATCCTTCGAGCTAAAATTCGGCTAAAACATTTTAAGAATACCATGAATAATGAAAAAGAAAAACACAATGTAGCTACATGTAGAAACAAATTGGTTCATATGTAGCATTAAAAACGGATGAAAACTGATGGAACTCAAATGCCTTCCATTCATTAAACGTGACTATGGTTTGGAAAAAAAACTATTCTAGAAGGTATGATTCCTGGGAAATGAGGGGGAGCCAGATGTGAGTGTTTCAGTTCCTGATATTGTCTGCATCTAAGATGTTCTAAGGATGACAGTGATGAAGGCTGGAGAACTAGCCAAAGATCAAAAGTCTAACATTCTGTAAAGGACAGATGAGGTTTTTACATGAAGATGAAATTTAGCTGATCCTTAGCTCTGCAATCTCTAAGCTTCAGCATGCAGTTTTGGGGTTGTCTATTTTGTTTCAATAACACTGTACATGATTTAGTACTGAAATGGGTTTTTTTTATTGAGATCACACACAACAAGATTACCTCTAGATGAGAAGGAGACATTAATAGCTTAATTTACTTGAATAATTAATTAGTTTTTGCAAATATCATTGAAAAATGTGACTGCTGAACAAGATTACTCATTTAGCTATGAAGTTATGTTTTGAATCACAGGTTTAGAGATTTGAAATCACATTTATGTATTTGCCATCAAATTGTTAATGGCAATTACTGCACTTATGCTGTCTTTTGTAAGAAACTGATAATAATTTTTTTGTACAAGTTTTCTAGATTAGGTTATGCTACCATTAGCATAAATTAAAAACTATGTACAATGTTCCTTTAACTTTATGGCATTGCCCTTGTTTGAATAAATAATTGGAAAATATGCCCCATTTATAAAAAAAGTAACAGATAATAACATTTATTTTCAATGTTTCACTATATCAGTATCAATAAATAAATAAAAGAAAGATATAAAAGAAAAAAATGCATAAAAACAATCATTATTTTAGTCAGAATGACAAGTTTATGTCACTTGAAAAAAATATAAACAGATGTACAGTAAATTGGTAGTGAAATTTTAGCACGATAAACTTCAATTAAACTAAACTTTTTTTATGTTCACAAAGTTGCTTCTGAGTAAAGTTACAAAATTGTATAGCAAGTCTCTTATATACAGGAACTTTGGAAGACATTTGTAAACTATTCCTAGCTAATTGAGAAGTAGTCAGAGACTAGAGTACTTGTATCTAATACAGAAAGCTCAGACCTCTCTTACCAGAAAGTCTCGAACACTTCATATGCTATAGTATATCCTATACCTTTTTTTTTTTTTTTTTTTTTTCTTTCTTTGCGTTTGGCTTATTTCTCCATTTCAGGTGTGCATTGCACTATGTTTATATTTTGCGCCTGTGAGCCCAGTGACATGCATTTTCTGTTAGGATTTGCTTCCCTGGGGTAATGGCCGGTGCTGTGATAGGGATCAAACTCAGCACCTTCAGTTTGTGAGGTGTGTCACTTTACCACTAGCCCACACCGTCCCCTGACTTTTTTCTGACTACAAAACTTCTTCCATTAGCCTCCATGTCAATGAGAAGAGACTGAAAACTGATATAACATAACAGTTTTTGAAAGGAAGGGATAGAAACATAAGTAGATGTATTCTTCAAATTCTATTTGATTCAAAAACAGTTCTTTTTTTGTTAGTACTAACAGATCTGAAAGAACTTCTATACAGACAAAAGAAATGTGTATACTTACAAAGCACATATAAAAATAATGGCTATGGAATACAATACTTGATGTGTAGATGTCACATTTTTGCAATTTTAAGAACTTTACTAGTTCATTCTTATTAGTCAAGGTAAATTATGTTGCTGTGACTTTTTAAAATTTAATGATTCTTGATGTTGTTACCATTGTTTCATTAATTTAAAATTTGTTTGTGAGTGTTTTCAGACTGTTACATTTTACTAAAATTGTTTGACATGTATGTGAAATATACTGTCTCCCAATCTTGCTTAGTCAGATTCAACAAGAGTTAGTGTGGATTGTTTTAGTGTGTAATATATTTATACTTGAATCCTGGTATTCAATCAGGCAAGGTTGACTGATGCCAGGTAGTCAAAAGCTGCTTGAATCTGTGTCTGTCCATCCTGGAGTACCTTGATGGTCCAAATGGGTGGTGCAAATCATCTCTCCATCAGTTGAAAAATAGCCACCAGAAAGACACCCACCTCGTCCATCTATCATTAGTCATGCAGACCACATGGCTGGCCCATCTGTACTTTCTCATTGATGCAGAGTTGACGATATTCTGAAACTCAGTTTGTTCACGGATTTTGGTATTTCGGATGTCATCATTTAGAGAGATATTTAGGACACTTTACTCCATTGCACTTTCAGTAATACAGAGCGTTTCTGCGACGGATTTGCAGACTCCAAACCTCACACCCATATATAAATTACTGGGTCAAGCCCTGTTCTTGACATCTATCCTCTTTTTGAGTATTGGTGGTTGAAGCTGAGTCAACTAGGATTGGATTTCCTGTGTGAGATCTCCTTATCAATGTTATTGTTGATTTCCTGGAGTAGGTAGACATATGCATTGACATTTTTCAGTCACAGCTCTACCCCTGCTGGGATAAGGCAGAAAGGGTGAACAGTTTTTGGAAGAGAGATGGTATCGCCTTGTTGTACTTCTGGGTGTATAGTGGCTTGTGGAAAAGAGTGATCTCAGCTGAGCAGACCTCGTTTATCTTCTCTATAAGCTGGGCGTACTTTTTGGAGATACCTTGGTTCCTCATGACATTTGCCACTGCACTTATTTTCATGCTATCAAAGACCTTTTCGTAGTGTATAAACTAAATAGATAGATAGATATGATTGCCCTCTGTAACTAAACCAGAAGATAAGACACAGACTCTAAGTAGATTATGAGCAGTATAGCTTACAGTGTCTGATAAAAGCTATCAAGACCAGAAGTAGTATCACACAATGCAGGAAGACACTACAACAGAAGAAGAGCCTCATGACATCCTTGAAGAAGAAAGAGTACAAGATTTACAGATAGAGAGCAAATCTACTATAAAGGCACAAAGTTCTACACAAGTCTCTTTCTTCGCATCAAACACTGTAATGACCAACAAACCAATAATTATAGGTTCTGAGTCACTGCCCAATATAGATAGCGATGAGGTCTTACCAAACACCTATAGTCAGGCAAATCACTTGATCTGGGCAGAATAATTGAAGAAATGCTTCAAACAAGACAAATTCCAATCAAGACAATCATGATCCACAAAAAAGGTGGCAGATAAATTCTGTCAAACTACCGCCCAATCTGTTTACTATCAACTATTTATAAACTGTTTACAAAAGTCATTACCCGCAGATTAAAAGGCAATTGAACGGCTTATCAAAGCCAGATACATGACCAAATGGGAAACCGAACATACTGGTTACACCAAAAACGATGCCTATTACCAGTTGAACCGAAGAGAGCAGGTCTTTGTCTTCAGACTTCGCACTGGCCACAATAGACTGAGGTACCACCTATTCAACAAATTGAAGATAGGTGGTACCGACGAATGCCCGTGCGGTACTGGTAAAATGACCGCTGAACATCTGCTGCAGAACTGCCCGACATACGAGGATCAGAGAGAGCAGATGTGGCCATCACCAGTGAAACTGCAAGACAAGCTCTATGGCAGTGGTGACAGCCTCAGGATGACCGCCGCTTTTTTCGAAAAAATAATGGTTACTGTCTGACTGCGTACGAAGAAGAAGAAGAAGAAAAGGCAATTGGACGAGACCAACCGCAAAATCTACTCTACTAATGACCACCTTCACACAATCAACCAGTTGAAGGAAAGAAGGCGGGAAGTCTGTATGCCCTATGCACTGTGTTTATATATATATATATATATATATATATATATATCGATTAAAATATATCAGGTGTTAACTCAGGCACATTTTGTGCCCTATACCAAGTAGCCATATTTCGTCTAAACTCATCTCTGTTCTTTGACACTAAGTACCATGTCAGAACAAGGTTCTGTCAGAGGCCAGCTCTCCATACCATTGGTGGACGTCCGGGGCGATGGTTATCGGTACAGGGCCATCATGACGTTTCTTTTCATGTCCTTCTCTTGGCATGTCCATCTGTACTTTCTTATCAACGCCAAATCTACGACGCCATTGAAGCAGATTTGACTCCTGATGGCGGTGTTGTGGATGTAGTTTCATAGTGTAAGTGAAATTGTTCTACGCTCCATCGCACGTTGAGTAGCTTGGTGCCGCACCATGTTACTTGTTCGTAGGTTACACACCTCGCAGCCATACACCATGGCTGAAATGACCAGGCTGTTGAAGGTGTGAGTTCTCGTTTTGTTGCTTTTCATCTATTGAAGTAATGTCTTGATGCTGTTGAAGCTGAACCTCCTGTTGCAATCCTTCGTGAAATCTCTTTATGCAAGTCATCATGAATCTGAAGACGCCACCAATTAAAATTCGAACCAAGGCCCATACTACTCTTGATTCCACTAGATTAGCAGAGGAAGTTCATCGACGTGACTGGAAATGTACAGGCTCTCCAACTTGCCACCTGGAACAATTGCTACGCTCACTGAACAACTGCATCAATGCTGCAAAACGAGGACAAAATGCAGTCGAACAAGGATTCCACACTAAGACAGCTTGCAACCAGAAGACAACTCAAAGTTAATGGAATAATCAATACAATTGAACTGTGTGAAATCAACAAGATGATTAGATTCAAACTCAAAGAAGATTATGAACAGGTTTCATTAATTGAACAAAGGGGCTGAGATAAAACAGAGTACGATCAAATGTCGAAAAGATGCCAGTCAAAAATGCTTCTGACGGCTCTAAAAAAAACCGGATTGTACAACCCTGAAGGACAGAACAAAAATAGAAGACAAATGTCTGAGGTTCTACACTGACCTCTTTGCATCCACGGCAGTAATCCAACACTGGCCGCTAACTTCAGTTTTTACCGTCAGCATAGAAGATCCTGACGTCAGAGAGGATTCATGCAATCAGGCATCTAATAACAGGAAAAGGCACCAGGACTAGATGGGGTCACTGTAGATGTTATTCGTGTGGGAATGGAAAAATTGGCAAGCAAGCTGATGAAAATATTTAATAAGTGGTTAAATGAAGTCAAATCCCTAAATTTCCAAAACAAAACTAATTCATAAAAAATGGAAAGCAAAAGACCTTGCAGCTACCATCCAATATGTCTGCTATCATCAATGTACAAGAGTAATTATGAACAGACTAGAAAAGCAACTTGATGAGAATCAGCCACAATAGCAAGCAGGATTCAGGAAGTACTACTTCACCTTTGACCTTCTTAACAATCTCCACCAGATAATGAAAAGGGCAAGGCAAGTTCGTGGACTATGAAAAAGCCTTCGATAAAATTTAAGTCACAAATGCCCTACGAAATCAAGATATTGAAGAACAATATGCGCGGCTTATAGCAGATATAAACAGAGTTGGTCAACAAATATTACCCTTTTTTACCAACCAATTGACATGCAAATGAAACGTGGCGTACAACATAATCTCTCCTAAACTTTTCATGACAACCTTTGAGGAAGTCTTCCAACAATTCAGAAGAAATTGTTTTCCATTGCAATTGGTGGTCATTTGTCAGACTTTGAGGAACCCATTATGCGCAAACCTTAGAAAATCCTAGAGTTTTTATAACTGCATTTGCACTATCAATGCTGATTGACATCTGTAAGACCAGTTGTTGAGTAATGATTCACATATCAGTAAGAATGATTTCCTCAGCTCATTTCAACATTTATGAGTTGATGGCTGTGACACTGTGCGGCCGATCAAAGAGCATCGTATCAACAAATTCCTGATTCTTTGATTCTCTGAACCTAGTGACTAACTGTACACATTTCGACTACATAACTGCTTAATGGCGTGCATGATTTTGTCATGTTTGATCAATTCAGTGGGGTTTGCCTTTGTTGCTGCCAACTTTTTTATTGTGTCCCTCTTATCTAAGTGTGCTTTTGGGTTCCACAGCAATGTCTGTCTTGCAAAGTCATCAGGCACTTTTTGCAGAGTATGATATGTATATACACATTTCGTTTCAAAGACTACACCAAAACATTTGACTGTGGAACATAAAATACTATATGTAAGTTATGCGACTCCCATTGCACCTGATTCAAAGGATCAAGAACAACATGCGATGAATAACTAGACTGAAAACTTTGAGGTGCAAAAGGGAGTACAACAAGGTTGCATACTCTCCCCTTATCTTTTCATTATTTATTTCAAAAAACATAATGAGAAATATAAAAAATGACAAACAGTGTAAAAAGATTGGCCTGTTTACAATCAGAGGGAATGAAGATCAAGATAATGAGCACTGATGAGGCAAATTTCAGATGTACAGTTATCCTACAGAGGCAAAAAGGTATGGATGTCACAAGTTTTGAATATCTCTGTTCGATTATAAGCAGCAATGGAAATTGTCAAAAGGAAGTAAGAAGACAAGAAGAGGTGCGTTTTCTAAAGCAGAAGTGGATATAGTGAGGTCAGATTTAGATTAAATTAAAGAATGGTCTATAAGCTGGCAAATGGAGTTATATATATATATATATATATAAATGTATATATATATATATATATATATATATATATATATATATATAGATAAATGTACAGTCATCCACAGAAGATCCAATTTGAAACATAATTACATAATGGGCGAGAACAATATTAGAAAGATAGATAAGGAAAGGGACCTAGGGGTTATAATCGATCATACAGGTAAGATGAGAGAGCAAGTTCAGGTAGCAGTGAATAAGGCAAATGCAATGTTAGGTTTCATTAAAAGAAATATTAAACATAGGAGCAAGGAAGTGATAGTCATACTGTATAAAACATTAGTTAGACCTAGATTAGGGTACTGTGTACAGGTGTGGAGTCTTTATCATAGAGTGGATATAAACATGCTGGAAAGAATACAAAAAAGAGCTACAAAGCTGGTAGTGGCATTTCAGAATTACAGTTATGAGGAAAGACTCAGAAAAAGTGGCCTACAGTGTCTAGAAAAGAGAAGAATTCGAGGTGACTGAATACAGTTTTTAAGATGATCAGAGGAACGGATAAATTAGACTATAACAAGTTTTTTTCACAATACAATGACCCACAAGAACAAGAGGGCATAGCTACAAATTAACTTAAGAGAGGTCCAGATTAGATATTAGGAAATATATTTTTTTGGTCAGAGAGTGGTGAATGCTTGAAATGCATTGCCACGAGAGGAAGTGGTTGCAGGGACAATGAATGAATTTTAGAATAAATTGGATGCGCATAGCTTTTAGAGCAAGGTAATTTAAATTAAACTAGTTGTATACAGAATCTGCAGAGTTTTCTAAACCAGTTAGACGTTAAACCTGTAAAGACGTTAAGTTAAGTTAAGAAGAGTGGCTATGGCATTGCAGAGGTTAACTAAAATAAATAAAATCTTATGGCAAAACACTTACAAAATGTCAAAAATAAAGATCTTGTAAACTTGCATCTTTCCAATGGAAACAAATAGGCGTAAGACATAGACCAGCACACTTTGGGAGAAGACTGAATCCACGAGCTCAAATGCTACAGGAAAATAATAATTCTAAAAATACCATGGATAGTGAGAAAAGAAAAATAAAGAAATCCTAGAGGAGATGGATATAGAACAATATTGGCTAGTACACAATACATCTAGGAAATTAAAATACTTGACCAAATCAAATGCTACAATGGTCTAGAACAGCATTTCTTAACCTGTAGTCCTTGAGACCCTAGAGGTCCTCGAGGTTCTCTCTGGAGGTCCACGAGGGCTTGAAGAAATGGTATGATCTGTTGTATCAAAAAGAAATAGAAAGATATAAAAAATATAAAGACAGAAACAAAGCTAAATACCACAGAAGTTAATTTAGACAACAATCACATAATTAAATAAATGTAGATTAAACAGACGCCCCAGTGGGAGAGGGTAAAACAGGTGAGTGTACATCACAGCAGGACTGACGTCCATGATATAACAAGTCTTTCAAGCGAAATACACTGTCATCCTTCTCATTAAAGACCAATTCAATTGAATTTTCAACTAATTACTGTACTAGAAAAACTGATTCAGAAGGATAACAGTTCAGTTCAGTTCGTTTCAACATATCTCTCTCTTGATACATCTTGCTCTCACACTGTGAACATACATATGATTATACTTTCCTAGATTGCTTAAATATGGATATATAATGAAAATTAGTACTGTGAGTTGCAGACAGTAAGAGAAAATTGTACTTTCATTTTTTTAATGTTTTCTTGTTTATCAACAACATATGTCCTTTAAAGTTTTCAATTACAGACACGTTGTTGATGTTTGTTAATGCCTACAATGTTACTTAGAAGGTTACTTTTTTGTGCGCCCTGAAAAGGACGTTACATTGCGGGTTGCAATAGCTTTCCTCACATCCCGAACGTGCGGAATAAGGTAGACTGGCATCCTCCATGCGGTTGTGCTATGCTTGGCTTCATCTGAGTGTCACTCGCTACTGCGATAAAATCAATACATCACGTCAATTCCACACCTCGCTAGCAAGGCTGCCATGAAAACAGCCTGTTTCCAGGGAGGGCTACTAGGAAGTCAAGGTGAGTGTCTTAGTCAGTATGTTTTGTCTGAGTCTGACTAACATGTCTGATCAGTATATTTTACCTGACCAGACGCTAGTCTTCCTCCCCCTTTACTATTGTAAACACACAGATAATTCATTTCTGAATATTTTCAAATATGAAATATTTTGGGGGCCAATGCACTACAATACATTATTATGCTTAGGCAATCAGGGATTTCGCGTCAAATGACCATGTCCATGACGACGTCTGATGACCATGTCTCAGGCGGCCTGCAGGTCTCAGGTCATCAAAATATATTTGCAGTAACGAAAAGGTTAAGAACCACTGATCTGAAAAAATAAATACTTGAGGGTATGGTATCTTCTTCTTCGTACGCTGTCAGACGTCAAACTTGAATTTGTTCGAAGAAAGCAGCTATCATCCTGAGGCTGTCGACACTGCCATAGAGCTTGTCTAGTGTTGCCACTGGTGATGGCCACATGTGCTTTCTCTGGTCCTCGTATGTCGAGCAATTTTGCAGCAGATGTTCAGCGGCCATTTTCCCTGTGCTACAGGTGCATTCGTCAGTGCCACCTATCTTCAATTTATTGAATAGATGGTACCTCAGTCTGTTGTGGCCTGTGCGGAGTCTGAAGACCACGACCTGCTCTCTTCTGTTCAGCTGGTAGCAGGCATAATTTTTTTGTGTAGCCAGTATGTTCTGTTTCCCATTTAGCCATGTATCAGACCCTAATTAACCTTTTGGACTCTTTGTAGGTCACACTAGAATCTGGTTGTGGTAGTCTTGCACCTTCTTTTGCCAGTCTGTCTGCCTCCTCGTTGCCTTGGATGTTACAGTGGGATGGAACCCACTGTACCACTACTCTTTTTGGTGCGGACTTAAATGATTAAGTTCAGGATTGTTCTGGCTTTTTAGTGCTGTAACCACGGCCAGGGCATCTGTAAATAGGACTATCTGGCATTCATTGCTTTCGCCTGTGAGCATTGCTTATACTGCAGCCTTCAGTGCCTCTGCCTCCGATCTGAAATTGCTTGAGAATTTTCCAGTTGCCACTGACAGTGTTATTTTTATACCATTTGGTAGGCTCAGGAATACCCCTCCCCCTCCATTCTGTGTTGTGTTTGTTACAGAACCAGCGGTGTGTGCATGGGTTCAGTCCATGCTTGGGTAGTTTTCCGCTATGTACCTCAGGGGTATGTCTCTCCTTTCTTGTTCAGTCTGGCTGTTCTTGTTTCCAATACCTGGTATATTTTCTACCACCTCCAGAACGATATGCTGCTTCCATTTGGGTTTGCGTACAGTAGGGATGGGCTATGGTGTTGTTGTGGTGTTCATGTGGGTCTTCGCTCATCTTTGCTTTGGCTATTTCTGCAAAGTTTCTCCGCTTTAGTTTCCCTTTCCCAATTCTATTTAGTCTCTGTTGCATTGGATGGTCTGTCAGTCTTCTGAGTTTCTCTGCTTGCTGCTGGGCTCTGCAGTCTCTTCTGTCGGTCATGGGTTGCAGATTTGTAATCTTTTCAAGTTCTACAATTAGCGTTGACTTCATGCCTCATGTTATAACTCTCATGGCTTGGTTTTGAAGTTTGCTAATTTTATCAAAGTTTGCCTTTGCTGCTGTTGCCCATGCCGCAATGCCATACTCGAGAGCTGGTCTCACTCTTCCAGTGTACAGTTTCTTGAGCATTCTTTCGTCTGTTCCCCAGCATGTGCCAGCAAGATTTCTCATGACTGCCATTCTTTGTCTGGCTCTCATTCGGTTTCTCTCGATCTGACTTTTCCATGTCATGCGCCGATAAAATGTGACTCCCAAGTATTTTGGGTTGTTGTTAGATTTTTTCGGAGGTCCACTTAGCCAGATCGTCTGCAAACATTGAGCTGTGGACTCTTCTTGGTATATTCTCTATGATGTTGTTTATATACACCAGAAAAAGTGTGGGTGACAGTACTCCCCCTTGGGGAACTCCTTGCTCCAGTGTCACCTTTTTGCTCATCTGCCCTTGTACTTGTACTCTGGCTGTTCTGTTTTCGAGGTAGTGGCTGATCCATTTGTACATTTTCCCACATACTTCACGTCTTCGTAGCTTGACTTTAAGTCCCTCTTTCCACACCTTGTAAAAATGCCTTCTCTAAATCCACCTAAACCGCTACTGTATGCTTTTTCTCCTGGTAAGCATCCTCTATTTCCTGGGCTATGAGAGTGATCTGGTCCTCGTTGGATCTGTGCTGTCTAAAACCTGCTTCCAGTGGAATTAATATGTGCCACATCAGTCATACGCTCCATCAGTTTTTCTACACAGCTCAGTAGACTGATAGGCCTGTATCCATTTGGATCTGTTCTATATTTCTCTTTCTTTGATACTGGAATAAGTACAGCATCTTTCCATGCCTGCGGTACAATTCCCCTTTTCCAGCTTTGGTTCAGGACTGACAGTAACTTCCTCTTTGCTGTTTTGCCCAACTCTATCAGCATTTCATTTGTTATCCCATCTTTTCTGGGCGATTTCTTTTTCTTTAAAGTTCTCATGGCCTCATCCATTTCGTTCATTGTTAGTTTTGCCATCCTGTGCTCCTCTGGTGACATCTAGATGTTGTTGTGGCTCTTTTGTTCTTCACTTATATCTATGCGTGTCTGTAGGGACATCGATGTGGTTTGCTCTGGCATAATGTTCTATAAAAGCGTTTGCTGCTTTTTTTCCGGTAAGCATGTTGTCGCCCTGGTAATTTGTTTATTTGATTTGACTTCATCCTCTGCTTTCTGCAGCTCTTGATTCCAATATGGCTTGTAGTTTTTCCTTGCCCCTCTTGGGATGGTCTCGGTGGCTGCTTGCAGTATTGCTTTGCTTAGGCTTTCCTCCATAGGTTTCATATTGCTATTTCGTGTGTTGATAGTTTCACACAGTCCATCTGTCAGCATTGCAAATCTGTCCCAGTCGGCTCGTCTGTAGTTCCAACGTGGCTGCGGTTTTATTTCCTGTGGGCCTACTTCCATATCAACATCTAGCGTAATTGGCCTGTGGTCGCTACCTGACAATTGGTCGAGCACCTGACGGTCTATTTCGTGGGTATGGTATCTAATAAGCAAGACAGAGATAGACTGAGATGAAGATGGACACAGGACATTAAAGACACTTTGAGGATGATGGTAGCATAGGCTCTGATCAACAAAACGAGAGAGCATAGTAAAGGCTTTAATTATAAATGTAGTAGCTTCTTTCAGGCATGACGGACAATAGGTTGATGTGACCTGGAAGTGGTACTTGTTACAGGATTTGGACTGTGTGTGTATATATGTGTGTGTGTGTGTGTGTGTGTGTGTGCGTGCGTGCGTGCATGCATGCGTGCGAATGGGCGTACGTGCGAGAGAGAGAGAGAGAGAGAAAGCTAAACTTTATTGTTTTTGTTCTATGAAAGATTTTTTAAATTCCTTTTTTCTCTTTTAGTTATAGTTTTCAGTGTCTTGTGAAAAATAAGGACCATAAGTAAAGGTTCATGTTACATATCTTCAAATGTACATTTTGTGAGTACTTAATTACTGTGTGTATTTTATTTATGTAAAGATCTGAACATTAAATTATTTATAGCATATTTAGTATATTTTTTAAAAGTGTACATATTTCCACAAAGATATGTACACCCTCTTAAAACCAAAACGACAAGGTGTACCTTGTCAAAAGTAGGTAAAACCAGGAAACAGCAACATGTTGAGAGATTGTGTATATATGTATGTATGTGACAAGGAGTGAGAAAATGTGAGACTATTTAGAAGTTCATAGAGAACTGTTATCAGTGCATTTCATTCATATGCCCTAGAACATCATTTGAAAACAAGAATAATTCATATTTTGATTGTACCTTAAACGTTTGAAGAGAAATAAGTATTCATTTCCAGTTTTCATTTAGGTCAGTAATAACAAAACACTAATCAAATACAAGCTCCTTCTCGTGTCATATATTTGCACTGTGGTAGCATGCTTGATTGCTAAGTTTGATGCATTCTTAATTGTTTTGCAAATACATAATACGTGGATATTACCCTTTCTTTACATTCAGTTCAGATGCCATCTCTGAAGCGAAGGTTGGCTGCATTGGATCCCTAGTGTCTTACGCCTCTTGCCTTGATGGTCTTTTTTTTATGTTAGCAATTTATCTCTGGCATATTTACCATCCACCTTTCCTTCTAGTATTGTTTTCAGCAATATGTTATGTTTTCTAGTAAACCAAAATATCTTAACTGTTGGACTGATTTAATTTCCAAATTCTCTTTGCATCCCAAAATTCTCCAAGACTTCATTATTTGCTTTCTTTTCTTTCCAGGAGATGCTCTTCATTCTTCCATATATCCACATTTTAAAGATTTTCTTATATGTTAATTGTCCATGTTTCTATGCTTTACAGCAATGACAGGCATAAATAACATCTGATCACTCTGATTGTTGATGTATGTGCAATTTGTTTGTTTGTTTGGATGTGAATATGTGACTCATGTTGATGAAAACAGATTTGGTCATCGCTATTCTGTTCCTGATTTATATTTAACATCTCCCATTTTCCATAATTACATTTCCAAAAAATGAGAAGCTCTTGACCTGTTCCAGTATTTGGACCATCTATTTTTATCTATAGAGTCTGCTTTGCTAATTAGCATAGTTTTGTTTTTTTCAGTGTTACTGTCAAATTGATACATCTGACTTAAGTTCAACAACAGAACTGTGTCATCTTTTCTGTAACAAAAATGTTAAAATAAATAGTTGATCATTTTGCTTTAATTACCAAGGGAGGCTATACTAGCAGAGCTGTTGTTGCTGTTTGTAGAAAATCATAGAAATGTAAACTCGACAGTATGTATATATTTTTCAACTGTAAATAATATTATGTAACTTCAGACATCATTATCTGTAGCCAGTAGCCATGCATAAAATAGCTATTTTTGTGATATCTAGATTTGTATTTTAATGTACTAATCATATGCTATACAATTCTGTGTTGGTCAGTGAAGATGTCACAAGCTGTATCTTTAAGCATATGATTGCATTATAGTAGCATAAATATTGATCCGTTTTAATATAAGGGTATTTGCAAATGAATCAGTTCAGATATTACTGATTACTAGCTGCATTACTGTGATCCTTGAACACAATTCATGGAGAATTTTTTTTTTTTTTTTTTTTTTTTTTTTTTTGCGTTCGCCTTATTTCTCTAATCCCCAAGGCGGTGTGCGTTGCACTGTGGTTTTTATTTTTGCGCCTGTCGGCCCAATGCATCCGACTTCAGCATGCATTTTATGTAAGGGTCTGCTTCCTCCTGCATTTTCTAAGGGTTTGCTTCCCCGGGGTAACGACCGGTGCTGTGATGGGGATCGAACCCAGCACCTTCGGATTGTGAGCCGTGCCACTTATCCACTAGGCCACGCCGTCCCCTCATGGAGAATTTGACTTATGTGTTTATGTTCTACGATATGACTATCTCAGCTTCAGAATGTTATTTTTCAATGACTATTATTTTTCACATTTCTTCCAGTACAAGTTGACTCATATACTTTTTCATTCAGAGTAGACAAAGAATAATGGATAATTTTTTTTTTAAAGACGTTTTTCCTAGAATGCAAGAATTATGCATATAATTGCTTTTAAAAGAAGAACTGTACTGGGTTCATCTGGTCAATCTAATTTTTACCACTAACCTTCACAATCAAAGGATTGGCAGAAAATAGTTAACATACTGCAGCTGTTAATTGACATTTTAATTTTTTTTTAAACATGTCTTCCTGCAATTTGGCTCCCTTTTCAGTCCACTTTCTGTAATGTGTTCTTGAATGTGCATGTTATAATTTTTGTGTTCAGTGTTACATTTTATTAATATTGTTTAAGTGTTGGGAAAATACTGCTGTGTATACACTATGAACCTTACATACAATTTAAATAAAAAAGAAAACCACCCAGAGCATAAGCTACTCCCAAAGAGTCAGTGTGGTTTCCAAGCAAATTGAAGGAATAGTTGTCGCTCATCTAATCCAGAAGAAATACTTCACCGTGATTTGTACAAAACATTTGTTGACCTGACCCAGATCTCTGGCATTCTCAAAATTCATCTGGGAAATCATGCTGAAATTTGGTTGCCTCAAATTTATTACAGTTTTTGTCCACAGTTTTTTTCATTATGGATCATGTACTGAATATTGGAGAACTGTCTTCTCAGTCATATACTGAGTCAAATAGGGTTTTATGATTGTCCCAGGGCTCATTAGTATAGTATTGCAGCCATGCTTACTGATGCTACCCATGGTTTAGCCACTGGCATACATATCAGATACATGACCAATGGAAAGCTATTCCATTGGAGGTACTTGACAGTGGTTTTAGAGCAAAAAATTTGCGCAATGTAGATGAGATGTCTGCATTGAATCCTCGGCATTTCATATCTAGACGACGTCACAAATAAGGCAGTTCAGGACATCTTTAAGAGAGGCCAATATAAAAGCTTTTTGACTAAGGCAAAAGCATGCAAGCTCACAATGTTTTAAGATTGTCTAGGTTGATCAAGACGATCTGCAAGGTACTGTGCCTGGGAAGTGTAAGAGAGAGGGGCAGGAAAAGAGATGGGAAGATAACATCATAGTCTGGACTGGAAGGTCCTTAGCTACAACAAATATTTTGGAAGAAAACCGAGTGGAGTTGAGGGAACTGGTCCAACAATCTGCAGTATTGGTGCCTCAATGACCTTTTAGTTTACAGGACTGATGATGATGATGACAGAGCTTCACTAAGATGAAAGAAACAAACAGATTAGTTACTTCTCAGAAAAACCATAATTGGGACGAGTATTTCAACTAGTGAATTCTGTTCTAACTGTACAGCTGAGGTTCAGATTCAAGCTTTTTTTAAATATTATTTATAACAATTGTGACTGCCGCAAAGTTGTCATCTACATATATGCATTATCTATACTGCAGGCTCTAATTGTGACCTACTTCAGCATAAAATCAATTAATTAATTGTTAGTATACACATACAATAACCACGTTATTACATCATCTGTTTCAGGATAATATTTGGAGATTAGGGTGCCATAACATATTTTATAATAATTTTGTTATTATCTACATAACATTCATCGTCATTATAAGCGCCGTTTCCGAAGTGGAGGTTGACAGTAATGGAACTCCAGCTGTCTCTGTCTCATGCCAGATTGGTCCACTGTGTCACATTGTGTCCCGACCAGATCCTGATGTTGTCCATCATAAACAGATATGCAGAATTGAAAGGGCTATTAAATAAAACCACTTTGTGTTTTTACATAAAGAAGAATAGATAAATAGTACACATATTTGTTACATATATTTTTGTCAAATTTTGTTTGAAAAAATCGCTTGAACAGTTTGAATAGTATAATATAACAAGGTCTGTGCATGTCTGAAGTTTCTATCACTGATAGAAAATTCACATATAAACAACATATATAAAGCCAGGTGAATCAAAAGAAACATTTGTCTCAGGACAGAACACCATGCATTACCTCAGGACAGGGTACCATTCTTTGTCTCAGGACAGGGTACCATTCTTTATCTCAGGAGAGGGCAACACTCGTTATCTCAAGGCAGGGCATCATTCTTTGGAAAGGACACCATTCTTTATCTCAGAACAGGGCAGCATTCTTTACTTCAGGATAGGACAGCATTCTTTACCTCTGGATAGGACAGCATTCTTTACCTCAGGATAAGACAGCATTCTTTACCTCAGGATAGGACAGCATTCTTTACCTCAGGATAGGACAGCTTTCTTTACTTCAGGATAGGACAGCATTCTTTACCTCAGGATAGGACAGCATTCTTTACTTCAGGATAGGACAGCATTCTTTACCTCAGGATAGGACAGCATTCTTTACCTCAGGATAGGACAGCATTCTTTTATCTCAGGACAGGGCAGCATTCTTTACTTCAGGATAGGACAGCATTCTTTACCTCAGGATAGGACAGCATTCTTTACCTCAGGACGGAGCACTATTATTTACCTAAAGATAAGGCACCATTCTTTACCTCAGGACAGGGCAGCATTGTTTGTCTCAGGATAGGGTTCCATTTGTTGTCTTAGAACAGGGCACTATTCTTTGTCTCAGAACATGCACCATTCTTTACCTCAGAACAGGGCAACATTCGTTATCTCATGACAGGCCATCATTCTTTTTCTCATGACAGGACACAATTCTATACCTCAGGCCAGGGCACAATTCTATACCTCAGGCCAGGGCAGCATTCTTTACCTCAGGACCAAGCAGCAATTGTTACCTCTGGACAGGGCACCATTCTTTACCTCAGGACCAGGCAGCATTCCTTACCTCAGGACAGGGCACCATTCTTTACCTCTGGACAGGGCAGCATTCTTTACCTCGGGACAGGGCACCAATCATTACCTTATGACAGGGCACTATTATTTACCTCAAGACAGGGCACCATTCTTTGTCTCAGGACAGGGCACCATTCTTTGTCTCAGGACAGGGCACCATTCTTTGTCTCAGGACAGGGCACCATTCTTTGTCTCAGGACAGAGCACCATTCTTTGTCTCATGACAGGGCACCATTCTTTGTCTCAGGACAGGGCACCATTCTTTGTCTCAGGACAAGGCTCCGTTCTTTACCTCAGAACAGGGCACCATTCTTTACCTCCGGACAAGGCTCCGTTCTTTACCTCAGGACAGGGCACCATTCTTTACCTCAGGACAAGGCTCCGTTCTTTACCTCAGGACAGGGCACCATTCTTTACCTCAGGACAGGGCAGCATTCTTTACCTCAGGACAGCGCACCAATCTTTACCTCAGGACAGCACACCATTCTTTACCTCAGGACAGGTGACCATTCTTTGTCTCAGGACAGAGCACCATTCTTTGTCTCATGACAGGGCACCATTCTTTGTCTCATGACAGAGCACCATTCTTTGTCTCATGACAGGGCACCATTCTTTGTCACAGGACAGGGCACCATTCTTTGTCTCAGGACAGGTCAGCATTCTTTACCTCAGGACAGCACACCAATCTTTACCTCAGGACAGCACACCATTCTTTACCTCAGGACAGGTGACCATTCTTTGTCTCAGGAAAGGCACCATTCTTTGTCACAGGACAGGGCACCATTCTTTGTCTCAGGACAGGGCACCATTCTTTGTCTCAGGACAGGGCACCATTCTTTGTCTCAGGACAGGGCAGCATTCTTTACCTCTGGACAGGGCAGCATTCTTTACTTCAGAACAGTGCACCATTCTTTATGTCAAAAAGAGCACTATTCTTTGTCTCAGGACAGGGCACCATTATTTATCTCAGGACAGGGCACCATTCTTTGTCTCAGGACAAGGCTCCGTTCTTTACCTCAGAACAGGGCACCATTCTTTGCCTCCGGACAAGGCTCCGTTCTTTACCTCAGGACAGGGCACCATTCTTTACCTCAGGACAAGGCTCCGTTCTTTACCTCAGGACAGGGCACCATTCTTTACCTCAGGACAGGGCAGCATTCCTTACCTCAGGACAGCGCACCAATCTTTACCTCAGGACAGCACACCATTCTTTACCTCAGGACAGGTGACCATTCTTTGTCTCAGGAAAGGCACCATTCTTTGTCACAGGACAGGGCACCATTTTTAATCGCATGACAGGGCACCATTCTTTACCTCAGGATACGGCATTATTCTTTGCTGGAGGACAGGCACCATTCTTTGTCGCAGGACAGAGCACTATTCTTTATCTATGGACAGGGCACCATTCTTTACCTCAGGAAAGTGCACCATTTTTTATCTCAGAACAGAACACCATTCTTTGTCTCAGGACAGGGCACAATCTTTTGTCTCAGGATAGATCATCATTCTTTACTTCAGGATCAGCCTCTATACTTTGTGTTAAGACAGCACATCAATCTTTACCTCAGGACAAGGCACCATTTTTTACCTCATGACAGAGCTTCACTTTTGTACTTATTTACAGGCACCATTCATTAACTCAAGACATGGCAACATTCTTTACCTCAGAACAGGGTGGCATTCTTTACTTCAGAAAAAAAAAAGTACACCATTCTGTACATCAGGCCAGGGCACCATTCATTTTCTCAGGACAAGGCAGCCTTCTTATATACAGGAAAGAGCTCCATTTTATGTCTCAGGACAGGGCACCAATCTTTATAACCGGACGTCAACTTGAATTTGTTCGAAGAAAGCAGCTGTCATCCTGAGGCTGTCAATACTGCCATAGAGCTTGTCTAGTGTTGCCACTGGTGATGGCCACATGTGCTTTCTCTGGTCCTCACACGTCGGGCAATTTTGCAGCAGATGTTCAGCGGTCATTTTCCCTGTGCCACATGAGCATTCGTCAGTGCCACCTATCTTCAATTTATTGAATAGATGGTACCTCAGTCTGTTGTGGCCTGTGCGGAGTCTGAAGGCCACGACCTGCTCTCTTCTGTTCATCAGGTAGTAGGCATCTTTTTTTGTGAAGTAAGTGTGTTCTGTTTCCCATTTGGCCATGTATATAATATATGGCCCTTATAAGCCTTTTGGACTCTTCGAAGGTCACACTAGAATCTGGTTGTGGTAGTCTTGCACCTTCTTTTCCCAGTCTGTCTTCCTCCTCGTTGCCTTGGATGTTACAGTGGGATGGAACCCACTGTACCACTACTCTTTTTGGTGCGGACTGCTGGCATAGTTGACAGAATACTGCTCTTAAATCATTAAGTTCAGAATTTTTCTGACTTTTTAGTGCTGTGACCACGGTCAGGGCATCTGTGAACAGGACTATATGGCTTTCATTGCTTTCGCCTGTGAGCATTGCTTCTACTGCAGCCTTCAGTGCCTCTGCCTCCGCTCTGAAATTGCTTGATAATTTTCCAGTTGCCACTGACTGATATTTTTCTACCATTTTGTAGGCTCAGGAATACCCCTGCCCCTCCGTTCTGTGTTGTGTTTGTTACAGAACCGTCGGTGTATGCATGGGTACAGTCCATGCTTGGGTAGTTTTCCGCTATGTACCTCAGGGTTATGTCTCTCCTTTCTTTTTCAGTCTGGCTGTTCTTGTTTCCAATACCTGGTAAAATATCTGGGTTCAATTGTCAGGGATGAACGATCAAAATGTGAGGTGTAAGAATAACACAGATAAAAGCGGCGCTTGCGCGGTTTAACATCTAATCTTAAATCTGGCAGGATAAACGAAAATATGATTATTGCGTACATTGGTCCTATCAATATTCCTCTAATCGTCATAGAAATGGACAATTACAGCTGACTTGCAGCAGGGGATACAGGCCTTGCAGATGAGATGTTTCTGTAGACTTCTAAACGTCACGTACAAATATCGAGTTACAAATCTGGAAATACGAGAAAGAATTACAACAGCAATAGGGGCTTTCGAAGACCTCTTGACAACTGTCAAAAGAAGGAAACTCGCTTGGTACGGTCACATATCGAGATCAAATGGTCTTGCAAATACAATTCTGCACGGAAAGGTGCAAGGCAGACAACGAAGAGACCCTCCCAAAAAGAGGAGGGAGGACAACATAAAAGAATGGACCAATTATCGACCAGAAGATGCACAGGTAGCGATCGTTGACAGAGAAGGATGGCGCGGGGTTGTGATGATGTCTTCATGTGTGCCCCAACAACTCACTGGTTACGGAATGACCTGACGTGAGCTGACCTTTTCATTAATCCTATAAGCCAGTTTTAAATCAACTCATTCTTCTCTTTTTTAGACATTGCAATGTTGGTTTTTCTGAGTTTTCCTCATAACTATAATTTTGGAATCCCGCTATCAGTTGTGTAGCTCTTCTTTGTATTCTTTCCAGTATGTTGATATACGTTGATAAGGACTCCACACAATACTCCAATCTAGGCTTAACTAATGATTTATACAGTTTGACTATTACTTCTTTGCTCTTATGTTTAATATTTCTTTTTATTATACCTAACACTGCATCTGTCTTTCTCACTTTTACCTAGACTTACTCACTCACCTTACCTGTATGATTTATTGTAACCTCCTTTTCTAGCTTTCTAATATTGTTCTCTGGCATTCTGTAACTATGTTCCATATTGGATTGTGTTAAGCACAATCTCCTTAAGTAAACACATGCTGACTATGGGTAGCCATGTCAATGACTACATTTATCTACATTAGACTCCATTTGTCAGCTATCATACCATTCCCTAGTGTTATCTAAATCCGACATATATAAATTCAATGTCAATAAATGCGCCTCTGCTTTAGATGAGACACTTCTACATAGTTGTGTGCAATCATGAATCCATGTATCATTGTTTAAATCGTTTATATATATATATATATATATATATATATATATATATATATATGTATAGGACTCAAATAAATTATCGGGGCAGCCTATCTTTTCGGGAAGTTCGAATAGACCCTTTCTACTAGCCAAGTCGAAGACCTTGATGAGGTCAAGAAACATCATGTAGAGCGGCTGGTCAAATTATCTTCACTTCGCCTGGATATGCCGCGTATGTTAGCTGTTGATCTACCTACTCTAAAGCCCCACTGGTATTCTTGGTACTTATAACAGTCCTAACGATAATTTTATATCGTAAGTCACGGTATCATTTAATATAATATGTAGCAGGGTTAACGTTAATGTTCTATCCTAATCTTCTTTACCACTATCACTCCTTAACTCACTCTAAATTAAAATACCAACATATCTGTTTTAACACAGGTAAAACACAGCATGTATTTTTCTCACACAAGTAAAATAATATGCACATCAATCAAATCGCTATTCATTCTCGTAAGGCAGTCGGTGACTGCATCTGTGCTCTGTCTGCAGCTGTGCTCGTATCTGCGGCTGTGCTCGTGTCTGCTGCGCTCGTGTCTGCTGCTGTGCTCGTGTCTATGACGGACGACAGTGGTTGTGTTACTGTGGTTGTCAGGACGAGGAAAACCCACAAATCACAACGGTCGTCTTAGGACTACAGCTTCGTATTGTAGCAACACGTCTCCGTCTGACGAGAATGAAGTCAGGTCACTCGAGCAAGATGTTTAGCGTCGACGACTTGAACAGAACATCACACACAGACAGATTCTTACATGTGTGTGGTCTCTTGTTGCCTTTCCGTGTTGGTCTGCTTCGGTGGCTTCTAACTATATGACTCTACTATTGTCACTCACTGGCTAAGTTTCTGTACCTTTTAACTATCTACTTGTTCTAGACTAAGTGCTACTCACTACACTGTCTGGTAGGACACCCTTCCTGCTGCTTCTGATCTGTCTACTATACTGTCTCACTCCAGTTTATAAGCTAAGTTTTTTCCCGCTTAAAGTAATGACTACACTTTCTTGAGTTCATTTCCCACCAACTTTATTTGAACTCGCGTGTCCCAAAGAAAGGCTGCATTATCTTACTGACCGCTTGTTGACGGGGATTCCCAGTTCAAACCGTGAGAACAGAAGGCCGACCAGCCCCAAACTTGCATTGTTTGATAGTTGTGGACCATGCCTCGTTCAATGAACTGAAACTCTCGGGCCGGGTTCTCAAGTTATGTTATGGTACCACGAACGCTATTTTCAGGGCTTCCCTGGTTTTGGCTCGTTGTACCCCTGTAACTCTGTTACATACTCACTGTCCGCGAGCAGTCTCAACCTGTTGAGCAGCATGCGGGAGATGACTCTAATTATTTGTTCCCGCGGTCACCTTTGGGGTTTTTGTAAATTGTCACAATGATGGCATCCCGCAAATCTTGGTGGACTGCACCTTCCTCCAAGCAGAGACATAGGAAGCAGCTATGAGTATGGGGGAGGACCGCCCCCTCCCCTCCCCCGCCCCCGGACGGAAATATCAAACTATCCATGAATCAATGTCATCGGAAACCTGTCAACATATGTTTTATAAACATGCGTAATTCGCCATTAAGAAACTGAAACCAGCACCAACACAGCATCTAGACCGCACAGAGTAAGTATATATCCGCAGTGTATAGTCTAATATAATTAGAGGTCAAGGTTCGTTTTAATAACGTGCCAGATATACTGGTGTGACAGATTTCTCGGAATCGCAGTAATTCTAAGTTCATTTTGGCGGTTGGTTAAATTGAAAGTTAGTCCTTCTGTGTGCGCTTGTAGAGACTGCATGTGTTCAATTTTCTGCCACTAAAGTGCGTTTTATTAGAGTTATCTTCACAAATTGGATTTACGACAAACGATTATTAATTGTTTTCATATTAAATTATAATAATATTTAAATTACTGCCATGGATGAGTCAGCCGGTGACGGATATCATTGTAATAAACGAAAATCAGTTTAAAAATTAAGTAGAGCGTCTAGGCGTAAATTGGCGAAGGAAGCCAGTCTCAAGGTAGATGCAAGTAAATGTCTTAAATTAACATCATTTATGACTAAAGTAATTTAATCAGTTGAAGTTCCTGCTGAAAATAAGCCAGCATATGACGATCAGCACTGAAACACGATCATCTTCTGGCTTGCAACATAATAAGCAGACTGATCTTAAATTTGAAGCATTTGCTGAAACACAACTTGCTGCAGATACTATCCAAGAACCACTTCTGCCTCAATCAGAGATCCCTACAGATCCAGGACTCTTCACTAATACAGATTTAAGCACAAGATTGATACGAAAAGTGTGTGAACATTGGACCATGTCAACCAGTTCTCAATAAACCATTTACATTTTCGACAAATGAATTTGGACGCAAGTTTCAAATTTCTTGGTACACAAAAAGTTTTGGAAAGGGTAGTATGAAAGAGGAAAGACATTGGCTTGTCTATTCACCAACAAATGAAAAGATGTACTGCCAAGCTTGCTGGTTATTTGCTGAACCTAAATCTGAATGATCTCAATCTAAAGGAATGAATGCTCTGACCCAGATTCAGGAGTTTTCAATTGGAAGAAAGGAATGCAAAAAAATTGTTAAGCACGAAACTTCTAATCAAAATGCAATACGCCAATATTTGCTTGCTAAATATCGTATTTCAAATGACAAAACTGTAATATCTGTTTTTGATCAGTCAGGGGCGTCGCTAAGTCGAAAAGAATAGAGAAGTTTTGAAACGGACGATAGGCGTGACGCTGTTCTTAGCAAAACAGGATTTGCCATTCACAGGACACAGAGAACATTCTTCGTTGAGTGATAGTAATAGCAAAAATACAGGACATTTTCGGGAAATGTTATCTTTATTAGCCAAATATGTTTCAACTTTGGACAATCATCTAAAGTGTTAAAAGAAAAATAAACGTTATTTAAGTCTGCACAGTTCTTTTCTTTAATTATTGATTCAACAATTGATATATACAGAATTGATCAGATGTAAGTTTCTTTACGATCAGTTTTAAAATCAGGACATGTTGAAAGATTTAGAGGCTTCTATACACTGGAAAACAGTAATGCTGCAGCATTTACTGAGGTCATTTTAACAGAGCGAAACATTGATATTAGACTCTGTCGAGGACATGCATACGATGGCGCCTGTGTGATGTCTGGAGTTAAGATTCAAACTTAGATAGACACTTTCACCTAACGTTATCTGTGTTCACTGTGGTGCTCATGTTTTGAAAAGTGATGAACATCGAATCAATGTCTGCCAACAGTGATGTGCAGTTGTTTTTCGGCACAACAGAAAAGTTGTTTACCACTACATACTCTTAAAAAATATAAAATCTCAATATGAATCAACGGTAGATACCCTGAAACGACATTCTGAAACAAGGAAGCCGGAAGCATGTAGTTGTTGGATCTGTCTCTGCTATTCTAACCACTCTAGATGATATCAATTTTGGGGAATCAAAAGAACATAATGGAAGTGTCCGAGCAGAAGCTATGGGATTATATGTTTTGCTAAAAAAATATTTTGTTTAGGAGGTCGCACATCGGCTGAGCTAGTGCTGATTTACCGCATTTGAGGATTTCGGGTGGGATTCTACCTCCCCCTGGTGTTTTGCCGTTTGAGAGATAGTCGATAGTCTTGTGAAGGTTATCCAGAGCCTCGCAAGTGACAACCGATTTAAGTGAGTAGAGCTTAGAGCAGTCATTCACCCATCTGGCCATTTGCTGGTCGATCCATATTTCGCATACATATTCGTGATTTTAGAGGGGCAGCACTTATAGTAGTAGAGCCCATGGCCATCTTTGTGCCTCTTTACAAGCCCTGGATATTTCCCGTCTTTGCATTTGGCTGAATTACTTCACACAGCTTCTGCCATTACTTGCCCGCACATTTTCGTTGATGGGTGCCTCGTTCCCTCATTTGGGCCTTTTTTATAAGCGGTGAAGGCTTCTAGCTTGGTCTCAATTACTGGTTTCATTCTTGCGAGATGTCCATTGAACCAGTCGTAATTGGCCCGTATCTAATGCTGTATTAGGGATCAAGATGCTGAGTAGCGCATGAGCTGCAGTGGTCAGCGACTCATAGCTGACTGCTAGCATCAGGGCCAGCGAACTAGAGCTGCCAAGACCCTTCTACACCTCCACTCGGTGATCCTGGATAACAGGCTGCAGCAGAGCAGACTAGCTAAGGAGAAGGGATCGAAGAGGGAATGCTAACCCGGTACTCAAAAAATGCTAGCTGAAGTCGAATGTGTTGGACCGAAAGGTGCAAATATCACATTCTGCTACTTAAGCCCTTTCAGGGTTTGGTAGCGGGAGATTGAGAACGAACGAAGCCACGGCAAGCCAATGCTGTATTATAAATGGCACCTTTCATAACGTTCTACTTCGCTGTGTCATTATACTCGGATCCTTTTTGAAGAGCAAGGTCAGACACAAACTTCTCCGCCTTGGAAGGAATCACCATCTGCGCAGTGTTGATGCGAGGGGAATGTCCCTTTGTTTGTAGCGGCAAATTGTGCGAAGCTGCAAGCATGCTCTGTTGCATACAAAAGCATGATTTAAGTATCAGTCTGCATTGTGATAGCTTCTAGTGAAGGGCTATGTTTAGAGCTGAGCGTCTGGTTACAATCAAACCGATTTTATGCCATCAATGTGATTTATGGTGTTGCCATACTTTATGTTGTGGGTTGCTTTTGAACAACGTATGAATGGGGAGACCTTGGGCTGCCCAAACTGCAGGATTCCCCTCTCGGTGTCACTTGTGTAATCCAAAGGGATGCAAAGCATGACAATTTGGCAACAGCTGAGCAGCATGAATGAGTTCGCAAATTTGAAACCATCCGCCCTAGGTGCCACCACACCGGATGTTCTGTTTGGGTTTACTCCTGTAGTCCTACCCGCTCCTGTAGTTTCCACAAGGCAGTGTAGTCGTTGCATGTGACTGGTGATATGGATGGTAGCTACTCGAGGCATCCGATGATATTTTCATCGTCCCAGCACTCCTTGGCACATGTGGGTTTAAAATCAGAATTCCCCCATGTCAGAAGAACTGCCTGAACAGGCTAACAAGCTTCGTCTACCCGTGTTTAGAGTAAGATGTTACCTTCTTTTAGACTGACTACTAACCAAGGCTAATGAGCCCAATCTGCCCACCCAGCTATGCCGCCAAGTGCTCAGTCGCGCCACCAAGTACTCAATCGCGCCGACAAGTACTCAGTCGCGCCGCACAGCAAGTTCTGCTAGAAACAGGTGGCCCTTCATGAAGGTGCTGTTGGGGACACAATATTGTAGGAGAGGCCATTGGCAAGGAAACTCCTGTTCGGCAAGTCGAACTGTGAATCCAGCGGCGATCTCTACACCTGGAAAAGGAAGGCTTTTACAGACGCTTCATCTTACTTTAACGGCATACGGAATAAGAAACTTAAACTTATACATAAAACACAAAAAGATGGTATTCAGTGGACACAATTGGAACATCTGGACTATGCAGATGATCTGGTATTTTTTGTCACACATTCATAGTTAAATGCAAGAGAAACTTGATAGGATGAAAGAACAATCGGTCAAACTGGGACTGATTGTCAACATGAAGAAAACCAAGCTCTTTAAACTCAACACTAACAGCAAAAAACCAATCATGCTGGAGTGAGTGCAGTTGGAGGAACTGTATACCTTTTCCTATTTGGGCAGCACAATAGACACATCATGAGATGCAAATGTAAGGATCAGAATTGGAAAGGCACAAGGGGCATTACTGACACTAAACAATATATCAAGATTCACACCAAATTAGAATATTCAACGCAAGTGTCAAGTTGGTGTTGCTGTATGGAGCTGACACACGGAGAACGACGACGGTCATACAACAAGGACTCCAGTCCTTTGTTAACATATGCCTACGAAGGATAATGGGCATAAAGTGGCAGGACATCGTGAGGAATGAAGACTTGTAGGAAAGGAGCCAACAATAGCCATTGGAACAACCAATTAAGCTAAGAAAATGGGGCTGAATATGACATAAGTTGCGGAAGGCCCATTCTAAGATAGCCAGACAGGCCCTTACATGGAATCCTCAAGGTAAAAGAGAGAGAGGTAGACCAAAAAATACGTGAAGAAGAGAATGTGAGAAGGAGCTCAAATTAAATATTTACATCTGAAGAGAGGCAGAAAGAGCAGCTAAGGAACGCTGGCAAGATGTTGTCGATGTCATTTGCACCAAGAGGAGCGATGGGCTTTGATTAATCGATTGATTTAAAGATTATTTACACTATCGAAAGAGCCACGGGATATTCAAGCAAAGTGACAGTTTGAGATTCGACAAATCGAGAGTGGTTTCCCATTTTTATTCTTATTATCCGTGATTGTATGCTCTTAATTTGACTTAAAGTTCCGTTTGACTTTCTTTTGTACTTGATCGAATTTCCCCGTTCTCTCCAGGTCTTCACTTTCCTCGCATTTGTTTATCCACAATTTTTCTTGTGCCGTCTTACAATTGATGATGACAGAGTGCTGATTACAGAGTCAGCAGCAGAAGCCAACCAAATGATGCAGTTACTCGGGCAGGAAAGAAGTACTGGAGTGTATGTCTCGATGACCAAAGTGTCGCGCAATAGTTTCGCCAATTGTGATCCAGTCTTCCTTCGCGGGGTGTAACTAGATGATGTTAACGAGTACATCTATCTTGGGTGACTTCTCAATATGAAGCATATCCTGAAACCTGAATTAACAGGAGGTCGCCGCGCATGATAGGCAGCCGAGAAAGTCTTTGACGGTTGTCAAAACCGGAACCTACGAGCCTATTCTCTGCAATTCCACTGTGCTTCCTGCGATGTGCTACGGTGCTGAGACATGGACACTAACAAAATGACTGCAGGATAAATTGAGAGTGATCAAGGCCTCTCTTGACAGACACTTGATCGGAATCACTCTTTGGAACCAACGTATGCAAAATCTTCACAATTTTGACATATGGCGATTCTCCTTGTTGAATGAAGCGGTAATCTATGCAGACAGGGCCAAACATAGATGGGCAGGTCACGTGTTGCGACGAAACGACAGTCGATGAAGCACGACGACAGAAACCTGGTATCCGCGCGGTAAAAAGAGACAGCGAGAAAAACCTCCAAAGCGTTGGTCAACATCCAGGACTCTTCTGAAAGAAGTTTACTTTTATCATACACTGGACTTCCGTGGCCCAAGACAGGGTCCGGTGGAGACGAAGTTTGGGACCCACAACAGCTCAAGCAGATCAAGATCAAGAATTTCAAGATCTTACATTTTCGATCTAATTCATTCTGGTGCGCAAAGGCGCACACGTTAAAAATACCTTAGCAGTTGAAAATCGAAAAGAGAAGGCCTAACGGCGGCTGCTCGAACAAAATTCAAGTTAAAAAATTATTATATGGATATTCGCTCCACAGAGAATATGTCACAAAAAGAAGACCTGTTACTATAACTTCAAGTTTTGGTTATGTGGTTAGCAGAGCGGCTTATAGATGGCGCCTGACAGGTCTACCTTGCTCTAATTTACACGTACACCTCCACCAGTCTCAATAATAGGCGATCGTACATTCCAGGGGCTAACATATGCTAGGATTGACCTGGCAAGTCACCAGTGGATTTTCATCTGCCAAAAAATATGAAACAAAGGAGGTCACACCTCCACACGACGTCTAACGACATAAGTGGACTGAAAAATAGATAGACAGACAGACAGATGTAACAGTTCCAGCGCGAGCATGAGCGTTTAGGGCAGGGTTGATGTGGTCGACGACTCAGAGAACAAAGGTACCTGAATATGTGCCAAGGTCACTTTCCGTCTGGACACTACGCCAAGGTCACTCATCGTCTCGATACTAAGTCAACAAAGGAAAACGGGGAGTTGGGGGAAAGAATGTGCTTGGTGCAGGTAGACGCTAGGTGATGACCACTCTGGCGTTCCAGTTTGGGTAGTGTGGGATTAGTGACAGACAGACAGGCCAGCAGAGCTTGCTGTCACATTTTGAGTGACAGGAAAGCAGAATGAGTCGTTCCAATAACTACTAATACTAAATGGAGGTAGATCCATACCCATCCAGTCATCCCCCAGAGGTCCATTGGACAGCTCTGATACTGCTTGAGACTATATAATACTAGACAAAGATTAACTCAAGCAGACTGGCCATGGAGAAAGAGAGAGAAAGAGAAAGAGACAGAATTTAGCTAGGAGTCTGTTTAGCTCACCGACTTTAAAGAAGAGCGATTGATAGGCTGTTTGACGAATGTTAATACAGGATGGCTCAACCAGCAAACGCCTTTGAGTCTTGGCCAGTCGCTCTTTAAGGTGTGTGTTGGGCACCCTGTGTCTAGAGAGAGATCTGAATGTGTGTTGTATGTGCAGGACACCTTGTGAACGACGTATGTTCTGAAGAGTTACGCGAGTGTACAGATCGACTAGGAGAGATCTGGATATGTGTTGTGGTGTGTAGACACCGAGGGAACGATGTATGTTCCAGAACGTGTGTATACACAAATCGATTGAGTGAGTGATTATATGTGAGTATACATTGAATAGTTTGAATTTATAATGTCCAGATCACCCGCCTGGGGGGATCTGAGTGTGAGTGAATACACATAATACAAACGTGAGGACGAGTTTTTGAGAGTGTGTTGATGGTGAATGACTTGGGATACAGTACTGCCAAGGTACGTAAATTTGTTAACATTTTTTAAACAGTAGACGTGTATCTTGATTGAAGACTCTGAAAGGTAATATCTGGATACGGGCCCTCTGTTTTTGCCATAAAGATGGGGAGACCGAAGTTTTCCCAAGCTGTGGCGAACAGATCCACACATTCTTACATGTCAACCTCAGTATTGGAATTTAAGGCCCAGTCGCCCGCATAATGAGAATCATGTATTACCTTGTGGATTTTGATTTTGTCCTTGAACAGTCTTAAATTGGATAGCCCTCCGTCAGGGCGGAAATGAAGCCCAACTCTAACATCGCCATCGCTGTAGGAATTCCACAGCATGGCAGAAAACATTATATTGAAAAGAGCCGGGGCCAGCACATATCCCTGCTTCACACCGTTAGTAACAATAAATGGGGCAGAGTAGTTTCCCTGATCAATGACTCAGGCATGAAATTGACATCATAAAATTTGTGCATTAATGCACCGAATGTTGTCGGGCACCCAAACTTAGCCAAAACTGTCTACAGACCGTTGCAATTTACAGTATCAAAACGTCGTATTGAGAAAAACATTCCGTTCTGGACACTTCCCTTGGATCTGATTTGCAGCAAATATATCGATGGTTCCCACGGTTCTTATAAAAACCGCATTGAGTCTCGGGTAGTAACCTCTGCTCCAGGTGAAGATTTAGTCTGTGGAGAAGAATTTTTGCAAGCACAGTAGAGACATCCCTCTGTGGTTATCACAAATTTGTTTACTGCCTTTACGCTTATGTAAAGGAACAATGGAAGCGTCTTTGATTTCTTGTGGGATGCTCTTTTTCTTCCACATTTTGCAAAACAACTTCTCAACCACTTTTTGTTTTGGCCGACAGCTTTATAGATATCTGCTGGAATGGCCTTAGCTCCCGGAGATTTATCATTTCAGGTCAGGTCAGGTCACACCCTAACCAGTGAGGTCATTAGGGCACACATGAAAACATCCTCACAACCCCACGTCATCCGTCTCTGTCAGCGTCCGCTGCCTGTGCCTTTTCTGGTCGGAGATTGGTCCATTCTGTTATGTTGTCCGCCCACCTCTTTTTGGGACGGCCTCTTCGTCGTGTGCCTTGCACCTTTCTGTGCATGATCGTATTTGCAAGACCATTTGAACTCGATAGCTGACCGTACCAAACGAGTCTCCCTATTTTGACAGTTGCAAAGAGGTCTTCAAAAGGCCCTATTGTTGTTGTAATTCTGTTTCATATTTCCTCATTTGATACTCGATCTGTGTACGTGGCGTTTAAAAGTCTTCGGAAGATTCTCATCTCCAAGGCCTGTATCCTTCGCTTAAGGTCAGCTGTTACTGTCCATGTCCCACAAGCACAGCGGAATATTGACAGGACTAATATACGCATTAATCAAATTTTCGTGCATAGTGCTAACCTTTTTATTTTGGAAGATTTTGTTAAGCCGTGCAAGTGCTGCTCTTGTCTGTGCTATTCTGCCCAACACCTCCCATTTTGATCCTTCATCACTGACAATCGACCCCAGATATTTAAAACAGTCAACCACTTCGAATTCCTGGCCATTGGCTTTTATCCTTCTGTTGGAGCTCTCTGCGTTGTTGGTCAATAATTATGTTTTTCCAGCGTTAATCTCCATACCATAGTCAAGACCTGTTTCATGGAGCCTTCTGACCCATTCCTGGAGTTCTGATTCTGAACCGGCCAACCCGTCGATATCATCTGCAAAACAAAGATTGGTAATTGTTCGGCCGCCTATCTTGACAGTACCAACGTGACCTCCAAGTGCCTCACTCATAATTCCACCAAGGAATGTATTTAAAAGTGTTTGAGAGAGTGTACAACCCTGCCTCACACCAACTGATGTGCGAAACCAGTTCCCGCGCCTTCCATTCACAAGAACTGCGCTGAACGCATGGTCATACAGTTGTTCAAGGACATGTATAATATTTCAATTGATTTTAAACATCCTCATGGTTGCCCATAGCGTTTTATGCCATTCCCTATCAAAGGCCTTCTTAACATCAACATAATTCAGTTGTTGCTGCTGTTCTAAATATGTCTCGCTTAGCAGCCTTAAATTAAATATCTGTTCTGTAGTGGTTCTTCCTTGTCTGAACCCATTTGCGAAAAGGTCAATCGCGGCTCTAGTTTCCTGCTCGATCGGAGTATCATCTATGCTCTCATTCATTTCTATTTGTGGTATGTGATCAATTGCCTCTTCATTGACAGTAGAGGGTCTGTTTATAGCCATAGCAAAATGTTCGGCCATTCTTACCTCTATGCTTATCTTTCCCACTGCGTACAGAGTTTTCAATTTTGCTTATGAACGGTGTCAGAACTGATCTGTACGGACCGTAGACTGACTGCTGAGCCCTGTAAAAATTCCTCATATCATGCCTTTTAGCAAAAGTCTGAATCTCATCAACCTTCTGAGCCACGTATATTGCCTATCACGGAGCTGTCGCTGCACAGTCGCTCGAGCTCTTGTGAGGTCATTCTTGTTCGCCACAGATTGAGCACCGTTAGTGTATGCTCGGTGGGTGCCGTGCTTCTCGTCTAGCAGGGTCTTGATCAATTCACAGTTCTCATCTAGCAGGAGCTTGATCAATTCACAGTTCTCGTCTAGCATAGGCTTGATCAATTCACAGTTCTCGTCTAGCATAGGCTTGATCAATTCACAGTTCTCATCTAGCAGGAGCTTGATCAATTCACAGTTCTCGTCTAGCATAGGCTTGATCAATTCACAGTTCTCGTCTAGCAAAGGCTTGATCAATTCACAGTTCTCATCTAGCAGAGGCTTGATCAATTCACAGTTCTAGTCTAGCAGAGGCTTGATCAATTCACAGTTCTCGTCTAACAGGGGCTTGATCAATTCACAGTTCTCGTCTAGCAAGGGCTTGATCAATTCACAGTTCTCGTCTAACAGGGGCTTGATCAATTCACAGTTCTCGTCTAGCAGGGGCTTGATCAATTCACAGTTCTCGTCTAGCAGGGGCTTTATCAATTCACAGTTCTCGTCTAGCATGGGCTTGATCAATTCACAGTTCTCGTCTAGCAGAGGCTTGATCAATTCACAGTTCTCGTCTAGCAGGGGGTTGATCAATTCACAGTTCTAGTCTAGCAGAGGCTTGATCAATTCACAGTTCTCGTCTAGCAGGGGCTTGATCAATTCACAGTTCTCGTCTAACAGGGGCTTGATCAATTCACAGTTCTCGTCTAACAGGGGCTTGATCAATTCACAGTTCTCGTCTAACAGGGGCTGGATCAATTCACAGTTCTCGTCTAGCAGGGGCTTGATCAATTCACAGTTCTCGTCTAGCAGGGGCTTTATCAATTCACAGTTCTCGTCTAGCATGGGCTTGATCAATTCACAGTTCTCGTCTAGCAGGGGCTTGATCAATTCACAGTTCTAGTCTAGCAGGGGTTTGATCAATTCACAGTTCTCGTCTAGCAGGGGCTTGATCAATTCACAGTTCTAGTCTAGCAGGGGCTTGATCAATTCACAGTTCTCATCTAGCAGGAGCTTGATAAATTCACAGTTCTCGTCTAGCAGAGGCTTGATCAATTTACAATTCTCGTCTAGCATAGGCTTGATCAATTCACAGTTCTAGTCTAGCAGGGGCTTGATCAATTCACAGTTCTCATCTAGCAGGAGCTTGATCAATTCACAGTTCTCGTCTAGCAGAGGCTTGATCAATTCACAGTTCTAGTCTAGCAGGGGCTTGATCAATTCACAGTTCTCGTCTAACAGGGGCTTGAACAATTCACAGTTCTCATCTAGCAGGGGCTTCATCAATTCACAGTTCTCGATTAGCAGGGGCTTGATCAATTCACAGTTCTCGATTAGCAGGGGTTTGATCAATTCACAGTTCTCATGAAACCAATCTTGATGGTTGCGATTAGAGGTACCGAAATTATCAACGGCAGTAGGGTGAACCGTTTTGGTAAAGGTGGCCCAACTGGATTCTATGTCAGTTATAGCATTGTCCATTTTATTTAGCTGATCTGTCAGAGTTTGAGCAAACGATTGTCGTGCGCGGTTATCTCTGAGACCGGAGATGTTGAGACGTTTTGAGGTTATAGTTTTTGTGGGCGCCTAGGATCTTGGAAACGAAGGTTCATTTTCGAAATCACCATTCGGTGGTGCGTCCAGCATTTTGTTCCACATACAGCCTTTGTTACACGTACATCCTGGCGATCCCGTCTGCGAACTATGGCATAGTCAATCAGGTGCCAGTGCTTTGACCATAACGAAACACTGTATTGGTAATCAGAAATTCGTTCGCCGTACAATGTCTTCAAGGGTAGGTGTCCGTTACTATTGCAGCTACCGATGCCATTTCTGCCAATGAAACCATGAAACAAAGTCAGCACCCACTCGACCATTCAAATCACCCAGAATGATAAACTTATTTGTCTTTGATTCAGCGTCGACTAGTGTCTCCAAATCAACTTATTATTGATGTCTTCCAAGTTATTTATAGTTGAGACATATGCTTGTTTGTTTCTGGTCAAAGTGATCCTCAGCACTGTTAGACGGTCAAAAATCCCCTTTGGAGCACTGGGGAGACCACTAACCAAGCTTGATTTTGTAGCAAAAGCCAACACTAGACTCACGCCGGTCTTCGACTTCACGTCCTTTCCACAAAAAAGTATGACCGGCTTCAATTTCTGTAAGTTGGCTCTCTTCTGCTCAGCGAATCGCACTTACAGCTGTTATATCAATTCTAAATCTGGTAAACTCTTTGGCAATCAGATCTGATGTTCAATCAGGTCTTTTAGCTTCTGCCCAATCATTGAGAGTACGAATATTCCATGCACCAAATATCAATGGCACTCCTGTTGTTTTTATTTCTTATCTTAAACAGTTGCGTTCAGGACAAAGTTCACGACAAAGTGACTTGCCCGTGAATTTGACTATAGTGAAGGAGTGTTGAGCACGTCAGTGTCCAATATACGAGTTACAGAGTACACGCATTTGAGAGTCTCCCGTTCCAATACAAGACAAGCTCTACTGAGATAACGATGAACTCATGGGGACTACTGCTTTCTTAAGAGACATTCAAGTTGACGTCTGGAAGCGTACGTAGAAGAAGAAGAAAAAGAAGAAGTAGCAGAAAAAGACGAAAAAAGAAGAAGAAAAAGAAGAAGTTCACAAACACACAAATATATTGACATTCAGACAAATAATTAATAAACTAAAAATGAGTCATAAGGTGTTATGCATATTCATCTTTACTGTGCGATATGGAAACTTGGACAGTTTGCCGACACAATACAGAAAAAAACAGAAGAATGGGTCGCATATCGTTGAAAAAAAAGCAAACATGACTAGTAATGGGAAGGGAAATAATAAATGACACAAATTAGGCAGATCTAATATTTTGGACATATAAAGAGACTTGATACACTGTTTAAAACAACACTGGAAGGGGAAGGCTGAAGGTGCAAGCAATATATAGACAGCGCAGTACATAACGCAATGGACTAATATCAGTCTGTCGGAGTGTACCATCAAGGCAAGAAACTGCATGTTGAAGGTCCATTGCAGCGAACATTAGATGCTTAAATGGCACTTGATGATATCATCATTATCATCTACATACATGTAAATAATGTCAAACTTTAAAAGGTACAAGATTTATAATACCCGAGAAATGTTTTTTTACGGAAGATAGAAGGATTTATAGAGAAATCGAAACAATATGAAATATCCTCTGCTGTCGCTTATCAACTGTCCTCGATTTACAAGGAAATCAACTTTGCAGCAAAACAACAATGGATCGGCCCTCAATTGATACCAACGTGTGGATGCTAATGTCACTTGTGGATGCTAATGTCACTTGGCGATGCTAATGTCACTTGGGCATGCTAATGTCACTTGTGGGTGCTAATGTCACTTGTGGATGCTAATGTCACTTGGCGATGCTAATGTCACTTGCGGATGCTAATGTCACTTGTGGATGCTAATGTCACTTGGGGATGCTAATGTCACTTGCGGATGCTAATGTCACTTGTGGATGCTAATGTCACTTGGCGATGCTAATGTCACTTGGAGATGCTAATGTCACTTGTGGATGCTAATGTCACTTGTGGATGCTAATGTCACTTGGCGATGCTAATGTCACTTGTGGATGCTAATGTCACTTGTGGATGCTAATGTCACTTGGCGATGCTAATGTCACTTGGGGATGATAATGTCACTTGGGGATGCTAATGTCACTTGCGGATGCTAATGTCACTTGCGGATGCTAATGTCACTTGTGGATGCTAATGTCACTTGGAGATGCTAATGTCACTTGTGGATGCTAATGTCACTTAGGGATGCTAATGTCACTTGCGGATGCTAATGTCACTTGTGGATGCTAATGTCACTTGGCGATGCTTATGTAACTTGTGGATGCTAATGTCACTTGTGGATGCTAATGTCACTTGGCGATGCTAATGTCACTTGGGGATGCTAATGTCACTTGGGGATGCTAATGTCACTTGGCGATACTAATGTCACTTGTGGAAGCTAATGTCACTTGTGGATGCTAATGTCACTTGGGGGTGCTAATGTCACTTGGCGATGCTGATGTCACTTGGGGATGCTAATGTCACTTGGGGATGCTAATGTCACTTGTGGATGCTAATGTCACTTGTGGGTGCTAATGTCACTTGTGGAAGCTAACGTCAATTGTGGATGCTAATGTCACTTGTGGATGCTAATGTCACTTGGGGATGCTAATGCCACTTGTGGAAGCTAATGTCATTTGTGGATGCTAATGTCACTTGTGGATGCTAATGTCACGTGGGGATGCTAATGTCACTTGTGGAAGCTAATGTCATTTGTGGATGCTAATGTTACGTGTGGATGCTAATGTCACTTGGGGATGCTAATGTCACTTGTGGATGCTAATGTACTTGTGAATGCTAATGTCACTTGTGGATGCTAATGTACTTATGGATGCTAATTTCAATTGGGGATGCTAATGTACTTGTGGATGCTAATGTCACTTGTAAATGCAAATCTACTTGTGGATGCTAATGTACTTGTTGATGCTAATGTCACTTGTGGGTGCTAATGTACTTGTGGATGCAAATGTCACTTGGGGATGCTAATGTACTTGTGGATGCTAATGTCACTTGTGGATGCTAATGTCACTTGTGGGTGCTAATGTACTTTTGGATGCTAATGTCAATTGGGGATGCTAATGTACTTGTGGATGCTAATATCACTTGTGAAAGCTAATTTCACTTGTGGATGCTAATGTTACTTGTGGATGCCAATGTCACATGTGAATGCTAAAGTCACTTGGTGATGCTGATGTCACTTGTGGATGCTAATGTCACTTGTGGATGCTAATGTCACTTGTTGATGCTAATGTCACTTGTGGATGCTAATGTCACTTGTGGATGCTAATGTCACTTGGCGATGCTAATGTCACTTGGGGACGCTAATGTCACTTGTGGGTGCTAATGTCACTTGGGGATGCTAATGTCACTTGGCGATGCTAATGTCACTTGTGGATGCTAATGTCACTTGTGGATGCCAATGTCACTTGGGGATGCTAATGTCACTTGCATATGCTAATGTCACTTGTGGATGCTAATGTCCCTTGGCGATGCTAATGTCACTTGGAGATGCTAATGTTACTTGTGGATGCTAATGTCACTTGGGGATGCTAATGTCACTTGAGGATGCTAATGTCACTTGTGGATGCTAATGTCACTTGTGGATGCTAATGTCACTTGGCGATGCTAATGTCACTTGGAGATGCTAATGTCACTTGTGGATGCTAATGTCACTTGTGGATGCTAATGTCACTTGGCGATGCTAATGTCACTTGTGGATGCTAATGTCACTTGTGGATGCCAATGTCACTTGGGGATGCTAATGTCACTTGCATATGCTAATGTCACTTGTGGATGCTAATGTCACTTGGCGATGCTAATGTCACTTGGAGATGCTAATGTTACTTGTGGATGCTAATGTCACTTGGGGATGCTAATGTCACTTGGGGATGCTAATGTCACTTGTGGATGCTAATGTCACTTGTGGATGCTAATGTCACTTGGCGATGCTAATGTCACTTGGAGATGCTAATGTCACTTGTGGATGCTAATGTCACTTGTGGATGCTAATGTCACTTGGGGATGCTAATGTAACTTGTGGATGCTAATGTCACTTGTCGATGCTAATTTCACTTGACGATGCTAATGTCACTTGGGGATGCTAATGTCACTTGCGGATGCTAATGTCACTTGGCGATGCTAATGTCACTTGTGGATGCTAATGTCACTTGTGGATGCTAATGTCACTTGGGGATGCTAATGTCACTTGGGGATGCTAATGTCACTTGGGGATGCTAATGTCACTTGGGGATGCTAATGTCACTTGTGGATGCTAATGTCACTTGTGGGTGCTAATGTCACTTGTGGAAGCTAATGTCAATTGTGGATACTAATGTCACTTGTGGATCCTAATGTCACTTGTGGGTGCTAATGTACTTCTGGATGCTAATGTCAATTGGGGATGCTAATGTACTTGTGGATGCTAATGTCACTTGTGAAAGCTAACTTTTCTTGGGGATGCTAATGTACTTGTGGATGCTAATGTCACTTGTGAATGCTAATGTACTTGTGGATGCTAATGTACTTGTGGATGCTAATGTCACTTGTGGGTGCTAATGTACTTGTGGATGCTAATGTCACTTGGGGATGCTAATGTACTTGTGTATGCTAATGTCACTTGTGGATCCTAATGTCACTTGTGGGTGCTAATGTACTTCTGGATACTAATGTCAATTGGGGATGCTAATGTACTTGTGGATGCTAATGTCACTTGTGAAAGCTAATTTTACTACTGGATGCTAGTGTCACTTGTGGATGCTAATGGCACTTGGGGATGCTAATATCAGTAGAGAATGCTAATGTCATTTGTGGATGCTAATGTCACTTAGGGATGCTAATGTCACTTGTGGATGCAAATGTCACTTGTGGATGCCAATGTCACATGTGAAAGCTAATGTCACTTGGTGATGCTGATGTCACTTGTGGATGCTAATGTCACTTGTGGATGCTAATGTCACTTGTTGATGCTAATGTCACTTGTGGATGCTAATGTCACTTGTGGATGCTAATGTCACTTGGGGATGCTAATGTCACTTGTGAATGCTAATGTACTTGTGGATACTAATTTCACTTGAAGATACTAATGTACTTGTGGATGCTAATGTCACTTGTGGGTGCTAATGTACTTGTGGAAGCTAATGTCAATTTGGGATGCTAATGTACTTGTGGATGCTAATGTACTTGTGGATGCTAATGTCACTTGTGGATGCCAATCTCACTTGTGGATGCTAATGTCACTTGTAGATGCTAATGTTACTTGTTGATGCTAATGTCACTTGGGGATGCTAATGTCACTTGGGGATGCTAATGTCACTTGTGGATGCTAATGTCACTTGTGGATGCTAATGTCACTTGCGATGCTAATGTCACTTGGGGATGCTAATGTCACTTGGGGATGCTAATGTCACTTGTGGATGCTAATGTCACTTGTGGATGCTAATGTCACTTGTGGATGCCAATGTCACATGTGAAAGCTAATGTCACTTGGTGATGCTGATGTCACTTGTGGAAGCTAATGTCAATTGTGGATACTAATGTCACTTGTGGATGCTAATGTCACTTGTGGATGCTAATGTCACTTGGAGATGCTAATGTCACTTGTGGAAGCTAATGTCACTTGGCGATGCTAATGTCACTTGTGGATACTAATGTCACTTGGGGATGCTAATGTACTTGTGGATGCTATTGTACTTGTGGATGCTAATGTCACTTGTGGGTGCTAATGTACTTGTGGATGCTAATGTCACTTGGGGATGCTAATGTACTTGTGGATGCTAATGTCACTTGTGGATCCTAATGTCACTTGTGGGTGCTAATGTACTTCTGGATGCTAATGTCAATTGGGGATGCTAATGTACTTATGGATGCTAATGTCACTTGTGAAAGCTAACTTTTCTTGGGGATGCTAATGTACTTGTGGATGCTAATGTCACTTGTGAATGCTAATGTACTTGTGGATGCTAATGTACTTGTGGATGCTAATGTCAATTGTGGGTGCTAATGTACTTGTGGATGCTAATGTCACTTGGGGATGCTAATGTACTTGTGTATGCTAATGTCACTTGTGGATCCTAATGTCACTTGTGGGTGCTAATGTACTTCTGGATACTAATGTCAATTGGGGATGCTAATGTACATGTGGATGCTAATGTCACTTGTGAAAGCTAATTTTACTACTGGATGCTAGTGTCACTTGTGGATGCTAATGGCACTTGGGGATGCTAATATCAGTAGAGAATGCTAATGTCATTTGTGGATGCTAATGTCACTTAGGGATGCTAATGTCACTTGTGGATGCAAATGTCACTTGTGGATGCCAATGTCACATGTGAAAGCTAATGTCACTTGGTGATGCTGATGTCACTTGTGGATGCTAATGTCACTTGTGGATGCTAATGTCACTTGTTGATGCTAATGTCACTTGTGGATGCTAATGTCACTTGTGGATGCTAATGTCACTTGGGGATGCTAATGTCACTTGTGAATGCTAATGTACTTGTGGATACTAATTTCACTTGAAGATACTAATGTACTTGTGGATGCTAATGTCACTTGTGGGTGCTAATGTACTTGTGGAAGCTAATGTCAATTTGGGATGCTAATGTACTTGTGGATGCTAATGTACTTGTGGATGCTAATGTCACTTGTGGATGCCAATCTCACTTGTGGATGCTAATGTCACTTGTAGATGCTAATGTTACTTGTTGATGCTAATGTCACTTGGGGATGCTAATGTCACTTGGGGATGCTAATGTCACTTGTGGATGCTAATGTCACTTGTGGATGCTAATGTCACTTGCGATGCTAATGTCACTTGGGGATGCTAATGTCACTTGGGGATGCTAATGTCACTTGTGGATGCTAATGTCACTTGTGGATGCTAATGTCACTTGTGGATGCCAATGTCACATGTGAAAGCTAATGTCACTTGGTGATGCTGATGTCACTTGTGGATGCTAATGTCACTTGTTGATGCTAATGTCACTTGTGGATGCTAATGTCACTTGTGGATGCTAATGTCACTTGGGGATGCTAATGTCACTTGTGGATGCTAATGTCACTTGTGGATGCTAATGTACTTGTGGATGCTAATTTCACTTGGGGATACTAATGTACTTGTGGATGCTAATGTCACTTGTGGATGCTAATGTACTTGTGGATGCTAATGTACTTGTGGATGCTAATGTCACTTGTGGATGCCAATCTCACTTGTAGATGCTAATGTCACTTGTAGATGCTAATGTTAACTGTGGATGCGAATGTACTTATGGATGCTAATGTCATTTGTGGATGCCAATCTCACTTGTGAATGCTAATGTCACTTGTGTAAGCTAATGTCACTTGTGGATGCTAATGTTATTTATGGATGCTAATGTCACTTATGGATGCTAATGTCACTTGTTGAAGCTAATGTCACTTGTGGATGCTAATGTAACTTGTGGATGCTAATGTCACTCGGCGATGCTAATGTCACTTGGGGACGCTAATGTCACTTGTGGGTGCTAATGTCACTTGGGGATGCTAATGTCACTTGGCGATGCTAATGTCACTTGTGGATGCTAATGTCACTTGTGGATGCTAATGTCACTTGCGGATGCTAATGTCACTTGTGGATGCTAATGTCACTTGGCGATGCTAATGTCACTTGGAGATGCTAATGTCACTTGTGGATGCTAATGTCACTTGGGGATGCTAATGTCACTTGCGGATGCTAATGTCACTTGTGGATGCTAATGTCACTTGGCGATGCTAATGTAACTTGTTGATGCTAATGTCACTTGTGGATGCTAATTTCACTTGGCGATGCTAATGTCACTTGGGGATGCTAATGTCACTTGAGGATGCTAATGTCACTTGTGGATGCTAATGTACTTGTGAATGCTAATGTCACTTGTGGATGCTAATGTACTTATGGATGCTAATTTCTATTGGGGATGCTAATGTACTTGTGGATGCTAATGTCACTTGTGAATGCAAATGTACTTGTGGATGCTAATGTACTTGTTGATGCTAATGTCACTTGTGGGTGCTAATGTACTTGTGGATGCAAATGTCACTTGGGGATGCTAATGTACTTATGGATGCTAATGTCACTTGTGGATCCTAATGTCACTTGTGGGTGCTAATGTACTTTTGGATGCTAATGTCAATTGGGGATGCTAATGTACTTGTGGATGCTAATATCACTTGTGAAAGCTAATTTCACTTGTGGATGCTAATGTTACTTGTGGAAGCCAATGTCACATGTGAATGCTAAAGTCACTTGGTGATGCTGATGTCACTTGTGGATGCTAATGTCACTTGTGGATGCCAATGTCACTTGTGGATGCTAATGTCACTTGCATATGCTAATGTCACTTGTGGATGCTAATGTCACTTTGCGATGCTAATGTCACTTGGAGATGCTAATGTTACTTGTGGATGCTAATGTCACTTGGGGATGCTAATGTCACTTAAGGATGCTAATGTCACTTGTGGATGCTAATGTCACTTGTGGATGCTAATGTCACTTGGCGATGCTAATGTCACTTGGAGATGCTAATGTCACTTGTGGATGCTAATGTCACTTGTGGATGCTAATGTCACTTGGGGATGCTAATGTAACTTGTGGATGCTAATGTCACTTGTCGATGCTAATTTCACTTGGCGATGCTAATGTCACTTGGGGATGCTAATGTCACTTGCGGATGCTAATGTCACTTGGCGATGCTAATGTCACTTGTGGATGCTAATGTCACTTGTGGATGCTAATGTCACTTGGGGATGCTAATGTCACTTGGGGATGCTAATGTCACTTGGGGATGCTAATGTCACTTGGGGATGCTAATGTCACTTGTGGATGCTAATGTCACTTGTGGGTGCTAATGTCACTTGTGGAAGCTAATGTCAATTGTGGATACTAATGTCACTTGTGGATGCTAATGTCACTTGTGGATGCTAATGTCACTTCTGGATGCTAATGTCACTTGTGGAAGCTAATGTCACTTGGCGATGCTAATGTCACTTGTGGATACTAATGTCACTTGGGGATGCTAATGTACTTGTGGATGCTATTGTACTTGTGGATGCTAATGTCACTTGTGGGTGCTAATGTACTTGTGGATGCTAATGTCACTTGGGGATGCTAATGTACTTGTGTATGCTAATGTCACTTGTGGATCCTAATGTCACTTGTGGGTGCAAATGTACTTCTGGATGCTAATGTCAATTGGGGATGCTAATGTACTTGTGCATGCTAATGTCACTTGTGAAAGCTAACTTTTCTTGGGGATGCTAATGTACTTGTGGATGCTAATGTCACTTGTGAATGCTAATGTACTTGTGGATGCTAATGTATTTGTGGATGCTAATGTCACTTGTGGGTGCTAATGTACTTGTGGATGCTAATGTCACTTGGGGATGCTAATGTACTTGTGTATGCTAATGTCACTTGTGGATCCTAATGTCACTTGTGGGTGCTAATGTACTTCTGGATACTAATGTCAATTGGGGATGCTAATGTACTTGTGGATGCTAATGTCACTTGTAAAAGCTAATTTTACTACTGGATGCTAGTGTCACTTGTGGATGCTAATGGCACTTGGGGATGCTAATATCAGTAGAGAATGCTAATGTCATTTGTGGATGCTAATGTCACTTAGGGATGCTAATGTCACTTGTGGATGCAAATGTCACTTGTGGATGCCAATGTCACATGTGAAAGCTAATGTCACTTGGTGATGCTGATGTCACTTGTGGATGCTAATGTCACTTGTGGATGCTAATGTCACTTGTTGATGCTAATGTCACTTGTGGATGCTAATGTCACTTGGGGATGCTAATGTCACTTGTGAATGCTAATGTACTTGTGGATACTAATTTCACTTGAAGATACTAATGTACTTGTGGATGCTAATGTCACTTGTGGGTGCTAATGTACTTGTGGAAGCTAATGTCAATTTGGGATGCTAATGTACTTGTGGATGCTAATGTACTTGTGGATGCTAATGTCACTTGTGGATGCCAATCTCACTTGTGGATGCTAATGTCACTTGTAGATGCTAATGTTACTTGTTGATGCTAATGTCACTTGGGGATGCTAATGTCACTTGGGGATGCTAATGTCACTTGTGGATGCTAATGTCACTTGCGGATGCTAATGTCACTTGTGGATGCTAATGTCACTTGGCGATGCTAATGTCACTTGGAGATGCTAATGTCACTTGTGGATGCTAATGTCACTTGGGGATGCTAATGTCACTTGCGGATGCTAATGTCACTTGTGGATGCTAATGTCACTTGGCGATGCTAATGTAACTTGTTGATGCTAATGTCACTTGTGGATGCTAATTTCACTTGGCGATGCTAATGTCACTTGGGGATGCTAATGTCACTTGAGGATGCTAATGTCACTTGTGGATGCTAATGTACTTGTGAATGCTAATGTCACTTGTGGATGCTAATGTACTTATGGATGCTAATTTCTATTGGGGATGCTAATGTACTTGTGGATGCTAATGTCACTTGTGAATGCAAATGTACTTGTGGATGCTAATGTACTTGTTGATGCTAATGTCACTTGTGGGTGCTAATGTACTTGTGGATGCAAATGTCACTTGGGGATGCTAATGTACTTATGGATGCTAATGTCACTTGTGGATCCTAATGTCACTTGTGGGTGCTAATGTACTTTTGGATGCTAATGTCAATTGGGGATGCTAATGTACTTGTGGATGCTAATATCACTTGTGAAAGCTAATTTCACTTGTGGATGCTAATGTTACTTGTGGAAGCCAATGTCACATGTGAATGCTAAAGTCACTTGGTGATGCTGATGTCACTTGTGGATGCTAATGTCACTTGTGGATGCCAATGTCACTTGGGGATGCTAATGTCACTTGCATATGCAAATGTCACTTGTGGATGCTAATGTCACTTTGCGATGCTAATGTCACTTGGAGATGCTAATGTTACTTGTGGATGCTAATGTCACTTGGGGATGCTAATGTCACTTAAGGATGCTAATGTCACTTGTGGATGCTAATGTCACTTGTGGATGCTAATGTCACTTGGCGATGCTAATGTCACTTGGAGATGCTAATGTCACTTGTGGATGCTAATGTCACTTGTGGATGCTAATGTCACTTGGGGATGCTAATGTAACTTGTGGATGCTAATGTCACTTGTCGATGCTAATTTCACTTGGCGATGCTAATGTCACTTGGGGATGCTAATGTCACTTGCGGATGCTAATGTCACTTGGCGATGCTAATGTCACTTGTGGATGCTAATGTCACTTGTGGATGCTAATGTCACTTGGGGATGCTAATGTCACTTGGGGATGCTAATGTCACTTGGGGATGCTAATGTCACTTGGGGATGCTAATGTCACTTGTGGATGCTAATGTCACTTGTGGGTGCTAATGTCACTTGTGGAAGCTAATGTCAATTGTGGATACTAATGTCACTTGTGGATGCTAATGTCACTTGTGGATGCTAATGTCACTTCTGGATGCTAATGTCACTTGTGGAAGCTAATGTCACTTGGCGATGCTAATGTCACTTGTGGATACTAATGTCACTTGGGGATGCTAATGTACTTGTGGATGCTATTGTACTTGTGGATGCTAATGTCACTTGTGGGTGCTAATGTACTTGTGGATGCTAATGTCACTTGGGGATGCTAATGTACTTGTGTATGCTAATGTCACTTGTGGATCCTAATGTCACTTGTGGGTGCAAATGTACTTCTGGATGCTAATGTCAATTGGGGATGCTAATGTACTTGTGCATGCTAATGTCACTTGTGAAAGCTAACTTTTCTTGGGGATGCTAATGTACTTGTGGATGCTAATGTCACTTGTGAATGCTAATGTACTTGTGGATGCTAATGTATTTGTGGATGCTAATGTCACTTGTGGGTGCTAATGTACTTGTGGATGCTAATGTCACTTGGGGATGCTAATGTACTTGTGTATGCTAATGTCACTTGTGGATCCTAATGTCACTTGTGGGTGCTAATGTACTTCTGGATACTAATGTCAATTGGGGATGCTAATGTACTTGTGGATGCTAATGTCACTTGTAAAAGCTAATTTTACTACTGGATGCTAGTGTCACTTGTGGATGCTAATGGCACTTGGGGATGCTAATATCAGTAGAGAATGCTAATGTCATTTGTGGATGCTAATGTCACTTAGGGATGCTAATGTCACTTGTGGATGCAAATGTCACTTGTGGATGCCAATGTCACATGTGAAAGCTAATGTCACTTGGTGATGCTGATGTCACTTGTGGATGCTAATGTCACTTGTGGATGCTAATGTCACTTGTTGATGCTAATGTCACTTGTGGATGCTAATGTCACTTGGGGATGCTAATGTCACTTGTGAATGCTAATGTACTTGTGGATACTAATTTCACTTGAAGATACTAATGTACTTGTGGATGCTAATGTCACTTGTGGGTGCTAATGTACTTGTGGAAGCTAATGTCAATTTGGGATGCTAATGTACTTGTGGATGCTAATGTACTTGTGGATGCTAATGTCACTTGTGGATGCCAATCTCACTTGTGGATGCTAATGTCACTTGTAGATGCTAATGTTACTTGTTGATGCTAATGTCACTTGGGGATGCTAATGTCACTTGGGGATGCTAATGTCACTTGTTGATGCTAATGTCACTTGTGGATGCTAATGTCACTTGCGATGCTAATGTCACTTGGGGATGCTAATGTCACTTGGGGATGCTAATGTCACTTGTGGATGCTAATGTCACTTGTGGATGCTAATGTCACTTGTGGATGCCAATGTCACATGTGAAAGCTAATGTCACTTGGTGATGCTGATGTCACTTGTGGATGCTAATGTCACTTGTTGATGCTAATGTCACTTGTGGATGCTAATGTCACTTGTGGATGCTAATGTCACTTGGGGATGCTAATGTCACTTGTGGATGCTAATGTCACTTGTGGATGCTAATGTACTTGTGGATGCTAATTTCACTTGGGGATACTAATGTACTTGTGGATGCTAATGTCACTTGTGGGTGCTAATGTACTTGTGGAAGCTAATGTCAATTTGGGATGCTAATGTACTTGTGGATGCTAATGTACTTGTGGATGCTAATGTCACTTGTGGATGCCAATCTCACTTGTGGATGCTAATGTCACTTGTAGATGCTAATGTTACTTGTGGATGCGAATGTACTTATGGATGCTAATGTCACTTGTGGATGCCAATCTCACTTGTGGATGCTAATGTCACTTGTGAAAGCTAATGTCACTTGTGGATGCTAATGTTATTTGTGGATGCTAATGTCACTTATGGATGCTAATGTCACTTGTTGATGCTAATGTCACTTGTGGATGCTAATGTCACTTGTGGATGCTAATGTCACTCGGCGATGCTAATGTCACTTGGGGACGCTAATGTCACTTGTGGGTGCTAATGTCACTTGGGGATGCTAATGTCACTTGGCGATGCTAATGTCACTTGTCGATGCTAATGTCACTTGTGGATGCTAATGTCACTTGGGGATGCTAATGTCACTTGCGGATGCTAATGTCACTTGTGGATGCTAATGTCACTTGGCGATGCTAATGTCACTTGGAGATGCTAATGTCACTTGTGGATGCTAATGTCACTTGGGGATGCTAATGTCACTTGCGGATGCTAATGTCACTTGTGGATGCTAATGTCACTTGGCGATGCTAATGTAACTTGTTGATGCTAATGTCACTTGTGGATGCTAATTTCACTTGGCGATGCTAATGTCACTTGGGGATGCTAATGTCACTTGAGGATGCTAATGTCACTTGTGGATGCTAATGTACTTGTGAATGCTAATGTCACTTGTGGATGCTAATGTACTTATGGATGCTAATTTCTATTGGGGATGCTAATGTACTTGTGGATGCTAATGTCACTTGTGAATGCAAATGTACTTGTGGATGCTAATGTACTTGTTGATGCTAATGTCACTTGTGGGTGCTAATGTACTTGTGGATGCAAATGTCACTTGGGGATGCTAATGTACTTATGGATGCTAATGTCACTTGTGGATCCTAATGTCACTTGTGGGTGCTAATGTACTTTTGGATGCTAATGTCAATTGGGGATGCTAATGTACTTGTGGATGCTAATATCACTTGTGAAAGCTAATTTCACTTGTGGATGCTAATGTTACTTGTGGAAGCCAATGTCACATGTGAATGCTAAAGTCACTTGGTGATGCTGATGTCACTTGTGGATGCTAATGTCACTTGTGGATGCCAATGTCACTTGTGGATGCTAATGTCACTTGCATCTGCTAATGTCACTTGTGGATGCTAATGTCACTTTGCGATGCTAATGTCACTTGGAGATGCTAATGTTACTTGTGGATGCTAATGTCACTTGGGGATGCTAATGTCACTTAAGGATGCTAATGTCACTTGTGGATGCTAATGTCACTTGTGGATGCTAATGTCACTTGGCGATGCTAATGTCACTTGGAGATGCTAATGTCACTTGTGGATGCTAATGTCACTTGTGGATGCTAATGTCACTTGGGGATGCTAATGTAACTTGTGGATGCTAATGTCACTTGTCGATGCTAATTTCACTTGGCGATGCTAATGTCACTTGGGGATGCTAATGTCACTTGCGGATGCTAATGTCACTTGGCGATGCTAATGTCACTTGTGGATGCTAATGTCACTTGTGGATGCTAATGTCACTTGGGGATGCTAATGTCACTTGGGGATGCTAATGTCACTTGGGGATGCTAATGTCACTTGGGGATGCTAATGTCACTTGTGGATGCTAATGTCACTTGTGGGTGCTAATGTCACTTGTGGAAGCTAATGTCAATTGTGGATACTAATGTCACTTGTGGATGCTAATGTCACTTGTGGATGCTAATGTCACTTCTGGATGCTAATGTCACTTGTGGAAGCTAATGTCACTTGGCGATGCTAATGTCACTTGTGGATACTAATGTCACTTGGGGATGCTAATGTACTTGTGGATGCTATTGTACTTGTGGATGCTAATGTCACTTGTGGGTGCTAATGTACTTGTGGATGCTAATGTCACTTGGGGATGCTAATGTACTTGTGTATGCTAATGTCACTTGTGGATCCTAATGTCACTTGTGGGTGCAAATGTACTTCTGGATGCTAATGTCAATTGGGGATGCTAATGTACTTGTGCATGCTAATGTCACTTGTGAAAGCTAACTTTTCTTGGGGATGCTAATGTACTTGTGGATGCTAATGTCACTTGTGAATGCTAATGTACTTGTGGATGCTAATGTATTTGTGGATGCTAATGTCACTTGTGGGTGCTAATGTACTTGTGGATGCTAATGTCACTTGGGGATGCTAATGTACTTGTGTATGCTAATGTCACTTGTGGATCCTAATGTCACTTGTGGGTGCTAATGTACTTCTGGATACTAATGTCAATTGGGGATGCTAATGTACTTGTGGATGCTAATGTCACTTGTAAAAGCTAATTTTACTACTGGATGCTAGTGTCACTTGTGGATGCTAATGGCACTTGGGGATGCTAATATCAGTAGAGAATGCTAATGTCATTTGTGGATGCTAATGTCACTTAGGGATGCTAATGTCACTTGTGGATGCAAATGTCACTTGTGGATGCCAATGTCACATGTGAAAGCTAATGTCACTTGGTGATGCTGATGTCACTTGTGGATGCTAATGTCACTTGTGGATGCTAATGTCACTTGTTGATGCTAATGTCACTTGTGGATGCTAATGTCACTTGGGGATGCTAATGTCACTTGTGAATGCTAATGTACTTGTGGATACTAATTTCACTTGAAGATACTAATGTACTTGTGGATGCTAATGTCACTTGTGGGTGCTAATGTACTTGTGGAAGCTAATGTCAATTTGGGATGCTAATGTACTTGTGGATGCTAATGTACTTGTGGATGCTAATGTCACTTGTGGATGCCAATCTCACTTGTGGATGCTAATGTCACTTGTAGATGCTAATGTTACTTGTTGATGCTAATGTCACTTGGGGATGCTAATGTCACTTGGGGATGCTAATGTCACTTGTGGATGCTAATGTCACTTGCGGATGCTAATGTCACTTGTGGATGCTAATGTCACTTGGCGATGCTAATGTCACTTGGAGATGCTAATGTCACTTGTGGATGCTAATGTCACTTGGGGATGCTAATGTCACTTGGCGATGCTAATGTCACTTGGGGATGCTAATGTCACTTGAGGATGCTAATGTCACTTGTGGATGCTAATGTACTTGTGAATGCTAATGTCACTTGTGGATGCTAATGTACTTATGGATGCTAATTTCTATTGGGGATGCTAATGTACTTGTGGATGCTAATGTCACTTGTGAATGCAAATGTACTTGTGGATGCTAATGTACTTGTTGATGCTAATGTCACTTGTGGGTGCTAATGTACTTGTGGATGCAAATGTCACTTGGGGATGCTAATGTACTTATGGATGCTAATGTCACTTGTGGATCCTAATGTCACTTGTGGGTGCTAATGTACTTTTGGATGCTAATGTCAATTGGGGATGCTAATGTACTTGTGGATGCTAATATCACTTGTGAAAGCTAATTTCACTTGTGGATGCTAATGTTACTTGTGGAAGCCAATGTCACATGTGAATGCTAAAGTCACTTGGTGATGCTGATGTCACTTGTGGATGCTAATGTCACTTGTGGATGCCAATGTCACTTGGGGATGCTAATGTCACTTGCATATGCAAATGTCACTTGTGGATGCTAATGTCACTTTGCGATGCTAATGTCACTTGGAGATGCTAATGTTACTTGTGGATGCTAATGTCACTTGGGGATGCTAATGTCACTTAAGGATGCTAATGTCACTTGTGGATGCTAATGTCACTTGTGGATGCTAATGTCACTTGGCGATGCTAATGTCACTTGGAGATGCTAATGTCACTTGTGGATGCTAATGTCACTTGTGGATGCTAATGTCACTTGGGGATGCTAATGTAACTTGTGGATGCTAATGTCACTTGTCGATGCTAATTTCACTTGGCGATGCTAATGTCACTTGGGGATGCTAATGTCACTTGCGGATGCTAATGTCACTTGGCGATGCTAATGTCACTTGTGGATGCTAATGTCACTTGTGGATGCTAATGTCACTTGGGGATGCTAATGTCACTTGGGGATGCTAATGTCACTTGGGGATGCTAATGTCACTTGGGGATGCTAATGTCACTTGTGGATGCTAATGTCACTTGTGGGTGCTAATGTCACTTGTGGAAGCTAATGTCAATTGTGGATACTAATGTCACTTGTGGATGCTAATGTCACTTGTGGATGCTAATGTCACTTCTGGATGCTAATGTCACTTGTGGAAGCTAATGTCACTTGGCGATGCTAATGTCACTTGTGGATACTAATGTCACTTGGGGATGCTAATGTACTTGTGGATGCTATTGTACTTGTGGATGCTAATGTCACTTGTGGGTGCTAATGTACTTGTGGATGCTAATGTCACTTGGGGATGCTAATGTACTTGTGTATGCTAATGTCACTTGTGGATCCTAATGTCACTTGTGGGTGCAAATGTACTTCTGGATGCTAATGTCAATTGGGGATGCTAATGTACTTGTGGATGCTAATGTCACTTGTGAAAGCTAACTTTTCTTGGGGATGCTAATGTACTTGTGGATGCTAATGTCACTTGTGAATGCTAATGTACTTGTGGATGCTAATGTATTTGTGGATGCTAATGTCACTTGTGGGTGCTAATGTACTTGTGGATGCTAATGTCACTTGGGGATGCTAATGTACTTGTGTATGCTAATGTCACTTGTGGATCCTAATGTCACTTGTGGGTGCTAATGTACTTCTGGATACTAATGTCAATTAGGGATGCTAATGTACTTGTGGATGCTAATGTCACTTGTAAAAGCTAATTTTACTACTGGATGCTAGTGTCACTTGTGGATGCTAATGGCACTTGGGGATGCTAATATCAGTAGAGAATGCTAATGTCATTTGTGGATGCTAATGTCACTTAGGGATGCTAATGTCACTTGTGGATGCAAATGTCACTTGTGGATGCCAATGTCACATGTGAAAGCTAATGTCACTTGGTGATGCTGATGTCACTTGTGGATGCTAATGTCACTTGTGGATGCTAATGTCACTTGTTGATGCTAATGTCACTTGTGGATGCTAATGTCACTTGGGGATGCTAATGTCACTTGTGAATGCTAATGTACTTGTGGATACTAATTTCACTTGAAGATACTAATGTACTTGTGGATGCTAATGTCACTTGTGGGTGCTAATGTACTTGTGGAAGCTAATGTCAATTTGGGATGCTAATGTACTTGTGGATGCTAATGTACTTGTGGATGCTAATGTCACTTGTGGATGCCAATCTCACTTGTGGATGCTAATGTCACTTGTAGATGCTAATGTTACTTGTTGATGCTAATGTCACTTGGGGATGCTAATGTCACTTGGGGATGCTAATGTCACTTGTTGATGCTAATGTCACTTGTGGATGCTAATGTCACTTGCGATGCTAATGTCACTTGGGGATGCTAATGTCACTTGGGGATGCTAATGTCACTTGTGGATGCTAATGTCACTTGTGGATGCTAATGTCACTTGTGGATGCCAATGTCACATGTGAAAGCTAATGTCACTTGGTGATGCTGATGTCACTTGTGGATGCTAATGTCACTTGTTGATGCTAATGTCACTTGTGGATGCTAATGTCACTTGTGGATGCTAATGTCACTTGGGGATGCTAATGTCACTTGTGGATGCTAATGTCACTTGTGGATGCTAATGTACTTGTGGATGCTAATTTCACTTGGGGATACTAATGTACTTGTGGATGCTAATGTCACTTGTGGGTGCTAATGTACTTGTGGAAGCTAATGTCAATTTGGGATGCTAATGTACTTGTGGATGCTAATGTACTTGTGGATGCTAATGTCACTTGTGGATGCCAATCTCACTTGTGGATGCTAATGTCACTTGTAGATGCTAATGTTACTTGTGGATGCGAATGTACTTATGGATGCTAATGTCACTTGTGGATGCCAATCTCACTTGTGGATGCTAATGTCACTTGTGAAAGCTAATGTCACTTGTGGATGCTAATGTTATTTGTGGATGCTAATGTCACTTATGGATGCTAATGTCACTTGTTGATGCTAATGTCACTTGTGGATGCTAATGTCACTTGTGGATGCTAATGTCACTCGGCGATGCTAATGTCACTTGGGGACGCTAATGTCACTTGTGGGTGCTAATGTCACTTGGGGATGCTAATGTCACTTGGCGATGCTAATGTCACTTGTCGATGCTAATGTCACTTGTGGATGCTAATGTCACTTGGGGATGCTAATGTCACTTGCGGATGCTAATGTCACTTGTGGATGCTAATGTCACTTGGCGATGCTAATGTCACTTGGAGATGCTAATGTCACTTGTGGATGCTAATGTCACTTGGGGATGCTAATGTCACTTGCGGATGCTAATGTCACTTGTGGATGCTAATGTCACTTGGCGATGCTAATGTAACTTGTTGATGCTAATGTCACTTGTGGATGCTAATTTCACTTGGCGATGCTAATGTCACTTGGGGATGCTAATGTCACTTGAGGATGCTAATGTCACTTGTGGATGCTAATGTACTTGTGAATGCTAATGTCACTTGTGGATGCTAATGTACTTATGGATGCTAATTTCAATTGGGGATGCTAATGTACTTGTGGATGCTAATGTCACTTGTGAATGCAAATGTACTTGTGGATGCTAATGTACTTGTTGATGCTAATGTCACTTGTGGGTGCTAATGTACTTGTGGATGCAAATGTCACTTGGGTATGCTAATGTACTTATGGATGCTAATATCACTTGTGGATCCTAATGTCACTTGTGGGTGCTAATGTACTTTTGGATGCTAATGTCAATTGGGGATGCTAATGTACTTGTGGATGCTAATATCACTTGTGAAAGCTAATTTCACTTGTGGATGCTAATGTTACTTGTGGAAGCCAATGTCACATGTGAATGCTAAAGTCACTTGGTGATGCTGATGTCACTTGTGGATGCTAATGTCACTTGTGGATGCTAATGTCACTTGTTGATGCTAATGTCACTTGTGAAAGCTAATTTCACTTGTGGATGCTAATGTCACTTGGCGATGCTAATGTCACTTGGGGACGCTAATGTCACTTGTGGGTGCTAATGTCACTTGGGGATGCTAATGTCACTTGGCTATGCTAATGTCACTTGTGGATGCTAATGTCACTTGTGGATGCAAATGTCACTTGAGGATGCTAATTTCACTTGCATATGCTAATGTCACTTGTGGATGCTAATGTCACTTGGCGATGCTAATGTCACTTGGAGATGCTAATGTCACTTGTGGATGCTAATGTCACTTGGGGATGCTAATGTCACTTGGGGATGCTAATGTCACTTGGTGATGCTAATGTCACTTGTGGATGCTAATGTCACTTGGCGATGCTAATGTCACTTGGAGATGCTAATGTCACTTGTGGATGCTAAAGTCACTTGGGGATGCTAATGTCACTTAGGAATGCTAATGTAACTTGTGGATGCTAATGTCACTTGTGGATGCTAATTTCACTTGGCGATGCTAATGTCACTTGGGGATGCTAATGTTTACTTGTGGATGCTAATGTCACTTGCGGATGCTAATGTCACTTGGCGATGCTAATGTCACTTGTGGATGCTAATGTCACTTGTGGATGCTAATGTCACTTGGGGATGCTAATGTCACTTGGGGATGCTAATGTCACTTGGGGATGCTAATGTCACTTGGGGATGCTAATGTCACTTGTGGATGCTAATGTCACTTGTTGGTGCTAATGTCACTTGTGGAAGCTAATGTCAATTGTGGATACTAATGTCACTTGTTGATGCTAATGTCACTTGTGGATGCTAATGTCACTTGGAGATGCTAATGTCACTTGTGGAAGCTAATGTCACTTGTGGATGCTAATGTCACTTGTGGATACTAATGTCACTTGGGGATGCTAATGTACTTGTGGATGCTAATGTACTTGTGGATGCTAATGTCACTTGTGGGTGCTAATGTACTTGTGGATGCTAATGTCACTTGGGGATGCTAATGTACTTGTGGATGCTAATGTCACTTGTGGATCCTAATGTCACTTGTGGGTGCTAATGTACTTGTGGATGCTAATGTCAATTGGGGATGCTAATGTACTTATGGATGCTAATGTCACTTGTGAAAGCTAATTTTTCTTGGGGATGCTATTGTACTTGTGGATGCTAATGTCACTTGTGAATGCTAATGTACTTGTGGATGCTAATGTACTTGTGGATGCTAATGTCACTTGTGGGTGCTAATGTACTTATGGATGCTAATGTCACTTGTGGATCCTAATGTCACTTGTGGGTGCTAATGTACTTCTGGATACTAATGTCAATTGGGGATGCTAATGTACTTGTGGATGCTAATGTCACTTGTGAAAGCTAATTTTACTACTGGATGCTAATGTTACTTGTGGATGCTAATGTCACTTGGGGATGCTAATGTCACTTGGGGAGCTGATGTCACTTGTGGATGCTAATGGCACTTGGGGATGCTAATATCAGCAGAGAATGCTAATGTCATTTGTTGATGCTAATGTCACTTAGAGATGCTAATGTCACTATTGGATGCTAATGTCACTTGTGGATGCCAATGTCACATGTGAAAGCTAATGTCACTTGGTGATGCTGATGTCACTTGTGGATGCTAATGTGACTTGTGGATGCTAATGTGACTTGTTGATGCTAATGTCACTTGTGGATGCTAATGTCACTTGTGGATGCTAATGTCACTTGGGGATGCTAATGTCACTTGTGGATGCTAATGTCACTTGTAGATGCTAATATACTTGTGGATGCTAATTTCACTTGAGGATACTAATGTACTTGTGGAAGCTAATGTCAATTTGGGATGCTAATGTACTTGTGGATGCTAATGTACTTGTGGATGCTAATGTCACTTGTGGATGCCAATCTCACTTGTGGATGCTAATGTCACTTGTAGATGCTAATGTTACTTGTTGATGCTTATGTCACTTGGGGATGCTAATTTCACTTGGGGATGCTAATGTCACTTGTGGATGCTAATGTCACTTGTGGATGCTAATGTCACTTGGCGATGCTAATGTCACTTGGGGATGCTAATGTCACTTGGGGATGCTAATGTCACTTGTGGATGCTAATGTCACTTGTGGATGCTAATGTCACTTGTGGATGCCAATGTCACATGTGAAAGCTAATGTCACTTGGTGATGCTGATGTCACTTGTGGATGCTAATGTCACTTGTGGATGCTAATGTCACTTGGGGATGCTAATGTCACTTGGGGATGCTAATGTTACTTGGGGATGCTAATGTCACTTGTGGATGCTAATGTCACTTGTGGATGCTAATGTCACTTGTGGATGCCAATGTCCCGAAGTCGTGGAGAATCTGTCAGATAGAGTCCTACCCAATTGAATTCTGGCGGCAGTGTCCATGTGTAGCTTCTCGATCAAGTTCAACAGGAGGGCCGGGGTACCTATTCCCTGGAGGGCTTTCCATAAAGTCGGCCGTTCAACCGAGTCAAATGCGGACTTTAAATCTGCGTACGCAGCGTACAAGGGGCGACTGAGGGCGCGGTGCAGTTCGGCGAGGAGGCGCAGAGCAAGGATAGCGTTGGTTGTAGAAGGACCCGGGGTGAAGCCAGACTGTTCTGGGCAACGTTTTGTGCTCAATAGAGGCTTGAATCTAGCCAGTAGCCGGTGGACAAACACCTCTCTGGAACCGAGAGTAGTGTTATAAGCCTGTAATTAATGCAGTCTTTGTGACTCCCTTTGTCTTTGTACATGAAGACGACGATTTCATTGCGCCAGTTGGCCGGGATTTGTCCCATCTTCCATACTTTCAGAAATAAATGAAGGCAAGTATGGCATGCCAATAAATTTTCGCAAAGATGGAGTTGTGAATGCAAAACACAAGATGGTGCACGATACGATATGCGAACTTTTATTTGCAGATGACTGTGCTTTGAATAGAAGCTCAGACAGAATATACAGGAAGGCATGGGCCGGTTCACTGCTGCTTGTGACAACTTTGACTTGAACATTAGCGTAACGTGTAACGACCAGCACCAGGTACAACATATAAACAATCAGTAGTTATAGTGAAGGGACAAGACATTAGAAGCGTTAAGAAAATGCGTCTACCTCGAAAGCACGTTGTTGAGATCAATGACTATTGCTGATGAGTCGGCTAACAGATTAAGTAAAGGTCAACAGTTGGTCGAACGTGCTTGACAGTGTGGGAACGTCAAGGAATCAGCATTACGACTAAGCTGAAGGTGATGCCATATGACTTGCTTAGATACATACTGTATATTTGCTGGCAGGACCTTGTCACAAATAATTCTATCCAGAGCCAACATGCCTGGCATTCGTGCACTTTTGCAGAAAGCCCAACTCAGATGGGCTGCTTACCTTGGTCTAATGCAAAGGGAAATGCTCCCAGAAAGACTTCCGTATTGTGAGATAAGTGAAGGAAGATAATGAAATGGACTTCCAAAAAAGTGATTCAATGACAGTCTGAAGGAGTTTCTAAAGTTTTAAATAGACATTACCACATGTGAAATTTTGGTGCAACATCCAGTATAGACGCGGGATCAAAAAGTCTAGAGCAGAGGGATTACCAGCACCAGCTGCATACCATGTTTGCTAGTCATGCCATACAACTTTTCGCGCTCACATTAGCTTGATCAGTCACAAGCACTCCCACAGACTCAAGGATGCGGTATACCATGAGATGATGTTAGCGGCCCTCGTCAACGACGATGTACAATTATTATTATATCAGATAGCTACACACAATAGTTAAACAGTGTGTGAAATGAATCTCATCACTGTATATCTGAATGCATATTGTTTCAATTTAGACAGGGAATCACTCTGGAAGTTGCTAAAGCAAAATAGAGTGTCCCTGAAGTTCGCTAACGTAATTAAGAATGTATAAAAATATGAAGTGGATAGTTGAACATGATCATATGCTATGGGAGTCCTTCGAGATAAGAACTGGCGTGCAACAGAGGTGGCTCTTTTCACTAGTTCTCTTTCTGCTGGTAATTGACTGAAGCACAACGTGAATGAAGGCTTCCAGTTCAGGCAAGAAACAGTCGTCTGGCTCTCGGCCTGAAGGATGCATACAATAGGGTTGGCTTTGGGACTTTTAATTGCTGTTCAAATCAGTATGTAATCAACCTATGACTAGTGAGCTGTTCTGATGGAGAAAATAGTTGCACTAAGCTTTGAATCTAGGACAAGAGAACCTCTAAGAGAATTTGACCAGGATTGTCACAAAGTTGTCCGCTTTCATCGTTTTAATCGATGTTGTTCAACATCTACACAATCAGGGTGGGCTACTTTCAACCCACTGGGTTAGAGTATACATCATCATTTTCAGACCACATAACTGGCACAGATAGGTCGATAAGTATATGATGGTTAGAGACTTGCAGGAAACCTTGCAGGCAATTTCAAAGTGGTGTGGATATTCCAGCTCCCAGATCAATTCTAATAAGTCCTGAAAATGTGGCGTTCTTTAAACAATTCTAAAATAACGGTTGACCTCCTGGCAATTAAACTTTTGTTTGGTCCAAGGCTCCCTTGACCTGTGCATAAATCACCGCGACTCATCTCTAAACTGTATATAAGCAATAAGATTCATGTTCCATTGACAGTGCAACAAGTTGGAACTCCTCAGAATATCGTTTGATCGCAGCATGTCGTATAGGTACCACGTCATCCAAATCATATAAAGATGTAAGCGTGTTCTGGGAGCACTCAAAACAATGGCAACTGTAAACTTGGAATAACGATTGTTTTTTCATCCGCAGTGAGTTCTGTCAGTTGTTTATTACAGATAGCATTGTGAAAGGTTAAAAACATCCAAAATGAAGGAATTCGGCTGGTACTGGGTTGATTATAAATATGAAGTACATACTAGAACATTTGGTTGTGACATCCAAACAAGAATGGACACAGGCCAAATCTATATGCGAGCTACCGCAGACAAGGGACTCCCGTTGTACAATAACACATCAGACATCGGGGGGAATCAAGAGATGGATGACGTGAATGATACGGACAGGAAGGACGATTGGACATGATTACTATTGAGGTGATAGTCAAGGGAAAAGAATGTGTCCACACTGATGATAGAAGGGCAGACTATTGTCATAATTCTAGGCAAGGAATGCAGAGAGTGATACAGCTGGAAAGCAGAGCTCCAGATCAGTCTGATAGGGGTACCAGACTGGGCCATATTTCCTGGGTCCTATTCAATGCACATGTATGGCACTGGTAGCACAGGGTTGGGATTACGATACATTTTATTATCTGCTTTTCTTTTGCTTGGAAGTAAATCTGGGGTTGTCTTAGTAGTGGTGACATCTTCTGGGTGATGGCATTTGCCCTTTGCACTCTCTATAACTTCTGTCATCCTCAGTAAAAATAGTTGCCAAATGCCTCAATTATTGTCCCAGTACCTGCTGTATTTGTGTCATTCCCTTGGTGTGCTTTCGATCTATATTCATTGTCTCTGTTTTTGATGTGTTGATATTCATGTCGTACTTTTTACAGTTTAAGTAAAGTGAGTTAATATGACGTTGTAGACTTTTTTGCAAAGAGCAATTTGTTGGTACCTTTCTGTTCTGTATTTGCCTCATGTGTGATTGTATAAGTGGCAAAAAAAAAGTAGTGGAGGAAGATACAACCCTGACTGACGCCTGAAGAAATGGGGAACCACTCCGACATCCTTTCTGTTGTTCTTTTACTGCACTCTGGCTGTCCTGATATAGGGCGTTGGTGTTACTAAGAAGAGGAACACATTCTGCCCGTTATCACTGTGTGTTCCAACCAGCCTCCACTTATGACATGCCTGTCCCTATAACATGTTCTGAATAATTCTCAGGTACTTGCCATCGACATGCAGTTCTTCTAGCATATGGTTTATTTCACTGTGCTTCACCCTGTTGAATGCCTTGGTATAGTCCAGAGGTTTTCAAACTTTTGTTTAGCCCAAGGTTCCTTTGACTTGTTCATAAATCACCGCGACTCATCTATACTATATATAAGCAAGCGTACACCAACAAATATTAATGACTCCTGAATTTGCATATTTTACATCTGATACCAACTGTGTTAATAAGTTAAGTTTCGGACATGGATTTGAGGTAGAACTCACTCACCTTACCTGTATGATCTACTATAACACCAACGTCCTTTACCTTTTCTATCTTTCTAATATTGTTCTCGCCCATTCTGTAATTATGTTCCATATTGGATCTACCCATGTGGATAACTAAATTTATCTACATTAAACTCCATTTGCCAGCTTACATACTATTCTTGCATTTTATCTAAATCCGACCTCAATATATCCACTTCTGCTTTAGATGAGACACTACAGCATATTTTTGCGTTATCTGCAACCATGGATCCCATATCAATGTCCAAAACATTTATATATATCAAGAACAAAATTGGTCCCAAAACCGAGCCCTGTAGAACGCCACTTTTCACTTCACACCAGAGTACTCCTTATTTATGTCCACTCTCTGCCTTCTTCCCGTTAACCAATTTTCAATCCATTTGGCAACTTCCCCACCTATTGTTGTGATTTTAACTTTCGAAATAATCTTTTATGAGGTACTCTATGAAAGGCCTTTGCAAAATCTAGATAAATAACATCCACTCGCTCCCCTTTATCTATAATTTTAGTAACCTCCTCAGTAAATTCTAATAGATCTGTTAAGCACGATCTCCCTCTAGTAAACCCATGCTGACTATTTCTGATTAGATTAACCTTGTCTAAATGCATTACAATGTTTTCTTTGATTATTGACTCTTAACAATTTACAGACTATGCTTGTTAAACTCACAAGTCTATAATTTGCTGGATCTGATTTTTTGAATTAAGAAGATCACTCCTGCAGCTTTCCAATCCCGTGGAGCAATCTCCTTTGCAAGTGACAGAACATAATATAGCCAATGGTTTTGCTAGTCCTGGGGGAGGCACCTACCTCCTACCAGGCGCGTCAGCAGGGTTGCGGATTGCTGAAAGGCCTCCTAATTTGGAGGTTAGCTGCGAATAAATAAGCAGCCGTGGAGAAAAACTGGTCTGCAGGCATGGAGGCTGTAAGGAGGCAACCCCTCCACCATGCAAAGACACAACAGGCTAATCACCTGTTTGTCTTAAAACAACGATTACAAGTCTAAACACAGAGAAAACCGGACTGACCTCAATGGCGACGAACAGGCGAGAAATAAGGACCACTATTTACGGAACATGGAATGTACGAGGTATAAACGGAAAAGAACAAGAACTAATAGAGGAGATGAAGAGAGCAAAATTGACAGTCCTGGCACTTACAGAAACAAAGAAAAAGGGACAGGGCGTTCTGGACCATGATGGCAACATGCTATACTACAGCGGAGTTCCTATGAGTGAACGAGCCAGGGCAGGGGTTGGTTGTATAGTGAATGGTAACAGCAAAGCAAACATTAAAGGATTGAAGTTCATTTCAGAACGACTGATGGTTCTAAGTCTACAAGAGGAGGATAGTCAAATGGATATCGTCACTGTGTATGCACCAAACGAATTAGAGAGCACTGACATAAAAGATGAATTTTATGAGCTCCTTCAAATGACCATTGACGATTGCCATAATGAAATACTTCTCCTTGGAGACTTCAACGCAAGAGTTGGAAACGACTATTCTAGATGGGATGGAGTGATCGGTAGGTATGGAGAAGATGTCTTAAATGACAATGGAAAACGATTGCTGAGATTCTGCAGAGAACAAAACCTTGTTATTACAAATACAAGGTTTCCACACAAGCGTATCCATGCCTACACAAGATGTGAGCCGGCAAGAAATGAAAGATCCATAATTGACTATGCAATAGTGAGGAAAACGGATTTCAAGTATGTAAAGGATGCTAGAGTGTTCAGAGGACCAGAGATAGGAAGCGACCACTACCTAGTTAAAATAAAGAGAGAAATTGAAAAACACTATCCAGCTAGGCAACAACACCCATCAGCAAGCATGAAACATAATACACAAGGAGAAAATAAAATTAAGACTTACAAACTACGAGAACCAGATGTTAAAAGGAGATACCAAGGGCTTATAACAACAGCAATAGAAAGGATAGAGGAATCTGAAGAAGATATGGAAATGCTTTGGGTAAAATTCAAAGACATCCTCAAAGAGGCTGCAGCAGAGGCATGCGGTCAAACAAAAGGGTGGAAGAGAAAAAGTACACCATGGTGGACAGAAGCAGTGAAAACAATAATAAGAGAAAAGAAAAAGGCATGGAAGCAATACCTAGGGGCTACAATTACAGAAGAACAAACAAAGAAATATAAAGAATATGTAAATTTTAGAACAGAAGCAAAGAAGACTGTGCTCAAGGCCAAACAGAAATCCTGGGAAGAATTTGGAGAGAAACTGGAAAATAATGCTGGAGAAAACCAGAAACTGTTCTACAGGACCTTAAAGAACATGAGGAAGGAAAAGGAATGCCCCCTGAAATTTGTTAAAGATAAACAAGGTGTGCTGTTGACTGCCCCAGAAGAGGTAATGAACAGATGGAAAGAATATTTCTCAGATCTCCTTGGAGTGGAGGAAAACCAAGCTCTGGAAGTAACATTCCCAATTCAAGAAGAGGGAGCCATGGAGGGAAACGATAATATCACAATGGAAGAACTAAAGGCAGCATTGGAGAAAATTAAGATCGGTAAAGCAGCAGGACATGATGGTATAACACCAGAAATGGTTAAATACATGGGAGCGGCAGGAGAGATGCTATTCATGAAGATTCTCAAGGCAGCTTGGCGCCACAAGAAGAAACCAAGAGACTGGGAGGTTGCAATAATAATACCAATATTTAAAAAGGGCGACAATCGACAATGTGAAAATCACAGAGGTATTTCCCTTCTTAGTGTCCCCGGGAAAGTCTACTCTAGGATTCTAGAACGGCGATTAAGAGGTCTAGCAGAGCCAAATATGGATGAAACTCAATGTGGGTTTAGGGCAAACAGAAGTACTCAAGACCTTATCTTTACACTAAGACAGCTAAGTGAAAAGGCTCTTGAATATAATAAAGAGATACATCTCTGCTTTTTGGATTTGGAGAAAGCATTTGATAAAGTTCCTTGGGACAAACTCTGGTAGTGCCTGACAAGGAAGAACATCCCAGGACCCCTGATCTCTGCCATACAGAGTTTCTATAAAACATGCAGAAATTATGTGCGGACATCAAATCAAAAGTCAGGAGAGTTCAAGACCACTAGCGGAGTAAGACAGGGGGACATTCTATCACTGTACCTTTTCATACTCCTCATGGATGAAGTCATCAAAGCCTGCAAGGAACGGACAAAAAAGTATGAAGTAGGGTACTGGAAGATGAGACCAAGTTACATATCGGAACTAGCATTTGCAGACGATGTGGCCCTGATCACGAAAACCGAAGCACATCTCCAGATCAACTTGCAGGTCCGAGCAGAAGAGTTGAAGAAGAGAGGAATGCACATCAGCAACTCCAAAACAAAAACCATGGTGATCGCCAGATATGAAAAGAGACACCAGATAACCCTGGGAACACGAGCACTAGAGTAGGTCAGCAACTTTAAATATCTAGGAGTGGTAATAGACAGCAGGGGAGGAATCAAAGAGGAGTTAACTGCACGAAGGGCAGCAGCAGGTAGACTGTTCCATGCAATAAACAGAGGTTTCCTCAGTAGAGGAGAAATAAGCAGGAAAACAAAGATGGATGTATACCGCTCGACCTATGTGCCTGTCCTGACATATGGATGTGAGTCATGGGCAATGACTACAGCCCAAGAAAGGCAATTACAAACTTCAGAAATGAGGTACCTAAGAAAGGCGGTTCAGGTGACGAAAAGGGACAAGATCCGTAACCAGACAATACGTAGCAATCTTGAAGTTCAACCCCGGCAGACACAAGTGGAGCCGTCCCAACTACAGTGGTTTGGCCATGTCTGTAGAATGGAAGAAGATCGGATACCAAAGCGATCATGGGAGATCAAAAGTCAAGGACGCAGACCCCGAGGACGTCCCAAAGTACGTTGGGAAGACAACATACGACAGTCCCTAAGTGATAGAGGGCTGGATTGGAAAGAGGCCAGGAAAAAGACGGCGGATAGAGCAGTGTGGCGTTCTCTTTGGCAAACCTCTACACCTTACGGTAGAAGAGGAGCGACTAAGTAAGTAAGGTTTTGCTAGTTGGTCTCTAATTTCAAACAGCAATTTTGGATGAATATTATCTTCTCCTAGACATTTATTGACTTTCAATCCCTCCAATTTTTTAAAAACCTTTTCCTCTGTAATATAGATTGATCTTAATCCCGCTGTATCCATGTCTCTTAGAAAAAATATCAATTGGCTCTGGGATCTTGGAGCAGTCTTCTTTTGTGTAGACTGTACCAAAGTACTGATTGAGTAGATTATCTGCCTCCCTATTCTCACTTATTATTTTTCTTGTGTTGCCTACTTTGTCTTTCGTTCTTTGTTTATTTCTAACGAAAGAAAAGAAGCTTTCACTATCAGTCTTGATTCAGTAACATGTTTTTTTCCAAGTCTATTTTGCTGTTTTATTCACTTTTTGAGCTATGTTCTGCTTGTCCAAATATTTTTAATATGTTACTTTTGATTTACCTGCCTCTTTTTTTTCATGCTTTATTTTTAGCTCTTCTACATTTAACTACAAATCTAGTTATACACTTTTTATGCTCGAGGTTTACCTCCCTACATGGAACACATTCCTCTTTTAGCTTTTCTAGAACTGTTTTAAAGCTCTTTCACTCTTGTTCAACATCTGTTCCTCTGACAATATCTTTCCAGATTATGTGGCTCGCAGCATCTTTTTCATCTTCTTAACATCTACCTTAGAGTAGTCGTATCTTTGCATTTTCATGTTTATATCTTTCCATGCTATAAGATCCCAAGGGATGATCTGATGGTCACTTGAGCCAAACAGTTCCCCAACGGTACCGTTTTCAGTCATATTTTCCTCTGTAGTAAAAACTAAGTCGAGTGTGTTTTTGCCTCTGGTGGCTGCTACTACATGTTGAATCAAAAAATTGTCAGTTATGCACTTATTAAAAGGTTTTAACTCTATAAGTGCCTTTGCCATATCCAATTTTATTTCTGGAAAGTTGAAATCCACCAATTATAATAACTTCCCTTCACTTGCCTTTTCTATGCTACTATCAGTTCCTCATCTTCCTCTTTTTGACGAGGGACATCTATAGCATACACCAACCACCGTTTTTTCGCTCCCACTTTCTATTTCTCCCCATTCACTTTCATTTTTGTTACCAGATGATAAATCATCTTTGATTAACTGAATTAGTACAGTTTTAAAACTCTGCCTCCCTTAACCTTGTCTCCAACGACCCTATCTTTCCTTAACATTGTATATCCTTCTATTTCAAGTTCACTATCTGCAATGTGCTTATATGTCCATGTTTCTGTTAATCATATTTTATCTGGTTTTTCTTCATCTATATTCAGTTCCAATTCTTCTCTTTTATTTACTATGCTTCTCACATTTGCATAAAACCCATTTAGTTTGTCATTTTGTTTTTCCAATTTTTGCTTTTGCTTTATCATTTTTATTTCTCCACTACTTATTTCACACTTCCCTGACCCCAGCTCTCCTCTTTGACTGCATCCTGTTTAGCACCCTATTGTAGGCCTATTTTTAGTCTCATACATCATAGGCCTTACTAGTTTCAATTTGAAACACAATGATTAAACATATACTTTGCTACAGCATGCTGTCCTGTCCCATTTAGATGTAAACCTCTCCTGTCTAGCATTTTACTTTTATCTACTTTCACATCAATAAATTCCATACCCATATCCGCACACATCATCAGCAACCTAAGGTTGATACCTATTATCTTACTATCTAAATAGTCTGACCCATTTGCTCTGTCTAAAATACCCATCATTGTTACCTTTCTTAACTTTTTTTCCTTAAGTGTTCCCATACGTAGGATGTTGCAAATAGAAAAAAACTCGTAGTGCCTTGATGCCTACTTCTGTACATTCCTGCTTCACCAAACTTCAAAACTTTAGTACGGTAGTGAGTGTAGATGGGAGTTATGTACTGAATGAATTTTTGATTCAGGTGTGTTGGTCAGTCTCTTCTGAAAAGTACTTGCCAAAGTAAACACTGAGCTGTGTTAAGTGGTCAACAAACACAGCCTTCAATTCTTCACTCAGCTCCAAGTCACTGTCTTTTAAACAGGTGTGCAGAGAAGAAAAGCACTAATTCACGTCTTTATTGTCTAACTTTTCCATTCACAATAGCAATTTCTCTCTGAAGGACAAAATTCTATCTGACAGCTGTATAATATGGGTCTCGGTACCTTGAAGTGACACATTTAAAGTAGGCTATTTAGTTTTTCGAAGACATCCCAAAGATATGCTAGCTTCAAAATAAAATCGTTGTCCACGAACTTTTCAGAACTGAAATTTTTTATTTTTTTTCTCGACAAGATAACAATAAAGCTCATTCCTGATTTCAAACACACTTTTGTTGACATTTATGCGTGAAAGCCAGCGAGAGTTGCAATAATAAAATAGCGAAGTGTCTTCAGCTTCCAAATAAATGCACATTTGCTAGAAACACCTGCACTTTAGTGGCCACATTTTAATTAAATTTAATACTTCAATTATCGATTGAAAGACTTCATTAAGATCAGCGCTGATGTTTTTCAATGTCAGTGCTTTCCTGTGAATGATGCAATGAGTCCAGACACAGAAATTAACTTTCTTCCGAATCAAGGCTTGCAGTCCGCCACAGCACCACATTTCTCCAAGTTAGTTGTTTTCTTCCATAAAATAATCCAGTATTTCAAAGAGGTCTGCTGTTTTTGTTCCAGATTTGATGCTATGGAAAGAAAAGAAGATCCTCAAAGAACTTATTGCCATCTATAAATCGCACATAACAGATTAGATACGCATAATTGTGCATATATGTAGCTTCATCTAGTGGAATAGCGAAAAAGCATTTGAGTTTTTTAAATCAACTGGTCATTAACATCGTCAGCCATCTAAATTATTCAACGACTAATAAATGCTATCTGACAATGGCAGAATCAGCAATTTTTTGGCAGCAGACTCAGCTATCATAGTAGACCCATGTCACAGCAGCTGGTAAGATAAGGTCTTCCACAATGGTGTGGGGTTTCTTGCTCTTGGTAAGCACATAGTTAGCAACTTTGTAAGATGAAAAAAGAGCTTTTGAAAGAATCCTAGTTTGTTTAGTGAACGTTGCTTTTTGTTCTGTCATTTTTTTTCAAATTGCGAGAAAAGTACTTAAGTGGTTGGTTCATCAAACTGTCATGAACTGATTGCAAATGTCGTCACATTTTATTGGGAAGCAAACTTTCACTGCCCAGAACTTTATTTTATTGGAAAGTATACTTTCACTGGCCAGAAATTTATTTTATTGGGAAGTATACTCTCACTGGCCAGAACTTTATTTTATTGGGAAGTATACTTTCACTGGCCAGAACTTTATTTTATTAGGAAGTATACTTTCACTGGTCAGAACTTTATTTTATTGGGAAGTATACTCTCACTGGCCAGAACTTTATTTTATTGGGAAGTATACTCTCACTGGCCAGAACTTTATTTTATTAGGAAGTATACTCTCACTGGCCAGAACTTTATTTTATTGGAAAGTATACTCTCACTGGCCAGAACTTTATTTTATTGGGAAGTATACTCTCACTGGCCAGAACTTTATTTTATTGGGAAGTATACTTTCACTGGCCAGAACTTTATTTTATTGGGAAGTATACTCTCACTGGCCAGAACTTTATTTTATTGGGAAGTATACTCTCACTGGCCAGACCTTTATTTTATTGGGAAGTATACTCTCACTGGCCAGAACTTTATTTTATTGGGAAGTATACTTTCACTGGCCAGAACTTTATTTTATTGGGAAGTATACTCTCACTGGCCAGAACTTTATTTTATTGGGAAGTATACTCTCACTGGCCAGACCTTTATTTTATTGGGAAGTATACTCTCACTGGCCAGAACTTTATTTTATTGGGAAGTATACTCTCACTGGCCAGAACTTTATTTTATTGGGAAGTATACTTTCACTGGCCAGAACTATATTTTATTGGGAAGTATACTCTCACTGGCCAGACCTTTATTTTATTGGGAAGTATACTCTCACTGGCCAGAACTTTATTTTATTGGGAAGTATACTCTCACTGGCCAGAACTTTATTTTATTGGGAAGTATACTCTCACTGGCCAGAACTTTATTTTCTTGGGAAGTATACTCTCACTGGCCAGAACTTTATTTTATTGGGAAGTATACTCTCACTGGCCATAACTTTATTTTCTTGGGAAGTATACTCTCACTGGCCAGACCTTTATTTTATTGGGAAGTATACTCTCACTGGCCAGAACTTTATTTTATTGGGAAGTATACTTTCACTGGCCAGAACTTTATTTTATTGGGAAGTATACTTTCACTGGCCAGAACTTTATTGTATTGGGAAGTATACTCTCACTGGCCAGAACTTTATTTTATTGGGAAGTATTCTCTCACTGGCCAAAACTTTAAAACAAATGACACATTGTGGACGTTCTTCATTTCCTACAGTAGTGCATGTAAACCCATAGTGCAGGTAACTGTCATCATACTTCCAATATTTTTGTTTCCGTTCTTCTTTAGAACTGCACGACGCCTAAGAAATATCTCGTTTTGCATCCATACTTCCTAAAAAACAGACATTGCACAATACAATTTAAAACACACAGTATTGTACAAAATTGCATCCAAACTACAGAACAGCAAGACAAGAGTGATTTTAATTATTGTAACACGTGGTACGACTCGACTACTATCTACCAAAACAGTAGTAATAACAAGCCAGCCTGCTTAGAGGTCGCTAGCGCACAGCTTATAAACAGAGTGGCTTGGACGATCGCTGATTGGGTCATCTCATCTCTTAACACCACGATCTGCCATGATATCAGAGTTAGTGATCAGCTGTTTTTAATAGTGCATTTGTCAATAACTTCTAGCACCTAATGGCACGTTTTGGTACATGTAATAATACCTAGGTGCAAACATGCCGTCCTATGAAGATCTATATTTATTGATGGACTTTGGCTCATAAAATCGAGCAAAACATTTTTCCCAAGCACCGCGACGCCCTTAGCCGGGGGCCACGACGCCCCTGTAAGCCGCGACGCAGTTTGAAAACCTCTGGTTTAGTCTATGAAGCAAAGGTACAAATCTATTTTCACCTCTATAGCTCTCTCGATTATTGTTCTCAACATATATGCATGGCGCTGTTTGTGTCCTTGCCTTCCAAAAACCAGCATTGCTCATCACCGATTTCAGGTTTTATTATATTCCTCCAGAAACATTGACACAAATTGACACAAATTGAACGTGAGAATAAGGTAGAGGGAATGATATTAAAAACAAACAACACAATTTACATACATAGGGACAATATATAAGAAATACACTTGCCTATTAATTAGCCATACTTTCAAACATCTGCCTTCTACAAGTCAAATTCCAGACCAGTGGATGTGCTCCAAGACAATCCTAGAGAAATTCTGCCGAACTACCACTCAATTTACTTGCTATCAACTTTTATAAACTGTTTACAAAAGCCATTCCCGCAGATTAGAAAAGCAACTCAACGAAAACCAACCGCAAGAACAGGCAAATTTCATGAAGGGCTACTCAACCATTGAACACCTCAGCACAATCAACCAGTTAATGGACAGATCTGGGGATGTCTGTATACCACAATACTTTGTGTTCAGGGACTGTGAACATGTCACTGATAGCGTGTAAATAAATGCAGTAGTAAATGTCTTGAGGTACCAATGTATCCATGAAAAGTAAGTCCAGATAATAGAGAAGATAAATGAAGGCTGCTCAACTGTTCAGATATGGGTCGCTGACCGCTGCAGATTGTGGAAATTTCAAGTTTTATGTAAAACCACATTTCTGTTTTCTCTAATGATCCCTGTAATTGCCTGCTGATTGTCAATGATCTTCAAGCACAACATTACAGAAGCCAAACAAAGCCTAAACAAGCTAAATGAAGCAGTTAGTTGCCCATTGCAAGCGATGATAGTGACATCAGACAATTTTGCCTTGATGATGTAACTTGCGTCGTATTTGGATTATAGTGAGGAAGAAACTGTGCTGGTCATCAACCTCACTCTTTGGTCCCGAGCTACATTGGACCAGTGGCAAGACATAAGTCGAGATGACTGGAGATAGCACAGATTGCAGATATTTCCTCAGGGTTTACTCCCGAAGCCTTACTCGTAAACTGGTGTAAAATTACCAGGATTAAAACCTTTATGTTAATAACAAATGGCACAGAAAGGTGTTAGTACCAAATAATGTTTAAGATATTCACAAAGTGTTACCCCAATGTGAAAGTCAAAGCCATCCACATAGTAACAGAAGCACTATGATAATACTACATTGTCTGAACCCAACAGGTGGCAGCTGAGGGAATCCAGCTAAATTGTGATGATATGCTTGATCCAAAGATACAAATAACAAATATATCATCAATAGCAAGGGACAACTGAATAACTAGTCGGTGATAATCCATTTGCACCACCTTGACTATGAAATATCACACAATATGAGGATGGCAATTATTACAAACAAGGTAAACAGCGTTACAGTAGACAACCGCCAAATCCACACAATCGCTAGTTAGTTAGTTGGTTGCCCATCGCAAGCAAAGATGGCAACAGTGTCAGATATGCTTATTCAGATGTGACTATACAGTCCGATCTGAGCGTGACAAACTCTACCGTACATTGGGCACACGTGAACACGATTTGTAATTGGGCAGTCTTGGATTCTTCTCTTTTGTAAAGCTCGATTTTCCGGCGCCTCCGTAATGGATTACACCATGTGTAACGGCGGTGCGCCAGACTGAGCGATTCAGAGCAAGCAGCTCCTAGTCAGCAACATAAATGGATAAACTATTCAAAGAAACTTTTAGAGTGTCTTTGTATCGCTTCTTTTGCCCTCCTCCCTGCGAGCGCTGTCCTGTCATCACCATACAATAGTTGTTTAGGTAGGCTCTCATCTGACATGGGAACAACATACCACGTCAATCTGATATGGGCTCTCTGCAGCAGCGTATTGATGCCAGAGAGTCTCGCCCTGATTAGGACTACAGAGTTGGACACACTGTCCTGCCACCCGATTCTGAGCAGTCTGCTGAGTCAGTTTACGTGAAAATGATTAAGTTTCCTGATATGCCTGCTATAGACTGTCTATGTCTCGCATGCGTACAGAAGGGTGGTTAACACTACAGCACGATACACTTATCTTGGTGGCAACACTGATTCCGTGCCGGTCTCAAACATTTCTTGTAGTCTTCCGAAAGAAGTACTTGACATGGAAATTCTGTCGTGGACCTCAGTCAATATTTCCTTCTCTGGTGAGGGTACTACCAAAGTAGGTAAAGCTATCAACTGCTTTTAGGCAGTCACATTTGGTTTGTGATAGGACTTCCCAGGCGCAGGTAAAAACATTACTTCCGTTTTCTTGGTGTTTACAGTAAGACAAAAATTAGTGCACGCAGTTGAGAAATCATCCATAGTTGCTTGCATGTTCTGTTCTGAGCAGATGATAATTGCGCAGTCATCGGCAAAGAGAAGATCTAAGATGGTTGCTTCTTTCACCTTTGTGAGGGCTTTAGGCACCTCAGAGTGAACAGCTGCCCATCCGTCCGGTATCTGATCTGTATTCCAGAGTCACAGTCACGTGATGCATCAGAAAGCATGGCTGCAAATACCATGTTAAAGAGGGTTGTAGCCACCACACAGCCCTGTTTGACTCATTATTAGTTCACCATAATTCAGTAAGCAAGATGACATGCCATCATGAAAGTGGCAGACAACTGTGATGAATTTTTCGGGACAGCCAAATTGTGTCATAATTTTCTAGAGTCCGTTCCTATTAACGGTGTCAAAAGCCTTTATCAGGTCAGCAAAAGTCTACTACAGATCATATCATAATGCTGTTTCTGACATTTTTCTTGGATTTGACGAGCTGCAAAAATCAATGACCAGCTCGGAAACTACATTGACTCTGAGAATACCAAGCCTGTCATTGACTTCAACTTGAAGCATGCGTGTTATGGCTAATTCACTAATAGTAGATGGGCAGTTTAGGATAGCACTGAAGTGTTCTGACCATCGCTCCAGAATGTCGACTTTGTTGGACATAAAGTGCCATGCCATCAGCATTAAGGACAGAAGATGAATGATAGTACCTAGGACCATAGACCGTCTGCAGGACATTGTAAAACCACTTTGAATCATTTGTGTGGGATCCATATGGTGCAGTGATCGCGGAATTCAAGACTCGTATGTCGCATAGCCTCTCCTGCAAAAGCTTACCTCACCTACGCGTTGATAGATCCTGTTATACCCAGTAATATTGCCAAAGGTTGGGTGTTAACCCCAGAGGGAGGTAAGATGGGACAGCAAACGAGGTTAAGAAAGTCAGAGCCCCCAGTCAGATGAGGGAGGTGGAGCACACTCTACCACAGAACAGGTGCTGAAGACAGAGGTACCAGGTCAGGAGGCGCACTAGCAACCATGGTACAATGCTACCCGCTGACGCCTTCTTTTTGTATGTCTACACAAAAGCCAAAAAATAATCGATATGGTGCTCGCACTGTGAAGTCCCTCCAGGCAGGAGCAGTGCCGGGTTCTGAGACTCGACAGAACCCACCTTCAGCTTCTGGAGGTCTCCCTAGCATGCCTTGTGGAGCCAGGAAGCGCAAGGAGGAAAATACTGGACAACCAGACAAAACGACCCCTCTGAATGTTATGCATTGGAATGCGGAGAGTCGCCTTTTTAAAAAAAACGAATTAGAAAATACACTATTCCAAAATGAAATCAGTGTATGCTGTATACAAGAAACTCATCTATAGGAAGGAAAACAGTTTAAGATACAGGGGTATCAATGCTTCAGAGTGGACAGAAAAGAACGGGAAAAGGTAAGTATTCTAACCTTGATACGGAATAGCATAAATACCATTTAAAGAAAGGTGCACAAAGAAGGTGCACAATACTAAATAATTCCTCTCAAACAGAACACTCTGGAGCTGGACCTCCTTAACTTCTACTGCCCTAGCGACATACTGCTGAATATGGAAAGTATAGATGTCCCCAGTGGAAACTTCCTAGCTGTGGGAGACTTCAACAGCCACTCCCAAAGTTGGGGATATGGTCAACTATACAGAAGGGAGGAAAGGTAAAAAAAAAAAAAAAGGCAAGATGACAACAATCTAACCCTATTAAACAAGCCTAACGACCTCCCAAATTTCCACTCCAGAAGTTGCCATAGTACCTCTATCCCAAACTTGGCATTCTGAACGCCGGATCTGGCAGGAATAGCAGAAAGAGAAATAGGAAAACAGCTGGGTGGAAGCGATCATCGCCCTGTATTCATAAAAATTAGCAGAACAATCAATATTAATTCAGGGCACCCAAGATGGAATTATAAAAAAACAAATCGGTGCACATATCAAAATAGAGCAAACCTGCTGACAAAGGATATTAGGGTACTAGACAAAGACATTAACAGTGTCAGCAGGTAGTTTAATTAGGGAATGCTCCAAGCAGCAAAAAAGACAATACCAAGAGGAGTGAAGAGGAATTATGTACCATATTTGACTAAAACTTTACAAAAATTACACGAAGAGATGAATGAGGCGAGCGATATTGCAGAATTACAACCATCATAACAGAATCACATCACGCTGCAAAAGACCAAAGCAAAATTTATCAAAGGAAAACTAGAAGCCCAGAAGACAAGCTGGAAAGAGAAAACCCATTCAACTAAGTGACGATAATAATTCTCGGCGACAAACAACTACACAGGAAGAGGCAGGTAAACTATATACTGGCAAACAAGCAGCCAATATATTTGGGGAATGCTACCGGATTGAGAGCAACATCACCGTAAACCCATGAAGACAAAGAGACGTGCGACAAGACATAACACACACAAAAAACAGCGAAAACAATCCGGATGTAATGTCAAAACCTTTTACTATGGAAGAGCTAAAAACAGCCTTATGGAAACTGAAAGACAAGGAATCACCACGTTCAGATGGCATAACCAATGAAATGCTCAAACAGCTTGGACATGAATCAATGAACAAACTGTTGCAAATATACAATATAGCTGGATGACAGGCAATGTGCCACAAACATGGAGAGAGGCATATATGTGTCCCATCATAAAGAAAGGAAAGGACAAGAAAAAGGCCACCAGTTACAGACTAGCTGTGTCTGTAAGACAATGGAGAGGATGGTCAACAGAAGACTGAAATGGTACCTAGAAACAGAAAAAATACTAATGTCAGAACAAGCAGGGTTTAGACAAGGTAGCAGCACAGCAGACTAGATCATATACTTGTCCATAATTGGTGAAGACGCTTTCCAAGAACAGAAAAAGGTCCTTACACTATGGATAGATTTCCAGAAAGCCTTAGATAAGGTATGGAAAGATTGACGAATGGCAAAACTACAAGGATAACATGAGAAAATGGATCACGGCATTCTTACACAACCGGAGTTACCATAGATGGTCATAAAAGCAAAAAAATCCTCCTCAAGGCTCAGTACTGTTTCCCACATTGTTTCTAGTGTTTATCAATGATCTCACCCACGATCTGCCACAAGGGATGAAAGCTGCTCTATACGCAGATGACTTGGCGGTGTGGTGTGTAGAAGAACACCTAACAATTGCAAATAAGCGAATACAAGGAGCAGCAGACATAAATAGCAGCATGGGTGGTAAAGATCAACGCCAAGAAATCTGAACCAACACTCTTCACACTCTCAAACAAAGAAAAAGCAGGACAATTATGACTTTATGAAAAATACAGGTCCAAAAGATGAAGAGCCAGTATATCTGGTCATCACAATTGATAAAAAAATGACATTGAGGCCTCACAATGAAAAAACAGAGGCAAAGCCTGGAAAAACCTTGTAATATTGAGAAAAATAGCTGGGTCAAATTGGGGAGCAAATGAAACAATGCTTAAGAAGGTCTCACTACTCAGAGATTAGAGGAAAAAATCCTGGTCTCAACGGGGATTTGAATCCGCGACCTCCAGCACCTAAGGTGAACACCTTACCTCGAGACCGCATGACAGCAGCACTACGAGCATGGGAAAGAATGGGGCAGCCAGGAGCAGAAATGATACTCAGCTGTGAAAGCATTGTGCATTCTGTTATTTCAGACAGCATGCTTTCTGAGCCTTGGTGATAGAGTTACACTCTGCGATCTGAGCACCGACCAGAAGGTGATTTCAATATTGAAGCTTTTAAGAGACGGTTTCAAGGATTCTATGTTGATTCGCCCCACCCTGAAGAGCACCTGCCTTCCTGAGCTCACAGAGAAGCAGCTGCTTGAGGAGGCACTCATTAGGCATGCGAACAACATTTCAATTACCATCAAGCAGGGCGACAACATGCTCACTGGAAAAAAAACAGCAAACGCCTTTATAGAACATTATGCCAGAGCAAACCACATTGATGTCCCTACAAATAGGCATACAGATATTAATGAAGAACAAAAGAGGCACGACAACATCAATATGGCACCAGAGGAGCACATGATGGCAAAACTAACAATGAATGAAATGGAAAAGAAATCGCCCGTAAAAGATAGCATAAAAAACTAAATGCTGATGGGGGTTGGGCCAAACAGCAAAGAGAAAGTTACTATCAGTCCTGAACCAAAGCTGGAAAAGGGGAATTGTACCGCAGGCATGGAAAGACGCTGTCCCAAAGAATGAAAAAGATAGAACAGATACAAATGGATACAGGCCTATCAGTCTACTGAGCTGTGTAGGAAAACTGATGGAGCGTATGACAAACACCAGACTGATGTGGCATCTGGAAGAAAAACACATACTAATTCCACAGCAAGCAGGATTTAGACAACACAGATCCACTGAGGATCAGATCACTCTCATAGCCAAAGAAATAGAAGATGATTACCAGGAGAAAAAACACACAGTAGCGGTTTGGGTGAATTTAGAAAAGGCATTTGACAAGGTCTGGAAAGAGGGACTTAAAGTCAAGCTGCGAAGAAGTGAAGTTTGTGGGAAAATGTACAGATAGATCAGCCACTACCTCAAAAACAGAACAGCCAGAGTTCAAGTACAAGGGCAGATGAGCAAAAAGGTGACATCACAGCGAATATACCAAGAAGAATCCACAGCTCCATGTTTGCAGACGATCTGGCTATGTGGACCTCTGAAAAGAATCTCACCATGTCAAGTAATTGGTTGCAGCAGGCCCTAACATCGCTGGAGGAGTGGGCGAACTCATGGCTGGTCAAAATAAATGAGGAAACAACATATACGATATTCTCGCTTTCAAACAAACCCCAAAACACCAAAATAAGTCTTAAAGGCAAATACCTGCGGCCAAACGACAACCCAAACTACCTGGGAGTCACATTTGATCGGCGCATGACATGGAAAAGTCAGATCGAGAGAAACCGAATGAGAGCCAGACAAAGAATGGCAATCATGAGGAAACTTGCTGGCACAAGCTGGGGAGCAGACGAAAGTATACTAAAGAAACTGTACACTGGAAGAGTGAGACCAGTTCTCGAGTATGGCATTGAGGCATGGACAACAGCAGCAAAGGCGAAATTTTACAAAATTAACAAACTTCAAAACCAAGCCATGAGAGTTATAACAGGAGGCATGAAGACAACGCCAATTGTAGAACTTGAAAAGATTACAAATCTGCAATCCATGACCGACAGAAGAGACTGTAGAGCCCAGCAGCAAGCAGAGAAACTCAGAAGACTGACAGACCATCCAATGCATCAGAGACTAAATAATTTTGGAAATGGGAAACTCAAGCGGAGAAACTTTGCATAAATAGCCAAAGCAAAGATGAGCGAAGACCCTATGAACGCATTAACATCACTAAAGCTCATCCCTACTGTACGCAAACCTACCTGGAGGCAGCATATATTTCCAGAGCTAGTAGGAAATACACCAGGTATTGGAAACAAGAACAGCCAGACTGAAAAAGAAAGAAGAGACATAACCCTTAGGTACATAACGAAAAACTACCCAAGCATGGACTGGACCCATGCATACACCGACGGTTCTGTAACAAACACAACACAGAACGGAGGGGCAGGAGTATTCCTGAGCCTACCAAATGGTAGAAAAATAACACTGTCAGTGGCAACTGGAAAATACTCAAGCAATTTCAGAGCGGAGGCAGAGGCACTGAGGGCTGCAGTAGGAGAAATGGTGACAGGCAAAAGAAATGAAAGCCATTAGTCCTGTTTACAGATGCCCTTGCCGTAGTCGCAGCACTAAAAAGCCAGAAAAATACTGAACTTAATGATTTAAGAGCAGTACTCTGTCAACTCTGTCACCAAAAAGAGTAGTGGTACAGTGGGTTCCATCCCACTGTAACATCCAAGGTAACGATGAGGCAGACAGACTGGCAAAAGAAGGTGCAAGACTACCATAACCAGACCCTAGTGTGACCTACGAAGTATCAAAAAGGCTTATTAGAGCTAGATACATGACCAAATGGGAAACAGAACATACTGGCTGCACAAAAAACGATGCCTATTACCAGAAGAGAGCAGGTCGTGGTCTTCAGACTTCGCACAGGCCACAATAGACTGAGGTACCACCTATTCAATAAATTGAAGATAGGTGGTACCGACGAATGCCCGTGTGGTACCGGGAAAATGACCGCTGAACATTTGCTGCAAAACTGCCCGACATACGAGGATCAGAGAAAGCAGATGTGGCCATCACCAGTGGAAACACTAGACAAGCTCTATGGCAGTGTCGACAGCCTCACAATGACCACTGCTTTTTTCGAAAAAATACAGGTTGACGTCTGACAGCGTACGACGAAGAAAAAGAACAGCATTTCCTATCCATCTGATCTGGACTTTAAGCAGATGCTCAACATGTTTTGAATTGCTAAATATTTTAGAATTAGGTACTTTGTCCTACCATCTCAACCTAAGTAGCCTACGCAGACTATATGGTATACGCTGTCCATGTTTCGCAGGCATGCAGCAGTGTGGTTAACATTACAGCATGATACACTTTTAGCTTAATTTGCTTTGTCTGTTCCAGACGTTTGCTTGCAGCCTCCCAAATGCAGAGCTTAGCTGTGCAATCGATATGGCCTCTCTGGTGAGGGTGCAGTAGGTGGGTGAAGCTATTGACTGCCTGGAGATGTTGGTACTGTATGGTAATGTTTAGTTCACCCAAGAGCAGGATGAAAAAGTATTTATTTTCCTATTATTTTGTATTTTATTTTGTATTAGTGTATTTTAAATAAACCAATAACCACAGAGAAGTAAATAACAGCAAAGATAAAGCTAAAGAAGATGACCATAAAACAACATTTGATAATAAGAAACAGCTACAATACCATGATCAATGGCTAATGAAAGGATGGATAATGTATATATGCAAAAATCCACAACAAAAAGTATATGCTATGGCTTGCATCAATGCACTGTATTTGAATGCATCTAATGATTGCATGACTTACAATGTGATTGAATGTGTCCTTAATTTTTTTCCACAGAAGTATGGGTGTTGACTTTCATGTGCATGCATGACATTTTTCCCACCCTCAGATTGTGTCAGTCGCTGACAGTCAGCCTTTCAGTGTTGAGTGTAGTGAGCACACGCCGATTCACCTCGAAATGATGGAAAGAATTGAGCAGCGGTGTTGCATTAAATTTTGGAAACCATTTGAAAGATTTAACAGGCGTTTGGTGACAATGCCATGAGCATTACACAAATTAAGGAGTGGTAGAATCATTTCAAATTTCATTCTTCGGTGAAGAGCAGATCACATTTCGAAATGATGAACCTTGGTCATACAGAACCATTGTGTCACCATTCGAGAACTTGTGAATGGATATAAGCATTGATTCAGTACTTGAGATTGGAAGGCAACATCAGAGAGGGAACATAGCTAGCACAAATTTCCTGGCACAAAACCAAGTAGAGTGGCAGGAACTGGTCCATAAATTTGCAGTATTGGTGCCCCAATTACCTTTCAGGTAATGTTTTTAGCAAGGATTTGGCTGTATGGAGTATCGGCAAATTTGTTGCCAAAGCTGCTAACGATGGAGCATAAGCAACTCATATGTTGTACTATGCAAACACTTCCTGCACACTATGATCACTGGTAATGATTCGTGGGTTTATGGGTACGACCCGGAAGCCAAGCTGCAGATATCACAGTGGAGACATTCATCCTCCCAGATGCAGAAAGAAGCGAATCATGTTGACCTTTTTCTTTGACTCCAATGAGGTTGTGCATTATGAGAATGCACTACAAGGTAAAAAAATTGTCAAAGAGTACTACTTGGAGGTCATCCGTCATCTTCATGATGCTGTTTGACGCAAATGACTGGACATGTGAACAATGAAAACTTGGCAGCTCCATTATGATAATTCATAAACATAACATTCCTCTGGTTTGCCAGTTTCCTGAAATGGCTTCTTGCAATTTTTTGCTTTCCAATCTGAAAATTCAGCTGAAAGGGACCCGATTTGAGTTCCTTGAAGACATTATGCGGAATGCGACGACCCAGCTGTACTCCATTCCCAAAATGCTTGCAACAATGGCCGAAACCACTGGGAGAGGTGTGTAGAGTCCTAAGGAGAGTACTTTTAAGGGAATTAGGGTTTAAAACCTCCAGGTGAGTAATTGAATTTTTTCGGCCCAAAGGCCAAATACTTTTTTAATACTTTTTGAACACACCTTGCATCATTTTTTTAAATAAAATAAAAGGAAATCATCATTACAAATACCACAGAATGTTACAGACCATCTCTGGCTGTCACATCATGCCTGTCAAACATCAAATTGTGGTACCAAAAATAAATTAAATATGAAAATTAAAAGATGGATGTCCCCTCCATATACAAAAATACTTTGTCAACTGTTCCATGATTTTCTCACTCATCTTATCATACCTCTGCCACCATGATGTTTATATAAATGTGCATCCATGAGAGGTAACACTTGAACACTAAACTAAACACAATCTTTAGATGGCACATGAATTTGAAGTGTACAATATCATATCATAACAAAAGTGTAGTAAAAAAAAAGGAAAAATGTTACAAATATCTCAAATGAGAAAAATTTACCAGATAATATAAACTTCCACTGACAAAATTAAACAAAAAAATTAGAAAATATTAATTTCATTCAATTTGTACTGGACTTAAGAAGTATGAGTTTCCCTCCTCTACAGGTTTACCCGGTATGGTGCCTGGCGCAACACATCTTATTTACCGGATCTGCTACTTTAACGATTTGTCAGAACAATGGAGAAATCAGAGGCCAGAACTGTGATAAAATTCTTGATGTTGAAGGGAAAAACACCTACAGAAATACACAAGGAAATGGAACTAGTATTTGACGAATTCTTTCCTTCGCATGCTTCTGTAAAAAACTGGTGTAGGCAGTTTAAGTGTGGCCGTTCCCATGTTGCTGATCTTCTAAGATCAAGAAGACCATCCTCAGAGTGCAGCGATGAAAATGCTGAAAAAGTGAAGAAAACCATTGACCAGGATATGAAAACGACAATTGCAGAGATATCTAGGTCAGCAAAACTGAATGAAAGTACAGATTTTAGAATTTTACACAACAGACTGAACATGAGAAAAGTGTGTGCCCGCTGGGTACCGCATCTGCTGACAGAAACAAAAGAGAGTTGATTGCTGTGGCCAGTTACTCAAAATGTATCGGTCGAAAAACATGTTGTCGACCATGGTGACAGTAGATGAGACTTGGGTTCACCATTATGACCCAGAATTCAAAATTTCCAGCATGCAGTGGAAAACGATGGGCTCATCAACATATGTCAAGCCAAGAGCACAGAAATCTGCAAGAAAAGTGATGCTGACTGTTGTTTGGGACGTCAAAGGTGTCATATTGAAAGATTACTTGCCTCATGTCAACACAGTTAATGGGCAATATTATGCAGATCTCCTTACCAAACTAAGAAAGACTGTGACCAGAAAACGAGCGATAGCGCGCACTCAAATTCTGCCTTTGCTTCAAGACAACGCAACCTCTCATAAAGCAAGGCTTGGTCTGCAAACAGCCAACAATTTGAATATTGAAATTCTTCCACACCCACAATATTCTCCGCATTTAGCTCCATCAGACTTTTTTCTATTCCAAAAACTTAAAAAACAGCTGAAAGAAAATCATTTTGACAGTGATAAAGATGTCATACTGGCTTGTGATAACTGTTTAGTTAGAAAAATATGTTACTTTATTCTGAAGGTCTTTTCAAGGTCACACAGAGATGGTAGAAATGTATAAATTCAGGTTGTGGCTACACTAAGAAGGAATAACCACTGTGCCAAATTTCAACTTTCTCCTACTACTGCATGATCAGGGTAAAGACTTATGACAAGCCCCTTGTATCTAGTATGTTTTTTCTTTCACATTCGCATTACACATTATCCTCGGCGTCAGTTCGTATACTAGGAAGACAACAATATTTTGCATGCGTCCCAATCTTTTTTGTACCAATGCAGGCCTAGGTCTTTGGTTAGTCCATTTGGCCATTGCATAGGTGGGTGACCCTGTGGACATGTATAGGCAAATGGCCACCAAAATGTTGTTCTACGTGTCCATCAATTGTCAGGCATGCATACCACATGTCCATGCCAACAATGTTTGTGTGATATTGCTGCTTCCACAACATCCAGAAACTAAGTTAAATGCTGAATTTCTTTGTTCCGTATATTATTCTGAATATGCGCTGTTCCATTGCTCTCAGAGTGACTCTGAGCTTCTTAGCATCTGTTTTGTGCAAGTTCCACACTACGCATCCATAAATCATTACCGGAATGACCATGAAATTGAAAGTGTGTGCTTTTGTCATAGTGTCTTTCACCTCTTGAAATATTGGCTTTAATGAAGTTAAAGAAATACCAAGTTGATTTTCATCTTCCAGAGATTTCATGGTCTATTGTGTGGTTGACATTTATCTCTTGGCCTAGGTAGATATCAGAGTTCTTTCTTCTTTGCAATTCTCTATTTCTTTAATTTTGTTTTGTATTATCACAAAGTGTTTTAAATTTGCTACTCTCATAGCACATGGTCCAAAAATGTGGACTGCTTTTTAAAAATATTTTGTAAATAAGATTCCTTTAAGTACTGGTTGTTGTCAGTTATTATATTTTTAAAAAAATGTAAAACCCCATTGTAACCTCAAGCCTTCTCCTTCCATAGTACAGGATCCTATGCATTCAGATATAATAATAATAGCTGTCCATAGTTGTGGATGAGGACCACCGACATCATCCTTGTCACAGCTTTCCCTGATGGGTATGGGTGTGCATGTGGCTGAACAGGCCAATACGGGCATGAAAACATCTGTTGCGTAATGGTCACACAAGGTCTGTAGAAGGTGACGGTGTTCGTGATTTCCGGGTCTTGCGTCTGCTCTGGCCTTTTACAACACGGTCGTATTCGCTGGTAGCTACACCTTCATTGACTGCTCTTCTTCAGTTAGATCTGTTTTGCGCAAGACATTCTCAGGTGGTGACATCTTTCTGGCAACTTTTCAGTGAGTCCCTCAGACTGTCTTTAAAATGTTTCTTTGGGCGGCCCCTCTCGCGCTATCCCTCTCTCAGCTTGCCATAGAGGGACTTCTTTGTGGGCCGTTCGTCTGCCATAAAAACGAGGTGTCCGGCCCATCATAGTCATGCTTTTTCTAGAAGTGCATGGATGCTGGGCATGTCAGCCCTCAACAGAACCCTACTCATCAGTCTTAATTCTAATAACAATTTTCAATGAATAAGTTTACATTTTATCATTTTTGCTTAGGCTAATATTTACTTTATTTCTGAATTGCTTGTAACTGAAATCTATGAACTTGTTTTATATGTCCCATTTAATTTTTGTTTATTGTTGTTATTACAGATTCAGTAGCATCCGGGCTCTCGCCCTTTGACCCAGTGTCATATAATGTACTTTCTACTCCTAACTCATCAGTGATTTCATACAGCTTTTTGTTACATTTGGTTATTTACGGCTTGTAATTTTCTCCTTCTTCACTCACTCTCATTTAATCATATCTATTTCTGTCAAAAAAATACAGCAGTCTGAAACATGATCATCTGGTCACCACACATGGGTTGGAGAGTTATACTGTCACTTTGCTCCTATGCTGGAGCTATAACAGATTGTACAACAGGCTCTAATGTTTAATTGCTCTCCCCCCCCCCCCCCCCCCCCCCCCAGGAACATGCTTATGTGTCTGATTAAAAATATGTTAACAATTGAATAATTTAGTCTGAAGCTATTATTTATTCCTGCCATCTCTCTCATGCTCTCCATTTTCCAAAAGATATGCCGGTCTGAATGCAAGCACCCCTCTCTCATCGATGTATTGTAGCAATGGGTTAGGGTGAGTGTTGTCCATGCTACCAAGTGATGAGTATCTGCAAAAATTATAGTAGAATAATAACCTTATCAGCAATAAAAATGTTACGTCTAATAGAGATTACTAAGACACCCAGATATAACAGAATAATGGATGGTTTCATATCATAACAGTAAAAAAAAAAAGTATTTACAACACAACAGAACACTTTTCTAAATTGTTAGTCCTGTGTTTGTGATGAAAGAATAAGACAAAACAGACTTATTAATACCAATTTAAAATACACTTTTCTGACAACCAGCATTTAGTCAGGGTTAAACAACCTCTATTGTTCTCCAGACAAAAACCTTTCACTAGTGACTATGGAGGTAAAACATTAAAATTGTTGGTGATTCTCTGAGACTTCAATAGTCACTCTTAAACGTGGAGCTATGATAACACATACATATGGTACTGAGGTAGAGGACTAGGAGATCAACATCAACCTGCAGCTGATCAACAAAGTGGATGTTCTACCCAGTTTCTACTCATGAAAATGGCACAAACCCAACACCAGACCTGACTTCAATAGGAGACAGACACAAGATTAAGCATTCTGCTCTCCACCAACTGACAGGGATTGATCACAATCTGATAAAGCTAAGTGTCGTTTGTGACATATACCTTGAGATCACAGGTTTCACTGAAATTACAAGAGAGCAGATTGTGACGTCTTTACAACATTAACAAAGATGTACGGCAGACAGATAAAACACCTAAAACTCAAGAATTTGAGAAATATTGAACAAGGCCATTCTCAAGGTTGCCTTTGAGTCATTAACTCGAGAGACTAGAAGATTACAAATTGTACTGGGCAAGAGCTTCAAAGCCATAAATAAAAAGTGTTTTAGGAAAGATTTATAGCAGAAACGGACAGGGCAATTGAAGCATACATCTACAAACCCACAATATAGACTGAGGATAATTAGAACAGTCAGCTGGATTAAAACAACCAAAGTCCTTAACTTGGACAAAGCTGACAAAGAAATGTGGTGGCTGGTCAAAGCGATAAATTATGAAAATTGTAAAAGCAGTGAACTTATTGTATAGGATGGTGGGATTGTGCCGTAGGGCAGAAAGTGTTAAGCAGAAATTAAGTCTTCTTTCTATTTATGTTCAGTCCAGCTACTTTGCCTGCTTCATCCAGCTTCTGCAATGCTGTGGTTGAAGATCACAATGTTGTCCACAAAATATAGGTGTGAGAGCATCTTGCCATCTATGTTGACACCTTGATACTGCCAGTTTAAGGACCTAAAAGCTTCTCAGCTGACCGACCATAGTTGCGGTTTAAAGATGCTTGAAGGCTCTTAATATGGATCTCACATTTTGGGTAGTCATAGCTGCAAACCAATCCAAATGGAGATGAAACATGAAAAGTCACCTTAGGCTGGACGAAAATAAGCTCATGCACCACAGGGAAAAGAAGAGACAATGTCGAAAGAAAAAGGAAACCCAAAAACTCTGTAGAGAGTTGCTACTTCAAGGTCGCATCAACCTATAGTCAGACATGACTGAAAAGGGGCTACTAATAGATTTGGATTGTGAATATAAACCTAATTTATACTTATTTAAACAGTAAGCCTGATGAAAGTTAAAGTAGTAATGGATGAAATAACATAACTTAAACAGATTTGAGAAAAATAAACACAAATAAAGTGTGTATTTAGTGTCTCACGTGTATTAGAGACATTTTTTTTACTGCAAAGTCTACACCATGCTCTTTTCGTTTTGATATTTTCCTTGCCAGTAGAATATGTAGTCTTTCTCACTCATTGATCCTGAGCCAGCTAATCAAGTTTCATGAAGTGAAGTAATGTCCACATGGGGTCTTTTTAATTAATTGTTTATTACACTGTCTTTCTGACATCACTTGCATCATGTAGGTTATCGGACTGTCCAGTTATCATGAGACAAACATTTCAACACCCCAGTTTAAATGCTGATGCCCGTGTTGTGTCGACACCTAAGGGTGAAAGACCTCCAGACTTACTGAAGCGTATCTGTATGGAGAACAAGCTGTTGTCCATGCGGCAGGTCCCCCTCCTCTCCATGAGCCTAATTAATAATAATGTTCACTTTGGCATCTGATGACCGGTGCGTCGGTCGGCCACATCCATGACCCACAGCTGAAGAGTGGTTCCAGATCTTGTCCAGGGCGGAGCAGGAGGTTGCTGCTTGCTGGAGTGATACTGTTTGGGGATGGCTTCTTCTGCGCCTCCAACTGGACGAGGGTAGACTTTTGGCTCTGAGGAACGACTTGTGTAGTTTCTTGTGTGCAGGAGTTTCCTGGTTCAGCTGTACAATATTTATTTTTATTTTTTTTATTTTTTGTGCATTCGCCTTATTTCTCTATTCCCCCAAGGCGGGTGTGCATTGCACTATGTTTTTATTTTGCGCCTGTCAGCCCAGTGTATATAAGGGTCTGCTTCCTCCTGCATTTTCTAAGGGTTTGCTTCCCCGGGGTAACGGCCGGTGCTGTGATGGGGATCGAACCCAGCACCTTCGGTTTGTGAGCCGTGCCACTTAACCACTAGGCCACGCCGTCCCCCAGCTGTACAATATAACAGAACAAAGAAATTCAGACAATGAAAAAATAGGACAATGTCATCCACGTTAATGAGATCAGTGAAGACTGACTGATCAATAGCTATAATTTCCTGATGGGCGCTGAGGCAGTCAAGAAGCCAGCCGATTGCCTGGCAGAATAGATCGGAGGCAAGAACACATTCCTGTCTGACACCCGAATTCTGGCGGCAGTGTCCATGTGTAGCTCCTCAATCAAGTTCAACAGGAGGGCTGGGGTACCTATTCCCTGGAGGGCTTTCCATAAAGTCGGCCGATCAACCGAGTCGAAGGTAGACTTCAAGTCCACGTATGCAGCATACAAGGGGCAATTTAAGGCCTGGTGCAGTTCAGCGAGGAGGCGCAGAGCAAGGATGGCGTCGGTTGTAAAACGGCCCTGGGTGAAGCCAGACTGTTCTGGGTGACGTTTTGTGTGTAAGAGAGGCTTGAGTCTAGTCAGCAGCACATAGGCAAACACATTCCCTGGTACCGAGAGTAGTGTTATAGGCCTGTAATTACTGTAGTCTTTGTGACTCCCCTTGATTTGTACAGGGAGACGACAATTCTATCGCGCCAGTCGGCTGGGACATATCCCGTACTCCATACTTGCAGGAATAAATGATGGATGGCCACCTGATTGGTTCGATGGCATGTTTCTCAGCTCTGGTGGGATGTGATCCATACCTGCCGCTCGTCCATCTCTGAGTTTCTGAGTAGCAGCAAGAACTTCAGCTAATTCTTCTTCTTCTTCTTCTTCTTCGTATGCTGTCAAACGTCAACCTGTATTTTTTCGAAAAAAGCAGCGGTCATCCTGAGGATGTCAACACTGCCATAGAGCTTGTCTAGTGTTGCCACTGGTGATGGCCACATGTGCTTTCTCTGGTCCTTGTATGTCGGGCAGTTTTGCAGCAAATGTTCAGCGGTCATTTTCCCGGTACCACAAGTGCATTCGTCAGTGCCACCTATCTTCAGTTTATTGAATAGGTGGTACCTCAGTCTGTTGTGGCCTGTGCGGAGTCTGAAGACCATGACCTGCTCTCTTCTGTTCAACTGGTAATAGGCATCATTTTTTGTGTAGCCAGTATGTTCTGTTTCCCATTTGGCCATGTATCTGGCCCTAATAAGCCTTTTGGACTCTTGATTCCAGCTGAAGGTATCTGGGGTAGTTGTCTCGCCGCAGCGACTCAATTTCAACCAGTGTTCGTAAAGCGATCTCAGTCCCGCCAGGCGGAGCGATAGCGCGGGCTTGCGGAAAACGCTCGCCTGCCTTTCCCCGTAGTGCGAATTGGGTGCGGTTTGTGGTAGTGGCTCCTCCACCGAGGTGTGCTAGTCTGGTCCGTATCAGGAAACGTGGTCCGTCCGTGGTGATTTATCTAAGGCTTATAGCAGAGCTCGACAGTACGTCTCGCTGGTGGTCCGACTCTCGCAAAGAGCTTGTGACCGGCAAATGGAAAGCAGGAATCGTTGCCTCGAGGCCCTGCGTTCTCCCTACGGAGAAGGGCAGGCCAAATTGTCTCTAGTCCCAGTGAAATTCATCGCCGAGGTCGTTGGGATCCGTTCTGCACAGAGCGCTGCCATCCCTCCTCGAGCGAGCCCGGTCGGTCGGTCGTCTGGTGCGTGTGGGAGGCCCCTGTCAGGCGGTCCTAGGTCGACGGAGTGAGGGACGGGTGAAACAACCGTCCGTCCGTCCCGTCAGTCGGTCCCTGCGGCCGTCCCAGTGAGGCTTTTTACACACCCTTCCTCCGCCGACCGGTGTGCGCAGTACGTACGTCTCCGACAGATATCTGGTTGATCCTGCCAGTAGTCATATGCTTGTCTCAAAGATTAAGCCATGCATGTCTAAGTTCACACTGTCTCACGGTGAAACCGCGAATGGCTCATTAAATCAGTCGAGGTTCCTTAGATGACACGATCCTACTTGGATAACTGTGGCAATTCTAGAGCTAATACATGCTTACCAAGCTCCGACCCTCGCGGAAAGAGCGCTTTTATTAGTTCAAAACCAATCGTCGTTTCCCCTCGCGGGGTTGCGGCGTCCCCACTGGTGACTCTGGATAACTTTGTGCTGATCGCATGGCCTCATGTGCCGGCGACGCATCTTTCAAATGTCTGCCCTATCAAATGTCGATGGTACGTGACATGCCTACCATGTTTGTAACGGGTAACGGGGAATCAGGGTTCGATTCCGGAGAGGGAGCATGAGAAACGGCTACCACATCCAAGGAAGGCAGCAGGCGCGCAACTTACCCACTCCCGGCACGGGGAGGTAGTGACGAAAAATAACAATACGGGACTCTTTCGAGGCCCCGTAATTGGAATGAGTACACTTTAAACCCTTTAACGAGGATCTATTGGAGGGCAAGTCTGGTGCCAGCAGCCGCGGTAATTCCAGCTCCAATAGCGTATATTAAAGTTGTTGCAGTTAAAAAGCTCGTAGTTGGATCTCAGGCGCAGGCGGGCGGTCCGGCTCGCGCCGGTTCACTGCCCGTTGTCTCCTGCCCTACCGTCTGCCGGCTCTCTCCCACGGGTGCTCTTCGCTGAGCGTCCTGGGTGGCCGGCGCGTTTACTTTGAAAAATTAGAGTGTTCAAAGCAGGCCTCGGCTGCCTGAATAATGGTGCATGGAATAATGGAATAGGACCTCGGTTCTATTTTGTTGGTTTTCGGAACTGGAGGTAATGATTAACAGGGACAAACGGGGGCATTCGTATTGCGGCGTTAGAGGTGAAATTCTTGGATCGCCGCAAGACGAGCTACTGCGAAAGCATTTGTCAAGAATGTTTTCATTAATCAAGAACGAAAGTCAGAGGCGCGAAGACGATCAGATACCGTCGTAGTTCTGACCATAAACGATGCCGACTAGCGATCCGCAGGAGTTGCTTCGATGACTCTGCGGGCAGCTTCCGGGAAACCAAAGTGTTTGGGTTCCGGGGGAAGTATGGTTGCAAAGCTGAAACTTAAAGGAATTGACGGAAGGGCACCACCAGGAGTGGAGCCTGCGGCTTAATTTGACTCAACACGGCCAACACTGAAATGATTGACATGCCGAGACCACTCTTCTGGAGTCTAATATGGAACTGGTGCTGGACTTAGACCCCCAGAAATCTGGGGTTATGTCCCCTGTGGCTCGGTTTTGTCTGCATCCAGTGTTTGATAAAGGAATTGACGGAAGAGCACTATCAGGAGTGGAGCCTGAGACCTAAGTTAACTTACCACGCCAATACTGCAGAATGACTATCAAAAAGTACACCTTAGTGGGGTCTAATAGAGAACATGTGCTGGAATTAGACCCTCGAAAATCTTTGGGGCTACCCTTTAAGAAACTTGATTATCTCGCTAAGGGAATTGACGGAAGGGCACCACCAGGTGTGGAACCTGCGGCTTAATTTGACTGAACACGCCAATACTGTAGAACAACTGACAAATTGAGAGCACTGCCGTTTGGGTCTAATAATGAACGTACGCTGGTATTAGACTCACGGACGACAAGTCAGCTCAAATGAAAGAACGCTACGGAAATCGTGTTTAACTCCGCAGATTTCAAATACCTGGTCATTGACAAACAAAAGCCCTCAATAAATTCGTCTGACCAAATAGTGAACGGGTGCTGGAAATAGATCTGAAGACAGGTCAGTTTTACCCTACAAATGACAGGGCGTTGCTACGGAAAACCAGCTCAAATCGAGAGGAGCCGCAGACACTTTGGTTCACGTACCAGGCTGATAAGCCAAGGGCGCGAGGCTACCATGTGGGGGATTACGGCCGAACCCTTGAAAGCCGCAATCCCGCCCAAAATCTCAGCACCACTGCAATGGGAGGCTCCTACATGCTCGGGACCTGGGGCTTGCGCCCCAGCCCTATCAGGTAGAGCCACAGTAAGAGGTCCTTGCCGCCCGCAAATCAAAGCGGGCGGAAAACTGCTTGATACTCACCCTATACGGCGATGGGGTGCGAAAAACACCAACCAAAGACTTAGAACCTGGTCGGGGTGTCGAAAACAGTAGAGCAGCCACCACACTGTGAACTGTCAAGACTCAACCACTGACCATGAGAGTTGTCCGCACACCAGGCGATCAACATCTCCGTGACATTACCAGGCTTGTCCTCTGGCTAAATGCACTCCGGTTACGATATCTACCTCTGTACGTTATCAGCCATAACTATCATGCTGGACGCAGAAGAGATGCAGACCAGCGGACATTGCACACCTGCCCCACTGTGTCAACACCCCAGGTGGCGGGGAATGCTAGGCGTACCATCCCTGCATAGAAGCCAAGAAAATAAAGGGAAAAAGAGATACCCCACTCACATGCAAATGCTACGTTTCTGGCAGGACGTGACGATCCTGGGATACAGACACACTGGACTGCCTCTCTTCCGGGTAAACCAGTCCATCTCATATATCACATACCATCATTGCACCCTATAGACACGAGTAGTGAAGACTCGATAGTCTGGTAAGACAACTTCCATAGGAGAGAAAACTCTGATCGTAAACAACTGCTGCCTTGCAGATAGGCTGGGGACAGCCAAAGGCTAAGGAGTGCATCCCTACAGAAACGCCTGTTGAAATCGGATGCACGGGGCCGCAAGCCTAACAAAACAGTGCAACGTAAATCACAGTATGATGGCAGCACAACCTATTCGAAAAACGTATGGCGCTCATCCTGAGGAGACCCGCCAGGCAGCGATAGCGCCGGGCCCCACGCCTCGAAGGGGCCCACCCTTGACTACTGGTGGTCACCCACCCATGTGTCGTGGAGTCAAGGCACATGGCTATGGGGAAACGACTATTGGCCAAAACCTCAAGACCCTCAGAATATTACAGTGGAATGCGGAGGGAGTCATTAACAAAAAACTTTCCCTAACACATCACCTGCATGAAGGTAAGATTGACGTGGCATGTATCCAGGAAACGCACCTCAACAATAACCATAAATTCTCAATCAGAGGATACCAGACTTTCCATCTAGATAGAGAAGGCCACAAAGGAGGGGTCCTGATACTGACCAGAAACAGCATACCGAGTAGCGCGGTACCTGTCAATCACACCGGACAAGCAGAAATTGTAGGAGTTGACATAATGGCTCAAGAGACGAAGCTCCGCATTTTCAATCTGTACGGACCACCAAACAGAGACCTATCGCTCTCGAGTATGGAGGTCAGAGACTCCAACTGCATAGTGGTTGGAGATTTCAACAGCCACTCGGAGAGATGGGGATACTCTGACACAGACAGCAGAGGTGACGAAGTGGAAGATTGGGAGATAGATGCAAATCTCTCCCTAATCAATAGGCCGGAGGATAGCCCTAGCTTCTATTCAAGAACATGGCATACCACCTCGACTCCAGATTTGACCTTCTCCACACAGGACATACACTATAAAATAGACCGCCAGGTGCTAAACCAACTGGCAGGTAGCAACCACAGGCCGATCAGGCTAACCATTGACATGGAAGTAGGCCCACAGGAAACAAAACCGCTCCCACGTTGGAATTACAAACGAGCCGACTGGGACAGATTTGCAATCCTGACAGATGGGCTGTGTGAAACCATCAACACACGAAACACCAAAATGAAGCCCATGGTAGAGAGCCTAAGCAAGGCAATAATGCAAGCCGCCACTGAAACCATCCCAAGAGGAGCTAGGAAAAACTATAAGCCCTACTGGAATGATGAGTTACAGAAAGTGGAAGATGCAGTAACAAATGCTAGGAACATGGCAGAACGAGAAAAATCCGTGGAGGCAAACATCGCCCTCAAAGCCGCCGCGGCGAAGTACAAACACACTCTCAAGCAAACAGCAAGAGAAAGTTGGAAAAATAAAACGGAAAGTTTAAACCTGGACAAAGAAGGGAACAAGCTATGGAAGCTAGTCAGAGCCATGAACGACGAAACCCCGTCAAATAAACAAATTACTATCAAGCAAGGCGAGAACTTGATCACAGGTAAGAAAGCCGCAAACGCCTTTGTCGATCACTATGCCAGAGCAAACCACATCGAGGTCCCTGCAGATAAGCATACAGACATTAGCGAAGAGCTAAAGGGGCACGAAAACATAAATACGGCTCCTGAAGAGCACATGATGGCCAAACTAACAATGCGCGAAATGGAAGAGGCTATGAGAACACTAAAGAGAAGGAAATCTCCCGGAAAAGACGGGATAACAAACGAAATGCTGATGGGGCTGGGCCAAACAGCGAAGAAAAAACTACTATCAGTCCTGAACCAAAGCTGGAAAAGGGGTATTGTACCCCAGGCATGGAAAGATGCAATACTGGTACCAGTACCAAAAACAGGAAAGGACAAAACAGATCCGAATGGATACAGGCCCATAAGCCTACTGAGCTGTGTCGGCAAGCTGATGGAACGGATGATAAACACCAGACTGATGTGGCATCTGGAAGAAAAACGAATACTAATTCCACAGCAAGCCGGCTTTAGACAGCACAGATCCACTGAGGACCAGGTCATCCTCATAGCCCAGGAGATAGAAGATGCCTACCAGGCACAGAAACACACAGTAGCTGTTTGGGTGGATCTGGAAAAGGCATTTGACAAAGTCTGGAAGGATGGACTTAGAGTCAAGCTAAGAAGAAGTGATGTTTGTGGGAAGATGTACAAGTGGATCAACCACTACCTCAAACAAAGAACGGCCAGAGTCCAAGTACAAGGGCAGATGAGCAAAAAGGTGACACTCGAGCAGGGAGTACCCCAAGGGGGAGTACTGTCACCCACACTCTTCCTGGTATATATAAACGATATTACAGAGAATATACCAAGAAGAGTCCATAGCTCAATGTTTGCAGACGATCTGGCTATGTGGACCTCTGAAAAGAATCTCACCGTAGCAAGAAATCGGATGCAAACGGCCCTAACATCGCTGGAAGAGTGGGCGAACTCATGGCTGGTCAAAATAAACGAGGAGAAAACCACGTGCACAATATTCTCGCTCTCATTAAAACCCCAAAGTACCAAATTAAGCCTAAATGGCAAAATCCTGCAGCCAAACGACAACCCAACCTATCTGGGAGTCACATTTGATCGGCGCATGACATGGAAAAGTCAGATTGAGAGAAACCGAATGAAAGCCAGAGAAAGAATGGCGATCATGAGGAAACTTGCTGGCACAAGCTGGGGAGCAGACGAAGGCATACTAAAGAAACTGTACACTGGAAGAGTGAGACCAGTTCTCGAGTATGGCATCGCGGCATGGACAACAGCAGCGAAGGCGAACTTCGATAAAGTTAACAAACTTCAAAACCAAGCCATGAGAATCATAACAGGTGGCATGAAGTCAACGCCAATTGTAGAACTTGAAAAGATTACAAAACTGCAATCCATGACCGACAGAAGAGACTGCAGAGCCCAGCTGCAGTCAGAGAAACTCCGAAGACTGACGGACCATCCAATGTACCAGAGGCTAAACAATTTGGGAACTGGGAAACTAAAGCGGAGAAACTTTGCAGAAATAGCCAAAGCAAAGATGCACGAAGATCCCATAAACGCACTAACAACACCAAAACCCATCACTACTGTACGAAAACCTACTTGGAGGCAGGATATATTTCCAGAGGTGGTAGAAAATATACCAGGTATTGCAAACAAAAACTGCCAGACCGAAAAAGAAAGGAGAGACACTACCCTAAGCTTCATAACGAAAAGCTACCCAAGCATGGACTGGACCCATGCATACACCGACGGTTCTGTAACAAACACTACACAGAACGGAGGGGCAGGAGCATTCCTGAACCTACCAAATGGCAGAAAAATAACACTGTCATTCGCTACTGGTAAGTACACGAGCAATTTCAGAGCAGAGGCAGAGGCACTGAGGGCGGCAGTGGAAGAAATGGTAACACACAGTGAAAATGAGAGCCATATAGTCCTGCTGACAGATGCTCTCGAAGTAGTCACAGCGCTAAAAAGCCAGAAAAACACTGAGCTTAATGACTTAAGAGCAGCACTCTGCAAACTGTGCCAACAGTCCGCACCAAAAAGGGTAGTGGTACAGTGGGTTCCGTCACACTGCAACATCCAAGGCAACGAGGAGGCAGATAGACTGGCAAAAGAAGGTGCAAGGCTACCACAAATAGATACCAGTATGACGTACGAAGAGTCAAAACGGCTTATCAAAGCCAGGTACATGTCCAAATGGGAAACCGAACATACTGGTTACACCAAAAACGATGCCTATTACCAGTTGAACCGAAGAGAGCAGGTCGTTGTCTTCAGACTTCGCACTGGCCACAACAGACTGAGGTACCACCTATTCAACAAATTGAAGATAGGGTGTACCGACGAATGCCCGTGCGGTACTGGTAAAATGACCACTGAACATCTGCTGCAGAACTGCCCGACATACGGGGATCAGAGAGAGCAGATGTGGCCATTGCCAGTGGAACTGCAAGACAAGCTCTATGGTAGTGGCGAGAGTCTCAGGATGACCGCCGCTTTTTTCGAGAAAATAATGGTTACTGTCTGACTGTGTACGCAGAAGAAGAAGAAGATTCCAGGGAAATGACATTAGCCGATTCAGCCTGGAATCAGCGATGTTGCAGGAGCTGTCAGAATACAATGAAACCACCACTAGACTGCCTTGAGGATACCAGCTCTGGATTTTTACTCAGGATTTACTCCCCAAGCCGTTCTTATGAACATGTATCCCAAAAATCAGTGGGGACAGTGCACTATTTTTACGATTGCATTTTGTTAGGCTTGTTTAGCCCTTATGTCCAAACAGTCTATTCACGGGTTCTGTGACCTGCTATTGACTATTTCATGACACCATAAGATGAATGATGCTGATTTTAATGCTTTGGTGGGCAAGTTCGATTACTTTTGTCGCAAATAAATTATAATTCTGTTTTTACTCCGCTTTCAAATACCACAACAAAAACACATCTGCCATCTTGGAACTGTAATCGTAAGTATATGAAACACTAGAAATAAAGGTAAGTCAAGCATCGATTCAAGTAGAATGCTAGACCCTGCACTGATCAAGAGATTTAACAATGCTTTCGAGGAAACTCTCCTGCACACCACTGTTACAGAGACCTGGCAACATCTCAAAAATGACATCCATAGCACTGCACTTGCTACCCTTGGACGAAGAACTGTTAAATCAAATGACTGGTTTGAAGTGAAAGTGAAAGATATATACCCATCATTGAGGCTAAGTGCACTGATCTGATTAAATATAAGCAGCTTCCAAATTCAGGTACTCTGCACACATTCAAGTTCGCCAAAAGCGAAGTGCAATAAACAGCTCGTCGCCAACTCTTAGCATCGATAATTACGAACTGGCAGCTGTGCACTAACTTACACACCTGGGAATCCCTCATCAGTGACAAGCTCTCTGGGTCTAGCCCAGAAACGCTGGCAAAGCTGCTGCTACATTTGTACGCCTCACAACACATTTGGGAAAACCAGAAACTGACAATTAAAACCAAAACCGTGGTTCACAATGCATGTGTCATCAGCACATTTCTGTATAGTAATGAGACTTGGGCAACCTATGCCAAACAAGAGCATAGGCTTGTTGACCAACACCTTCCATCTGCGGAACCAATCCTTTCTTGAAATTGCATGTAGGGACAGAATGATAAATGCAGAGGTGCACTCTTGCACCGGCTCCCAAACATGTATACTCTTCTTAGGCAGCAAATACTATGATGGCTTGATCATGTTCGTCACATGGCAGATGGTTCCATTCCCAAAGATATTCTCTAAGGACAGTTGACGGATGGCAAGAGAACAATCGGCTGACCCCTGTTGATGTTCAAAGATGTGTGTAAGCGTGATATGAAGGTGCTGGACAGAGTCTGACATCCTGGGAAGTCAAAGCTGCAGACTGATCCAAGTGGAGATGCACCCTGACAGGTCACCTCATGTTTGGTGAAGAGAGCTATTGCAACAGACAAGGAGAAAAAAAAACAAGAAAAGCTAAGTATATATTTTTTTGTTTACCACTCCAAGTCTTTTCTGTTTCTGTTTCTAAGAATCGACGTCACTGCACACCTATAGGCATACCCATAGGTTCTCAGTCTCTCTCAGCAAATGGCGTAGGGTATGGATGCTTATGGTCCGTGTAGCTCGCTGGTTGTACACTCTCCTGCTCCGTCCTCTCATGCGCCTTACTCCGCTCGAACCTCGTTTAATGTGAAAACTTTGCAGCCTGTGGATTGCTGCTTCATCTATTGCGGTGTTCTCATCCAGCAGGTGGTTATTGATTGATTTCAAAATGTCACTTATATCCACCACTAATGTGACTATGATGGGAGCTTGTGAAGCCATGATATCAGCTCCTTCATTGCCCTGAACCCCAGCATGAGCAGGACAGTAGATTCATTGCCAAGCCCTGGAGGTTTGAGGCCTCAATAGCTCCTATCCACTTATACCTAAAGCCATCCCTTCTGTACCTTCTGGACTTGCGCATCTGTTACAATGACTGCCCTTATTATAGAAGTCTCAGATATCCATTTCAGGGCTGAGGTCACTGCTTCCGTGTCCATTCTCATACTGAAGGTTGTTGCCATGTATGCCCTACTGCGCTCAGCAACGACCTGTCCTCTCACTCTAGCCGAGAAATCCCAGCCTGATGTCCCACTGCGCAGCACTGATCGGTCGGTGTATAAGACGGCATCACTCTCCTGCGTGTTCTCTATTATCAGCTGATTCACCTTATGCTCTGCTCTCCCGTTGCTCCGTTCTCTGCATTCCTTGCCTATGGTTATGATGACTCTCTGGTACTCAATCATTCCATCCCCAGTGTGGACCTATTCTTCCCCTGTGACTATCGTCTCAGCTGGAGTGACGTGTCCAATTGTTGTCTCTGCCTGTGACATCCATGACACCCCTCTCTTGATTCTTGATCCCTTGATATTTGAGATACTACTGTACAGAGGGTACAAAGTGTCTGTGGTGATACACATATAGGCTTTGACTTGTCCCAGTTTATGTCAGGATGTCACCGATAACAATCCCAACATGTACCCCATTATCACAATCGGAGACTGGGATCAAATGTCACTCCGATGCATTTCAACCTGTCACATCTGTCAATGGTACAACCATCAAATATGACGTCCGGGAGCTCAGCCTTTACTATGGAATTATTCAAAGAGCACCACATCATGCAGGCCTTGTTTGGATTGATCTTGGAGCTTGAGTCACCTGTCACTGTAAGATTGCTTGCAAGGTTTCCTGGATGTCTTTGAACAACTCTTGCCTGTCTGAGCCAGTCCTGTACGTTAGGATGTCATCGGCAAATGTCAACGTTCGCCCTGTCCCTGTGGGTTGAATATTGGCCACTTTTACTGTGTTGAACAGCTCTAGTGAGAGTGGAGACCCTTGAGGCAGTCCTGGACATATACGCTTCGGTTCTGATGTCCACGATCCCACGCGTAGTGCAACTGTTCTTTCCATCAGGGCAACTGATATTCAACTAACCAGCCACGGATCTAAACTACACTGCTTCAGACATGTAATTAAAGACCAAAAATCGACACGGTTGTATGCGTCTTTCAGGTCGAGTGCCAACGCGACTGTTTCTTGCTTTGACTGAAAACCCTCATATGTGAAAGTTCCAGCGTTACCCTAGGTCTCCTTTCCCAGCATATCGAGTAGGATGTGCTCCCGTTCAAGATAGGCCATTATTTTCCTGGCCACTATCTTCTCAAGCAATTCTCAAATATGGTGATTATTCTATCGCTGCTGAGAAGCGTGGAGTCCTTACCAGGTTTAGGCAGTGGGCACAGATAGCTATGAAGCCAGTCCTCAGGCACAGATGACTTCTCTATAGTGTGGTTGAACTCCTTCACCATATTTCTTATCTCTGTTTCATCCAGCTGCTTGATGTGGCAGTATTTTTGTTGGTACGTAGGCTATTTGCGACCTCAGCCTCAGTGGTAAGGTCTACATAAGCTTCTTCTCTGATTGCTGCGTCTAAGATGCCTTTCAGAATTTCCTGACGGGCATCTCTGTCACCTTTGTCAGTCTAGGCAACATATCGACTGAAAAAACCTAGACACTTCTCTTCATCTGTCTTCGGGGGAATTCCTGTGGTGTCTTGAATGTTGGGGATAAGCTGGCTTGTAGTCTTTCCATCATCTTTCAATGTATTTTTCTGAACTTCTGGAGGGTATTATCTTTACCCACACCTGTAATGAACTCCTCCCATCGCTCGCTTTTGGACTCCTTAGCTAATGCTTTAAAGGAATTGGTAGCTTTGTGTTTTACCTCCTTCTTCTCGTTCAACGCGTCAACATAAGCACCAGATCTCTTTCTGGCTTTACGCCAATCCTTTGTTGCCGCCTCCTTTTCTCTCCAAGTCGTATCATCATATAGTAAATCTTGACTGAAAGGAGGTACTATTACATTAGTATTCATTTTAGTTTTCTGCCTTCTTGCTAATAATTTATCTTAGAGTCATAATAAGTGACATTACAGAACATCTTAGTTCTTAGTAAGACTTACACAGAGACAGATGCCCCTGTGCAGGTCCCAGCTCTGGTATGAGCTGAATGTACCTGGGATAGGTATTTCCTGCTTAGTGAGCTAGGCTCGAGCAGTTTATTGCTCCGCAGCATTAGGACAAGTGCTGCAGAGGTTGGTTAACTGATGTGCGAGCCCATCTTAAACACTAGAGCAAAGCAGACCTGCAGCCTGTTAGGTGTCATCTATGCTGCTCTTAACAAACCATCTAACCATAGCCGGTGGGTGTTATGCCATGTCACGTGACATACTCTCTGTGGGGCAGTAGTGCAATTCTTGTTCTTGTCATACACAAAACTCTGGTGGACCACTGTGAAAAATACATAACATTGTATTTTCAATCAAATTGAGGCTTTAAACTATAACAAGTTTTTAAAAAAATACAATCACCTACAAGAACAAGAGGACAAAGCTACAAATTAACTAAAGAAAGGTCCAGATTAGATATTAGGAATGCAAAACTGCCCGACATACGAGGATCAGGGATCAGAAAAAGCAGATGTGGCCATCACCAGTGGCAACACTAGACAAGCTCTATGGCCGTGTCGACAGTCTCAGGATGACTGCTGCTTTTTTCAAAAAAATACAGGTTGACATCTGACAGCGTACGAAGAAGAAGAAGAAGATATAAGGAAAAAAAATTTTTTGTCAGAGAGTGGTGAATGCTTGGAATGCACTGCCAAAGAAAGTAGTGGAGGCAGGAACTATTAATGCATTTAAGAATAGATTAGATGCACATAGCTTTTATAGCAAAGAAATGTAAATGAAACTGGTTGTATACAGACTCTGCAGAGTCTTCTAAACCAGTATAAAGACGTTAAGTTAAGTTTATTGTAAGCATTGATTAATCCCTGTTTGCAGATACAGTAGTGTACATAAAAAAAATATGTAAACTGAAAGGTATACGAACCCATGGTCATACAAACTGCAGTACGGCAGGCACAACTGTCGCAAAAATCTCCAAACATGTTTGTAGTGCCACTCTAAAAGAGGGTTAACACGCATGAACTGTGGCCAGTCTGAGTCTGTTACAGAGAATTCTTTCAGCTGACCTGTAGTTAAATAAAGTGGAAAAGGAATGGAAAATAAGTTGACTGGACAGTAACTTATGTTACAAGGAGAAGGGATTAAAGAAAAGAGTGGGAAGTAGCAGAATGCAGAAGGGATTAAAGATACAAGAGTGGGAAGTAGCAGAATGCAGAAGGGAATAAAGAAAATACTGGGATGTAGCAGAATGGAGAAGGGATTAAAGAAAAAAGTGCAAAGTAGCAGAATGCAATTTAAAAATAATTGATTATATGTCTAGGTATACCTGCACTTACATTTCTTTCAGTAATAAATGTTAGTAAGTTATAGAAATGTCTATTTTTCAATGGCACATGTATAGAAAAGCCTGAAAACATGTACTTAATCATATATTAAGTGTGAAATAGAGCAATAACTATAAAAGAAATACAGAAAGTCAAGCCAGGACATGAAGTGGAATTGGATGCTCAGAGCATGACTTCAATCTTTCTATGAACCTCCTCTGATTAGCAGTGGCATCCTTTCCTGATAAAATTTGCGATTGTTGGCATTCTTTCTTCTTCTTTGTTCGTTCTCAATCTCCCACTACCAAGTCCTGAAAACGGTTTTGCAAGTAGCAGAAAGCAGTCCAGGGAACGGAATGCGTTGTGTCATAGTTTACAGCATGACTGTGATATTTGCACCTCTCTGTCCAATACATACGACTTCAGCAGGCATTTTTGAGTACTGGGTTGCCTTCCCTCTTCGATCCCTTCTATTGAGCCAGTCTATTGCATGGAGGTGTAGAAGGGTCTTGGCAGCTCTGGTTCGCTGGCCCTGACGCTAGCAGACAGCTGACGATTGCAGCTCATGCGCTGCTCAGCGTCTTGATCAGCAGCCAACTCAGAACTGGTGTGGTGTGGACCAGGGGAATCCGTTTAATTAAAACAAAGTTTTGCGGCATTTCAAGGTGACAATTCTAATGAGAGGAAATTTGTTGACAGTGATTACTATCTCCTCGCCAAAAAGTAGAAATGAGCTGTTGAAAGTCAGCAAAGACAGAGCTGTTAGCAAAACAGACAATAAATATCTCTGCTGGTCCACAGGCACTGCTGATTGCCTCTCAATATGCATAGAAATTACGGCGGTTCCCTTCATGGAAGATTGAGACAGGCGACCAGCGGAGGTTGTGAAAAACTTGCTGAAAAAACCTCTGTCATTAAAACCACATTACAAACAAATGGATCCCTGATTTCTTATAAGCTGGATATGGTAAATTCAAATCTAGTGTTTGGCTTATGGTCAATCAACTGGAGCAATGGTTTATTATTTATTACATTATATGTGACTGTTTATTGTCATCGATAAATTAAATTCACTTGTACTAACTGGTTGGCAAGCCCAGCATATCTTACAGCCTAGATCTTAGTTTAGTCATAGCCTAAATTTGTCTTGCTCACACGGTTTAACGATTTCTAACTTGACATTTAAAGGAAGAGCTTTATAACTTCTGTTTTTACTGCTTACAATACAGTTAAGCACACCAATCACTGAACACAAGGAGAAGCTAATGGTTGCAACAGCTTCCATACTTTGAATATATTTTTAATGTTATCTGCCACTATGTATTAATTTCAAATATTTTAATCATATTTAATCACACTACAATAACAATTATAAATAATCTAATTTTAGAAAGGGAAACAGCAAAACCAAGAAGATACATTTATAAACAAACTGACATGCTTGGGCTTGGTTTTGCATCTTGTCCAAAGATAGCAAATATGTATCAGCAGCTGATGACCATGCTATTGAACTAAACTTCAATGGTCACACACTCATCATTGGCTCTTTCCATCTTGTCAGACGATTGTAATTTTGCTTTGAAAAAAGGTATGCAGCTACAGTCCATGACGATAACAAATGTGACTCGTAAGACCAATCCAAGCAGAGAAGTGTTTTCCACAGTGTGTGCAAGGAAAGTCAGGACCATTTGCAGCATCACATGGTGTGGCATGCCTTCTCAAATGCTGAGTGTTTAGCCTATCAGCAATCAGTATCTCCTTTGTCTGTATTCCATGCTTAATCCTGTCCCTCCATGTAGCACGATCCATGGCGTCCTGTTCCAATGATTCCAAATCGATGTCTGCATCATTCATATCCCACTTGCATACATCCTTGTACCAAAGTAGTGGCCGGCCCCGGGACCTTTTCTGCAACTGTAATTCCCCATAGAAAAGATATTTTGGTATTCTGCCATCATCCATCCTCCGAATGTGTCCCAGCCATCGGAGCCTTAGAAGACTAAGCATGGAAAAGATTGTGGCAGTGCCTGTTCTCTCCAACACCTCTGCATTGGTGATCTTGTCTTGCCACCTAACCCCCAGGATTCTGCGCAAGCACCTCATGTGATATCTGTTTAGCAACCTCTCCTGGTGCATGTAGGTAGACTATGTCTCACTGCCATAAAGAAGAGTGCTGAGGACACAGGCCTGGAAAACAAGTGTTTTTGTTTTAACAGTAAGCTTCTTGTTCTCCCAGACCCTTTTTGTTAATCTGATCACTGTTGTTGCTCCCTTGCCTATCCTGATATTGATCTCCTTCTCCTAGATGAGCTGCCTTCCTAGACTTTCGAGCCCCATATGCCTGAAACTACTGGTTTTAAGGCGCCAGTGGCTCCCCTTCTGCCCCTTCTCATGTTAGTCAAAACAGTTCTGCCGCGCAAGGGCAAGGAGTTGGACTTTGTTGTCAGAGGCTATATGAGACACACGACATGGGAGCATTTAGTTGGTTTTGAGAGTTCATCCTCAACTCCAACCCCGGCTATGGCAACTTTTAGAACCAGTCACACACTGAATATAAAATTAATATCAAGGATTATGCAACCCTATAACATTCATGAAATATTGTAGGTTATTTCCCTTTTCTAATATACTGCTCAAAGAAAATAAGGGACATTGAATTAAAAATATTACCACAGACAAAATAATTGAAATCAGCTGATTGATTCAATTGTACAAGTAAATTGGAACCCCACAATGTGACCAATGGCAACCAAAGAGGTATCAGTACTCGACTTTCTGCTGAGAAGGTCCCACAAATATTCAACTGGAGAGAAGTCAGGTGGCATTGCTGGCCATTATAATGTCCGGATATGTTGCCTCTGAAGGTGATCCTAGGACGACGCGAACACAATGAGGACATGCATTGTCATTCTGAAAAATTAAATCTGGTACGTGCCACTGAGCAATTGCAACCATTGCAGGGGAGAATGGTAACGCTCACCTAGCCACCACCAGACATATACTAGGCCATCTTGGAAATCACTATTGATTGGTCCATGTCAGATGATGTTCACACCAATCCATTCTGGCTTGCTTGTGGCATGGTGATATGGGCAAGACAACATACAGTCGGCAAGAAGCCAGTTGCACCTTGTGCAAGCGGTTTCATACTGTCTGGGTGGAGACTCGGATTCCAGTGGTCTGTTGAAGATACTGCTGTAGTTGAGTACCATTTTGAGTCCGTGTTCTGAGGGTCTGAGTAATGAGAAGTCTGTCTTGGTGGTGTGTCGTGAGGCAAACAGAAACTGTGCCGTGATTTGGGTACCCCTTGTAGTCTGCGGACTGAAACATTGAGGTTCCAAGCAACATCCACCTGTCAACTTCCAGTTCGCAACATGCCTATCCATCTCTGCTGTTCTGCTAAAGACTGCATGGTAAAAGAAAGAAATGGGTATCTGATGCTGAGTCATTTTAAACCTACCGTGGTTTATTAGTGCTCAATGAACATGAGTTGCATGCATGTGGATGAAAAATAAACCTGTGTGGAATTTTGCAATAGACTCCACCTCTGCTTTTTGAATTGGCTTGCTCAGCACGTGCTACCAACATAGCATAAAATTGCATGTGATAGTCACACAGTGTATGTCTGTCATGTCCATTTAACACCGTAACTTAAAAACCACCTTATTCTGCAATAATAGATCACAACTTACAATATACTCTACTTTCTGTGAGCAGTATATATATTGGGGAAAGGGGGAGGGGTGGGGGGGGGTGGGGGGGATTAAAGGGGCTTACTTTGCTTAACTTAAAAATAGTACTGGACATTGTGCATAACGATTGAAGTTGGATCTATGAAACATTTTATTTTTCTCTCAGTATAGACAAGGTCTATTTGACAGCAAATTTTTTGTCGTTGTGTCTAAATGTGTTCATATACAAGTATACATTTTTCAATTTCCTTGCCCATTATAATAATTTCACACAGCCTGTGCAAGGTTGCTTTTTATAAGTTTTACCAGTTGTTTCAACAAGCCATACTTTAAAGCAGTAGCCAGACTTCCTTTTTCATCAAAAATGATTTTTCTGTGAGTCATACCATCTTAATTCTGGAATAATTTCAATATAATTCGTACATGCATCTCATAAGCTTATGTCTCAAATCTCATGAACTTCATAAGCTTATATTTCACATTTCATGAGCTTCACAAGTTTGTATCTCACATCTCATAAGTTTATATGAGAGCCCTCTGCAATGTGCAATGCTGATGAAACATGGGCCTGTTTTGTCATTTATCTTAATCTTGCTATCATGTCTACTCAGCATGTGTAAAATCGAATACAATTCCTACTAAGGGTTATTTTCCTCATCTATATAAACACCTAAATGTGACAAAGGCACTGCTTGCTGATAATCTCACCATCTGGACTACAGATAGACATCAGATTTTGGCAAATGTCAAGATCAACAGAGCACTACTCATAATTTCAGTGTTCTGTGAACTGTGGAAACTAAAGATTTATACACAGAAAACTATGTACACCATCTTCTCCCGCAATAATTTTAAATCATTATTAAGTATGCAGAATGATAAAATCAGTATTATTTTAGAAAAAAATGTTTAAAAAAATATTATTCTTCTTGCCATGTACTTGTTTGTCAAGCTAATTAAAAAAATATCCATAAATTCAACACAGAATAATGACAATTTATGTCTGAAGATGACTGCCAAATTTCTTAATGATATCATTTGTCATCGTTAATTTAAATAAATTTTTCTATTACATGATCACAATAAAATGGGGGCATGGAATAATCTTCGTCGTCACTAATATCAAGGACAAAATGAAGATTTTCAACTTTGTTACAGTTGCTGTCTCCATTTTCCCACATGTTTTCATCTTGCATACATCTTGGTGACAGTCTGTAACTACCCAGAATCGGCAATCCTGAACAATATGGATGGATTGGCATTCAAATTTACATTTGCAGAGCATGGTATGTATATGAAATACCCAGATGAATTTTGTGATTAATGCAGCAAAAAGTGTTGAAATGATGAAACGGAAGTTGATGCTAAAAAAAGCAGTTGAAATTTAGCATCAACAGTTTCTTCTTCTTCTTCTTCTGCGTACACAGTCAGACAGTAACCATTATTTTTTCGAAAAAAGCGGCGGTCATCCTGAGACTCTCGCCACTACCATAAAGCTTGTCTTGCAGTTCCACTGGCAATGGCCACATCTGCTCTCTCTGATCCCCGTATGTCGGGCAGTTCTGCAGCAGATGTTCAGTGGTCATTTTACCAGTACCGCACGGGCATTCGTCGGTACACCCTATCTTCAATTTGTTGAATAGGTGGTACCTCAGTCTGTTGTGGCCAGTGCGAAGTCTGAAGACAACGACCTGCTCTCTTCGGTTCAACTGGTAATAGGCATCGTTTTTGGTGTAACCAGTATGTTCGGTTTCCCATTTGGTCATGTACCTGGCTTTGATAAGCCGTTTTGACTCTTCGTACGTCATACTGGTATCTGTTTGTGGTAGCCTTGCACCTTCTTTTGCCAGTCTGTCTGCCTCCTCGTTGCCTTGGATGTTGCAGTGTGACGGAACCCACTGTACCACTACCCTTTTTGGTGCGGACAGCTGGCACAGTTTGCAGAGTGCTGCTCTTAAGTCATTAAGCTCAGTGTTTTTCTGGCTTTTTAGCGCTGTGACTACGGCGAGAGCATCTGTCAGCAAGACTATATGGCTCTCATTTTCACTGTGTGTTGCCATTTCTTCCACTGCCGCCCTCAGTGCCTCTGCCTCTGCTCTGAAATTGCTTGTGTACTTACCAGTAGCGAATGACAGTGTTATTTTTCTGCCATTTGGTAGGTTCAGGAATGCTCCTGCCCCTCCGTTCTGTGTAGTGTTTGTTACAGAACCGTCGGTGTATGCATGGGTCCAGTCCATGCTTGGGTAGCTTTTCGTTATGAAGCTTAGGGTAGTGTCTCTCCTTTCTTTTTCACTCTGGCAGTTTTTGTTTGCAATACCTGGTATATTTTCTACCACCTCTGGAAATATATCCTGCCTCCAAGTAGGTTTTCGTACAGTAGTGATGGGTTTTGGTGTTGTTAGTGCGTTTATGGGATCTTCGTGCATCTTTGCTTTGGCTATTTCTGCAAAGTTTCTCCGCTTTAGTTTCCCGTTTCCCAAATTGTTTAGTCTCTGGTACATTGGATGGTCCGTCAGTCTTCGGAGTTTCTCTGACTGCAACTGGGCTCTGCAGTCTCTTCTATCGGTCATGGATTGCAGTTTTGTAATCTTTTCAAGTTCTACAATTGGCGTTGACTTCATGCCACCTGTTATAATTCTCATGGCTTGGTTTTGAAGTTTGTTAACTTTATCGAAGTTCGCCTTCGCTGCTGTTGTCCATGCCGCGATGCCATACTCGAGAACTGGTCTCACTCTTCCAGTGTACAGTTTCTTTAGTATGCCTTCGTCTGCTCCCCAGCTTGTGCCAGCAAGCTTCCTCATGATCGCCATTCTTTCTCTGGCTTTCATTCGGTTTCTCTCAATCTGACTTTTCCATGTCATGCGCCGATCAAATGTGACTCCCAGATAGGTTGGGTTGTCGTTTGGCTGCAGGATTTTGCCATTTAGGCTTAATTTGGTACTTTGGGGTTTTAATGAGAGCGAGAATATTGTGCACGTGGTTTTCTCCTCGTTTATTTTGACCAGCCATGAGTTCGCCCACTCTTCCAGCGATGTTAGGGCCGTCTGCATCCGATTTCTTGCTATGGTGAGATTCTTTTCAGAGGTCCACATAGCCAGATCGTCTGCAAACATTGAGCTATGGACTCTTCTTGGTATATTTTCTGTAATATCGTTTATATATACCAGGAAGAGTGTGGGTGACAATACTCCCCCTTGGGGTACTCCCTGCTCGAGTGTCACCTTTTTGCTCATCTGCCCTTGTACTTGGACTCTGGCCGTTCTTTGTTTGAGGTAGTGGTTGATCCACTTGTACATCTTCCCACAGACATCACTTCTTCTTAGCTTGACTCTAAGTCCATCCTTCCAGACTTTGTCAAATGCCTTTTCCAGATCCACCCAAACAGCTACTGTGTGTTTCTGTGCCTGGTAGGCATCTTCTATCTCCTGGGCTATGAGGATGACCTGGTCCTCAGTGGATCTGTGCTGTCTAAAGCCGGCTTGCTGTGGAATTAGTATTCGTTTTTCTTCCAGATGCCACATCAGTCTGGTGTTTATCATCCGTTCCATCAGCTTGCCGACACAGCTCAGTAGGCTTATGGGCCTGTATCCATTTGGATCTGTTTTATCCTTTCCTGTTTTTGGTACTGGTACCAGTATTGCGTCTTTCCATGCCTGGGGTACAATACCCCTTTTCCAGCTTTGGTTCAGGACTGATAGTAGTTTTTTCTTCGCTGTTTGGCCCAGCCCCATCAGCATTTCGTTTGTTATCCCGTCTTTTCCGGGAGATTTCCTTTTCTTTAGTGTTCTCATAGCCTCTTCCATTTCGCGCATTGTTAGTTTGGCCATCATGTGCTCTTCAGGAGCCATATTTATGTTTTCGTGTCCCTTTAGCTCTTCGCTAATGTCTGTATGCTTATCTGCAGGGACCTCGATGTGGTTTGCTCTGGCATAGTGATCGACAAAGGCGTTTGCGGCTTTCTTACCTGTGATCAAGTTCTCGCCTTGCTTGATAGTAATTTGTTTATTTGACGGGGTTTCGTCATTTATGGCTCTGACCAGCTTCCATAGCTTGTTCCCTTCTTTGTCCAGGTTTAAACTTTCCGTTTTATTTTTCCAACTTTCTCTTGCTGTTTGCTTGAGAGTGTGTTTGTACTTCGCCGCGGCGGCTTTGAGGGCGATGTTTGCCTCCACGGATTTTTCTCGTTCTGCCATGTTCCTAGCATTTGTTACTGCATCTTCCACTTTCTGTAACTCATCATTCCAGTAGGGCTTATAGTTTTTCCTAGCTCCTCTTGGGATGGTTTCAGTGGCGGCTTGCATTATTGCCTTGCTTAGGCTCTCTACCATGGGCTTCATTTTGGTGTTTCGTGTGTTGATGGTTTCACACAGCTTATCTGCCAGGATTGCAAATCTGTCCCAGTCGGCTCGTTTGTAATTCCAACGTGGGAGCGGTTTTGTTTCCTGTGGGCCTACTTCCATGTCAATGGTTAGCCTGATCGGCCTGTGGTCGCTACCTGCCAGTTGGTTTAGCACCTGGCGGTCTATTTTATAGTGTATGTCCTGTGTGGAGAAGGCCAAATCTGGAGTCGAGGTGGTATGCCATGTTCTTGAATAGAAGCTAGGGCTATCCTCCGGCCTATTGATTAGGGAGAGATTTGCATCTATCTCCCAATCTTCCACTTCGTCACCTCTGCTGTCTGTGTCAGAGTATCCCCATCTCTCCGAGTGGCTGTTGAAATCTCCAACTACTATGCAGTTGGAGTCTCTGACCTCCATACTCGAGAGCGATAGGTCTCTGTTTGGTGGTCCGTACAGATTGAAAATGCGGAGCTTCGTCTCTTGAGCCATTATGTCAACTCCTACAATTTCTGCTTGTCCGGTGTGATTGACAGGTACCGCGCTACTCGGTATGCTGTTTCTGGTCAGTATCAGGACCCCTCCTTTGTGGCCTTCTCTATCTAGACGGAAAGTCTGGTATCCTCTGATTGAGAATTTATGGTTATTGTTGAGGTGCGTTTCCTGGATACATGCCACGTCAATCTTACCTTCATGCAGGTGGTGTGTTAGGGAAAGTTTTTTGTTAATGACTCCCTCCGCATTCCACTGTAATATTTTGAGGGTCTTGAGGTTTTGGCCAATAGTCGTTTCCCCATAGCCATGTGCCTTGACTCCACGACACATGGGTGGGTGACCACCAGTAGTCAAGGGTGGGCCCCTTCGAGGCGTGGGGCCCGGCGCTATCGCTGCCTGGCGGGACTCAGGATGAGCGCCATACGTTTTTCGAATAGGTTGTACTGCCATCATACTGTGATTTACGTTGCACTGTTTTGTTAGGCTTGCGGCCCCGTGCATCCGATTTCAACAGGCGTTTCTGTAGGGATGCCCTCCTTAGCCTTTGGCTGTCCCCAGCCTATCTGCAAGGCAGCAGTTGTTTACGATCAGAGTTTTCTCTCTTATGGAAGTTGTCTTACCAGACTATCGAGTCTTCACTACTCGTGTCTATAGGGTGCAATGATGATATGTGATGATATATGAGATGGACTGGTTTACCCGGAAGAGAGGCAGTCCAGTGTGTCTGTATCCCAGGATCGTCACGTCCTGCCAGAAACGTAGCATTTGCATGTGAGTGGGGTATCTCTTTTTCCCTTTATTTTCTTGGCTTCTATGCAGGGATGGTACGCCTAGCATTCCCCGCCACCTGGGGTGTTGACACAGTGGGGCAGGTGTGCAATGTCCGCTGGTCTGCATCTCTTCTGCGTCCAGCATGATAGTTATGGCTGATAACGTACAGAGGTAGATATCGTAGCCGGAGTGCATTTAGCCAGAGGACAAGCCTGGTAATGTCACAGAGATGTTGATCGCCTGGTGTGCGGACAACTCTCATGGTCAGTGGTTGAGTCTTGACAGTTCACAGTGAGGTGGCTGCTCTACTGTTTTCGACACCCCGACCAGGTTCTAAGTCTTTGGTTGGTGTTTTTCGCACCCCATCGCCGTATAGGGTGAGTATCAAGCAGTTGTCCGCCCGCTTTTATTTGCGGGCGGCAAGGACCTCTTACTGTGGCTCTACCTGATAGGGCTGGGGCGCAAGCCCCAGGTCCCGAGCATGTAGGAGCCTCCCATTGCAGTGGTGCTGAGATTTTGGGCGGGATTGCGGCTTACAAGGGTTCGGCCGTAATCCCCCACATGGTAGCCTCGCGCCCTTGGCTTATCAGCCTGGTACGTGAACCAAAGTGTCTGCGGCTCCTCTCGATTTGAGCTGGTTTTCCGCATCAACAGTTTGATCTAAATGAATTAGTGCTGCTAGACAGTATGAATTTTAGTGACTTTAAGTCGGTCTTGAAGACACTTAAGCACATTTCATAAAATACAATAGATATTTTTGGTTAGAACGGTGATCAACAACATAATCACAGCCAATGTGATTAGCGTCACCTTGCAATGGATACCTGGACATAGTGAGTTACAAGAAAACGAGATGGCTGACAGACTAGCAAAAACAGAATCTTCAAACAACAAGAGGATAGACTTGGCAGTAACTACACAGTCAAACGAATCATTAAAAATAATACCAGGGAAATTCGGTTGAACAGATGGGCAACGGAAACAACAGGTTACAGTGTATTTAGCAAAATGTCGCAGCCTCTGTTTCTGTTTCTAAGAATCAACGTCACTGCACACCTATAGGCATACCCATAGGTTCTCAGTCTCTCTCAGCAAATGGCGTAGGGTATGGATGCTTATGGTCCCTGTAGCTCGCTGGTTGTACACTCTCCTGCTCTGTCCTCTCATGCGTCTTACTCAGCTCAAACCTCGTTTAATGTGAAAACTTTATCCACAGCCTGTGGATTGCTGCTTCAACTATTGCGGTGTCCTCATCCAGCAGGTGGTTATTGATTGATTTCAAAATGTCACTTATATCCACCACTAATGTGACTATGATGGGAGCTTGTGAAGCCATGATGTCAGCTCTTTCATTGCCCTGAACCCCAGAATGAGCAGGGCAGTAGATCCATGTCAAGCCCTGGAGGTTTGAGGCCTCAACAGCTCCTATCCACTTATACCTAAGCCATCCCTTCTGTACCTTCTGAAGTACGGCTTGCTGTCACGTACTGTCACGATGACTGCCCTTATTATAGAAGTCTCAGATATCCATTTCAGTGCTGAGGTTACTGCTTCCGTCTCCATTCTCAAACTGGAGGTTTTTGACATATATGCCCTACTGCGCTCAGCTACAACCTGTCCTCTCACTCTAGCCAAGAAGCCTCAGGCTGATGTCCGACTGCGCAGCACTGATCCGTCTGTGTATATGACGGCATCACTCTCCTGGGTGTTCTCAGTTATCAGCTGATTCACCTCATGCTCAACTCTCTTGTTCCTCAATTCTCTGCATTCCTTGTCTAAGGTTATGATGACTCTCTGGTACTCTATCTTTCTATCACCAGTGTGGAGCCATTCTTCCCCTTGGCTATCGTCTCAGCCAAAAAGCAAAACGTAATGATGACATAATAGACTACATAGAAGAGATCAAAGTCTCATCTTTCAGTTCCAAACAGGACACACCAGTCAAAATACCAATTAAACCACATCAATTGTCAGCAGATGCCAGTGTGAAGACATTGCTCTCACCATGAGGAATAATTTGACACCTACTTATTGGGCGTAAAGCGATTGTGGACATGAGGAAAAAATTTTTACAAACACCGCCGACAATCACCAATACACTGTACAAAGCGGTGGAACAATGGAAGAAAATCTGTATTTATTTAAGAATGGCATTGGGTTGCCAAGAGCAGGATTGCTTCAGCAGCTATTGGATTGCTGGATATGTCAGCTAATAATTTGATATTTTATATGCACAATGGAAGTACATTTTTTAGAAGAAAATAATTAATTAGTTTTACATGTTTTCTTAAATTTTGTTCCTTCATGTACTACTCTGTCTAAACAGTATTTTCACCTACACAACATCATCCTCCAGCATCATATTGTGAAGTGATCATACAATATTATTCAACATAAGGGAGAAATAGAAAGTGGTGTGAAAAAACAGTGGTTGGAGTATGCTACAGATGTCCATCAAATCAAAAAGAGGAACATGAGGAGCTGATTAGTAGCATAGAAAAGGCAAGTGCAGGGGCATTATTATTTATGGGGGAATTTCAACTTTTCAGAAATAAAATTGGATATGGCAGAAGCACTTGTCAAGTCAAAATCACTTGTTAAGTGCATAAATGACAATTTTCCCAACATGTAGGAGCAGCTACCAGAGGCAAAAACACACTCGATTTAGTATTTACTAAGAAGGAAAATGATTGACAACATTAACTTTTTTTTTCCTCAAGTGACCATCAGATCATCCGTTGGGATCTTTTAGCAAGGAAAGAAGTCAATATAAACATGCAAACATATGACTACTTAAGGCAGATGTTCAGAAGATGAAAGAGGCAGCAAGTCACATAATCTGGAAAAATATTACTGGAGGAATAAATGTAGAACAAGAGTGGATTGATGTCTACATAGTATTCATCCAAAATTGCTGTTTGAAATTAGAGACCAACTAGCAAAACTATTGGCTATATTATGTTCTCAATAACTTGCAAAATGGATTGTTCCAGGGGATTGGAAAGATGTAGGCAAAATCCTCTTATTCAAAAAGGGCAACAAATCAGATCCAGCAAATTATATACTGTGAGTTTAACAAGCATAGTCTGTAAATTGTTAGAGTCAATAATCAAAGAAAACATTGTAATGCATTTATACAAGTTTAATCTAATCAGAAATAGTCAGGAGGGTTTACTAGAGAGAGATCGTGCTTAACAAATCTATTAAAATTCATGGAGAAGGTTACTAAAATGATAGGTAAAGGGGAGCCAGTAGATGTTATGTATCTAGATTTTGTAAAGGCCTTTGATAGAGTACCTCATAAAAGATTATTTAGAAAGTTAAAATCACATGCAATTGGTGGGGAAGATGCCAAATAGATTGAAAATTGGCTAACAGGAAGAAGGCAGAGAGTGGGCATAAAGAAGGAGTACTCTGAGTGGTGCGAAGTAGAAAGTGGAGTGACACAGAGCTTGGTTTTGAGACCAATTTTGTTCTTGATATATATAAACGATTTGAACATTGATATGGGATCCATGATTGCAAAATTTCTGTATAACACAAAACTATGCAGGAGTGTCTCATCTAAAGCAGAAGTGGATATATTGAGGTCGGATTTAGATCAAATTCAAGACTGGTCTGTGAGTTGGCAAATGGAGTTTAATATAGATAAATGTAGTCATCCACATGCGTAGATCCAATATAGAACATAATTACAGAATGGGCTAGAACAATATCAGAATGATAGATAAGGAAAGGGACATAGAGGTTATAATAGATCATACAGGTAAAGTGAGTGAGCAAGTCCAGGTAGCAGTGAAAAAGGCAAATGTAATGTTAGGCATGATAAAAAGAAATATTAAACATGGGAGCAAGGAGATTATAGTCAAACTGTACAAAGCTTTAGTTAGACCTAGAATTGAGTTCTATTTGCAGGTGGGGAGTCCTTATCATAGAGGAGATATAAACATGCTGTAAAGGATACAAAAAAGAGCGACAAAGATAATAGTGGGATTCCAGAATTACAGTTATGAGGAAAGACTCAGAAAAACCAACCTACAGTCACTGGAAAAGAAAAGAATTTGAGGTGACGTAGTACAGGTTTATATGATAAAGAAAAGGATAAATTAGACTATAACAAGTTTTTCAAAAACAACCACCTACAAGAACAAGTGATCATAGCTACAAATTAACTAAAGAAAGGTCCAGATTATATTATTATGAAATATTTTTTTAATCAGAGAATGGTGAATGCTTGGAAGTAGTGGAAGCAGGGACAGTTAATGCATTTAAGAATATATTGGACATGCATAGCTTTTAGACAAAGGAAGTGTAAATGAAACTGGTTTTTTACAGACTGCAGTCTTCTTAACCAGTATAAAGATGCTAAGTTAAGTTAAGTTATAAAATAGTCACATCTTGGCTGCCTTGAGTCAAAGGCCTGTTATGTCACTTACTTAATCTTGCTACAATGTCTACTCTGCATGTGCAAAATCAAATACATTTCCTTCTAAGGGTTATTTTCCTTATTCTAAAATAGTAGCTCCCATAGATCTAGTAAGCCACAGGAAGTAAAATTGTAAAAAGAACATACTTTTTTTGTAGATAGCTTTGACTACCTGGCAGCATGCACAGCCTAGAAGACCAGGAATCCAGGTTTTCCAAGTAAATGATGGCACACTCTCAAAATCTGATAGCTGACTAAATGTTGGCCTATTTTCACAGTCATAGTTCCGCAACTGTCTTTTCATTGTATAATTTGGAATTAACTTTACAGCTGTCTTGCAATACCATCACAGGCATGTGTCACTGTTTAAATATTTAAAAAATATGGAGAAGTAACTGAATTTCCCAGCTTTAAGACAACTTTGAGAATAAATGGCTATGACATGTGTGGATAGAAATACAAAAGCCTCAAACATCCTAGAGTTTGCGTGAATCTACTGCCATATACTGGGATTTATGACACTGAAAATGTTCACATTCTGGCTTGGTACACTCATACTGGGGACAGATATTGACAAGGAGGATGATGACTTTAAATACAAGTGACACGGAGGATGGGACCCAGTGGTCTCGAGGTAAGGTGTTCCCAGTGGAGAACTGGGATTTTTCATGTGGATCATCCAGTAAATATTTCCCCTGACCTCTGAGTAGTGAGATAAACAACCATGTGCAGTGGCGCGCACGTTAAAAATACCTTAGCAGTTGGAAATCTAAAAGAGTAGGCCTAACGGCTGCTGGTCTGGCAAAATTAAAGTTCAAAATCTACTCAAATTATTCAAGGGATATTAGTCCTACAGAGAATATGTCGCAAAAAGGACACTGTGTGGCTAAAACATCAGGTCTTGGTTATGTGGTTAGCGGAGCGGCATATTTGCACCTGACAGACAGTGGGTCTACCTTGAATTACGCTTCCACCTCCACCAGTACCAAAAATAGGCAATCGTATATTCCAGGGGCTAACAGATGCTGGGATTGACCTAGCAAGTCACCAGTGGATTTTCACCTGGCAAAAAATATGAAACAAAGGAGGTCACACCTCCCAACGATGTCTAATGACATAAGTGGACTGAAGATAGATAGCTAAATAGATATGATAGGAAGATTAGACACTGACAGGGAGGATGGGGACATTAGCTAATGACAAGGAAGATATGGTGATTACATACTAACAGGGTGGACAGGGACATTAGATAATGACAGAGAAGATGGGGAGAGCAGAAATTGACAAATAGAACATACTGAAATCAATCAATGATGTCCTGTTGGATAATGACACTTCATTAAATGATTTGGCAATCCACATCAAATGTGGCTTGAGCTGGAAGAGGGCACAAGTATATACAACCAGCAAGTTACATGAACCATTAGTATCCATACCATGTGTGACTTTCTGAGAGAGATTGAGCATCTTGGCAATGCCCAGAGTGCAGCGATGTCAGCTCTGCATAACACAACATATAAAAAGATGGAATGGAGCAGAATAAACAACACTGCACACAGGAAAAAGCACACTTTACTAAAGAATTGAAGACAAAGATCCCGCAAACACAGTGGGAGTCATCTATATGATGGCAAGATGTCTTTAATGTTATGTATAAGCCCATTTGACTTGGTCAGTCATGTGGATCTGTTCAAAGCGTTCAGGAGGATTGGTTGCCCACCGATTCTTCTGAGTATTATCAAGTCGTTCCACACTGACAAGAAAGGCACCATCAACTTTGACGATGCGTCCTCAGAGGGGTTTGCAATCAAGTGTGGAGTAAAACAAGGCTGTGTACTTGCTCCAACCCTCTTTATAATATATTTCTCACTTCTCTTGAAGCACACATTTCGTGACCAGGAAAGTGGTATCTTGATTCATTCTTGCACAGATGGTGGCCTATTCAATTCCCAAAGGCTGAAAGCCAAAACCAAAATAAAATGGGTACTGAAGAGAGAACTGCTCTTTGCGGATGATGCAGTAATTACGACTCACTCAGAGGAAGAGCTGCAAAGCTTACTATCTGCATTTTTGGATGCCTGCTGTGAGTTCAGATTAACAATCAGCAAAACGAAAACACAAGTTATGGTCAAGGGTGTAAACAAGCTACCAGTAATCTCCATTGATGATGAGGTTCTTAATGTAAAGATCATTTTACATACTTTGGATCCTCAGTCAATAATAAACTATCTTTGGACCAAGAGATCAATATCAGGATAGGCTAGGCGGCAACAACAATGAGCAGATTAACAAAGAGTCTGGGAGAACAAGAAGTTCACTGTTAAAACAAAAACACTTGTTTACCAGGCCTGTGTCCTCAGCACTCTTTTTTATGGTAGTGAGACATGGTCTACCTACATGCACCAGGAAAGATGGCTAAACAGTTATCACATGAGGTGAGGTGCCTGCGCAGAATCCTGGGGGTTGGGTGGAAAGACAAGATCACCAACGCAGAGGTGTTGTAGAGAACAGACACTGTCACAATCTTTTCCATGCTTAGTCTTCTAAGACTCCGATGGCTGGGACACATTCAGAGGATGGATGAATACCAAAATATCTTCTCTATGGGGAATTACAGTTGCAGAAAAGGTCCCGCGGCCGGCCACTACTTTGGTACAAGGATGTATGCAAGTGGGATATGAATGATGCAGACATCGATTTGGGACCATGGGAACAGGATGCCATGGATCGTGTTACATAGAGGGGCAGGATTAAGCATGGAATATAGACAAAGAAGATACTGATTGCTGATAGACTAAACACTCAGCGTTTCAGAAGACACGCCACACCATGTGATACTGCAAACGGTCCTGACTTTCCTTGCAGACACTATTGAGGATGATTCTCTGCTCGGATTGGTCTTACAAGTCACATTCGTTACTGTCATGGACTGTAGTTACATACCTTATTTTCAAAGCACAATTACTATTGTTTAACTACCGGAAAGAGCCAATGATGATGATGCAGCCCATAAAACAAATTATACCTGCACATGGATCAGTCTTCCGTGTCCCCATTATAACTGCTTTCATATGTGGATGTGTTACTTTTAAAGTTGCTAGAGACTCTTTAATTCTGCCATCATAGTGTATCATTTGTAGCCTGTACCTAAAGATTAAATTGTGAGGTGAACATGACTTAAACATTTTGTATAGTTGATGTGAGTAAAGCAGATGCTAGAATATCAGTTCAGTATTGATATTTGTGTATTTTTATTGTTGTTTTCCATAACCTCCAAGTTAATCAAATAGTTATGGAATGATGTGTACTCAGATCACCGATGAGGTCGTTGGGGCACACATGAAGACATCCCCACAAATCCACCGCCATCCCTCTCTGTCAGCGGCCGCTGCCTGAGTCTCCTCTGGTCACAGATTGGTCCATTCTTTTATGTTGTCCTCCACCTCTTTTTGGGATGACCTTTTCGTTATCTCAGTCTCGTATTGTCCTGTCCATTTAGGATCGCATTTGCAAGACTGTTTGATCTCAATATATGCCCATACAAAGCAAATTTCCTTCTTTCTTTTGACAGCTGCCAAGAGGTCTTCAAAAGGCCCTGTTGCTGTTGTAATTCTTTCTTGTATTTCCTCATATGTAACTCGGTCTTTGTACATAACGTTTAGAAGTCTTCAAAAACATCTCATCTCCAAGGTCCGTATTCTTTGCGCATACAGCTTGCTAACTGTTTGTCTTGCCAGATTTTGTTAAGCTCTGCAAGCACCGCTATTGTCTGTGCTATTCTGGTCAACACCTCACATATTGATCCTCCACCACTGACAATCGAACTCAGATATTTAAAATGATTGACCACTTCGAGTTCCTGACCATTAGCTTTTACCCAACTGTTGAAGCCCTCGGCGTTGTTGGTCATTAATTCTTTTCAGCGTTAATCTCCATACCATAGACAAGAGCCATTTCATCAAGCATTCTGACCCATTCCCTGAGCCCCACTTCTGTGCCGTCAACCGGTCGAAGTAATTTGCAAAGCGAAGGTTGATAATTGTTAGGTCCCCTATCTTGACAGTGCCAACGTGGTCTCCAAGTGCCTCACTCATAATTCCCACAAGGAATGTGTTGAAAAGTGTTGGGGAGAGTGTACAGCCCTGTCTCACACCAACCGATGTGGGAAACCAGCCCCCCCTCCCATGAACTGCGCTGGGACGCCTTGTCATTCAGTACAGGTGTTCACAGACCTGTATAATATTTTCATTGATTTTATACCTCCTCATCGTTACCCAAGGTGCTTTGTGCCATACCCTATCAAACGCCTTCTTGAAATCAACCAACACATGACAACTTGTGCTGCTGTTTGATATTTCTCATTTACTTGTCTTAAATTAAAGATCTGTTCGGTAGTGATTCTTCCCTGTCTGAACCCTGCCTGCTCCTCTGTTCTCTGCTTGGGGTTTCAATCTGTCAAGGATTATCCTAAGCATGACTTTGCTATGGTGACTGATCAGGCCTATTGTTCTGTAATTTTGGCACAGATTTAGGTTTCCAGACGTGGGTAACAGTATAACCATCGATTTTGTCAATAAGGCCGGTCAGTTTCCCATTGCCCATATTTTGTTGCAGAGTGTCAGGCCTTCCACCACTACCTTCCCCCTGTCTGCAAGAGCTGTGCTGGTATATTGTCCATGCCGGCTGCATTCCCTCTTCTCAATGTCTTTAACGCTGCAGCTACCTCCTACTTCGTTGGTTATCCTCTACCGTTGGTGTTGGAGGGATTGTTTTCCCAGGTTCGTCCCGTTCCTCATAGTTGAATAACTCAGAACAATACTCTGTCCATCGAGCAAGTACGTGATTGTCATCTATAATGCACTTGTTGCTTTTATACTGGATCATAAAGTACCTGTCTTTTCAAAGTGTTACCAGTTCTTTGACCACCTTGTATGCTCCTTTAGCGTCATTTCTGTCTAATCTCTCTTCAAAGTTTGTACATTGCTCAAATATCCATGCTTCTTTTGCCTCTCAGGGACAATGGCAGCACGGTAGACCTTCAGCTTAGTCATTATGCTGATTCCTCGACGTTCCCATACTGTTGAGCGCATTCGGCCAAAAGCTGAGTTGGCCTTTGCTATTCTATTAGCCAGCTCATCAGCAATAGTCACTGATCCAAGGTAGACAAATTTTTCAACCGCTTGTAATTTATGTCCCTTCACTGTCTTCTTCTTCTGCGTTTGTTCTCAATATCCGCCTACCAAGCCCTGAACAGGACTTCGCAAGTAGCAGGATGTAGTCCGGAGAACAGAATGCGTTGTGTCGCTAGTTTACAACTTGACTGCGGTATTTGCACCTTTCGGTCTGACACATCCGTCTTCGGCAGTAGTCCCTTCACTGTAACTGCTGGCTGTTTATATGATGTGCCTTGTAGCTGTTTATACGATGTGCCTGGTGCTGGTTGATACATGACCTCAGTTTTCTTTGTGCTAATTGTCAAGCCAAAGTCACAAGCAGCAGAGAGCTGGTCCATACCCTCCTGCATTTTCCGTTTTCAGCTACTGTTCAGAGCACAGTCATCCGCAAACAAGAGTTCACATATCGTGTTGTGCATCACCTTGGTCTTCACCTTCAGTCTTCGTAGATTGAATAGACCATGCGGTACTTTATTAGTATGCCATACTTGGTATTCTTGAAGGCGTCCATCAACATAGCTGAAAATATCATACTGAACAGTGTTAGAGAAAGTACACATCCCTGTTTCACACCGTTGTTGACCTCGAATGGTGTAGAGGTCTCGCTGCTATCAAGTACACGTGCGCGCATATCCTCGTGGAGCTGTTTCACTAGTTACAAATTTGCTGGGACAGCAGAATTTAGACATGATCATAGCCCACCTCTGCTGATAGTATCTTGAGCTATTCTCTCGGTGGCTCGATTGGCTCGCATCGAATGTTCGTACAGCGATCTCAGTCTCGCTAGGCGGAGTGAGAGCGCGGCTTGCCTACTAAGCTCGCCCGCGTCTTCCCGGCTATCGAGCGGGACCAAGTTGGTGGCATCGTACCGCTGGTAGCAGTGCGTTACTGTAGTCCCTATCAAGAAGCTTTGTCAGTCCGTGATGTTCGTCGAAGGCTAGCGCGTATAGCCAATCTCGACCAATCTCGACAGTTAGTCTAGAGGTCCTTCTCTCGCAATGAGCTTGGGACCAGCAATTGGAAAGCAGGAATCGTGCCAAAAGGCCCTGTCCTCGCCCGACCAACCGGTCGGAGAAGGGCAGGCTGGCAGGCAAAAATCGTCTCCAGCCCGAGTGAAAATCATCGCTGGGGCCGTTGGGATCCGTTCTGCACAGAACAACCGTCCGTCCGTCACTCGGTTCCTGTGGCCGTCCTCGTGAAGCTTTTTATACATCCATCCCCGACCGGTGTGTGTCGTTCGCCCGTCTTTGACAGATATCTGTTGATCCTGCCAGTAGTCATATGCTTGTCTCACAGTGAAACTGCGAATGGCTCATTAAATCAGTCGAGGTTCCTTAGATGACACGATCCTACTTGGATAACTGGCAATTCTAGAGCTAATACATGCTTACCAAGCTCCAACCCTCGCGGAAAGAGCGCTATTATTAGTTCAAAACCAATCGTCGTTCCCCCTCGCGGGGTTGCGGCATCCCCACTGGTGACTCTGGATAACTTTGTGCTGATCGCATGGCCTCATGTGCCGGCGACGCATCTTTCAAATGTCTGCCCTATCAAATGTCAATGGTACGTGACATGCCTACCATGTTTGTAACGGGTAACGGGGAATCAGGGTTCGATTCCAGAGAGGGAGCATGAGAAACAGCTACCACATCCAAGGAAGGCAGCATGTGCGCAACGTACCCACTCCTGGTACGGGGAGGTAGTGACGAAAAATAACAATATGGGACTCTTTCGAGGCCCCGTAATTGGAATGAGTACACTTTAAACCCTTTAACGAGGATCTATTGGAGGGCAAGTCTGGTGCCAGCAGTCGCGGTAATTCCAGCTCCAATAGCGTATATTAAAGTTGTTGCAGTTAAAAAGCTCGCAGTTGGATCTCAGATGCAGGCGGGCGGTCCGGCTCGCGCCGGTTCACTGCCCGTTGTCTCCTGCCCTACCGTCTGCCGGCTCTCTCCAGCGGGTGCTCTTCGCTGAGCGTCCCGGGTGGCTGGCGCGTTTACTTTGAAAAAATTAGAGTGTTCAAAGCAGACCTCGGCTGCCTGAATAATGGTGCATGGAATAATGGAATAGGACCTCAGTCCTATTTTGTTGGTTTTCGGAACTGGAGGTAATGATTAACAGGGACAAACGGGGGCATTCGTATTGCGGCGTTAGAGGTGAAATTCTTGGATCGCCGCAAGACGAGCTACTGCGAAAGCATTTGTCAAGAATGTTTTCATTAATCAAGAACGAAAGTCAGAGGCGCGAAGACGATCAGATACCGTCGTAGTTCTGACCATAAACGATGCCGACTAGCGATCCGCAGGAGTTGCTTCGATGACTCTGCGGACAGCTTTCGGGAAACCAAAGTGTTTGGGTTCCGGGGGAAGTATGGTTGCAAAGTTAACCTTAAAAGAATTGACGGAAGGGCACCACCAGGAGTGGAGCCTGTGGCTTAATTTGACTCAACACGCCAGGTTCGGACACTGAAATGATTGACTGACTAATAGCTCTCTCTTGATTCGTTGGGTCTAATAGGGAACGGGTGCTGGTATTAGATCCTCGGAAAACAGGTTAGTTTTACCCTACTAATGACAGGGCGTTGCTACGGTAATCCTGCTCAATCCGGGAGGAATCGCAGGTTTCAGACACTTGGTCCACGTGCTTGGCTGATAAGCCAATGGTGCGAGGCTACCATCTGAGGGATTACGGCCGAATGCCTCTAAGCCGGAATCCTGCCCTGAATCTCGCACCACTGCGACGGGAGGCAACAATATGGCCGCAGGAAAGAAATCTCTGCCGTCCCGCCGACCAAAGTGGGCGGGGAGCTGACCGATCTTCACCCCATGCGGCATTGAGGTGTGAAATCACTAGTAGAAGACTTAGTTCTCGGTCGGGGTGTCGAAAGCAGTAGAGCAGCCACCTCACTGCGAACTGTTGAGACTCAGCCCTTGATCATGAGATATGTTCACACACCAGGCGAACAACATCTCCGTGCCATGACCAGGCTTGTCCCCTGGTTAAATGCACTCCTGCCTCGTTCTTTGCTTCTAGGGGGGGGGGGGGGGGGGGGGAGAATGTCTGTCAACCACACTTTTCCTGGTGTATTTAAACAACATCACAGAGAATATACCAAGAAGAGTCCACAGTTCCATGTTTGCAGACGATCTGGCTATGTGGACCTCTGAAAAAAATCTCACCATAGCAAACAATCAGATGCAGCAGGCCCTAACATCGTTGGAGGAGTGGGCGAACTCATGGCTGCTAAAAATAAACGAGGAAAAAACAACATGTACGATATTCTCGCTTTCAAATAAACCACAGAACACCAAAATAAGTCTTAACGGCAAATATCTGCGGCCAAACGACAACCCAAACTACTTGGGAGTCACATTTGATCGGCGCATGACATGGAAAAGTCAGATCAAGAGAAACCGAATGAGAGCAAGACAAAGAATGGCAATCATGAGGAAACTTGCTGGCACAAGCTGGGGAGCAGACGAAAGTATACTAAAGAAACTGTACACTGGAAGAGTGAGACCAGTTCTCGAGTATGGCATTGCGGCATGGACAACAGCAGCAAAGGCGAACTTTGATAAAATTAGCAAACTTCAAAACCAAGCCATGAGAGTTATAACAGGAGGCATGAAGTCGACGCCAATTGTAGAACTTGAAAAGATTACAAATCTGCAATCCATGACCGACAGAGGAGACTGCAAAGCCCAGCAGCAAGCAAAGAAACTCAGAAGACTGACAGACCATCCAATGCATCAGAGACTAAATACATTTGGAAATGGGAAACTTTGCAGAAATAGCCAAAGCAAAGATGAGCGAAGACCCTATGAACACCATAACAACAGCAAAGCCAATCCCTACTGTACGCAAACCCACATGAAAGCAGCATATCATTCCGGAGGTGGTAGAAAATATACCAGGTATTGGAAATAAGAACAGCCAGACTGAAAAAGAAAGAAGAGACATTACCCTGAGGTACATAATGGAAAACTATCCAAGCATGGACTGGACCCATGCATACACCGACAGTTCTGTAACAAACACAACATAGAACGGAGGGGCAGGGGTATTCCTGAGCCTACCAAATGGTAGAAAAATAACACTGTCAGTGGCAACTGGAAAATTCTCAAGCAATTTCAGAGCGGAGGCAGAGGCACTGAGGGCTGCAGTAGAAGCAACGCTCACAGGTGAAAGCAATGAAATCCAGATAGTCCTGTTTACAGATGCTCTGGCCGTAGTCACAGCACTAAAAAGCCAGAAAAATACTGAACTTAATGATTTAAGAGCAGTACTCTGTCAACTATGCCAGCAGTCAGCACCAAAAAGAGTAGTGGTACAGTGGGTTCCATCCCACTGTAACGAGGAGGCAGACAGACTGGTAAAAGAAGGTGCAAAACTACCACAACCAGATTCTAGTGTATCTACGAAGTCCAAAAGGCTTATTAGGGCCAGATACATGGCCAAATGGGAAACAGAACATACTGGCTACACAAAAAATGATGCCTATTACCAGTTGAACAGAAGAGAGCAGGTCGTGGTCTTCAGACTCCGCACAGGCCACAACAGACTGAGATACCACCTATTCAATAAACTGAAGATAGGTGGCACTGACGAATGTACTTGTGGTACAGGGAAAATGACCGCTGAACATTTGCTGCAAAACTACCCAATATACGAGGACCAGAGAAAGCACACGTGGCCATCACCAGTGGCAACACTAGACAAGCTCTATGGCAGTGCCGACAGCCTCAGGATGACCGCTGCTTTTTTCGAAAAAATACAGGTTGACGTCTGACAGCGTACGAAGAAGAAGAAGAAGTATCAAATGTCTTTGTGAGGTCATTAACGTAATATAGAGCTCGCGATTATGTTCTCCTGCACCTGACGTGTTGCAAATATCATTTTCACAGTTTCTCGAAGAACTCTAAATCCACACTGACGTTCCAGGAGGTGGCGATCTAGCTAAAGATGTTTGTTCAGGCGGTTGAGCAGCACGCGCGCGAGGATCTTTCCGGCAATAGAGAGCAGTGAAATTCCAGGGTGATTGTTACACTCCTGGCGATTGCCTTTTCGCTTGTAGATATGCACTATCAACACATCCTTCATTTCCTGTGGAACTATTCCTTCAGCCCACATGGAGCAGAAAAGTTCAGTGAGCCTTTTGGTGAGACATGTTCCTGCTGCTGTATACACCTCTGCAGGTATTGCATCAGTTCCAGGGGCTTTTCCAGGAGAAAGAGATTTGATGGCTTTGTCTACTTCCTCCTCAGGTATGTATCATCCATGGCCGTGTTCATTTCTACCTGGGGCATGCGTTGGATGGCCTCTTCATTTATGGATAATGGACTGTTAAGAACGTTGCAGAAATGCTATGTCCACCTGTCAAGGATCTCAGCTTTCTCTGTTATCAGCAATCCATTGGACTTAAGTTACCAGAAGGCTGTGGACCATATAGTGATTTCAGCGCTGCATAGAACCCTTTGAGATCATGACGCAGAGCAATCGCCTCTATCTCATCCGCTTGTCTTCTTAGCCAAGAATCTTGTAACTTCCTTTGTCTCTTTTGAATTGTTCTTCGAGCGCTAATGAAGGCCATTTTGTTTAACAAAGACGATGTGTCATTTTGAAAAGCCCTGTGCGCTTGATGCTTTGCGTCGAGAAAATGTTTAATTTCGCCGTCATTTTCGTCGAACCAGTCTTTGTGCTTTCGTGTGAATGGATCAAGGTGTTTTAGCACTGTAAAGTAAACAGTGTCCCTTAAGATTGCCCAATTTTGATCAATGCTGGAGTTTCCAAGCTGAATCTCATCCAGTCTGGTTTCTAGCTCAGAAGTGAAACTGTTTCTAGTAGGTTCTCACTTCAGCTTCTCAACATTTAGTCTCCCCTTTTGTCCCCTGATGACACCTCTTGGGTTGGACTTTTAGAATCAACTTGGTTATCACAAGACGATGGTCAGTCCAACATTCTTCGCCACATACACTCTTAGTTATATTGACATCACTTCGGTCCCGATATCAGACAATGATGTAGTCAACAGATGCCAGTGGCGAGACCTGGGATGCATCCACGTTGTTCTTTTTCTAGTTGGAAGTCGGAAGATGGTGTTGGTAATGATAAGCTCATTTGTGGCACATGTCTTCAGTAAGAGTAGGCCGTTGCCGTTACATTTACCTATGTCATTTCGACCAATGATGTATATATCCGGTTCAAGATGGCACACTTCTCAAATCTGCCACAAGCTGTGCAGTTCACGATGCATCAGATACTAGATGTGGAAATTCAACATCAAACTATTTCTGGACACAAGAAACCGCATTACCGCTCAATACCCCTGGAATGGTTGAAGAGGATTAATCTACAGGATTTATTGCAACTACATTTCCTTCTTATCATCATTTGTGTTGTAGATTCTGTTAGTGCAAATGTGTAGTACAAGACGCCTCGTGAATGTGTGAAAAATGGGGATTGTTTTTGTAATATTTAGAAAAAATTACTTTACTATCACAAAAGCAACCCATTACACAACCCATATTATAAAGAAAGTTTGCAGTCTTTACTTTTGCTGTGAGATCGGTGATCAGGGTCAGTATTGTTAAACCTGTACACCGAATCTGCGCTGCTTGATGAACTGAAAGGTATAACCAATGCACTTTGCCGTTTCAATGGTGTGGAAGGTACCAGCAAACTATCTTAATGATTGTTATTTTTGCATGACTTCTCCAATTTGGGCAAGGTATTTATAAGAAGAAAAGTGGCTTGAGATTCATGCAAATTGTTCTACTTTGCTCCCAGTGCCTCATGGAGACTGTTCAAGACCCACCAGATTCTTATACTCTTAACAGTGAAGACAAAAGTAAGGCTAGTGACCATCTGTCACCTGTGAAAGCATCTACATTAATTAAGAAATCCTGATTTCATACCTATTGAAGAATCTGCACAGCCACATAAAATGAATGAGCGTGAATTGAATATTCCAGGGTGAGATCTGAAAAATTGTCAAAAAATAAAGCAGAACTGTCGGGGCCCAGACTGCAACAACGGATTCTTCTAGAAGAGAATTTGCATGTGTTTATATTTTGTGATCAGCAAAACACTGCTTTCATTTTTTTAAATGACATAAAACTTCATTGATTGTGTTGATATTGAGGGTCTGATGGCAGCACTACACATTGACTACAGACATACTATTGAAGACTGTTCATTTATTTGTATAAATTGTGCTTAAACATTGTGCTATTCCATAATGATAAAGTTGAATCATCTGTTCCACTCGGGTATGCAGTCCAAATAGAAGAAACCTACAACAGCAGGGAACAGCTATCACATATCATTAACTATTACAAGCACATGCGGCAGATTTCTGGTGATCTGAAGGTCATTGTCATCTTGATGGGGCTACAGAAAAGTTACACAAAATTTTGCTGTTTTCTCTATCTCTGGGACAGCCATGCCAGAACTTCCCATTACAAGAAATTAGACAGGCGTCCACGATAATCACTTGAACCAGGGAAAATTAATGTACTTAATGTACGGCTTGTCAAATCCAGAAAGATCTTGCTCCCTCCACTCCATGCCAAACTTAGAGTAATGGATAATTCTATAAAGGCCATGATTGATATGGGGCAGGATTTGTGTACCTTTGTGAGAAATTTCCAAGACTTCATCATCATGTACCGGGTAGTATGTCCTTTGCAGAACATCACTCTCACAACAGCCGATCCGTAAGACTGGCAATCTCTAGCTAGAACTCCCGCCTCTGTCTCTGATATCTTCAGGACCACCATGTTTTCTCCTCAGTCTGTCTCTGCCCTGCTTTCCAGGCACCATACCCTGCAGTATTGTCCCCTCCCAACCATTATGGTGTTTGATGTGGCCAAAATGTTTTAGCTTTCTGGACAAAATATTGTTTATTAACCAATTTTCCTCGATATCCAGTTCTTTCAGGAGTATCTGTATTTTCCCTTTTTACTATCCCTGGTATTTTAAGCACTCTTCTGTAGCATTTTAGTTCTTCAACCTTTTTCTTAAGTGTGGTGGTTCACGTTTCACATCCATTTGTTGGGAAGATGCCCGTTCGCAGGATTTTTATCTTCATCATTTTATTAGTGTTCTGCCATAAGTTTCACATTTTATTCAGCCTCTGCATTGTCATAGCCATCTGACTTCCTTCAGGCAATCTCCATTGTTGCTTATAATTGTGCTGAGGTGCTCATAACTTGTAACTTTCTCAATCTCCTGTTGGTCTAGAATAACTTTAGGTTTGGTCTTTGTCTTGTCTGTGCTTATTATCTTGGTTTCACTTTATATTCAGGTAAAGATTGTGGTCTTCGCTGTGTTTTTTACTGACAGGTATATCAGGTCCAGCTCCACAGCACTCTTTGAGAGAACAACTGTGTCATCTGCTGATTGCTAATGGCTCGAACTTATCATTATTTCCATCGTTTTTGACGTTCTTCATTATATATTCTTCATTTTTATTGAACAGATAAGGGGAGAGTATGCATCCCTGCCTAACACCCTTTTGAACTTCAAACCAGTCTGACGTTTAACCAGCTATTCTGACCACAGCTTGTTGGTTCTGGTATAGTGATTCGATCAATTTAATCAAGTGCGTTGGGAATCCCACATCTCTCATTATGTTCCTCAACGCTTGGTGTTGCACACAGTCGAACACTTTCATGTAATCTATAAAGCAAGTGTGTTCGTCGACATTGTACTCTGCATTTTTCTTTAATATTTCTTATGTTGAGGATGAGTTTGTGCCCTACCTTGTAAGAACCTGCCTGTGCTTCATGGACCTCCTCACTGAGCTTGTTTTCTAGCCTCTTCATGATAATCCACATAAGGATTTTTCTGGCATGACATATTACAGCGATGGTTCGATAATTGGTACATCGCTTGCTGCCGAAGATGAATGTGTCTGACAGCAAGGTGCAAATATCGTAGTCAAGCTGTAAACTAGCGACACAATGCATTCCATTCTCCGAACTACATCCTGCTACTTATAAAGCCCTGTTCAGTACTTGGTAGCGGGAGATTGAGAACGAACGCAGAAGAAGAAGTAGAAGAAGAAGTACATTGCTTCAAATTGTCTTTCTTGGTGAGAGGTATGTACACAGATATTGTCCATATTGCACTTTGCGCGTGATAGATGCTGACACTGGCTTTCCCTTCTGCTTGAAAAAATTCACTGTGTATATTATCACATTATGGTGATTTCCCTTTCTTGAAACCTTGTATTGCGGAACGAGGCTCTTCTATACTAGGTTCCGGCTCTGGATCAGGTGGCTTAGGTGTTGTGTTGGAGCCGCCTCCACTGTTTTCATATATTTCTCTGCAGCAGTCCTTCCATCGCTCCAGTATGGCCTTGCTTTCTGTCAGTGCACTGCCGTCATCGTGTATGACATGCAATGCTGGATTGAATTCAATGGTTAGTGTTTTGATTTCTTTGAATGCATCTCCTTCTTTCTCTTGTTTTTGTAACGCTTCTATTTTGCTACACGTGTACAATATGTGTTGTTTGTTCTCCTTTCAGATCTCTCTTCTAATTTCTCTTGTGCTGTTTCTGTACTTGTCACCACTGCGCGATTTCCTAGATTGTTTTAATTTTTTTCTTTCTTCTATGAGTCCCATAGTCTTTTCTATGATGTAACTGATGTTTGTGCAGTTTTCTAAGATTAATGCTACTTGCAGATGAATAAGAAAATTGTCTGCGTGTGTTACAAGTTCATCGGGTGTCATGTCTTCTTGCACTGCCATGAGCATCACAAACTTATTTGTTAACTCTATTGTGTATTATAGTGGAATTAGGCTGGCGTGATAGTGTATTGGTCTTGCACTTTCCAACAACTTTTTCAGTCTTATCTTGGTGTCCGCGACTAGTAGCTGGTGGTTTGAGTCACAGTCTGTACCTGGTAGTGTCTTCACGGATGTTACATCTGACCCCCAACTTTGTGGCATTAGAATATAGTCTATTTTATTTCTGCTTTTCCCATCCGGTGAAGTCCACATATAAAGTCGTCTGGAGTGTTGTTTAAAGAGCATACTTGTGATGGAGAGATTGTTTTTCATTCAAAGTTCCATTAGCTTTTCTTTACTTTCATTTCTGAGCCCTAATCCAAGGGGCTCCTGTATTCTCTCTTCTTCTTTTTTTCTGTTGTTTCCTATTTTTGCATTGAGATCTCCCATGATTGTCATTATGTTCCTTTTTTCTACTGTATTTATGATCTCTTGTAAATATTAGTAAAACCTGTCTATATCTTCTTCCGCTGCTCATGCAGTTGGTGCGTTCACTTGTATAATTGTTATGTTTCTGTTTTTCCTTATTAATCTGATCTTGAGGACCCGATCATTAACTGGATCGTATCCAAGCAGTGCTGCACATGCTCTTTTCGATAAAAGGAAAGTGTACCAAGACTTAGTGAGGCCAAAATCAAGGAAGGTGTATTTTTTGGTCCAGATACATCAACTCTCCTGAGATAAACGTTTTGATAATGTCCTTACAGGTGATGAACAGTTAGTTTGGAATGCCTTTCAGCAAGTAGCTACAAATTTTCTAGAAAATAATAAGCCTGACAATTACCAGAAGCTACTAGTAACCCTCTTGCAGAATTTCTTCTGGCTAACTGCTGTGCTGCCAGTGGCCAGTGTAAGCAATGGTCTCATCAAGACAATACTACCCTCAAAATGGAACGCAGCAATGCTAGCTGACTATTGGTGGACCCTTGTATGTGATGATCCAAAAACTCATTACAAGCAACAGGCAAAGCAGCGTTGCTGTGAAAGATTTCCTCTATGAAGATTATCATATGTAAATGTGTATTGCATTTTGTTATAAATATTTTTTAAATCTAGCTCATCTGGTGTTTTACCAGTCTTATTCATATTCAGCAACCTAAACAACAACAAAGGTAAGTTGTGTTCTTCTCAGATATACACAAAAAATTATGTTGCATGTTCTTGTTCTGTGTATGTATTGGAATTTTTTTTTTAAAGAGGTCAACTTAATGGTTGAAGAAGAGAATTGATGGCTTTGAAATGTGTGGGCAATCGTGCCAGAGGTAAACAGCACTATAACTGGGAGGATAATATCAAAGATGAACAGGAAAAAGCCTTGCAGAAAGTACCATGAAGGCAAAAAAAAGAACATTTGGAGATCCATTGCAGCCAACCCTTGCTGTGGAGATAGCATCTGAATTCAACAACTAAATGTTTAATAAATGTCATGGTTGGATTGGATTATAAAATAGTAGCCATGTATACTTGACTGTCCCATGATATGGGAAAGCTAGCATGCCTTAATGATCCTGGAAACCATGTTTATAGGAGCTTTGTGTTCATGGCAGGTTTCAACCAAGCCAAACAGATCATCAGGAAAGAGGTCAGACTAACTGTGCATAACTAACTATCCCTCAGGTTTTGGATTTGGATTAGGTCTAACACACAAATCACAACCAAGACATATTAACGTGACCTGATAAAAATCAGTCAATAGAAGTGAGATCACCAACAAATCTTCTGACAATGAAGGCAAAAACCAGCATAGGGTCCTGGAACATCAAAGCCATGTACAAAATGGCAGCCCAAGTTGCCAAAGAAATTAAATAATACAACGCAGATGTAAGATGGAAAGTTGCAGAACATGTCATAAGAAGCACTGGAAAAAAAATCAAATATTCAGTACAGAAACTTTGGTCACCTCAATGATGTCTGGCAACGAAAGCAAGGAAGGCACTTATGGGAGTCAATATCACCTAGAATAATAACAGCAAGATTTGATTCAAACAGGAGAAAAACTACAATCATACAGTGATACAGTGCTACTACAGGCCAATAAACTAAGCTGATGAAACTCAAAATCAAGAATTCTATGATATGCTCATGGGAACACTGAACGAAGCTTTAAGATGGGATATCAAGAATAAGTTGGAACTGACAATAGTAATTATGAATTAATTATGTGAAAAGTACATGTACAAAGGACAGTCACAGAGCCAAACCATCAACATATGATAATGAAGGACCCATCATCCTCAGATGGGAGGTAGAAAATGTGATTAAAACTATGAGAAAAGGGAAAGCAACAGCTCCGGACTCCATAAACATAGAAATTATAGAGGTCCTGAAGAACTTTAGTATAGATATACTCACTGATCTGTGTAATGACATATACAATACTGGATGCATACCAACTGACCTGAAAACATTAACGTTTATAACACTCTAGAAAAAACTTCAGCAACAGAATGTTCAGACATTAGAACAATAAGTCTAATGAGTCACACAATTAAAATACTGCTCAAGATAATAAAAGGTAAAGTAGAGAGGGAGGTTTCAGAAGAACAATTTGGTTTTCGAAAGTTTACGTCAATGCCGTACTCGCTCCAGTCACAATATCTCATTGTCGACTCTAGACATGCAAAGAAAAGGTTGGAGATGGGGGTCGCCCTATCGTTCACGTTTCTCTGTGGCGATAGTTATCAGTCGTGTAAATGGACAAATGATGGTGGTGCATCATCACAGCAATGTTTCAACATGTCTATGTAGCCAGCTTCAACTCCCTGCTGTTCCATAGCTTTCCACACATATTCTGGTTCAACCGAGTCAAACGCCTTTTTGTAGTCGATGAATGTCAACACTAGTGGTGTGTGGTGCTCTCTTGCTGCCTCAATCATACGGTAAAATTATAAACGAATCCAAAACCACGTACACAATCTTCTCTCTATCTCCCAAGCCCCAAGAAGTAATCCTGAAAGTAAATGGCCAGACCCTCCCCCTTGACATAAGTCCAACTTATCTGGGAATAACAATGGACCCAAGGTTGACATGGAAAAACCAGATTAAAAAAAGCCCCCAACAAAGCTAAGAACAGAATGGTGATAATGAGGAAGATAGCAGGCTCAACATGGGGAGCAGGCACGGGCACCCTAAATAAACTGTACACAGGTTAAGTGAGACCAGTGCTAGAATACGGGATAGCAGCATGGTCCACAGCAACAAAGAATAACTTTCACAAAATAAATACAACCCAAAACCAAGGTATACGTATCATCACTGGAGCTATGAGAACAACACCAATAAATGCAATGGAGAACATCACACGAATCGAAAGTATGGAGACGCGCAGAGACCAAAAAACACTCCAGCAGGGGGAGAAGTTCAAATGAATGCATGATTACCCAATATATGACAGGATAAATCGCATGGGAAGAGAGAGATTAAAGAGAAACCACTTCATATCAAAAACAGAAGAACTTGCAAGAGCAGACCAAATCATGAGCCAGGCAGTGGTTAGAGATCTTCTTCTTCTGCGTACACAGTCAGACAGTAACCATTATTTTTTCGAGAAAAGCGGCGGTCATCCTGAGGCTCTCGCCACTGCCATAGAGCTTGTCTTGCACTTCCACTGGTAATGGCCACATCTGCTCTCTCTGATCCTCGTATGTCGGGCAGTTCTGCAGCAGATGTTCAGTGGTCATTTTACCAGTACCGCACGGGCATTCGTCGGTACACCCTATCTTCAATTTGTTGAATAGGTGGTACCTCAGTCTGTTGTGGCCAGTGCGAAGTCTGAAGACAACGACCTGCTCTCTTCGGTTCAACTGGTAATAGGCATCGTTTTTGGTGTAACCAGTATGTTCGGTTTCCCATTTGGTCATGTATCTGGCTTTGATAAGCCGTTTTGACTCTTCGTACGTCATACTGGTATCTGTTTGTGGTAGTCTTGCACCTTCTTTTGCCAGTCTGTCTGCCTCCTCGTTGCCTTGGATGTTGCAGTGTGACGGGACCCACTGTACCACTACCCTTTTTGGTGCGGACTGCTGGCACAGTTTGCAGAGTGCTGCTCTTAGGTCATTAAGCTCAGTGTTTTTCTGGCTTTTTAGCGCTGTGACTACTTCGAGAGCATCTGTCAGCAGAACTATATGGCTCTCATTTTCACTATGTGTCACCATTTCTTCCACTGCCGCCCTCAGTGCCTCTGCCTCCGCTCTGAAATTGCTTGTGTACTTACCAGTAGCGAATGACAGTGTTATTTGTCTGCCATTTGGTAGGTTCAGGAATGCTCCTGCCCCTCCGTTCTGTGTAGTGTTTGTTACAGAACCGTCGGTGTATGCATGGGTCCAGTCCATGCTTGGGTAGCTTTTCGTTATGAAGCTTAGGGTAGTGTCTCTCCTTTCTTTTTCAGTCTGGCAGTTTTTGTTTGCAATACCTGGTATATTTTCTACCACCTCTGGAAATATATCCTGCCTCCAGGTAGGTTTTCGTACAGTAGTGATGGGTTTTGGTGTTGTTTGTGCGTTTGTGGGATCTTCGTGCATCTTTGCTTTGGCTATTTCTGCAAAGTTTCTCCGCTTTAGTTTCCCATTTCCCAAATTGTTTAGTCTCTGGTACATTGGATGGTCCGTCAGTCTTCGGAGTTTCTCTGACTGCAGCTGGGCTCTGCAGTCTCTTCTATCGGTCATGGATTGCAGTTTTGTAATCTTTTCAAGTTCTACAATTGGCGTTGACTTCATGCCACCTGTTATAATTCTCATGGCTTGGTTTTGAAGTTTGTTAACTTTATCGAAGTTCGCCTTCGCTGCTGTTGTCCATGCCGCAATGCCATACTCGAGAACTGGTCTCACTCTTCCAGTGTACAGTTTCTTTAGTATGCCTTCGTCTGCTCCCCAGCTAGTGCCAGCAAGTTTCCTCATGATTGCCATTCTTTCTCTGGCTTTCATTCGGTTTCTCTCAATCTGACTTTTCCATGTCATGCGCCGATCAAATGTGACTCCCAGATAGGTTGGGTTGTCGTTTGGCTGCAGGATTTTGCCATTTAGGCTTAATTTGGTACTTTGGGGTTTTAATGAAAGCGAGAATATTGTACACGTGGTTTTCTCCTCGTTTATTTTGACCAGCCATGAGGTCGCCCACTCTTCCAGCGATGTTAGGGCCGTCTGCATCCGATTTCTTGCTATGGTGAGATTCTTTTCAGAGGTCCACATAGCCAGATCGTCTGCAAACATTGAGCTATGGACTCTTCTCGGTATATTCTCTGTAATATTGTTTATATATACCAGGAAGAGTGTGGGTGACAATACTCCCCCTTGGGGTACTCCCTGCTCGAGTGTCACCTTTTTGCTCATCTGCCCTTGTACTTGGACTCTGGCCGTTCTTTGTTTGAGGTAGTGGTTGATCCACTTGTACATCTTCCCACAGACATCACTTCTTCTTAGCTTGACTCTAAGTCCGTCCTTCCAGACTTTGTCAAATGCCTTTTCCAGATCCACCCAAACAGCTACTGTGTGTTTCTGTGCCTGGTAGGCATCTTCTATCTCCTGGGCTATGAGGATGACCTGGTCCTCAGTGGATCTGTGCTGTCTAAAGCCGGCTTGCTGTGGAATTAGTATTAGTTTTTCTTCCAGATGCCACATCAGTCTGGTGTTTATCATCCGTTCCATCAGCTTGCCGACACAGCTCAGTAGGCTGATGGGCCTGTATCCATTTGGATCTGTTTTATCCTTTCCTGTTTTTGGTACTGGTACCAGTATTGCATCTTTCCATGCCTGGGGTACAATACCCCTTTTCCAGCTTTGGTTCAGGACTGATAGTAGTTTCCTCTTCGCTGTTTGGCCCAGCCCCATCAGCATTTCGTTTGTTATCCCGTCTTTTCCGGGAGATTTCCTTTTCTTTAGTGTTCTCATAGCCTCTTCCATTTCGCGCATTGTTAGTTTGGCCATCATGTGCTCTTCGGGAGCCGTATTTATGTTTTCGTGTCCCTTTAGCTCTTCGCTAATGTCTGTATGCTTATCTGCAGGGACCTCGATGTGGTTTGCTCTGGCATAGTGATCGACAAAGGCATTTGCGGCTTTCTTACCTGTGATCAAGTTCTCGCCCTGCTTGATAGTAATTTGTTTATTTGACGGGGTTTCGTCGTTCATGGCTCTGACTAGCTTCCATAGCTTGTTCCCTTCTTTGTCCAGGTTTAGACTTTCCGTTTTATTTTTCCAGCTTTCTCTTGCTGTTTGCTTGAGAGTGTGTTTGTACTTCGCCGCGGCGGCTTTGAGGGCGATGTTTGCCTCCATGGATTTTTCTCGTTCTGCCATGTTCCTAGCATTTGTTACTGCATCTTCCACTTTCTGCAACTCATCATTCCAGTAGGGCTTATAGTTTTTCCTAGCTCCTCTTGGGATGGTTTCAGTGGCGGCTTGCATTATTGCCTTGCTTAGGCTCTCTACCATGGGCTTCATTTTGGTGTTTCGTGTGTTGATGGTTTCACACAGCCCATCTGTCAGGATTGCAAATCTGTCCCAGTCGGCTCGTTTGTAATTCCAACGTGGGAGCGGTTTTGTTTCCTGTGGGCCTACGTCCATGTCAATGGTTAGCCTGATCGGCCTGTAGTCGCTACCTGCCAGTTGGTTTAGCACCTGGCGGTCTATTTTATGGTGTATGTCCTGTGTGGAGAAGGCCAAATCTGGAGTCGAGGTGGTATGCCATGTTCTTGAATAGAAGCTAGGGCTATCCTCCGGCCTATTGATTAGGGAGAGATTTGCATCTATCTCCCAATCTTCCACTTCGTCACCTCTGCTGTCTGTGTCAGAGTATCCCCATCTCTCCGAGTGGCTGTTGAAATCTCCAACTACTATGCAGTTGGAGTCTCTGACCTCCATACTCGAGATCGATAGGTCTCTGTTTGGTGGCCCGTACAGATTGAAAATGCGGAGCTTCGTCTCTTGAGCCATTATGTCAACTCCTACAATTTCTGCTTGTCCGGTGTGATTGACAGGTACCGCGCTACTCGGTATGCTGTTTCTGGTCAGTATCAGGACCCCTCCTTTGTGGCCTTCTCTATCTATACGGAAGGTCTGATATCCTCTGATTGAGAATTTATGGTTATTGTTGAGGTGCGTTTCCTGGATATATGCCACGTCAATCTTACCTTCATGCAGGTGGTGTGTTAGGGAAAGTTTTTTGTTAATGACTCCCTCCGCATTCCACTGTAGTATTTTGAGGGTCTTGAGGTTTTGGCCAATAGAGGTTGCCCCATAGCCATGTGCCTTGACTCCACGACACATGGGTGGGTGATCACCAGTAGTCAAGGGTGGGCCCCTTCGAGGCGTGGGGCCCGGCACTATCGCTGCCTGGCGGGACTCCGCAGGATGAGCGCCATGCGTTTTTCGAATAGGTTGTACTGCCATCATACTGTGATTTACGTTGCACTGTTTTGTTAGGCTTGCGGCCCCGTGCATCCGATTTCAACAGGCGTTTCTGTAGGGATGCCCTCCTTAGCCTTTGGCTGTCCCCAGCCTATCTGCAAGGCAGCAGTTGTTTATGATCAGAGTTTTCTCTCTTATGGAAGTTGTCTTACCAGACTATCGAGTCTTCACTACTCGTGTCTATAGGGTGCAATGATGATATGTGATGATATATGAGATGGACTGGTTTACCCGGAAGAGAGGCAGTCCAGTGTGTCTGTATCCCAGGATCGTCACGTCCTGCCAGAAACGTAGCATTTGCATGTGAGTGGGGTATCTCTTTTTCCCTTTATTTTCTTGGCTTCTATGCAGGGATGGTACGCCTAGCATTCCCCGCCACCTGGGGTGTTGACACAGTGGGGCAGGTGTGCAATGTCCGCTGGTCTGCATCTCTTCTGCGTCCAGTATGATAGTTATATGGCTGATAACGTACAGAGGTAGATATCGTAGCCGGAGTGCATTCAGCCAGAGGACAAGCCTGGTAATGTCACGGAGATGTTGTTCGCCTGATGTGCGGACAACTCTCATGGTCAGTGGTTGAGTCTTGACAGTTCACAGTGAGGTGGCTGCTCTACTGTTTTCGACACCCCGACCAGGTACTAAGTCTTTGGTTGGTGTTTTCGCACCCCATCGCCGTATAGGGTGAGTATCAAGCAGTTTTCCGCCCGCTTTGATTGGCGGACGGCAAGGACCTCTTACTGTGGCTCTACCTGATAGGGCTGGGGCGCAAGCCCCAGGTCCCGAGCATGTAGGAGCCTCCCATTGCAGTGGTGCTGAGATTTTGGGCGGGATTGCGGCTTACAAGGGTTCGGCCGTAATCCCCCACATGGTAGCCTCGCGCCCTTGGCTTATCAGCCTGGTACGTGAACCAAAGTGTCTGCGGCTCCTCTCGATTTGAGCCGGTTTTCCGTAGCAACGCCCTGTCATTTGTAGGGTAAAACTGACCTGTCTTCAGATGATCTATTTCCAGCACCCGTTCACTATTTGGTCAGATGAATTTATAGAGGGCTTTTGTTTGTCAATGACCAGGTATTTGAAATCTGCGGTTTCTGCGGAGTTAAACACGATTTCCGTAGCGTTCTTTCGTTTGAGTGTTTGAGAGCTGACTTGTCATCCGTGAGTCTAATACCAGCGTACGTTCATTATTAGACCCAAACGGCAGCGCTCTCGATTTGTCAGTTGTTCTACAGTATTGGCGTGTTCAGTCAAATTAAGCCGCAGGTTCCACACCTGGTGGTGCCCTTCCGTCAATTCCCTTAGCGAGACAATCAAGTTTCTTAGAGGGTAGCCCCAGATTTTCGAGGGTCTAATTCCAGCACATGTTCTCTATTAGACCCCTCGAAGGTGTACTTTTTGATAGTCATTCTGCAGTATTGGCGTGTTAAGTTAATTTAGGTCTCAGGCTCCACTCCTGATAGTGCTCTTCCGTCAATTCCTTTTTCAGAACACTGGATGCAGACCAAACCGGGCCACAGGGGGCATAACCCCAGATTTCTGGGGGTCTAAATCCAGCACCAGTTCCATATTAGACCCCAGAAGAGTGGTCTCGGCATGTCAATCATTTCAGTGTTGGCCGTGTTGAGTCAAATTAAGCCGCAGGCTCCACTCCTGGTGGTGCCCTTCCGTCAATTCCTTTAAGTTTCAGCTTTGCAACCATACTTCCCCCGGAACCCAAACACTTTGGTTTCCCGAAAGCTGTCCGCAGAGTCATCGAAGCAACTCCTGCGGATCGCTAGTCGGCATCGTTTATGGTCAGAACTACGACGGTATCTGATCGTCTTCGCGCCTCTGACTTTCGTTCTTGATTAATGAAAACATTCTTGACAAATGCTTTCGCAGTAGCTCGTCTTGCGGCGATCCAAGAATTTCACCTCTAACGCCGCAATACGAATGCCCCCGTTTGTCCCTGTTAATCATTACCTCCAGTTCCGAAAACCAACAAAATAGAACCGAGGTCCTATTCCATTATTCCATGCACCATTATTCAGGCAGCCGAGGCCTGCTTTGAACACTCTAATTATTTCAAAGTAAACGCGCCGGCCACCCAGGGCGCTCAGCGAAGAGCACCCGTGGGAGAGAGCCGGCAGACGGTAGGGCAGGAGACAACGGGCAGTGAACCGGCGCGAGCCGGACCGCCCGCCTGCGCCTGAGATCCAACTACGAGCTTTTTAACTGCAACAACTTTAATATACGCTATTGGAGCTGGAATTACCGCGGCTGCTGGCACCAGACTTGCCCTCCAATAGATCCTCGTTAAAGGGTTTAAAGTGTACTCATTCCAATTACAGGGCCTCGAAAGAGTCCCGTATTGTTATTTTTCGTCACTACCTCCCCGTGCCGGGAGTGGGTAAGTTGCGCGCCTGCTGCCTTCCTTGGATGTGGTAGCCGTTTCTCATGCTCCCTCTCCGGAATCGAACCCTGATTCCCCGTTACCCGTTACAAACATGGTAGGCATGTCACGTACCATCGACATTTGATAGGGCAGACATTTGAAAGATGCGTCGCCGGCACATGAGGCCATGCGATCAGCACAAAGTTATCCAGAGTCACCAGTGGGGACGCCGCAACCCCGCGAGGGGAAACGACGATTGGTTTTGAACTAATAAAAGCGCTCTTTCCGCGAGGGTCGGAGCTTGGTAAGCATGTATTAGCTCTTGAATTGCCAGTTATCCAAGTAGGATCGTGTCATCTAAGGAACCTCGACTGATTTAATGAGCCATTCGCGGTTTCACCGTGAGACAGTGTGAACTTAGACATGCATGGCTTAATCTTTGAGACAAGCATATGACTACTGGCAGGATCAACCAGATATCTGTCGGAGACGTACGTACGTACAGCACACACCAGTCGGCGGAGGAAGGGTTACGTGTAAAAAGCCTCGCTGTGACGACGGCCGCAGGGACCGACTGACGGGACGGACGGACGGTTTGTTCCACCCGTCCCTCACTCCGTCGACCTAGGACCGCCTGCTGACAGGGGCCTCCCACACGCACCAGACGACCGACCGACCGGGCTCGCTCGAGGAGGGATGGCAGCGCTCTGTGTAGAACGGATCCCAACGACCTCGGCGATGAATTTCACTGGGACTAGAGACAATTTGGCCTGCCCTTCTCCGTAGGGAGAACGCAGGGCCTCGAGGCAACGATTCCTGCTTTCCATTTGCCGGTCACAAGCTCTTTGCGAGAGTCGGACCACCAGCGAGACGTACTGTCGAGCTCTGCTATAAGCCTTAGATAAATCACCACGGACGGACCACGTTTCCTGATACGGACCAGACCAGGGCACCTCGGTGGAGGAGCCGCTGCAACAAACCGCACCCAATTCGCTCTACGGGGAAAGGCAGGCGAGCGTTTTGCGCAAGCCCGCGCTATCGCTCCGCCTGGCGGGACTGAGATCGCTTTACGAACACTGGTTGAAATTGAGTCGCTGCGGCGAGACAACTACCCCAGATGGTTAGAGATCTAAAACAAACATCCCAAATCCCACCATGGAAAAAAGCCAAGTCCCCTGAGATGGTAGAAACCATAGAGGGAAAAGGGAAAAGGGGAACAAACAGATTCAGAAAGGAAATTTATCACAGAAGAATATCTTAGGAGAGTATACCCACCAGAAACATGGACACATGTAAATACAGATGGCTCATCTAACAAAGCCACATCCAATGGAGGTGGAGGGGTCTATTACAGCAAACGTGAACATATTCCAATAATTTCCGTGCAGAAGCAGAGGCACTGAAGGCCGCAGCTGAGCTTGTAATCCAAGATATAGATATCCACCAAGAAAACATAGTAGTCCTGACTGATGCCACGTTAGTATTAGCAGTGCTAAAACAACATAAAGATGAAGGTCTTGAGCAATGTATGTTCTCCCTGACACAGCTCTCAGCAGAACACCCAAGGTTGGTCATACAGTGGATCCCATCCCACTGCAATATTGAAGGCAATGAAGCTGCAGACAAACTAGCAAAGAGTGGAGGAGCATCCCCACAAACAGACCTGAGTATCACATATAATGAGGCCAAAACCATAATTAAAGCCAACTTCAGGGTAAAATGGACTGATCAACACCCCGACTTCCGAAAAGAAGACAGCTACTATAACTTACTATAACTAAAGAAGAGCAAATCATCTTCAGACTCAGAACTGGGCATAACAGACTCTTTACAACAAAATGAGGATTGGGACAGATGACAGGTGCCCATGTGGGGAGCATATCATGACCATGGAACACATCCTGCAAATGCTCATGCAGGAAAAGAGAGAACAATACTGGCCTCGTGAGACAGATATGAGACAAAAGCTGTATGGAGATGAAACAGCCTTTCAAACAACGGTGTCCTTTGTAAGAGAAACCAGAACCTTGATCTGAGGATGAACGAAGAAGAAGAAGAATACGGCAATATGTGGTTATGTGGTCCAGCCTGCTCTATAGGTTGGGCTTCCATGAGGGTGTTGTGGATCCTCGTCAGGAGGCATCTGGTGAAAACTTTGTACAATACTGAGAGGCAATGATAGGGCAGTAGATAGCCAGGTCTTCTTTGTCTCCCTTCTTGTATAGTAAGACAGACATCAACTCTCGCCAGTCCAATGAGATTTCCTTCTCTTCTAAAAACATGTGAATCATTACGCAAGCACTGTATAGAGTGGGTGGATACATCCTTTTAGTGTCTTTACCATGATTCCGTCCTTGCCAGAGGGCATGCTTTCAATAGCACTTCAGATCTCTGAGATTAGGAAGGATGGGAGTAGTGAGGTAAGTGTCTGTGTTTTGATTGAAGGTGTGGGAAGAGGAAGCGATGACTTGAATAAGTTTGTGTAGAAACCGCAGATGTTGCCATATTGACCTCTTCTGTGTTCGTCATGCGGTCGGCAAATCCAAATCCATCGGCAACAAGTTGGTGCAAAATCTCAACTGCTGTTTTTATAGCCTCAGCCTCCGCTTCATCGTTTGAACAGTGTTCGCCGCATGAATCACAAAGGTCGTATATGGACTCATCCGAGTATTTCATATGGATACCATACCCTGCAAAAAAAGGTAAATTTGAATACTGATCTATCCATATAGACCAGGACTGCCGATTTTGGGTAGCTAGAGACTGTTTCCAAGGCATATGTCTTTAGGATATTAAGTGTTGTCTACTTGGTGGCTGCCTTTTCTGTCAGGTGTGTTTTTATGACTGACAGGCAAAGATTTTCCCAAGATGTTGGTCCAAAAAACCTATTTTCCATTTCTCTCTCCTCTGGCAAATGGTGAATATGGCTTTCCTCTTCTGCTATATCCAGTGGGGCCAATTGCTTCAATCTTCTCTTTTGCTTCCAAGTGTCTATTTGTACCCTATTTTGATGATCAATTTCTTGTCTCTTGTATCTCTCTACTGCTTCAGTCAGTGCTCCCTTTCTCCTGATACCTAGCTTTTCTATGTTGGCCTCTATCTCACACGCCGCTGTAGGTGTTGATCTCATCTCCCCACAAATTAGTCTGAGAGCTTGATTCTGCACCCAGTCAATAGATGAGATTTTATTTGTACTCACAGTCGTTTGTATGGGTAGGTTGTAGTCCATCACCAGTCATACATAACAAAGGTATAGTTGCCGAAGAGTTTGTTTATCAGCTCCCCAATTTGTACTAGCAAGTCTTTTGATTAAGTTCAAACGCTTGGTTGCTTTACTTCTGATGTTGCAGATATGGCTGCCAAATTTCAGGTGTCTGTCCAGTGTTACTCCCAAATAAACTGGGGTATCCTCTTTTACTAGTAATTCCCCATTTATTTTGATGTTAATGAATCTCTGCGTCTTTATGACTGTGGGAGAAGATGTTGTGTATGGTTTTCTGTGTATTTATCTTTAGTTTCCGCAGTTTGCAGTATAATGAAATTGCTCTGTTGATCTTGGCTTTTGTCAAAATGGGATATTTCTCAGTGGTCCAAATGGCGAGATCATCAGCAAACAATGCTTTTGACACATTTAGATGTCTAGTGAGGTCATTTATATAGATGAGGAAAAAGGTGCAGCTTAGAGGGGAGCCCTGTGGCAGTCCTTCTAATATTCTTTTACTTGATGTTGCCCCTGCAAAGTTGGTATTTATGGTTCTGTTGGTCAGGAAGGCCTGTATACATTTGATCATCTTTTCTTCTATTCCCATTTTCCTCATTTTCATCAAAAGGCCCTTCCTCCAGTCTCTGTCATATGCCTGCTGTAGATCAATAAACACTGCTAGTGTGCTTTTTCCATCTTGGAATCCATCCATCAGATGCTGTGTAAACCTAAAGAGGGGATCATCCATGCGGTGTCCACTCCTGAACCCTGCCTGGTTTCTATCAAGGAGGTTTTTGCTTTCCAGCCACCAATATAGTCTGTTGTTTACCATTCTCAGGTCTGTGGTAAGAACATGGCATCAACCAATAGAGTGGAAAAATAGGGAGAGAAAGTGTAGTTGGATTGGAGACAATATCAGGAGACATGCACTGGATTTGAACACACAAGAAAAGATAAAAGTGGGAAGGACAAGAAACTCCTGGAAAAGGACAGTGGAAGAGGAAGCCAGTTCAAGCTGGCTCTCGTGGCGGAACTCAAGAGGACAGCACAATATAAAAACAGATGAAGAGTACATATTGCAGCCCTATGCTCTAAGGAGAAATAGATTGATAAATGAAATTAAACAACTCAGGTCAAGTCAGGTCATCCAGTAACCGGTGAAGTCGTTGGAGCACACATGAAGACATCCTCACAACTCCACGCCATCCCTCTCTGTCAGTGGCTGCTGGTTGGAGATTGGTCCATTCTTTTATGTTGTCCTCCCACCTCTTTTGGGGACGGCCCCTTCGTTGTCTGCCTTGCACCTTTTCATGGAGGATCGTATTTGCAAGACCATTTAATCTTGATATTTGACCGTACCAAGCGAGTTTCCTTCTTTTGACAGTTGCCAAGAGGTCTTCAAAAGGCCCTATTGCTGTTGTAATTCTATCTTGTATTTCCTCATTTGTAACTCGATCTTTGTACATGACGTTTAAAAGTCTTCGGAAACATCTCATCTCCAAGGCCTGTATCCTTCGATGAAGGTTAGCTGTAACTATCCATGTCTCACGAGCATAGAGGAATATTGGCAGGACCAATGTACGCATTAATCTGATTTTCGTGCATAGTGCTAACCGTTTATCTTGCGAGATTTTGTTAAGCCGTGCAAGTGCCGCTTTTGTCTGTGCTATTCTGGCCAACACCTCACATTTTGATCTTTCATCACTGACAATCGAACCCAGATACTTAAAACAGTCAACCACCTCGAGTTCCTTGGCATTAGCTTTTATCCTACTTAAACAACTGCCTGCCAATTTTTTTAAACAACCTTTTAACACAAGCCACTCTACTGGGTTATTGATTATGTCAATGTTTTGAAATTTCATAGAAAATTTAACTGAAATAGTTTAATGTTTACTTGATACCATGGTGTACTGTAACAGTTCCAGCCTGAGCATGAACATTTAGGGCAGGGGTGATGTGGTTGGCGACTCTGCGAACAAAGGTACCTGAATGCGTGCCAAGGTCACTCTCCGTCTGGACACTACGTCAAGGTCACTCACCATCTCAACAGAGAAAAACGGAGTTGGGGGAAATAAAGTGTACAGCTAGGAACTGATCACTGGCGTTCCGATTTGGGTAGTGGCGGATGAGTGACAGATGGGAGGGCAGCGAAAGATGAGTGACAGGTGTTCAGAGTAATTCGTTCCAATAACGACTGAATAGAGCCATCCCCCAGAGATCCATTCGATAGCGCTGATACTGCTTGAGAGTATATAACACTAGACAAAGTTTAGCTCAATGAGGCTGCCATGGAGAGGGAATGAAAGCGAGAGAGAAAATGTAGATAGAAGTCTGTTTAGCTCACAAATTTGATAGAGGAGCGATTGATAGACTGTTGTACGAATGTTAGAGATAGAATAGGATCGCTCAAACAGCATACGCCATTGAGTCTGGGCCAGTCACTCAAATAGGTGTGTGCGTTTTGTGTCTAGAGATAATCTGAATGTGTGTTGTATGCAGGACACCTTGTGAACGAGGTATGTCCTGACGAGTTAAGCGAGTGTTTAGATCGACTAGGTGAGACCTAGATGTGTGTGTGGTGTGTGTAGACACTGAGGGAACGAGGTATGTTCTAGAGTTGTGTGTATACGCAGATCGACTGACTTGAGAGATCATATGTGAGTATACGTGGAATATATTGAATGCATTATGTCCAGATCACCCGCCTCAGGGGATTTGAGTGAGGGAGAGTTTTTGAGAGTGTGTTGAGGATGCAGATAAGGAGATGTATGTGTCATGCGTGTATGGCAATAGAACTGGGTTTTGATAGTTGGGAATTCCATCAATAGCTACTGCTTAAAATTTCCGCTTTAGTTTAATATTTATATTAACATATAATTAATATTATTAATATTTAGTTAATATATTTCTTGTATTGTTGTAATTTCATTGCACTCACTTTGATAGTGTTGCATGAGTATTATATAATAAATATGCCATCTGCTGTGTGCTATATTATTTGCTGTGTGTGGTAATGAATGTTGTGGTTGAGTGTGGTAACGTTTTAGTTAGAATACCTTAGTGTAAACAGTGGGATCTGCTACAGTACCTGTCTCTGGATAACTGCACAAACTTTTCAACTTCAGGAAATGGGCATCTGCTCCTAATGTATAGTGCTTGCAGTTTTTCATTTTGATCTGGAAACTTCCTACAATGAAAATGAAAACAAAAAGACATTTTGATATTTGTTTAACTTAGATACAAATCTATAAAATGACAACAGGAAATATAAACCATTTCAACACTGCTTTGTCAAAAATTAAAATTAAATTGATCAGGTAACACCTAATTTCATTTCAAACAAATACAATGTTTTGGAGTGACAATGACTGGAATGACAGACTATTTTAGAACATTACAAACACTAAGGTGGTACTCTATTTTATAACAATTACTGTTTTCCCACTTTGATGAAGTGTAACAGAGTAACAAAGGTCCAACGAGCCAACGCAAGTAAGCCCTGAAAATACCGTTTGTGGTACTCACACATAACTTGAGAACCCTGCCCGAGAGGTTCTGTTCATTGAACGGGGCATTGTCCTTAACTCTCAAACAATGCAGTTTGAAACTGTCCAGCCAAAGTGGTTCTCTTTCCCACGATTCAAACTGGAAATTCCCTGACCTATAGGTAATCCAGTAGTTTGAAAAAACAAGGCAGTCTTTCTCTGGGACATGCCAATTCAAATAAAGTTTGAGGGAAATCAACTCAAGAAAGTAGAAGTCATTGACCAAAGCAGGGAGCTTAGTATATAAGCTGGGGGAGACAGATCAGAAGAAGCAGAGAAGGGTATTCTACTGTGCAGTTTAGTAGGTAGCATATTAGACAAGAACAAGTAGATAGGTAAAACAAAAGAACTTAGCCAGTGAGTGACCAGAATAGAGAGATAGAATTAGAAGCAACTGAAGCAGACCAACACTGAAAGGCAACGAGAGACCACACACATGTAAGAATCTGTCTGCGTGTGATGTGCTGTTCGAGTCGTCGCTAAACATCTGCTTCTCGTGGCCCGACTTCATTCTCGTCAAACGGAGACGTGTTGTTTCAACACGAAGCGGTCGTCTTGGACAACCCGTTGTGACTTGTGTGTTTTGTCATTCTGACAACCACAGTAACAGAACCACAGTCAAGAGATCAGATTCAAGGTAACAAATAGGCTAAATACCAGCTGAAATAACTTTAGGTTTTTTTAAGTTTACCAGCTGAAATAATTGAACAAGCAAAATTATCCACCATAATATTAACAAATCTCATGGATACAATGTAATGAAAGAATCACATTGCAGGAATAATTAAGAATTTCAACAAAATAATAGATTATTCTACTACACTAGCTATGTATGTGTTTTACTTCAGGCTGTCATGCCATCTCAATTTCTACCCACCAATTCTAATGTTACTGTACTGTTACAGGTTTAAACAAAGCAACAAACATATACTCACTTTTTCACCACAGCATACCACAGATGAAGGAGAACAGTGCAGTCTTTACCACCATTAAAACCAATACAAATCTCTGACAACCTGAAATTAAATTTAAGAATTGTAGTTAGTTAGTTTTCTTTCCACTTGTGCCGTTTAGCGTCATGGGAAGCTTGAGTCGTCTATACTGCGCCAAGTGCGTTGCGTCGATCAATGTGAGCCCTTGTCATTGCACAATCACTCTAATGTCATCTATCCACCTACCTCACGGCCGCCCTTTTGCCCTGTAACCAGATCTACCAGCATTGTAAGCCATCAGTGGAAGATGATGAGGGTGCATTCTCATGAGATGACCAAACCAACTTATTTTCTGCCTGAAAATGTATTCAGCACAAGACGTAGTGGCGATCATACTTCAAATGTCATCATTCCGCATTCTGTCTCTTCTGGTAACACCGATGACTTTCCTCAAACACATTATTCCACAAGTCGAAATTCTGCTCTCGCACGCCCTTAACCATGTTGGCACTGGTAGCACAAAATCGGCATAAATATACTGTTTATCAGCTGTTGCTTTGTTGCCAATCTAATGCTCAGGTGTCTAAGCAATGGGGACAGCTTTTAAGTCACTGCAGATGCTTTCTGGCACCTTGTCTCGATTTCCCTGTCGATCCTACCTTCTGCCGAAAAAATACTGCCCAAATACTTGAACCCATGGACCTGTTGAAGAGCAATATCATTTAGACTTATCTTGAGTGGCCCAGGAGTTCTACTGATCATCATAGTTTCTGTTTTGTTCTCGCTAATTTGCATTTTTACAGGTAGTCGCAAGCGCGTTCATGTGGTTTTGCAGTTTGTTTTCATCGTCGTACAGCAAGCACTGATCATCTGCAAAGAGTAATTCGTGAATTGAGTTATGTTCTGCTTCAGATGTCTCAATTTGACCAGCCTCTGATGCGATTTTGTCCATATATATGTTAAATAATTGTGACACACAAAATAATGAATATGCAAATTTTGTGATGACTAAATATTCCAAGAAAAGCAGTTGTCTTGTCTTCATTATAATTATTTATTATAATATAAACAGTAGTTCAGGTTAATAACTGACTTTGTTTTATAGAATCTTTAATATTCTATCCTTTCATCAACTATAGTTGATTGAAAACCATTTTCATATAGCAACTAGAACAATTTACTCAGCAAACAAACAAATTAATTTTAAAGTTAGTAATCAGCATCCTAATAAAAAGGATAAAAGATGTAAAACAGTAAGACAAACTCAATATCAGATTGGATCACACTAGCTAAAGTAGGCTAAAATACAACTTAAAACATACTAAGTAGAAATAGAAACGAACAAGCAAATTTTGCAAATATTTGCTGATCTTATAAGTTTGTGCAGACGTGAATCTTGGATAATTATTTTTTGTCAAACTGCATGAATAAACTATAGCTGCCAAAATATTATGTTGGATGAGGAAAACTAATGAGAAATATTATAAAATAATAGCATTCTAAAAAAGAAGTCTGGCAAAATGCATTAGAAGTCAAAATATTCTGGAAATCTATAGACAACAGAAAAAAAGAAAGGTGGCAGAAGATTAGAAAAATAAGGAAGGGAGATCGGGGATAGCATGTCAAGATGGCTTGAGAAAAAAGCATAACAGTCAGACAGTTGTGGATGACTATATACTGATACCAACACTACTCACTGTATCTTAATTCGATATAAAAACCGATTTTTTAGAACTATCTCTTCAGTCTCAACTTTCAAACAAAATCTGAGCTAAGCAGAATTATAATTTGTCAATCATTTTCCCATATTTGAATCAAACAAAAAAACTTGTGCATATATTTGGTTTACTTTTTATTTCAGTGAATTTTAATAATCAGATTCTTTTTATAAGAATCTATACATATTTTGCATTGATAGACATTATATCATCATCAAGTCAGTGGTCATTAGTTTTATCAAAATTTTTAAAAAATGTTTAACCCTATTTTCCAACATTTTTAATATTGTACAAAATACAATTTGCAAAAGTTATATTTTAAGATGAATTTCACAGTTCTGCTCATTCAAATTTTTCCTTTTAGCATCTTATGTGATGAGAAAAACATATCAAGCAAGTGAGTGGAATACATTCGATGACAACAGAGATAACAAACCATCACAATTTAATAGTGATTTTCCCAGCATCCTCAGATCAGAAGTAGAGAAAGCAATAAAAGATATGAGCAAAGGGAAAGAAAAAAACATGGATACAATAAATATAGAAATGATAGAAGCTCTAAATCAGGAGACAAGGAAAATGGGTAAATTACCCCAAAAGGGGTAAAAATGAAAATTTGTGGGCTTAAAAAAATACAGTTGAAAGTATATAAATGTATTTTCATATTTTATGCCACGTGATATTATTTTCTATTCAAAACTATTAAATCTATAGCCAAAAATCATATGTAGGTCAAATGATGTAAAAGTAAAGTCACATCTGTCCTACAGTCACATTCTTTGACAACTTTCACATGCGCCCTCAGGGTGAGACCCTTCCATTGCACTTTGGTTGGGCTGGCTTCTGAGAGCGCACAAACCTAGCATAGCTACATACAGACGCACACATACATCCAAGCACTGGTTTATGCGTCTTAATCAATATCACCCAAATTGACTAAGGTCTAGGGTGGAATAGGCACGCCTCCGCCAGTAGAAACTAGTGAGGCAAACATGAAAAAACTGAAGAAAAAAAAAATGTTTAATCTATAACATTGGGCATAAAAAAATGTATCTCAGACAAAAGTAGCTATTTTCAACTAATTTGGACATGCTGATTATGAATATGAATTTTAAAATCATAAATTAGCCCTAGTTTCCAAAATCAGGGAGGTCTGTGTTGGTGTTGGTTCAGTAGGTTCTGGTAAGAAGGCGACCAAGCCACTGCTGTTCTCATGATCTGTGATTTTCATGTAATTTGCTCGTTCCAATTAATGTATGGAGCGCAGTGTTGTGTGGCAATCATTTTCTAGCATGTCCTATGCTATTCATAGGAAGCCTATGTGTGTAATTTTCCTTGGAATTTGGAGAAAACACAATCTTTTCATGTGTTATAGAATACACGTGGTTGGATAGAAAGTCACTACAGATTGCGCGCCGTCGTTGGTTGGTGTGCACGCCCTACTTGGAAATGCCACGACCGGAATCTCCCCTCAGCCATGGGTTAATGGTCCCTCAGCTAGATCTACAGATGTGGGCGCTGATCAGCAGCAGCGTCTTCTAGTCTACGCATGGGGCCTGCTGCTATCGAGAGGTACGACATTCGCCTTTCAAATCGTCATGGAAATGGTGGACGACCGATTCCCACAAGTTTCAAGCGACCGCTGGTCTTACGGATTGTACGACTTGAATGTCTGCATCTTGATTTACTTCCAGTCGTCTTGATTGTATGTCTTGCACTGATTCCCGGTAACTCAGGACAAGAGAGTGAGATTGATGTCTAGCTTAGCTTCTTTCTCACTATAATCCAAATTCAGCGCAAGTTACATCTTCAGGACGAGGACAGTCTGATGATGTCGCCATCTTCCCTTGCGATGAGCAACTTACTTACTTACTTAGTAGGCTGTACCAAATGACTGACCAAATATCTAGCCCACATTGGTACAGTGTTGCAAAAGATCAGGACTCATACCGAATATTGCTGACTTTCTCGCCCTGTTGGACTGACACCGAGAATAATGTGATAATGTGACACTGTACCAATGTGAACCTAGGCCTTTGGTTAGTCAATCTCACCATATGTCAAATGACAGCAATGTTTGCGTGATATTGCTGCTTCACAATGTCTTGAAACAAAGTTTGATGTTGAATTTCTTTATTTCAGATCTTATCTCTTATCAGAATATTTTGTATACTTTGTTCAATTGCTCTCTGAGTGACTCAAAGCTAATCAGTTTCTGTTTTGCGCAAGTTCTCCACTTCGTATCCATAGATTATTGCTGGACTGTCGATAGAATTAAAAGTGTATGCTCTTGCCGTGATGCCTTTCATCTGTGTTAACAGAGCAGATTGTTGGCTATATTTGCGACAAATAATTTTATTATCACAAAGGCGAACCATTACACTGATGATGAAGAAAGCTTACAACTTTTATTTTGGTTGTCAGATCGGTAACAAGGACCAGTATTTGACCCCCACACATATGTTGTCAATCCTGTGCAATGAATCTGTGCTGCTGGCTGAATAGAAAAGAGCGACTGATGTGTTTTGCAGTTCCAATGGTGAGGAAGGAACTGATAAATCATCTTAATGATTATTGCTTTTGCATGATATAAACATGGTAGTACTAAGAAGAAAAATGTTGTGTAATTTATCCAAATATTCCTCTGCTATGCGGTCAATGCCTCAAGGGGAAGGACATCATGCTCCAGATCAACCAGAATCCTTTATTCTGAATGATGAAGAAGATAATAATGCCAGTGGACAACCATCAATTGTGAAAGGCATCTACATCAAGAGATCCCAATTTTGTGCCTATTGAAGAGTCTGCACATCTACATAAAAAGAGGAGGGACGAGCAGAGGAGGGGAGGGAGTGGTGGTATATCATTTAACAGAAATAGATTTTTGGTAACCCAAAAAGTTTCCAACCCCTGCTCTAGAGAAATTTATGCAGATAAAATCACCGATCTGTGTAAATATATCTACAATACAGGATCTATCCGAGAGATCTGATTACATTTGTCTTTATAACACTGCCAAAAAAGCCTTTTAAACAGACTATTACAATTTTAGAACAATCAGTCTGATAAGCCAAACCATTAACATGAGAATTATGCTGAGAGTTAACAACAAATTCAGTATGACACTGAATTTAGACAGAAAAACATAACAAGAGAAGCATAGGATATCAGCAGGAAAATATATAGGAGTACAGAAATAAACTGTCTCGGGTCTGTTATCTTGAAATGGTGAGTGAGGGAGCTTGCATATCTCAATGATTCCCAGGAGCTAATCCATCAGAAGTGAAAACTTCCAGTCGCGTCACCCAAGCTGGAAAGGCCATGAAGAAGGGAATAGACTAAACATGAACAATTCACCTAGGTTAGGTTAGAGCTGAACACTCAAATCTATCAAAACAAAGTCAGTTACAGAAACGTTGACAAACAGAGCAAAAGCAAATGGCCTTGGGAAAGGAGAAGCCTTTAGAAACTAGAAAACTCCAGTGCAGTGAAAAGTCTAAAGGAAGCTCCAAGGCTAACTGTCCTTCTGAATATCAAGAAGAAAACCAATATAGCAATATGGAATGTTAAAACAATGTACCTGGCAGGAAAAACTACAGATAGCTAAAGAGTTGAGAAATTACAACCAGGCTCTGCTGAAGATGGATGTGTCGAACCGAAAGGTGCAAATATTGCAATCAAGCTGTCAACTAGCGACACAATGCATTCCATTTTCCAGACTGCATCATACTACTTGCAAACCCCTGTTCAGTGCTTGGTAGAAGGATATTGTTAATGAACGAAGAAGAACAACAACAACCTGGCAGTGCTTGGATTGTGTGAAACAAGATGGACACAATCAGGAAAGATGAGACTGATAACTGAGGAAATGATTATTTACTCTAGATACAAGGTAACTGATACTTAACATACAGAGGGAGTGGCTCTGATGTTTTCTCTGATGGAACAGAGGGTGCTCATAAAATGGGAGGCTATTACCAACAGAATCATGAGAGCAAGCTAAAGAACTAGGAACAAAACAATAAAAATCTACATCATTCATGCTACGCCCCAACTAACCAGACCAAAGATGATAAGAAACAAAAGTTTTACAATGAGCTGAAAGAGATCCTTGACACACAGAAAAAGAAAGATCTCTAAATATTAATGTGGACTTCATTGCTAAAGTGGGGACAGACAACCTTGATTTCTGACTTGTGGTTCATCGTGCAGGACTCTAGCAACATGAGGACAGGCACTGTCCTGCTGCAGCACAATGTCTGGTGCATGGTTCAGCACAAAAAGTGCAATGTGATTCCTCACGATCTCATCACGGTATCGCAAGCCAGTAACAGCACCACCTAGGATAACTAGGTTTGTCCGATGATTGGTGCAGATGCCTTCCCAAATCATAATCACTCCACCTCCATGACGAGTGTGCTCTTGAATGCAGTTATTGGCATAGCGCTCTCTATGTCGACGATACACTCTCGATGACCATCGACTCTTGAAAGGTTGATCCTGCACTCATCAGTAAACAGTACTCTGTCCCACAGAGCATTCCCAAAGTGCAGATGTTGTCCGGCCCAGGCTAGTCTGGTGGCACGATGTTGTGGCTGCAGAGTTGAACGAATAGCAGGGTGTCTTACACGTAGGCCTTGCTTGCGTAAATGGTTCCTGACAGCAGCTGAACTTATTCTTCTCAGTTCATGGATGGTGCCAGCAGTGACAGTTACTGGCTGAAATCTGTTTCGCAGATGTTTGTGCTAGAGTGATATAATAATCCTGCCGTCTGGTTATCGAAGACATCCTCTGCAGGGCAGGTTAGAAACAGTCACAGTTGCCTGGCAGAAATGTAACCAAAGCCTGTCAGTCTGTCTTGACACATCAAATTATCTTGCTGTTGCAGATACAGACATCCCACTTTCCAACATGCGAACAGCTCGCAACCTTCTATTTAACGCTGTGGTTGGCATCCTTTCAATAGTTTTCTTCTGAATTAAATGAAAGGCAAAATAATCACAGATCACCAGTGAACACTTCTCCGGTAAATTTTGTGATCTGCACATGAATTGTGAGAAACTGTCCTGATAGTCATTAATTTTATTAAATCAGATTTTGAAGGTCACTGAACAGTTATTTCACACTCAGACTGTACTAAGACAATTATATTTCTTCCAGTAACAGTCAAGAATGCATCGGTATGAAATTACAATACAACTTCCAAACATAAAAACATACACAAAAACTGGTAAATTACTTTTTTCGTTGAGTATGCATAAGGACAAATGGAGATCACCAGACAACATAAAGGAAAACAACGAAGATGCAATTGCGAAATAAAATGCTAAATGCCCAAGCGAAATCGGTCTTCCAGACCATGAAAGGAATATTGTGCAACAAAACCTTGTCACTGAAACTGGGAAAAAGAATCCTTGGATGCTACGTGGAACTAGTACTGACATATGGCAGTGAATCATGGATAATTAGCAAGCAATCGCTTAGATCTTTGGAAGCAGCGGAGATGTGGTTTTACAGAAGATTCTGTGGATCAAATTGACTGCAAAGACTAATGATACAGTACTCGAGGAGGCACTAAGACAACTTATTGAAAGAATCAGAAAAAGACAGTCATCCTTTTTTGGGCATGTTATGAGAAGAGGTGGCTTAGAGCATGTCATGACAACGGGAAAGATAGCAGGAAAGAGAGACAGAGGAAGGTCGAGAGAGAAGATGCTGGACAGTTTGAGAGAATGGTATGGGCGACAATCAACAACAGAGTTGGTAAACGAAACACATGATAGAAATGGATAGAGGTTCATGATCGCCAATGCCAACCGGCAGGGCACCTGATGGTAATGATGACTTGGACAATAAAAAAGAAAATGTAGTACTTACTTACTTAGTCGCTCCTCTTCTACCGTGAGGTGTAGAGGTTTGCCAAAGAGAATGCCACACTGCTCTATCTGCCGTCTTTTTCCTGGCCTCTTTCCAATCCAGCCCTCTATCACTTAGGGACTGTCATATGTTGTCTTCCCAACATACTTTGGGACGTCCTCGGGGTCTGCGTCCTTGACTTTTGATCTCCCATGACCGCTTTGGTATCCGATCTTCTTCCATTCTACAGACATGGCCAAACCACTGTAGTTGGGACTGCTCCACTTGTGTCTGCAGGGGTTGAACTTCAAGATTGCTACGTATTGTCTGGTTACGGATCTTGTCCCTTTTCGTCACCTGAACCGCCTTTCTTAGGTACCTCATTTCTGAAGTTTGTAATTGCCTTTCTTGGGCTGTAGTCATTGCCCATGACTCACATCCATATGTCAGGACAGGCACATAGGTCGAGCGGTATACATCCATCTTTGTTTTCCTGCTTATTTCTCTTCTACTGAGGAAACCTCTGTTTATTGCATGGAACAGTCTACCTGCTGATGCCCTTCGTGCAGTTAACTCTTCTTTGATTCCTCCCCTGCTGTCTATTACCACTCCTAGATATTTAAAGTTGCTGACCTACTCCAGTGCTCGTGTTCCCAGGCTTATTTGATGTCTCTTTTCATCTCTGGCGATCACCATGGTTTTTGTTTTGGAGTTGCTGATGTGCATTCCGCTCTTCTTCAACTCTTCTTCCCAGACCTGCAAGTTTATCTGGAGATATGCTTCGGTTTTCGTGATCAGGGCCACATCGTCTGCAAATGCTAGTTCCGATATGTAACTTGGTCTCATCTTCCAGTACCCTACTACATACTATTTTGTCCGTTCCTTGCAGGCTTTGATGACTTCATCCATGAGGAGTATGAAAAGGTACGGTGATAGAATGTCTCCCTGTCTTACTCCGCTAGCGGTCTTGAACTCTCCTGACTTTTGATTTGATGTCCGCACATAATTTCTGCATGTTTTATAGAAACTCTGTATGGCAGAGATCAGGGGTCCTGGGATGTTCTTCCTTGTCAGGCACTCCCAGAGTTTGTCCCAAGGAACTTTATCAAATGCTTTCTCCAAATCCAAAAAGCAGAGATGCATCTCTTTATCATATTGAAGAGCCTTTTCACTTAGCTGTCTAAGTGTAAAGATAAGGTCTTGAGTACTTCTGTTTGCCCTAAACCCACATTGAGTTTCGTCCATATTTGGCTCTGCTAGACCTCCTAATCGCCGTTCTAGAATCCTAGAGTAGACTTTCCCGGGTCACTGAGAAGGGAAATACCTCTGTGATTTTCACATTGTCGATTGTCGCCTTTTTAAATATTGATATTATTATTGCAACCTCCCAGTCTCTTGGTATCTTCTTGTGGCGCCAAGCTGCCTTGAGAATCTTCATGAATAGCATCTCTCCTGCCGCTCCCATGTATTTAACCATTTCTGGTGTTATACCATCATGTCCTGCTGCTTTACCAATCTTAATTTTCTCCAATGCTGCCTTTAGTTCTTCCATTGTGATATTATCATTTCCCTCCATGGCTCCCTCTTCTTGAATTGGGACTGTTACTTCCAGAGATCTGAGAAATATTCTTTCCATCTGTTGATTACCTCTTCTGGGGTGGTCAACATCGCACCTTGTTTATCTTTAAACAATTTCAGGGGGCCTTTCTTCTCCTTCCTCATATTCTTTAAGGTCCTGTAGAACAGTTTCTGGTTTTCTCCAACATTATTTTCCAGTTTCTCTCCAAATTCTTCCCAGGATTTCTGTTTGGCCTTGAGCACAGTCTTCTTTGCTTCTGTTCTAAAATTTAAATATTCTTGATATTTCTTTGTTTGTTCTTCTGTATTCCCTAGGTATTGCTTCCATGCCTTTTCTCGTATTATTGTTTTCACTTTTCTGTCCACCATGGTGTACTCTTTCTCTTCCACCCTTCTTTGGTTTGACCGCATGCCTCTGCTGCAGCCTCTTTGAGGATGTCTTTGAATTTTACCCAGAGCATTTCCATATCTTCTTCAGATTCCTCTATCCTTTCTATTGCTGTTGTTAAGAGCCCTTGGTATCTCCTCTTAACATCTGGTTCTCGTAGTTTGTAAGCCTTAATTTTATTTTTTCCTCGTGTATTATGTTTCATGCTTGCTGATGGGTGTTGTTGCCTGGCTGGATAGTGTTTTTCAATTTCTCTCTTTATTTTAACTAGGTAGTGGTCGCTTCCTATTTCTGGTCCTCTGAACACTCTAGCATCCTTTACCTGCTTGAAATCAGTTTTCCTCACTATTTCCAATTATGGATCTTTCATTTCTTGCCGGCTCACATCTTGTGTAGGCATGGTTACGCTTGTGTGGAAACCTTGTATTTGTAATGACAAGGTTTTGTTCTCTGCAGAATCTCAGCAGTCGTTTTCCATTGTCATTTAAGACATCTTCTCCATACCTACCGATCACTCCATCCCATCTAGAATAGTCGTTTCCAACTCTTGCATTGAAGTCTCCAAGGAGAAGTATTTCATTATGGCAATCGTCAATGGTCCTTTGAAGGAGCTCATAAAATTCATCTTTTATGTCAGTGCTCTCATCTTCGTTTTGTGCATACACAGTGACGATATCCATTTGACTATCCTCCTCTTGTAGACTTAGAACCATCAGTCGTTCTGAAATGAATTTCCATCCTTTAATGTTTGCTTTGTTGTTATTATTCACTATACAGCCAACCCCTGCTCTGGCTCGTTCACTCAAGGGAACTCCGCTGTAGTATAGCATGTTGCCGTCATGGTTCAGAACGCCCTGTCCCTTTTTCTTTGTTTCTGTAAGTGCCAGGACTGTCAATTTTGCTCTCTTCATCTCCTCTATTAGTTCATGTTCTTTTCCATTTATACTTCGTACATTCCATGTTCCGTAAATCGTGGTCCTTTTTTCTCGCCTGTTCATCACTGTTGAGGTCAGTCCGGTTTTCTCTATGTTTTGACTTGTAATCGGTTTTTTTTTAAGACAAACAGGTGATTAGCCAGTTGTGTCTTTGCATGCTGGAGGGGCTGCCTCCTTACAGCCTCCATGCCTGCCGACCCGTTTTTGTCCATGGCTGCTTATTTATTCGCAGCTAACCTCCAAATTAGGAGGCCTTTCAGCAATCCGCAACCCTGCTGACGCGCCTGGTAGGAGGTAGGTTCCTCCCCCAGGGAAAATGTAGTAAACTATGATAATTAGCATAGCAGACTTCAGAACTACTCTACAAATAGACTGTCAAATGTTGGAACATGTCAAGAGTTTCTTCTATTTTGAAAATAATTACAGAAAATGGAAGATGCATAGTTGAGATTACTTCACTTGGGTGTGAAAAGGCTGCAAGATGTTGGCATATTGTTTAATTGCACACCTTATTCCTTCCTGTCACTTAGACGACATCATTCCTGAGATTCTTTTTCTTCTTCGTACACTTTCAGACATCAACTTGAATATCTCTAAAGAAAGCAGTGGTTCACACGAGGTCATCAGTATCTGCAAAGAGCTTGTCTTGGATTGGAACATGAGATGGCCAAATTATAGTGGATAGCAGATGTTGAGGCCTCAAACATCCAGGGATGGACATGGATCTAGTGTCCTGATCATGCTGGGGTCCAGGGCAACAAATGAGCTAATATCTTGGGCTTCACAAACTCCCATCATGGACACTTTAGCGATGGATAGGAGTCACATTTTGAAATCAATCAACAACCATCTGTTGGATGAGGACACTGAAATAGATGAATCAGTAATCCACAGACTGCAAAGTTTCGAGATCAAACGAGATTCAAACGGAGTGGGCGCATGAGAGGATGAAGAAGAAGAGTGTACGTCGATTCTTAGAAACAGAAAAAGCCTTCTGTGTAACTCGTATGTTGGACACTTCTGCAGCAGATGTTCAGTAGTCATTTTATCAGTGAAAATCACCACCTATTTGGCCCTGTTTGTAGTAAGCTTTATTTTTTTTTTCACCCTGGATACTCCATTAAACCTCTTGTTCTTGTTTCTGCACCTGATAAACCTCCTGGCTTCTTCATATGTTATACATATAGTAGGTTGAGACAGCGTTCTGCTTTCTCTAGCTAGTATGTCAGCCTCCTGATTGCCAAGTACTGTCTTGGATGTTCTCATTATTGCCACGAGGTAGTCATCACTTTCAATAGCTGGTCCTCTCTAAATGTTTGCATACTTCATATACTGGAATTAATTTGTTCTCATTATGGCATACTCAATGATGGATTTCTCATTCCTTGTCTGTTCACATCTTGTGTATGCATGAATATGCTTGAAAAGAAATTTAGTTTCTAATGACAAAGTGTTTTTTGCTGCAAAATTGTAGTAGCTGTCTTCCATTGCCATGAAGAACATCTTCACTATTCTTATAAAAAACTGTATTCAATCTAGAATGGTCATTTCCGATGCTGAGATTGAAATCTCAAAGAACAATTTTATTATTACATGTCATCAATGATAGATTTTAAAAATTTAGTTTGTATAGTACATTCTTGTATAATACTCTAACCTTAATTGTCTTCGTATGTCAAGTAGTTTCTTTGTCTGTTTTTTAATACACATACATCTTTTGGATTTAGGAACTGTAGCAGGGTCATGGAGTAGGGATACTGGTACGTAAAGACACAGCCAGATGCATATTGGGTTGTCGCCCAATATCTAGCTGATTTTTCATCTTACGGCTAAAGGCAGCGCAGTTTAATATTACCATAATACAGTGTAACGCACCCAATGCAGACTATGAAGATTGTGAAATAGAGGCATTCTACGATCAACTTCAGTCTGATAACAGAAACGTCAAGGAAGGGCACACTGGTAGTTCAGGGGGATTGGACTGCCAAAATTGAAGAAGATGAAGTCTATGGCTGGAGAGGAACATATGACCCACACGGAAACAAAAAAACTAATGACAGGGGCCTCATTCCTAGAGTTTGCATGATGCAATAAGCTGTTGGTGGCAAACACATTCAGGTTTTACAAGCCGTCTAGACATTGGACATGGCATAGCCAAAACAATGAAGTGCACAGCCAAATTGATTATATACTGGTTCAGAGGAGGTTTAGATCTAGCATCAACACTGACAAAACAAGAAGTGTTCCCGGAGCAGATATAGGAAGCAACCACAATCTTGTTATGATGACTTTGCATCTGCGATTGAAGAGTGTCGCAAATAAAGAAGTGACTTTACTAAAGTTTTACCAGGGCAAAATAAAAGACCCAAGAATCATCAAAGTGTTCCAATAGAGGGTAGGAGGGAGATTTGCTTCACTGCTAGCTCTGAGAGAGGGACTGGATACAGATACAGCAACAGAGATCCTGAGGTGCCACCAAACAAAATAGAAGCCATGGGTGACCAAAGAAAATCTAGACCTTTGCCATAGAAGTTCACTGAAAAACCAAAAACATTCACCTGATGAGGTCGGTAGATTTAAAGAGGTCAAGAAAGCGATACAACAAAAGATGACAGAGGCAAAAGAAGCATGGATATGTACAAACATTGAAGACAGACTAAACAGAAATGACACTTAAGGAGTATACAAGGTGGTCAAAGAACTGGTAACTCCTAGACAAGGCAGGAACTTTATGATCTAGGATAAAAGCGGTAAGTGCCTTATAGAGAACAAAGACGTACTGGCACGATGGACAGAGTACTGTTCCAAGTTGTACAACAATTAGGGACGGAGCAAGCCTGGGAAAACAATCACTCCAACACCAACAATAGAGTATAATCAACTGATAACAAAGGAGGAGGCAGCTGCAGCAGAAAAGTCATTGAGAAGAGGGAAGGCGGCCGACTTGGATAATATACTAGCAGAGCTCTTACACGCAGGAGGGGAGATAGTGGTAGAAGGTCTGACATACATCTGCAACAAACTATGGGCGACAGGAAACTGGCCGGATATATGGACAAAATCGATGGTTATTCTGTTACCTAAGTCTGGAAACCTAAAGCTGTGCCAAAATTACAGAATAATAAGCCTCATCAGCCACCATAGCAGGTCACGCTTAAAATAATCCTTGACAGATTAAATCTCCAAGCGGAGAATATCATTGCTGAGGAAAAGGAAAAGTTTCACAGGGAAGAAGCACTATCAAACAGATCTTGAATTTAAGACTGCTAAACAAGAAATATCTGGAACAGCAGCAAATATTGTATTATGTATTTGTTGATTTCAAAAAGGCGTTTGATAGGGTATGGCAAAAAGCACTATAGGCAACCATGAGGAGTTATAAAATCAACGGAAATAACAGGTCTTGAACACCTGTATGACAAGGTCCCCAGCACAGTTCTTATGAATGGGAGGTGGGGGGACTGGTTTTGCACATCGGTCGATGTAAGACAGGGTTGTACACTCTCTCCAACACTTTTTAATATATACCTTGAGGGAATTATGAGTGAGGCACTTGGAGTTCATGATAGGACGGCCAAACAATTACCAACCTTCGCTTTGCAGATGACATCGATAGGTTGGCTGTTTCAGAAGAGGAACTCCAGGAATTTGTCAGAAGGCTCGATGAAACAGCACTTGACTATGGTATGGAGATTAACGCTAGAAAGGCAAAATTAATGACCAACAACGCTGAGGTCTTCAACAGTAGGATAGAAGCTAATGGCAAGGAACTTAAAGTGGTCTACCATTTTAAATATCTGGGTTCACTGAACATCTGCTGCAGAACTGCCCGACATACGAGGATCAGAGAGAGCAGATGTGGCCATTGCCAGTGGAACTGCAAGACAAGCTCTATGGTTGTGGCGAGAGTCTCAGGATGACCGCCGCTTTTTTCGAGAAAATAATGGTTACTGTCTGACTGTGTACGCAGAAGAAGAAGAAGAAATATCTGGGTTCGATTGTCAGTGATGAAGGATCAAAATGTGAGGTGTTGGTCAGATTAGCACAGACAATAGCGGCGCTTGCACTGCTTAATAAAATCTGGCAAGATTAACAGTTAGCCATATGCAAGAAGATAAGATTAATGTGTACAATGGTCCTGTCAATATTCATCTATTCTTGTCAGACATGGACAGTTACAGCTGACCTAAAGGTGAAGGATTCAGGCCTTGGAGATGAGATGTTTCAGAGGACTTCTAAATGCCGCGTACAGACCAAGTTACAAATTAGGAAATGCAAGAAAGAATTACAACAGCAATAGGGCCTTTTGAAGACCTCTTGGCAACTGTCAAAAGAAACAAAAAATCTCTTAGTACGGGCACTTATCAAGATCTAACGGTCTTGCAAATACAATCCTGCACAAAAAGGTGCAAGGCAGATGACGAAGAGATCATCTTAAAAATAGGTGAGAGGACAACATAAAAGAATGGACCAATCTCCAACCAGAAGAGGCACAGGCAGCGGCCGCTGACAGAGAGGGATGGCGTGTGGTTGTGGGGATGTTTACATGTGTACACCAGCGACCTCACCAGTTATTGGATGACATGACCTGACCTGAGCAGTGACAAAGCATTTATTTAGTAGCTTAAAAAGCTTGTCAAAGTGCTGTCTTGGGGATCCAGAGATTAGACAATCTGGCTGCTTGACTTGATCGATAAGCTTGGTACTATTTCTATGCCTCTGCATGTCTGCTTCTATGGGACAGTGCAGGTCTATAAAGGTTCTGATTGACCTGTGATTTCTGCCTAGGTCCAAGAGATATAGCACTTTTACATTTATAATCAACTTGATATCGCTGCACAATGCACAGTTGATTTCCGCCTTTGTATTCCAGTCACCAGCTAAAGAATGACTATGAGCAGCATCGAACACATTGACTAAATCAAAGCCGCTGAAACCAGGAGCAGCCTAATAAAGTATTGTAAAACTTTGCAACCGAAGAAAGGTCTTCTTAAAGCTCTAAAAATGGACGACAATACCATCATAACAGACAGATAGAACATCAAAACAGAATGCAGTCAGTACTACACTTACTTTTTATTTGTGAAAGGCTGAAATCCCAAAAAAGGCTGGCAGCAACAGAGAGAGACAATATTAAGTCTATCAAACCTGATGAAATCCTCCATGCCATTCAGCAGTCGAAACCAGGCACAGCTCTAGGGTCAAATTGAGTAACTAAAGACGTCCTTATGGCAGGGGGAGAAACTTTAGCAGTTCATCTATCAAAGTTATTTTAATAAAAAATACCTTCAATCAGTACAAATTCCTGATCAGTGGAAACCATCAAAGACTGTTCAAATCAACAAAAAGGCAGATACTAAACTATCGTCCAGTTTTCCTGCTACTTATAATATACAAGATATTCACTAGAGGGGGGGAGGGGGGAGGGATCTGATGTTGTGTGTCGTGCCTTTCCCATAATGGCAAAAGGTATCACCCAGCATGTGAGTGACTTAGGCGTCTCTACCAGACTGTATTCTAGTCCATTATACTCGTGTCTAAATTTCACACACCATAACCAACACTGTTTGCAGCTAGGACGAAGGGCTCCAATCTCGTGAAGTTCAGCCGTGTGAGCTAGGCCGTGAAATATGACACAGGTTTAAATGTAGTGCTATTCGTATAGCCGATTTTCAGAACAGGATAATCGGATGGAAGAAAACACAACAAACGAACGAATTAACCAGTCCAAATGGAAAACAACAACATGTTTCCGTGAATATAAGTGTAAGTCGTTGCCTAGTGTGAATTCCAGGTAAATCCGTGGTCTGATGACATCCATAATGAAATTCCCCCCCAGCCTTTTATGTGATATCAGGATGTATTAACCAGTGTTTGGATGCATGTGCGTCTGTATGTGGCCATGCTGTTTTGAGCGCTCTCAGTGGTCAACACAACCAAAGTGCAATGGAAAGGTCTCACCCTGAGGACGCTTGTGAAAGTTGTGTAGGAGTGTGATTGCTGGAATGAGTAAAATGAAACAGAGTGTAAGGTAAGAAGAGAAGAGAATGTGATTGGGATTGCCCAAGCTATTCATGTACCAGCTATGTGCACTATTTTAAACTTTTTTCTCAAATTTCAAGTCGTTAAATGAAAAAAAATTAAAGAAACGTTGGAGGCTTCAAAGGAATGGGAGAAAAAACTGCTGCACTTCATTAATAAAATCTGGAGTCCAGCAAACCCAAGTGACTAAAGTCCTAAGAGTGAACAAGTCAACAATTTGGGGATGAAAAAAGGAGAAGAAAATCTGATGCAACTAAGTCCAGAGAAACAGATGAACTGAAATTAAAACATTTACAAAATTTATATAATTTTTCTTTAGTACTGCAATTATCATGAGCAAAATAAAAAATAATGCAAAATTGATAGCAGGTATAAAAGTTGAATGCAGAAAAATTGCTAGAATTTTATGATGAAATTCATTTATTTCAGTGTGATTCTTTGCACCTCAAGTACCGCATTGCAATGGGGGAGCTGTGTATTTAATTATTTTACCCTTTTCCACCTTTTCGCCTCCAACTTTTTAAATACCTACAAATTTGTTTTCTTCTCTTTCCAAGAAATGTGACCCAATCTTCTATATACCCACATTTCGAAGGCTTCAATACTCTTTTCCAACTTGTTATTCATTGTCCATGTTTCTGAACCATAAAGTAGTGACGAGTATACATAACATCTGACAAATTTTCAAATTCTGATTTATCTGTTTGGATATCAGTATATGTCGCATGTTGTGAAATACCATCTTGGCCATACCTATTCTCTTTCTGATTTCTTTTTCCCAGCTGTCATCTTCCGTTATTATATGACCTGTTCAAGTTGTTGATCTTTTATTTTTATCTGCATACATGGTTTCTTGTCACTTTTTCCAATTATCATAGTTTTTGTTTTCTTTATGTTTATGTCCAATCCAAACTCTTGACTTATTTTGTATATTGTTGTCACAAGCTCCTGTAATTCTTTCTCACTTTTTGCCATCAAAACTGTATCTTCCGCATATCTAAGATTATTCATTGCCACGCATCCAATGGCAAGCCCTGGCATCCACTCTGTTTGAATACTTGTTCTTTGCAGATATTAAAAAGACAAGGGGATAATACGTATCCCTGTCTCACTCCTCTTTTCACATATATATATGGAGAGCATAACTTTCCTGATTTTACTGTAGCAGTTTGTTCCCTGTACAGATTATAGGGTAGTCTTATGTCTTTACCATCTGTAGACCTATTTCTTGGAGACATTTTATTCATTTTCATGTTGGACTTTGTCAAAAGCCTTTTGGTAGTCTATAAAGCAAATATAAATGTCATCATGTAATTCTAAATATTTCTGTCATAGTTCGCAAACAGAAAATTGCTTTCCTTGTTCCATTCAACTTTTAAAAAATAAATTCTTCTGAAACTTCCTTCTCTACTGTACCTCTTATTCTCAGGTGGTCCTGTTGCTTTTCCTTTTCTCATAGTTTTTATCCCATTTTCCACAACCCCCACTCTGGGTTACCTGTGTCTTGTTTGTTGCTTTCTTTATTTCCATATGCATTTCTCTGGTACTGTGTTTTAATCCCATGTGTTCTATTATTTTGCATTATCTTCCAACCACTGTTCTTTGGCCGGCCTGCACATTGTACGTATCTCTTTGTATAGTGATGAATATGCAGGAGCCTTCTTTCTATCTGCCATTTTAGTTAAGATGTCATCTGTCATCTATTCTTAGTTTTTCCTAAGTTCTTTATCTGGTAACGATTTATTTGCTACTTGCATACTGGTTTTTATACATTCCCATTTAGCGTTTATTCTCCGCTCTGTGTTTCCTTCCTTGTCTTCTGATTGTAAGTTTTGATACACCGTTACTGTTGCCTGCTATTTTTGCCATTTATCTGGCTGTTTTAGCGCTAATCTGTCTTTAATAACTCTTAAAGGCCATAAGAACGCTGTCAGCGTTCTTCCTGGAGTCCACTTGATGCCAGAAAAATGCTCAAATCATTAACAGCACAATGAACTAAATTTCTTTCGTTTTTTTTTTTAGTGTTTCTAAATTCTAATTGACATTATATGGTAAAGGAAATAACTCTTATTTTTGTGTATCAATTGTAATATCAGCGACGTGCTTTGTGTGGACATTCAAAGTTGGAAAACATTTGTCATCTTTCAAGTCAGTTTATCATAAAAATGTGTAACGAACCTAGCACTTCAAGATTTTCTAATAGTATGTTTTATGTTTTTATATTTAGTAATGTTTTATCTGTAGAAAAGGCTAGGGAGTTGTGTACTCTAGATGAATTGTGTAACGAGGATTCACATATTTTTTATGTTGAATCGGAGTTAGACATGGAATATAATATTATTCAATCTACTCAGCCTACTGAATCTGATGCTGTGACCTAGTGCTGCTAAAAGGCAAAAATGTTTGACTGCACCATCAACAGAAACACAAAGATGCAATATTTCTAAAGCAAATTCTAGAGAATATGATTGCGAATAGGCTTTAGTACCAAATTCCATCACCACTGACTGAGACCCGGAACTCATTCAGATTGCTGCCAAAATGTGGTCGACCATGTGAAGTGAATGGAGACCTGCAACTGAGTGACACATCAACTCCATTTGACTGCTACAGAAAATTATTTTCTTGTAGATATCATTCATATGTGGATTACTGTTATTCTGAAGTACACTAGACCAATCTGCATATTACGTTTCAGTGGTTATTCATGGATTGGTGAAATTTTTGTGTGTGAAAAATAGTTTTTATTACAAAAAATAACAATATAATTATTAACAATTATTTGTAATATTTGATTAAATTCTTCAAGACCTTCATATTCTTAATGCATATTCATTTTCCTTTAATTTTATATTTAACATGTTTGTCTTCCTTGTGAAATAATTAAGAAAAGTCAAGTTTTATGAAGAGACTGCTTTTATAACAAAAATAATTCTGGCAAAACTAGTTACAAAATTATGGCCTTTAAGAGTTAAGTGTCTTTATACCTTTGCTCTCTGGGATTTTGAGTTGTATATGCACTTTCATACAAACTTGACTGTGGTCTGAGTTGATGTCTGCTCCTGGGTATGTCTTGGTGTTCTGGCAATATTTCTAAATCTGTGTCTGATCATAATAAAATCAATTTGATTTCTTGTCCTATCACCTGGGCCTTTCCATGTATATAATTTTCTAATATGGTGTGAAAAAAAGTGTTACAAATTACAAAGTTTCTAATATTCCTCGCAGAATTGTTATCAGTCTTTCTCCTTTTTCATTCTTAGTTCCAATTCCATATTTTCCTACAATGTTTTTATATTCCCCTTTTCCTACCTTAGCATTCATGCTGCCCATCACACTGACACCTCTTACGTGCTGTTCGCCTCCTGGATGTATGAAAATGTATTTATCTTTCTGTGTGCACCCCAGTGTCTTTCCATCTTGTTTATAATTGTCTAATTTCTAATCTTATTTCTAAATTTTTATTTAAAAGGGTAGACCATTACCAAGCCATAGCCCAATGCTTTACACCTTATCTTCATTCGGGAGGAACACCTGCTGTCTAGCACAACTTGAGGATGACACTCTTGCACATGAAGGAGACAAAGAGTACCTCGGAAACTATCGTTCAATTACTCTTCTCCAGGTCACTTACAAGCTGTTTACGAAATGCAGCCTTGCCAGAGTCTGCACCACTCTCGAAGAATCACAACCAGCCAAAAAAGATAGGCTTTCGGTGTTCGTACAGCAAAATGGACAATATTTCAACCTGATGCTGTCTTATTGAGGCAGCCCGACAGTTCCAAACGCCCTTGATATTCACTTTCATTAACTTCAAAAAGGCTTTAGATTCGATAGAATCACATTTTGTCTAGCATTCACTGTTGGAACAATGTGTAGATCCTGGTTCTCTCCTACAGTTATACAAACTGCACTACCACATTTCATCCTTTCCAACGATCAATTGTGGTACCAATTCAGAAAAAAGTTCGCCAGGGGGATCCTATCTCACCGAACCTCTTCTCTGCATGTTTGAAATCAGTCATCAGCCAATGCAACTGGGACACCTTTGGCATCCATACTGATACCTTCGATTTGCAGATGACATAGTGCTCATCACAGAGTCAGCAGCAGAAGCCAACCAAATGGTGCAGCTACTTTATGGAGAGGGCAGGAAAGTGGAAATGGAGACTGCCATGACCAAGACCTATCAGCCTCCCTCTTCAATTCCACTGTACTCCCTGTGATGTGCTATGATGCTGAGACATGGGCACTAACAAAATCACTGGAAGACAAATTGAGACTGACCTAGGCCTCCCTTGAGAGACGCTTGGTTAAAATCATTCTCCGGAAAATTATGCAAGGTCTTCACAATTCTGACATGAGATGATTGTCCCTGGTGAATGATGCGGTAATCCATGTAGACAAGGCAAAATACAGCTGAGCAGGTCACATGTTACTACGAAATGATAGTCGATGGAGCACGGAGACAGCAGTCTGGTATGCCCGAGGTAAGAAAAGAACTCGGGGAAGACCTCCAATGCGTACGTCAGACTCCCATGCTGTACACTACAACATTCGAAATGCCTCTGGAGGAGTATTTACCACGCATTGGGTTTCCATGGCCCAAGACAGGGCCCGCCCGAAATGAACTTAGGATCCGCAGCTACGCTGAGGAGTGGGTCATCAAGATCATGATATAGATATTTATTTATTTATTATTTATTTCCTTATCGCCTTCCCGTGGGTCTAATTTTAATTGCTCATATCTTTGTGCTTTACGTCAACCAATAGCTGTTTTATTACATTTTTTTATTTCCTTGATTAATATTTGCTGTTTGATAAAAAAAACTTCATGTCAAAATTTTAACTGATTTTGCTGATTAACATTTGTAACTGTATTCCTGTTCAACTTATTCTTAACTTTGTAATTTGATCTTTTAATTTGTTGTATGTTTTTGGCATGATTATTGTCATTAGAATATTGTTAACATGTAACAAGCATAAAACATTAGAGAATCCTACTAAATGTTAGTTGCTCATTACATATGATGAAAACGATATCATCAGACGGTGTTGTCTTGATGATGTAACTTGCGCTGTATTTGGATTATAGATAGGAAAAAACACAGAGCTGGTCAACAAACTCACTCTCTGGTCCCGAGCTACCTTGGACTAGTGGCAATATATAAGTCAAGAGGACTGGAGGTAGCTCGGGATACATGAATTCTGGTCCCCAATACACTACCAAATATAGAATGGTCAAATGTTAATAACAGATTAACTTACCTAATTTCAAGATCTAATTCAATGTGGCTTCTGACTGATTTAGGATTATAGTTGATCTTCTGTTGGTCGAAAATCATCCAAAGAGCAAAGAATATACTGACAATGTGAAGAAAGGTTATAATTGAGAACTGGTGTACCAGTGATGTGCTGTGAAGCAGGGTACTGGAGAACACAGTGAGATAACTACAATATTGTCAACAGATCATGATGCACTAGGTATGACAACAAAATGATGATTTTTTTCCCCATTTACAACTAAAGAGCACTGCATCAAAACTATTTATCTAAAAGAGGATGTTGGGATAAAAAGTGCTTTTTTTCTTACTGATATGTCTCAAGAGCCTGTTCTAATGTTGCAACAGCCTTCATGACACATGCTACATAGTGATCACTGATCTCTGGATTTTCAAGAGTTTTGTACACACTTGTCACAGCAGAATTCACAGGGTCACTATCGTACGAAATAATTGTGCCTGTAAAAAAGACAAACATAAATATGCCAAGAATGTGCAAGAATCGTTAGGAAAACTAGAATACAATGAATATTTTATTAACAACTTAAAAAGCTAAACATTTTTCATAGGATCTATGTTTTCAGTCACATAAACAAAAAGCAAATGAAAATTTGATAGAGAAATAGCAGAAACAGGAGAAATAGGACTACAGGTCAGTTCTGTTCAGTTTCCATCTCCACATCAAAGGGCGACTGCATTGGTTCTTCAAAGATCTCTTGTTTTGATTGTGCATTCTAACAGATATTTCCCTGTCCATCTCTTGATGTTATCTTCCCACTTATAGTGTTGTTTTCCCCTAGAATATTTTCCCTCCACCTTTCCTTCCAGTATGGTTTTTATGTAAGATATTATGTCTTTTGTAATGACTAAAATATCTCAACTGCCTGATTTCGTTCATGAATTCTCTCTGCATTCCCAATATTTCAAGACCAACTAATTTGTCGTTTCATAAGATGTGCCCTATTCTTCTATATTGTCCACATTTAAAAGGCCTCAATTTTCCTCTTCAACCATTTGTTCATGTCTATGTTTCTACACCAAATAGTAATGACGAGTTAACATAGCATTTGATTCATCTCATTATTAATTTATGAATTATTTATTTGAATGTTAATATTTATCTTGTGTTAGTGAAAACAGATTTAGCCATCCCTATTCTCTTCTTTATTTCTGTTTTGTATTTTCCATCTTCTGACACTATATTTTCAAGACAAGAGAGGCTCCTAACCTGTTCTAGTATATGATTATTTATTCTTCTTCTTCTTCTTCGTACGCTGTCAGATGTCAACCTTTACTTTTTCGAAAAAAGCAGCAGTCATCCTGAGGCTTTCGACACTGCCATAGAGCTTGTCTAGTGTTGCCACTGGTGATGGCCACATCTGCTTTCTCTGATCCTCGTATGTCGGGCAGTTTTGCAGCAGATGTTCAGTGGTCATTTTCCGAGTACCGCACGAGCATTCGTCAGTGCCACCTATCTTCAATTTATTGAATAGGTGGTACCTCAGTCTATTGTAGCCAGTGCGAAGTCTGAAGACCACGACCTGCTCTCTTCTGTTCAACTGGTAACAGGCATCGTTTTTTGTGTATGATTATTTATTCATATCTGTAGTTCTGATCTCTTGTCTACTTTACCAATTATCATAGTTTTCATTTTCTCTGTGTTAATGTCCAATCCATATACTTGGCATGTTCTTTACTTGAATCACAAATTCCTGTAATTCTTGTACACTTTCAGCTAATGAGTTATGTCATTCAATTATCTGCAATTATTTATTGACATTCCAGCAATGAGCTTTGGCATTTTCTCTATCCATTTAAAAATGTGTTCTGCGTAAATGTTTCACACCTCATTCTACATCTATGTATGGTGAGTAAATGCTATTCTTACTATGGCAGTCCTATTATATCTTTATGCCAGAGTGAACAACGCCACACCTGCAGCCCTTGATGCAGTCATATTCCTCCCAATTATGGAGGAACTCTACACTGAGCTACTAACATTAGAAGAACTCATACAGTTTGGTCATAGGTAGGGCATTGGGTAGTGATGGAATCCCTTCTGACTTGATCAAGCCAAAAATGCTATGTTACATCAACTGCATATTTTACTATGCCAATGTTATGAGAAAGCAATTGTTCATCAAGACATGCGGGATGCCAAGATAGTAACGCTATGATCCTGCCAAAGATGGATGTGTTGGACCGAAAGGTGCAAATATCGTAGTCAAGCTGTAAACTAGCGACACAACGCATTCCGTTCTCTGGACTATATACTGCTACTTGCAAAACCCTGCTCAGAGCTTGGTATCGGGAGATTTAGAACGAACGCAGAAGAAGAAGAAGAAGAAGTAATGCTATACAAAAAATAAAGGGGATAGTTATGCAACAACTATAGAGGCATCTCTCTCCTTAATATTGTTAGTAAGGCCTTCGTCAAGGTTACCTTAGCCCAGCTTCACAAGTTAGCTGGGCGCATATACCTAGATGCATAATGTAGATTTCAGCCTAGTTGCTGTTTGTTCGTCCATCACAAGTGATGAAGACTACTCTCTTTGTTCATCCGTGTGGAAAGTCTTTTCTCTTGCTGTATCCGCTGAAATGGATGACTTGCACAGTGATTTAGATTAAAGTGAGAAAGAAACTGCGCCTTTTGTCAACCTCACTCTCTAGTTCTGATCTACCCTTGTCCAGTGGCAGGATATTTATCGAGACAACTGGAGATAGTACAGGATGCAGATTTTTCCTCAGGGTTTACTCCCAAAGCCTTTCCCGCAAACAGGTATCCTACAAGGCAGCAGAGGGCGGATGACATCTAACGTTGTGTGTCGTGCCTTTCCCATAATCACAAGAGGATGTAGGGACATAACTCAGCGTGTGAGTGAGTTTGGCATCTCTCCTCCAGCTGTGTTCAGTCAATTATAGTTGTGTCTAAATTTCACACACCATAATTGACAATGTTTGCAGCTAGGACGAAGGGCGCCAATCTCGTGAAGTTCAGCCATGTGAACTAGACCATGAAATACAACACAGGTTTAAGTGTAGTGCTATTCATATAGCCTATGTTCATACCAGGATAATCGGAAGTAAGAAATCACAAAAACTAAACAAATAAACCAGCCCAAATGGAAAACAACAACACGTTTTCGTGAACACAAGTGTAAGTTGTCGACTAGTGTGAATTCCAGGCAAATCCGTGGTCTGGCGACATCCATAATGAACTAAAACAGCAGAGCAATGTAGACCTGCAGCTGGTTACAGCGCCATCTTTGTTGCTTGCTCAACCTGGTAGATCAACAGATCTCTGTGAACTCCAGAGCATAAACCTCCACATTGCCATTATTGTGCTCCATAAGATAGGCTAACCCACCCACCCCCCTCCTCCAAATGATAGAAATTATAAGGTCATTACATGAAGACAGTCCAATATGCTGGAAACATATCCCAACCCTTTGACAATCGCAATGGTGTAAAACAAGGCTGCATGTTAACTTCAACACTCTTCAGTATTTTCTTTGCTGTGCTCCTGAATATTGCCTGTGGAGATGCAACTAAGGAATATGTCTCCATACCAGATCAGATGGCACACTGTTTAACCTCAGAAGATTAAAGGTCAAAATTCTAGTCGTTGAGAACTTTGCAATTGTCACACAAAGCAAGCAAGAGCTCCAGATATACTGTTCTCTTAAGCCTGCTGTGACTTTCACCTTACAATAAGCTTGCATAAGACACATGGGTCAGTATGTGAGTGCTGCACTAGCTATTACCATTAACAATTACATATTGTTAGCAGTACAGCAATTCACATATCTGAGGGTCTACAATCGGTGATTACCTCTCCCTGGACGTAGAAATAAACAGCCACAGTAAAGCTGCAACTGTCTTTGCTTGCCTCAAGCTGGTGAACAAAGAAAACCATAAACTCACAATAAAGACCAAGGTTGCATCATACAATGCCTGTATCACCAGTGTACTTCTCAACAGCAGCGAGGCTTGGACAACCTATGCACACCATAAAGGAAGCTTAACACCTTCTACCTACGACACGTCCTTGGTGTCACTTGGGAGGACAGAATGACAAATATCAAAATGCTGACCTGCACTGGTCTCCAGGTTACTGAGTTTTTTTGTGTCTTTTCCATTCAAACCTATTTCTTCAAGACATTTAACTAGTTTCTCATGCTGGACTCTGTCAAAAGCCTTTCTGCAGTATATAAAGTACATACAGATACTTTTCTGTAATCCTTTATTTATATCTGCTAGTATAGTGTTCTTATACAAAGAATTTCTTCTCTTGTTTGTTTAAATGTTCTGTCAAAATCCAAATTGTTCTCCAGGAACATTGTTGTTCACTTTATGCTTTTTCTCTCCAATATAATTTTGAGCAGTATTGCATGGCTCATTTGGCAAATTGTTCAGTGGTATAAAGACTGATGTACTCAATTCAGGCGGTGTAGATCCAGTAATGTAGATGTCTTTGCATAGATCAATGTGAGAAAAACAGAAGAAATGAGAATAAATAATAAACGGACAGATCCACAAAAGAAAGATCATTTTATTTAAAAGTAGTTTTGCTTATTTTGGAAGTAACAATGAAACGTATGATCGAACAAAAAAGTATATCAACACCAATGATTAACAAAGCCAAACTTGCTTTCAACGCTTTGTCTAAAAAAAACTCAGCAGTGTTCTCACATGAAATAAGTTGAGACTGATCCACAGTAATGTAAAGTCTGTTCTACATATGGTCAGATAATATGGCAAGAAATAGAGTTCTGCATCCAAACTGCAGACCTTCATCAACAGATGCCTCTACCACACACAGCATATCAAATAACCAGATGCAAAAACAAATGCAGCCTTTTGTATGAAAGGACAAGACAACAACTAATATTGCAGAAAATATAAGAAGCAGTTACAGAAATGTAAATGATATACCTTCTTGGAGTAAACCTAACAATATGAACAGACATGAGCTGATTTTGAATCTATATTGGAAAAGAACCATATGGAGACTGAAAACATCTGGCAAAAGGCAGGTCCAGAGCAACTAGAGCCTTATTGGATAGTCAAGATGACAGTTAAAAATTTGAAGCCATGATGGGTGACTGTTGAAGACTTATGTTCTAGAAGAACACAAAACGTGAAGTAATTTAGAGTTTGATAAGATTTGTTCGAGGTATTCCTCAATCAGGACAGGACAAGACAATCATCCTTTTTTGGGCATGTCATGAAAAGAGGTGGGTTGAAACACACAGTGACAATTGGCAAAATCGCTGGCAAGAGGGACATAAAGAGACAAAGAGAGAAAATATTGAACAGCTTGATGACATGGCATGGGAGGCGATCAACGGTGGAACTCCTAACCCACACATGTGATGAAAGGAAATCAAGGTCTATGATCACCAATGTCATTCGATAGGGCACTTGATGATGATTATTTCTCAATAAGTCAATATCATATTAATATAACAGTTCCACCCGGAGCATGAGCATTTAGGGCAGAGGTGATGTGGTCAGCGACTCTGAGAACAAAGGTACCTGAGTGTGTGCCAAGGTCACTCTACGTCTCAACACTACGCCAAGGTCACTCACCATCTTGATACTAAGTCAACAAAGGAAAACAGGGGGTTGGGAGAAAGAATGTGTCTAGTTCAGGTAGGGGCTAGGTGCTGACCACTGTGGCATTCCGATTTGGGTAGTGTGGGATTAGTGACAGAGGCCAGCAGAGCTTGCTGCGACATTTTGAGTGACAGGAATTCAGAGTGATTCGTTCCAATAACAACTAAATGGGTGTAGATCCAAACTAGATGATGGCTGGAGCAGACATCCCACAGAGGATGATTGGACAGCTCTGATACTGCTTGAGACTATATAATACTAGACAAAGTTTAACTCAAGCAGACTGGCAGTGGAGAGAGAGATTGAGAGAGAGGGAGAGGGGGGGACATAAATTTAGCTAGGAGTCTGTTTAGCTCGCCGACTTTATAGAAGAGCGATTGATAGGCTGTTTTACAAATGTTAGTGAGATAGAATGGAATACAGGGTGGCTCAACCAGCATTTGCCTTTGAGTCTTGGCCAGTCGCTCTATAAGGTGTGTGTTGTGCGCCCTGTGTCTAGAAAGAGATCTGAACGTGTGGTGTACGTGAACAATGTATGTTCTAGAGTGTGGGTATACGCAGATCGATTGAGTATGTGATCACATGTGAGTATACGTTGAATAGATTGAATGTATAATGTCAAGATCACCCGCCTTAGGGGAATCTGAGTGTGAATGAATGCACAGCATACGATCGTGAGGACGAGTTTTTGAGAGAGTGTTGAGGGTGCAGATAAGGGGAGGGGAGTGTGCGGCTAGAACTGGGTTTGGGTAGTTCAGAGCAATATTCAATAGCTTATGCTTATAACCTCCGCGTAGTTATTAATAGTATAGATACATTAGAAAGATTATTATTTAGTAAGATGTATTTCTTGTGTTGTTTGTAATCTCATTGCACTCACTTTAATAGTTGTTGTATGAATATGATGTAATAAATCTGCCTCCAGCTGCGTGCTATGTTATTTGCTGTGTGTGGTCATGAATGATGTGGATGCATGTGGTAACATTCTAGATAGAAAAACCCCAGTGAAAACCTGGACTCTGCTACATGAACAGCCTATTTAAAAATGTGTTTGAGTGTTTGGGGATTTCAACTTTCCATAAATGAAATGGGATATGGCAGAAGCACTTGTCGATTCAAAATCGTTTGTGAAGTGCAGAACTGGCAATTTTTTTATTCAACATGTAGAAGAAGCTACAAGAGGCAAAAACATACTCGACCTAGTATTTACTACAGAGGAAAATATAATTGAAAACGTTCTCTCTTTCGCCTTCTTTCACACAGGGGCGCATAGGCCCTCAACCAATCCTCGGCAAGCAGCTCTGTCTAGTGCAATCTTTTCTACTTCCTTCCAGCTTTTTCTTATTTTCTTTACTTCCGCTTCCAGATCTCGTCTCCATGTACTCCTTGGTCTGCCTATGCCTCTTCTTCCCTGGAGGTTCCATGACAGGGACTGCCTGGTGATACCTGCCTGGGGCTTTCTTAATGTATGACCCATCCATCTCCACTTTCTTCCTAAGATTTCCTATTTAAATTTACCTTGTCCTGCTCTCTCCCACAGTCAGTCATTTGTAACTTTGTCAAAACATTTTATACCAAATATCTTTCTCAGACATCTGTTGACAAAACCAAGCAGTCTCCTGTCATTGCCTTTGGTCATCCTCCAGGTTTCCACTCCATACATCAGGACTGGCTTCACGTTTGAATTTAAAATCCTTATTTTTGTCTTCCTTCTTATTTCCTTGGAGTTCCACATGGGATTCAAAATTCAGAATTAACTTGCTTTTTGTATCCTTGTTTTTATATCCTCATCTGTCCCTCCTTCCTTGTTGATGATACTTCCTAGGTATGTGAATGCCTCTACCTCTTCCAGTGGCGTTCCTCTCAGCCTGATTGGTTCTGTGTTTACTGCATTGACCCTAAATATTTTTTTCTTTTCCTCGTGGATCTTTAAACCAACTTGTTTAAAGGTATAATCCAGTCTAGCCAGTTTTCTTTGCATTTGGCTTTGGCTGTGGGACAGAAGGGCTATATCATCCGCAAAATCCAGGTCCTTCAGCTATTTATTAAAGGTCCACTGGATTCCATTTATCTCATTTGGTGTTACTTTCATAATCCAATCCAATGCCAGGATGAACAGAAAATGTCACAGTAGGCAACCCTGTCATACCCCTGATTTAATTTTAAATGGCTCTGTGAGTTGTCCTTCGTGTATAACTCTACATTGTATACTTTCATACGTCTGTCTAATTATGTTTGTGAGCTTTTGTGGAATTCCATAGTGCCTCAGTAGTTTCCAGATTATATGTCGGTTCAAACTGTAGTAAACCTTTTCATAATCAACTAAATTGATGTACAAAGTCGAATTTTATTCCAATGATTGCTCCATAATTATCCCCAATGCATGATCTATTCTGTCTGAAGCCTGCCTGCTCATTCCTTATCTTGTTATCCACTGCCTTTTTCAACCTTTCTAGTATTACTCTATTTAACACCTTTCCCGGCACTGATAATAACATTATTCCTCTATGGTCTTTGCATTCCTGTAAATGTCCTTTCTTAGGCAATTTCACCAGGTAGCACGCTCTCCAATCTTTTGGTAAATTTTCTTGCTCCATGGTGGCGCCTATCAAGTTGTGGAGCATGTTAGTAGGTGTTTCAGCATCTGCTTTTATGGCTTCCGTTGGTATCCCATCAGGTCCTGCTGCTTTTCCGTTCCTTAGAAACTCTATTACCCTTCTAATCTCTTCTTTACTTGGATTATCACAGTTGATCGGCGGGTCCACCTCTGCTGGAGGGATGTCTGGTGCTGGTCTATTCAAAAGCTCTTCAAAGTATTCTACCCATCTTTTCTTCTGTTCTTCAAGGTTAGTTATCTTTTCCCCAAGTTCATTTTTGATTGGTCTACCTTGTTGTTGATATTTTCCCGAGTTTGTTGCTAGCCTCATATAGACTTTTCATATTTCCCTTTTCTGCAGCCTCTTCTACTTTCTCAGTCACACCATCAATGTAATATCTTATCTTGATGTTCTTTTTTAACCTACTTGTTGTTCTCTAATACTCTTTCTGTGCTGTGCGTTTTGTGGCTCTCGTTTTACTATTTAGTAAAGCCATTTTTTTATTCTGCCTCTTCTCGATCTTAGTGATTGTTTCTGCTGTTATCCATTCTTTATGCTGCCATTTCTTCGTGCCTAGTACTGATATATCACGATTGAAAACATTGCTGTTGAAGAATTGTTTGGCTCAAGTAACCAACAGATTATCCGTTGGGATCTTATAGCAAAGAAATAAGGAAAAAAAACGCACAAGTATATGACTACTCTAAGGCAGATGTTAAGAAGATGAAAGAGACAGCCACATTGAAAGTGGATAAATGTCCAGGTCAAGATAGTATTCATCCAAAGTTGCTGTTTGAAATTAGAGACCAACTAGCAAAACTATTGGCTATATTATGTTCTCAATCCCTTGCAAAGGGGATTGTTCCAGGGAATTGGAAAGATGCAGGAGTGATCCCCTTATTCAAAAAGGGCAACAAATCAGTTCCAACAAAATATAGACCGATGAGCATAGCCTGTAAATTGTTAGTCAATAATCAAAGAAAACATTGTAATGCATTTAGACAAGTTTAATCTAATCAGATATAGCATGGATTTACTAGAGGGAGATATGCTTAACAAATCATAGAATTCATGGAGGAGATTTCTAAAATGATAGGTAAAGGAAAATAGTGGATGTTATTTATCTAGATTTTACAAAGGCCTTTGATAGAGTATCTCATCAAAGATTATTTAGAAAGTTAAAATCACATGGAATAGGTGGGGACGTTGTCAAATGGATTGAAAATTGGTTTACGGAAAGAAGGCAGAGAGTGGGCATAAATAAGGAGTATTCTGAGTGGTGTGAAGTAAAAAGTGGAGTGCCTAAGGGCTCGATTTTGTTCTTGATATATATAAATGATTTGGACATTGATATCGGCTCCATAATTACAAAATTTGCAGATGACACAAAACTATGCAGCAGTGTCTCATCTAAAGTAGAAGTAAATTTATTGAGGTCGGATTTAGATAAAATTCTAGAATGGTCTGTGAGCTGGCAAATGGAGTTCAATGTAGATAAATGCACAGTCATCCACATGGGTAGATCCAACATGGAATATAATTACAGAATGGGCAAAAATAATATTAGAATGATAGAAAAGGAAAGGGGCCTAGGGGTTATTATAGAGCATACAAATAAAGTGAGTGAGCAAGTCCAGGTAGCAGTGAAAAAATACATTGTTAGGTATGATAAAAAGAAATATTAAACATAGGAGCAAGGAAGTGATTGTCAAACTGTATTAAAACATTAGTTAGACCTAGATTGAAGTACTGTGTACAGATGTGGCATCCTTATCGTAGAGGAGACTTAAACATGCTAGAAAGGATATAAAGAAGAGCAACGAAGTTGATAGTGAGATTCCAGAATTGCAGTTATGAGGGAAGAGAAAAACCGGCCTACAGTGTCTAAAAAAGAGAAGAATTCGAGGTGACTTAATACAGGTTTATTAGATAATCAAAGGAAAGGATAAATTATACTATAACAAGTTTTTCTAAATACAACCACCTACAAGAAAAAGATGGCATGGCTTCAAATTAACAAAAGAAAGGTCCAGATTGGATATTTGGACACAGACAACAGAGGTGATGAAGTGGAAGACTGGGAGATAGACACAAATCTCTATCCTATCAATAGGCCGGAGGACAGCCCTAGCTTCTATTCTAGAACATGGCATACTACCTCTATTCCAGACTTGGCCTTTTCCACGGTGGATATTCACCACAAAATAGATCGCCAGGTGCTAAACCAATTGGCAGGTAGCGACCACAGGCCAATTAGGCTAGAAGTTGATATGGAAGTAGGCCCACAGGAAATAAAATGCTCCCACGTTGGAATTATAAACGAGCTGACTAGGAACAGATTTTCAATCCTGACAGATGGGCTGTGTGAAACCATCAACACACGGAACAACAATATGAAACCCATGGTGGAAAGCCTAAGCAAAGCAATATTGCGAGCAGCCGCTGAAACCATCCCAAGAGGGGCAAGGAAAAACTACAAGCCTTATTGGAATGATGAATTGCAGAAAGCGGAAGACGAAGTCTCAAATGTTAGGAACATAGCAGAGAGAGAACAATCTATGGAGACAAATATCGCCCTCAAAGCCACAACGGCAAAATACAAATACACTCTAAACCAAATAACAAGAGAAAGTTGGAAAAACAAAACAGAAAGCCACAATTTAGACAAAGAAGGGAACAAACTATGGAAGTTAGTCAGAGCCATGAATGACAAAACTCCATCAAATAAAACAAATTACCATCAAGCAGGGCGACAACATGCTCACTGGAAAAAAAGGCAGCAATCGCCCTTTATAGAACATTATGCCAGAGCAAACCCCATTGCTGTCCCTACAAATAGGCATACAGACATTAATGAAGAACAAAAGAGGCACGACAACATCAATATGGCACCAGATAACACATGATGGCAAAACTAACAATGAATGAAATGGAGGAGGCCATGAGAACTTTAAAGAAAAAGAAATCGCCCGGAAAAGATGGCGTAACAAACGAAATGCTGATGGGGTTGGGCCAAACAGCAAAGAGAAAGTTACTATCAGTCCTGAACCAAAGCTGGAAAAGGGGAATTGTACCTCAGGCATGGAAAGACGCTGTACTTATACCAGTACCAAAGAAAGAAAAAGATAGATCAGATCCAAATGAATACAGGCCTATCAGTCTACTGAGCTGTGTAGGAAAACTGATGGAGCGTATGATAAACACCAGACTGATGTGGCATCTGGAGGAAAAACACATACTAATTCCACAGCAAGCAGGCTTTAGACAGCACAGATCCACTGAGGATCAGATCACTCTCATAGCCCAAGAAATAGAGGATGCTTACCAGGAGAAAAAGCATACAGTAGCGGTTTGGGTGGATTTAGAAAAGGCATTTGACAAGGTCTGGAAAGAGGGACTTAAAGTCAAGCTACGAAGAAGTGAAGTTTATGGGAAAATGTACAGATGGATCAGCCACTACCTCAAAAACAGAACAGCCAGAGTTCAAGTACAAGGGCAGATGAGCAAAAAGGTGACACTTGAGCAGGGAGTACCCCAAGGAGGAGTACTGTCACCCACACTCTTCCTGGTGTATATAAATAACATAACAGAGAATATACCAAGAAGAGTTCACAGCTCCATGTTTGCAGACAATCTGCCTATGTGGACCTCTGAAAAGAATCTCACCATAGCAAGTAATCGGATACAGCAGGCCCTAACATCGCTGGAGGAGTGGGCGAACTCATTGCTGGTCAAAATAAATGAGGAAAAAACAACATGTACGATATTCTCTTTTTTAAACAAACCCCAAAACACCAAAATAAGTCTTAACGGCAAATATCTGCGGCCAAACAACAACCCAAACTACCTGGGAGTCACATTTGATCGGCGCATGACATGGAAAAGTCAGATCGAGAGAAACCGAATGAGAGCCAGAGAAAGAATGGCAATCATAAGGAAATTTGCTGGCACAAGCTGGGGAGCAGACGAAAGAATACTGAAGAAACTGTACACTGGAAGAGTGAGACCAGTTCTCGAGTATGGCATTGCGGCATGGACAACAGCAGGAAAGTCGAACTTTGACAAAATTAGCAAACTACAAAACCAAGCCATGAGAGTTATAACAGGAGGCATGAAGTCAACGCCAATTGCAGAACTGGAAAAGATTACAAATCTGCAATCCATGACCGACAGAAGAGACTGCAGAGCCCAGCAGCAAGCAGAGAAACACAGAAGACTGACAGACCATCCAATGCCTAAGAGACTAAATAATTTTGGAAATGGGAAACTAAAGCGAAGAAACTTTGCAGAAATAGCCAAAGCAAAGATGAACGAAGACCCTATGAACGCATTAACAACACCAAAGCCCATCCCTACTGTATGCAAACCTACCTGGAGGCAGCATATATTTCCAGAGGTGGTAGAAAATATACCAGGTATTGGAAACAAGAACAGCCAGACTGAAAAAGAAAGAAGAGACATAACCCTGAGGTACATAACGAAAAACTACCCAAGCATGGACTGGACCTATGCATACACCGACGGTTCTGTAACAAACACAACACAGAACGGAGGGGCAGGGGTATACCTGAGCCTACCAAATGGTAGAAAAATAATACTGTCAGTGGCAACTGGAAAATACTCAAGCAATTTCAGAGCGGAGGCAGAAGCCCTGAGGGCTGCAGTAGAAACAATGGTGACATGCAAAAGATTGGAAAGCCATATAGTCCTGTTTACAAATGCCCTGGCAGTAGTCACATCACTAAAAAGCCAGAAAAATACTGAACTTAATAACTTAAGAGCAGTACTCTGTCAACTATGCCAGCAGTCCGCACCAAAAAGAGTAGTGGTACAGTGGGTTCCATCCCACTGTAACATCCAAGGCAACGAGGAGGCAGACAGACTGGTAAAAGAAGGTGCAAGACTACCACAACCAGATCCTAGTGTGACATACGAAGAGTTAAAAAGGCTTATTAGTGCTAGATACATGACCAAATGGGAAACCGAACATACTGGCTACACAAAAAAACGATGCCTATTACCAGTTGAACAGAGAAGAGAGCAGGTCGTGGTCTTCAGACTTCGCACAGGCCACAATAGACTGAGGTACCACTTATTCAATAAATTGAAGATAGGTGACACTGACGAATGCACCTGCGGTACCGGGAAAATGACCACTGAACATTTGCAGCAAAACTGCCCGACATACGAGGATCAGAGAAAGCAGATGTGGCCATCACCAGTGGCAATACTAGACAAGCTCTATGGCAGTGTTGACAGCCTCAGGATGACCGCTGCTTTTTTCGAAAAAATAAAGGTTGACGTCTGACAGCGTACAAAGAAGAAGAAGAAGGATATTTGGAAATATTATTTTAGTCTGAGTGGTGAATGCTTGGAATGCATTGTCACAAAAAGTAGTGGAGGCAAATACAATTAATGCATTTAAGAATAGATTGGATATGCATAGCTTTTAGAGCAAGGAAACGTCAATGAAACTGAAAACAGTATAAAGGCGTTGAGTTAAGTTACCTACCTTCGGGCATGCTGTCAGCAAGTTCTTTTCTAGCTTTTTGCAAATGAGCGGCATTCACGGATTCCAAAGTCAGCTTCACTTTGTAATAGCTGTTGTGATTAAATAGAGATGATGGATATGTCTGAAACAACAATTAGTTTATAACAAATCAGTTGAAGATCACCCACCTTATGTCACTGATAGCCAACAGTAGCAATCATTTTATACAAATGTCTCATTAGAAACTCTGCAGCCACATCATATTTTCACTAGTGAATCACACAGAAAAATTATCCAAACATGTCACCCCCTTATGTTATTGAAAGCTAACAGTTGCAATCATTTATACAAACATGCCATATTTCACATTCTTCTATCACATCCTATTAAACTCTGCTATCACATTTTATTATCACTAACTCCCAAATCAGTGTCATATATTATTTTATATAAATTTCTAAATATGAATCAACAGTTTTAAGTAGAACACAGGGGATGGCATGGGCTAGTGGTTAAGTGGCACTGCTCACAAACTGAAGGTGCTGGGTTTGATCCCCATCACAGCACCGGCCCTTACCCCGGGGAAGCAAACCCTTAGAAAATGCAGGAGGAAGCAGACCCTTACATAAAATGCATGCTGAAGTCGAATGCACTGGGCCGACAGGCGCAAAATAAAAACCACAGTGCAACGCACACCGCCTTGGAGAATGAAGAAATTGGACGAACGCAAAAAAAAAAAAAAAAAAAAAAAGGTGGAACACGAGAATGGAAAAGATGTTCTCTATCTGTTCCTATTATATGCTGCCTTCTTGAGTTCCACTCACAATACCCCAACTGAACTGGCTTTCTCATCCACAGTTGTTTACTAGATGTCTCTTGACCTCCCCACTCATCTCTTTGCTTGTGTCTTCTAATCCAGCCATGCCTGGTTGTACTATCCAGGTTCCTTCTGAGGGTGTGCCCAAACATCTCCACTTCTCATCAATTTCTTGCTGTATAGGTTGACGTGTTCTCTCCCACAGATCCATGTTTGCCATTACCACTGACAATCAAATGTGAAGTATCATCATTCATCATTTATCCATTCATTTCCCACTGGAATATAGAGCCGTAAACAAATGCTCTCCATCATTTACTATTCTGTGTCATCTTCTTGGGTTCTGTCCATGAGAGTGACTGAAGTAGCTTCCTCTTTGACCTTTCTTTGCCAGGTGTTACTTGGGGCCATCCCACTCCTCTCTTTTCCTGTGGGTTCCAATCCAGTGCATGTCTGGTTATCCAACAAGCTTATTTCTGAGAGTGCTTCCTACACATTCCCATTTTACCCCCAGAATTATTTTCTGCTGCATTGATTGTTGTCATGTTCTTTCCCACATATCTGTATATGCCATTACCTCTATCCAACTAACAAGAAACATGCCATGAAGACACCCGTTGATGAAGGTCTGGAGTCTGGGTGTGATGCCAAATAACAGTATCCACTTTACATTCATGTTAAACAGTCTAATTTCATTCCACATGGAGAGTGCTGCCAAGTTCCATATTGGGCAAAAAAGAGAATTGAAAGCAAATCTGGCCTGTTAATTCTGGCGTTAACATCTTGGTCTGTCTCTCTGTCTTTATCAAAGGTACTTCCCAGATAGATAAAATTGTGCACATCTTCAATTTTGTTACCGTTAATCTTTATCGGATCTCTGTATTATTTATTCTAATTTCATTTATTTACTGTTCATGCTAAGCTGCAATCCCACCTTTGCTGCTTTATATGTTTGTCTTTCCTTCTGTCCTGCAATATATGTGACAGCATACATTTATCATCTGCAAAACCAAGATCTTTCAACTGCTCATCAAATGCCCACTGTATTCCTGTTTTTCTACATATTGTTGTTTGCCACATAACCAAGTACAATGGCCATGAGAAAGGTTGTTGGAGATAGTGCCAGACATAAAAAGAGAATGCACAAAAATTAAAAAGTGGAGGAGGTTGAAAAAGCCACAAAACAGGGAGACATAAAAACACTATGCTTGGCCCCAGTTTGAACTGTAAATTGTAGATTATTCTACATGTGGCCTTTTCATAGAAATTTCTTATAAATGTAGCTGCTATTCAATAATGTTTAAATATTACTGTATGGTCTTCTTCTTCTTCTTCATCGTACGCTGTTTACAGCGATATTTACGTTGCACTGATTTAATTTGTTAGCCAGTGGCTCAGTGCATCCGATTTCAACAGGCGTTTCTGTAGGGTTGCCCTCCTTAGCCTTTGGCTGTCCCCAGCCTAACTGCAAGGCAGCAGTTGTTTTTGGTCAGAGTTGACTCTTGGGAAGTTGTCTTGCAGGACTATCTAGTCTTCCCTACTCGTGTCTATAGCGTTTGGCAATGATATGATGGACTATGTACTAGTTTGTACAATCCCGGAAGAGAGGCAGTCCAGTGTGACTTTTTCCCAGGATCGTCACGTCCTGCCAGAAACGTAGCATATGCATATGAGTGAGGTATCTTTTTGCTCGCTTTATTTTCTCGGCTCATCTGCAGTGATGGTACGCCTAGCATTCCCCGCCACCCGGGAGCTTGTCACCATAGGACAGGAGGTGCAATATCCGCTGGACTGCATCTCTTCTGCGTCCATTGGAATGACTGATAGCAGACAGATGCAAAGAGCGAGGAAGGAGTGCATTTTACCAGGTGCATTCCTGCGGCTCGATCGGGCCGGGACACAAGCCCCAGCCATGTCGTAGCCTCCCATCTTAGCGGCGCTGAGATTTTGGGCGGGATTCTGGCTTAGAGGCGTTCGGCCGTAATCCCTCAGATGGTAGCTTATCAGCCAAGCACGTGGACCAAATGTCAGCGACCTGTGATTCCTCTCGAAATAGTGCATTTGACCAGGTGACAAGCCTAGTCTTGCACGGAGATGTTGTCCGCCTAGGAAGCGGACATATCTCATGGTCAAGGGTTGAGTCTCAGCAGTTCGCAGTGAGGTAGCTGATCTACTGCTTAGGGCACCCGACCGAGAACTAAGTCTGCTACAAATGATTTCATTCCTCATCGCCGTATGGGATGAATATCGAGCGGCTTCCCGCCCGCTTTTATCAGCGGACGGCAGAGACCTCATTCTGCGGCTTGACCGGGCGGGGCTGGAGCGTGGCCCCCAAGTCCCCACCATATCGAAGCCTCCCTTTGCATTCGTGCAGGGCTGCTTTTGGGCGGGATTTTTGGCTTAGAGGCGTTCTGCCGTAATCCCTCACCTTGCACCGTTGGCTTATCCGCCTAGTACGTGAACCAAATGTCTGCGGCTCCTCTCGGGCTTAGCAGGATTACCGTAGCAAAGCCCTGTCATTAGTAGGGTAAATCTGACCTGTCTTAAGAGGGTCTATTTCCAGCACCGGTTCAATATTAGCCAGACCGTATCAATAGAGGGCTTTTAGTTTGTCAATGGCCAAGTTGCTTGAGCCTGCGATTTCTGCAGGGTGAAGACCAGATTACCGTAGCAGGCGCTCTTTCATTTGAGTGTTTGGAGACTGACCTGTCTTCCGTGGGTCTAATACCAGCACATGTTCACTATTAGACCCATCGAAGGTTCTCTCTTTTGACAGTCATTCTACACTATTGGCGTGTTTAGTCAATTTAAGCCTCAGGCTCCACTCCTGATAGTGCTCTTCCGTCAATTCCTTTATTAAACACTGGATGCAGACCAACCGAGCCACAGGGGGCATATCCCCAGATTTCTGAGGGTCTAAATCCAGCACCCGTTCCATATTACACCCCAGGAAAGTGGTCTCGGCATGTCAGTCATTTCAGTGTTGGCCGTGTTGAGTCAAATTAAGCCGCAGGCTCCACTCCTGGTGGTGCCCTTCCGTCAATTCCTTTAAGTTTCAGCTTTGCAACCATACTTCCCCCGGAACCCAAACACTTTGGTTTCCCGGAAGCTGCCCGCAGAGTCATCGAAGCAACTCCTGCGGATCGCTAGTCGGCATCGTTTATGGTCAGAACTACGACGGTATCTGATCGTCTTCGCGCCTCTGACTTTCGTTCTTGATTAATGAAAACATTCTTGACAAATGCTTTCGCAGTAGCTCGTCTTGCGGCGATCCAAGAATTTCACCTCTAACGCCGCAATACGAATGCCCCCGTTTGTCCCTGTTAATCATTACCTCCAGTTCCGAAAACCAACAAAATAGAACTGAGGTCCTATTCCATTATTCCATGCACCATTATTCAGGCAGCCGAGGCCTGCTTTGAACACTCTAATTTTTTCAAAGTAAACGCGCCGGCCACCCAGGACGCTCAGCGAAGAGCACCCGTGGGAGAGAGCCGGCAGACGGTAGGGCAGGAGACAACGGGCAGTGAACCGGCGCGAGCCGGACCGCCCGCCTGCGCCTGAGATCCAACTACGAGCTTTTTAACTGCAACAACTTTAATATACGCTATTGGAGCTGGAATTATCGCGGCTGCTAGCACCAGACTTGCCCTCTAATAGATCCTCGTTAAAGGGTTTAAAGTGTACTCATTCCAATTACGGGGCCTCGAAAGAGTCCCGTATTGTTATTTTTCGTCACTACCTCCCCGTGCCGGGAGTGGGTAAGTTGCGCGCCTGCTGCCTTCCTTGGATGTGGTAGCCGTTTCTCATGCTCCCTCTCCGGAATCGAACCCTGATTCCCCGTTACCCGTTACAAACATGGTAGGCATGTCACGTACCATCGACATTTGATAGGGCAGACATTTGAAAGATGCGTCGCCGGCACATGAGGCCATGCGATCAGCACAAAGTTATCCAGAGTCACCAGTGGGGACGCCGCAACCCCGCGAGGGGAAACGACGATTGGTTTTGAACTAATAAAAGCGCTCTTTCCGCGAGGGTCGGAGCTTGGTAAGCATGTATTAGCTCTTGAATTGCCAGTTATCCAAGTAGGATCGTGTCATCTAAGGAACCTCGACTGATTTAATGAGCCATTCGCGGTTTCACCGTGAGACAGTGTGAACTTAGACATGCATGGCTTAATCTTTGAGACAAGCATATGACTACTGGCAGGATCAACCAGATATCTGTCGGAGACGTACGTACAGCACACACCGGTCGGCGGAGGAAGGGTGTGTAAAAAGCCTCACTGGGACGACAGCCGCAGGGACCGACTGACGGGACGGACGGACGGTTGTTCCACCCGTCCCTCACTCCGTCGACCTAGGACCGCCTGACAGGGGCCTCCCACACGCACCAGACGACCGACCATCCGGGCTCGCTCGAGGAGGGATGGCAGCGCTCTGTGCAGAACGGATCCCAACGACCTCGGCGATGAATTTCACTGGGACTAGAGACAATTTGGCCTGCCCTTCTCCGTAGGAGAACGCAGGGCCTCGAGGCAACGATTCCTGCTTTCCATTTGCCGGTCACAAGCTCTTTGCGAGAGTCGGACCACCAGCGAGACGTACTGTCGAGCTCTGCTATAAGTCTTAGATAAATCACCACGGACGGACCACGTTTCCTGATACGGACCAGACGAGCGCACCTCGGTGGAGGAGCCACTACCACAAACCGCACCCAATTCGCTCTACGGGGAAAGGCAGGCGAGCGTTTTCCGCAAGCCCGCGCTATCCCACGCCTGGCGGGACTGAGATCGCTTTACGAACACTGGTTGAAATTGAGTCGCTGCGGCGAGACAACTACCCCAGATAACTGTATGGTCTAAACTAACTGATTTGTCCTAATCTATAAATGTTCATATATACCACTCTCTAGATTGCGCTTAGATAATTCTGAGCTTTGCTATTTGATTTGTGCAAGATCTTCCTGCTCAGTATCCTGCCTGTTCTTCTCTCAGTTTTCCATCCAAATCACCTTTTATACAAAAAAGCATTACTCTGGTAAGACCTTTTCCCCTCTCTACCAGAAGAGGTAGTCCTTGCCAGTTACAGCATAAAGTCTCATTTCCTTTCTTTAGTAAATTAATTAGGCGAACCTCTTTCAATCTTCTGGAAATGGTCGCTTATAAACTCCCATATCTTCTTGCAGGCCAGGTGTATCATCTCTGTTCTTGTTGGGATATCCACTATCATGGCTTCTGGGGAGAGGGTGGAGATCCATCTAGTCCTGCAGCTTTCCCATTTATCAATAGTTTGAGTGCTAACAAGATCTTGTTTTGTTGGTGAATTTATATTTTTATATTTACTATTAGGGGTTTCTTTGTTGGTTCTACATCAGTTTGGGATATTGGTTTATTTTTCTTTAGGGATTCTTTAAAATACTCTTCTCATTTGTCTTCACTGCAAATGATCTGGTGTAGTGTGATCCTGTCCACTTTTCCTTATAGTATTCTAATTATATTATTAGCGTTTTTATGTGTCCTTGTTTGGTGGCTTTTTCAACCTCCTCCACTTTTTAATTTATTTGCTTTCTCTTATATCCTGCCTTGCACCTTTTTTCACTTTTTTGTTTAGCTTCAAGTATAGTCTCATATTTTCTTCTTGTTGTTTGCATGCACTGATTTTTTATTTTATAGTCCTTCTTTCTTCTATCTTCTATAGTTTTTTTCTGTGAGTAAATCCTTCTTTTGTTTAATTCTCTTTGCAAGAATCTCTTCACATGTGCTCAAGTTTGTACCAGTGGCTGTCTATGGTTTCATTTGTGTGTTCCAATGGATTTCAAATCTGTTCTTCAGATTTAGTTTAAATTTAGCCTTTCTGTTGTGATCCAGCTGCCCTGTCTTTTTAAGCCCTCAGTTTTATTGACACAGTCACTAAGAGCAAGAGGTAATCCGATACTTCATCTACTCAACTCATTACCCTGAATTCACTTAATTTTGTAGGCCTCCAAATAATAACCTGATCTTTTCACATATGTGTTTGTGAGGAGTTAAATAGTGATCATTACTTTCTTTTTTTTTTAGTTATTTTGTTCAGCACACAATCTCAATGATGACATTTGTTTTTTAAATGTTCTTTGAAGTGTGTGGAATCACATATCTTTCCTGTAAAAAGATAACTTCATATGAATTTCAGAAGTTGAAGTCTTTCAAAAGGAACTTGCTATTTTTCTTTTGCTTCTATCACCTTTGCATAGCTCATAAAATGCAGATGTCACAGCAATAACTGTTGCTTCCTAATTTGTTATTTCATAGCTATGAGTTTCATTATCATTATTCAATCTATATATAGTTTTCGTTTCATTTTATGAAATATTCTTATTTAATTATAAGAACAAGGTGATTTATTTCAAAGGTGACAAAGTTTAATTGTTAAAGTTTAAAAGGATTAAAGTAGGCATTAGAATGATTAAGGGGCAGAAGATGCAGCAATGAATAAGTTGACAGCAGTCTGTGACTCATTACTGATTATTTGCATCAGAATCAGTGATCCATAACTGACCAAGACCCTATTTCGCCTCCAAGTGTCGGCCCTGGACACAGACGGTAATCATGCAACCTGGCTCAGAGATTAAAGATCTGAGAGGGAAGGCAAACCTAGTCTCAAAAATATCATGCTGAAATCTTATGTCACGGGAAGAAGAAGAAGAAGAAGAAGAAGGAGAAGGGAGAGAGGAAGGAAGGAAGGAAGGAAGGGAGGGAGGGAGGGAGGAAGGAAGGAAGGGAGGAAGGAAGGATGGAAGGAAGGGAGGGAGGGAGGGAGGGAGGAAGGAAGGAAGGAAGGATGGGAGGGAGGGAGGGAGGGAGGAAGCAAGGAAGGAAGCAAGGAAGGAAGCAAGGAAGGAAGGAAGGAAGGAAGGAAGGAAGGAAGGGAGGGAGGGAGGGAGGAAGGAAGGGAGGAAGGAAGGAAGGAAGGAAGGAAGGAAGGAAGGAAGGAAGGAAGGAAGGAAGGAAGGAAGGAAGGAAGGACTACAAGATCAACTACTATATTGTTTTTAACTAAACTTACCTGTTAATTATGTCAGGGTAAGACCCAATTGCAACAGTATCCTTGTACTTCTCTGCCACCTGTGCAATTGAGGCTGCAATGGATGCTTCATCTTTGTTGACATATAGTTCATCAGTGTAAAATTGGACATTTGGATTTTGAAACACATACTGGGCATAAACCGTAGAAAGAAAAGAGACTATAAGAATGTGTACTATTAACATCTGTGGATCAATCACAAAATGGAAGATATCTAGAAGAAATTAAAAAATGACATATAAAGATCATGGGAATCAAAAGTAAAGGTTGTCAACAGATCCACCAACACTACACACTTCAATATTCAGCAGAAAAATCAAACAAAAATGAATAATATCGTGTAGGTTTCATCATAGAATTATAGCAAAGAACATACTTGAAATAAATTACATATCAGAAAGAATCATGATAGCTAAAATCAACGCAAAATGCTGGAAAAAATAACACATATTAAATAACATGCTCCTTGCAATGCTTTAAAAAACAAAGAAGAATGCAAAGAATTTGTTGACCTAATAAGAGAAAAACACTTTATTTTAATGGCAAAATTAATGTGAGACCAGTATATAACAGAACAAAAATTTAAAGCTAGCAAAGAACAAATGGAGACACAGAAAAAAAGAAAATCAAAAATGGATGCAGACTCCTAGAAATGTGCAGTCTGATTTGTTCATAACACACATCTTTTTCTAAAAAAGAAGGTGACAGGTATAAACTTCTTACAGGTGAAATGATTTGAACCAGAAAAATCAAATATACTTTTATACTAACCAAAAAATATAGAAACGACAAGTGACCGATGCAAGAACTACTCCGGACATGTGTGTTGATCTTGATCTTGATTATCCGTTCCTCAGCGTAGCTGCGGGTTCCAACTTCGTCTGCAGCGGACCTTGTCTTGGACCATGAAGTCCAGTGCGTGGTAAGTGCTCCTCTAGAGGCATCTCGGATGTTGCAGTGTTCAGCAAGGGAGTCTGACCAACGCATTGAAAGTTTTCACAGCGGTCTCTTCTTACCTCTGGGGTACCAGACTGATGTCACTGTGTTCAATCGATCATCGTTTTTTCACAACATGTGACCTGCACATCTATTTTTTGCCTTGTCTGCATAGATTACCGCATCCTTCACCTGAGACAATCGTCATGTCAGAATTGTGGAGACCTTGCATATGTTGGTTTCGGAGAGTGATTCCGAGCAAAAGTCTCTCAGGGGAGGCCTGGGTCACTCTCAATTTATCCTCTAGTGATTTTGTTAGTGTTCATATCTCAGCATTGTAGCACATTACAGAGAGTACAGTGGAATGGAAGAGGAAGGCTCATAGGTGTACTATTAACATCTGTGGATCAATCACAAAATGGAAGATATCTAGAAGAAATTAAAAAATGACATATAAAGATCATGGGACCGTGTTAATAGACGAGAAGGCTGCCCAACCCGCGCGGCGATGTCTTGTGTGTTGATACTGTCCATAAAGTTTTATTGATGACTATAAGAACAAAATTGAAAGTGAAGACAAAACCAAGTCAACAAAAAGAAAGAGAAACAATCAAGTTTAAAAGATTAAAAGCAATCAAGACACAAGAATACTGACTTAAGAAAGTTAAAGAAAGTTTTACAAAATTTTAAAAAAAAACAAAGACAGTTGAAGAAACATGGGCGACTTCAAAGAGTTTTATCATTGAAGCAGCGAGAGGAACATGATGGAACTGTAAAGACAAGAGGCCCAAAACCAAAATTTATAGCATGGTGGAATGACAAAGTAAAAATAGTAATTAAAGAGAAGAAGTTAAAGTAAGTAAGTAAAGTAAAGTAAAGTAAAGTAAAGTAGAGTACAGTAACATATAGCATTACTGCCGTAGGGGTGTGAGGTGATAGCGATCTCACATTTCAAAGGCTCGACTATATGAGGGCAGTAGCCATCTCCTCTTCCTCGCCGATTTTACTTCCCGGAACGAACCAGTACCCATTTAAGGCTTGGTCGACCCGGGAGCCGTTGCGGTCTGAAAAAAACAATTCCACCTCAACTGGGGAATAAACCCAGGACCACTTAGATGCGAAGCCAGCTCGCTAACCACTGCGCTACGCAGAAGAAGAACAAATACAAAATATGGGTTAAGAGTAAAGTGGCAAAAAAAACCATACTAAATTTTAAATGGCAAAAAAAGTCACAAAAACAGTAATTCAAGAGACAAAAACAAAAGGATAGAAAGTATATAGAGAAAATCTGAACGCAGACAATAAAAATGCATAAGAAACTTCTACAAAAGAATTAAAATAATGAGACACAGAGACAAGTGTTATTACCCAACAGAAATCATAGGTGATAAAAGGGAACATTTTATAAATGACAAAAGCAAAATAATAGAAAGATGGCAACAGTATTTAAAAAAGCTACTATATATACAGGGGAAAATTAAAAATGGAGCACAAGATGTCAACATTGACATCACTACAGAGCTAGAACCAAATATTCAAGAATCAGAGACAAAAAAACGCTGTACAAGTGCCACCATCAAACAAGTCACCAGGTCTGAATAGCATCCCTGCTGAACTAATGAAGGCAACAAAAGATGTAGGGATAACCTTAACTAAAATGTTTTTATACTGGTTTAGAAGACTATGTAGAGTCCATAAACATCATCATGTAGCATGTCCTTTGTAGAACGTCGCTCCCATCACAGTCTGTCTGAAAGAAACTCGTTCTCTTGCCAAAACTCCAGCCTCCACCACAGTCATACTCAGGCATTACTGGATATCTTGGTGCCATCATCTTCTTGGTCTACCCCTTCCTCTTTTGCCTGGCACCATACCTTCCATCACCGTTCTCTCAAGACCGTTGTGTCTCTTGATGTGACCAAAGTATTTGCATTTTCTAGCCAAAATTGAATTGATAAACCAGTTCTCCTCTATGCTCAACTTTTGCCGAATGTCTACATTTGTTTTCTTCTCTGTCTAGGGTATTCTGATCTTTCTGTAACATTTTGATCATAAACAGTCAGTTTAATTTACATTTCGCAACAACATGAGAGTGACATACTGCGCAATACAGGCTCTCAGTTCCAATCTCTCCCAACGTCCCTCCACACCCCACACCCCCCCCCCCCCCCCCCCATGACTGAATAAGTCCGATGGATCCCCCTCCACCTCAAGAGAGGAAATAGCTAGCAGGTGGGACAAACATTACAGCGCAGCCTTGGATTGTCTGGCATGACATTATTTCCAACAGTGAAGTAGCTGACGTACTCAATTTGCAGGCATTGTCTCAACGATTGATCGCCGTCATCTTTCTATCTTCGGTCACGCTGCTCGTCTTTCCTGAGAAGTCCCAGCCCACCAGATGCTCCGACAGGCTGTGGGGAGCGAGTTATGGGAAGAAGCCGTGCTCATCCTAGAGAAGTTCTCGCGGTCGCCCTCGCAACACCTGGCTAAAACAGATCGCCACCTCCCTAACAGATGAGTAAGAGTTTTCCTGCTTATGTTTATGTGCCTATTCTCCCAGTTCATGTTTTTAAAAACCTCCTCAAGGGCTGCTATAAATAGCTTTGGTGAGATTGTATCACCCTGTCAGACGCTAGGTTGTCTCCAATCAGTTGAGCATATTTTTCTGATTTCTCTTGGTCTCCCTTTTTATGGATTAGGATGGTTTTTGACTATTTTCCATTGGCCGGGGATTTGACATAATAGAAAGATATTTTGTAAAATACTGGAAAAAAAACTATACCCAATAACAGAAACGCAGTTTAGCAAAGCATAGATGGAATTTTGGAAAAAATGAGCTGTTTAGATGCAATCTTCGCATACAGACAGCTAGCGGAGAGAACAATCGAGTATGATCAAACTCCATTGCTTTAATAGACCAAGAGAAGGAATTCTTCTTCTTCTTCTTCTGCGTACACAGTCAGACAGTAACCATTATTTTTTCGAAAAAAGCGGCGGTCATCCTGAGACTCTCGCCACTGCCATAGAGCTTGTCTTGCAGTTCCACTGGCAATGGCCACATCTGCTCTCTCTGATCCTCGTATGTCGGGCAGTTCTGCAGCAGATGTTCAGTGGTCATTTTACCAGTACCGCACGGGCATTCGTCGGTACACCCTATCTTCAATTTGTTGAATAGGTGGTACCTCAGTCTGTTGTGGCCAGTGCGAAGTCTGAAGACAACGACCTGCTCTCTTCGGTTCAACTGGTAATAGGCATCGTTTTTGGTGTAACCAGTATGTTCGGTTTCCCATTTGGTCATGTACCTGGCTTTGATAAGCCGTTTTGACTCTTCGTACGTGATACTGGTATCTGTTTGTGGTAGCCTTGCACCTTCTTTTGCCAGTCTGTCTGCCTCCTCGTTGCCTTGGATGTTGCAGTGTGACGGAACCCACTGTACCACTACCCTTTTTGGTGCGGACTGCTGGCACAGTTTGCAGAGTGCTGCTCTTAAGTCATTAAGCTCAGTGTTTTTCTGGCTTTTTAGCGCTGTGACTACGGCGAGAGCATCTGTCAGCAGGACTATATGGCTCTCATTTTCACTGTGTGTTACCATTTCTTCCACTGCCGCCCTCAGTGCCTCTGCCTCCGCTCTGAAATTGCTTGTGTACTTACCAGTAGCGAACGACAGTGTTATTTTTCTGCCATTTGGTAGGTTCAGGAATGCTCCTGCCCCTCCGTTCTGTGTAGTGTTTGTTACAGAACCGTCGGTGTATGCATGGGTCCAGTCCATGCTTGGGTAGCTTTTCGTTATGAAGCTTAGGGTAGTGTCTCTCCTTTCTTTTTCAGTCTGGCAGTTTTTGTTTGCAATACCTGGTATATTTTCTACCACCTCTGGAAATATATCCTGCCTCCAAGTGGGTTTTCGTACAGTAGTGATGGGTTTTGTTAGTGCGTTTATGGGATCTTCGTGCATCTTTGCTTTTGCTATTTCTGCAAAGTTTCTCCGCTTTAGTTTCCCAGTTCCCAAATTGTTTAGTCTCTGGTACATTGGGTGGTCCGTCAGTCTTCGGAGTTTCTCTGACTGCAGCTGGGCTCTGCAGTCTCTTCTGTCGGTCATGGATTGCAGTTTTGTAATCTTTTCAAGTTCTACAATTGGCGTTGACTTCATGCCACCTGTTATAATTCTCATGGCTTGGTTTTGAAGTTTGTTAACTTTATCGAAGTTCGCCTTCGCTGCTGTTGTCCATGCCGCAATGCCATACTCGAGAACTGGTCTCACTCTTCCAGTGTACAGTTTCTTTAGTATGCCTTCGTCTGCTCCCCAGCTTGTGCCAGCAAGTTTCCTCATGATCGCCATTCTTTCTCTGGCTTTCATTCGGTTTCTCTCAATCTGACTTTTCCATGTCATGCGCCGATCAAATGTGACTCCCAGATAGGTTGGGTTGTCGTTTGGCTGCAGGATTTTGCCATTTAGGCGTAATTTGGTACTTTGGGGTTTTAATGAGAGCGAGAATATTGTGCACGTGGTTTTCTCCTCGTTTATTTTGACCAGCCATGAGTTCGCCCACTCTTCCAGCGATGTTAGGGCCGTCTGCATCCGATTTCTTGCTATGGTGAGATTCTTTTCAGAGGTCCACATAGCCAGATCGTCTGCAAACATTGAGCTATGGACTCTTCTTGGTATATTCTCTGTAATATCGTTTATATATACCAGGAAGAGTGTGGGTGACAATACTCCCCCTTGGGGTACTCCCTGCTCGAGTGTCACCTTTTTGCTCATCTGCCCTTGTACTTGGACTCTGGCCGTTCTTTGTTTGAGGTAGTGGTTGATCCACTTGTACATCTTCCCACAGACATCACTTCTTCTTAGCTTGACTCTAAGTCCATCCTTCCAGACTTTGTCAAATACCTTTTCCAGATCCACCCAAACAGCTACTGTGTGTTTCTGTGCCTGGTAGGCATCTTCTATCTCCTGGGCTATGAGGATGACCTGGTCCTCAGTGGATCTGTGCTGTCTAAAGCCGGCTTGCTGTGGAATTAGTATTCGTTTTTCTTCCAGATGCCACATCAGTCTGGTGTTTATCATCCGTTCCATCAGCTTGCCGACACAGCTCAGTAGGCTTATGGGCCTGTATCCATTTGGATCTGTTTTGTCCTTTCCTGTTTTTGGTACTGGTACCAGTATTGCATCTTTCCATGCCTGGGGTACGATACCCCTTTTCCAGCTTTGGTTCAGGACTGATAGTAGTTTTTTCTTCGCTGTTTGGCCCAGCCCCATCAGCATTTCGTTTGTTATCCCGTCTTTTCCGGGAGATTTCCTTTTCTTTAGTGTTCTCATAGCCTCTTCCATTTCGCGCATTGTTAGTTTGGCCATCATGTGCTCTTCAGGAGCCGTATTTATGTTTTCGTGTCCCTTTAGCTCTTCGCTAATGTCTGTATGCTTATCTGCAGGGATCTCGATGTGGTTTGCTCTGGCATAGTGATCGACAAAGGCGTTTGCGGCTTTCTTACCTGTGATCAAGTTCTCGCCCTGCTTGATAGTAATTTGTTTATTTGACGGGGTTTCGTCATTCATGGCTCTGACTAGCTTCCATAGCTTGTTCCCTTCTTTGTCCAGGTTTAAACTTTCCGTTTTATTTTTCCAGCTTTCTCTTGCTGTTTGCTTGAGAGTGTGTTTGTACTTCGCCGCGGCGGCTTTGAGGGCGATGTTAGCCTCCATGGATTTTTCTCGTTCTGCCATGTTCCTAGCATTTGTTACTGCATCTTCCACTTTCTGTAACTCATCATTCCAGTAGGGCTTATAGTTTTTCCTAGCTCCTCTTGGGATGGTTTCAGTGGCGGCTTGCATTATTGCCTTGCTTAGGCTCTCTACCATGGGCTTCATTTTGGTGTTTCGTGTGTTGATGGTTTCACACAGCCCATCTGCCAGGATTGCAAATCTGTCCCAGTCGGCTCGTTTGTAATTCCAACGTGGGAGCGGTTTTGTTTCCTGTGGGCCTACTTCCATGTCAATGGTTAGCCTGATCGGCCTGTGGTCGCTACCTGCCAGTTGGTTTAGCACCTGGCGGTCTATTTTATAGTGTATGTCCTGTGTGGAGAAGGCCAAATCTGGAGTCGAGGTGGTATGCCATGTTCTTGAATAGAAGCTAGGGCTATCCTCCGGCCTATTGATTAGGGAGAGATTTGCATCTATCTCCCAATCTTCCACTTCGTCACCTCTGCTGTCTGTGTCATAGTATCCCCATCTCTCCGAGTGGCTGTTGAAATCTCCAACTACTATGCAGTTGGAGTCTCTGACCTCCATACTCGAGAGCGATAGGTCTCTGTTTGGTGGTCCGTACAGATTGAAAATGCGGAGCTTCGTCTCTTGAGCCATTATGTCAACTCCTACAATTTCTGCTTGTCCGGTGTGATTGACAGGTACCGCGCTACTCGGTATGCTGTTTCTGGTCAGTATCAGGACCCCTCCTTTGTGGCCTTCTCTATCTAGACGGAAGGTCTGGTATCCTCTGATTGAGAATTTATGGTTATTGTTGAGGTGCGTTTCCTGGATACATGCCACGTCAATCTTACCTTCATGCAGGTGGTGTGTTAGGGAAAGTTTTTTGTTAATGACTCCCTCCGCATTCCACTGTAGTATTTTGAGGGTCTTGAGGTTTTGGCCAATAGACGTTGCCCCATAGCCATGTGCCTTGACTCCACGACACATGGGTGGGTGACCACCAGTAGTCAAGGGTGGGCCCCTTCGAGGCGTGAGGCCCGGCGCTATCGCTGCCTGGCGGGTCTCCTCAGGATGAGCGCCATACGTTTTTCGAATAGGTTGTGCTGCCATCATACTGTGATTTACGTTGCACTGTTTTGTTAGGCTTGCGGCCCCGTGCATCCGATTTCAACAGGCGTTTCTGTAGGGATGCCCTCCTTAGCCTTTGGCTGTCCCCAGCCTATCTGCAAGGCAGCAGTTGTTTACGTTCAGAGTTTTCTCTCCTATGGAAGTTGTCTTACCAGACTATCGAGTCTTCACTACTCGTGTCTATAGGGTGCAATGATGATATGTGATATATGAGATGGACTGGTTTACCCAGTTTACAGTGTGTCTGTATCCCAGGATCGTCACGTCCTGCCAGGAACGTAGCATTTGCATGTGAGTGGGGTATCTCTTTTTCCCTTTATTTTCTTGGCTTCTATGCAGGGATGGTACGCCTAGCATTCCCCGCCACCTGGGGTGTTGACACAGTGGGGCAGGTGTGCAATGTCCGCTGGTCTGCATCTCTTCTGCGTCCAGCATGATAGTTATGGCTGATAACGTACAGAGGTAGATATCGTAGCCGGAGTGCATTCAGCCAGAGGACAAGCCTGGTAATGTCACAGAGATGTTGATCGCCTGGTGTGCGGACAACTCTCATGGTCAGTGGTTGAGTCTTGACAGTTCACAGTGAGGTGGCTGCTCTACTGTTTTCGACACCCCGACCAGGTTCTAAGTCTTTGGTTGGTGTTTTTTCGCACCCCATCGCCGTATAGGGTGAGTATCAAGCAGTTGTCCGCCCGCTTTGATTGGCGGGCGGCAAGAACCTCTTACTGTGGCTCTACCTGATAGGGCTGGGGCGCAAGCCCCAGGTCCCGAGCATGTAGGAGCATCCCATTGCAGTGGTGCTGAGATTTTGGGCGGGATTGCGGCTTACAAGGGTTCGGCCGTAATCCCCCACATGGTAGCCTCGCGCCCTTGGCTTATCAGCCTGGTACGTGAACCAAAGTGTCTGCGGCTCCTCTCGATTTGAGCTGGTTTTCCGTAGCAACGCCCTGTCATTTGTAGGGTAAAACTGACCTGTCTTCAGATGATCTATTTCCAGCACCCGTTCACTATTTGAGAAGGAATTCAATCCAGTGAATAGATATCAACTGTGGACAACATTAGAACGATATGGAGTAAATAAACATTTGACCAACCTATGTAAGTCTTTATGTAAATAGTCAATTTACAGTAAGAACAAATGCAGGATAATTACAAAAATGGCATATTAGATTCCGGTTTACGGCAAAGATGTGTACTTTACTGTTTATTTAGGGGGGACGGCGTGGCCTAGTGTATATGGCTCACAACCTGAAGGTGCTGGTTTCTTTCCCCATCACAGTATCGACCTTTACCCCGGAGAAGCAAACACATAGAAAATGCAGTAGAAAGCAGGCCCTTACTTAAAATGCATGCCAAAGTCGGACCTGGGAAACATAATCTCAACAGATGGAAAAGGTGACACCAGAATCCAAAACAGATGTAATAAAACAAGTCAAATTATTGGTCAAATGTCCCTGATATTACAGTGGATACAAAAACAAAAGCCATACAACACGATATTTCTACCCACATTGTGCTATCAGTGTCAGAATTAGACATTAACAAACAAAGATAAAAGAAACTTCGTAACAACAGAGATGAAATGCATGTGATAATGCTTGGAGTAACAAGAATAGATAGAATCAGAAATTAAGATATTAGTAAATAAGTAGGTACAACACCAGTGCTAGACTTCATCAAGAGACCAAACCAAATGGCTCGGTCATGTGACACAACAAACACAAGATAGTATCCCTCAGAAAGCAATGTTATACAGATACAATGTATTAGGAGCAAAGGGTCACAGACACAAAAAATGGACAGCAGAAATAATAGAAATAGTGAAGCTACCCATGTACGAAGCATATACTAGGGCCTGATCAAGAAACCTCTTCATAACCTGACGCTGAAAGACACAAGCAGGGCAAAAACGAAAAGAAGACGACAGGGTAATTTAATAGTAAACCAGAATAGCTTATAATTAAGAGAAAAGGAAGAGCAAGTAGAGATAATATGAAATAAAGCAATACTTCTTAAATGTTTCTTGATCAAGGTTCCAAAATAAAAGTGCAGTAAAGTGTTGGTGATTATTTATAAATGTCAGTAAGCATGTCCTATCATTTACAATGATTACAAATAAGCACTATGAAAACACAACAGTCCTGTTTACCCCAAGCATTACAAATGCTTTCTCCAAAAGTTTGGGAACTCCAGGGAACATATGAACATTTCTCACTGACACCAAGGGGTACTTTGATTCCTGCTTGGTTTTTGGATCAATCCCAAAAGTTAGTTTAGCAGTCTCTGGAATCTGGTTAAGTCAAGCAAGAAACACAGCTAATCAAACACTGGTATGGGAGTTAGCATATATAAGGGAGCATCAAATTTAAACCTTACATTTTTTTTTCTTCGAAACGTATTAAGAAAAAGTGGCACACAACTGCATCCTTTTCCTACATAGTCTCCATTGTGTTAAATAAAAGTCACACCATGACTAAAATTAATTTACAAAGAAAAAATGTTCCTTTGGCCGCATGTGTAACCATTCATGTACAAGTCGTTTGAAATCTGCAGCCGGCTGCAGTGACAACCGTCCTCCAGATACTTTGTAGAACTGAAGCACACCATGGATGATGTCATGTGTTGAACCTTGACTGATGTCCAGAAGTGAGGCTTTTTAAATCACAGTTACTTATTGATTTTTCATCACGATGCATTCAACTGCTGCAAATAAACTCTGGTATGACTACTCTGTGCATCTGACCCAGTCAAGAATAATACACAGAACCTACGCAACTTTGAAACTCCCAACTTCGCACATGCACTTGCTGGATTGTCACGCATGCATCACCATCTTTGCCTTCATCCACTGATCAATTTTAATAGGTTTCACTTCTTCACTGCTCAAAAAATCAATAACAAAGCACTGCTCCTCTTTTTGTACATTTCACTAGTAGGTGACCATCTTGGAATGGCTATTATGACATCATGTGGCTCATCTGCACTGTGATACGAGCTGCAGTACATTCTTGAAGTTTTTAGCAATTATATTGACAACTTACATGACAACTGCACAATGTTTTGAATTTCCATCGCAATTTTAAGGTTTTCATTTGATACAATAGAACGTTTTGGCGACCAGGGCCCATCGTGTCGAATGACCATGTCCATGATCAGGCCTATGGCTGCGTCTCAGGCGGCCTGCAGTTCTGTTGGGGAGGTGGCGATCTGTATTAGCCAGGTGTTGCGAGGGCAACCCCGAGGACTTCTCCAGGATGAGCACAGCCTCTTCGCATCCCTTGCCACCACAGCCTGCCAGAGCATCTCATGGGACTTCCAGTGAAAGGCGAACATCGTAACCGAAGCGGGACAGGCGATGGTGATCAATCGTTGAGGCAATACCTGCAAGTTGAGTACGTCGAAACTACTTCACTGTTGGAAATCGATGCCAGTGGATCCTGAGTATGCGCTTCTAGTTACGCAGGTGGAAGACCTCAAAATGTTTCCGGTCCTGCTGTAGTAGTGTCTATCCACAGAATTTAAGGCAGCTCGTAGGTAAACATAGGCAGCCCGCAGGTCAACGTAGATGACATGGAGAGGGCGGTTAAACTCATGGTGCAATTTCGCGAGGATGAGAGCATGAATGGCATCAATGGTGAAATGAGAGGCGGTGAACCCTGACTTTTTTGGGGCGACAATATCCCATTAACAGGGGCTGCAGTATGGAGAGGAGCACATGTGCAAAGACCTTCCCGGGATCGACAGAAGGGTCATAGGCCTGTAATTGCCACATTCCAGACGAGAACCCTTTCCCTTGCGCAGGAAAATTATTTTTCCATCGCGACGTGCCACGGGCACTTGACCAGTGTTCCACACCGTTGCGGATAGCTGATAAAGGGTGGTGGTCATAAGGTCCAAGGAGTACTTTAATAGCTTAGACGATATATTGTCAGGACTCACGGCTCTGTCATTTTTCAGTTCTTCTATGGTTGCCTTTACCTCAGCAATGGTAGAGCGTCGAGGCTGGTAGAGACTCACGTAGTAGATCCGGCGAGGGGGCGGCACAAGGATGGTTCAAGGCTGCGCTGTAATGTTCAACCAACCTGCTATAATGCGTTTCATAATGTTTGCCGCGGTATAAAATTTTGTATCTCAGCTTCTCTATGAACAAAATTATTCAAATTTTGAATATAACCTGCAGATCACCATGTCTCAAGCGTGGTATACAAAATGAAATGTCCTAATGAAACCAGTCTTTTAAATGATTAATCCTTCACAACAGTGAGTACTTTTGGAAATAACATGTTTCATGACATCTTTCCAGCTTCAACCCAAAGAGAGACACCTATGCCTAAAGAAAGAAATTTTTTTCATTTACGGTAAATTATTTTCTGCAGAGACAAAATAAATCCTTTGCTAGCAAAGATCAAATGAACTAGCTGCTTTAAGAAAATGTCATTGGCCATATAAGACCAGAGGCAAAAAATCACGTTTATCTATGCAAGGGATATTTAGATATTAAACTGCAATTGACGGCAACCATTGTGAAACTGACTATAGCTATTTCCTCTTTTGAGGTACAGGGGGATCCATCTAACTTATTCAGGCATTGGATGGTGTCGGACGGACTCTGGGAGTGGTCAAAGCTGAGAGCTTTAATCGTGCAGTATGTCGCTCTCATGTCACTGTATTCTAGACTCTAGACCTTCCTCAGCGCTGTCAGCTATGATGTTTTAATGGTATTCAAAGTCCTTCTTTGTGGCAGCCCGGAATTTATTTTGTAGGCGACGCTGTTCAGGGTGTTGCCCCTGGCCCTCGCCAAACTCTTTTCCTCTAAGATTGCCAGGGTGGACACTGTCAGCCAGGGCTTTTGAATGGTCTTCCTATGACCCAAGATTGTGTCTGCAACTTCGTGGATGGGCCAGGCAGGTTCAGGATCATACGGACGGGCACCCAGAGTAGCCTATTTGCTGTCTATGGATGCGGCATATTAGGATGCCAGACTAGGATTGGTATGCAGGGATTCCGTATCATATCTGGCAACTGATGCAGTCTTTTTATGGTATCTTGGCAGAATGGTCACACTAGCGACGAGGAGAAAATGATCTGTGCTGGCATGGGTCTCGGCTCCACAGTACACCCTGTACGACCTCATGAGATCCAGGTTTTTAGTCAGAATATGATCTAGCTGCAATCTGGTTCTGTGGTTGTTTATTATCCATGTGAATCTGTGGGATGCCTTAGTCTGAACTAGGTGCCTGCTCTCCCAATGCCAAAAGAGGCACAGAAGGAAAGGAATCTGAATATATTGTCATTTGGCATGAACAAACGATGGATTCCAACCCCACCATACCAGTTCCGTGTGTGCGTTGAAATCACTGAGGATAACAAACCCGTCATGAGAGGGAACTGTCTAGGTGGAGGAGTGCAATTGGGATTATAAAATGTCCTTCTAGTCGAGGTGGGAGACATCCATGGGGGCATATACCACCAAGATTGAGATATATCCATGCATGTGTCATAGTCTAATGTATAGAAGTCTGTCTGAGATTGGCAGGTAGAAAGGTTATCCTTGAGTGGGTCACATAGGGCGAGGGCGACGCTATTATGGCATGATTTACCACCAGAGTACAGGAAGAGAATATCTCGGGCTGTGAAGTGTCCATCACCCAGAATTTTGGCCTCAGTGAGGCCGATGGTTATGTCGGGCGAACACAGGACATGGGCCAGGGATGCAGGATAACCCATGTTGTTCAGGGTCAACACATTCCAGGTGGCCACTCTAATTGTTTTCCGGAGGTCAGGGGCAGTCACTGGCAGGTCATCAACCATGGTCAGGTTGTCGCTTGATATCCCTACTGGTACCTGGGAAGAACCGGCTGCTCGTGCACTGCTGCCTCAGGACTGTGACAGCAGGCAGTTTGGGGCACCCCTATATTTGCAATTAACTTGTTTCAATTCTTTTGTCCTGCTCATTTTACTCTAGCTTTTCTTTTCCCTAGCATCCGTGAAGCGCAAGGCATGTTGAGTGTAAGTGGGAAAGCCTACATATGACCGCAGGTGAGATGGTATGGGGAGTCTCTGTGAGAGCAGGTAGGCCCTTGTGTAAAATAGGACAGGAACTATTGCCGGGCGAGGTGGGGAGTGCCATGACGTGGGTTCACAGTTGTTAGTGTGTTGTGTCTCGACACAAGCTATGGACACAGGAAATAGATGACTTAAAACAGACAAACAAATCACAATATGTCTATACGGGTGCGCAAACTTTCACAGATTATGTCCTTACACGAAAACTAACACATAGATACATTTTTAAATCCAAAACCAGGAAACGCGAAATAACACAAAATACAAGCTAAGTGTGAACACAGCCTGACAGTGCAGCCATTTTCTTCCGTGCCCCTCTTTTATGCGATGTCCTATCACAAAGGAGATTCATCTATGCCATTTGCTGCATCTTAACTTAACTTAACATCTTTATACTGGTTTAGAAGACCTTGCAGAGTCTGTATACAACCAGTTACATTTACATCACCTTGCTCTTAAAGCTATGCGCATCCAGTTTATTCTGAAATGCATTAAATGTCCGTGCCTCCACTACCTCCCCTGGCAATGCATTCCAAGCAGACACCACTCTCTGACTAAAAAAATATTTCCTAATATCTAATCTGGACCTCTCTTTAGTCAGCTTGTAGCTATGCCCTCTTGTTATTGTGGGTGGCTGTATTTTTAAAAACTTGTTATAGTCTAATTTATCCATTCCTCTGATCATCTTATAAACCTGTATTGTCACCACGAATTCTTCTCTCTTCTACACACTGTAGGCCGGTTTTTCTGAGTCTTTCCTCATAACTGTAATTCTGGAATCCCACTATCATCTTTGTCGCTCTTTTTTGTATTCTTTCTAGCATGTTTATATCCCCTCTATGATTAGGACTCCACACCTGTACACAGTACTCCAATCTAGGTCTAACTAAAGCTTTATACAGTTTGACTATCACTTCCTTGCTCCTATGTTTAATATTTCTTTTTATCATACCTAACATTGCATTTGCCTTTTTCACTGCTACCTTAACTTGCTCACTCACCTTTCCTGTATAATCTATTATAACCCCTAGGTCCCTTTCCTTATCTATCTTTCTAATATTGTTCTCTCCCATTCTGTAATTATGTTCCATATTGGATCTACCCATGTGGATGACTGTACATTTATCTACATTAAACTCCATTTGCCAGCTTACAAACCATTCTCCAATTTTATCTAAATCCGACCTCAATATATCCACTTCCGATTAGATGAGACACTACTGCATAGTTTTGTGTCATCAGCGCATTTTGCAATCATGGATCCCATATCAATGTCCAAATGATTTATATATATTAAGAACAAAATTGGTCCCAAAACCGAGCCCTGTGGAACACCACTTTTCACTTCACACCACTCAGAGTACTCCTTATTTATGCCCACCCTCTGCCTTCTTCCCGTTAACCAATTTTCAATCCATTTGGCAACTTCCCCACCTATTCCATGTGATTTTAACTTTCGAAATAATCTTTGATGAGGTACTCTATCAAAGGCCTTTGCAAAATCTAGATATATAACGTCCACTGGCTCCCCTTTATCTATCATTTTAGTAACCTCCTCCAAGAATTCTAATAGATTTGTTAAGCATGATCTCCCTCTAGTAAACCCATGCTATTTCTAATTAGATTATCATCATCATCATCGTACGCAGTCAGACAGAAACCATTATTTTTTCGAAAAAAGCAGCGGTCATCCTGAAGCTGTCGGCACTGCCATAGAGCTTGTCTAGTGTTGCCACTGGTGATGGCCACATCTGCTCTCTCTGATCCACGTATGTCGGGCAGTTTTGCAGCAAATGCTCAGCGGTCATTTTCCCGGTACCACACGAGCATTCATCAGTGCCACCTATCTTCAATTTGTTGAATAGGTGGTACCTCAGTCTATTATGGCCAGTGCGAAGTCTGAAGACCACGACCTGCTCTCTTCTGTTCAACTGGTAATAGGCATCGTTTTTTGTGTAGCCAGTATGTTCGGTTTCCCATTTGGTCATGTATCTAGCTCTAATAAGCCGTTTTGACTCTTCGTATGTCATACTAGTATCTGGTTGTGGTAGTTTTGCACCTTCTTTTGCCAGTCTGTCTGCCTCCTCGTTGCCTTGGATGTTGCAGTGGGATGGAACCCACTGCACCACTACCCATTTTGGTGCGGACAGCTGGCATAGTTGACAGAGTACTGCTCTTAAATCATTAAGTTCAGTATTTTTCTGGCTTTTTAGTGCTGTGACTACGGCCAGAGCATCTGTAAGCAGAACTATATGGCTTTCATTCCTTTTACCTGTCACCATTTCTTCCACTGCCGCCCTCAGTGCCTCTGCCTCCGCTCTGAAATTGCTTGTGTATTTTCCAGTGGCGAATGACAGTGTTATTTTTCTGCCATTTGGTAGGTTCAGAAATGCTCCTGCCCCTCCGTTCTGTGTTGTGTTTGTTACAGAACCGTCGATGTATGCATGGGTCCAGTCCATGTTTGGGTAGTTTTCCGTTATGTAACTCAGGGTAGTATCTCTTCTTTCTTTTTCAGTCTGGCAGTTTTTGTTACCAATAATAATTAGATTAAATTTGTCTAAATGCATTACAATGTTTTCTTTGATTAATTGACTCAAACAATTTACAGACTAAGCTCTTTAAACTCACCGGTCTATAATTTGCTGGATCTGATTTATTCGCTTTCTGAGATATGTTCTGCTTGTCCAAATATTTTAAATATGTTTCTTTTGATTTATCTGCCTCTATATATTTTTTCCATGCTTTATTATTCGCTCTTCTACATTTCACTACAAATCTAGTTATCCACTTTTTACGCTTGGGGTTTACCTCCCTACATGAAACACATTCCTCTTTTAGCATTTCTAGAACTGTTTTAAAACTCTACCACTCCTGTTCAACATCTGTTCCTACGACAAAATCTTTCCAGATTATGTGGTTTGCCGCCTCTTTCATCCTCTTAACATCTGAATTAGAGTAGTATGTTCGCATGTTTATGTTTACTTCTTTCCCTGCAATAAGATCCCAACGGATGATTTGATGGTCACTTGAGCCAAACAGTTCCCCAACGGTAACGTTTTCAATCATATTTTCCTCTGTAGTAAAAACTAGGTCGAGTGTGTTTTTGCCTCTGGTGGCTGTCTCTACATGTTGAATTAAAAAATATGGCAGTTATGCACTTAACAAAAGGTTTTGACTCTACAAGTGCTTCTGCCCTATCCCATTTTATTGCTGGAAAGTTTAAATCCCCCATTAATAATAATTTCCCTTCACTTGCCTTTGCTATGCTACTAATCAGCTCCTCATCTTCCTCCTTTTGACTTGATGGATACCTATAGCACACTCCAATCACTGTTTTTTCACCCCCACTTTCTATTTCTCCCCATACACTTTCATTTTTGTTACCACATGATAAATCATCTTTGATCGTTATATTAACAGAATTTATACAGTATAATAAAACGCCACCTCCCTTAGTCTTGTCTCCAACTATCCTATCCTTCCTTAACATTGTATATCCCTCTATTTCAAGTTCACTATCTGCAATGTCCTCATATGTCCATGATTCTGTTAATCCTATTATATCTGGTTTCTCTTCTTCTACATACAGTACCAATTCTTCTCTGACAACTGACAGTATAGAACAGCTCTGATTGTCATGGATTCCACTGTAAACAATTATGATAGTCCTTGCAATTTAGAAATGTGACGAGATTTGTTAAAAACAAAACATAAATGGAAGTGCTGTACACTAGGACTATCTTACTTTTGCCATCTTCATTTCAGCTGAGTTGAGGTCAGTGATTTGAAACCAATCTGAGATAAGCCGAACAAGGTGCGGGTGATGTACTGTTTGCAACCCAAAGGCTTTAGCAACACCTTAAAAAGAGTATAAGGAAGAAAATAAAAATATTAAAACTGTTTCAGAAGTTATCAAAATGCACCATTATCTCTAAATATGTGCTGCTGCTAGCATAATATTGTTAGCTAGCAATAACCCGTCAGTACTGATGGAAGTAAATCATTTTTTTTTAAAAGACTGTTCTCTGATAAAAAGTGTTTTTAACAAACTTCAGAACTTTAATTGAAATTATAAAATTTAAATGAAATGAATAAGAACAGAGTATATATTTTACTCATATAAAACTGCATATGAACCATTTTTATTCACATAAAACTGTATATGAACTATTAAGAACTAAATTCATTTATTTACATAGCAACAGCATACAATGAGTCTTCTTCTTTATTCGCTCTCAAATAATCGTATCTATCTTCCTCATAAATCTGGCGGTCCTTCTCAGGCTTATCTCATCGCCATACAGTTTATCTCGCAATTTTGTTGGGAGGACCATGTAGTCACTCTGCTCTTCTCGTGGAGCCGGCAGACCTGCAGAACATGTTTCACTGTTTGTTTGTTCTTCCCACATGGACACATGTCTGTGTGTCCAATTTTTAATTTATTGAACAGATGATTTTTCAGTCCGCAGTGACTTGTTCGAAGTCTGAATATTGTACTTGATCGCTTTTTGCCAAAGAGTAGTATGCTTATGCTGCATCAGATCCTGGGTGTTCTCTGTGCCACTTGTCTTTGAAGTAAAATGTTATCATTGTTTTAATTTCTTCATATGTACCTCTGTCGTCAGTTTGGAGTTTGCCGCCTCATCTTTTGTTAGTCTATCTATCTGCCTCCTTATTGCTGTGTATCTTGTAGTGTGCAGGGATCCACTGAATTTTCACTCTGTTGAAATGTTGGCTTACATTCACGAGTACCTCAGTCCATTTCATTGTTTTTATTATTTCTGAAGGCCATTATGATTGGGAATCTGTAACACAAGCAGCTGAAAAACCTTATCTCTGACACGGTTCTTGTTTTCCACCATGGCCATTGCAGCTATGTTTAGTGCCTCAACCTCAGCTCTCAAGACGTTTGAGAATTTTCCAGTAGCCAATGAGATATGGGTTTCTTGTCCATTATTTAATTTTGTGTAAACACTTCCTTCATTCTTTATAAATCTCATTGCTGATCAATCTGTATATATGCTGGTCCATTCTGTGGCTGGATATGTTTCTTGAATATATTCTAAAGCTATATGTTTTCTCTCCAGTTCTGTTTGTGTGCCTTTTCTCATCACTTCTGGAATGTTGTCCATCATTTTTGGGAATTGTGTTCTCTTCCATGGTGGAAATATGCTGCTTGTCTTTGGTGGCTCTGCCTTTATCTGAGCAAGGTCTGGCATAGAGGCAGTTAGTGTTTTTTTTCTTTTTGAGCAAAGCCTTTTCTCTGAAGTCTGCTTTGGCCATATTCTTCCAGTCTTTTATTCAAGGGATGATTTTGGAGCCGTTTGAATTTTTCTGCCAGTACTACACTGAGTGATCTCTTCTGTCAGTCATGGGTTGTAGCTTAGTTATTTTCCTCATTTCTTTTATTAGTGTTGATTTCATTGAGCTTTTACAATAATTCTTTCTGCTTGGTTTTTCAGTTGGATTGGATGCTGTTGTCCAGGTTGGCATCCCATATTCTAAGGTATCCTGTGTATAGCACTTTCAGAATCTGATTGTCTGCACCCCATGTAGTTCCTGCCAGTTTTTTCATTAGAGTCATTCACTGTTTAGCTTTCTGCTATTTGGTTTGTCCATGTTAATCTGCTGTCCAGTGTTATGCCTAAATATGTGGGGTTCTTTCTTCTGGTAGTTGATATCCATTTAGTTTCAGAGTAATTTTGTTTGTTTTATTTGAAAGTGTAAATATTGTGTATGTTGTTTTCTTCTCATTGATGTTCAGAAACCATTTCTGAATCCACTGATCTAATCTTTGTTAAGGCTTTTTGCATTCTGTAATTTGCTATTTTGATGTTTTCTTCAGCTACCCACAAAGTTAGATCAGCATATAGTGATGTGTGGACCCTCTGTGGTATTTTATCTACTATGCTGTTGATGAAGATCAAGAACAGTGTTGGTGATAGTACACTACTCTGTGGCCCACCTTGTTCCAATTTCATTTTCTGGCTTATGTGGCCCTGTACCTTCACTCTGGCGTACCTATTTTGGAGGAAGTATATTTAAACATGCAACCGCAGACTCCATATTTTAGTTGTTTTTTCTTTATCCCCACTCTCCACACTTTATCAAATTCTTTTCCATATCAACCCTGACTGCCAGTGTGTTACTTTTCCTGGAAAGCATTTTCAAACTCTTGTGTATTCTGTGTTAGTTGGTCCTTTGTTGATCTGTGTTGTCTGAAGCCATCTTGTTGTGGTATAAGCACATTTTTTTCTTTCCAAGTGCCACATGTCTGGTATTTACCACTTCCAATCAATTTACCTGTGCAACTAAGCAAACTGATGGGTCTGTAACTATAAGCTTATGTTCTTTCTTTACCATGTTTTAATATTGGAATCATGGTTGCTTCTTTCCACATTTGCGGCACTGTCCCTTCTTTCCAGCTTACATTTATGATTTGTAGTAGTTTCTTTTTACTGTTTGGTCCAAGGTTTTTTAACATTGTAATTTTATCCTTTCCTGGAGATTTCTTGTTTTTTTAGCTGCTTAGTGCATCTTCTAATTCTGGATAGGTAAATTTTGTCATCATGTGCTCCTCTGCTAAAGTTGGTATTTGTCTTTTGATTGCATGTATTTTTTAATATCTCTTTCAATTTGCTTTTTTGCTTGTTTGGCTAAACAAGTTGTATTTTTCAATGAATATATTTGCTGCATGCTTTCCTATTACCAGATTTCCATTTTCCTCTAATGTGCCATTTGGTGTTTTTATGGTTTCATTGTTCAGTGACTTTGCAAGTTTCCATAATTTTGTACCATTCTTTTCTAGGTTGAGGCTCTCGGTTTTTTTCTTTCCAACTGTTTGTTGTAGCCTCATTCAAAGTCTTTCTGTACTTTGCTGGAGCTTTCTTTAGTTGTATATTACTGTCTAGGCTTTGCTCCACTTCTGCTAATTTTCTGGCAGTCAACAGTTCTTCCTGAAGTTTCTGTAGATCTTCTGACCAATATGGTATGTAGTTCTTTCTAGCTCCTCTGGGAATTGATTCCATTGCTGTTTTAAGCACTGCTCTGTTAAACTTTCCTACCATTTCTTACACTTGTTTATGTTGTGTGCTAATGTTCTTGCAATACTTCTGGATTAGTTCTGTAAATTGTTCCTAGTTTACCTTTTTATAGTTCCATCGTGGCAGAGGCTTTTGGTGTGGTGGTGTATAATTGAGATTAACAGCCAATTTAATTGGTCTGTGGTCACTTTCTCCCAGCTGTTCTTGGACTGTTCTGTTATGTCAGTTCTTCTGTTGTCTGGAGTGGATGTTGATTTCCACCGTCTTGAATAAAAGATTGGTCGATCTTCTACCTGGTTGGTTAGCTGCAAATTATTATCTATCTCCCAGTCCTCAACTTCCTCTCCTCTTGTATCTGTTTCTTTGTACTCCCATCTTTCTGAATAATTGTTAAAGTCTCCAACTACAATACATCGACTTTCTAGTACTTTGACTGTTTCTAATTTCATGGGTCTTCCAGGTGGGTAGTATATACTTTGAGGGTTCCTGTCCTACCACAATGTCTGCTCCTGCTATTTATATGTGTCCTCTTGTTTGGATTTGGATTTCTTTAGCTGGTAGCAGGTTGTTATTAGGATCAAGACTCGTCCTTTGTGACCATCTCTATCCACCCTAATGGTTTGATATCCTCTCATTTGCAACCTGTGGTGTTTGTTGAGGTATGTCTCTTGAATGCAAGCTATATCGATACTCTCATGATGGAGTCTTGTTGCAAGGGCTTGCTTCTTGTTCATTACTTCATCTGCATTCAACTGAAGGATATTTAGCAGTTTCATTTTGTTGGGGGTTTTGGCCAGAAGTATTTTCCCCTGGTTTCCGTCTCCTGACTCCCCGGGACAGAGCAGGGTGGCCACCAGTAGCCTTGGGTGAGCCCCTTCAAGACTTGAGGCCCAGCATTCAGCATGCCTGGTGGGACTCCTCAGGTGGAACGCCACATCTATGGTAAATATGTGCAATTTTTGTTGTGAGCGTGAGTTATATTGCATCACATTTTACAGTTGTACTGCAATATCTGCGCCTTTCGGATCGGTATATCCGCTTTCGGCATAATCTTTTGTGTTGGGTTCTCTCCCTAGCGTTTGTTTGTCCCCAGTATTCCTGCAAGGCAGCAGGTGGTTTTGGAATCAGTCTGCCTTCTACTAGATCAGCTGCATACCAAGCTGGCGAGTCTCATCTAGCCGAAGCGCCTATCTGGTTTTAAGGCACCAGAAGCTCGTCCGGTACTCCTCCTCTGGTTAGTATAAAAAAGTGTGCCAAGGGAACGAAAGAAGTTAGACCTCTGCCGTCAGATACTATTTTAGATGCATGCCTTGGAAGTATTTGATTGAAGTTAGAGAGCTTATCCTCCACTCCACTCCCAGCTATGACAAGCATTTACAACCCATACAATGAGTGATAAAGCTTGATTCTTACTTATGTATATATATATAAAGTTATTGCCCATCACAAGCAATGATGCCACAACATTAGACGGTTTTGTCTTAATAATGTGATGTGCGCTGTATTTAGATTATAGTGAGAAGAAGCTGCGCTGGTCACCAATCTCACTCTCTTTTCCCGAGTTACTGTGGATCAGTGGCAAGACTATTGGTCGAGACGACTTGATGTAACTCGGGATGCAGGGACTCTGGTCTTACCTCTCGTTAGACCAGGGGTTGCTTGAAACTTGCGGGAATCAATCGGTCACCGTTTCCATTCATCACTGTGAAAGGCGAGTGCCTTAACCTATTGACTACAGCAACCCAAATATATATATATATATATATATATATATATATATATATATATATATATATATATATATTTCTGTTTCTAAGAATTGACATCACTGCACTCCGGGCATACCCATAGGTGCCCAGTCTCTCTCTCTCAGCAAATGGTGTAAAGTATGGATGCTGATGGTCCCTGTAGCTCGCTGGTTGTACACTCTCCTGCGCTCCACTCCGCTCGAACCTCGCTTAATATAAAAACTTTGCAGTCTGTGAATTGCTGCTTCATCTATTGCGGTATCCAGCAGGTGGTCATTGATTGATTTCAAAATGTCACTTCTATCCATCACTAATGTGCCCATGATTGGAACTTGTGAAGCCGTGATGTCAGCTCTTTCATTGCCCTGACCCCGGCATGAGCAGGACAGTAGATCCATGTCAACCCCTGGAGGTTTGAGACCTCAACAGCTGCTATCCACTCGTACCTAAGCAATCCCTTCTGTACTTTCTGAAGTACAGCTTGCGCGTCTGTCACGATGACTGCCCTTGTTATAGAAGTCTCAAATATCCATTTCAGTGCTGAGGTCACTGCTTCCGTCTCCATTCTCATACTGGAGGTTGTTCACATGTATCCACTACTGCGCTAAGCAGCAACCTCTCCTCTCACTCTAGTCGAGAAACCCCAGCCTGATGTCCCACTGCGCACAACTGATCCGTTGGTGTATATGACAGCATGACTCTCCTGCGTGTTCTCAGTTATCAGCTGATTTACCTCGTGCTCTGCTTTCCCGTTGCTCCGTTCTCTGCATTCCTTGCCTAAGGTTATGATGACTCTTTGATACTCTATCATTCTATCACCAGTGTGGACCCATTCTTCCCCTTTGGCTATCTTCTCAGTTGGAGTGACGTATTCGATTGTTGTCTCAGCCTGTGCCATCCATGACAACCTTCTCTTAATTCTTGATCCCTTGGTGTCTGAGATACTACTGTGCAGAGGCTGCTGCGTGTCTGAGGTGACACACATATAGGCTTTGACTTGTGCCAGTTTATGTCTGGATGTCACCGATAACAATCCCAACATGTACCGCATCATCACAATTGGGGTATTTCTAGTGCAGCCCAGAACCAGTCGCATACCTTCATTCTGGATGCGCTCCAACCTTTCACGCTGTGTTCTTGATAGTGTGAGGATGCCTAGTCCGAAATCGATGTTAGACAACGCGACCTGACGAAATAGGATGAACAGGAGGCGTTGTTCCAAGTCGGCAGCAGCCATGGTCTTGAGTGCTCCTAACCCTCTCTTGCATCTTTATACGATGTGGTCAACATGGCAATTATAGGAAAGACTGCGATCAAAAGTCACTCAGAGGTATTTCAACCTGGCGCACCTGTCAATGGTGCAACCATCAAAAGTGATGCCCAGGAGTTCAGCCTTTACTATGGAATTATTAAAAGAGCACCACATCATGCAGGCCTTGTTCTGATTGATCTTGCAGCTTGAGTCGTCGCACCACTGTGAGATTGCTTGCAAGGTTTCCTGGATGTCTTCGACCAACTCTTGCGCCTGTCTGAGTCAGTTCTGTACGTTAGGATGTCATCGGCAAATGTCAACATTCACCCCGTCCCAGTGGGTTGAATTTTGGCCACTTTTACTGTGTAGATATTGAACAGCACCGGTAAGAGCGGAGAACCTTGAGGCAGTCCTGGACATATTCGCCTTGGTTCTGATGTCCACGATCCCACGCGTAGCGCAACTGTTCTTTCCATCAGGGCAGCTGATATCAAACTAACCAGCCACGGGTTTAAACCACACTGCTTCAGACAGGTAATTAAGGTCCAAAATCGACACGGTTGTATGCATCTTCCAGGTCGAGTGCCACCACGACTGTTTCTTGCTTTGACTGAAACCCCTCGTACACATCATACGCGAAAGTTCCAGCATTAGCCCAGGTCTCATTCGCTGTTCTATAGCTGCTTAGCGTATCAGGTAAGAATCTGCTCCCGTTCAAGGTAGGCCTTTATTTTCCTGGCCACTATCTTCTCAAGCAATTTTCCATTTACATTTTGTATGGTGATTATTCGATAGCTGCTGAGAAGCGTAGAGTCCTTACCAGGTTTAGGCAGTGGACAAAAATAATTATGAAGCCAGTCCTCAGGCACAAATGACTTTTCTATAGACTGGTTGAACTCCTTCACCATATTTCTTTTCTCTGTCTCATCCAACTGCTTGATGTGGCAATGTACTCCATCAGGACCTGCTGCAGTGTTTTTACTTGTACGCAGGCTATTTACGACCTCCACCTTGGTGATAAGCTCTACATAAGCCTCTCACTGATGGCTGCATCTAAGAGGCCTTTCCGAGTTTCCTGGCGGGCATCTCTATCATGCGTGTGTGTATGTGTTGCCCAGACTGACAAAGGCGATAGAGATGCCCGCCAAGAAACTCGGAAAGGCCTCTTAGATGCAGCCACCAGTGAGAGGCTTATGTAGACCTTATGATGATATATATATATATATATATATATATATATATATATATATATATATATATATATATATATATATATCATCATGTAGCATGCAATGTCTAGAACGTAGCCCCCATCACAGTCTGTCTAAAAGAAACTCTTTCCCTTGCCAAAATACCAGCCTCCGCCAGTCATACCCAGTCATTACTAGATATCTTGGTACCATCGTCTTCTTCGTCTACCCCTGCGTCTTTTGCCTGGCACCATACCTTCCATCACTGTTCTCTCAAAACCGTTGCGTCTCTTGATGTGACAAAAGTATTTACATTTTCTGACCATAATGGAATTGATAAACCAGTTTTCCTCAATGCTCAATTCTTGCAAATGTCTACATTGTGTCTTTTTCTCCGTCCACGGTATTCTGAGGGTCTCTCTGTAACATTTTGACTCGAAGGATTTGATTCTTTGTCTAGGAGTTTTGGTAATCGTCCATGATTCGCAGCCATAAGCTGGAAAAACACAGGCTCTCAAGACTTTTACTTTTGTCGTTTTGTTGGTGCTCTACGATAATTTCTTCAGGCTGTTCAGTCTCTGCATTGCCATGGCTATTCTTCTTCTATTTCTTTCGAGCAGACGCCATTCTTGTCAATTCGGAAGCCCAGATATTCAAAATGCGTGACCTGATCTATTTCCTCACCATCTACTGTAAATTTATGTTGACATTATGTTTGGGGTCATTATCTTTGTTTTGTTTATAAACAGGTTTTTATCTTTACTGTGTCCATTTACAGCTGAAATTAGCTGCTCTAGCCCTTCTGCACTTCTTGATAGTATCACTGTGTCGTCTGCGTCTCGTAACTCTGGAATCTCGTAACCGCCAATCGTAAATGTATCAAAACTGTCAATGTTCTCGTCTTCTCTAACATTTCTCATTATACATTCTACATAGATGTTAAATGGATAAGGTGAGAGGATACATCCCTGTCTTAATTCCTTTTGTACTGCGAACCAATCTGATGTTTGCCTAGATACTCGGACAGCGGCTCGTTGATCTTGGTATAATGTTTCAATGAGATGTATAATGTGCATATATATTGTATATCATGTATATATATATAAGTATATTAATCTTAGTCGATCTGTACTGCTACAGAAGCAGATGTAACTGTGCAGGTCCCAGTTCTGCTATGAGCTGGAAGGAGCTTTCCTATTTAACGGGCTAGGCTTGATCAGCTTATTACTGCTCCACATTGGGACAAGTGCCGAAAGAGGATAGTTAACCGATGTGTGAGTCCATCTTAATAGACTCAAACACTAGAGCAAAGTCGACCCACAGCCTCTTAGGCGCCTTCTATGCTGCTCTTAACAACAACCTAACCGTAGCCGGTGTTATGCCATTTGTAACTACAGTTCATGATGATAACGAATGTGACTCGTAAGACCAATCCGAGCAGAGAAGCATCTTCCACAGTGTGTGCAACTAAAGTCAGGACGGTTTGCGGCATCACATGGTGTGGGGTGTCTTTTTTTCTCAAACGCTGAGTCCTTAGCCTATCCACAATCAGTATCTCCTTCGTCTGTATTTCATCTTAATTCTGCCCCTCCATGTAACATGATCCATGGCGTCCTGTTCCCATGTTTCCAAAATGATGTCTGCATCATTCATTTCCCGCTTGCATACATTCTTGTACCGAAGTAGTGGTCGACCCCGAGACCTTTTTCCCAATTGTAATTCCCTATAGAGAAGATCTTTTGGTATTCTGCCATCATCCATCCTCCTTCGAAGACTAAGCATGGAAAAAATTGTAGTAGTGTCTGCTCTCTTCAACACCTCTGCGTCGGTGATCTTGTCTTTCCACCCAACCCTCAGGATTCTGTGCAGGCTCCTCATGTGATAGCTGTTTAGCCATCTCTTCTGGTGCATGTAGGTAGACCATGTCTCACTGCAATAAAGAAGGGTGCTAAGGACACAGGCCTGGTAAACAAGTGTTTTTGTTTTAACTGTGAGCTTCTTGTTCTTCCAAACCCTAATTGTTAATCTGCTCATTGTTATTGCTGCCTTGCCTATAATAATATTGATCTCTTGGTACAGGGATACTCTATTTTTGACTGAGGATCCCAGGTATGTAAAGTGATCTACTACCTCAATATTATCATCATCAATGGAGATTACTGGTACCTTGTTTGCACCCTGGACCATAATTTGTGTTTTCTTTTTGCTGATTCAAACTCGCAGCAGGTATCAGAAAATGCAGATAGTAAGATTTGCAGCTCCTCCTCTGAATGAGTCGTAATTGTGACATCATCCACAAAGAGCAGTTCTCTGATCAGCACTCTATTTTGGTATTGGCTTTCAGCTTTTAGACATTTGAATAGGGCACCATCTGTGCGAGAGTGAATGAATATACTATCATCCTGGTTACGGAAAACATGCTTCAAGAGAAGTGAAAAATATAGTCCAAAGAGTGTTGGAGCAAGCATACAGCCTTGTTTTACTCCACACTTGATTGCAAACTCCTCTGAGGAAGCACTGTCAAAGTTGATGGTGCCTTTCATGTCAGTGTAGAACGACTTGATAATGCTCAGAAGAATAAGTGGTCAACCAATCCTCCTGAGCGCTTTGAACAGACCCTCACGACTGACCAAGTCGAATGTCTTCATGGGGAGTAAGGATTGGTACAGGTCTCACTAAAAATTAGAAATATCTATGGTGACATACAGCCTCTGCCAATCAAACAAACTGTACCTTCTCAAGCGGTAACACACTTGGGACCAATAGGCAGAAAGTGATTCCTGGACCTGATAAACCAATCGTGGGCTCAGGGATTGTTCCAAAAAGAATGGAAGGAGGCAGAAATAATCCCAATCCTCAAGAAGGGAAAAACCAAAGAAAAACAAAACAAGCTACAGCCCAATCAACCTCCTTAGTTGTCTGGGGATGACAATGGAAAGGCTGGTGAACAATAGGATGCTAACTTTCCTTGAGAAAAACAAAATCCTAGATGAGTGCCAGTCTGGCTACAGAAAATACAGGAATACCGACGACCAGACCACTCATCTGACCGAAGAAATCAAAGATGCCTTTCAGAGGAAATGCAAATTATAGGCCACCTTCTTTGACCTGACTAAAACTTTTGATAAAGTCTGGAAGAAAGGACTAATGCTAAAATTAGCGGGCTGCGGAATAATGGGGGAAATGCTTGCCTGAATCAAAGACTACCTTCACTCACGATGTGCGAGAGTCAGGCTGGAAGAACACAAGAGCAAAATGTCAAACTACATGAAGGAGTTCCCCAGGAGGATCACTATTCCCTACCTTGTTTATCCTCTTCATTAATGATCTGCCAAACTAGTTCAGACCACACATCCACAAGGCACTCCATACGGATGACCTGGCCATATGAACCCAGGTAGAAAACATTGGAATTACAAAAGCAACAATGCAGGAAGTAATCAATGCAGTAAAGATATGGGCAGACTCATGGGGTGTCACAATAAACAAAAGCAAGACACTCTCGACACTTTTCTCGCTCTCTACAAAGTCAGAGCAGGCCGGCCTATATTTAGAAAACAGCCTACTACCTGGAGAAGACAATCCTACATACCTAAAAATGATATATGACAAAACATTTAACATGGGGTCCCCACATAGAGGATACTCAAAAGAAGGCCACATTCAGACTAAGGTTGTTAAAAAAACTGGCAGGGACAAATTGGGGCACAGATGCAAACATAGTCAGACAAGTGTCTACACTGGATATGTACAGCCAACACTGGAATACGGCATGGGTGCCTATGCAACAGCGGCAAAGACCAACCTACAGAAACTAGACAGGGCACAGAATATATATATATATATATATATATATATATATCATCAGTCCCGTAACCTAGAAGGTCGTTGAGGCACTGTTATTGCAGTTTGTAGAACCTGTTTCCGCCATACGTCTTGATTTTTCGCCAGGGTATTAGTTTCAGTTATAGATCTTCCCGTCCACTCTTTTATATTGTCCTCCCATTGGTCTCCCTGTACCAGGCACAGTGCCTTGCAGGACGGTCTTGGTCAACCCCACTGATCATGATATATGTCCATACCATGTAAATTTTTGTGTTTTGACTATAGTCAATAGGTTTTTATATTGACCTAACTCCATCCTAACAATTTCAAGAACACTCTCGTTTGTAATGCCATCCAAATGTGAAATGTTAAGAATTCTTCCCAAGCATCTCAATTCCATTGCGTAAATTTTACATTCCCCGGCAGCCATCAGAGTTCAAGTCTCACAGAGGTGACCATTGTATACATTAAAAACAGCTTCAATTTATGGCTAATGTTCTTGTCTTTCCAGATTATTCGCAGTCTGGTCAGGGCAACCATGGCCATCACTGTTCTTGCCTGGATCACCGCTCTAGACCCCTCCGCATTCATTTCTGCTCTCAGATATTTGAACCGCGTAACACTTTACAAAGGTTCACCTTTGACCATAATCGGGTTTAATATACCCTCTGGGTCATTGACCATGATCTTACTCTTCTCTGTACTGATTTCCATTCCAAATTTCTGGGCAGCATTGTCCAGGTTTGAGACTAGGCTCGCAAGTTCGGACTCTGTTCCAGCCAAACCGGAGGTTGATGCCTATGTGTTCAGCCAATACTACTGACATATTGCGTTCTAGAAAAACATTGAAAAGTGTCGGAGAGAGGAGACACCCCTGACACATGCCAACTGTCGTGCGGAACCACTCCACTGTGGTCCCGTTGAGGTAAACTGCACTTCTGTCATCGGAGTAAAGTTTCTCAATGACATGGGTGAGCCGCCATCCTATCTTGTACTTGCCCAAAGGGCCTCATTTCCCACCCTATCAAAACCCTTTTTAAAGTCAATGAAGGAATGCTAAAATTTCTGTTTATGCTGAGTTACACTCAGCATAAACAGAAATTTTAGCATTCCTTCATTGATCAAACGCAGGTTAAAAGTTTGTTATATTGTGCTTTGACCAGCTCTGAAACCCACTTGTTTTTCAGTAATAATTTCTTCTGCTCGTGGCTGTAGTCTGTTAAGGATGACTTTGAGCATAACTTTACTGGTGTGACTAATAAGACTGATGGTTCTGTAAGTTCTGACACTGTTGGAGGTTACCCTTCTTTGGTATCACAATGATCAACGATGTTGTCCAGCTTGTGGGCCATTCTTCTATCACTATGATCAATGATTTTGTCCAGCTTGTAGGCCATTCTCCCGTCTGCCATATCATGTTACAGAGTTTTATTAGAAAATCTATCACCACTGTTCCTCCAAGAATTAATAGTTCGCCTGGTATGTTATCCCCTCCGACCACTTTACCCTTTTTAAGAGATCTAACCGCCACCTCAACTTCTTCACGCATGATGCTAAAGTTATCTACCTGTTCTTGTTGGTCTGCTGGGGTTACATCTCTAGGATCCTTAGGGGACTTCATATTGTACAGCTGGGAGCAATATTCCCTCCATCTCTGCATGACATCCTTTTCCGCAGTCATGGTATTCCCTGCCTCATCTTGAACTGTTCTTATTGTGGGCGTAAACTTCTTTGTCTTGAATTTGTGTGCACTGATCTATCATCTTCTTCTCCTTTGCTCTCGCCATCTCCTTTCTTATAGTCTTGTTTATAGCTCTGTATTTTTCTACTTTGGGTGATGTGATTTTCTCATTTTTGAGAGCGTTCCTAGTGTTATATAGAAGTAATATATGTTCCGAGACCCAGGGTTTAGACCTCAGTTTGTACCTTCCCAGTATTTTCTCGGCCATATCCTTCAGTACTATGTTGAAGGTTTCTAACAAAGACTGCACACCCTAGAGTTCTGTTTCTGAGTTAGTGCTTGCTGCTAGATTTAGATTGTTCCTCAGGCTATCATGAAACGCTTCCACGGTTAGTCGATCTTTCAGTCTATCAAGGTCATAACTAATCCTTGGTTGTTGTGATCTGGCTATGTTCTTTAGGCTGAAACGAAATGTAAGCATTAGCAGATCATGGTCGCTGCCTATGTCTGCCCCTGGATAACTTCTTGTTTGGGCCTTATTGATGCTGAAGATAAATCTGGTTTGCACCATTATGTAGTCTATCTAATTATGGTGTTTCCCACTGGGTGAGAGCCATGTGGTTCTTCTAGACATTTTATAGTTCCCCAGTGTATTCCCAAGCACAAAGTGATTGTATTCGGAAAACTCTAGTAACCTATGCCCTCTCTCATTTGAAACTGTTACAAAAGGGTCTGCATGTGTCCGGCCAAGTTTCTGACACGTCAAAGCCAACTTATGCATTCCAGTCACCCTGCACTATGAGGATGTCTTTCTTGTGGGTATTGTTAATGCACTTCTGTAACTGGCCATAAAAACACTCAATATCATCCTCCTCATAGTCTGTTGTGGGGGCATATGCCTCTATCACCGTTATGTTAAAGGGTGATACCTTTAATTTTATAGTTATGAGCCTACTGGATATGGGCTGGTATTCTAGCACTGTGTTTTTGTTCTTTTTATGGACCAGGAACCCCACACCATGTCGATAAGTACTTTCCTGCTGCCCACTATGGTAGAATATATTATCTCCCTCTGCGCTCGTCTCTCCAAAACCAGTTTATCTTGTCTCGCAAACACCTAGTACGTCCCATCTATACTTTATATATATATATATATATATATATATAAACACACACACACTCACACACATATACGCGGTGAGTTCAAAAATGTATCCGATCCATATTTTTTTTTTTTCAGCAGAAACAAATGAAGCATAATGTTGTCCTTTGGCAAGGAGGTATAGGGAACCTTCATGTGCATGCATTAATTTTTTCCTGCCTGCTATTGCATCAGTTAGCCTTTCAATGTTGAGTGTAGTGAGCACCTGCCAAGTTTTCATTCACCATGAAATGACAGAAAGAATTGAGTAGTGGAGTTGCATCAAATTTAGCAAAAGTTAGACGATACCCAAGAGGAAACCGCTTTCGATGATGACCCGGAAACCAAGCTGCAATCGCCACAGTGGAGGCATTCATCATCCCTGAGGCTGAAAAAAGCATGGTATGTGCGCAGAAATGTCAATTTAATGTTGACCATTTTATTTTACTCCTGTGGGGTTGTGCACTACAAGTACACACCACAAGGTCAAAACATTACCAAAGAGTACTACCTAGATGTCAACCGTTACATTCATGATGCTGTTTTCGTGACGTCTTTGAATGACTAAAAGAGGGATTGAGAGGAAAGAATTTCAGGCCTGATGAAGACGTCCAGCAGGCGGTGCATAAGTGATTGGTTACACACGCAACCAATATAATTTTTTTCTACAGGAATCTATGCACTTTATAGGCGCTGGGAAACTTGTATTGAATGCAATGGTGACTAGGTCAAAAAATAATTGTGTTTAACTTTTACAGAATAAATTTACCCAAAAAATATATTTAAGGGACATCATAAGTCTTTTCCCTGACCATGAAGGAGTAGGAGGAGAAAGTTGAAATTTGGCACAGTGCTTAGTTCTTCTCAATGTAGCTGCCACCTGAATGTATGCATTTCTGCCATCTCTGCGTGACCTTGAAAAGACCTTGAGAATAAAGTAACCTATTTTTCTAACTAAACCAATTATCACAAGCCAGTATGACATCTTCATCACTGTCAAAATGATTTAATTTCAGCTATTTTTTAAGTTTTGGGAAAAGAAAAAAGTCTGATGAAGTTAGCTTCATTCGGAGGGTTGGGAGCTAGGCTTACAATCCGACCGTACCATGTGTATGCAGCCTTGTGCTCGATTATCTGTGATCGGGCATGTCATGTGTGTTTTCGTAATATGACTGCTTCTCGCATTCATCAGGAGAATATTGTGCATGTGGAAGAATTTCAATATTCAAATCGTTGGCTGTTTGCAGCACAAGCCTTGCCTTATGGGAGGGCGCGTTTGTCTTGAAGCAAAGGCAGAATTTGAGTGTGTGCTATCCCTTGTTTTCTGGTCAGTCTTTCTCAGTTTGGTAAGGACATCCTGCATAATATTACCCATTAACCATATTGTCATGAGGCAGGTAATCTTTCAATATGACACCTTTGACGTCCCAAAAAACAGTCAGCATCACTTTTCTTGCAGATTTGTTTTCTTGGTGAGCCGGGGTTTTCCACTGCATGCTAGAAATTTTGGATTCTGGGTCATAATGGTGAACCGAAGTCTTCTTCTTCGTTCGTTCTCAATCTCCCACTACCAAACACTGAAAGGGCTTAAGTAGCAGAATGTAGTCCAGAGAACGGAATGCATTGTGTCATAGTTTACAGCTTGGCTGCGATATTTGCACCTTTCGGTCCAACACATCCGACTTCAGCAAGCATTTTTTGACTACTGGGTAAGCATTCCCACTTCGATCCCTTCTCCTTAGCCAGTCTGCCCTGATGCAGCCTGTTATCCAGGATCACAGTGTGGAGGTATAGAAGGGTCTTGGCAGCTATGGTTCGCTGGCCCTGACACTAGCAGACAGCTATGGGTCGCTGACCACTGCAGCTCTTGCGCTGCTCAGCATCTTTATCCCGAACTCAAGTCTGATCTGCTGTCACCATGGTCAGCAACATGTTTTTCGACCGACGCATTTTGAACAACTGGCCACAGCAATCAACCCTCGTTTGTTTCTGTTCATATGTCAGCAGATGCGGTACCCAGTGGGCACACACTTTTCTCATGTTCAGTCTGTTGTGTAAAATTCTAATAACTGTACTTTCATTCAGTTTTGCTGACTTAGATATCTCTGAAATTGTCATTTTCCTATCCTGGTCAATGATTTTCTTCACTCTTGCAGCATTTTTATCGCTGCACTCTAAGGATGGTCTTCCTGATCTTAAAAGATCAGCAACATGGAACGGCCACACTTAAACTTCCTACATCAGTTTTTTACAGAAGCATACGAAGGACAGAATTCTTCAATGTTCTGACAAGCCGTTAGAGTAGCAGATTCGGTCAATAAGGTGTGTTGCGCCATGCACCATACCGGTTAAACTCATCGAGGAGGGAAATTCATACTTCTCAACTCCAGTACAAATTAAATGAGCTACATATGTGCCAAATTTAAACTTTTTCCTCCTATGCCTTTATAGTCAGGGTAAAGACTTATGACAAGCCCCTTGTCATAACGCAATAAATAACATTATACACAAACTTACAAACACAATATGTGGAACATCACCAACAGTGTTGCGCACATCGGTCCTCACGTTGTGCATTTCTGCAGCAGAATTCGCAGTGCCAGTATGGAACGAGTCAGAACACACGAAACACATTCAAATAGCAGTAAATGAGGCATGTCACATTGATACAGGGTGTCTTAATCCAATACCAATGGGAAAAGTTTATGCAATCGCTGGCATTGCACAACCAGAAATCAGGAGATGTGTTGCATCAGAAGTCAAAAGGAAAATGCAGTCCTGTGATCAGAGACACCCCATTTCTGGATATAATCCAGGTCAACTGAAATCTAGGAAATCTTTCCTTCAACCTATACAATTCACAAACTAGAAACCTGAGCAAAACCGCAACGAAAAATTGCATCAAAGATATAGAAGGAATGGATGGAGATCAAAGAAGAACTTGCGACAGGGCATAATATGCCATACTCTGTGAGGAGAGTCCTGAACAGATTACGATCAGTAGTGTATACTTGAAAAAATGGGGCTATGCAGACAATGATGTCTGCAAATGCAGAGCCATCCAACCCAAAATTCTGTATAACCGCCAAGAATGCAAGAACCATGTACTTTGGCAGATCTCACAGCATCAAATGAAAGAGCTTCCAGCGCAGATGATCTCTGGCTCAATACTAATGCCAGAAGACATGAACACACACGAGAGAGTAGATCAGTAAGTAGGTCACAAACTGATATGGGATAGCTCAATAATGTAGTTGGTAGTTTCTGTAACATGCAGCTTTGTGATTTAACGTAGGTAGCAGATGTTTGGTGGCGTATGCACTTTTACAGCACAGATACAAAAATGTGTCCCCATATTCACAGAGTGTGAAATCAATGTGTATTTGTGGGGAAGGGGGGGGGGGGGGGGGAGGGAGGACTTTCTGCAATGGCTATTCATGAGAAAATGCCCTTCTACACTAGGGTGTAGAGGTTTGCCAGAAATAGCGCCAGACCATTATATCCACTGTCTTCCTCTTAGCATCGTTCCAGCCTAGTCTACGATCTTCCTCTGGGTCTAGATCCTTGACTCTTTGCTTTTCATTTTATTCTTACTTTTATTCTGCAGACGGCCAAACCACTGAAGTTGAGATTGCTCCACTTGAGTTTGCAAGGGCTAGGCTTCAAGATCTTGTCTGAATGTACACCTCGTCTCTTCTTGTTACTTGGACCACCTTCCTTAGATATCTCATTTCTCATGCTAGGAGCTGGCTTTTCTGAGTTGCTATCATTGTCCACAACTCACATCCATTAGTCAAAACTAGTACATAGGTGGAGTGGTATACAGTCATCTTAGTTTTCTTACTAGTTGCTCTTTTGCTGAGAAATCCTCTTTTTATGGAATGAAAAAGTTTACCAGTTCCATCCTTATGGTTTATCACAGCTCCAAGGTATTTGAACTTTGAACTACTTGACCTGTTCCAGAGGCTGTTCATCCAGAGAAATATGATGTCTCTTCTTTTGTCTCGAGACCACCATGGTTTTTTGTTTTTGAACTGCTAATGTCATCCCTCTCTTTCCTAGCTCCTCTTCCCAGATTTGAAGGTTGGTCTGGAGATGTGCCTCTGATTTACCAATCTAAACTACATTGTCAGCAAGCGCCAGAAACAAGATATAGACTGGTATCATCTTCCAGTGTGGGCTAGTGGTTAAATGACATAGCTCACAAACCAAAGGTGCTGGGTTCGCTCCCAATCACAGCATCGGCCATTACCCCAGGGAAGCAAACGCTTAGAAAATGCAGGAGGAAGGAGACCCTTACATAAAATGCATGCTGAAGTCGGATGCACTGGGCTGACATGCGCAAAATAAAAACATAGTGCAACGCACACTGCCTTGGGGAATAGAGAAATAAGGCAAAGGCAGAGAGGGAGGGAAAGAAAAACAAACAAAAAAACTCTGCTGAGTACTTTTTGGTCCTCTCCGTACAGGTGTTGATGACATCATATATGAGTACTAGAGGTATGATGATATAATGACTCCACAGGTAGACTGCAATCTTCTGATGTTTGTTTTCTTGCCCTAATGCAGTTTATGCAGGTCATATAAAAACTCAGTACAGTGCAGAACAGGGGTGGTGGGATGGTCTTCCTTTCGAGGCAGTCTCAGAGCCTATTCCAGAGAAACTTATTGAATGCCTTTTCAAGGTCCAAGAAACAGAAGTGCATTTCATCATCATACTATAGAGCTTTTTAAATAAGCTACCTGAGTGTGAAGAAAAGGTCTTCAGTACTTTGATTAGTTCTGAAACCACATTAGCATTCAGCCATCTGTGGCTCAGCCAGATGTATTAGTCTGTAATCCAGTATCTTGGAATAGATTTTGCCAGGGGCACTAAGGAGGGATATGCCGCTATAGTTTTCACACTGTCAGATGTCACCATTTTTAAACACTGGATGGCTATCTCCCAGTTCTTTGGTATAAACTTGTAGTGACAATCTGCCCTGAGAATCTTCAGGAATAATAGTTCACCTCCAGTTGCCATGTACCTTTCCATTTTTGGTGTCAAACCATCATGTCAAGCTGTTTTACCAACCAGAGTCTGCATAGTTTAGCCTACCGTATAAAGTGTGATCGATTAAATTTCTGAATAATGTGCTCATGGACAATTCACTGTGAAGCGCAAAATGAACCAAATGGCTCTGTCCTTGCAGCACCTCTGTCGGTATATAGAAGAAGGAGAAGACATTCTTAACAGAATTGTTATAGGAGGTTAATCAAGAGTGCTTCGCTACCAACCAGAATAAGAGCATGCTTTGGAGGATGGCGTGGCCTAGTGGTTAAGTTGCACGGCTCACAAGCCGAAGGTGCTGGGTTCGATCCCCATCACAGCACCGGCCGTTAACCCGGGGAAGCAAACCCTTAGAAAATGCAGGAGGAAGCAGACCCTTACATAAAATGCATGCTGAAGTCGGATGTACTGGGCCGACAGGCGCAACATAAAAATCACAGTGCAACGCACACCGCCTTGGGGATTAGAGAAATAAGGTGAACAGAAAAAAAAAAAAAAAAAAAAGGGTTTAATGCAATGGAAAGCATCTTTCTTCACCATCATCAAGAAATGTTATGCTTGCAGTGCTTTGGGATTCTCACAGGGTGCTGTTATCCAATTACCAGACGAAAGATGACAATGTGAATGCTGTATAGTACTGTAAAGCTCTGTTGATTCTTTGGAATGCAATTTTGAAAAAAAGATCCAGGCCTGCTGCTAGAGGAGTGACAAGATGACAATGCCAGACCACATAGCAAACCAGGAAAATATTGACCAACTAGGATAGCAGCTTCTTGAACATCCACCTTACCATCCTGACCTAGCCCTGAGTGATTTCCATCTGTTTTCACTAAAATCCCACTTTGGCTGGAGGTATTTTGCCAAAGAGGTTGAACGTGAAGTGCAAATGTGGCTGAGACAGCAGATCAAAGAATCCTATGCGGCAGATTTTGGTGCACTGATAAAGTGATGCAATAGTAAATGGTTTTCAAGTTTGCATCTCATTCAGCTTTTTTTTAAAATGTCCATGTGTGACTTATTGACTGACTTGTCCTCATGTGTGCATAAGCATGTGTGTGTGCGTGTACCTGCTACTGCCATGATCAACTTTATGTATGTATTCAATAATGGTTTCCAAAATAAAATTTTTAAATTGAAAAGGTCTTTATCATTCAACTTTGAAAGAATAAATAATTTCAGTGAGTCAGATTCAATCCTGCAAACCGAGGATTTCTAAATTTTCGACTACACCATACAAATATTTCTGGATATGCTGTACTTATGTCTATGGTGTAAAATTGGTTCTGTGACAATGTACAAACAGTGACAATATTGTATTTCGATGCATAGGTACTATCATCTTTCATAGAATAAAAACAGTGATTATAAAAACATCAAATATGTCCCCCTACTAACTAGAAATAAAAGTAAACAATACCTCATATTCTCCCACCACAATCTGGATATAAATTGATAACATTGATTTTGCATTATTTATCCCGATTCTTTGCTGCACTTAAGTAATTACCAACAAACCTTCAAATGTCATATCATCATGTGTGGGGCCGATTCCCCCAGAGGTAATAACATGAGTAAATTTGTCTGAGAACTGGGCCACTTCCTCCGCTATGACATCTATATCATCACATATCACAGAAATCTGAAATATATGTGTAAAAAATTCAAATCGATCTGAAATAAAATTGAAAAAGAGAAGATCATTTTTATTTCAGTTCCTAGCTATGCACAGTGTATAAAGGACCAACATTTCTGGCTCCCTCATAGAAACTCTAAACCAAACAAAGCATGTGATTCGTTCCTTCAATTGTAATTTCTGTAGCAAATTGTTTTGCATCATGAGGTTGCTATTCATTTACACAACCCTCTTTATTAGTCAATAACATCATGCTTGGAAAGTTACAATGTACTTGATTTTTATTCCTCAAAGAAGAGCATAAAAAGCTATAATTTAACTAACATTGTGCCGACTTTGAAAAATGTGCATGCTTTCCTGTCCATTTTAAAATATTATCAACACTTTCTATATTATATTTCTGGAATTAAACAAATGCAGAATTTTAAACTAAATAGTGAAAGTACTTCATACATTTAAACAAACACTTCCATACATTTATTAACAGCACACTTGCACAGATTAGTATACCTATATATTTATAATTATTTATTATGTAACACGTCACTACTCTTAATATCTCAATGTGGTTTCTAGCCCAAGGCATGTGTGGTTATACTGGTAAGTTTTTACTTTATGTAATTTCCAAGGCACTTTACAGAGAAAAGAATAAGACCATTGCACCTTAATGCATGTCATAAAAGACAACTAAAGAGTGTTCTGCATGGGGTAACAATCTTATGTAAATCTGTAAAACATAGAAACCAGCCCTCCAAGAACACAAAAAAGTTCTTTAGTACATACTTCTATCAAGTGTCTATCTTTAGTAGTGACCTATGCTTGATAAGAGTGAAATTAAGACACAAAGACATTTCTATTGTGTTGATAGCATCCATGAAAGATAAACAAGGACACAACATCTGCAGCGAAGGGAAACTGCAAAACAGACTGGTGGAATTCCTCTAAAAAAAACACTAAACATAAATCCACCAATATCCCTGACTGACACAGAATCAGCCAAAGGAATCCCTTAAAGGTAAATTTAAATCCCCCAACAAAACAAGTGATCATCAATAAATTCCCTTCCCATGTCCACCTGTAACCTAAGGTTGATATCTATTATCTTACTATCTAGATAGTCTGACCCATCTGCTCTATTTAAAATGCCCATCATTGTGATCCTACAATAGCATGAACTTTACATTGGAGTGGTGAACTAAGGGGAAGGACACATGAGGTCGGCTTACATACGGCGTGTAGTGGCCCACCATTTCGGACAAGACAGTTGGATTTCACTGAACATCAACGATTTCCTCGGGACAAAACCAGCTGGAAGGACACGATAGGTCGGTAGTTGACATCGTAGAGATGTGATCTAAACGGTGAATGCGGAGAAAACCGGACACAAACCGGGTGGAAAAGACTCGAAAGCGGAAAAGACTCGAAAGCCTGGCAGGAGGAAAACTTTGATTACAAACCACAAATGAAGAGTCACCGCGAGAGCTACGAAGTTCGTGCTCTGTCGACGATGTCTCCAGCGGATGGCATAAAGTAAAGTGGACGCAGAAGGAGAGGAAAGGGTGATAAGAGGAGTGAGAGAAAGAAGAGGGCTGGAAAGAGAAGAGGGCAAAGAAAGGCAGACAGACTAGGTCTGAAAAATGTACGCATTGGCTACTGGAACTGTCACAGCACCACCCAACGAGAAGCTATCCTTCAAAAATTGGTATACGATTTCGATATTCTTATGATCCAGGAGACCAACTTGAAGGAGAATATAACTATCAAGTGACCAGGATATAAGTGCTACACCAACCCATGTGGGACTGGTAGGCGGGGACTGGCAATGTATGTCAAGCATGAACTACCACACACATTGATAGATACGAGTGCTACACCAACCCATGTGGGACTGGTAGGTGGGGGCTGGCAATGTATGTCAAGCATGAACTACCACACACATTGCTAGATAGGAGTGCCATCACAACCGAAAGCATCGAACTACAAGGGATTGAAACAACAATTAAAAACCAGGATTGGAGAATGTATAATTTATATGCTCACGTCGATCTCCTGGTGGAGGAAATAAAATGGGATTTTTTGAGTGAGTTATCAGAAGTGCCGACCAAGAAGAACCTCATCGCTGACGACTTCAATGCTAAATCCAAGGAGTGGGGAAATCCTATTGAAAATAGGCAACTCAGCCTGACGACACAGACGGGGTCATTGACCAGGCTCTGGTATCCAGTGAAGCCTCTCCCTCTACACACTGGGACGTGTTGGGGGCACAGGACAGTAATCATCTGCTATGTGTCGTCTTAATTGCAAAAGGCAAAGCCACCAGACCTAGAAAACCCAGACATGTGTTCAGCTACAAGGAAGATGAACAAAATAACGCATTAAACAAACTCCGCCAGACCGTCAAGCGCATGCCCACCAAAACGGCTTTCATTCAGCCCCCATGGTGGAATCCAATCGTGAAAATAGCATGGATAAATAAGGAGATGGCAACAAAAGCATGGCAGAAAGCAAGAAAGAGAAGGCCGATGGATAATGGTGAGGTTGCTAACTTGTGCGACAAAAAATGTACTGCCATTAATTGTTTCAAGGCCGTGGCAAGGGAATCCAAAAGTGAGAGATGGGAGGAATTCATAACAGGCGTAGGGAATGATAACATCCTACAGAAGTTCTGGCACATGCATTGACAGATGAATGGAAAGAATACAAGTCAGCTAATTCCCACGGTGCACGATTCCACAGGAAATCCCATGAGGACAGAGGCAGAAAAAGGTATGGCATTCCTTAACCGATGTGTAGCTCAAACAGACAAAGGGGACAGAGATGCTCGGCAGGAGATTCGGCAAGATGTTCTGGAGGCTGCAACCAAGGAGGTGACTTATATAGACCTAATAAACAAGGCAGAGGTAGAATATATTTTACGTTCCAGCAAGAATACCGCACCAGGCCCTGATGGAGTACAGTACTGCCACCTCAAGGAGCTAGATGAGACAGATATGGGCAATGTGGTGCAGGATTTCAATACCAGCATAGAGAAGGCATCAGTGCCTGAGGACTGGCTGCATAGTTATCTACGGCATCTACCTAAGCCTGGCAAGGATTCTACATTCTTCAGCAGCTATAGAATTATCACCCTACAAAATGTCTATGGCAAACTGCTTGAGAAAATAGTGGCAAGAAAATTAGTATCCTTTCTGGAGCGTGAACGTATTCTACCCGATACACTGGGCAGCTACAGAACTAAGAAGGAGACCTGGGGTAATGCCGGTACTTTTGCATATGATGTGTACGAGGGATTCCAACGTTGGCAAGAGACAGTCGTCATTGCGCTCGACCTCGATGATGCCTATAACAGGGAATGCGGAATAAACCCCTGGCTTGTTAGCTGGATATCAGCTGTCCTGATGGAGAGAACAGTTGCACTTCGCCTGGGTTCTTGGACATCAGAGCCAATGCGGATATGTCCAGACTGCCCCAAGGATCGCCACTTTCACTGGTGCAGTTCAACATCTACACATTAAAAGTGGCCAACATGCAACCTATACGGACGTTAACATTCGCAGATATCCTAATCTACAGGACTGGTTCTGATAGGCGTTAAAGGGTTAGTGATATTCAAGACACCTTGAAGGCAATCTCAAAGTGGTGTGGAGACTCCAGTGCACAGATTAATCCAAACAAGGCCAGTGTAATGTGGTGTTCATTGAATAACTGCATCGTGAAAGACAACCTCCCTGGCATCCCATTTGATGGCTGTGTCATAGACAGAAGCGACAGGTTGAAATATCTCAGAATAACATTTGACCGCAGCCGCGACAGGTTGAAATATCTCAGAATAACATTTGACCGCAGCCTGTCATACAAGTACCACGTCGACCAAACTATACAAAAATGCAAGAGAGGACTGGGTGCACTCAAGACAATGGTAGCTGCCAACTTGGAACAACGGCTGCTATTCATACTCTATCGCCAACTGATTCTCTCGGTCATTGATTATGGATTGGGTATACTCACCCTATCAAGATCACAGAATGAGCGGCTGGAACGAATCCAAAATGAAGGAATGTGGCTCGTGTTGGGTTGCACCAGAGATACCCCAATAATAAAGATGAGGTACATGCTGGGACTGCCATCAGTAACATCCAGGCATAAAGTGGCACAGGCTACAGCTTATATGCGAGTCATAGCGGACAACAGGCACCCGCTGTACAATAACACTGCAGACATCAAGGGAACCAGAATCAAAAGAGGAATGTCGTGGATGGCACAGGCAGAACGAACTATAGGAGAGGTGACTGCAGTCGAGACGATGGTCAAGGGAGAGGAATGGGTCCCCACAGGGCATACACTAACAGAGTACCACACGGTCATTATAACCATGGGCAGTGAATGTAGGAAGGGGCGAAATAGCTAGACAAAGCTCCAAGTCAACCAGCTGATAGGCGCCAACACACATGAAAGTGATACCATCATATACACTGATGGGTCGGTGCAAAGTAGTGGAACATCAGGCTGGGGTTTCTCAGCTAGAATAAAAGACCGGATCATTGCTGAATGAAGTGGCTCATATGAGACTACAACATCAAGTATGAGAATGGAGATGGAGGCGGTAACAGAAGCTCTGAGGTGGCTGTCTGAGACATCTTCAACAGGAGCAGTCATCGTGTCAGACTCCCAAACCCGCTGAACATCTGCTGCAAAATTGCCCGACATACGAGGACCAGAGAAAGCACATGTGGCCATCATCAGTGCCAACACTAGACAAGTTCTATGGCAGTGTCGACAGCTACTTTCTTCGAACAAATTCAAGTTGACGTCTGACAGCGTACGAAGAAGAAAAAGAAGACTACCAAACACTACTTCGGAAGGTGCAGAATGGGTGACTACGACATGAGTGGATAGCAGCGCTGGAGACCTCAAAACTCCAGGGGCTATTGAGGATCTACTGTACTGGTCATGTCGGGGTTCCGGGCAATGAGCAAGCTGATTTTTTTGTGTAACCCGCACCCATAACAGGCACAGTGGACATGGATAAAGGTGACATAGTGAAGGTTATCAAGGACCACCTGATGTAAAACAACACTGCTTTGGATGAGTCTGCAAGGCACAGGCTGCGGTACTTTGGAATCAAATTAGGATTCTGTGGATCAGGGAACCTGAGAGGACGAAACAGGAAGGTGTACAACCAAAAGGCTACAGGCACCATCAGTATCTACACTTTGCGAGACTGAGCACCTATGGGTATACCCGGAGTGCAGTGAAGTCGACTCCTAGAACAGAACAGAACAGATGAACTAAATTTATTTTTATTTCCACAAATTCTCTAAAGCAATAAAAGCAGCTCTATTGTTTTCTTAATAATAATAATTTGTCCATTATTATTGATGAGGACCATCAACATCATTCACATGTCATAATGCAAAAATTTAAAAGATGCAACACCAATTAAATGTCTCCAAGAAATAGGTTTAGGTTGTAAAGACATAAGACTGCTCAGTAATCTGTACTGGTAACAAACTGCTACAGTAAAAGGAAAGTTATGTTTTCCAAGTATAAATGTAAAAAGAGAAGTGAGATAAGGGTGTATATTATCTCCTTGTCTTTTTAATATCTCATCATCATCATGTAGCATGTCCTTTGTAGAACGTCGCTCCCATCACAGTCTGTCTGAAAGAAACTCGTTCTCTTGCCAAAACTCCAGCCTTCGCCAGTCATACCCAGGCATTCCTGGATATCTTGGTGCCTTCGTCTTCTTGGTCTACCCCTTCCTCTTTTGCCTGGCACCATACCTTCCATCACCGTTCTCTCAAGACCATTGTGTCTCTTGATCTTACCAAAGTATTTACATTTTCTAGCCAAAATGGAATTGATAAACCAGTTCTCCTGTATGCTCAACTCTTGCTGAATGTCAACATGTTTTTTTCTCCGTCCAGGATATTTTCAGGATCTTTCTGAAACATTTTTACTCAAAGGACTCGATTCTTTGTCTAGAAGTTTTGGTAATCGTCCATGATTCACAGCTATAAGCTGCCACAGGAAAAACACAGGCTCTCAAGACTTTTATTTTTATCATTTTGTTGGTGCTCGGCCATAATTTCTTCAGGCTATATTTAATATTTACACAGAACAAATATTCAAACAGATAGAAGGGGATGCTAGGGCTTGTCATTGGAGAAATGGCTATGAATAAATTAAGATATGCGGATGATACAGTTTTGAAAAAGTGAGTAAGAATTCAGGAGCTTGTGACAAAATAAGTCAACTACTGGAACAGGTACAGAGTTTCTCCTATCTAGGTTATATAATAATGGTAGAAAGCGCTGTGAAAAAGAAATCATAAAGAGAATAGGTATGGCCAAGATGGTATTCAGCAACATACGACACATACTGACGTCCAAACAGATAAATGTGAATTTGAAAATGAGAATGACCTTCGATGCAGAGTTAATCCTATTATATCTGGTTTTTCTTAACTTAACTTAACGTCTTTATACTGGTTTAGAAGACTCTTCAGAGTCTGTATACAACCAGTTTCATTTACATTACCTTGCTCTAAAAGCTATGCACATCCACTTTATTCTTAAATGTATTAACTGTCCCTACCTCCACTGCATTCCAAGCATTCACAACTCTTTGACTAAAAAAATATTTCCTAATATCTAATCTCGACCTCTCTTTAGTTATTTGTAGCTATGCCCTTTTGTTATTGTAGGTGGCTGTATTTTTAAAAAACTTGTTATAGTCTAATTTATCTTCTTCTACATACAGTTCCAATTCTTCTCTTTTATTTACTGTGCTTCTCACGTTTGCATAAAAACATTTTAGTTTGTAATTTTGTTGTTTTTCCACTTTTTGCTTTTGCTTTATCATTTTTATTTTTGCTTTTCTACTACATTTTTCACACTTCCCCGACACCAACTCTCCCCTTTGACTAAATTCTCTATAGCACCCTATTGTAGACCTATCTTTAGTCTCATACTTCATAGGCCTTACTAGTTTAAATTTCTAATACAAGGATTATATACTTTACTACAACATACTGTCTTATACCATTTAGATGTAAATCTTTCCTGTCTAACATTTTACTTGTGTCTACTTTCACATCAATAAATTCCCTTCCCATGTCCACCTGTAACCTAAGGTTGATACCTATTATCTTACTATCTAGATAGTCTGACCCATCTGCTCTATATAAAATGCCCATCATTGTGATCCTACAATAGCATGAACTTTACATTGGAGTGGTGAACTAAATTTATTTTTATTTCCACAAATTCTCTAAAGCAATAAAAGTCTATTGTTTTCTTAATAATAATAATTTATCCATCATTATTGATGAGGACCATCAACATCATCACATGTCATAATGCAACTTTGAGTGTGTGTGCGATCATGATTGATCAAGCCAATTCTAGCCTGGAAAGGCCTATGACACAACTGACAAATGTAGTCTGCAGTTGTCTCTGAAATTTCCTGTGCTCTAGACTTCTTGATTGCATGTCTATCTAGGGCTGCCTGGATACAGAGATCTTTGCTGAGTTCAACACCATCTGTGACCTCGCTCTTCCATGTTCAACATTTTTGAGCCAGGCTCTCCCAGATGTTGATGTCTATTTGACAGCACAAGGACACCTTCAGACTGTCCTTGAAATGCTTTTTGGATGTCCTTGTCATCATTTTCCTTCACTCAGTTTGCTATACAGGAGCCTCTTTGGAAGCCTTTCGCTAGACATTCGGGCAAGATGGCCAGCCCATCTCAATTGGGATTTTTGCAAAAGTACATGAATACTTTGCATGTTGGCTCTGGACAGCACTTCACTATCTGTGATATGGTCCTGTCAGCAAATATGCAGTATGCATCTCAGACAGTTCATGTGAAAATGATCTAGCTTCCTGGCATCACCAGCATAGACAGTCCCTCACATGCGTAGAGCAGGATGAAGACAATGGCGGCACAGTAAACCTTCAGCTTAGTCATTAGTCTGATTCCTCAATGTTCCCATACTGTTGAGCCCATTCGGCCAAAAGCTGTGCTGACCTTTGCCACTCTATTAGCCAGCAAGTCACTGATCTCGACAGCGTGCTTACGAGGTAGACAAATTTTCAACCGCTTGTTATTTCTGTCCCCTCACTACAACTACTGGCTGTTCATACGATGTGCCTTGTGCCGGTTGATACATGACTTCAGTTTTCTTTGTGCTAATTGTCAAGCCAAAGTTGTAACAAGCAGCAGAGAACCGGTCCATACCCACCTGCATATTCCGTTCTGGGCAACTGTTCAGAGCAGACATCAAACAAGAGTGTCGTGCATCGCTTTGGTCTTCGCCTTCAGTCTGTGGAGATTGAATAGACCACCATCCATGCAGAAATTTATTGGTATGCCATACTTGGTATTCTTGAAGACGTTCGACAGCATAGCTGAAAACATCATACTGAGCAGAACACATCCCTGTTTCACACCTTTGTTGACCTTAAATGGTTGAGAAATCTTGCCACTGTCAAGTACACAAGCGTGCATGTCCTTGTGGAGCTGTTTCACCATGGTTAGAAATTTGTTAGGAAAGCCGAATTTAGACATGATCTGCCATAGCCCATCTCTGCTGACTGTATCAAATGCAGTTGTGAGGTCAATGAACGTTATATAGAGCTCGTGGTTTTGTTCTTGACATTTCTCCTGTACCCGACGCACTGCATCTATCATGTCCCCGACGCACTGCATCTATCATGTCCCCAGTTCCTCGACCAACTCTCCAACTCTAACTCCACATTGACTTTCCAGTAGGTCATGGTCTAGCCTATGATGTTTATTCAAGTAATTGAGCAGTATGCACGCTAGGATCTTACTGGCAATAGTTAGCAGTGAAATTCTGCTGTGATTGTCACACTCCTGGCAACTGCCTTTTCTCTTTTAGATATGTACTATCGACACATCCTTCATTTCTTGTGGGACTACTCCTTCAGCCCACATGGAGCATAAAAGTTCAGTGAGCCTCTTGGTGAGGCATATTCCCGCTGCTGTATACACCTCTGCTGGTATTGCATAAGCTCCAGGGGCTTTTCCAGAGAGATTTGATGGCCTTGTCTACTTCATCTTCAGTGATATCATCCATGGCCGTGTTCATTTCTACCTGGGGCATGCGTTGAATGGTCTCTTCATTTATGAATGATTGACTGTTAAGAATGTTGCAGAAATGTTCTGCCAACTTGTCGAGGATCTGAGCTTTCTCTGTTACCAGCAATCCATCGACGTTGCAAACTGGAGTTACCAGAAGACTGTGGACCATAAAGTAATTTCAGAACTCTCTGATGTCATGATGAACAGCAAATGCCTCTATCTCGACTGCCCTTCAGCTTAGCAAGAAATCTTGTAACTTCCTGGATCTCTTCTGGACCATTCTTTTAGTGTTAGTGAAGGTCATTTTCTTGGACAAGGATGATGTGTCACTTTGAAGAGCTCTGTGCACTTGACACTTTGGGTCGAGAAGAATCTTAATTTCGTCATCATTTTCGTCAAACCAGTCTTTATGTTTTCGTTTGGATGGACCAATGTGTTTTAGTATTGTAGAGTAAACAGTGTCTCTAAGGGTCACCCAATTTTGGTCGATGCTGAAGTTTCCAAGCTGAATCTTATCCAGTCTAGTTTCTAGCTCAGCAGCGATACTGTTTTTAGTGAGTTCCAACTTCAACTTCTTCCCATTTAGTTTCCACAGTGCTTTTGTTCCATCAGGAAGCCTCTTTTGTTGGACATTCATTAAACAATCTATGAGGATAGAATTGAGACCAGTTCAAAAAATACCAGCCAGAAAATGACAGCATAGACCAACTTTGCAGAGATGGGCAGACAAAGATCTACAGAATCAGAACGGGACATTGCAGACTCAAGGCCCGACTACACAAAATAAGGATCAGAGACACCGCAACATGCAATTGTGGAGCACCCAAGCAAACACCAGAACATATATTCTGCAGAACTGCCTTACTTATACAGACTAAAGATGGCCCGGGGAAACGAGCATGCTCAAAAAGCTGTGGGGGACCTGCAAAGACCTGAAACACAGTCTCCTTCGCGAACCTCACCAGACTAGAAGCACAGCATCAGTTGATCGAAGAAGAAGAATTATAAATAATATAGAGTGATTTTGCAACGCAATCATGGAATCAATAAATAGATTATTATTCAAATGCATGTGTGATATACCAACCTTCTGAACTTTAACTCCTAGAGAGAAGAGCTTCTTGCAAACAAAGTTAGAGTTTGTGTCCAGGGTTTGCCCTTTTAAAATTTCATCACCTATGACTTATAGATGTAAAATGTATAATGATAATGTATGGTTTAGCTGTATATTTTTAATAAACAACAGAACAGTCATTGAAGATCATTTAATATCCCACCAAACAATCATGCATCCTTATTGACTTAGTGCCTCTGAAAATACAAGTTGCTGTAAATTGATTTCCAAGCCAGACTATGTATTTTGGCAAACAATGTTAACTGGAACAGAAGCATATAAGAGATAGTATTCAAATAACAACAAAAAATACTGTATGTATGACAAGCAGTAAGACATATGTGGTATCAGACCACCATCTGTTGGTGGCTAAAACCAGGCTAAGTTAAAAAAGAGTATTTTAAATCATATCAATCAATCAAAACCCTGATTACCCTCTGTGGAGCATAGGTTTTCAGCAAAATACATTCATCTTCTAAGCTTAGTTCCCCTATTTCCTGTCTTCTTGATATTTGCAAGATCACTTCTCAGGGAATGCGTATGTCTGGCTCTACTTCTCGTTGCCTCCTGGAAGACTATCAACTGCTTTCCTTATTTCCTTAATGTGTTTCCTATCCAATGCAATTTTCTCTTCACATTATTATCCCTTCGGTATCTGATCGGTTCCCGCACTCCCACCCGGCCCCACATTAGTGAATTTGTAATACCACTTCAATGCCTCTATTCTGCATAGGCACTCGTTTATGCTAGTCTGCTATTTTGTCTTTACCTTTTTTTTGTATTACACCATGTTTCAGGGCCCATATAAGAGTATTGATTTTACATTGGAGTTGAAGATTTGTATTTTTGTGTTGAATTTTATTTATTTCCACTGAAAGCAACTTTCGTCTTTGTATCCGTAACTTAATATCCATATTTATACCTCCATTTTTGTCTATAATGCTACCAAGATATATGCAAAAGTCTACATCTCATAGAAGAGTGTCCCTCAACACAATCTAATTGTCAGTAGTAACATTTATTGTCAAAACTTGTGTTTGGTTTAGTTTATTTGCAGGCTTGAGGCAGCAGTGGAACCCGGCAGCCCCCTGAACGACTGATCAGCCCTCTCTATGGCAGCACTGCTCACCTCCGTTGCCCGAAGAAGGGACTAGAAAAGGTGCCCTAAACATTACCTGCTTCGCTACACTCTGACCAGCATGTCATGGCTGGAGGGGCTCCCACTATATTTCGGTCAAAATACAAATAAGAAAAAGGTGGTGCCTATTACACTTGCCACATGAAATGTGCGCACACTCATAGACAATACTAGGGCTAATAGGCCAGACTTGAGGACCGACGCAAGGAATCTGGCTAGATATAACATCCCGGAGCGAGACACGATTGGCGGAGGAGGGACAACTCTCAGAGGATGGCTACACTTTCTTCTGGAGCGACAGCAGCAATCAGAAGCGACATGACGCTGGTGTTGGATTTGCCATAAAGTCCACAATAGTACAGCAATGAAAAAGTCTACCTAAGGGAATCAACAATCGCCTCATGCCAATGTGGCTTCCTTTACCAAGGGAGTGTCAGACCACCACAATCATAAGTGCCTATGCACCAGCTCTGACAAATCCAGACTCAGCCAAAGCTATGAAGATCTCGAGTCACTTATCGCTGCAGTCCCAAAATCTGACAAATTGAATCTGCTAGGAGATTTTAACGCCAAAGTTGGTGCAGACTACACTACGTGGGATGGCATCATCGGTCGAAATTGGCATCATCGGTCGAAATAGCATACGTAAATGTAACGGCCTACTTTTACTGAAGACATGTGCCACAAATGAGCTTATCATAACCAACACCATCTTCCGACTCCCAAGTAGAAAACTAACAATGTGGATGCATCCCGGGTCCCACCACTTATCGACTACATCATTGTCAGAAGTCGGGACAGAAGTGATGTCAAAATAATTAAGAGTGTGTGAGGCACTGAATGTTGAACTGACCATTGTCTCATGACAACCAAGTTGTTTTTAAAAGTCCAATTCAAGAGACATCCCCAGGGAACAATGGCACCGGAGAGACTAAATGTTGAGAGGTTCAAGTGGGAACCTACTAAAAACAGTATCGCTGCTGAGCTAGAAACCAGACTGAATAAGATTCAGCTTGGAAACTCCAGCATCGATCAAAAACTGGGCGACCCTAAGGGACACTTTACTTTACAGATCTAAAACACCTTGGTCCATCTACACAAAAGCTGATACGACAAAAATAATGGTGAAATTAAGTTTCTTCTCGATACAAAGCGTCATGCGAATAGAGCTCTACAAAATGACACATCACACCTGTCCAAGAAAATGGCCTTCACTGGTGCTCAAAGAATAGTTCAGAAGAGACTCAAGGAGTTACATGATTCCTTTGCTGTTCGTCTAAGGCCTTTTTTAAAAATCTTTCTAGGATTTTCCTATTCAATATTTTTTCAGATATGGATAATACTCATTCCTCTATAATTTGTACATTGTTGGAGTTCGCCCTTCTTTGGCAGCTTAATTGTATGACCTTTCTTTAGTCTGCTGGTATTTCCGACATCTCCCATACCTGACCAAGTAATTTATTTAACATTCCTGTGGAAGTTTCAATATCTGCATTGATTGCCTCAGCAGATGGTTGAAGCTTGTTCTTTTCAGGCGTTTTTTTGTTGTTGTTAATTTGTTGGCTTTTCCCTGCATTAAATGTTTATATATGCGCTTTATTTTTATGTTAAATTGAGTATCTCTCCTTCTCTGCGCTCACCAAGTTTCTGGACACCTCCTATTGCTTCCAGTTCACTGATTTGGGTGCTTTTCATACCTCTAGTTATGATTCAGAGTAATTTTGTGTCCTATATAGTTTCTGTAGGTTTGTCTTTGCTGACATTGCACAGGTACCGATGCATATTCCACGTTTATCGCACATATCCAGTGTAAATCTGTTGGAATGTTTCCATTTGCGCTTAAATTTGTCCCTGCCAGCTTTTTCATCACTTAGTCTGAGTGTGACCCTCTTTTGGGTAATTTCTACATGTGGGCTCCATGTTAATCTTTTGTCACATCTCATTCCTAGGTATGTAGGATTGTCTACTTTGGGTAGAGTATTGTTGTCTAGACATAGTTTGATCTGCACTGGCTTAATGAAGAGTGAGAAGAGTGTTGAGAGTGTGTGTTTTTTTTTATTGTGACACTCCAAGTGTCTGTCCATTCATTAACTGCTTCCTGCATTGCAGATGAGGATACCAAAGTAGGGCATAGTGATCTTTCCCAGGAAAAAACCTCTACGTGTAATTTAAACATTTTGCTCTTTTTTAAAGTCCTGTTTTAGAATTCAGCTTAGTGCTTACATTCTCTTCTGTGCTTTTCTTATGTATCATTCCATACTTTCTGATATTAGGCTAACATATTTATTTCCAACTTCCACAAGATATTTCTGTTTAATGTTCAGCAGTATTAATCCTGATAAATATTTATTTGGGGATCATTCGGTTACGCATAAACAATATAATATTGCTGACTTAAAATTACATTAAACAATTCAATGGCTAGTAATGCCAGAATAAGATTAATTATTCAGTGATGTTCAAAAGTCTGTATTGAGCAATATGATGTTACATTCTTGCACAGTATTTTCAGTAACTGTAGTATTCTATTGTACATGTGCCCATTTATATCATTAAATGTTCAGCAGCTTGGTAAGCTGTAATTTTTGTTATGCAAGGCTATGCGAAGCACCAGATTAAAACAAAAATCTTTGATAATTGCAGTTGGGTGTCTACAATTAGCAATCCATTAGGCAACAGCCACTGTTAAATTATTGTTTACTTTAGCACTGATTGACTTGTCAGCATGTTTACTCTTTCTGCCTAATATTACTCTGCTGTTTAGTGACAGCGTTCTTGTGATTGTTGTCCAACAGGTTCTGATATTGCTGCTAGTGTTTTGTTGCAGCTTTTAGGGAATCCTTAATCCAGTGCATTTTCAGTAGTAATAGTTTTTAGAAAATGAGGTGCTAGTTCCATGCACAATTTTCACAGTCCCTTGTAGCAATATGTTGGAAAAGAAAACATATGAATACTACAACATGCTAATTATAATGCAAAATGCTCTATTAATTTTAGCTTTAATTTTTTTTTCTGCTATTAAATTTGAGTCTTTCAGTGTCCATTTATCTATGCTGTGTTTGTGGGATCATTTTTGTTTGCTATTTTTGGTTGCTTTTGTTCCTTTTATGTGTTTATTTGTTTCCGTCTCTCTTCTTCTACTCCCTCAAAACAAAAACTACAAGTTTCAAGTGGTTTGAACAGTATGATCATCTGTTTCTATTTTAAAGAGTAAAGCATGTATAACTGTTTCAGAAAAAGATAAGTTTTTAGTTTCATTTTAAAACAGATTTATCTAATAATTTACTTTAAAGCTACCGTTGTTGTTCACACATTCCTAATGCTGAACTGTCAGAGCATGAAATGATTAACAGGCCGAGAGCACTTTCGTTGGGTCTAATATGGAACGGGTGCTGGATTTAGACCCTCGGAAATCTGGGGTTAAGCTCTCTGTGGCTAGATTGGCCCGCATTCAGTGCTCGATAAAGGAATTGATGGAAGGGCACCACCATGAGCGGAGCCTGCGGCTTAACTTGACTCAACACGCCAACACTGTAAAATGACTGATAGACTGAGAGTACTTTCGTTGGGTCTAATAGGGAACGTGTGCTGGAATTAGACCCACTGAAGACAGGTCAGTTTTACCCTCTAAATGAAAGAGCGTTGCTACGGTAATCCTGCTCAGCCCTAGAGAAATCGCAGGTCTCAGACACTTGTTCATTGACTGACAAAAAAACCCTCTATTGATTCGTTGGGTCTAATAATGAACGGATGCTGGTATTAGACCCTCGGAAGACAGGTCAGTCCTACCCTACAAATGACAGGGCGTTGCTATGGTAATCCTGCTCAATTCGAGAGTAGTCGCAGACATTTGTCCACGTACTAGGCTCATAGCCAACAACATCTCCGTGCCATGACCAGGCTTGTCCCCTGGTCAAATGAACTCCTTCGAGAGAAATCGCAGGTTGCTGACATTTGGTCCACGTGCTTGGCTGATAAGCCAATGGTGCGAAGCTACCATCTGAGGGACTACGGCCGAACGCCTCTAAGCCAGAATCTCGCCCTAAATCTCAGCACCGCTGTGATGGGAGGCTACGACATGGCTGGGACCTGGTCAAGCCGCAGAAATGCACCTGGTTAAATGCACTCCTGCCTTGCTCTTCACCTCTGTCTGCTATCAGTCATCCCAATGGACGCAGAAGAGATGCAGTCCAGCGGACATTGCACCCCCTGCCCTATTGTGACAACCTCCCAGGTGGCGGAGAATGCTAGGCGTGCCATCACTGCAGATGAGCCGAGAAAATTAAGGGAGCAAAGAGATACCTCACTCACATGCATATGCTACGTTCCTGGCAGGACGTGACGATCCTGAGACACAGTCACACTGGACTGCCTCTCTTACGGGATAGTACAAACTACTACATAGTCCATCATATCATATCATTGCCAAACCCTATAGACACGAGTGGGGAAGACTCGATAGTCATGCAAGACAACTTCCCTAAGAGAGACAACTCTGACCAAAAACAACTGCTGCTTTGCAGTTAGGCTGGGGACAGCCAAAGGCTAAGGAGGGCATCCCTACAGAAACACCTGTTGAAATCGGATGCACTGAGCCACAGGCTTAACAAAATAAAACAGTGCAACGTATATCGCTGTAAACAGCGTACGATGAAGAAGAAGAACTGTCAGAGTATAATAATTATTAAGAGCAAACCAAAACATTTATTTGCACAAATACCTTATAAAAATGATTTACTGTTCTGTTAAAAATTGATGTCATTGCATTCTAGGCAGGCCCATTATGTGCTCAATCCCCCTGGGTAAATTATGAAGAGTGTAGATACTGATGTTCCCCATAGCTTACTTGTTATTCATACTCCTGCTCTGTCTTCTCAGATGCCTCATCTCTGCTGGGCCCGTCTATAATTTGTAAACTTTGTAAGCTGTGCATTGCTGGTATATCGATTGCAGTGTCTTCATCAAAGAAGCAGTCGATCAACTTCAAAATTTCATCTCTATCGGTTATCAATGCCCCAACTGTGGATGCACCTGAGACCAGGATATCAGCTCTTTCGTTCCCACAAACTCTATCATGAACAAAATAGTAGATTCATACAAGATACTGAAGGTTGAGGACTATGTCTGCTATCAACTTTAGCAAAAGAGAGCCCTTAAGTACCTTCTGAAGCAAATATTGAGAGTCAAAGACAACTACGGCACTGATTAAAGAGGTCTCAGATATCTACCAGACATTGCATAGATGTATATTCTCATACAGGAAGTTGTTGTCATATATGCAGTGTTCATACATTATATATCACATGATCCTCGGCGTCAGTTCGGCAAATGTGCCGTATGCAAGGAAGCCAACAATATATGTATCCCGATCTTTTACAATGCTATATGTGGGGAGAGGTCTTCGGTCAGTCCATCTCGCAATTGCATAGGTAAGCAATCTTGTGGATGTGTACATGCATATGGCCACCAAAACTTTGTTCTATGTGTCCATCTGATGTCAGACATGCGTACCATATGTACAGCCTAATGATGTTTGAGTGATATCACACTTCTATAACTTCCCGAAACAAAGTTTGATATCAAATTTCTTCATTTCAAATCTTATTTCATATCTAAATTTTGCAGTACGCTACGTTCCATTGCTCTCTGAGTGACTCTGAGCTTCTCAGCATCTGTTTTGTGATATTCCACACTTTTCAGCTCATAAATAACCCTGCCTCTTACTTTAGAAGACCCAACCAGCTTTCTTACCACACAGATTCATCAGTATATCAACATCAATATCTTCTTTCTCACTGCACCAGTCTATTCATCCCTTTCCCAGTGTGATAATGACTCAATGGTAGTCTGTCATTTTATCTTTTATCTGCAGTATGAATTCATTCTCTCCCTTTTTCCATGTTCTTCACTGTGGTCACCTGATTTAATTGCTCTGTCTATGTCTGTGCCATCGCTTGATTGCTTTACCCTTGATATGTCATTATCTGCAATGGTCAACATTCAACCCACAGGCCCAGGTAACATTTTGTTTTTAAATAATGTACATTTTCTAAGAATGTAATAGAATTTTGGTATTTAAGAAAAACAAAATGTAGCCTAAGAGTTTTGTCTGTTTTGTAAGGTAACAACAACAAAAACACACTGTGATTGTGTCACAATTAATTAGCCGAGGAGATTATAGAAATAGAGTCAACCGTGCACCACATACAGTGTCATACACATTTTTTTATATTATTTAAGTATTATCTTCTTCTTTCTACTTTTCTTCTTTTGTCATCTCACATTTTCCCGGGTTGTAGCCCAGTGTCGTGGTATGTATTTGTCTTTCGCCTCTCTCATAGCCCGAGTAATATTTTTCCACATTTTACAGCAAGTCTTGTTTACGCTGTCTATCCACCTTTTCCTCGGTCTACCTCTCACCCTTTTTCCTGCTGTTCTCCTGCAGAAGGTTGCATGAACAAAGTGGTCTGGTTGCATTCTCACAATGTGGTCAAACCAATTCATTCTCTGTTGCTCGATTACTGTAGGCAAGGAATTGTTCCAACCATTATCTTGGATATTTGTATTTGAGATTCTGCCTCTTCTGGTGTTGTTAGTGACCTTTCGTAGACACTGCATTTTGTCTGGCACTGGTAGCACAGGGTTGGGATGAAGATACTATTTATCATCTGCTTTTTTGCTTGGTGTTTCTTAGCGAGACATTAGGTGACAGCATTTGCCCTCTGTACTGTCGACTCTGTTTCTTTGTATAGTCTCAGTCTGCTTTCCTCAGTAACAGTTCCAAAATACCTAAATTATTGTACCTGCTTTATTTGTGTTTCATTCACACGAATATCAAGTGCTGTGTGCTTTCTACCTATGTTTATTGTCTCTGTTTTTTATGTGTTGATATTCATCTCATACTGTTTACAGTTTAAGTTTAGTAGAGTAGTGACAGTGAGCATTGAAGACTAGTTTAAAGTTCAAGTAGTAAGTAATAAAATACTAAATAGAGTACTCTGAAGAGTATGTTACTATGTATTAATCAAATGTATTATCTAATAATACAATTAGACAGCTACTTACCAATTATGCCGGCTGTTCTTTGTTCACCGATAGTTTGACAATAAGGTTTGCCGTGTACAAACTGCGATGACCCATTACGCTGTACATCACTGGTGATACCTATGATGTCACTGTTGTTACATTTATTGGGATCTGTCATTTTGATTTTGTTTCCGTTTAGGGACTTGCAATGCCCCACGATTTTTTCAATTCTAAGCAAGTGACGAAAACTTGCAGTTTTGGTGTTCATATGAATTGTTTTCAGAAAGAATTTATTATCCTAGTGATCGAAGTTTATTCTTGGTAGCTTTTATAGCTTTCTTAAACTGTGTCTATAAACTAACAAACAAGTAATGATCATGGTTTTTTAGGAGGCATCCATGATTGATAGTGACACACAACGTTTGAACTTTGACCCAGGCCAACGGTTGCCAGTTCAATGTTATTTTTTTTAATTTGGCAAAAGAAAATGAGAAAGACAAAATAAAAAACAATTTATTATCCTAGTAATCGAAGTTGATTCTTGATGTTTCATAATTTTCTTAGACTGTGTCTATAAACTAACAAGTAATGGTTAGGCATCCATATTGATGATACACAACTTTTGAACTTTGACCCAGTTCAACGGTTGCCAGATCAACGTTATTTTTTTTATATTGTGAAATAAAATAAGAACGAAAAAAAAATTTTTAAACTCTCTTCCTTTGATCTGTCCCTCTCCCAAATACATTTTAATAATCTAAGAACAAAGGCAAACACCCAAATCTCATAATCCTAGTATTCAATCAGACACGTGTGTCTGATGACTGGAAACCATATGCTCTTTTGCCTTGACTTGGTGTACCATGTTGGTCCATGGCCAGCCATTATGCCAACGCTCCACCTTGGTCGCCCGCTATATCTGTCCTTCGCAAGCGATGGTGACAACAGTAGTCAGACATGTTGTTCTGCACCTCACCAGTGAGTTCGGAGGTGGCTGTATAGTCCAATTCTGGCACGGAAATTCCGTCCACATACGTTGCATCTAATGTCAGAATTGGACATATGAGTGTCAGTTGTTTTGTCTTTTCGCAAAGTGCGTTTTTTTGTCTTGCTTCGGAGGTCCGGCTTTCCTCAGCAAAGGAGGTACCTATGAACTATGATTGTGGTTCTACGCTATGCCTTGCGGTCCTGTGCGAGACATTCCCATGCGTTTGCATCGGTGCTGAAGCGTGTCAGAGATACATTGAGGGAGTCTTTGAAACGCTTCTTTTGGCCACCGGCTTGATGCAGGCCATCTTTCAGCTCACCATACATTAGTTGTTTTGGGATGCGGTTGTCTGGCATGCGCACGACGTGGCCGGCCCACCTGATCTGGGTCTTCAGTAACAGTGTGTGGATGCTCGGCATTTTTGCCTTCATGGTGATCTCGGTGTCTGGTACCTTATTCTGCCACTTTATTTTGAACAATCTACGGAGGCACCTTGTATGGAAGTGATTTATTTTCCTAGCATTCCTGCGGTATACAGTCCATGTGTCACTGGCATACAGAAGGATGGGGAGCACTACGGTTCGGTAGACTTTGAGTTTCGTATCAAGCATAAGACCCTCCGATTCCAGACACTGTTGCGCAGCTTCCCAAAGGCAGTACTGGCCTTGGATATTCTGTTACTGACCTCGCATTCAATAGTAGTTTCCCTGTAAAGAGTGATGCTAAGGTACGCGAAGCTGTCTACTGATTCGAGGCTCTCGTTCTTGACTTTGATATATGAGTAAGGATAATCGATCATCAAACGGGACAGGCTGAAACATGACTTCGGTTTTTGTTGTTGTTGTAATAATTGTAAAACCGAACATGTCGTGGGCTATCGAGAACTTGTCCACAAATGTCTGGTTGAGTCTTCTGGACTCTGATGAGTCTTCTAAACCAACATAAAAACGTTAAGTCTGCATGTCTATCTTGGTGCTGGCAACGAGGGCACAGTCATCAGCAAAAAGCAAGTTCGAGATGGTTGTGTCCTTTTATGCAATGCAGTCGCCTGTGATTGAAGAGTTTTCCGTCAGTCCTGTATTTTATTTCCACTCCGTTTTGGTTACAACAACCCTGATAGCTAACGCTGAACTTGGCAGCAAACATTCGCTGAAGAGTGTTGTGGCTAGTACACAGTCCTGCTTGACGCCATTTGTCACAGGAAAGGCATTTTATGTTTCCCCATCATTCAGCACATGAGCATTCATACATTCGTGGAATTGTTTGACGATCTTGGTGAATCTGCTTGGACAGCCATGACATTCCAAAGTCCATCTCTGTTGACGGTATCAAAAGCCTTGGTCGTCAGGTCTACGAAAGTCATGTACAGCCCACGCTGCTTCTCTTGGCATTTCTCCTGAAGTTGCCGAGCCGCGAATATCATATCCACAGTTCCGCGACCAGATCTGAAGCCACACTGGCTCTCTGGAAGAAGACCATGTTCTAGGTGAGTGATCAATCTGTTAGAACTCGTGCCAGTATCTTGAAAGCAGTCGATAGGATTCTTCTGTGGTTATCGCATGATTGACGGTTTCCCTTTGACTTGAATAAGTGGACGATTGTAGCATCTTTCATTTCTTGTGGGACAGTCTCAGTGGTCCTTATTGTGTTGTGGGACAGTCTCAGTGGTCCATATTGTGTTGTGGGACAGTCTCAGTGATCCATGTTGTGTTGTGGGACAGTCCCAGTGGTCCATATTGTGTTGTGGGACAGTCTCAGTGGTCCATATTGTGTTGTGGGACAGTCTCAGTGGTCCATATTGTGTTGTGGGACAGTCTCAGTGGTCCATATTGTGTTGTGGGACAGTCTCAGTGGTCTATATTGTGTTGTGGGACAGTCTCAGTGGTCCATATTGTGTTGTGGGACAGTCTCAGTGGTCCATATTGTGTCGTGGGACAGTCTCGGTGGTCCATATTGTGTTGTACAACTCAGTCTCTGTGTTAGGACACACCTACCTACTTTGTAGATCTCAGCCGGTATTAGGTCCACACCTGCAGCCTTCCCATTTGATAGTTGGTTTATTGCTGCTCTGACCTCCTCGATATTTGTAGGAAAGTCCAGTTCATTGTTCAGATGTGTCTTAGGCATGCGTTATATTGCCTCGTTGCAGGCGAAGGATAGTTTTTATTAGGACCGTGCGGAAGTGTTCTGCCCAGCGTTCCAGTTTTCTCGATTTTTCTGTCAGCAGTGCTGAGCCATCTGCATTCAGAATTGGAGTTCCATACGACGATTGACGGCATAAACAGTCTTTAACGCGTCATAGAAGCGTTTTGTGTCGTTTCCGTCAGCATAAAGTTGAATTTAATCTGCCTTTTTTCCCAACCACGTGTCCTTCATGTTCCTGAGCTTTCCTTGGACCACTCTTCGAATGGTTGTGAACGCCATCTTTTTGACTTCAGACGATGTGTCCCTTTGATGAGCTATGAATAGTTCATTTTTTTCCATGATAAGGGACATGATTTAAGCGTCGTTCTCATCAAACCAGTCTTGATGTTTACGTGTCGTGTATCCAATGTGTTCATAGGCGGAGGAGTATACCGTCTCTAATGGCAGCCCAGTTTTTATCCACATTGGTCCGACCAAGCTGCATATTCTTTAGTTTCCCATCTAGGTCCCTTAAAAGTTCTTCAGTCTAAGGCAACACGACGTGTCTCTCTGTTATCAGTCATGCGCACCACATGGGCTACCCATCTGTATTCTCGTAACAGCACGACATCTATGATGGCAAGAGGAAGTTTGACGTCGGATCTCTGCGTTGCGGATTTGGTTTCGAATTTAAATCTTCAATGTTCTTAGATCCAACGTTCGTTGTGCAACGTCCAGTCTATCTGCATCAGCTTTCCTATCCCCCAGCAAGAAAGCTTTCTTAGAAATAGACAGACCCAAGATTAGGTGACATATGCAAATATCTCTCAGGAGATAGAAGATACATATCAAGAAAAATATATTTTAAAAAAACACTAGCAGTCTGGATAAATCTAAAAACAGCTTTAAACATAATATGGGAGGTCGATTAAAACTCAAACTTATGGAAATGGGTATATCAAGATGTAAAATGGATCAGTGATAACAAACACTGAACATGGCAGTAAGAGTACTTATAAAAATCCTTAAAAGAGTATCATTGCACTATATGCAGATGATTTAGCGCTATGAGCAACTGAATAGTCTACACCTGTATTGCCTATACTATCTTATAGGGCTACCAACTGTCAACATTTTCCCGTATGTCATTTCCTAATTGTGTATGCGTCATGGATCGTCGAGATGTATTCATACAATTTTAAAAATTACAGTAAATTGGCTCTTTAAATTTTCTAGACCTAAAATCGTTCTTGTTGTCTTAAGGACCATCCCTAAAGCAGCATATTACTCACTCTGCCGCGGCGAGTGGTTAACCGATGTGCGAGTCTATCTTAATAGACTCTACAAGAGCAACACTAGAGCAAAGTAGACCCGCAGCCTGTTAGGCGCCATCTATGCTCCTCTTAATGAATCACCCAACCATGGTCGGTTTTGTGGCATGTCACACAGTTAGTTGTCTCTTACGACATGCTCTCTGTTGGGTAGTGGTGTTATTCTTATCTTTGTTATACACAAAGACCTGGCTGATCAATCGGGACTTCTTTAATAGAGGCTGCTGAAACTCTTGCTTCCGAAAGGAAAATTCTGCCAGAAATAAGTCAATTCATTTCCCTCTGAGTTGAGAAAATGTTGGAGAAGATGGATATAATATGCCAATGTATGTGGAGTTTAAAAAAAAATTAATATACAGAATCTGTATACCTCCTGTGTTGAACGTTTGTACATGTGGCTAAATCCACTGGGAGAAGTTTCTTCATTCAGGTGGATGTTTTTTAAAGAGAGCTAGCTGAGTGAGATAATGTGATTTTCACTATTAGGTACATTCATACCATACCAAAGGAGTGTGTGTAGATGATGTGAAATGTTTTACCAGTTTTGTGATTTTTAAAATGTGTAGCAGAAATGAAGGATATTGATTCTGATCTTTGTAATATCTTATCTTGAGAGCCTGTGTTTTTACTGTGGCAGCTTATGGCTGTGAGTCACCAAAACTTCCAGACAAAGAATCGAATCCTTCGAGTCAAAATGTTACAGAAAGATCATCAGAATACCATGGACAGATAAAAAAAACAAATGTAGACATTCGGCAAGAGTTGAGCATAGAGGAGAACTGGTTTATCAATTCCAATTTGGCTAGAAAATGCAAATACTTTGGTCACATCAAGAGACACGATGGTCTCGAGAGAACGGTGATGGAAGGTATGGTGCCAGACAAAAGAGGAAGGGTAAACCAAGAAGACGATGGCACCAAGATATCCAGGAATGCCTGAGTATGACTGTGGCGGAGGGTGGAGTTTTGGCAAGAGAACGAGTTTCTTTCAGACAGACTGTGATGGGAGCGACGTTCTACAAAGTACATGATGATGATGGCTTATCCACTTGTGCCGTGAGGCGTCGTGAGGAGCCGTAGTTTTCTGTCCAGGACCAGACGCCTCGCTGTCGTCATCCCATGATGATTTAGAATATCCGCAACATTTCCTATCCATCTAGTTCTCTTTGTAACATAACATGGTCTAATTATTTTAGCCAGTGAAGAGATATTCTCAGAGTTATATCAGTTATTCTCAGAGCAGTTGTTATATTTTTCTTTTTCATACGACCAGATTAAAGCATTTGTTGAGATCGGTCTAATGATAGAATTCTCTTTCTATTGATTCAATTAATGGCGAATACTTGCAAAAATGCATTTCAGTGCCATTTTTAAAAATATTTTTTTTAACAGGTTAAAGACAGTTAAACAATCCAAATAAGAATAGTAAGAGTGAATTCTGTTAATTTAAGAAATTTAAGATATTCAGTTAAAATATTTAATAAGTTATTATTTTGCCAGTGACTGTTATTGCAGTATTTGCATAATTATCGTGATAGACTGCAAACCAAAAGAGTATGTAATTCTGTAAAACAAATAGAGAATGTGAAAGTGTGTTTTGGTATCATAGCGAAAGGCCATCTCAAAAGTCCTAATTTGTCAACCAAATTGTTATAATTTTCAGGGTTAGAGAGGTAGGAGCTCTCCACCTGTAGCTAGGAATCAAATGCAAGAGACCCTAAATAAAATAGAGACATGGACAAAGAAATGGTAAATAACCATCAACGAAAACAAAACCACTTCCACAATCTTCTCCCATCTTTCAAACACCAAGAAGTAATCCGTATAGTAAATAGTCAGATTCTTCCCCTAGTCCAACTTATCTAGGAATAATATTTGACCCAAGGCTGAAATGGGGCGAAAATAAACAGATCCAAAAAGCATCAAACAAAGATAAGAGCAAAAAGGCCATAATGAGAAAAATATCGGAGAACTGACACGAGCTCTTTAAATAAGAACTACACAGGTTACATGTTCCACTGCAACAAAAAATCACTTCCAAAACAATAATACAACCCAAAACCAAGGAATACGTTTCATGGCTTAAACTTTGAGAACAACACCGACAAATGTAATCGAGAACATCACTAGAGCCGACCGTATGGAGATGCGCAGTGACCAGAAGATACTCCAAGAGAGCGGTAAGTTCAAACGAATGTCAGATAATCCAATATCATCATCATCAGCTGGTTGAACAGTCTTGATACTGGTTGTAAGGTTGTCGGAGTATGTCTCTTCATTTGACTCAATTCTCTGCAGCTCTCTTCATTTCAGCATAAGTCGGTACATTCATGTCTCCTTATGCCTGAAATGTAAAGGTGACTCTTATGCCCTCTAGCATCTTTTGTAGAAGACTTTCATGTCTCATATTGTGGCCCAGTCAACTCAATCTTCGTTTTTGTTGCATTTTCAATATTTGTCTGTGCGCCTACTTCAGTGAGGACATTGTCATTGGATCTTCTTTCTGTTCAACTCACTCTTTCTACCGTAGCGCCTATCTCAAATGTTTCCAAGCGTTTTTATCCTTCTTTGCATGTTTCAGCCCTATACACTGCATATGCATCACTAGACAAAGATATGCATACAATGTGCAAGCAGCCCAAAGAACAGTGGTTGGATTTAAAAAATACAAGGTAATTGAAGAATTAGACGAAAACACAATACAAGATAAATGCATATTTAAAATAAAGAAAAAAACAAATAAGACACAGGTAACCTAGAATGGTGACATTTTGATGTATGAGAATGACACATCAAACAGATGGACGGAGTATAACAAGAGCATTTATTTAGGACAGTCTCGGAGTCAAACTATTTGCAAATGATAATGAAGGACCCAGCATTCTCAGAGCAGAGGTAGAAATCGAAGATGCTTTCCAGGCAGGAAAACACGCTCCGGCTGTACGGGTAGACCTGCAAAAAGCCTTCGACCAAGTATGGAAAGACGGGCTGCATGGAAAAATGCTGCAATATGGAGTATGCGGTAAAATGTACAATTGGAAACAGCAACTACTTAAAAAATAGAACAGCAAAAGTGCAGGTCCAAAAGCATACTAGCAAAAAGGAAACCATGGAACAAGGTGTTCCCATGGTGGTGTCCTCTTCCCTACACTCTTCCTTATTTACATAAATGACATCGCCAACAACCTCCATAAAAGTACCCACTCTTCTCTCTACGCTGATGACCTGGCCATGTGGACTACTGAACAACACATCACTACAGCCAGCACACGAATGCAAGGCACTGTGGCAGCCCTCGAAAGATGGTCCAAGACCTGGCTACTAAAAATAAATGAATAAAACATGACACATACTATCTTATCCCTATAAAACACACGGCAGCAAGTAAAACTCCAATTAAATGGAAAAGAGATACGGCTAGATGAGGCTCCAACTTTCTTATGAGTTTCTTTAAAATTAAAAAAACCCAGATGGGGGCGAGTTTACGCATGTCCATCATAAAGAAACTTGCTGGTACTACTTGGGGTGCTGACGGAAACACTAAAGAAATTATACACAGGCAGAGTGAGACAAGTTTTGGAATACGGCATTGCAGCTTGGTCCACGGCATCTAAATCAAACTTTGACAAAATAGGGCGCACCCAGAACCAAGCAGCCCGTATCATAACAGGAGCCCTGAAGTCCACCCAAATAAAAGACCTGGAAGCTATGACTGGGCTACAGCCAATTGAAACCGAAGAGACTGCAGAATCCTACAGCAAGCGGAACAATTCAAAATAATCATGGATCACCCGATGCATCACAGACTAAATGGGTTGGGACGTGGCATGCTTAAAAGGAAAAGTTTTACAGTCCAGGCAAAAAAAAAAGATTAAAAACAATGCTGCACTCGTAAACAAAAAAAAATGAAACCAATACCAGCATGCTCTATCCGCTGCCTCTGAAAAGGAAGACCCTTCCATGATCGTATATGCAATATCCCCAACATCTAAGACAAAAAGACACAAACAGAGGAACAGAAAAAGCACTTAGTTACAAATTACATTAACCAAAAATGTCCACCAACAGCCTGGACACACGCCTATACGGATGGCTCAGCCGAAGATGCCATTGGAAATGGGGGAGGAGGCATCACTATAAAACTGAAAAGTATACTCTGCAGCATTTGCCACTGGGAGACGCTGCAGCAATTTCAGTGCCGAAGCCAGTGCCCCGAGACAAGCAGTTGAAACCATTATAGACCATAAGGAGCAGGCAGAAAAGCAAGTGGTCATTTTCACAGACGCACTCGCAGTGTTAATGGCGCTCAAGAAACAGCACAAAAACGAACTTGGTGCTCTGGCAGACTCGCTCGAACGCCTGTCCCAGTGCTTAAAAAAAAGCACAGTCCAGTGGATACCAGCCCACTGCAACATTCCAGGCAATGAAGAGGCGGACAGACTCGCCAGAGAGGGAGGAATGCTGCAGCAGAGTGTTACAGAAATCACATACAATGAGACTAAATTTATCTGCATTTATCAGGACAACGTACAGTGCAAAATGGAAAAAAGACCACCCTGGCGACATAGAAAACGCTGCCTACCATCAACTCTCCAGGCGAGACCAGGTGATAATTCTCCGGATACGCACAGGTCACAACAGACTTAGATGCAATCTGTACACCAAGTTTAAGATTGGCACTGCAGACCTTTGTGCCTGCGGCACAGCCCCCATGAAGGCAGAACATATTTTGCAGTCCTGTCCACTGTATACCGACAAGAGAAGTACCATTTGGCAACAGCCAGTGTCCTTCCAGGAGAAGCTGTACGAAGCGTACAGAGCCTTGAGTCGACTGATGTCTTCGTTAGAGTCATTGAAGTTGAGGTCTAAAGATGAACGGGGAAAAAGAAGAAGAAGAAGAGATCAGAGGTGGAATTTTGGTTCTTCTTTTGTCCTACTGTCCTTGCCATACGGCGTCGCAAATGCGTAGATTTCTTGTTATCATCAAATGTGAGGCTTTTGCTGTCGTCAGATGTAACTTCCTGAGAGTGTCAGACACACCCTCGACCCATCGGCGTCGTGGTCTGCTCCTTGCTCGCGGACCGGAAACCTGCAAATGATATGCTCCTGCTGCAAGCTGGTTATAATGCATTCTGACTAAATGACCAAACCACTTGATTTGTTGTGCTTCAGTGCAGTTACTAACTGGGCTTGTCCCCACTATCAGCCTTAATGTGGTGTTGCGGATTCGGCCACATATTGTCTTTCCGGCTGCACTTCTCACACAGTGAATCTCACAGCTCTGGATCTCACTCTTATGTGTTTCTACTAAGGACCAAGATTGACATTGGCAACACAATATAGGAATTAATAGTGTATTTATCAGCCTCCTCTTAATTGAAAGAAGCACTCTAGGGTGTTTCAAAATCGGTGAAATTTGATAGTGGACACTATTCGCCTTCTGAATTCTATGTGCAATATCTCTAATCACTCTGTCATCATCTTCGAAAATATTACATATATTTGAACTAACGTACTTGATTAATATCAGTGTCACTAAAATTCCTCTGCACTCGTTCACGCGATATCAACATAGTCTCTGTCTTGCCTGTGTTGATGCTCTTCCCCTTCTCTCTCTTCTCTTACCTCACTCTGTTTCATTTGACTCTATCCCACAGTCACACCTTTGCACAACTTTCACACGCGCCCTCGTGGTAATGCCCTTCCATTGCACTTTGGTTGGGCTAGCTTCTGAGGGCGCACAAACCTAGCATAGGTACATACAGATGCACACATGCATCCAAGCACTGGTTTATGCGTCCTGATATCGCCCAATGGACTACGGTCTGGGGTGGAAAATGGCGCGCCTCCGCCAGTAGAAACTAGTGAGGCAAACATCTAAGCAAAAAAAAAAAAAAAAAGCCTGTGTTGATCTTCATGTCATATTCATTGCAAGCGAAATGGAGACAGTTCAGGTGGTGTTGTATGTCTTCTTCATGTTGGTAAAATATGACCTGATCATCAGCAAACAACAGTTCATAGAGGGACTCTTCATGAGGACTATTCATCCATTACTTCCCAAAGCCTACAACGGTTTACCCGGTCAAGTGCCTTTTCTCGATCAATGACGTCCACGTGAAGATTTTGATTGTGTTTGTTGGTTTTTTCACTTAACTGTCTGAGCGTAAATATAGTACATCCCCTGCTTTTTCGGAATCTTGATTGTGAATCACCGAGCAACGGCTACAATAGCTCGAACTCGTTGCTCAAAGACCGGAGCAAATTGTTTTTATATTTTCCTTTTCCTACCATATCATACATGTCGCCCATAACAATTCATATATTTGTTAAAATCACTGTGTTAAGTAACTGCTTCACGTCTTAATAATGCTCATGTAATTGTTATTCGCTGTAATTTTAGGTTGGTACATACGTTTGTAGAATGTACATATCAAATGGAATTGCTCTGGTTTTCAATAGCATCATTCGATCGTTATGTATTCAGTATCCACATATAAGATAATCCCTATATATGGTAATACATCATCTTCACTTAATATTCAATGAGGTGTTAAAAAGGCTGCGTCCTGGACCCAACGCTATTCCAAATCTTCTTTGTGTTGCTACTAAAGCACACATTTGTTAATGCACAGGAAGGGATTTGGATTCACATTAGATCAGATGGCGTCTGTTTAATCTTGCGAGACTCAATGTTGAAACCAAGATCAGGGAAGTTTCTATCAGGGACTTATTTGCTGATGACACTGTAATTGTCACTCACATTGTGCATGATCTCCAGAGATTGATGGAGCGCTCCGCCCAGGCGTTCACAGATTTTGGTCTCACAATAAGCCTGAATAAAACAAATGTGGTAGGACAACTCGTAGGGACTACCCCAACCATCACTATCGATAACTGTGAACTGTCATACAGTGATAAGCTCTCCGTAGACCCTGATTTGGGCAATTGCATTGGCAGGGCTGCTACCATATTTTATCGTCTCACAACGCATCTGGGTAAACCCCAAACTTACAGCCAAAATCAAGGCCATGGTTTACAATGTCTATGTCGTCAGTACGCTTCTGTGTGTCAGCGAAACGTGGACAACATATGCCAAAAAAAGAGCATAGGCTCAACATCTTTCACCTACGGCGCATGAGATCCATCCTTGGCATCTCATAGAGAGATAAGGTGACAAATGAATTTTCGCACCGATCTTACACCTATGCACACCCTCCTTGGCCTACGAAGAGTGCGATGGCTTGGTCATGTTCGTCGCATGGAAGACGGTCTCTTCCTCAAAGATATTCTCTATGGACAACTGGTAAAAGAACAGCTGGCCGACCACAGCTGCGGTTCATAGATGCATATAAGGGGGGCATAAAGGCTCTGAATATGGAACTGACATCTTGGGAAGACATAGCTGCAGACCGATCTAAATGGAGATGTAATCTGACGAGCCACATCAGGCTGGGCAAAAATAAATTCATGCAATACAGGGAAGTGAAAAGACAATGCCGAAAGTAAAAGTAAAACCAAAAACTCAGTAGAGAGTTACTACTCGAATGTTGCATCAACCTGTAATCAGACATGACTGAAAATGAGCTACTACTATACTATACTATACTATACTATACTATACTATACTATACTATACTATACTATACTATAGGGGAGAAAAAAAGTTATTGCTCATCGCAAAGCGATGATGGTCACAACATCAGACGGTTTTGTCTTAGTAATGTGATGTGCGCTGTATTTGGATTATAGTGAGGAAAAATATGCGCTGGTCATCAATCTCTTTTCTCAAATTACCTTGTATCTGTGGCAAGACTATTGGTCGAGACGACTGGATGCAGGCACTCTGGTCCTGTGAGACCAGGGTTTGCTTGAAAGGTGCGGGATTTGATCGCTCACCGTTTCCGTTCCTCGCTATGAGCCTTAACCTCTTGACTACAGCGACTCCATATACTCTTTACAAGAAAATATGTATGCAGATAAAAATAAAAGATCAAGTACTGGAACAGGTAAAGAGTTTTTTTTCTATTTTAGTCATGTAATACCGGAAAAACGAAGCCGTGAAAAAAAAAATCAGAAAGAGAATAATTGGCCAGATGGTATTTAGCAACATATGCGACACATAATGACATCCAACTAGATAAATCATAATATGAAAATGAAAAGTGGCAGGTATTGAGTATACTTGTACTCCTGCCTACTTTATGGCGCAGAAACATGGACACTTAGTAGTTGGAAAAGAGTATTGAAGCCTTCAAAATGTTTGTAAATGGAAGATTCGGTTGCATTTCTTATAAAGAAAAGCACAACAAATGTGAAGGTATTGAAAAGGTTGGGGATGAAAAGAAAATTAATGACCGAAATTAGAGTTATACATTTAAGTTATTTTGGCCATTTAATAAGACTTACCTCCTTGTTGAAGACCATACTAGTGGGTAGAGTGGAAGACAGTCGTTCAAGAGGCAGACAACGTTATAAGTGGGTGGGTAACATCAGGAAATAGACTGGCAAAATGCTATCAGATTGCACCATAACGGCAAGAGATAGAGTACAGGAGAACTATTGCGGCCGACCTTCGATACGGAGAGAGCACTTGAACTGAACTGAATTGAGTGTATTATATTAGTGGCGTTTATTTTATTATTCAGTTCTTTCCTGATATTCTTTGAGGTTAACAATTTAAGTTTTTCTATGAAGTTCTTGAGGAGCGCGTGGCCGAATAGTTTCGAGGCCTGCTTGCCGACAAGCAGGGCAGCGGTTCGAATCCTCGGTATGGTATTTGTTGTTTTTTTTGTTCGGGGTGAAATAAACAAACATAGCCAACACACGACGTAGCGACAGCAGTGGCGAAGCGGTCTGTAGTCATCATCCTTTAAAACATCTCTACTACCCAAGCAATGGGAAAAATGTATGACAGTTTTTTTTCTTTGTTTTTTTTCCTTTTCTTTCTTTCTGAAGCCCATTTTCTATCAATGCAAATATTGTCTTAATGTCTGCTTCATTTGTGGTATCTTCTGTTATGACTTGTCCTAAATATGAAGAATTCGGTACTTGTTAAATTATTTCGCCATTGGTTCATTCATTTGCCCATGTTGCTTGGCTTTTACCAGTCTTTGTCTTCAGTGTGTTTATTTTCATGCCAAACTCTTTGGCTGTGCTGTTAATGTGTTCAATCTGCATTTGCAACGTTGCTACTTATCCTATAATATGCTTCATTATCGGCATGTTTGATAGCATTAACTTTCAAACCATTAACTTTTACCGCCTATTTATGCGTTTTGAGACTCGATAAAAGCAAACAACTCTGCCGTACCCGCTGTTTTATTGGAACTGGATCTGTTTGCCCGTCTTTGATTGAAGTAATCGCCTCTTGATTTTCATACAGATTAACTAAATGATTGATCTCTCTATACATATTTGTTGCAAAATCTGAAAATGTTTGTTCCAGGGAACTGGATCAAAGCCTTTTTCGTAGTCAATAAAACAGATAAATAGTGGTCGTAGTTTATCTTTCATTCTTTCTGCGAGAAGCAGCAATGATCCGATTGAATCCAGTGTACCTCTATACATAAGCCATAACTGTCTGCGAGTCTGCATTTCTTTACTGTTTTGGATCATTGTGGATGCCGCCTGACCACGGATTTGCCTGAAATTCACACTAGTCGACGACTTACACTTGTGTTCACGATGCCTTCCCACCTTTCTAGCCTGCGGGTTACATGTTTACGGAAAGGCTTCGGTGGTAACCCTGAGGCAATATCTGCATCCTATGCTATCTCCAGTCGTCTCGATGAATGTCTTTCCACTGGCACAAGGTAGCTTAGGCTCTGGGAGTGAGGTTGACAAAAGGCGCAGTTTCTTCCTCACTTTAATCCAAATCACCGCGCAAGTCACCCATTTCAGCGGACACAGCAAGTGATACGAATGCCCACACGGCTGAACAAAGAGAGTGGTCTTCATCACTTGTGATGGACAACTATTATACCTCTATACTTTATGAGATACAAATTGGTTATCGTTCAGCACCATCTATATATTGTCATCGATTCTATTCTTAACAATCTTCAATTTAATTTTAGATGCACGTGTTATTAAGCTTATCGTTTGGAATTTGACCGCATCCTATTGCATTCGATTTAATTTTTGTTTGCAAAGGAATTATTATTGAAGTTGTGGGATCTTTTTGCTATATTCCATTGTTGTAATGTTATTAAGATGTTTAAAAGTAATTTTTGCAAAGACCGCCCCGAATACACCCCCCCCCCCCCCCCCCCTCTTCGCATATTGTTTAGAATAGTTTGATAGATAACTCATCTATCTCTGGTGCTTTGCTTTTTTCGGAATTTAGGAAAATGTCTCATTAAATCGCTTCCATAGTTACAGGTAATCTCTCTTCTATCAAAGTCATATAATTTTATGGTTTTTTATCCTGATGCATTCTCCAAATACAGGATCTTATAAATTTTAGGTTTTCTCGCATCGGCTGATCCACCATTTTTGTCGTACCATCTTACATTCTTGATATATTTCACTCTTGATACACATGTTACTCAAATCATAGATAAAGGGAAGCCAGTGGACGTTATTTATCTAGACTTTGCAAAGGCCTTTGATAGAGTACCTCATAAAAGATTATTTCGAAAGTTAAAATCACATGGAATAAGTGGGAAAGTTGCCAAATGGATTGAAAATTGGTTAACGGGAAGAAGGCAGAGGGTGGGCATAAATAAGGAGTACTCTAAGTGGTGTGAAGTGAAAAATGGTGTGCCACAGGGCTCGGTTTTGGGACCAATTTTGTTCTTGATATATATAAATGATTTGGACATTGATATGGGATCCATGATTGCAAAATTTGCTGAAGACACAAAACTATGCAGTAGTGTCTCATCTAAAGCGGAAGTGGATATATTGATGTCGGATTTAGATAAAATTCGAGAATGGTCTGTAAGCTGGCAAATGGAGTTTAATGTAGATAAATGTACAGTCATCCACATGGGTAGATCCAATATGGAACATAATTACAGAATGGGAGAAAACAAGAAAGATAGATAAGGAAAGGGACCTAGGGGCCTAGATCATACAGGAAAGGTGAGTGAGCAAGTTAAGGTAGCAGTGAAAAAGGCAAATGCAATGTTAGGTATGATAAAAAGAAATATTAAACATAGGAGCAAGGAAGTGATTGTCTAACTATATAAAGCTTTAGTTAGACCTAGATTGGAGTACTGTGTACAGGTGTGGAGTCCTTATCATAGAGGGGATATAAACATGCTAAACCAGTATAAAGACGTTAAGTTAAGTTATATACTTCACAATATCATGCTCTATATTTATCACAAAAGAAAATCTTGGGACAGTATATTCGCCAAAAACATGGACGCACGTATCTACAGACGGTTCAGCTAACAAAGCAACATTTAATGGAGGTGGAGGAGTCTATTTACAGACTAAGGAACGGAGAAGAAGAAATTAAATACTACGTATTCCAACGTACTCCAGTAACTCATAAGCGAAGTGGAGGCATTAAAGGCTGCCGATCAGCTTGTAATCCATGCTGAAGATTTCTAAAAATAAAACATAGTATTCCTGACTGATGCCTCGCCAGTATGAACAGATCCGTGTTTAGTGTTAAGAATCCCCAGCCGTGATCGGTCGCCCGCAGCGAGCCTTGTCATGCAAGTTCATCGTGGCTGGATTGTCGTCCTTTACAGTCCCGTGCCGACCTCCTGACAGTACTGACATCCACACAGGCGTCGTGACCATATACCGCAGTCATTATTCGATGTGTGTCGATGGACACATAACCATCCGCCGTCAGGAATTCAATCACATCACGGTGTTTCCATGTAGGCCGCCATTTTACTGTCTGGTGTGCTCATTTATCAAGTTCCAGGTTCATGACACTGCATGGCCCATGTAGTCACTTCATTAGAGATTATTATCACGTAGGTGTCAAGTGGCTCTGAGCACTGTTGTTACGGTGCTATGGGAAAAACTTTTCAAATCACCCTCGTATTTTTGTCTCAAAAACTAGTGCCCATCTTGTGTTTTAATCGCCATATCATTTTCTATTCAGCAACCAAAACACTGTAAAGGTGACTTGGTTTCATTTCAGATACCCACAAGAAGTCAACATTTGTTGTCCAGTATAACTCTTCTACTCTCTCTTCTTCGTTCATCGTCAGATAGCGGTTCGGGTTTCTTTTACAAAAGCCACCGTTGTTTGTAACGCCATTTAATCTCCATACACCTTTTGTCTCACAACTCTCTCTCTCTCTCTCTCTCTCTCTCTTTCACACACATACACACACACGCACGTACGCACCCAAGCACGCACACACACACATTATCCCATTCTTCTCAGCGTAAGAAATCAAGTATACCGTGTGCGATGGAGCCAACAATATTCTGTATTAACTTAACTTAACTATACTGGTTTAGAAGACTCTACAGAGTCTATATACAACCAGTGCATTCCCCTTTAAAAATGACTGGGATAATCCAATCTATTCTTGAATGCGTCAACTGACCCTGTCCACCACATCCTGTGAAAAAATGTTTCCTAATATCCAATTTGGACCTGCCTTTAAATAATTTGAGGCTATGTCCTCTAGTTCTTGTAGTCGATTGAACTTGGAAAGACTTTTTATAGTCTAATTTATCCTTTCTATAGATTAATTGGAGATTTCAATGCGAAAGTCGGAGAGGAAAGAGCCGAAGAGGAGAGAAGTGTTCGAGGACCTTTTGGTTTGGGACACAGAAATGAGCGAGGAGAAAGACTGGTTGAATTCTGCACGGAAAACAACATCTCCATTGCCAACACCTTCTTCAAACAACATCCACGAAGACTGTACACGTGGACCTCCCCGGATGGTAACAGCAGAAACCAAATAGACTACATCCTAGTGCAACAAAGATGGAGATCAAATGTGCTGGCGACAAAAACACTGCCAGGAGCAGACTGCGATACAGACCACGAATTACTGTTTGCAGTTTTCCAAACAAGACTACGCAGGATCTACAAAGGTTGCCAGCCAATACGCTTCGATGTATCAGCAATACCTACTGAATACAACATCAAAGTAGAAAACAAATTTGAGGCGTTGCTTGCTATACAGGAAGAGATGACATCTGAGGAGTTGACATCGTACGCAAGGGAGATTTTGATCTCGACAGCAAAAGAAATGATTCCAAAGATATTGCACAAGACACAGAGCTATATAACAGACGAAACACAGAAACTCATTGCAGAAAGGCAACAATTAAAACAAATGGGAAGTAAGGGGACCAACACAGCATATAAAAACTGCGCAAGAAAAGTTAGAAGAGAAATAAGAAAAGATAAAAGAAGATACATAGTAGAAACATGTAAGGATATAGAAAACCTACAACAACAAGGCAAAGAAAGAGATGCATTCAAAGCAATAAGAACACTGACAAGGGAATTCCGTCCGGTTCCACATGTCATAAATGACGAAGAGGATAACACACTAACAGAAACCAAAGACATACTGAATAGATGGAGAGAGTACTGCAGAACCATGTATGGAGACAGCACAAAGCGCTCAGTTACAATCCTACCAAAGGATGAGAAAGAACCTGAACCAACATTGGAAGAAGTACGCTCTGCAATTAAAAGCCTGAAAAAGGGAAAGTCCCCAGGATGTGATGATATCCCAGCAGAGCTGATACAAGCAGGAGGAGAGGCATGTGCTCGAGTCTATCACAAGCTGTGTAAACAGATATGGCACAGTGCAGAGTGGCCAGAAGCATGGAAGAAATCAATTTATATTCCCCTCCCCAAAAAAGGCAACCTGAAGCTGTGCACGAACTACCGAACTATCGCACTGATCAGCCATGCTAGCAAGATACTCTTGCGAATCCTATTAAGAAGGATAGAGAAAAGGTTTGAATCTGAAATTCACGTAGTCCAGGCAGGTTTTAGGAAAGACAGAGGGATCCGGGACCACATATTCAATTTAAGGAATATCTATGAAAAATGTAGAGAGTTTAATGTAGACCTGTACACATGTTTCATTGATTACACTAAGGCCTTCGACACGGTAAAACATCAAAATATGTGGAGAATCATGAAGGAAATGGGGTTTCCTTTGCATATAGTCCATCTCATTGAAACATTATACCAAGATCAACAAGCCGCTGTCCGAGTATCTGGGCAAACATCAGATTGGTTTGCAGTACAAAAGGGAGTCCGACAGGGATGTATACTCTCACCTTATCTGTACAGCATATATGCGGAATGTATAATGAGAAATGTTCGAGAAGATGAGAACATTGAAAGTTTCGACCAATTTACGATTGGGGGGTACGAGATTCCAGAGTTACGATATGCAGATGACACAGTGATACTATCAAGAAGTGCGGAAGGGCTAGAGCAGCTACTTTCAGCCGTTAATGGACATAGTAAAGATCAAAATCTGTTCATGAACATAAACAAAACAAAGATAATGACCACCGATAAAACACAATGTCAGCGTACATTTACAGTGGGTGGTGAGGAAATAGATCAGGTTACACATTTTGAATATCTGGGCTCCAGAATCGACAAAAATGGTGACTGCTCGAAAGAAATCAGAAGAAGACTAGCTATGGCAATGCAGAGACTGAACAGCCTGAAGAAATTATGGCAGGGAAACCAACAAAACGATAAAAGTAAAAGTCTTGAGAGCCTGTGTTTTTCCTGTGACAGCTTATGGCTGTGAAGCATGGACGATTACCAAAACTTCTAGACAAAGAATCGAATCCTTCGAGTCAAAATGTTACAGAAAGATCATCAGAATACCCCGGACAGAGAAAAGAACAAATGTAGACATTCGGCAAGAGTTGAGCATAGAGGAGAACTGGTTTATCAATTCCATTTTGGCTAGAAAATGCAAATACTTTGGTCACATCAAGAGACACAACGGTCTTGAGAGGACGGTGATGGAAGGTATGGTGCCAGGCAAAAGAGGAAGGGGTAGACCAAGAAGACGATGGCACCAAGATATCCAGGAGTGCCTGAGTATGACAGTGGCGGAAGCTGGAGTTTTGGCAAGGGAACGAGTTTCTTTCAGACAGACTGTGATGGGAGCGACGTTCTACAAAGGACATGCTACATGAGAGAGATTGATTAATTTATAAACCTGTTAAGTCACATCGAATTCTTCTCTTTTCTAGACACTGCAGACCAGTTTATCTAAGTCTCTCCTCATAACTATAAATCTGGAATCCCACGATCATTATTTGAAGCTTTTCTTTGTATCCTTTCTATGTCTATATCCACTCTATGGTGGACTCAACACCTGAATACAGTACTCCAATTTAGATCTCACCAATGATTTATATAGTGTGACTATATCTTCCTTGCTTCGATGTGTAATGTTTCTTTTAATCATACCCAAAATTACATTAGCCTTTTTCACAGCCACCTGCACTTGCTCTCGCACCTTACACGTAATCTATTATAATACCTAGGTCCCTTTCCATTTCTATCTTTTTAATATTGTTCACTCCCATCATGTAATTATGTTTCATATTTGATCTCCCCATGTGAATGACTGTACATTTGTCTACATTAAACTCCATCTCCCAGCGCACAGACCATTAATGAATAGTCGCTAAATTTGATCTCAATAGATCCACCTCTGTCGGAGAAGAGACCCTGCTGCATAATTTTGTGTCATCCGCAAATTTTGCAATCATGGATGCGACATCATTATCCAAATCATTTATATATATATATATCAAGAACAAAATTGGTCCCAATACCGATCCATGAGGCACTCCTCTTATAACTTCACACCAGCTAGAATACTCCTTATTTATGCTTACTCTCTACTTTCTGCCTGTCAACCAATTTTCTATCCATTTGGCAACTCCTCCAACTATACCATGTGATATCAATTTGCGAAACACACAAGCAATTTCAGAGCGGAGGCAGAGGCACTGAGGGCGGCAGTGGAAGAAATGGTGACACACAATGAAAATGAAAGCCATATAGTCCTGCTTACAGATGCTCTTGCCGTAGTCACAGCGCTAAAAAGCCAGAAAAACACTGAGCTTAATGATTTAAGAGCAGCACTCTGCAAACTGTGCCAGCAGTCCGCACCAAAAAGGGTAGTGGTACAGTGGGTCCCATCACACTGCAACATCCAAGGCAACGAGGAGGCAGACAGACTGGCAAAAGAAGGTGCAAGACTACCACAAACAGATACTAGTATGACGTACGAAGAGTCAAAACGGCTTATCAAAGCCAGATACATGACCAAATGGGAAACCGAACATACTGGTTACACCAAAAACGATGCCTATTACCAGTTGAACCGAAGAGAGCAGGTCGTTGTCTTCAGACTTCGCACTGGCCACAATAGACTGAGGTACCACCTATTCAACAAATTGAAGATAGGGGTACCGACGAATGCCCGTGCGGTACTGGTAAAATGACCGCTGAACATTTGCTGCAGAACTGCCCGACATACGGAGATCAGAGAGAGCAGATGTGGCCATCACCAGTGTAACTGAAAGACAAGCTCTATGGCCGTGGCGACAGCCTCAGGATGACCGCCGCTTTTTTCGAAAAAATAATGGTTACTGTCTGACTGCGTACGAAGAAGAAGAAGAAGAATTTGCGAAACAATCTTCGATAAGGTACTCTATCAAAGGCCTTTGCAAAATCCAGATAAATAACATCTACTAGCTCTCCAACATCCAACATTTTGGTAACCTCTTTCATGAATTCTAATAGATTTGTTAAGCACGATCTTCCCTTAGTAAAACCAGGTTGACTCTTCTTGATGAGATTAAACTTGTCCAAATGCATAGTTATGTTGTCTTTAATAATAGACTCTAAAATTGTGCAGAGTATGCTTGTCAAACTCACTGGTCTGTAATTCCCTGGATCTGATTTCTTGCCCTTTTTGAACAAGGGGATCACACCTGCATCTTTTCAATCCTTTGAAATAATCCCCTTCTCAATAGTTTTAAAATAAAATTTGAACAATGGTTTTGCCAGCAAGTATCTGATATCAAGTAGCAATTTTGGATGAATATTATCATAACCAGAACTTTTATCCACTTTCATTCCAATGTTTTAAAAACCATTTCCTAAGTAATGTAGATTGAGTGTAATCCCTCTGTGTATATGTCCCTTTGGAAGATATCTAATGGCTCTGGGATCTTGGAGCAGTCTTCTTTAGTGAAGACTTAGCTAAAGTAATGATTAAGTAGATCTGCAGCTTAAAAATTATGTTATTATATTTCCCGTACTATTTTGGAGTGGACCTACGGTGTCTGTTGTTCTTTGTTTATGTCTAACTAAGGAAAAAAAAAACGCTTGCTATCAGTTTTAATATTTTCAGCAAGTTTTTTTTTTCCAAGTTTTTACTTTATATGATTTTTTTAAATTTCAAAATATTTAAAATATGTTTCATTAGACTTTCCATCATCTACATATTTTTGTCCAAGCTCTTCCACACTTAACCACGGATCAAGTTATCCATTTTTTCCTTTTGGGGTTCATTCTCCCTCTTGGTACAAATTCCTTTTTCAGGTGATCAAGTATACACTTGAATTTATTCCAATCTTTCTGCACATCTACGCCAGTGAAAATATATATCCATACTATGTGACTTGCTGCATCTATCAACTTCTGTGTATCTGTTCTAGTATGTCGCGATCTATTGCAGTGCTGCACCAATACGGACTAGGTCTTTGATAATTCTATCCCGCTAACGCAGTAGTTACTAAACTGTGTGTCCCGGCACTCTGTGGTGCTGTGGCTGCATTACAGAGGAGCCGGGAAACATTTCAATCTTTTCACTGAAATGAAAATGTTCCACTTTAAACAAGCAAAATGGGACCCATTCATGTACGAATTAGACAAATTAGCATCTATGATAGAGCTAATATAATTATTCTCAAGATGCCATATACCAAGACGCTGTAGAACCGAGTACGTCCCTTGCCTTAATGAAGACTCGAAGGTACTGTATGAGAAATATAAATTACTATTTGAAAGTGATTCATTCGATAAGGAAACCATCCAGGTTGGAAAGGCCTCTCCCATGCCATCTCAGACTCCAAAACAGAAAAGTGGTGTCGCCTTGTAGAAGACTTGGACATGAAAAAAAGCAGCCGCCGTCCGGAAACTTTAAAAAAAAAACAACTTCAGTAATAATCAAGCGCTCCTATAGGGATAACGCAAGTTACCCCCAACCAAATAACCCACCAATTACTGATGAATTGAAAATTAATCACAAAACTGAGCAAACAAAAATCCAACGGAAATGTGAGAATGAGAACGACACAATGAGCACACTCTTCTCCATAGAGGAATTAAATCATGCAATAAATCAAATGAAAAAAAACAATAAAGCAACTGGTCCTTATGAACTGAGGACAAAACAAATTTTAAAATTCGCACCAGAAACAACTAAATGGCTGTTAAAGCTCATGAACACATCAGGTCAGGTCAGGTCATCCCGTAACCGGTGAGGTCGTTGGGGCACACATGAAGACATCCTCACAACCCCACGCCAACCCTCTCTGTCAGATGCCGCTGCCTGTGACTCTTCTGGTCGGAGACTGGTCCATTGTTTTATATTGTCCTCCCATCTCTTTTTGGGCAGGCCTCTTCGTCGTCTGACATGCACCTTTCCGTGGAGGATTGTATTTGCAAGACCATTTGATCTCGATATGTAACCGTACCAAGTGAGTTTCCTTCTTTTAACAATTGCCAAGATATCTTCGAAAGGCCCTATTGCTGTTGTAACACATGCAATGACAAAATGCAAGTTCCTAAAATATGGAGGAAATCTCGTATGGTTGCCCTGATAAAACAAGGGAAACCACCAACACAACTTACGAATCTCCGTCCAGTGTCGCTACATGTATAAGGTTTCCGAAAGACTGATCCTGTTTCCCCCCTTGAACTTAACTTTACTTAACGTCTTTATACTGGTTAAGAAGACTCATCAGAGTCTGTATACAACCAGTTACATTTACATTACCCTGCTCTAAAAGCTATGTGCATCCAATCTATTCTTAAATGCATTAACTGTCCCTGCATCCACTACCTCCTGGGACAATGTATTCCAATCATTCACCGCTCTCTGACTAAAAAAATATTTTCATAATTTCCAATCTGGACCTTTCATTAGTTAATTTGTGGATGTGTCCTCTTGTTCTTGTAGGTGCTTGTATTTTGAAAAAAACACGTTATGGTCTAATTAAACCTTTTCTATGATTAGGCCTATCATATAAACCTGTGTAAAGTCATCTCGAATTCGTCTCTTTTCTAGACACTGTAGGCCGGTTTTTCTTAGTCTTTCCTCATAACTGTAATTCTGGAATCCCACTATCAGTTTTGTTGCTCTTCTTTGTATCCTTTCTAGCATGTTTATACGTCCTCTACGTTAAGGGCTCCACACGTGTACACCGTACTCCAATCTAGGTTTAACCAATGCTTTATACAGTTTGACAATCACTTCCTTACTCATACGTTTAATATTTTTTTAAATCCTACCTAACATCGCATTTTTCTTATTGACTTGCTCACTCACTCTACCTGTATGCTCTATTATAACCCCTAAGTATCTTTCCTTATCTATAATTCTAATATTATTCTCGCCTATTCTGTAATCATGTTATATATTGGATCTACCCATGTGGATGACTGTACATTAATCTATATTAAACTCTATTTGCCATCTCACAGACCAGTCTTGAATTTTATCTAAACCCTACCTAAATATATGGTGTCAGCGTGTGCCTCATTTTCTCGGTAGCCCTTCCCTTCTCTTTTATCTAGAAGTCTTGACAATGTCTTGCCTCTAGAACATGTTGAGTCCGGACGAGAGAGTGAGGAAGATCCTGCGCACATCTCCCTCACTATAAACACATTGCGCAACTCACGATATCACCCTACAGATCACACCCTGACTAGCAGCTCGCAACTGGCAGGGCCCCCAAACTGCAGCGGCGGAACAGGCAGAAAACGATCACGAAAACTATTCATCACGCTTGCAACATGGAATGTCCGCACGCTACTGGACAACACCAAAGCAAACAGACCCGAACGACGGACAGCACTGATCGCCAGGGAACTGGCTAGATACAACATCTGTATAGCTGCCCTGAGCGAGACACGACTGGCAGAGGAAGGGCAGATCACATAAGAAGGCGCTGGTCATACTTTCGTCTGGAGCGGCCGCGCAAAGAAGAACGCCGTGAAGCTGGAGTTGGCTTTGCCATCAAGACCAACATGGTCGACAAGCTCACAAGCATGCCCAGAGGAATTAATGACCGCCTGATTACACTGCGTCTCTCCCTAATAGGAGGGCGCCATGCAACACTTATCAGTGCATACGCACCCACAAATGACAAATCCTCCGGAAACAAAAGATAAGTTTTATGAGGACCTTGAGGCGCTCATCGCTGCAGTCCACAAATCTGACAAACTGGTCATCCTCGGTGATTTTAACGCTAGGGTTGGCACAGACCATACAGCCTGGGAGGGGGCCATTGGCAGACATGGTATCGGAAAATGCAATAGTAACGGACTGCTCCTTCTGAGGACATGTGCCGCAAATGAACTACTCATTACAAACACAGCTTTCCGACTTTCTGTCCGAAATAGAACCACATGGATGCACCGAAGGTCCCGCCACTGGCACCTCATTGACTACATTATCATCAGACGTAGGAATCGAGCGGATGCTATGGTAACGAAGAGCATGTGTGGTGCAGAATGTTGGACCGACCATCGACTTGTCATTGCCAAGCTAAACTTCAAGATCCAGCCCAAAATCCGCCCCCAGGAAAAGAAACCACCGAAGAGGCTAAATGTCTCTCAGCTGAAATACGAACCCACGAGAGGAGGCTTCCAGGAAGAGCTTGAGGGTAGACTATCTGAGCTTCGTTTTGAAAAGAACGACATCGAAGAGAACTGGGCATCATTGAGAAACACACTCTACGATACAGCTGTTAAACACATTGGCCCACTCACGCGCAAGCATAAGGACTGGTTTGATGAGAACGATCTGGAAATACAGGGCCTTCTCGATGCAAAACATGAAGCGCACAGGGAATACCAGAGGGACACACCATCTCCGGCAGCAAAAGCTGCCTTCAATACTGCTCGCAAAGCTGTCCAGACCAGGCTTAGAGAGATGCAAGACTCCTGGCTCAGCATAAGAGCTGACGAAATTGAGATGTTCGCCGACCGTCATGACACCAAACGGTTTTACGAGGCACTGAAAGCTCTCTACGGCCCGCAGCCCTCTAGTAATACTCCAGTTCGCAGTGCGGATGGGGTACTGCTAACAGATAAGGTTCAGATTCTAGACAGATGGGCAGACCACTTCTGCAAAATACTAAACCACCCATCGTCCATAAATGAAGAGGCCATCCGGCGAATGCCGCAGGTGGAACTGAACCTGGCGTTAGATGAAGTCATTACTGAGGAGGGCAATCAGTCGACAGGGCAATCAGTTCACTATCTATAGGAAAAGCTCCAGGAACTGATGCAATACCAGCAGAGGTATATAAGACAGCTGGCCCATCCCTCACCAGAAGGATCACTGAACTCTTCTGTCACATGTGGGCTGAAGGAAAAATTCCGCAGGAGCTAAAGGACGCCTCAATCGTTCACCTGTTCAAAAGAAAAGGCATCCGTCAGGAATGCGACAATCATTGGGGAATATCGCTACTCTCCGTAGCAGGCAAGATCCTAGCTAGCTTACTGCTAAACAGGCTCAACAAACACCTTGAACAAAGCCACCACCTCCCAGAAAGCCAATGTGGATTCAGAGCCGGAAGAGGAACAGTGGACATGATTTTTGCCGCTCGCCAAGTACAAGAGAAGTGTCGAGAACAAAATCAGGCCTTGTACACTACATTTATTGATTCGCCAAAGGCATTTGATACAGTTAACAGAGGAGGGGTGTGGATGATAATGTCTAAGTTTGGCTGCCCCAACAAGTTCATAACAATGATGAAACAGCTACACGAAGGCATGTGTGCTCGTGTACTGGACAGCGGTGCAATCTCTAAAACATTTCTAGTATCAAACGGAGTAAAATAAGGATGTGTACTCGCCCCGACTTTGTTCAGCATGATGTTCGCGGACACGATGACAGACGCCTTCAGATCATTGGAGCTTGGAATATCCATAAAGTACCGCACAGATGGCAAATTACTCAATTCTAGAAGAATGAAGGCCAAAACCAAAGTGGCTGGTGACATAATCAGGGAACTTGTATTTGCTGACGACTGCGCTCTAATGAGCAACTCAGAACTGAACATGCAGGTTGGAATGGACCAGTTCTCTGCCGCATGCAAAAATTTTTGGCCTGACCATAAATGCCAAAAAAACAGAGGTCATGTACCAACCAGCACCAGGCATGCCGTACACAAAACCTGAGACTACAGTCAGCGGGCAGACGTTGAATGCCGTAGACAAATTCACATATCTGGGCAGCACGCTGTCGAGATCTGTCAGCCTAGACGATGAGGTGGCAAGCAGAATAGCAAAGGCCAGCACAGCCTTTGGTAGAATGCGCTCGATTGTCTGGGCACGTCGTGGCATCAGCGTCAAGACCAAACTCAAAGTCTACCGTGCAACCATCATTCCAACCCTACTATACGCTTGCGAAAGCTGGAATGTATACTCTGGACATGCAAGGAGGTTAAACCACTTCCACACAGGTTGCCTGAGGCGAATATTCCACATCCGATGGCAAGATCGTGTCACTGACATCGAGGTTCTCTCGAGGGCTAACATGCCAAGCATGCTTGCACTGCTAGAAAAAGCTCGCTGAGAGAGGGATGGCGCGAGAGAGGCAAACAGAAACTTGACTGTATGTGGCAAAGGCAGGAGCTTGAATACGGTACGGCTTCCAAATATCTAGGCGGGAAGTTTCACCGCACATTGTTCTACATAACGCACTGCCGGGAAACAAATGGTAAGATACACGCAAGAAATAATATGATCCGAAAACTGACCTGCAAAGCAAGTGTGTGCGTGCGTGGAGGTGGGGGTGGGGGTGGGGGTTTGTTGTTGGGGGGGGGGGGGGTAGACACGGCCATAAGTCCTTCGGACATCTGCACTTTGCTTGTGTTTTTTCTTAGCTGAATACGCTGCATCTGTCTGGGAAAACTCTGTCTGTGTGAATCTAGTTGATACAGCCATAAATGAGGCTGGTCAGATAATATCAGCGTGCCTAAAACTCACCCCCCATTATAAAATATACTCCATAATTGACATGGCACTAATCGAGATTCGAAGAAGCTTCGTAGCAGATATCAAACGAGAGCATGACCCAAGGTACCCAATGTTTGGACCAGGTATAGAGCACATGACTCAAATCCAGGCATAGCTTCCTAAAAATCAACACAGCCCACATATACAAATCCTGAAAAGTTACCGTATCGATAGATAACACGAATTTATGCAGGTCCCAGAGATGGAACTTCGGAAGGAATTTGCCTCCGGACATCATCTACCATACACAACATGGAAGTCGCTGAACAGACTTCGAACTGATGTGTCACGGTGAAAGAGGAATATGAAATGATGGGGTTAGACAGATGATGACATACACGGTATGTCATTATGTCATTGTGGCTCAATACAGGACCCAGACCACCTGATGACCTGTCCCAACCTTCAGGAAATATGCAATAGATACGACATGCTGGAGACAAATGACAACTTGTTACTGAATATTAGATGCGTACTTTATAACGTGGGGCTAGAACACGGAAAGTAAGTAAGTGCTGAAATTACTCTTAGCCTTCTTGGTCTTAGAATCGGTCTATCTAAGTGTTGATGTGATGATAGAAAGGGCATCTAAGGACATTTAATCGAGTGCAAACAAAATGGAAATTATTTCCTAAAATCGTTGTGTCAATTGAACACATGTTCGGAACTAGCTCTGAAATTCAAAGAAGTGTAGGTCGGCATCTTTGATAATCAGAAACAGAGGCGACGACACATGTGTCTACTATCGGCAAGTCTCTGAGATCAAAAGCATGATGTAGAATTGTCTTTGGTATTGGTATGGGTAGAGTGGAGTGATCGCGGAGGTAGATGGTCGTTACATTTTAATAAGGATGGCGCTGAAAGTTGGTAAACAGTTCAGTTCATCAATGCGAGTATAGTGACTAGGTTGTTCTAATTCTAACAAATTATTTATCCACCGTTCTCTTTACTTTGTGTTTATATATAAATAGCTATCTCTGCTATCCTCATTTATTGAAGGTGGAACCAATTGAATTGTGTTGTGATCAAGTAAACTTTTAAAATGTGTTTTTGATCTCCCTAAAAATAAGCAAGTTTTTACTGAACTTTAATAATAAGCGTTGTTTGCGTGAAAAGGAAGAGGACGCACCACAAACTAGTGACGTTGGTGTAAAGAAGCAGAAATGTCGTAAATACGACGACAGTTATTTGGATTTTGACTTTACATCGACACATGTCACCGATGAAGAGAGAACACAGTGTGTACTGTGTATTAAAGTTTTAAAATCAGGGTGCATGGCTTCAAGTAAACTAAAGCGCAACTTAGAAACCAGTAATGGAAATATGGTTGGTAAGTAAACTTCGCGACTATTTTACCAACAAGTTGAAAGAATTAAAACAGCAAAAAGCTACTTTTTCTCAGCAGGTGTCAATACCAAGTAATGCTTTGCTAGCATCATACAAGGTTGAGTATAGAGTCGTCAAGTGTAAAAAGCCCCACATCATCGCAGAACAACTAATTCTACTGGCCGCTGTGGATTTGGTGAACATTATGTTCGGTGAGTCTGCGAGGAAACTGCTGTCAAAGGTGCCTTTGTCTGGAAATACTATCAGTCGTAGAATCTAGCACATGGCGGAGGATCTCAGTGATAAATTAATTGAACAAATAAAACGGAAGGAATTTAAGTTTACAGCTTGATGAGGCCAAAGACAATAAAAATGATTCAGATTTGATTTGCCATGTACAGTTCATTGATGGAAATGACATTGTGGAAGACCTTCTCTTTTGTAAAGGTATCACGGTAAGTACAAAGATTCAAGATTTGTCCGAGATCCTGGACACATTTATGACTGAAAATAATGTAGAGTGGACAAAGTTCATTTGTGTCTGTACTGATGGTGTTCGTTTGATGTCTGGTCGTTAGTGTTGCAGGCGCTTATTCGAAGCAAAGCTCCTGATTCACTGTGGACCCATTGAATCATTTATATCTTGCATCAAAGAATCTGAGTCCTCCTCTGAATCTGGTCTTACCATATGTGGTGAATGCGGGAAACGTTATAAAAACTCGGCCTGGTTTTTTTCCCCAAAATTGTGTGAGGAAATTGGATAAGAAAACACGTCTTTGTTGTACTACTGTCCCTGACGATGACTATCTCGTGGCAATGTATTATCCCGTATGTTTGAATTACGACAGGAAATATACATTTTTCTTGAAGAGTAAAAACATGAATATGCAAAACACTTTGTAGAAACATATTTTTGGGGGTAAAACTAGCATATTTGAGTTGTTTAATCTTTGAAAAGTTAAATGCGTTGAATCTACCCCTACAGGGAAGCACGTGCACATTTTGATATTGGTCCAGACGGTTTTAGCTTTCAGAAAATATTTACAGCTATGGAGAAGAAAACTGAAAGAAGATAATGGCAAAGATTGTTTCCCATTGTTGCAGCAGCGTGTGGTCTCCAATGAGGTTGATTTCTCTCACAACATAGAATCTGTTTTCCAGGAGCATCTATTGTAGCCAATCAACTGGTAGCTTTCAAGAAGATAATATGGACAAGTTCTCGTGGATTCAAGATCCATTCTGGGCCGAAGCTTCATCCAAATTTTCTACCGTAGAAGAAGAACATGTTATTGAGCTGTCTTGCGACAGTACACTGATGAGAAAATTTGGCAGCATGGAACTAATTGGCTTTTGGATATCAGTAAAAGATGAATATCCGCTGCTAAGTTGTAAAGTTTTGAATCTTAATTCCATTTGCGACGTCATATTTGAGCGAAGCTGGATTTTTCGGCAAGTATCGAGCGAAAATTGATTTGGAAAAGTATGTTTCCAGTTTGATTTCAGGATTTGAGAAGATGTACAATGAACACAGACACATACGTCCCACTAAGCTCGTTTAGCAGGCTGCTCTTTTTTCTACTTTCTTTCTTACAATTATCACTCTTCTACTTACTCACAACTCTAAGTAGAACACTCTAACAATTATTGAAGCTGCAGCAACAATAATTAATGAATTATTTTACAAGCACAAATGGCATCATAACAATAATATCATCACGTGAAAACTATATTTACTGTTAATCAAGAGGTTTGCGCAAGTTGCACAAGTCTTTCTCTTGTACTAATCAATTCAAGGGTTCTATCACTTTGATCAATTCTAGCTAATATTCCTAATAATTTAATACAATCTTATCTACTAACTATTTAGCTAACAAGTTCTTGTCCGTTGTCAAATTTCTGGTCTACGCTGATCTGGTCGACTACTGTCCCACTCTTCTGCTCATATAGCGTCTGTGTCTTCTGATTCTCCAGAAGTTTCGTCTTAAAGCCGTGAACTATGCAACAAATACAGCGGCTCTTGCACCGTTGTTCTCCAATAAAGTGCAATACCTTTGATACCACCGATTCTCATGTCAACGACAGTGGTTCTTATACCGTTGGTCTCAGGTCAGTATTGTTCTCTCTCTTCTTGTCTGAGGGTGCAGCTTTGTAGGGTGTTTTCCACGTTCATGGTATGCTCTCCATATGGACACCTGTTATCTGTCCCAATCCTTTATTTGTTGTAAAGATTACCTTTAAGTATAAAATGCCTAGTTCTTAGCCTGACAATGACGACTTACTCTTTTCTATGAAAATCATAGTAGCTGTCTTCTTTTTCGGAAATGGTAATATTGAATAGCCCATTTTCCCCTGAAGTTGACTTTATGGTCTCGGCTTCATTTCATGTGACGCACGGGTATGTTTTGTGGGGAAGCTCCTCCACACGTTGCTAATTTGTCTGCAGCTTACAATTGCATTCGATATTGGAGGGGGATTAGATCAACCGATTGATCGCCTTGGATATTCTGCTGAGAGCTGGTTCAGACGGTACATGCGCTGCTCGAGATCTTTATGATGTTTTAGATCTGTTAATAATAATCATAGTTACCCGACAGCATCATACTATTGTTACAAAATGTGTTTTCTAATGGATGTAAATACCAATCCTGGAACAGCATATACTGTCACATTCACGCCACACATATGGGGAACCGGCTGGGGAAACCGTCCGTGTGCTGCTTTTGTGGGCAGCACGCTTTCGCTGAGCCTCCGTGATGGCTATATGCTCTGCGATCTGAGCACCATCTGTGATACTGACGCGCCAGGTGATACAGTTTTGTGCAAGCAACTCCCAGGAGGGGACATAAATATTGAAGCTTTTCATAGATATTTTCGAGGCGTCTCTGTAGCGTTTCTTCTTCCCCCAACCCCTCCCCCCCCCCCCATGTGGAGCTTCTGCCTGCTATGAGTTCGCCGTATAACATCTGCTTATCTGGCATGCGAACAACGTGTTCAGCTTACATTAGCGGAGGTATTTTTACAAGTGTATGGATGCTCAACATGTTAGTTTTGCCAAAGATCTCAGAGTTAAGGACTTTGTCCTGTCACCAGACCTGGAGCAGCCTACGAAGACAGCTCAAGTGAAAACAATTAAGCTGTCTGGCATGTCTACTATACACTAACCATGTCTCACAGGCATACAGCAAAGTGGACAACACCACAGCACAATACACCTTTACCTTAGTGGCGACCCTGATGCCTTGTCGGCTCCAGACGTTTTCGTGTCAATCGTCGTGTCAAGCAGAAAGATATCGCCGCAGTGCTTATGATTTCGATTGAGCGAGTCCATCACATTATCAATGTCCTGCTTGGGTATAGGAAAGTGTGTGTGGGAAATAGGTCCCTCGCATGCTAATGCTGGATATAAAACAGCGCCGATAGCAGGTGTTTGTCAGGAACTGTTAACGTTATATGAAAAGGAAGATGATGCCCTTATTCACGGAATTGTTATTGGCGACGAGTCATGGGCACTATATATATATATAGATAGATAGATAGAGATATCTGCTTGGACAGAAGTGTTAAATGCATTCTTTTCCATTGCAATTCTCTTAATGATCTTTCTTTCACATTTGCCCTTAGCCGATAGTAGCTGACCAAGGTATAAATAGCTTGGCACATTCCAGAATTTCTCCATTAATGTGGAAGTCACCTTTTGAACTTTCTTTCCTTTTGGTGAACACCATAACTTTAGTCTTTTTAATGTTAATTTCTAGACCAATTTCTGGCTCTGGTTGTTTATCTTATCAATTAAGTTCTGCAGATGCACTGATCCTCTGCCATTAATACTGTATTATCAGCATATCCTCTAATTCTCTTGCTTTGTGAATTCCAGAACAGAGCTTGTTTGGTAATGTTATCAACTGGTTTTCGTAATGTATGACATATCCATCGTCTTCTCCATGTTTCATGCTCTACTGGTATTTGTCCAGTTTTCCCTATCAGTTCCACGTTGGTAATCTTGTCGTACCATTTCCATCATTGTATTTTCCTCAGGCAACCATTTACGAAAGTCTGTAACGTTTTCATAAGTAGGCTATCTGTGATGTCCTCCATGTTTCAGAACCATAGAATAGAGCGGATTTTACGTTGGAGTTGAAGATTTTTATTTTGTTGGTTTTAATTTCTTTTGACTTCCATAAATTTCTTAATGCAATGAAAGCTTGTATCACTTTCTGTATTCTTAACTGAACATCGTTTTCTGTACCTCATAATGTGTCTAAATTGCTGCCAAGGTATGTGAAAGACTCCACATTTTGAAGGTTGGTGTTTCCCAACACAATTCTATCATTGTTAATTGCATTTTCAAAATCTTTGTAATATATCTGTGTATTTTTAGCCCCAATTGCAGGGACCTCTCTTCGAGTATGCATATCTTATTTTGCATCTGGTTGTGGGACAGAAGCGCCAAATCATCGGCAAAGTCGAGATCGATAAGTTGTCTAGTTAATGTATGTCATTCAATGCCGTTGTTGTTTGGCGCCGGCTAATGTCGACTTCATAATCCAGTCAATGACCAGCAGGAAGAGTAATGGTGATAGGCAGCCCTGCCGAACCCCAGTTCTTATTTCAGAGGATTAAGAAAGCTGACCACCATGTAGCACTCGGCATCTCGTTCCTTCATGTTTTCTGGATTATATTCATCAAACGTACAGTTCGAAAATCAGTATAATTTTGTTCATTCAGTTTTTGAAATGTTTTGGACTCGATTCCTCCGCCGTAATCGTACATCAGGTATTCGCAGGATTAAATTAATCCCAGTCCAGCACTAGGGCAAAGGTCACTCCTGAGGCTTCGCTGCGTGTGTTGTTTAATAAGCAGATGTGACGACTTATATACAGGTATGTAAGATGTTTAAACGTATAAATAAGGTCTATGAATATAAAGGGTACATATCTTATTGGCAAAGACTCATCGAAAACTTTAAAACGTCTCATTTTTATACAATTGATAGAACAGGCTGCCCGTCTGCGTCTCTTTACTTTAACAGTAAACAGTAACACTTACGTAAGTTACACTGCATAGATTTACTGTGTTACTGTGAAACTGAGTGACACTCACTGACAGTAGTACTGACTCAAGTCAGACTGACAGTAGTTAGTATGAATAATGAGTGTACAGTACTTACTTCTACTACTACTACTTCTTAGTGATACTGAGTCTTAGACTCTTGGTCTTGTCACCTCAGTCTGTCTCGCTATCATCAGTATCATCTGTGTGACTCCGTCCCGTGCCATTTGTCTGATTTGTGTCTTGTCGATCTTGCCTTGAGTGTGAGTCTTGAGAAATGAGATTCTAACACTACTTAATACTATCTAATACTAACAGTACTAAATGAATTCTCAAAGAATGAACAATACTGTGAGTGTGTGTGTGTGTATGTATTTTATTATAATTTATTTTTATTATTACTGTCACACTAAATTATTAATGATGACTAATGAATAAATGAGTAATGACACTAATAATAATGTATAGACTCTAGGTCTAGTAATAGTATTATAAAGGTATAATAGACTGCATGCATGATATTATATTATATGAATTTTGAATATAAAAATATATGATTATATTGTCTTAATTTTATTGACAGGGTAGGGTGTAATGAATAATTTAATTGTATGATAGTTCATTAGTTGAATCATAATATTATTATTATTGTATGATGATGGGATCACAATGGTTGAATGAATAGATAGACTGCTTAGAAGAATTGGAATAGACAATAGAAAGAACTTGATTCTTATGAAAATGCAGTAGTAAAAACAGTGTAATCATTTGCCTACCCTAGGTCTAAGAAAATTTATTATGAGTTAAAATAATAATAAATAGGCCATAGACTCATAGTCTAACAATTATAATGTCTGATTAAAATAAAAATAATCATTTATGAACCCATATATGATATTGCACGCCTTCACATAATGATAGATCAGAATAGATAATCAAAAGATAACTTGATTTAGGTAGACTATTTGCTTTGTAGACTAGTCTATTATTTAAACTATTTTTTAGTACAATTAAAATGTACCAAGTACCATCTCTCCCTTTTCAGCGACAAACTACTAATAAGCAGAATCAATATATTATATCACCATAATTCATAATTATAACAGCACTGACTTATTGACACCTCTTGTTTGTTACTACAGACTGGACATAGAAGTCTTTCTTACAAATTGTGAAAGTTGTAGACTAAAAATTACACAGTGGGATACCAAAGCAGTGGTGCTTTTTTGTGTTTACATTTCATTGGCGAATTTCACATCTAGTGCTGTAAAAGAAGGATCATCACCTGCTATGACTGACAAAGACATTTTGAATAAGGATACTTTTCATGTTAAACATCATAAAGGAGACTCGAGAGGCAATAATGTTGGTGAGGATGAAACAGGTAATGATACTGATAAGCGGATAGATCCAAGTAATGGACAGCTGAGCAAAGATGTGATCACAGATGACATTGTGAGACGGAAAGCCTTCCGTTGGTGTCAAGATTCTATAGGTGGTGTCTGGTTGCATCTGCTGTCAGAAAAAGAGTTGAAAATATCACCAATAGGGTAAGTTGGTTGTTGTCTTTCATGTCAGTATTTTTTTAAAGTATGATTTGAACATTAGAGAGCAGACCAAAGTGATCACTGGAAATCACATAATGTAGCAGCAAAGCTGTGTCCTATCACAACTATGGTTCATAGTTGTCAACAGAAAAAATTAAAAAAAAATTCTCCTATACAGCAAATACGTACCATTCATTACCAAGAAGAAATCAAATTACAATATTCAGGATACTAACTGGCCAATGTAAATTCTACGACATCTGTTCAACAAATTAAAATTGACACAACACACTGGTGGTGAGAACGCACAAACAATAAAACATCATCTCCAAGCCTGTTGAGGAGTAGTGACAACCATGGTCCTCACCAAATATGCTGGTTAAGCTTTATGGTGATGAGAAAAATTTGCAACAGACTGTCAAGATATTTTTTATGAAATACATTTAATATTTAGGTATTAGTAGACGATTATTAAGAAGTCAGCACATGCTCACTAATAAAATGCGTAATTCACTAATGCAGAAATTCAAATATATCCAACTTGTTTACTTGTCAACAATGATAGTGAAAGAATTAAACATTTGTGGGATTTAGGCATCATCTTTGTGGAGTATACAACTTCTAAATGATTTTCCAATCCATCAGGCTTTTCCATGTATTTTGAGGCTTTTTTTCCCCCTCAACACTGAGGTGTCTAGGACAGTGACTACCTTGTGATTCTATCAGAATTGCTTTCTGTGTTTTGTATTATCGATCTCAAGTGTTTTTCTTTACCTGTTTTCCAACTGGCAGCAGATTATGGGATTAAAGTGCAAAGGTAATTTGCAAAATCCAGATCACAGCACTGTAACAGTGCTAAAATATAATGCAAAAAAATGTAAGAAACTTTGTTAGACAATCTCATGAAACGAAATATTCAATCTCTCCATTGTCATGACCAAACAAACTTGAAAGTTAATAAATAAATATATAAAGACAAAAATCCACACATATTTTGGTTGAATTTGGCTTCCTAAAATGTTATTGTTATTTCAAATGCCCACAGTGAGTAGGTTTACTCTTTTGTGCGCCCTAAAAAGTACATTAAGTGGCAGGTTGCAGTAGCTTTCCTCACATCATGAGTGTGCTGATGAAGGTGGACCAGGGTTCTCCAGACGGTTGTGCTATGCTTGGCTTCATCTGTGTGTTGCTCACTACTACAGGGATCACGTCAATACCTCACCTTGTTAGCCAGGCTGCCATGAAAACAGCCCGTTTCCAGGAAGTGCTATGAGGAAGCAAAGCCAAGGTGAGAGTCTTGGCCAGTATGTTTTGCCTGACCCTGACTAACATGTCTGATCAGAATATTTTGCCACACCGGCTTCCTAAAATATATTTAATATAGAAACCAGGATAACATTTGTTTTGTGACAACAAAATATATATTATCCTATACCAGGTTTCTGGACCTGATGCAGTTTAATACTAGTCAATAGTAGAACCAGAACTAGATTGTTCCACTTCATCAAAGTATGGTCCATTTAGTAACATGTGATCTGTAACACTAAAAGTTTCCACAGAGGTGGTATGTCCAACTACCTGTACCTGGTATCTCTACCTGATGGACTGTCACCAATACACTCTGAGCCCACTGAAGTTCTATTGCGCATCTATGGTCAGATAAGCAAGTCGACGCTTGACTTCTTGGTGCACAACTCTGTAGTCTTTGCACTGCTTGCAGAGAGAAAACTAGGCCCAAAGCCTTATGGCATGTACCATGATGGCAGAATAGAAGAGTTTATTAAGGTACTGTGAATAGTGTTTGTTTGGAATAGTGTTTTGTTTGAAATAAGTATAGAGTTGTGTCAACTTAATAAGTTGACCAACAGCATATTTTACTTTGTAATAATTTTTTTCCTAAAGAAAGGTAATGTTGACAGCAAGATGTGAAATTATGTTTTTAAACACAACACAGACGTTAAAAAAAACCAATGACTGAACTTTGTTGAATCCAGTATCTTCTTCCTCTCATGTGTAAATACAACAGTAACATTTTTTCAGCCAAGTCTTGCCCAGTACCCTCGCATATTTTGGACATGATCAGTTTTACAAGGACTATCTCCTGTCTACCTATTTTCATCATCACTTAAATCATAGTTCAGTTCTATATCAGATTCTGATTTCATTATACCGCTAGAATTAGCTAAAAAGTTTGAATCAGAGTCATTATGGACCTGGGTATCATCAGCTATATTGCTCATTGCGAAGTGTTTGTTTCCATATTGAAAAAAAATGCAACGAAAACGTATTTCGGACTATCTGCGTTAAAATAATAAAACTACTTGCGTATCCATTTTGTAGACCTTTCTAACTTATGGAGATAACATTCAGGTAAAGTAAAACTGGTGCTGTGTAGTGAAAAAACCTCATACCGCTTGTCGACAATAGTTGTCTGTGGCAGCGAAAGGGTTAAAGGCATTGACCTCTTTGTTATAGAATTTATTCAAAAGACATTGTTCAATATTTCTTTTAGAATCAGTATGATAACTGACAAATTAATTTATGGTAGTCAGATTTTGTTGTACTACTTGTCCTTTGTTCATTCTCAATCTCCCTCTACCAAGCCCTGTAAAAGGCTTTGCAAGTAGCAGGATGTTGTCAGGAGAACGGAATTCACTGTGTTGTAGTTTATGGCTTGATTGCAACATTTGCACCTTTCGGTTTGACACATCTGACTTCAGCAGGTATTTTTGAGTGCCGGGCTAGCCTTCCCTCTTCAATGCCTTCTTCTTAGCCATTCTGCTCTGTTGCTGTCTGTTATCCAGGATCACCATGTGGAGGTGTGGAAGGGTCTTGGCAGCTCATGCACTGCTTGGCATCTTGATTCTAGATTTTGCTGTATGATTTTTGGTCTAGGTCTTTTTTGGTTGTTTTTTTACTGAGAACTACAGCTATCACCATGTTGTATGCTGGCTATTTTTTTTTTATTTCACTCGTTAAAGAAAAACAAAATATGCAGTACAAGAGATTCATTCCACTGCCTTCAGCAGGCAAGCATTGGACCATGTGCTCCACATACTGACAGAAAGATTTATTTATGTGTGATTTTAAACAAAGCTTATTACTTGTTTCAGTCAACAAGTAATAACTGTCTCAAGGAAATCTTACAAAAGCCTGACTAGATAGAACAACAAATTCAAGCTTCAAAGAGTGCAAATTAGATGGATTTTAAAAATCATATTTATTTCTAATGATTTAATTGTTCAAGACAGAAGCTTTCTGGTTCAACAACTATGTTCTTTTATTATATTTATCTGAACTTGTTAATTATTTACTGTTGGGGTGGTGTCTTTATCCAGTCAAAAGTTAATATAAGTTAAAATATTAACTAATAATAATGGAATTGTCCTTAAAGGCCAGACCTCTCCTGCCAGTAGATCTCCGTAAGCCAGAAGTCATGAACATGGTAGCAGAGAAACTTGCTCAGTTCCATGCACTTGATATGCCACTTTGCAAGAAGCCCAGATGGTTTAAAAGTCTTGTCAGAGGGTGAGTTAAAAAAAATATTTCATTGGATAAATAATCAACAAATGTCCAGTTAATGAGCAATCAAATCAATCTATACCTTTTCAGTTTCATGTGGAAATTGCCTTCAACAAATACATTCCAAGTCATCGAATGTTGACCTGTCCATATCTAGTAAAGTTTTTGTTGCTTGTTGTTTGTCCATTGTTTCCGAAGAGGATCACATTGTCATATGTAATAAGATGACAATATGACTTGCACGTGAGTTGGATTTAAGTGAGAGAGAGTTGCGCACCATCAGCCTCACTCTCTCGTCCTGATTCCATTTGATCTGGTGGCAAGATATGATCAAGACGACTGGAGCAATAATCCAGATGCAGTGGACGACCAAAGGCATCTTCTGTGTCTAGCCTTGGACCACAGCGAGTTGCTAGTAGTCGCCTTGCTGCCCGTTGATCAGTCAGTGGTTCTTCCATACAGGCCGCCGAGTCTAGTCTTGACATGCTTAAGTAGACGGCCTATATCACAGTGGGGTTTTTTGCCCCATCAGCCACCCTCACATGGTTTAGACAGTAATATCGAGACCATTGCCCGGGGTATAGCTGCTGTTGCATGCTGGCAGCTACGTGGAGCCACAAGTGATAGTTGAGTGCCAGGTGAAGGCCAATTATGGACAAACTACCCAAGATAGGGCACGACATGTTCGCTGCTAGAGGTACTACCCCTCCCTGACACTCCATACACCCAAACATTGCTTAAATATTTGTCCTTAGTATGTGCTTCCTGTGATATGCCTGGCAGGCTGCAGTGTTACAATTCTTTACTTCAAAGTGGAAATGCATGGATAGGGCGGAGCAGGATTTTGTATGTTTTTAACAGTGCTGCGTGTTGCACACTCTTATCTTCAATCTTCATAGATTTTCTCTGAGACTAGTCTCTCTCTTTACGCAGCGCAAACTCTACTTGGCTGTTCTGTTCACATAAGAAACAGCAGTACTTTGTATATCTCAACTGCAGACCCATCATCAGAGCCACAGTCTTCAACTCACAACAGAGATGCCAGTCATACTTGCTGTATTGAAGACAGTTCAAGAGCTGTTTTAGGTTATAAGTTTCTTTCATGTACACAGGATGTTTGACTGGAATGGATACATTAACTTATTTTAGAGGAGTCTAAGAGTAGTTGCCATTCTTTCGGGTTTATGTTCGTTTTTTAGAGCCTTACCAGACCATCTGCCTTTGAGCAGAATACAAGGTCATCTTTCTTTTGAAGTAAAGAGGAAACTGATCACGATGACTGTGAAATGAAGTAACTTGAGTCATTTCCTTGAAGGAAAATATTTTAGGTCTTGATTCAATTCAATTAACTCCACTTTGGCTTTGGACAGCTCCAGATCGGCAACAAGGGTATTAAATTCTTCTTGTGTGAAAATTTGTGGCACAGATGATGCACCACGGCATCAATAAACGATGTTCGCTGCGAAAAATTAAAAGTTGGTTTACTTCGATGTTCATTGTTGAATCAATGAAAAATTCATTTAGAGGTCCAAAATCTGGAAATCTGAAGAGCAGAATGTATATTAGGATATGCCATTGTCCACTTCTTTTTTTTCTGTAGAACATGAAGCCATGCAGAAATAGCAGTTTTTTGCAATACAGCGCAATATGGAGATAGTTAGGCAGGTAGACCACTTAGGCAACAAGGGCCAGTCACGAAAACTGTCCAAAATGATTCCCATGCCGCATGCAAAGGGGATGGGATGTCCTTCCGATTTGACCTAACCAGGTGATGTGTGCACTGCAGCGGAGTTGAAACCATGATAGAGAGGGTCGCTTCCCAGTCTTGATGTTCGTGACCTTTAAGAGCTGTTGGGGGTTGGGTGGGGACATCCTAGACAATGCGGGCCACACGTCTAAATGGGGTCAAACAGTTTTGCATTAGTGTGTGTGCTCTCAAGGCCTGTCCGTCAGATGACTTTGTTGTTTGAAATCCTGCCATACCAATCGGTCATAAGGTATCGTCTCTGGCTGCGCATGTGAAAGGCTTCAATATACTTTTTATTTGCCCTGCAGAATGGTCCAGGTTTAGAAACCCACAGCAGGATGGAGTCTGCACAGGTTATGTAAATTCATAGCTTGGTTTTCAGTTTTCTTCTTCGACCAATTTATGCTATGCTTCTAGCCTGATGAGGTTCGCGAAGGAGATTGTGTTTGAGGTCTTCACCTGTGTGCTACGCCTTTTCGAGATTGGTAGCTTCCCCCAGCCAGACTGTCTGTCTTTGATCTGCATAAGTGTGGCAGTCCTGCAGGATATATGTGAAAGCTTCTGCTGGTTTCAGACTCAATGCAGGATGTTCATAGAGGCTGTAGCCAGACCAACTCTTCTAATTATGTCAAGTTGGCTTCATGCATTTATTGTTTTTGTTTACTGCCCAGGTTAATGAAGTCCTCAGTGGAGTTGACATGGTTGTCACTGACAATAATTCCTGCTCTTGTGGGATTGCAACCAAGATTTTGGATCTTGATTTTTGTCTATGAGTTGTGGAATCCTAATCTTGTTACAGGTCTTTTATGTGCTCCAGTGGTTTTTTTTCAGTGCCTGAGGGTGGTAATCTGGCATGACTACGTAATTTGTGCAGTCAAGGTCAGTCACACTAGCTGTCCAATGATGACTCCTGGGTTGTACATTTCCAGCGGACTGAGGATCCAGTCTATATGGGGAAGAACAATGCACATGGATCAGGCACATCATCACTGCAGGGCACTGGGAGATATCAAGAACCTGTCTGAGAGATGGTGACCCAGAGGGACTCTTGCATCAGTGTTGCAGCATCGTTGTTTGATTAGCAGTGTGTGGGAGATGAAATTAGTAATACACATCGATAAAGTAGTTTATATGTTAAAATCTATTTTTCTCCAAAATTAGCCAAACAGCAAATTTGATTGTCATTTTCATTCATAAAGAAATTATAAAAAATTGGACATCTTTTAATTTCGTAGGCAGTTTGTTTGTTGTCCAGCATTATCTGTGCAGTAATATGAATGAGATCATTTTTGTTAATATTATAAATTACTTATTTTGTAGTCCTTCTATTTCTTATTCCATTGTTTATTTCCAAAATGTTTAGCTGTTTCTGTGATAGAAAATTGATCTTTGGACAATGAAGATAAGGTTTGTCAAATGCCCATTGAATTTTTGTTTGTTTTGTTCTGTTTGTTGCATCATTCTTTCCACAAGCATGAGAATATGTGGTTTAACTATGTAATATTGCATTTTGAAGTATGTATGCTTATTGTTTAAAAAAAAATATTATTATAAATTGAAAAAATTTGCCCCAGCATTATGATAGTTTTTCTTAGTTTATTTGTTTTCAAGTCTTTATTTGAACGTGGCATGTTTTGTATTTTTACTTTTCTATTATGAAATATTTTGTTTATTTCAGGTGGATTAAGGATATTCATAATAATTTTGAATTGAACAGAAGCATTTTTTCTACACTACTTAAAATGACTCCATCATTTGACATGGAGACAGAGTTCAATGAACTGTTGTAAGTAGCATAAACGTTTCTGATAAAATTACAGATTGAAAAACTTTTTAGTCATGTATTTAAGTTATGTTAAAAACTTCAAAGATGAGATAAAATTTGGTATATTTGATGTAATTATGTATTAATTTTACATTTCCATGTATGCTAACATTGGTTTATTATGCTGCAGGTTTGTGTGCTTTATTGAATTTTGGCGAACACATTTTTAAATATTTGGTGAGTTTCAATCCCTCTTTCCATAGCTTACTGAAAGCTATTTCTAAATCCACCCAAACCACTTTAAATGTTTATTTTCCAGGAAGGCATCTCCAATTGCATGAGCAATGTGGGTTATCTGATTTCAGTACATCATAAATCAACTCACAAGGAAAGATCAGATCACCATTTTCCATCTGAGAACCCAACACATCCCACTTAACAAGCACCTGAACAGAATCCAACCACAACATACTTCTGGGTGCCAGCTGTGTATACACCCATATGAAACTGTTGATCATCATCTCTTTAAGTGATCAGCAATTAATGATTTTAGAAAAATGCTTATTACCCCGTAGCCAGATACATGGAACACTTTGTATGTCATTAGACAACAGCTTATAAACACGCATGTACCATTATATGGTTTTAGGGTGACAGCCTGGATGCTGCTGGATCTGGAACCATAACATCTGAAATGCGCTGTTCTTCTTGACAGCCTGGCTAACGAGGTGGGTGATCGACGTGAGCCCCGGTAGTAGTGAGCGACACGCAGATTAAGCAAGGCATAGCACAAACTCCTGGAGGACCTCAGCTTACCTTCATCAGCATGCTCAGGATATGAGGAAAGCTACTGCAACCCACCACTTATTGCCTTTTTAAGGTGCACAGAAGAGTAAACTTACTCATTGTGAGCATTCACATTATTTTCTTTACGTCTGGCCTAATTTATTCGATTTGTGTTCTGATTCCAGGATAATAGTAGAAATCCAGGTTGTCTTATTAGTTCCATCACCCCCATTTCGTGTTTGTCAGTCAGTTACCTGGGTACTGATCATAAGCACGCTTTCAATCCATCATGCGTTATGCTGTAGGCTAAACCATGTGAACATTCTATAGGGCCCTTGAAAAAATTTTGTTGCCTCAGTTATGCACTGATTTAAATGACAAACACTTCTTACCATAAACAGTTAACACTTCCTTTGCAGAATGTTCTTTTGCTTAGCATTTCTTTTGCAGAATGTCTTTTTGCCCAACAAAAATGCACGCTGTTAGCGTGGACACCTTTTTATATTTAAACTGCACATGTAGGTTTAGCACCCACACTCCCTGTGACTTTTGGCTGTTTCTAAGACTCATTGGAACGAGATTTAAGGACATCAAGACAAAGATCAAAAGCGTCTAATTGAGATCCCCCAAAATTACTCCCAGAAATGCTTTCAACAATGGGAGCATGCAAGCTAGAAAAAGTGTGTCAACTCAGAGGGGGTCTGTTTTGTACTGGAATAGGTTTGGAACTAACGCTTTTTTTTATCATCCCTCATATTTTATTATAATGCATGTCTTTAGTGAGTAAAAAAGTGACTACTTAATTTGTATTTATTTGTCTCATATGTGTTAAAATTGTTGAGTTTGTTTTAACTACAAAAAAATGTATTACATATACATAAACAAAGGCGTTTGACTCGGTCAAACGAGAATATGCGTGGACAGCTCTGGTAGAGCAGAGAGTCAAAGCTGGCTACATAAACATGTTGAAACATTGCTATGATGGATGCACCACCATCATTCGACCATTCACGTGACCAATAACTATCGCCATGGAGAAAGGTGTACGATAGGGTGACCCTATCTCCCCTAACCTTATCTCTGCATGTCTAGAGTCAATGATGAGACATTGCGACTGGAGTGAGTACAGCATTGACATAAGAGGGCGATTACTCAACCGCCTAAGATTTGCTGACGATATCACATGTATCATAGAGACATTCACCGAAGCGACACAGATGTTAGCAACGCTGTAAGCAGAGAACAAGGAAGCAGACCTTACCATAAATATAGAAAAGACTAAAGCTATGCGCAACCGTTTTGCGACGCCCAACCCTGTGTCCCTAAATGATACACCATTTGAGGATGTCGATGAATAGATCTACTTCGGCTGCCTCCACAGCATGAAAAATAACCTAGAGACAGAGATTGTCAGACACTGTCAAGCAGGCTGGGCAGCCTTCAACTCGATAAAGGCGGCAACAGACATCACAAGAAACACCAGACTGCAAGTAGATATATTCGACTCAGTGATGCTAACAGCGCTATGCCATGAAAGTGAAACCTGGTCTGTGGCAAAAACCAAGGAGAACCTGCTAAGGACAACACATGCCTCGCTTAAGCATTGCCTCGTGGACCTATCACTTGATCAATATTGCCAGATGGATCTACACAACAATGACACCCAGGCATTGTCACACATCAAGGATGTTATACATCGTGCCAATAACTCCAAGCAGTGCTTGGCTGGCCATGTTGTCAGAAGGAAAGACATGCTGGAGCACGCAACCACTCAGCAAAAAAAACTGGCAGATCCCTACTAGATGACAAGATTTGCTCTATCTGCACAGCACTTATGATCCTAAAACAAAGTTAGCCGTCCACTGGACAACCCGTGCCCACGACAGAATGGACTGGAAGCCGAGGTAAGACCAGCACAAAACTAAAATACATAGCTCTGTTCGAGCCCAGCTCGCTAAGCAGAGAATGCACCTGGCTACTGCCTACACAAGAGTAGGGACCTGCACATGGGTTAATGCCCTTGTAGATGCACAGGTTGACTAAGACATAAATGAACTAAACATATCTACCTAAGAAAAATCTGTTGCACCACCTTAACTTTACCACTCTCAATAAAAAGGATAATCCTCAAATCTGAGTGAAAAAAGAATAAATTGTTTCAAAATTCACGCAAACCATTTTCCCAGTTGAAAACAAAGTGGACAGAAGTGATGTCAGTAGAAACCAAATGTCGTTGCTATATAACACAGTGCAACACAAGGGTTAGCGGACGTTTCGGGTTGGAACTTTGTGTTACACATTGAAGTTCCAGATAATTCAGACTGTAAAGGGCCAAGAAAAGAACAGGAACAACCAATATAGAGCTTAGAGAACTATTATCTTTTCCTTTATAACTGTCTGGATGCTTATTTTTTTTGTTTGGGTTCCTTTTTGTGATTTATTACCAATAAGTCAGTTTCTTTTGATGTTTCACACACACAATCTTTTGTTTTCACATATAGTTCAGGATTCTTTCCCAGTTCTGTTTCTCCCAATAATTAAAAAAATTAGAGTATAGTTATATAATTGTTTTCTGAAAAATTAAAACACAAAAGTTGGGAGTACACCAAAACATGTGCTTGGTGTCAAACATCCCCTATCCTTGACCTATGCTTAATACAAACAATGTATGACTGTGTTTCCACCAGTTAGTTATGCCTCTGCTAGTGAGAAGCAGAAAAAAGTGCATGTCATGATTAAAGAAAGATACATACAGTAGTGATGGGATTATGAGCATATGTAAAAAATCAACATACACTAAATTGTAAAAAATGCTGGATCTAGTAAATTGCTTGAAATTATGACAGTTTAGAGATATGCCACAATGAACAGAAACAAATATTAATTAGATAGACACCATTAAAAAAAAAGGTTTTGTCATTTGTTGTGCTACAGAACATGAAAACCCCTTTTCTGTTTTATTTGTGACTGAACCAGTTTAGGCTGTCCAAATTTTTTTATTAGCTCTTTTATAATTTTTGATCTGTTTAGATATATTTAAAATTCTGTGTTAGAATACGTAACCATGTCTTTTTACTTTTCGAAAAGGAGGGATGGTCATAAGTATTATTTTTATAAATTGGAATTTCTTTAAACAAATAAAATAACCGAGAAACTAGCGTTGAACATAAATCTACAGTGTGAATTCTTCTATGGGCAGTTTATTTGTCATGCTAGATCTGTAAATCTGTTGTTACATCAAAGTCTGCAGTCTTTTTCAGGCTTATGCAGCTCCATAGCTCTATACTCCCTCGCCAGTTCTGGCATCATAGATCATTATCGGCTGGGCAGTTCTGAAGAATACATTAGAAGGTCTGAATTTCAGTTTTATATAGGCGGCGATCACCGGAGTCAGATATCTGGTGACCGCAGAGATGGCTAAGTAATCTTTAGTGGCCCATTCCTAGACGAAGAGGCCTGTTTTTGTCTATGAAGCTGGTGGTTTGTTCTGTTGTCATTTATTTTTCCTGTACACTAGGACCTAATTAGGACTTTTTCTCTCTATATGGCAACGTGTAACTGGGCTGTTCCATTTTTCCCCCAGCTTTCTCATTCACTGTGATTCTGCAGTGGAAAAAAAAAACAACTGTGGAGTAGCAGCTAAAATTCTTTCATTATCTATTTTGAAAATTGTCAGTGTCCGGACAAGCACCATACATTCTGCTCTGAAATTTGGTTTACCCATTGCTGTTTCTGATGCAGCCACATCCTCTCCAATTTTGTACTTAAGGTCACTGTCTGTATAAACTTGTATTGTATTTATATTTCAGAACAGAAGCAACTAAGCTGAATTGTCCTATAGTGTTTTGCCACAATGATTTACAAGGAGGTAAATGCCTTTTCAAATGCCTTTCATATATTCAATATTTAAATACAATTTGTGGTCAATGCAATGCCTACACAAACAGAAAATCAATATATATTTATTTCAAGTATTGAATCCCATTACTTTAGCCATGTTAATACTCTCGTCTCGTCTTTGCTGTAACCCTCAGAAAGGTCATAGGGTCATCCCTCCACTAGTGAGTGATGTGCATGTTCCTAGCCGGGGACACTCAATCCTCCCCCGGCCTGTGTGTGATTCAACGCTGTTCTATGTGAGGTCGTTTTGTCATCACCTCATGAACAAATTCCACACCATTTGTATCTGTCCAGCATCATAATTTTGGTGTCCTCCAGGGACTTTCCTGTTCACTTCCAGCGTTTCTTAGGGGCGGCTTTTTTTTTTCTCTGGGACATATTACACCAATACAAAATGTGTGACAAACTCACAGACATCATCAAGAGTCTGTATGACAACGCCACGAACGCAATACTTATAAATGGCAAAAAAAGGAGTGATTTCCACCAACTACGGTCGATTGTAAGACAGGGATGTGTCACATCATTATTACCATCATCATTAGTTCTAATAGATAGGCATTTGAGAAGACACACCATGCGATGATCCTAATTTTCTTTGCACATACTGTGAAAGACGCTTCTCTGCTATATATATATATATATATATTAATATATATATATATATATATATGGGGCATAACTGTGAGTGAGTTTGGCATCTCTTCCCCGGCTTTGTTCAGTACATTATAGTTGTGTCTAAATTTCACACACCAAAATTGACACTGTTTGCAGCTATATATAGCAACATATAATATATCACATTAATACAATATATGACAGCTGTTCATGGAATAACATGAATAACACAGTTCTTTACACAGATGAAATTTGACACACTAAGCAGTCATAATGTTGCTCACATATCCACGCTTCTTTTGTCTTTTTCATCTTTTGTTGTATCGCTTTCTTGACCTCTTTATTCTTTATATCTGCCGACCTGGTTTTTCAGTGACCTATCACAAAGGTCTAGAATTTCTTTGGTCACCCATGGCTTCTTTTTTGTTTGGTGGCATCCCAGGATCTCTGTTGCTGTATCTGTGAGAGCTGAGTTAAGAGACTCTGTTACTGTATCAGTACTCAGTCCCTATCTGAGAGCCAACAGTCTCCCCTGACAAGCCATAGCCTCGTGTGGCCATAGTTTTCCAGTGTGCACCACTTGGAGGGGAGGTTGACTTGTGTGTTCACTTTATCGACAGGCTACTCATTTAAATTTTCGCCCCTCAGAAGAAGAGCTAGCCAATTGATTTCTTCAGGTGTGCAAGGCTTCTAATAATGATAGACTTGCATCTTCTTTCTTTGTGCACCACATAAAAATTTGTTTGTACTGAACACGCGCAGGAAAATTCTCCATTTATAAGTAATGTGAAGTAATCATGTGGAACCTGACCAAGGTGTTACACAAGAACACCGGCACCAGAGTTCGACTGGCTGGCACTCTCTTTGACAGATTCCCCACGACTTCAAGTGTCAGACAGGGATGTGTTCTTGCCCCGACCTATTCTGCCGGGCAGCCAACTGGCTTCTTGATTGCCTCAGTGCGCACCAGGGGGGTATAGCTATTGATCAGTCAATCTTCCACTGATCTCATTTATGCGAAAGACATTGCCCTGTTCAGCACAGACAGCTCTGCGCTGCAGCGCTCTCTGGAAATGTTAGACAGCGAAACGCCCTCACTAGGCCTGTCAATATCCCGGGCCAAGACCAAGGTTCAGAACCTCATTTCTGACACATAACCCCAGGGTATTGAAACCCAAGATAGGGGATGGCGTGGACTAGTGGTTATTAAGTGACACGGCTCACAACTCGAAGGTGTTGGGTTCGATCCCCATCACAGCAGCAGCCGTTATCCTGTGCAAGCAAACCCTTAGAAAATGTAGGAGGTAACAAACCCTTGCATAAAATTCTTGCCGAAGCCAGATGCGCTGGTGCCGACATGCGCAAAATAAAAGCCGTAGTGCGGTGTACACCGCCTTGGGGAAAAGAGAAATAAGGTGAACTTAAAAAAAAACAACTCAAAATCACACTGCAGACTGCCGAAGATAGATGTGTCGGACCAAAAGGTGCAAATATCACAGTCAAGCTGCAAACTAGCGACACAGCACATTCTATTCTCCGGACTACATCCTGCTGCTTGTAAAGACCTGTTCAGGGCTTAGTAGCCGGAGATTGAGAATAAGCACAGAAGAAGAGACGCTGTGGAGGTCAACGAATTCATCTATCTCAGTAGCATGATATCATCCGATGGGCTCAGTGGTCCCGATATGTCAAGGCGAATCAGACTATCTGCACCACCTCTGACGTGAGTGGAGTAATGGTAAGATCTCCCTTGAGACAAAAATCTGCATTCTACCAGCCAGCATGGTTCCAGTCCCGCGTTACGGCTCCGAAACCTGGACATTGCTGAAACATGACTGACATGTTGAGACTGGAGGCCTTTCACATCCACAGCCAGCAATGTATCCTGGGCATCCGATGGCATGAATACATCAGCAACATTGAGGTTTCTGCTAAAACTGGCGTCCCACCCAATCTCAGAAAGACTTGACAGACGCCGAGTTTCTTTGTTCAATCATGTTTTACTGCTGGACCAGGAAGCCCTGACCCACAAGATACTACACATCTTTCTCAGCGCGAAAAATCTTCCCCTGACCGGCTGGAGGCACAGAAGAGGCCATCCCGTACAGTATGGAACCAGCAGATATCAACCTTCTCTGCCGTGGACGAGGCCTGGAACCCACGCCAAAACAGTGGGCCATGGATACGGCTGACCAACTCAACGGCCCTCAGGCGTCTAAGCGAACATTATTATTATTAATCATACGGGATAGCATCAATATCCAAGCCATGTTTAGGTACAGAGCTTCCAACAAAAACTTTGACAGGTATAAGTTGGGTCCCACAGTCTTCTTCCGATCAATACGCAACATTAGACCTAGCTTTGTTACTACTGGTTTCATCGTCAGTCAAATCTTTTGTCTGAATCAGCAGTTAATTAAATATCCACATCCAATTCACCGGAATCATCGTCATCTTTTCTAACTACGAAGTCATCTCATATTCCTTGAAGCATAAAATGTAGGGTCATATTTACAAAATTTCAGTCGTCTTAAAGAATTCACAGAAATTGTAATCAACTGAATTCCGCTCTGACTTCTGATAACTGTAGCACATCCTGTCCCGGTTGATCAGTTAAATTTAGGTCTCCTAACCAAAGAGAGTTTGTTGCTATGCAACAATGGCCATCAGTAGTGTTTAGAAACCTGTTTTTTTTGGTGCTAATCAGGCACATGTTGATTTTCCTGGTCTATACCTACCAAGCTGAAGACGGTTAAAAGTTGAAGAAAAACAAAGAAAAGAAAATATGTACTTATATAGGATACCTTTAACGGGGATCTCTTATGTGCCTCAGTTAGCTAGGCCGGCACGATTGTACGTTCTTGGTAGGGCCACCCGAACTGGAAAGGGGCCTACTAAGAATGGTAGCAGCTGGGTGGTGCTAAAGCCCAGAAAGACAGGCCACCTAGGAGAGGAAGACTCTACACAAGGTTTGGACAGATGGAGCTCGTAACCCAGGAAGGCAGGACTACTAACGAATTTATCATCTAACGCGCCTAAACAAGGAAAAGTCCAAAGGGAAAGCCATTCTTATACCTTAATATCTGACCAAAAATAGCCCGTCAATTGGAAAATTTACCTCAAGTCTACTGTGTATCAATGTGCTAAAAGACTGCGTGATTGCTGAGAGAGCAGTTACGAACATGGAAAGTCTGGTGGGCGAGAGGGGCATCGCCAGGTTCATGGACTCCAAATAGGAGATTCTCTGCCTCTTCCCTGACAAGGGGCAACTGTCAGGGTGACCATATAACTACCCCATCAAACCATATATAAACATGGTATCAATAAATAACCTGCTGCCTTGCAGGTTTGGTCACCAGACCGGCTGGGAACAACCAAAGGCTAGGAATGCGAACCTGAAGAATGCTTGCTGATAACTTCTTCTTCGTACGCTGTCAGACGTCAACTTGAATTTGTTTGAAGAAAGCAGCTGTCATCCCGAGGCTGTCGACACTGCTATAGGGCTTGTCTAGTGTTGCCACTGGCAATGGCCACATGTGCTTTCTCTGGTCCTCGTATGTCAGACAATTTTGCAGCAGATATTCAGCGGTCATTTTCCCTGTACCACAGGTGCATTTGTCAGTGCCACCTATCTTCAGTTTATTGAACAGATGGTACCTCAGTCTGTTGTGGCCTGTGCGGAGTCTGAAGACCACGACCTGTTCTCTTCTGTTCAACTGGTAATAGGCATCATTTTTTATGTAGCCAGTATGTTCTGTTTCCCATTTGGCCATGTATCTGACCCTAATAAACCTTTTGGACTCTTCGTATGTCACATTAAAATCTGGTTGTGATAGTCTTGCACATTCTTTTGCTAGTCTGTCTGCCTCCTCATTGCCTTGGATGTTACAGTGGGATGGAACCCACTGTACCACTACTCTTTTTGGTGCAGACTGCTGGCATAGTTGACAGAGTACTGCTCTTAAATCATTAAGCTCTGTATTTTTAGTGCTGTAACCAGGGCATGGAAAGTTCACTTAGTGAGATGGTGACGCTTTTCTGGCCTTTTCCTGCTGCAGTCTTTTTGGAATCCTTGCATGACACTGCTCCTCTCTGGAGAGCTGGGTGCCAGGTTGTACGGTCTTTTGCAGCATCTTCCCATGTTTCGAGGTTTATGCTGAAGACTTTTAAAGACATTTTTAGTGTGTCTTTAAAGCGCTTTTTTTAGCATCCTTGTGAGGGTTTGCCCTTCTGCATCTTGCCACAGAAGATTATTTTTGGCCATCGATAGTTTGACATGTAAATCACATGACTCTCCCAGTGAATCTGTGATTGCATCATGATGGTTTCAATGCTAGGGATTCCAGATTTCTCAAGAACAGCAGTGTTCTGGATCCTGTCTTGCCATCTGATACAATAAACACACTGAACATCCACTGTGGGTCATTTCATGTAAAATTCTTTTGGCATTAAAATGGCAGTCTTGCCTCAAATTATGCGGGAAGGAACAGTAAAAGACAACCGAGCAAGAGCCAAAAAACCCTATACATTAGAGGATAATATCAAAGTGATAGAAGGCATTGGAGATCGTTTTTAGCCTGGCCATCCTTCCATCTGATCTGTACCCAATATGTACATTATTTTACAATGGCAAAAATATTTTTACTGCTGTTTATTTTGCAGGAAATTTTTTGTTGGCTGAGAAAGCTGCAGTCAACACTCCAAAAATAACAATTATAGACTGGGAATATGGGCACTATAACTACAGGTTAGTAGCTCATGAGAGATGAATTTATTGTGTGCTGAATTATTCATTTGTGCCAAAAATGTCCTGCTATAAATTCTTTCTGGTTCATGTCAAATTCCATTCATGTTACAAATCCCAGGTTTGAGTTTTACACTGGCATACACTTTAGAGTTTTATGCTCTTAATTCCTTTGAATCAGATTTCGTGTGTATTAATTTGTTGCTTGATAATATGTAATTTTTCATGGTCACTGAAGCTGCATTACTCAAACTCATTCATGCAAAGACATAGTTGTATTGCTTCTCACAATATTACAATTATTCCTTGCATATACTGCTTGAATGGGTTAAGCTGTCGTTGTATGACTTTATTCTCATTGCTGGGGTAGTCTAGGGATTTTAAAGGCTGAGGACTACAGGCAGCTTCGCCACTGCTGTCGCCACGTCGTATGCTGGCTATGTTTGTTTCTTTCACATTGTTTTATTTGTAGTTTTATATTACTGTTTTTTCATCCATTAACATTTATTTTAACCTACCTCTATTGTTACATTTCCTCACACATTTGATCTGGCTTGATCGGTAAATAATGATTCTGTATGATAAAGCTCCACATTAAACTTAAAACTTTCCCCAGACATTATTTCTTGTGTAATACACTGCAATATTCAAAAGAAATTTCCACTAGAATTGCTTTGGCCTCATGTGCCTTTAATCAGCTCACTAACATCTAGAAGTCAACTACACTGATCAAACATACCATACTATTCAACTCAATCGTTATATCAGTCCTGAAATATGGTTGTGAAAGCTGGAAGACAACAAAAGCGCTGGAAAACAAACTAAATGTCTAAGAAAATTATTGAATATACGCTGGAACCAGTTCATAGCTAATGACTCGACAAGAACAGACACAAACCAACTATATGTATCTACCACCATCAGGAAAAAACAATGGATATACACCTGACATGTCCTTAAAATGAACAACAACCGTCTTCCATTGCAAGCACTTGAATGGACATCAAGGGGCATTCAGAAAAGAGGGAGTCCCAAAGAACAATCATTCGAGAGGGCTCAACTATGGCCTCAGCACCATGCAAGATCTAAAAACAGTGGCTTCACACCTTTCCAACTGGAGATCATTTGTTTTTGCTGTATGCGCTGTATTTGGCGTGGCCTTATCCGCCATATTTGATGTGCAAAGAACATAGATAGACAGACACTGTAATCCTGGTGTTCATTCTGGCACATTTTGTGCCCTATGCCAGGTAGCCAAATGTCATCTAAACTCATCTCTGTCTGTTGCCATTAAACACCATGCCGGACCAAGAACTGTAGAAGACCATCTCTCCATCTCATTGGTGGACGTCTAGGGAATGATCATAGGTGTAGGGCCACCATGACGTCACTTTACGTGTACAACTTTTGTCAGGCGTACCACGTGGCCTGCATATCTGTGACGTCATTGAAGCAGGTTTGACTCCTAATGGCGGGGTTGTGGATGTGATCTTGTAGTGACAGTGTTCTATCCTCCATTGCTCGCTGAGTAGCTTGAATCCACATCATGTCCCTTTTTCGTAGGTTCCATACCTCCCAGCCATACTCCATGGCTGTTATGACCAGGCTGTTGAAGATAGATAGATACTGTAAAATGTTATGTTGCAAGTCTGAAGTTAAAACTGGAGATTTTACTGCTTGCTGTTCTGTGCCATCACTCAAATATTGTGAGTATAGATATGGCCAAAAATGTCAGTTTTTTACTTTCATTTGATTAAATGGTGTCTGGCTAGTATAGTGAGGTTGTTGGGGCACACACAAAGACATTCTCACAACCCCACCTCACCTTTCTGTCAGCGGTAACTTCCTGTGCCTCTTCTGGTTGGAGATTGGTCCATTCCTTTATGTTGTCCTCCACCTCTTTTTGGGCCGGCCTCTTCATCATCTGCCTTGCACCTTTCCATGGAGGATTGTATTTGCAAGACCATTTGATCTCTATATGTGACTGAACCAAGTGAGTTTCCTTCTTTTGACAGTTGCCAAGAGGTCTTCAAAAGGCCCTATTTCTGTTGTAATTCTGTTTCATATTTCGATCTTTGTACGTGATGTTTAAAAGTCTTCAAAAACATCTCATCTCCAAGGCCTGTATCCTTGGCTGAAGGTCAGCTGTAACTGTCTATGTCTCACAAGCATTGAGGAATATTGACAGGACCAGTCTGCGCATTAATCTGATTTTCGTGCATAGTGCTAACTGTTTATTTTGTCAGAATTTGTTACGCCGTTCAAGCGCTGCTATTGTCTGTGCTATTCTGGCCAACACTTCACATTTTGATCCTTCATCACTGACAATCGAACCCAGATATGTAAAACGGTCAACCACTTCGAATTCCTGGTCATTAGCTTTTATCCTGCTGTTGAAGCCCTCAGCGTTGTTGGTCATTAATTTTGTCTTTCCAGTGTTTATCTCCATACCAAAGTCCAGAGCTGTTTCATTCCTGGAGTTCTGCTTCTGAACCTGCCAACCCGTCGATGTTATCCGCAAAACGAAGGTTGGTAATCGTTTGGCCCTCTATCTTGACAGTACCAACGTGACTTCCAAGTGCCTCACTCATAATTCCCCCAAGGAATATATTGAAAAGAGTTTGAGCCAGTGTACAACCCTGTCTCACACCAATTGATGTGCGAAACCAGTCCCCTCGCTTCTCATTCACAAGAACTGGGCTGGACGCTTTGTTATACAGGTGTTCAAGTACCTTTATAATATTTCCGTTGATTTTATACTTCCTCATGGTTGCCCATAGTACTTTATGTCATACCCTATCAAACGCCTTCTTAAATTCAACAAACACATGATGCTGTTCTAGATATTTCTCGCTTAGGAGTCTTAAATTAAATATCTGTTCTGAAGTGCTTCTTCCCTGTCTGAACCCTGCTTGCTCCTCAGCAATGATGTTCTCTTCTTGGGGTTTCAATCGGTCGAGGATTAATCTAAGCATGACATTGCTAGGGTGGCTGATGAGACTTATTGTTCTGTAATTTTGGCACATCTTTAGGTTTCCAGACTTATGTAACAGTATAACCATTGAGTTTGTCCATAAGTTCGGCCAGTTTCCTGTCACCCACATTTTGTTGCAGATGTGTGTCAGGCCTTCCACCACTACCTCCCCACCTGCCTGTACGAAGCTCTTCAGGTATATTGTCCAGTCCGACCGCCTTCCCTCTTCTCAATGTCTTTACCGCTGCAGCTACCTCTTCCTTCATTATCATTTGGTTTATCCTCTATAGGTGTTGGTGTTGGAGGGATTATTTTCTCAGGTTCGTTCCGTCAATCATAGTTGTATAACTCGGAACAGTACTCTGTCCATCATGCCAGTAAGTCATTGTCCTCAATAAGGCACTTGCCGCTTTTATCCTGGATCATAAAGTTGTCTTGGTGTTACTAGTTCCTTTGATCACCTTGTATGCTCCTTTAGCGTCATTTCTGTTTAATCTCTCTTCGAAGTTTGTACATTGCTCACATATCCACGCTTCTTTTGCCTCTCATCTTTTGTTGCATCGCTTTCTTGACTTCTTTATATCTGCCGACCTCATCAGGTGGATGATTTGGGTTTTTCAGTGATCTTCTTCTATCACAAAAGTCTAGAATTTGTTTGGTCACCCATGGCTTCTTTTTTGTTTGGTTGCATCCCAGGATATCTGTTGCTGTATCTGTGAGAGCTGAATTAAGATACTCTGTATCTGTATCCAGTCCCTAGATGTATTAGATGTATTATGGTGCAGGTCAGTATGTTCCGGTGTATGCATTTTTTAGGATATTGCTGTTAGCCCATCAAACTATACTAGCCAGCTCCTTCACATTGGCGAGAATTTTAGTTGCTTTAAGGTATTCATTTCAAGGTGATCCGTTTTGACTCTTTGGTGTTTGAGGTTTTATTGTTTGTTTGTTAGCGAGGAACAGTCTTAGAATTGATGGTTTTACAGTCAGATGCTGATGGTGTCAAGGGCTGTCTGTATTCTGTTCTTTGCAGTAGACATGTATTTTGCTGACCTCCAGGCAGCATAATTGTCAACATCTAGAGTCATGGAGACATTGTTGGGGAGTCTCTCTGTGATAGCATTAACACTTTGAACCTTGCCATCTAATCTCTTAAAATGCCATTGCTCTGAGCATTAAATGGACACAATATGCATAACTAGTAACAGTGACTAAACCTAAATTATATGCTTTGCTTGAATTATTCTATCTTACAATAAACTGTTGAAGATACACAATTTCATTATGAATTGTTGATACCAGTGATAATGTAGACATGTCTTGTTGAGATGACAAACTTGGTCATTGCCATCGTTGCAGTGTGTGGGGCACCTTCGTCTCCTTCCCTATGCAAGAGTTGCTATCAATACAAATTTTAGGAGTTTGAACATCTACAGTTGTTCTAACCCTTGCTTCTTCTCCAAGCAGTTCTAATATCTGTTTGGTTATAGTAGCTATATATAAACTTGATGTCTTTCGTGCTTCCAGACAATATTAGTAATAACAATAGGAGATTAATCGTGAACTCCTCCTGCCCATTTTCTTCTGTCCTTTCAATTCTTTTCGATAATATTTCCAAATTTATTCTTGCTGCAAGTTTTATTGCTTCAACCAGAACAGAGTCCTCCTCATTACCAAGAAGAAACAAATATTCATGTACCTTGTAGCAAGAATGCAATCACATTAAAACCAGGAATGGTAAAGGAAGTTGACAGATGAGCTGGACCAGTAGTCATCGTAACAGGCTTCATTTGAAAACACAGCCCAAACAATGCTTTCACATCTGGCACTGTAATATCTTTATAATTGTATGCATTGCAGTTGGATGGCTTTTTCCTTTTCACTCCTCAGTTTATGCCTGCTTTAAAGTGTTTAAAACAAATGAAAAGGAATGGGGAAGATGGCTCCTCTCTTTGTTGGAGAGAGACTTGTCTACATGTTTTTCCTTCAAGTTTCACTCTAGCTGTGCAGAACCTTATTAAGTTCATATCCAATTGTACATTTTCCCCTTGATTTTTGTTTAGTGTCTTGAGGAGTCAATCTTTTCATATCTTGTCGATTGCGTTGGTCAGGCTCACAAAGAAACATAGCACTTTTTTCTTCTATTAACATTTTCTATTTTCTTTTCTACCTGGGATTGCAAGGCTGTCTGGGATTGTCAAGTAGTTGGTATTTCTTAATGTTTCATCAATCTTGTATTAACTATACCTTACTCGTTGACTGATCAGTAACTAAACTTGCTGGTCTCTTTCCACGTCTTTCTTGTGTATGGGAGTGATGATCACATCTTGTCACACATCTGGAAATTCATCAGTACTCCATGATTGGTTGAAGATTTGCAGGAGCTTATGTCTGGCTGTTAGTCCTAAATTCAGAATTGTTTTTGATGCCATCTTTTCCTGGTGCTTTCTTTGTTTTTAACCTGTAAGATCCTATAGGCATTTTTAAAATTATGGTCCATAGAATCCTGAATTAAATCAACAAAACCAATAAGAAATAGGTGTTTGTCTTATTTTATCTGTAACTTTTTGATTTGTTATTGTTTAGGAATTTTGAATGGAGTGTCTAAATGTAATGCTAGTGTGCAAAAAAGTAGAAATTGTATGTGTGCACCTGCTACAATAAAAGCCCCGCCCACCTGGAGCAGTGCATTTCCTGCGTCGTTCACAATTGTGTCACTAGGCTTACAACCATAGTAAACTGACCTAACCATCAAAGATACCATTGCTGTGGTATAGATCTAGAGCCCTGCATGCTCACTATCAGATAAATTGCACATTTTTTTGTGAAAATGCACTTTTAACTTCCAAGCTATACTTTATTGATACTTTCTCCTTGCATATGAATTGAAATAGAAGTCAACAATAGGCATAGTAACGGAGAAACAATGAGAACAAGCGGTATTCAGCGGTTAGTATCTTAAGGGTTAATGTTGTTGATGACATTTCATTCCTTCAAGGTGAAAGATGACCTCATGCATGGGATTTTTGTGCTTTTCAGGTCGCTAGTGCCAATTTCTCTGACCCTGGGAAAAGTTTATTTCTCTTCTGGTTGAATATTTTGACTCTTTCTGGTCCACATCCTTTGATATTCGGCACAGTGGCTGTGATTTCAGAAATATACAATCACAGATTACAGTTCTTCTGTAATGTCTTGTCATCTGCTTCACTCGCTCAGATTCCCACCAGAGCGTCTGTTTAATCTTTAATTGGCATTTATCAAAATCATGTGAACATTGTCTAAATTAACTTCTGCTGTATTTTTCATTGTTTTTCTCTCTTTAAAATAAAATCTCTATCTCTTGATGTCAATGTAAACGCTCATAACATTTCTGCAATCCTTCGTGGACTTCTCGGGCTTCCAGATATCCGCCGAATACAGGTCAAAAACCGCTGATGTATAGCATTTGTATCATGGTTGTAGTTCTTGAACCTCATGTTGTGCTTCTAATTTGACATTAGAAGATTTTGCTTTCGCAGATGACTTGGCTCTTCTGGGTACAAGTTTTGAGGGGAGACAGGAAAAGATAAGACAGATTGCCAACTATCCAGACAAATAGGTCTGCAGATAATTGCTTTGCAAACAAAAAATATGAATCTCAGTCACTTATATCAAACTAAATGGAAATATATTACAGAAGGTAGAACATTCCATTTACTTAGGCAGCAAAATGGAACATGATGGAGACATGGCAACTGAAATCATCTGGAAATAAAAAGTGCTGAGCAATACATCACAACTAAGACTGTTCAACTACAAAACAATATCAGTATTAACATATAGATTTGAAAGCTGGAACATGACCAAAACCCTTGAAAATAGGTGAATGTAATTGAAAATAAATGTATTGGGAAAATATGGAACATTGGTTAGAAAGAATTTGAAACAAAACAAACAAAATAAGATTGAAGACCAAGCAGCAATATGTTTCTTTCATAATAATAAAAAAACTGTTGGCGTACATCGGGCATGTCTTTAGAATGAATAGCAACAGACTTCCAGTCATAAGTGATTATGTGGAGATTTAGTGTCACCAGAAAGAGAGGCAGGCCAAGATAGACATTAAGAAGACAATTACTAGAGAGGCCACCATGATGTATCTCAACAACATGATCTGCACAACGGCAGTGGCAGCTGACAGATCTACCTGGAGATCATTGAGTTCTGTCTTACGCACCATATTGGGCGCTGAAAGAACATAGATTGATTTTTCTAGACGAATTGACTATTTTATCTTCAATGTAAATTGTTTTTGCTGATATTTTCAAGACCATTGGAATCGGACTTGTAAACCAGAAGTAGTTTATTTTTCAAGCTTGAGCATTTAGCTCAAAATAGTCAGGTGATCCTTAGCACTTTTAACTGATTCACTCTAGAATTGTTTGGACCTCTGGATGCACTTTTATTTCTTATGCATAACTGAAGCATAACATCACTTATTACCTGTTTATCTTCAATAACAGTTCACTGAAACACATAATACACTGAACTGTTTGGAATTATAATACAGAATACAATGTAATACAGACATTTAAGTTTGGAGATGACCATTTGCATATGAGATAATAGCTACATACATTTTTATTTTAAAAAATTAGGACAACTTTTTTTGGGATACTCAATAGCCAATTCATCTACCTGGTTGAAATCCACATTATGCCTCTAGGAATTATGTGCTCAGCTACTTTGTATGGCCATGATACTAAGGAGAGAGATGTCTCTATAGTTGTTGCAGTCACTTCTATCCCTTTTATTTTTGTATAGCTTTAATATCTTGGTGTCCTGCATGTCTTGATGGACAGTTGCCTCCCCCCAATATTGGCATAGTATAATATGCAGTGGGGGTGGACATGGGTAGTGACCATGACCTGCTCATGCTAACATTTCGCCTCACACTAAAAAAAATAAGACTACAAGACTACAGAATCAGATATGACCATGACGGATTAAAAGACCCTGAAGTTGCAGAAGCGTTTCAGGCCCCATTGTGGGGAAAGTTTATCACTGTGATACCAGGAGGGGCCCCCCCCATTAACCATTTTGGGGCTGACAAATACAACATAATTAATATGACTATACAGAAGGAAATAGCATAAGCAAAGGGAGAGTGGTTTTCAGATCAATGTATAGAAATTCAGGACTGTATTACCAGGAATAACTTACCAGCGTACCAGCTGGTTAAAGACCTGACAAGAAAGAACATACGGTACCCAAAGTGAGAACAATGCAGGATGTGACAGGGATCACCCTGACTCCAGAAGAAAATGTTATTCGGAGACGGACGGAATACTGCTCTTAGTTATATAACATACAGGCCACTGGAGACCCTAGAGTGACATTAATAGAAGTCCCACAAGGAGGAGACGATAATTTCTCCATCCTACGTGAAGAAGTAGAGGTGGCTTTAAACTTTCAAGAAGGACAAGGCGGCTGGTATAGACAACATATCAGGAGAACTACTAACACATGGAGGGACTGGTTATAAACATACTCACAAAGATTTGTAACAAGATCTGGCAGACGGGAGAATGGCCAACAAGTTAGACAAAAATCATGGATTATAACCCTATCTAGGAAGGGTAACCCAACAAAATCAAAATTACCGAACCATCAGTCTTTTCAGCCACCCCAGCAAAGTAATGCTTACGGTTATCTTGAACAGACTGCAGATGCAACCAAGGGCAGAAAACATTACTGTATTGCAGAACAAGAAGCCGGTTTTCGGGCTGGTTGCAGCACAATTTAACACATTTTAAATTTACGTCTGCTCAACGAAAAATATCTTCAGCGTAGTGAAAAGCTATACTTTTCTTCGTTGACTTTAAAAAAAACCATTTGACATGAGGCATGAGGCCCTGTGGGCAACTATGCAAAAATACAAGATGGAGTGTCTGCTTACTAATGTCACGGATAAAACTCTACTCCCATGCTACCAGTGCAGTCTACCTTAACGGAATAACTGGGGAATGGTTCTGCATGTTAATCGGTGTACAGCAAGGACGTGTTCATTCACTGACCCTACTCAATGTTTTTCTTGAACGGAGCTCTGTAGGATCACGTGGGCACTGTCAGCACAGATGGTCGTACACTCACCAATTTCTGGTTTGCTGATGACATTACCAGGCTGGCTGGAACAGAGCTAGAACTTGCGAATCTTATCTCAAACCTTGATAATGACGCTCAAAGGTTTGGAATTGAAATTATTGCAGAGAAAAGTAAAATCATGGTCATCTAACTTCCAAGAGGGTCTAACAAGTCCTATTGCAAATTGTTAAACAGTTTAAATACCTGGGAGCACTGATGGATGTTGACGATTCCAGAACTGAGATTCAGGTACAAACAGCGATGGACATGACTGCTCTAACCAAACTGAGGCTAATATGGAGGGACAAAAGCATCAACGTGAAATCCAAGTTGAGTTTAATGTATGCATTTTTCACTTCCATGTACCTTTATGCATGCGAAACTTGGACACTGACAGCAGTTATAGAGCGAAGAATTTGTGCAATGGAGAAATGTCTGCGTCAAATCCTTAGCATTCCGAATCTAGATCATGTCACGAATAACGCAGTTTGGGACACCGTTAAGAGAGAGGTAGGCCAATATAAAGACCTATTAAGTATGGTAAAAACATGCAAGCTCACATGGTATGGGCATGTTTCAAGATCATCTGGGTTGACCAAAACGGTTCTGTAAGGTACTGTGCCTGAGAAGCGTAAATAAATGAGGCAGAAAAAGAGATGGGAGGACATCCGAAGGTGGACGGGAAGGTCCAACAAATAGCTTCAACTAATATCCTGGCACATAAAACCCAGTAGATTTATGACTGGAATTTTGAATTTGTTTATGCAGCGACCATTAAGCTTACACTTTTTTTTATTTCTAACTGCCAAGGGATTTTTAATGAGCTAGACACTGAACACAGGAGTTCGATCTTATAACCCAGAGATCAGGTGAATTTCCAGAAGATCCACATGAAAAAATCCTGGTCTTCACCATGATTTGAACCCGTGGCAGACACCTTATCTCGAGACCACTGAGCCCCTCCTGTTATATATATATATATTTGTTTATATATAAGAAAAAGGATAGATGGTGCGCTGAGCAGAGTATTTTTTATAGAGATACTGAACAGACAGCAGGCATTGACCTTGCAGATGAAACAATCATATCTATCTAACAAGTACCTAGCGATGATTCTACATCATCAGTACAATCAAGAATATAAAAGCAGCAGGAAATGGCGGAATTACAGAAGAAATGCTAAAAGCAGCAGATGATGCTGTTCTTAAATACTTGTTCCATCTTCAGTCCACTTATGTCGTAGAGAGATGTGGACCTCCTTTGTTTCATATTTTTTTAATTGGCAGGTGAAAATCCACTGGTGACTTGCCAGGTAAATCCAAGCATCTATTAGCCCCTGGAATATACAATCGCCTATTTTTTAGACTGATGGAGGTGGAAGCATAAAATAGAGCAAGGTAGACCCGCAGCCTGTCAGGCGCTATCTAAGCTGCTCCGCTAACTACATAACCAAGACCTGAAGTTATAACCACACATTTCCCTTTTGCGACATATTCTCTGTGGGGCGAAGATCCCTAGAATAATTTGAGTAGATTTTAAACTTGAATTATGCCTGAGCAGTGGCCGTTAGGCCTACTCTTTTCGATTTCCAACTGCTACGGTATTTTTAACATGCGCACCACTGCACATGTGTCTGATCTCACTGCTCAGATGTCAGGAGAAATATTTACCGATGGTCCACGTGAAAAAATCCTTGTCTCCACCGTGATTTGACCCCGTGACCTCCAGCACCTGAAGCGAACACCTTACCTCAAGACGACTTGTTTTTTAAAAGCTTTTTATAGTTTACATCGATCGACACTTTGGAAGATACTATATAGCTACAACTTTCCACCAGAATACACAAACCCCATTCATTACCATGTTTCTTAAATTTTGTGTTTTGACCACTGTGCAAAACTGATTGGGTTTGCATAGAAACTGGAGTGCAACACAGCTGCATTATGTATCAAGGCTGCTATTTGGCATAGCCATGGATTAGGTTATGAAAAACTTATCCCAGCTGGACATTGTGGAAGTGATTCTAGAGGACCAGATGCTGTTGCCTTCTTGAGTTTCACTCCTGAAGAAGCGTAAAACAATTTGGATTGACTATGCCGCCTATCAGTACAGACAGGACTTCAAATCAATGCTTCAAAGACGAAGCTCATAAATTTCACCATTTCTATTATCATAGAGAAATATTGCAAACAGTTGACAGTTTCACCTATTAAAGCAAAATTACTTAATATAGAGATGCATCTAAGGAAATTACCACTCGCATTGCTCTAGCAGCAGGTGCCTTTACCCAACTAACATCTGGAAATCAAAATCACTGAGCAAACACACCAAGCTCAAGTTTAACGCTGTGTTTACCAATACTCGCCTATGGATGTACATGTTGAAAAATAACAGACATTGAAAAAGTGACTAAATGCATTCACGAATGCTGGGACGAATTCATAACCAACAAAATAGAAGTCATCAATCAACAATATGTTTCATCACTCTTTAGGTAAAGATGGTGCACAATAGATTGGGCATGTTCTTAGAATGGACAGTAACAGTATGGATTTCTGTGATCACTATTTGACAGCAGGAAAAGAGGAAGATAGAAAGAAACTGTCCACACAACTATCATCAGAGAGGTATCAACACAAAATACATGAACTGAAAAGTATTAGTGTCACATAGATCAAAATGGAGAACTGGTTTCTGCCTTATGTGCAGTGTTTGACACTTAAAGAACATTGATTGATTGATTAATATATATTTTTCATATTCTATCTGTAGTCTAACTAGTTTATTCCTTCTATTTTTAATACAACCTAACTTAAGAAAAATGTTCCTTGTTCTTGATCCTCTGCTCTTGTATTGTCTGAGGCTTCTAGAATTCTTGTAATTTGTCTGTTCTGCTGGGGAATAAAGGCTTTTTTTTTAGTCATCATCGAGATCTCACTGTTCTATTGCTTAGAGAACACACCACCTCACGGATCTATGGCTTAGATCTTTTATACTAGCAACGGTTCAGCTGGTTCTCTGTGGCTAGGTGAGATGTCGAGTCTGTTAGTCAATTTTAACTGGAGACAAAATGGTGCAAGCCTCAATTTTCACTCTGCAGCTCAGGTTTTTGAATTAGAAAAAAAAATATGTAAAAGTTGATTAAAGTTTAATCAAAATTTAAAAATAAGTATGGTCAGATACTGAGACGAGGACACAAACAAAACCTACATTACAACCAATAGATCTTCATCAGGGACAACAAATAACAACAATACTGAACTAACAAATCAATATATAAGGAAAAAAATGATCTACTTATCTGATAGTAGACCCAGTCTGTCTAAGCGACTGGTTGGGTCCAATGCTTGACTGAAAATGAAAAGGAGTGGTCAAATAAGGTGGCCAGGAGAGCATAAGAAGTGAGGGGTAATGCATCGGATAAGCCAGTAGTGGCCAAGTATTGAAAAGGCCAAATAATGATCCAAGTGGGAGAACAAAAAGAAGGTGAAATAAGCCGCTAGGGTGTGAAGAAAGGGGGTGGTGGGGCACGCGCAAAGGAAGACAAATAGATAGGGACCAGTATGAGATTTTAAGAAAAGGTATTGAAGATATTAATGCCATGCGGTTGGAGGCAACCGATGCTGGAGATAAGCCTATTCTCAAAGGCGAATCGATGGCGGTCGTTATAGAAGCAAGAACCTAGACGAGTGACACTAACGTCAGCCTTACCCGGGTGCTCAGGACCATTGAAGTGGCTGGCAATTGGGGAACCCGTGAGGTTGCGGATATCATTGAAGTGTTGGCGGTAACGCTCACGCAGTTCCATACCAGTTTCCCCAATGTATGCCACTGGCGGCAGATGATATAATAGATGAGATTACGCGAATTGCATGTGAATCCCTCTTTGATGAAGAATTCTGCTTTGGGAAAGGTGATGGAGTGAGAAAGGATGACATGAGGGTAGGTAACACAGCCACGTGTATTTTTTGCACGGCCTGGTGCCTGGAAGGTTATGAGGGCTGGTGTGTAGGCGACTACTGACCAGCAAGTCCGTCAGGTTTCTGTCCTGTTTGTTGGTGACAAAGGGAGTATCAGGAAAAACTATACGAGTGGCAGGATCAGAGTGAAGAATAGGGAGATGGCAGAATAAGATATCCCGGACAGAGGCGCAAAGAGGGTGATAAATAAGAACAAGTTCAGTATTGTTATTTGTTGTCCCTGATGAAAGCCTATTGGTCGTAACATAGGTTTTGTTTGTGTCCTCGTCTAGGTGTGGTATCTGAGCATACCTATTTTTAAATTTTGATTTAGTTAACTTTAATCAACTTTTACATTTTTTTTCATTTGTTTTTTTTCCCCCATTATATACATCCACAGAGTCACTGCAGCCTCGCCTTATTTTAAGGTTTTTGAAATCTAATCCTGTTTCTTTCAAACACATACTATAATGTCAACATTAAGTCTCACCCCATTTTTCCAGCTTCTGAACTTCATTACAATCATGTAGGCAAACATGTTGCTACTTCATGACAGTAAGTCAGTAAGTAATAACCCCCACAGGAAACAACAGCTACATGGTAAAAAATGTCCTTGTTTGAGTGGTCTTGTGACCTTCATTTTCTAACTTTGGCAGCAATTCAATTGATAACAACTTGTTATTATATCTGTCACACTAAACTCTGGTTAAACTATTGGTGAGTCTAAAGTTTTCATTTACTTAGCTACTACATAACTGCACAGGTTAGAGGGACCTAAACTAGTCGACTGAAAATATCTTAGTAAACTTTTACATTCAAGTGCCAAAATACATTTTCGCAAAGAACTGATGATGTTTGTTGAAATTTATTGGGAAAAGTAAATTTCTAAATTTCCACCATTACACTAATAAATTTAAGAACAATTATGGAATGGAGAAGCTGTGAATTTGTGTACATCACGTCAGCATAGCTGGTGGCACTTTTTGGTGGTTTATGAAACAATCCCTAGGAAGATGCATCAGCTCCACATACTGAATGCCTCTGTCTGGGGCTGTTTGGCATATACAGAATATACTGTTGCTTGATACGGAAGATGAATTTTGATATCCCTTTGGTTAGTGTAGTTATCACACAGTTTTATTAACTATTGTCCCTGACACCCCCAGATATTCAATTGAATAATTGACCCCTATTTCATTCTGGATTCTGCTCCTGTAAACATCTTTGATGTTTGTTATGGAAACCTTGCAATGCAATTTTGTTTTAAAAAAATGATTTTTCTTCTTCTTTGTTTGCCATTAGACACCAATGAATATAAACAAACAAAACATTCAGCTCAAAGCTCTAGACATGGACATACGTCTTCTAAAAATTGGGTGGACTGAGTTGAGGCACAGGGTATGGCACTCTTCCTGCTTGTCTGGTATCCTAGGGCACCACCTCATTAAGTAATTTAAACATTTCATTTAAAAAAAAATGCAAATCTTCAACGTCGATAGCGGGAATGTGATTGAGGAAATTAGATAATTGTAGGTTATAGTTGCATAATGAAAAACTGGTTTTACTAATGTGTGGAATATCAGTACTCATATTTAAACCATGTGGTATATGTAACTGACCATCTGCTTGCAGTAATATAAAGATAACTTATATATTCATATGTGCATTGGAAACTCACATACAAGTATTTGCAAATCTTTAGTTCTTTTTCTTCCTCCATCACACACCTGTGCCCCCACCTCCCCCCGAAAATTATGAGCTTTCAGAATAATTTGTTATGAATCTAAATCTTACTCCACATACTCCAATGCATGTGTGTGGGAGATACTGCAGATGTCAACATAAGAGATAGGAAAATAAATTAAAAAACCAATATCTGTTGCAGGCCAGCACATTTACTAGCTAAAGGAGATACATGCGGCTATATCTTTCATCTCTTTGTGAGAAGCTGTACTGCAATGTCTGGAACCTTGGAACCTTGAGCTAACTGCTGCCTTTGTTTAAATTGATGGTGCTGATATCTTATTGCGATTGTGGAAGAAGACACATTTCCTTCTGCATCAGTGTAATATCCTATTATTTATTTTTGTAAAGCATGTTTTCTTGCAGTTTTACATAAAAATAACCACTTGTCATTTCTTAATCTTACAATGCCTGTCATTGTTTGTACAGAGGATTTGATTTGGGCAACCATTTCAACGAGTGGATGTTTGATTACTCCAGTGCTGGTCGACCAGGGTTCAAGTGTGTGTCTTCAAATTACCCCACTCGAAATGAACAGGTCAGCATCTGAAGTTAAGATCTTGACATATTCCTCTTCTTCTTTTTGTGTAACCTGAGCATCAATCTCACTGCATGTAACCTGAGCATCAATCTCACTGCATGTAACCTGAGCATCAATCTCACTGCATGTAACCTGAGCATCAATCTCACTGCATTTAACCTGAGCATCAATCTCACTGCATGTAACCTGAGCATCAATCTCACTGCATGTAACCTGAGCATCAATCTCACTGCATGTAACCTGAGCATCAATCTCACTGCATGTAATATGAGCATCAGTCTCACTGCATGTAACATGAGCATCAGTCTCACTGCATGTAACCTGAGCATCAGTCTCACTGCATGTAACCTGAGCATCAATCTCACTGCATGTAACCTGAGCATCAATCTCACTGCATGTAACATGAGCATCAATCTCACTGCATGTAACATGAGCATCAATCTCACTGCATATAATATGAGCATCCATCTCACTGCATGTAACATGAGCATCAATCTCACTGCATGTAACATGAGCATCAATCTCACTGCATGTAACATGAGCATCAATCTCACTGCATATAATATGAGCATCAGTCTCACTGCATGTAACATGAGCATCAGTCACTTTTCTTTACCCATCACACATTTTTGTCTCAATATTTGTGCTTGTCCATGTATGAATATTATCAGTTCATCTCATCGTGGGTCTTCCTCTGTTTCTTGTTCCTGGTACTGTTCCCTTGAGTATAATTTGGGATAGTTCATTTGTCATTAGCTGGATGGTGCTGTGTTGATTTCCATACCATATTTTGTAGAAATGGTATCAAGTCTGGTTGTTAGTGATTGTATCTCTTTTTTCATTGCCAACCAGTACATCTAGGTCATCTGCGAAGTAAAGGTCAGTCCCATGATAACGATTGCAGTCGGGGATAACAATATCTCATGTAATAAGCTGCAGCCTATGTGAGATAGGGTTGCCAATTCCCTTCCTTGTTGTTTATACCTTCCCCAACTCATACATCAGGTACCCATTTACAGCTGGGTCGACTGGAGTAGCGCTCATACCAGGAACGACCACGCCCTAATTTTTTTCTGTCCATCCATGATTTCGATTCCTGGCGCGCTGTAATCCCAGTCCTAGCAAGCCAGTTCACTGTTGACTACGCTACATGGGAAGTATAGGTTTGTAATTATGCGCTCTCCTATAATTTTTGTCCTTTTTTGGCCATCCAATGTTTCATTATTTCCAGAACTAAATTGAACAGTATAAGGAATAGCTGGCAGCCCTTTCTTACTCTAACTGTAATTGTTTAACCAGTCACTTATTTTTTGATTGGTAACTGTGCTTATATTTGAATATAAAATTTTGATGATTCTGATGACTTTGTTTTCTTTTTTTTATCACATCACATTATCCTCGGCATGAGTCCAGCAGATGTGAGGAAGCAAACTATATTCTGTATGCATCTCTTGGAGTTAATAGAGTTATAGGAATTGCAAGCTGCTTTTCGTCATCTAGAGATTTCATGGTCGATTTTTGTGGTTGTCATTTATCTCTTGGCCTAGATAGATATAGGTGACATCCTCGATAGTTTTCTCTCCTAGCCTGATATCCTGTTTTGGGCAGTAAGGGTTTCTGAGGCGGATTTTACTTTTATTTATCTTCAAACCAGCAGCTCTGCTGACCCCATTTAGGTCGTTCAAGGATTGTTGGGCTTCTTCAATTGTATAACTGATGCACACGATGTCATCTGCAAATTGTAAATGGGTGAGCCACTCGCCATCTATATTTAAACCTCTGTTGATCCAATGTAATTGTTGGAAAATCTCTCAGAGAGCCGCTGTAAATAGCTTTGGAGAGATGGTTTCACCCTGTCGGACTCCTCTTGCTATTGGAATATATACTGGACAGTGGTATAGCATGATGGTTGTACTGCAGTCTGTTATTTTCTTCATTCACTCTAATATAGGTTTCAGAGATGCCCTTGCTTATGAGAGCATTTACCACATCACGCTTGATACTGTAAAAAGCTTTCTCATAATTGATAAATACAAGACATAAGGGTATGCATAGTTCACTTGCCCTCTCCATCAGTTAATTGATCGCTTGGAGGTGTTCAATGGTGGAGAACCTTTTTCTGAATCCGACTTGTTCTCAAGGCTAGTGTTCATCAATTTTTTATTAGTACCTTATTTTCCAGAGAGCAAACATGACACATTTTGTTGAATACTTTTGTGATACAAATACATGATAGATATAGTCTTGTGCATTACTTGCTTGATTAACTAGGCTAACGGTTCTATAGATGCTCATTTCCCTTTTTTGAATTTCCATTTCCCTGTTTGCCAGATTGTTTTATATGGTTAGTATCTATATCTAGCCCATAGCACTGTACGGCCCTGAAACATGAACTCAAAGTAAAAGGATGAAAAAATCTTAGAAGCTTTTGAGACGTGGTGCTATCACAGGATGCAGAGTGAGCTGGACAGAAAAAAGGATCAAAAGAGCAAGTGCTTAGGACAAGGACACATTGACAACTAATAAGTAATATACAGAATGGTAGATTGTCTTGATGGCAATACAAAACATGGAGGTTTAATATTAAAAATACTGGAAAGAAAAATTCAGGTGAAAAGAAGAAACAAGTATATCAAACATGCGTACAAGAAATTGGGGTGCCGACGTGTTGAGCTGAAGAGATCTGCTGAGAGCAGAGGACAGTGGCATGTCATTACCAAGCAACTTCAACACAGAGGACGGTGGCGTGATATAATCAGACAACTTCAGCACCAGTCTCTGGACTTACTAACCTGATGATAATGAGTCTATCTATCTTTGTCGATCACTATGCCAGAGCAAACCACATCGAGGTCCCTGCAGATAAGCATACAGACATTAGCGAAGAGCTAAAGGGACACGAAAACATAAATACGGCTCCTGAAGAGCACATGATGGCCAAACTAACAATGCGCGAAATGGAAGAGGCTATGAGAACACTAAAGAAAAGGAAATCTCCCGGAAAAGACGGGATAACAAACGAAATGCTGATGGGGCTGGGCCAAACAGCGAAGAAAAAACTACTATCGGTGCTGAACCAAAGCTGGAAAAGGGGTATTGTACCCCAGGCATGGAAAGATGCAATACTGGTACCAGTACCAAAAACAGGAAAGGACAAAACAGATCCAAATGGATACAGGCCCATAAGCCTACTGAGCTGTGTCGGCAAGCTGATGGAACGGATGATAAACACCAGACTGATGTGGCATCTGGAAGAAAAACGAATACTAATTCCACAGCAAGCCGGCTTTAGACAGCACAGATCCACTGAGGACCAGGTCATCCTCATAGCCCAGGAGATAGAAGATGCCTACCAGGCACAGAAACACACAGTAGCTGTTTGGGTGGATCTGGAAAAGGCATTTGACAAAGTCTGGAAGGATGGACTTAGAGTCAAGCTAAGAAGAAGTGATGTCTGTGGGAAGATGTACAAGTGGATCAACCACTACCTCAAACAAAGAACGGCCAGAGTCCAAGTACAAGGGCAGATGAGCAAAAAGGTGACACTCGAGCAGGGAGTACCCCAAGGGGGAGTATTGTCACCCACACTCTTCCTGGTATATATAAACGATATTACAGAAAATATACCAAGAAGAGTCCATAGCTCAATGTTTGCAGACGATCTGGCTATGTGGACCTCTGAAAAGAATCTCACCATAGCAAGAAATCGGATGCAGACGGCCCTAACATCGCTGGAAGAGTGGGCGAACTCATGGCTGGTCAAAATAAACGAGGAGAAAACCACGTGCACAATATTCTCGCTCTCATTAAAACCCCAAAGTACCAAATTAAGCCTAAATGGCAAAATCCTGCAGCCAAACGACAACCCAACCTATCTGGGAGTCACATTTGATCGGCGCATGACATGGAAAAGTCAGATTGAGAGAAACCGAATGAAAGCCAGAGAAAGAATGGCGATCATGAGGAAACTTGCTGGCACAAGCTGGGGAGCAGACGAAGGCATACTAAAGAAACTATACACTGGAAGAGTGAGACCAGTTCTCGAGTATGGCATCGCGGCATGGACAACAGCAGCGAAGGCGAACTTCGATAAAGTTAACAAACTTCAAAACCAAGCCATGAGAATTATAACAGGTGGCATGAAGTCAACGCCAATTGTAGAACTTGAAAAGATTACAAAACTGCAATCCATGACCGACAGAAGAGACTGCAGAGCCCAGCTGCAGTCAGAGAAACTCCGAAGACTGACGGACCACCCAATGTACCAGAGACTTAACAATTTGGGAACTGGGAAACTAAAGCGGAGAAACTTTGCAGAAATAGCCAAAGCAAAGATGCACGAAGATCCCATAAACGCACTAACAACACCAAAACCCATCACTACTGTACGAAAACCTACTTGGAGGCAGGATATATTTCCAGAGGTGGTAGAAAATATACCAGGTATTGCAAACAAAAACTGCCAGACTGAAAAAGAAAGGAGAGACACTACCCTAAGCTTCATAACGAAAAGCTACCCAAGCATGGACTGGACCCATGCATACACCGACGGTTCTGTAACAAACACTACACAGAACGGAGGGGCAGGAGCATTCCTGAACCTACCAAATGGCAGAAAAATAACACTGTCATTCGCTACTGGTAAGTACACAAGCAATTTCAGAGCGGAGGCAGAGGCACTGAGGGCGGCAGTGGAAGAAATGGCAACACACAGTGAAAATGAGAGCCATATAGTCTTGCTGACAGATGCTCTCGCCGTAGTCACAGCGCTAAAAAGCCAGAAAAACACTGAGCTTAATGACTTAAGAGCAGCACTCTGCAAACTGTGCCAGCTGTCCGCACCAAAAAGGGTAGTGGTACAGTGGGTCCCGTCACACTGCAACATCCAAGGCAACGAGGAGGCAGACAGACTGGCAAAAAAAGAAGGTGCAAGGCTACCACAAACAGATACCAGTATGACGTACGAAGAGTCAAAACGGCTTATCAAAGCCAGGTACATGACCAAATGGGATACCGAACATACTGGTTACACCAAAAACGATGCCTATTACCAGTTGAACCGAAGAGAGCAGGTCGTTGTCTTCAGACTTCGCACTGGCCACAACAGACTGAGGTACCACCTATTCAACAAATTGAAGATAGGGTGTACCGACGAATGCCCGTGCGGTACTGGTAAAATGACCACTGAACATCTGCTGCAGAACTGCCCGACATACGGGGATCAGAGAGAGCAGATGTGGCCATTGCCAGTGGAACTGCAAGACAAGCTTTATGGTAGTGGCGAGAGTCTCAGGACGACCGCCGCTTTTTTCGAAAAAATAATGGTTACTGTCTGACTGTGTACGCAGAAGAAGAAGAAGAAGAGTCTATCTATTAAAGAGAGGTTTGCATATTTTCAATAACTATGCATGTGGGTTGATTATTGTTTTCTTGTTTTCATGTCTTTGGGCATGTTAGCACATTTATGTCATTTTCATTATTTCGAACCAATAATATCTGTTTTTACATTTATTATGTTTCTTCATCTCTGATGTGTTGAATTTGGTACAGGTTTTCTTGTCAAGATTTCACCAGCTGGAAGACTTTTTGTATGATGCTTATTACTTTATTCAATTTCTTTGCATTGTTTCACATCATTCATTTTCTTCCATATTCTTTTGTTTATATTTTTATATTCATTTACCCCCTCCTCTCAAATATTTTGCCATTTGGGGGTTCCTGTTCTATCACATAGTATTTGTATTTCATCTGTTACCCAGGATTTAACTTGTTCTTTGGTACTCTCAGTAGCGTTGGCGGCATCTATTATAGTCTCGTTTTAACCAATTTGTTTGTATAACTAATTCCGATGTAGTAAGTGCTGTTATTTTGTCTATTATCAAGTCTTTGTATAGCTGTGCGACTGAGGTACCATCTATTCAATAAACTGAAGATAGGTGGCACTGACGAATGCACCTGTGGTACAGGGAAAATGACCGCTGAACATCTGCTGCAAAATTGCCCCACATACGAGGACCAGAGAAAGCACATGTGGCCATCACCAGTGCCAACACTAGACAAGCTCTATGGCAGTGTCGACAGCCTCAGGACGACAGCTGCTTTCTTCAAACAAATTCAAGTTGACGTCTGACAGCGTACGAAGAAGTAGTATAGCTGTGCAGGTGTTAATCTCTTAGTCTGTCAAGTTTAATTTAGTTCTGATGTTTTAACCTTTTTATTTATTTTAACTTGTTTAGAGCTGGCGTAGGTTCATTTCAAATCTTGATCTATACACTGTGTTCCAGTCTCCTTGCAGATGTAGGACTATGTGTATGTGTGGCAGAGTCCAGGTTTCACTGAGTAGTTATTTATCTAAAATGTTACATGTATCCACGACACGACTACACACAGTAAACACTCTCCTACAAAATGAGTCATATTCAACTCTTAAAGGCCATAATTTTTTAAAACTAGTTTTGCCAGAATTATCTTTTCTATAAAAGAAGCCTCTTTATAAAACTTAATTATTTCACAAAGAAGACAAACATGTTATATATCAAATTAAAGGAAAATGAATATGAAGGTCTTGTAGAATTTAATAAAATATTACAAGAAATTGTTAATAATTATATCATCATTTTTTGTAATAAAAACTATTTTTCGCACACAACAATTTCACCATTCCATGAATAACCGTTGAAACGTAATCCAGATTGGTCTAGGATACTTCAGAATAACAGTAATGCACATATGAATAATATCTACAAGCAAACATTTTTTTGTAGCAGTCCAATGGAGTGATGTGTCACTGAGCTGCTGGTCTCTATTCACTCCACATGGTCGACCACATTTTGGCAGCAATCTGAATGAGTTCTGGGTCTCAGTCAGTCAGTGGTTATGGAATTTGGTACTGAAACCCATTCGCTATCATTATCTCTTGAATTTCCTTTAGAAATATTGCATCTTCGTTTTTCTGTTGATGGTGCAGTCAAACGTTTGTGCCTTTTAGCAGGACTAGGTCCTGACTGTGACAACGCACCCTCATCTTCAGCATTAGATTGAGTAAGTTGAATAATATTCTATTCTATGTCCAACTCTGATTCAACATCAGAAAAATGTGAATTCTCGTCACTAAATTCATCTAGAGTACACATCTCCCTAGCCTTTTCTACAGATAAAAACAACCTACTATTAGACAATCTTGAAGTGCTAGGTTCGCTACACATTTTTGTGATAAACTGACTTGAAAGGTGACAAATGTTTTCCAACTTTGATTGTCCTCACAATACACATCGAAACGTAAATATAATGGTTACTTCCCTTTACCATGTCAATAAAAATTTAGAAACACTGAAAAACTTATCGTTAACGATATGAGCGTTTTTCTGGCATCAAGCTGACGCCAGGAAGAACGCTGACAGCGTTCTTATGGCCTTTAAGAGTTAATAACAAAACTTACAATCAAAAACAATATTAGCATGCAGTACAAAATTACATCTGAACTAAATGATCATATATATATTAAAATAAATATTAACTACAGTGGAGGTTTTAAACAGAAGCTTTTGAATACAACTCATACAACCAAGTTCTAGCTGCTACACTCTCGTCCCCTTATCTGTACACTCAACACACTCTCATAAACTTGTCTTCACGATTGTATTCTGTACTCTGCCGTTCTGTGCACCCACACACACTCAGATCACTTCAGACAGGTGATCTGTACATTCACAAATACTTCCCATTCACATTTACTATCAGATCAATTACTATTTGGCGATCTGTGCATTTACAAATACTTCGATCACATCCTTCTAGTCGGAATCACGAATTCACTCATGGTCGGTAACACTGTCGATCTGTGCGTACACATACTTCAGAACCAACATCGTTCACTAGGTGTCCTGCACGCACGACACATATTCAAATCTTTTCTAGTCATAGGGCGTCCAGCACACACACTTATAGAGCGACTGGCCAAGACTCGAAGGCGTATGCCGGTTCAGTCACCCTGCAACCCATTCTCTCTCTTACAAACTCCTAATCAGCCTGCTAGCTACTAGCAGCCTATTAAACACTCCCTAATCAGCCTACTAGCTAGTCTCTCAGTCTCTCTCCAGGTCAGTTTCCTCAGTTCACCATTGTCGAGTATTATATAGTCTCAAGCAACTTCATGGCTGTCCAGTTGTCTTCTTTTGGTTGTCTGACTTAGCCATCACCCTAGATTGAATCTAACTCCAACTAGTTGTTATTGGATGAATCACTCAGAATTCCTGTCACTCTAAATGTCGCAGCAGAATGTGACGACCTCTGACTAAATCGGAACACCAGAGTGGTCAGCTCCTAACCCCCACCTGTACCAGACACATTCTTCCCCTAACCCCTCATTTCCTTTGTCGACTTACTGTCGAGATGGCGATTGACCTCGGCCTACATTCAGGTAACCTTTGTTCCCAAAGTCGCCGGACCCATCACCCCTGCCCTTATCGCCCATGTTCCAGCTGGAACTGTTACATATGCTCTGTGTTGCAGTCTCCCTGTAGGGCTTTGTCAGTGGGCTCACCACTACAGGGATCACAGAGTTGATCCCCACCTTTTGCTGTAACACAGCTCATTTCCAGGCGCCTTGCGTGGCATGTGGATAGTGGTGTTGGTCCGTATGTTGCAGCTAACCTTGAATTATTGGCACCCAGTGTTTATTATTCTTTGGATGCGATGAGGAGCTCCTGACCTGTTCTAGTATTTGATAATTTATTCATATCTGTAGTGCAGATTATGTTTCTACATTGATAATTATCATAGTTTTCATTTACTCAGTGTTGATGTCCAATCCATATTCTTGTGTGGACTTGTCATGTACTAAAGACGTTGATAATTATCATAGTTTTCATTTACTCTGTGTTGATGTCCAATCCATATTCTTGTGTGGACTTGTCATGTACTTAATTCACCAATCCCTGTAGTACTCTTGTATGCCATTCACATATCTCAGATTAACACTCCACCAATAATAAGTCCTGGTATCAATCTCTTGAAAAATTGTGTTCTGTGTGGGGACTGATCATTGGACTTTGGGACAATTGACATACATGGCATGGGGAAATGTAGCAACAATTGGGTCCCTCTTGCTGAGCTTGTGTGCCACACATGATCTCTATCCCAAACACAATGTGTTTTCTGCCCACTCATCAATAGACACCCTGGATGCATCCTCGTTCTATGCAGTGGTTTCTTATCAACTATGTCATCACCAGAAAGAGCGACACACATGATTTGCTGACAAAGCCTATGTGATGCTGAATGCTGGACTGACCATAGACTATGTCTAAAAGTAACCTTCACATTGAGCTCATATGACATCATTGTGGTCAGAGTTGATATATCATTTTCATCAAATTCTTGTTAGGTGTTTCATTTCTTGTTCTTAAATGTACCCCCGTCTATGAGCCAGTCCTTTGTGTTCAAAGGGTGATTATTTTCTGCATCCATATTCTTGTACAAGTCTCCTATTATCTGGCATTTTATTTCTATGTGCTGATTTGTTTGTCGGCATGGAATATTTCACCCATATCAGACTGTTATTTCTGACATTTGTCTGTGAAATTAATTTTTATCAATGACTTTATTTCTTCAAATGTAACCCTGTCTTGAGTTCAATTTTGTTTCCTCTCACTTTTGCTAATCTATCTACCTATTTAGTCAGCAGCATGTGTGGCTGCTGTGCTACTTTGCATTTCTGATAGTGGTAGTTGGTACAGAGCACCTTAGTTGTACAGACCAAGGAAATCTACTTATGCCATTCGATAACAACCCAGTCATGAACAGACAATTGTATTTGATATTTCAAGTGTATCAGCAGTGAAGCTTGTTTGGAAGCTGCAGGAAGGTCCCAGTATTCATTCTTTTCTTATCTTATCCTGAATAAGGAAAAATGTACATTCAGGAGCCATCAATATTGCAAGATGTGTAAAATAGTTAATGCAGCTGGCTGCAAAATGAGCATGCACATGAATCTTTATAAAGTGAGTTTCCAGCTTTTTGTAGTTTAATAGAAACTGTAGTGACATGCGGTTTACCTTCAGTAGTAATGCAGCTGCATGGTAGTAGATCAATGTGTGTTGTGAAATGCACTATCACTCATGTGTACAAGCAACACAGACAGACAAACATATCCTACAAGACTTAGCTCTTTCAGGACATAGCAGTATTTCCGTATTTTGTACAACACATTTCCTGTTTCTCTAAGATTTTCATATAGTATTACAGTTTAAAGTGTCACTGTGTCTTATATTATCATATTATGTAGTCATGTCATATATGGAATAAAAGAGGTTTGCTTAAGCATTAGAAAATATAGATTACATAAAAATATCTCCGTTTGTCAAAAAAGTAGAGTAGTAACAAACATGCAACAAGAACAAAAAAGTGCTTGACAAAAACAATTAACATATCAGACTTACCCAATATGTTTTGTTGTTTGGAAACTATATTTATGAATTCAACTACATATACAAGTTACCACTTCAATTACTAATAAAATAACATCCAACATCTGTATGTTGCGTTTATAGAACAAGAAAAAAGCTTTTGACAGGATAGATAGACCACATCTATGGAAAATATCACGCTATAGAGTGACCGATCACCTAATTGACCTGTGGAGAAGTCTTTACATTAATAGCCAGTGCTCTATTCGAACAATAAACTGACTCTCAGTAAAATTTCAAATCAAATCAGGAGTACGACAAGGATGTGTGCTCATTACATATGTAGATCACATTTGTAAAACAGCCAACCCAAATGAAGGTAGCAACATTGGTGAACTCTTAAATGAACTTCTTTTTGCTGACGATCAATCAGTCATAGCAACTTCAGTACTACAATTGCAGGAACATATTGATAAACTAAACACATCATGTAAAGAATACAGCATAAAAATCAATGTAGAAAAAACTGAGGTCATGAAAATGTCCAGAATAGCCTGAGACATCAATATCATCATTGAAAAACAGCAAATCAAACCGGTGAAAGATTTTACATACTTAGGGAGCAGGTTATCAGCAAATGGAAGAATGCATCCGGAAATCCAACAAAGATGCAATGAGACAAATCAGATCATTGGACAATTAACTCCAATACTTAATTGCAAGAATGTGACAATAACTACCAAAAGAGCTTCACACAACACGATTTTCATCCCGACAATATGCTATCAATGTCAAAACTGGACACTAACATCAAATGAAAAAGGCTACCGAACATCGTAATTACAGAAATGAAATACCTGCGTAAAAATATTGGGCGTAACAAGGATAGACACAATCAGAAATTATGACATCAGGAGACTTACTATTGGGAACAACACCAGTATTTCGAGGGATGGCATGACTCACATCCCAAAGGTGCTGGGCTTGATCCGCATCACAGCACCGGCCGTTACCCCGGAGAAGCAAACCCTGAGAAAATACAGGAGGAAGCAGACCCTTACATAAAATGCATGCTGAAGTTGGATTCACTGTGCCAACAGACGCAAAATAAAACCACAATGCAACGCACACCACCTTGGGGTTTAGAGAAATAAGACGAACGCCAAAAAAAAAACACACTTACAAAAATATCTGAGGCAGTAAATACTACTGCGTATGGGGCACAGTATGCAGTAGTAACTGCAAACTTTGCTTCTTAAATATTTGCTTTTTTTTTTTTTTTTTTGGCACAAAATTCTTTGCTTCCTCAAGTCTTTTCAATGCGTTATGATGTACATTTCTTGGCTGAGGTGAATTTAAAATGGGGCAGACCTCAGGCATCACAACTGCAGAAGCAGCATAATTTTATGCTCAGTTCTTCCTTGAATAGTTTAGTAAGTTTTGATCTGTTCAGCCCAGCTGGTCTAGACAGTTTATACAGAATAAATGCATTGCAATAGCACAGAAGAAAATTTTCTTTCACCTCATGAATCTACATTGAAAAAAAAACCAATAGTAACCAAACATCTGATTGACTTTGTCACAACCATACATTCAGTGATTGTATTCATGAATAATCAGTGTTTAATCTTTCTTTTTTACTGTAGCTGGGACAGCACTGACATTTGTTGTGTGACAATTATCACAGGCTTTTTTAGATTTTTGTATCTTTTCAGACAAAACTATCAACTGCTGGTCAGCAACTAATTATTTGTTCTCCATATCACTTATTGAAGTCTTCGGGCCTTCTAATTCTTGGGGCGATGAAATGAATATAAAAGCTGTAAAAATAGTTCTACATACAATAATATGACTATTGCTGTGATGATTGTTCCCAGAGAGTTAATATACTATAAAGGTTGTTCTAGAGAGCATACAAGTTTTAAAATCTTAACATTTAGTTTTGAGTCTAGAAAGATTGGATAGAGTGACAAGAGGGACAAAATCTGAAGGTTTATTTTGGTTTTGATGGGCAGTAAGAATATTTCAAAGATTAGTGAGTTTGTTACTCAGATAAATTTGTATATCATTGAGAGTTGCAATGGGATGTGTGAATTGGACATCCGCTTATAGATTAAGTACACCCTCCTCCAAATTTGACTGTCCATATTTTACATTCTCCTCACTCTTTCCATTCTCCCCGTCTCCTCTTCCCCCTCTTGTCAACAGTGAACATCTTTTATGGCTAGCATCTTTTTGTATTCTTTATTAGCAACCCACTAGCTAATTTGTTTATGTATTACAGATTCTGATTTTTTATTCTCTTGCAATAAAAAATGTTATTTTATTCCGCTTTGGAATCACGTTTCTGTTGCTGCAATTTATATTTGTGTTTTTATTCACAGTTGAAAGTTCTTTTCCATACAATCATAGTTTTGCTGTTCTACATTACACAAGACTTTTCAGGTTTCTAAAAAGTTTTTCATTTACAAAAATTAATTTGTATCTTCTTTAATTAGTAACACAGCATTACCCATTTCCACAGTACTGCTTTTTCCGCATGTACCTTCAAGCCTCTGGAAAAATAGATATTACACAATCTGACTTGGCTTTGATGTTCAGAGAAACAAACACATTTGCCTTGCACTCACATTTCCTTTGGGGGGTGTGGGCCATGGTACAGGCACAGACATCAAGCATAGAATTTGATTACACTGTAAGTATGGTGTATCTACAGTGTAAGTAATTGAACTGTGCTGACTTTTTATTGTTGTTATTATTACATCAGGTAAATATTTTTTTAAATCCAGTTTTATTGATCAACCATTTTGATTTAGGAAGATGATTTTCCACCAATTAATTTATTCAAACACATGCACAACAGAAGCTACTAAAATCAAACCTACATGGTAGAACATATGTTTTGATTTACAGATGACATCCTCAAATGCAGGAAATTTCAGGTTGGTGCAAGGAGTCCAGTTTAAATTTAAATCCCAACAAGGGCTGCATGGTGTTGGGTTGCCTCATTGATTCACATAAAAGGCCTGACATATTGAGATACATTACAGTAAAATATGTTGACAGTATATTATATATGTCTCATGTTGAGAACTCCATACAGAGATACACTCCAAGTTAAAAACAATGGCAGTTGCTAACATGAAACATCATCATCATGTCCTTCTGTACTACGAGTTGCATCTGTTACACTGGACAATATAAAAAATGTATCTGTAGCAAAAGTAGCTATTCTTAACTAATTTTATGCATGCTGACCACGAATATGAACTTTAAAAAGCTCTCTAGTTTTCCAGAAGAGATAAGGGGGTTCAGTAGGCTGGGGGCTTCACTTTCCTGGCTCATGATTTCCCACCAGATGAATAGGCTTGAGCACCAATTGGATGATGCAATCTGTAGCAGTAACTACATCTCCTTCTCATCATTTGTATTGTGGATTCTGTGAGTGCAGACATGTCGTTCAAGATGCCTCGTGAATGTGTGAACTGTGCAATTAATTTTGCTATATTTGCGGACAAACAACTTTGCTATCACAAATTTCACTGATAATAAAGTTTACAGCTTTTATTTTGATTGTAAGGACGGTGATTAGGACCGGTTTGGCCCTCACACATATGTTGTCAATCCTGTGCAACAAATTTGTGGTGCCGGTTGAACCGAAAAGGACGATCAATGCGTTTTGCTGTTCCAATAGTGCGGGAACTGACAAAATCATTTTAATGATTGCTACTTTTGCTTGACTTCTCCAATTGGACATGGTATTTCTTGGGAAAAAAAGGCGACATGTGATCTGTCCAAATATTCCCTCTACTATGTGGTCAGTGCTTCACAAGAAATGACTTCCTGCTCTGGACCTACCAAAATCTTATGCCCTTGATGATGATGATAATAGTAATCCCAGTGGATAGCTATCACTCGTGAAAGCATTTACACAAAGAGATACTGATTTTCTGCCTATTGAATTGAAGAGTCTGCACAGTCACATACAACACCCAGAGTGAATTGAATGATCTCTTTATCCTTCCACTGATGATGTGAAGCATAGTGGGGAGCTGTTGGTCTCGCTCTTAAGCAGATGTGTGATGATGTTGTTGTTGTAAGCCCACACTGGCATAATATGTTGCCTATCCATTTGTCTCACGGTCTTCCTTTGGCTCGAAACCCTGATCTACTGATCTGGAATTGCCAACAAATAAAGCAGAGTTGTTGGAGTTCAGACTGCAGCAATGGAATCTTCTAGAAAAGAATGCATATTTATGTGTTTTATGCTCAGCAAAAAGATCTGCTTCCATATTTCAAAGTTACTTTTTCAAACTTTATTGTTTGTGTTGATATTGTGAGTCTGATGGCAGCACTACACGTCAATTTACACAGATGACAATTTCAATGATTCGTCCAAGTTTAGCTTAAAAGCTGTGTAGAAAATGGTAACAGTTTACCATGTGTTCCAATTGGGTATGCAGTCCACCTGAAAGAAACATGAAACAATTGTTACACACCATGAACTATGACAAGTGTAAGTGACAGATTTGTGGTGACCTGAAGGTCATTGTCATCTTGTTGGGATACAAAGTTTTATTTTTCCTCTGTCTGTGGGACAGCCTTGTCAGGACTTCCCACCACAAGAAAAAGGATTGTTCCCAGGTACAATCACTTGAACCACCAGGCAAAAATAATATACTTTAAGATCCCACAAGCTCTTGTTCCCTTCTCTCCTAATCATATTTGGACTAATGTAGAATTTAAGACCATGCATTGAAATTGGGCAGGATTTTTGTGATAAATTTTCAAAACATAGTGAGGCCAAAATCAAGGTAGGTGTATTTGTCAGTCCACAGTTACGTCGACTCTACTGAGATAGCGATTTGATGATATTGTCACAGAAGATGAAAAGCCACCTTGAAGTGCTTTCTAGCAAATTACCTCAGACTTTCTAGGAAACAATAAGGCTGACAATTACCAGGAACTTGTAGAAACCCTGTTACAGCAAAATGAAATACTAGGGTACAACATGTCCTTGAATTTACACTTTTAACACTCATGTGGATTTTTTCCTTGCTAACCGTGGTATTGTCACTTGCGAGCATGAGCCACAATTTCTTCAGGACATTACTGCTCAAGAAAAATGGAATGCAGACTATTGTTGGACCCTTACCAGAGATGCTCCAGAAATGCATTACAAGCGATAGGCAAAATGGCGTTGCTGTGGATCATTTCTGCTATGAGCATTATTATCTTATATGCAATAGTGTAAAGTTTGTTTTATAGATATTTTAAAAAACTAGAGCTAATCTGGTGTTTTAATGTCCATATTCATTTTCAGCAGTTCAAACAACATAAACGTAACTTAATTTAATAACACAAAAAGTCAAAATTTGTTGTCCAGTGTTAGTTGTCAATTTTGTCTGAGCATATCGTCACTCTGTCATGGTCCATTTGAAATGGACATAATAGATCCAAAATGAAAGAATATGACAAGTTTTGAACTTAATTAGAAACACTAACATTGTGAGGATGGTGTATATGTGTTTAATGTCTGTTTAAAAAATCTAGTCAAGCACTGTCCTGTGTCCAATCATGTATGTGTATTCCTGTAAACAAGAGACATTCTCTGCACAAGTTCCACACAAAAGCATTGTACATCAATGGTATTGCTTTTATGACATTAATATATTTGGATGGAAAGCTAAGGATTTTTCAAAGTGATGGGCGGTGAAGACTGTCAAATGCCTTTTCGAAATTGATGAAATTGATAAGTGGATATTACATTTCTACAGATTCTTCTAAAACTATCCTATGGGAAAAAATTAATCCACAGTGGTTAGGATGATGTTGAGTCGTTCTATGAAAACGTTGAACATCTCCTATGCCAACCTGCCTATAAAAAGATTATTCTTTGTGACTTCAATGCCAGAACAAATAATTGAGTACTATCTGGGAAGTTTCTCTTACATCATTTGGTCATGGCAGCGGCCATAGGCCAATTAGAACCACAATAGACCTGCGCTGTCCCCCTCAATAGCAAAAATACAAGACCATAACATTGCTTAATGTTCCAAGCTTGCAGTTCTAATTAACCAGCAGGATTGGCAAATCTCTGGATCCCCAACACAGCACTTCAAGCTTGTTGCGTTACTCAATAGATGTGTTTACGCTCCAAAGGTTCCTAAATCCAAAAGGTGCACATGTATTACAGAACAGACAAGGAAGCTACTAGACATGTGATGACGGCTTATGGTCAGAGGGGTGTTTGACAAAATCGTACTATGTGAACTAAATTTTAAAAATCTGTCTCCAGCTAAAGAACAGTCATGAGCAGCATCGAAGTTAGCGACTAATCAAAGCGGTTGAAACCAGCAGCAGCGTCATAAAGTGTTGCAGAACTATGCAACAAAATAGAGGTTTTCTTGAAGCACCAAAACGAGAACAACACCATCATATCAGATAACTTATCAAAGCAGAATGCAGACAGTATTATACTGACCCTTTTTTTTAAAATCAAAGGCTGACATCCCAAAAAAGTTGGCAGCAACAGAAGAAAACCCCATTGAAACTCTAGCAGTTCATCTGTCAAATCCCTCTATTCGGTACACATCCCTGACCAGTGTCCTCAATGACTTCTAATCCACAAAAGCGGTGATACTGAACATCTTTGGAACTACCATTCAATTTGACTGTCATGTGCAAGATAATCACTAGTCATTGTCAACTTGATGAACACCATCGAGAACAAGCCGGATTCAGAAAATGGTTCTCCACCATTGACCACGCGATTAATCAACCGATGGAGAGGGCACGTGAACTGCACATACCCTAATGTTTTGTATTTATTGATTACGAGAAAGTCTTTGACAGTGTCAAGACCAATGTTGTCGTAAATGCCCTCAGAAACTAGGACATCTCTGAAACTATTTCAGACTGATTGAGATTTCCCAACAATTACATTGGATCAACATAGGTGTAAATATATATGGCGAGTGGCTTACTCATTTATGATTTGCAGATCACATTGTGCTCATCAGTCATACAATTGAAGAAGCCCAACAGTCCTTGAAGGACCAAAATGAGGTCAACAGAGCTGCTGGTCTAAAGATAAAAAGAAAAAAGGGGGACTCTGTGGTCTCTAGATAAGGTGTCCGCCTCGGGGCCTGAGGTGGCATGTTCGAATCACAGTGAAAACCGGGATTTTTTCACATGGCTCTTGTGATAAAAATTCCTCTGATCTCTGGGTAGTGAGATCGGACTCCCATGTTTAGTGTCAAGCACGTTAAAAATTCCTTTGCAGTTAGAAATAAAAAAGAGTAGGCTCAACGGCCACTGCCTGGACAAAATTCAAATTTAAAAAAAAATCTACCCAGGTTATTTGTACCTTTCCCCAGGTGGTTTGTTAAGAGTGGCTATAGATGGCACCTGACTGGCTGGTCTAATTAGCTCTAGTGTTTGATTCTATTAAGATGGACTCGCACATCGGTTAAACCACCCTCCAAAAAACTTGTTGTATACAGACTCTGTAGAGTCTTCTAAATCAGCATAAATACATTAAGCTAAGTTAAAGTAAAACAATGCCTCAGAAACCCTTACTGCCATAAGCAGGACATCAGTCTAGAAGAGAAAACTATTGCAGATGTCAACTTCTATATCTACCTATCAATCAAAGACCTGTCAACTCCCTGTGGAATATATCTGCCTATGCCAAGAGATAAATTACAACCACAAATTATCAAGGAAATCACTTGATGATGAAAAGCTGCATAATTTTCCTTTGACTCCATTTAGCCAATACTCCAAGATATCTTGCCACAGCAAGAGCGCACACTTTTATTTCCATGGTCATTCCAGCAAAGTGTGGAACTTGTGCAAAACAGTTGCTGAGAATCTCAGAGAACAATGGAATGGCACATACTACAAATTTTGATACGGGATAAGATCAGCAATGAAGAAATTCAACATCAGTGCGATAGTGAGATGGACTGACCAAAGACTTAGACTTGCATCAGTGTAGCGTTGCAAAGATCAGGACACATGCAGAATATTGTTGTCTTCCTGGCATACAACATAAATGCTGGACTGATGCTGAGGATAATGTCAATGTAAAAAGATTTGGTATATGCATGATCATTTTGGTCTAAATCCAGTATCTTCCTCTCTTGAGCTGTTCATCTAGATAGATAGATGGATGACCTGACTGGAACTCTTGAGTACATATACGCTTGGCTGGCTGCTTGGACGGAGAACGGAGCACTTATGGGAATGTCCCTTGTGTGATGATGTTGGTTCCTAGAATCAAGAATCAACCTCAGAGTCCAATGATTTGGTACCAGCATTGTTACAGAGAAATGGAACTGCTGTTAAAGAAATGCAGGCATTGTTAAGAGATAAGCATTCATTCAAAACAAATATGGTAACCATTGTGCACAAACATGACATCTTGCATTTTGAGGTTACCTAATTAATTCTAACAAATATATTTCCCCAGGCATATGCTCTAAATAGGTTTGAAGCCTACTTCAGAGTGAAAAAGGACTTAACTCAGATGCTGGTAGATGATGGTAGTTAACAAAAGTATTTACATATCTTTCACATCAAATTTTGTGCTTATAGTGAGTGACCTCTTTATATTTTATATCATTTGATTTTTTGGTCTTGTGCATCTATTGTTTATATTGAGCCTTAATATGACTTTTTAAATTATTTGTCTCATCATATCATATATCTTGCTGATCTCAAGAAAAGTTGACATTTCTTATGGTACCTATTTAATATAATATTTACATTATCTTCCCATATATCAAAATGACCTAATATTTTATTTATTAACATGTGTATAATTAAATGCTTAGAAATTACTTTATAAAGTTCGGGACAGAGAAAAATACCATCACAGTGAAAGGCTGTGTAATGTTGGCAATACAGCTGTGTACAAATTATAGAGGAGTAATGTTATCAGTGGCAGAGAAAATCTGGCGAACTTCAGCCCAATCTGCTTTGCTATCAACTATTTTTAAACTGTTCATAAAAGTCATTACATGCAAATTTGAAAGGCGATTCAGCGAGGACCAACCGTGAGAAAAGCCAGGTTTCAGGAAGGGCTACTCAGCCAATGGCCACCTCCACACAATCAACCAGTTGATAGAGAGAGCGTAAGAAGTCTGTATGCTCTATGTATTGTGTTTGTAGACACAAAAAGGCATGTGATAACATGGAGATAATTGCAGTGCTAAATGCTTTGAGGAACCAAGGTATCGACTAAAAGTATGCCTAGCTTATAGAGAAGGTAAATGAGGGTTGCTCAACTGCAATCTCTCTTTTCCACAAGCCACTTTCCATACCTATACACCGAGAAGTATGACAAGGAGATACCATCTCCCCAAAATGGTTCATAGCTGCCCTTGAAGTTTTTCGGTCTCTCAATCACAGAATCGAGGCCTCAACATAGTTGGCGAGATGCTTTCATATGTACTTTTTGTGGACGACATTGTGATCTTCAGCCACAGCAATGCAGAAGCTGAACAAAGCCTAAACAAGTTGAAGAAAGCAGGCAAGGCGGTTGGCCTGGACATAAATAGAAAGAAGACTCGATTTCTACTGAATAATTTCTGCCCTAAGGGAAAACTGTGATTGGAAGATGAGTCCATCAAAAATATTAATGTGTATGTCTACCTAGACCAGGAAATCGACAACCACAACATTGATAAGATCTCACGCAGGAGAGTAGCAGGTTGGCTTAGCTTCAGCCTCATTAAACCGATATTCAAGCAGTTCACGGATGTCAATGCCAGGACTCACATCTTCAATAGTATGGTTATCCCAGCAATGGTATATGGGTGTGAAGTTTGGAATCTATGGAAATCAGACGCAGAGAAGCTCTGCATTATTGAAAGAGCTATGGAGCGAAGAATCCTAAATATCTCTGTAAGACACTGCATCTGAAATACCAAAATCTGCAATGAAACTGAGTGTTATGATGTCGTTGACTCTGCCTCAATGCGAAAGTACAGATGGTTGGACATGACTGACAATAGATGAGTGATGAGGGTGTCTTACTGATGGCCATACAACTCCAACGACAGCGCTGCCAACCGTCAAAATGAAGAGATGATCTGCACCATGCCTTCAGACCATCTGGGAGTTGCAGAGATACTATAAAGTGACCCTGAAATTTACTAACATAATTAGTAAAACATAAGATATGAAATGTAGAGTTCTACGTGGTCAAATTTCTGAAACCTTTAAACTGGTGTATGGCAGGGATGTCTCTTTATCTAATGTAAAGCCTGTTCTATTGTAGAGCTCAGTAACATGAACAACAACAACAAATAGGTACAGACTTTCATAAATTGGTGCCTGAGCAGAATAAAGGAATTGAAACGGCATCTTAAGATCACTAATTTGAAACTGAAAATACCAGACATATTAGTGGAGCGTGAAGCGAAGTTCCTGGCTTTAACTTAAACTTAACTAATGTTTTTATACTGGTTTAGACGACTCATCAGAGTCTGTATACAACCAGTTACATTTTCATTTTCCTGCTCTAAAAGATAGGACATTAAGGAAACCAGCCGATTTAATCACACAGCAGGTGGGTTTTGAGTCAGCTTTAAGCAACAGGCCACGCAAGTTTCTATCACTAAGAGGGGTTCCACCTACACATGTCTTTTCATGGACCATTTTAAACATCTCATTTGGTCTCGCTAACAGGGCCTTCTTCCTCCAATGTACTACTGACGCATCAATGACTGTATTGTCATAACCGACATCTCTAACTTCATAGACTGTCAATAATATCCATGCATCAATATGCTTCACTTCTAGTATCTACCTTTCATCAGGAAACTTCTGTGGCATCATTGCCTCTATCTGGCCTCTTGGGCACCATCTACTATAAACCTACTGACACACATAACTATCTCCTTTACACTTCTTCTCAACCTCAGTCTTGCCATAACGCACTCTCATTTTCTCAGCTTCTATGCCGTCATCACCTAAGCTGCGAACAGAAAGATTTTCTCCAAAAGACCCACGAGATGCTTGACTTTTTTCACATGCGTCTCTATCCTTAGGCTATTCTTACATCTGTGTGTCATCTCTACCTCTCGTACCGACGCCCTCACATTTTCCCACTGTCTCTCATCTGTCTGTTAAACTGATTCTTACTTTTTCATCCTCACACCTCCTCTGTCCATGAGATCTTCTGCCATCTCCCTATCCTTCTATACAGATGGTACTTCCTGATCCTCCTCTGGTGGCACATGTGACCTGTTGGTTAGAAGCAGACAAAATTCAAAGGGACCACCTCGCACCTTGATTACAAGAATAGGTGTAGATGTGTAACTTGTCCCTATGCTATCCAGACACGTTCCTCTGCAAGTCACATATCCTAATCTATACTATTATTTGCAACATTAAAACTCCGTGCCCGCTTCTGTCAGCACCTCATTGAAATTTACATTAACTCTTGATCTCCTGTCACCAGCCACTTCAATAGTCCTGAACACCAGAGCAAGGTAGACATCAGTCACTGACATCATCTCCTGCCCCTCCGATGATCAACACCTGTTTGAGCTTGAGATTCATTTTTTTCTCGTGGGTTGTGTCATACTTCATGGTTGGAATACATTCCATATGTTCGCGTAGACTTCCCTTCTCTTTTCCCTGCCTTTTCTCTATCTTTATATCTCTCTCTCTCTCTTAATAATATTGTTTATTCATTAATCTTTGTACCCATATTTTTGTATATGTGCATCTCTTGATATTTGTTTGTTGTTTTTTGTGATTTATTCATGTTTCATCTGTTTTTGTCTGTGTGATATTTACCGTTTCTAGTTTGGTCCTCTCTATTTCATAAATGGCAAAATTGTCTCTCACTTTCCTGACACATTTTGGAATGGTGGCAAACTTAAACTGTTCATTTACATCATTACTTTTTTTGTTATGATTTGTTAGTTTATTTTTTTATTAATTGTTTGTCCGTGACAAAGACCTTATGGCCAAAGCACATATGTTTTGTATTTGTCCAGGTGTGCTCACCGAGCCATTACATGGGTTTTTATAGCCTTCAGTACCACTGCAGCTTTCATATATTTATTTCTTCATTTTCATCAGCACTTACATATCATGTGATCACTTTGTCCATTACAAACACATCAAATTTGTTCAGCATGGATTGTTCAAGTTCTATATATTGAGTGTGACGCCGGAAAATAGTGCTTTGACCTCTCCTTTCCTGAAGGTTAATGTCTTTGGGGTTTGTGACGGCCAAATGTTTATAGATCTTTCTCACTCATTATCTATCTGCTCAGCCAAGCTTCTTTGTTCAGTTTTCAGTAGTTGTTTTGACTGTTTGTAGGTTTGTTAGTGTGTATTGTTGTTATTGACTTGATCCTTTTTTTGCCAGACTGCATGTCCTGTCATTGTCAGGTGTATTTGAGTTGCTAAGGATCCATTGCATTAACTGTTCTGACTTCATTGGATGTAATAAACTGGTTGGTATCTAGGGATATTTGGGCAAGTTTAGGCTTACAATGACCACCATCTTCTAGAGCTAGAAGGGCTGTCAATGAGTCTGTAAAGATAACGATGTTTTGAGCCTTTGATAGAGAGGCATTAAATAGTCTTGAAGTGGTACAAACTATTCAGCACGCTGGTTCTGGGACCATTTCTAAATGTGCAAGGAATAATTAAAAACTCTACTAAAGTAAAGCTCTATAAAAGCTCAATGATGAACTATCAGATGCCTGAAACTTGGCAAAGCGGATATCGTTGCAAAATATAAAAGAACGTTAAATCAGACACCAAGAGATAGCTGGAAATAGGAAAGAAAAAAAAATCTCACAGCCTAGATAGTGAGGGAAACAAACTCTGGAAACTAGCTTGAGCGCTGAACAATGAAGAATACTATGCCAAGCAAGTGTCAATCAAGCAGGATGACCTTTTGCTAACAGAGGAAAAAATTTGCAATCACAAAATCACATTGGTCAGGTCAGGTCATCCTGTAACCGGTGAGGTCACACATGAAGACATCCTCACAAATATTACTTCAACCATCTCTGTCAGTGGTTGCTGCCTATGCCTCTTCTGGTCATAGACTGGCCCATTCTTTTATGTTGTCCTCTTACCTCTTTTTGGGACAGCCACTTCGTCGTCTGCCTTGCACCTTTCCATGCAGGATTGTATTTGCAAGACCATTTGATCTCGATGAAGTGAGTTTTCTTCTTTTGACAGTTGTCAAAAGGGGCCTATTGCTGTTGTAATTCTCTTGTATTTCCTCATTTGTAACTCAATCTTTGTGCATGACGTTTAAGTCTTTGGAAACATCTCATCTCCAAGGCCTGTATCCTTCACCTTCAGGTCAGCTGTAACTGTCCAGGAATATTGACAGGATCAATGTACGCATTAATCGGATTTTCATGCATACTGCTAACCGTTTATCTTGCCAGATTTTGTTACGCCGTGCAAGCGCTGCTATTGTCTGTGCTATTCTGGCCAACACCTCACATTTTGATCCTTCATCGAACCCAGATATTTAAAATGGTCAACCACTTCGAGTTCCTGGTCATTAACTTTTATCCTGCTGTTGAAGCCCTCGGCGTTCTTGGTCATTAATTTTGTCTTTCCAGCGTTTATCTTCATACCATAGTCAAGAGCTGTTTCATCGAGCCTTCTGACCCATTCCTGGAATTCTGCTTCTGAACCTGCCAACCCGTCAATGTTATCTGCAAAACGAAGGTTGGTAATCGTTCTGCCCCCTATCTTGACAGTACCAACGTGACCTCTAAGTGCCTTACTCATAATTCCCTCAAGGAATATATTGTAAAGCGCTGGAGAGAGAGTACAACCCTGTCTCACACCAACTGATGTGCGAAACCAGTCTCCTCGCCTCCCATTAACAAGTACTGCGCTGGACGCCTTGTCATACAATTGTTCAAGGACCTTTATAATATTTATGTTGATTTTATACATCCTCATGGTTGCCCATAGTGCTTTTATGCCATACCCCATCAAATGCCTTCTTAAAATCAACAAACACATGATGCTGTTGTAGATATTTCGTTTAGTTTGTCCAGGTCAAACTTTAGTCTAGTCACATCTGTCTTTGCGACTCCCTTTAATCGCAGACGTATAGTCATCATAACAAGATCGTGGTCGCTTCCTATATCCGCTCCGGGGAAACTTCTCAAATCACATTGAAGTTTCAATAAATCCATTATTGATATTGTATAAACCATAGCTGACTGCTAGCATCAGGGCCAGTGAACCAGAGCTGCCAAGACCCTTCTACACCTCCACGCCCTGATCCTGGACAACAGTCTGCAATAGAGCAGACTGGCTAAGGAGAAGTAATAAAAAAGGAAAGATGAACCTGGTACTCAAAAATACCTGCTGAAGTCAGTTGTGTCAGGCTGAAAGGTGCCAATATCGGAGTCAACCTGTAAACTACGACACAATTCATTCCGTTTTCCGGACTACATCTTGCCTTGCAAAACCGTTTTTAGGGCTTGGTAGCGGGAGGTTGAGAGCGAACGAAGAAGTATAAAATCAAGATGTAAAACCAAAAAAGACTCCCAACACATATATAGTAACAGAAAAGCACATGATGGCTAATTGAACAATAGTTTAAATGTTGGCACTGCGATAACTAAAGAAAAATAAATCACCAAGAAAAGATAGGATAACAAATGAAATGTTAAGACATCTGGGTGCAAGGGCAAAAAAATGGCTACAGGCCTATAGTTTACTTAACTGTGCAGGAAAGCTTTGAAGAAACAAATTTTATAATATTACAGCAAGCTATATTCAGACAACAGTGATCAACTCAAGAGAAGATCAGCCAAATTGCAGATGCCTTTCAAGAAAAGAAACATTTGCTAGTGGTTTTAAAAAGAATGCTTTCGTTATGGTAGGGAAGAAGTGATTCAAATTCAAGCTGCGTGCACGTCAAGCTTGTGTGAAAATTATTTTTTTTTAGTGCGTGCGTGTTATTATTTCTCCATTCCTCAAGGTGGTGTGCGTTGCACTGTCATTTTTATTTGCTGCCTGTCAGCCCAGTGCATCTGACTTCAGCATGCATTTTATGTAAGGGTCTGCTTCCTCCTGCATTTTCTAAGGGCTTGCTTCCTCTGGGTAACGACCGGTGCTGTGATGGGAATAGAACCCAGCACCTTCTGGTTGTGAGCCGTGTCACTTAACCACTAGCCCACGCCGTCCCCAGGAAAATATATGAAAGGATCCGTCGCTATCTATTTTCAAATAGCACGGCTAGAGTTTCAAATTCAAAGGGAGAGAAGCAGAAAAGGACATTAGAGCACAGCGCCGCAACGGTGAGCTCTGTCACACATATTGTTTCTCGTATTTATGTAAAGGATGTAACAGAATTTTCTGTTTTTAACAGAGTTCTGTTTTACAGATGATTTAGCCTTGTGGATCTCTGAAAGAAACATCACCAACTGCAAGTATTTGGATACAGCAGGTTGTTATATAACTGAAATAGGGGGCCACGGTATGACTAACGAAGACAAAAGGAAAAAACCACATATACAATCCTTTCCATCTTAAACCAAAGAGCTCTAAACTAAAGCTAAATTTGAAAAAATTTTGCAACTGTAGGAAAACACTGACTGCTTAGGTATACCCTTTCACAAAATAGAGTCCAAAATCAGGCAGTGAGAACCATACAGGTAGCAGGAGGACCTTTTGGAGAACTTGAACAAAAATTAACAAACCTGCAACCAATGGAAGACAGAAGGGACAAGCAGGGTTCAACAACAATGTGAGAAATTCAGGAGGCTGATGCAGAGGAATCTTTCTGAGCCTAAGCAAATAGTTCACAAAAAAGTTAGTGGCAACTTTAATAATTTTCTAATAACTTGGTAGCGAGAGGTTAAGAACGAATGATGAAAATGTAGCAAGACAAATGGTACCCTTCACAGACATGCTGTCAGTCATTGCTGCACTAGGGAGCCAGAAAAATACAGATATAAAGGAACTAAGAGTAACACTAAACTATGTCACAACAGAGTACATTGGATGTCATATCTTCTTCTTCGTACACTGTCAGACGTCAACTGGATGTCATATTATTGCAACACGCTTGACAGTGAAGAGGCTGGCAAACTACCTAAACCCAAAATAGACATAACCTATCATCAGGCCAAGAGGTTTACTAGGTGTAGATGCAGGAACAAGTGGGAAGTAGAGCACACAGGTCAGGTACCACATAATGCATATTACCGGCTCAACAGAAGTGAGTAGGTAGTAATCTTTTGTCCTCAGCACAGGACACAACAGATTGAGATACCATCTATTCAACAAAGGATAGCAAATACCTATGAATGTGTCTGCAGAACTGAAAAATGATGCAGAGTATCTGCTACAAAGGTGTCCAGTATACGAGAAGCAAAGAAAGCACAAATGGCCACCAGCAATGATGTTCCAGGACAAGCTCTATGGAGATATCCATTAGCTCATGCTAACTCTTTAGATATATTCAAATTTATGTCAGAAGTAGGAAATTAATTGGTTGTTTTCTCGTGATAAAACACTTCTGCTAAATGTGATGAAAGCCATAGTAATGATTTAAATTAAAATCATTCTGGCAATATTATTGGTTGTATTGAACAACTAAGAAATTCTAATTTTTATATATGGGAAAATACATATCCCTAATGACTCCTTCAACTGACATATATGAGCATTCTGAATCTGTTCTGCACTAACTACTTCTTTTAAACCGGTGAATTATGTATAGATACATGAAATAGAAGGTGCAATAGAGGTATGTTTGTAAAAATACAAATTCAGCAAAGAATTCCAGGTAAGAAAGGTGAATCCTTGTTTTTAGGGATCAGTTAGCTGTTTTTATTGTACAGTCCATGCATTATGTAACTTGTGTTCCAAAAAAAGTTGAATCCTCCAAGGGGGTTGTTTTGTGTAAATGCTGTATCAGGTTTGTGCTATGTGTCAATATGGGGCATAGTGTATTATAGACATGCACACTGTGTGACTGAACAAATTTACTGTTCAAGTGTATTTTATACAAACATTTCCCACTTATACATTTTTTCTATGCATTATAGCAATGAGATTGCTAATTTGTGTATATATATATTTATTCAATTATGTTCTTTTGAGAGTGTAAGAGCATTAAGTTTTAATCCCAAAATCATATTCTGACAAACTTGCCCAAATTGATGGTTTGGAAATGCTTTGATGTACCTTGCTGTTTTATGCTCAGTTGTCTTCAAATATATTTATCTTGGAAGAAAATGTACAACTACATACTGTAAGAATTAGTTGCAAAGTGTAATAGTGGCTTCATTTATATGTATACTGGGAATTCTCCATTATGTGACCTGCATAGGTAAAGCAGTTATATGAATATAAACATGGTTTCATAGTTGTGATGTTATACTTCATACTTATTTTGAAAGTGGATATTTTATTATTATTCATATCTTAAGGTAAGAAAATAACAGAAATGAGAGGGAGGTGCTCATACTCTCTTAGATAATGGCATTCAGGATCAATACGAGTGGAAGATAATTGTTGGGGAAGTGCACAGTCTCTTCCCTGGTCAGAACAGCTGCTTCACAGCTTCTGCCTTATTTCTGCACTCTATCGTATCGTGGGATATTATGGACTGGGCAGTTTTGAAAGAAATGTTTAGGAGTCTGAATGCCAGTCCAAAATGAGCATTCCCTTGTGTTTGGCATCATGTGGATATAGAGATGATTTAGTCTGCAGTTATCTTAGAATGGTAAGATTTGTTTTGATCTATGGAGCTGATGGATTGACTTGTATCTATTATCAATTTTTTTTTTTTCCCTCTTAGCGTACACAGATTTTGTATAAGTTTTAGCCTTTCGGTAAGGCAATGTTTAGTAGAGTTGCTCCATCATCCATCCAGCCCGCAATGATGCACCAATCCTCTCATTCCATGTGATTTAATAGTAAGAATGAAGTCATTGCAATGAGACAGCAGAGGTCCTTATGCCGTGAGTTCATGCATCGTGTGTTTTTTTCTGTTCTCAACTCACTGCAGTCGTGATCTGCAGCCAGAAAAGATGAACTTTTCAGGTGGTTGCTGGTTCTTTTCAATGAGAATTGTTAGTGCCTGGAAAAGCCTCAAATTTGTGATTTTCTCAAGTTGCAAAGAACATGTGAGATATTTCCTTTATTGAATTTTATGAGGTCTGTTCAAAATTCATTGGACCTCAATTTTTCTCGTGGAAAAAAAGTGGGGCATGGGAGGTGTCCTTCAATGAGATGCAGAGGACCTTCGTGGCGATGTATGAATTTGTTCCCGCCGCAGAGACTATTAGTCGCTCTCAATCAGTCTGAGTGAGAGTGTAGTGAACGCTCATTGGATTTTCATTTGTCGCAAAATGATTTTAGCAACGGTATTGCATTAAATTTTGCCAAAAGCATGGTAATATCCAAGTGGAAACAATTTGGATGATTCAACAGGCTTTCAGTCACAATGTCATGAGCACCACGCAAATTAAGGAGTGGTACAGTCTCTTCAAAGATTGGTGAATGGGTAGCGTTTTATGAGGCCAACAGGCTGAAATGTCAAAGTCATTAACCAATCATGGACTTTGGTCATGCAAAACCATTGTGTTCCAAGAACTTGATAGGGGAGAAGTGGAGCTTAATCATTGATTTGGTTTGGTACGCTCCAATTTGAGCGAGGTTTTGGTAATGCAGATAGTTGTAAAATTTGAGCTAACAATGAAGCAGAAGCAACTCCGTCTGAAGATCTTGCAGGACATGCTGGTCTGCGCAAATGGCGATCTCGACCTCCATGCTTTACATGTACACACCACAAGGCCAAAACATTACCAAAGAGTACTACTTAAGGTCATCTCATCTGCCACCTTCGTGATTATGTACAACACAAAACAACTATACCTATGGACAACGGGAACTTGGGAGCTCTTTCATGACAACACACCCACCCATTCTTTGCATCTGATTCAGACTTTCTTGGCTAAGCACAACATTGCTCTGGTTTGTCAGACTCTCTACTCTCCCAACATGGCCTCTTTGGGATTTTTGGCAGTTCCTGAAGCTGAAAATGCAGCCCATTTTTTTCATGAGTAGACTTTCAGAATGTGGCGGTCCAGCTGTACTGTAATCCGAAAGAGGCCTTCCTGAAATGCTTCCAACAATGACAGGACAGCTGGGAGAAAGTGTGTACAGTCCCAAGGAAAGTACTTTGAAGGTGATTGAGTTTCAGACCTTTAGACAAGTAATGTATTTTTCTGGTCAAAGGTCTGATACATTTTTAACAGATCACACATGCCTCCCCCTCCATTCCTTACCACCCCCATCTGTTTAAAAATGTGTCCATTTCATTGGGGTGTACTTTTTTTCCTGAGCCAGAGATTTTTGGTTGGGAAAGGTATGTTATTCATGGAACCTATGCAATATTCTGGCTTCTCAAAGTCTGCTTTTATTTTCATAATTAGTTATTGTGGATGCTTTTATAATGACCATATAGTTGTCTCGATATATATGAAAGAAACTTTCTCATTACCGGTAGTGTATTTTGTGATGTTCTGTAGAGTTTCCCTTTGTACAATAATCTTTTCCTTTTGTTTTCTGTAATAAGGGCAAAGGCTTGCATATTTCTTCTTTATCTGGACTAAGGTTGGCTTCATCCTTCATATGATTAGTTTAAGCTTTGCACTTTATTTTGGTATTTAGTGTTTTTTATGAATGTTGTGTTTCAATACTGCATGACTGTTCTTTACGCTGACTGATTCTTCTTCTTACACTGTCAGACGTCAACTTGAATTTGTTCGAAGAAAGCAGCAGTCATCATGAGGCTGTTGACACTGCCATAGAGCTTGTCTAGTGTTGGCACTGGTGATGGCCACATGTGCTTTCTCTGGTCCTCATATGTTGAGCAATTTTGCAGCAGATGTTCAGCGGTCATTTTCCCTGAACCACAGGTGCATTTGTCCGTACCACCTATCTTCAGTTTATTGAATAGATGGTACCTCAGTCTGTTGTGGCCTGTGCGAAGTCTGAAGACACGACCTGTTTTCTTCTGTTCAACTGGGTATAGGCATCATTTTTTGTGTAGCCAGTATGCTCTGTTTCCCATTTGGCCATGTATCTGGCCCAAAATAAACCTTTTGAACTCTTCATAGGTCACACTAGAATCTGGTTGTGGTAACCTTGCACCTTCTTTTGCCAGTCTGTCTGCCTTCTCGTTGCCTTGAATGTTACAGTAGGATGAAACCCACTGTACCACTACTCTTTTTGGTATGGACTGCTGGCATAGTTGATAGAGTACTGCTCTTAAATCATTAAGTTCTGAATTTTTCTGGCTTTTTAGTGCTGTTACCGCGTACAGGGCATCTGTAAACAGCACTATCTGGCTTTCATTGCTTTCGCCTGTCAGCATTGCTTCTACTGCTGCCTTCAATGCCTCTGCCTCCGCTCTGAGTCCAGTCCATGTGCTTGGGTAGTTTTTCGCTATGTACCTCATGGTTATGTCTCTTCTTATTTTTCAGTATGGCTGTTCTTGTTTCCAATACCTGGTAAATTTTCTACCACCCCTGACTGATTCAGGATATTACTTTTACCTTCCAAGGGGTTAGTAAAGGAGAGCTTTCTAGTTGCTTTCTGTTCTGTAGCTTTGAAATGTGGTTTCCAGGTGAGACGCTTGTCTAGTTTGACTCTGAGGTACTGCTATGTAGAGTTTTCTTCATATGTAAGTTGACTTCCAAATAATTATAGTTTTGGCATTTTGTTTATTTGACGGTGAGAAGTGACTATTTCTTGCTTGTTTGGTAGCAAGAAGTTTTGATTTGTAATCCACAGACCATTTGCTATAAGTGTCAAGGGTTGTTTTCATTTTGTTCTTTGCCATAGGCAGGTGTTAAGCAGATGTTAAGCAGATCTCCAGTAACAAAATTATCTCCATTGAGAGCCCTGAAAATATGCTCTGCAATATCACCAATATAGATTATAATGTCTCCTCCCTGGGGAACATTTTATTTATTCACTTTATCATCCAGTTTCACTCTTACAGTTTGGTACCTTACAAAGTTCCATGTTCAATTGTACATACTCACTTCTATCTTAATGTTTTCATCTTTCCCATACCTTGTCGAAGGCAGACAGTACCGGTAATTATTTTTTTTTTCTCTTGGAAAGCATTTTCGTCTTTCAGGTTTAGATGAACAATTTTGATGCAAATAGAAAAGCGGAACAAGAGAAGCAATACTCTGTATTAGGACACTAGCAGAAAATATATATATAAGTACACAAATGTTAGTGCGCTTTATAGACTACAAATAGGCCTTTGGTAAAGTCCAGCTTGAGAAACAAATTACATGTCTGGAAAACATACAAGAATACTGGGAGCACACACTGCCATTGTAAGATCTGGATAGCTTCAATCATCATGTATAGATGTAAAAATAGAAGTGCAACAAGGATGTATTCTGTTGTTTGTCTAACATTTACACAACCATTTTTTTTACTGGAAATGCTTGGACTCATTATGGTGTAGTAGTAGTAATGTAAAGGCAGATTCCTTCATTTGCGTTTCAAATGCATGTGTCAGAAACAGAACAGAAGATTTCAAGCAGTGTCTGAGCCAATTTCTGTAGCCTTAGTGAAGAGTTTGCCTACATCACTGGAAAGAGACACCTTGATAGTTGTTAATGTTACAATCTGTCTATCTCTCATATCTTAAGGTATAGTGGCATAATATCATATACAGCAGTTGCAAGAGTGTATCCTTAGAGCGCTTGATCAAATCAGGGGGGATCCCATCACTGCCTGATGCTTTGCCCAGAGCCAAACTGTCAATAGCTTTATTAAGATCTTCTATGGATGGTTTGATTTAGATCCAGCTGATGCCAGTGCTTCGATCATGGAGTATCAATAAATAATTTCAGATATCCGGATGACGTTCTGCTCACTGAGATCAAACGAGCTACATGAATTGATGATGATAAGAAATAAAAGCGGGTGTACGGATTAGACATTAACACTGAGAAAACAAAAACTAATAATTACGGTAGCATGAAATGACAACTCTAAATATGCTTTATAGATAAAAATAGATTGTCAAGTACTGGGGCATATCAAAAGCTTTTCCTATTTTGGAAATATTATAATGAATAGGAGAAATGGAAATCAGGAAAAGAATAGGGATGGCCAAATATTGTTTTCACCAACATGAGTTATATAGTAACATCAAAGCAAGTCACCTCAAATTATGATGGGTGTGATCAGGTGTAATGTGTACTCTTTTGCTGTGTGATGTAAAACTGTAGATAAATGATTGGAGAAGAGAATAAATGACTTTGAAGTGTGGATAAATAGAAGAATGGAATACTGCTCTTGGAAAAATAAAACAGGCAAGGAAGTCTTGGAGAACTAATGGGTGCAAAGTTATTCTAGTAACATAACGTCTTGCTGAAAACAATACGGGAAGACAAGTGTGCCAAAGGTAAACTACTTTCAGTGTGAGGATAACTGATGATCTTAGACAAATCCTAGCAGATTGCACCATTAAAGCAAGAGACAGAGATCTATTGCAAATGACTTTAACTTTTATTTAGCAAATATAAAAATGGAGCTGCTGTTTTTCAATATTAAATAGCATGTACTGGAGTTTTGAAACTAGTCTGCGCTGTAAACCAAGACTAAAGTACCCGGTAACTTAATTGTACTGCATTGTAATGAAATTTGTTAAAACACAAATTTTGTTATACATAAATGACAGTTTGAAGGCAAGAAACATTGCAGATATAAAGTGACAAAGACAATTACTGGTACATCTATAAAGGCAATTACATTTATTATTATGGTTCCATATTTGAGATTCATGTAACACTGGGTGAGAACTATATTGTAGTTATCATTGTTCAGGAAATGCGCTGATTTTCAGCATTTTATAAATTATAAAGTTCTGAAAGTATTAAAAGGATTATTTCCAGTTCAAAATTTTGTAATTATACTTCCAATGATAGTGTGGTTTTTTTTCTAAATTATTTAAATCTTACAATTACTGAAGCTTTTCTCCATAAGTGTGTCTGATGTATTCATTAAGATCTTGGAATATGATCTTTGTCAGCGGGGGAAATGCTTGTTCAGGTAACCTGTTGGGCTATGTACATTTTCTATAAAATTAGTAATTTAGAACATGTAAGTTTAACAAAAACATGTTATTTGACAGGACCACAATTATGCTTTCATTCCTGTTACAGGTTCTGCAATGAACATGAAGGATGATTTATATTAATGGTAATAAATGTTGGTTTTTTTTTTCTACAAAAGAAAAATGTTTTAATTAATATTTGTTCATCAGATGAGTAAAGTGGTAATAATTTATGATGTATGCTCAATGTGGAGATTCAGTGTGAAAACAAAGGAAATGTCCTGTACAGTATTTTCCTGTTCCATTTTTGTTTCACATGTTTATCACCATACCCACTTGTTTCATCAGTCATCAAAGACTATAAACCATTATTTTACAAGTAATGAATGTACTGTACAACTGTCAAATGCATTTGCTCTGTGATGTCAATTATTTTTTGGGAACTGACATGTTCTAATACAATACCAGAAATACATAGAAATGAGTATACATTTACTGAAAGTATATTAGGCAAGAAATCATATGGGGTGTTTGGGCATTATGTAAAGTGACCTTCAAACATTTAGAAGCATTTCAGCAGCTTGTTCTCTGCCATTCAAACTACTCATATTCACTCTTTTTGGTTTAAAAAAATAATAATTTAAATATGATTTTTAGACTTTTCAACAAATATTTTCAGAAAATGTGTGGTGTTTATGTGTGTAATGTAATTTTTGTAAATTGTTTTTCATTCATGACTTTAAAAAATGCCTTTCACTCATATCAAGAAAGAGAAAATAATAAATAAAACATTTACATTTTAAAATTACCTTTCTCAAAAGTTAACAGGACCTTTCCAAACATATATATTGAGAACTGTAAGGTTTTCTTACAATGAAATTGAGTCTAATTGTGGTCTGTTTTGATTATCAATCTTTTTGAATTTTCCCATAAAAAATGTGTATTGTGTCAAGACTAGGTCCAGGATTAATTAATTCTTAACTTCATCACTGCTTCCATTGTCAAATGCAGTCTTTATCATTCACTGAATCGCTTTCAGCCAGCAGAAACATTTCAAATAATGTAGGTCTAGATCTATTTCCTTGTCCTGATGGACCATCTTCAGACAAAATTCTAAAACAAGATTTGACACTGCACCAATCATAAGAAAAAACTCTTCTTTGTAAATGAGACAAATTTAAGATTATAATCGGTTGCAACACCAGATAGAGAGACTGGTGATTGGCCGTTTTTTTTACAGTTGTATTAAAACATTTGGAATGTAGTACTGGAATAAAATGATATCAACTCTGTAAAGGCACAATAGCAGACTATCCAAAACTACAGCATGTGAGGTCATCAGTACACACTGAAATGTAAGCAATTTATATACACACCAACAATGGATCCCTACAATCCTAAATGGCACAAATTGGGGATGGTGTGGGCTAGTGTTTAAGTGACACGGCTCACAACCAAAAATGCTGGGTTTGATCCCCATCACAACACCGGCCGTTACCCCAGGGAAGCAAACCCTTAGAAAATGCAGGAGGAAGTAGACCCTTACATAAAATGCATGCTAAGTCGGATGCAATGGGCCGATAGGTGCAAAGTAAAAACCACAGTGAAACACACACCGCCTTGGGGGAATAGATAAATAAGACGACGGCAAAAAAAAAATGGCACAAATGGATGGACAACCAACAATGACTCCCCGCAACCCTAACTGGCACAAATGGATGGACAACCAACAATGACTCCCCACAATGCTAACCGACACAAATAAATAGACAATCAACAATGATCCCCCACAACATTATCCAGCATATGTGAATGGACAACAAAACACTAACTGGCATATGTGGATGGACAACAACCGACTCCCCAAAATGCTAACCCGCACAAATGGATGGTTACCCACCCCAACAATGACTTCCCATAACGCTAACCAGCACAAGTAAATGGACAACAGCCAGCATTGTATCCCCACAACACTAACCAGCACATGTGGATATACAACAAACAAACAACTGCTGGAGACAAACAAAACTTGACTTATTATAATAAAAGATGACACATGGGGGAAAAGATTATTTCGTTATATTCCCCAAATGTTATTTTCCTTTAAATAATTTTTCCTTGGGTTGTTGCAGCTTTCATTGTATTATTGCTAATGTAAGTCGCCTTCATTTGCATTCTTGCACATACTCTCCAATCACCCTCCACATCAATTTTTGTAGTTTCCATGGGCTGATGAAATATACTGATCAGCATGTTTAGCTATAGCATTTTTCCTAGCTTGATGAAGTATACTGCAATTGTTTGTAGCATTTGTTTAGTTGTGCCGTTCAGAAGTTATTTGTTCCTTCATGTAGTGTATACTCAGATAAATCATATGTTTCATGTTGTAGATTTCTTTCTTTACGTATAATGTTCATAAGCCATGTGAGCATAATTTATATTATTGTAGACCACAAGACTCAACTTGAAAGTACATTCCAGAATTCAGGTGGGCAACAAAGCCCAAAACCTATCAAAACTCCAAGTTTTAATTTCTTTGTGTCCAGTACCGTATACACTTCTAAATTATTGATATTTATCAACAGGAATAGATGTGTGTGAATAAGTAGTTGTGCCTTTATAACAATGATATGAATGTTGTTGTCAGCTATGATTATGTGTAATTGCCATATTTTGAAAACACAACAGTAATTGTTATCTTAAATTTAAAAAAAACAATCTAGTTTACATCTGATAGACATATGTTTGACTAATACCATTGAATAGAAAATAATGTATGTATATACCTTTCTGCAAATGTTACTACACATTTGTTAACATTGTGTTGTTTTTGTTTTTTTCAAATCATTTGTTAGTTCTTTGTGGAACATAGCATTCCATAAAAGGAGTAGCATCAAGTCTTTGTGCATGAACGTTTTGTCAAGTTCTTTAGTATTAAAATATAAATAAACTATGGGCCATCCTCGACAACTGCAGAGTACAGGGTCAACTATTATAGAATATTAGAACATTGGTCTGACAGAAGCAATGGAGATAACAACTGGGGTGTGACAAGTGTGTGTGTTGTCGCCACTACTCAATACACATATGGACAGAATAACACTGGGGTCTAAAAGGGAGCATCTACCAAGAAATGCAAAGGAAGAAAAGATAAGACTGATCAGTTAAATTAACTTGTTTTTGCAGATGATCAATGCCTACTATACAAGAGTGAAGATGATCTGCAGCAAGATCTGACTGCGCCCAACTCTGTGTGCGAAAGATACAGTATGAAAATTAACACATCTTCTTCGATCAACTGATGCCATGCTTCTAGGCCAGTGAGATCCATGAAGGAGACTGGGTGTCAGGTCTTTGCCAGCCTCTCACGACATTTCAAGCATGGTTGCTCCCCCAGCTTGACCACCTCTCTTTTGGTCTGCTTAAGTGGGGCAGTCCTGCAGGATATGTTCTCATGTTTGCTTGGGTGCTCCTCAATCACATATGGCAGTGTCTCTAAGACCCATTCTGTGGAGGTGGGTCTTGAGTCTGCAATGTCTTATCCCGAATGACTATCTTTGACTGTCCGTCTTTGCCAAATGTGTCTATACTATCATTTTCTTATGTTTGTGCTGTAATTTTATGGCTTATATTCTTTGTGCTGGTCTGCCCATTCTGTCTACATGGATCGTTTGATGAATTTCTTTGCTTCTTTATAGCTCTGTGGATGGCTAGTCTGTGTGCCGCCACTTCCATCTGTTGTGAGCTCATCTGTCTTCTCGTTTTTAAGGATTCCACAGTGGGCCGTAATCCACTATAGGACTAGATCTGTTTTGAGGGACAGTAATCCAATGTTACATTTCATTTTTGTGTGAGAGTCTATCTTGTTTGGGACTTGGCTTGGAGTAAGCTCCTGGAGTCTGTTAGAATGATTGATTTCTTTGTAGTTATGTTTTGGCTGATAAGAATCTGTATTGCTGCATATTCAGCTGTTATTTCAGCTCTGAACTTGGTACAAGTCTCTCCTGCTGGTATGGAGTGATTTTCTATGTCACTGTTGGAGTGTGTGATATAGATTCCACTGCCTCCACTTTTTTCGCTCTCCGTGGCCTATCCATCTGAATACACATGTGCTCCTGAGTTGCTAGGGTACTATCTCTTGAGCTCATGTAGAACATCAATGTTTTGTTGTTGATTGCTCATTTTTCTTCATTATCCATGGAACCTACAAGATTATTTAGGACCGATCCCGGCTCCATATCCATGTTTCTGGAATGAGTGCTTTGCTCTTTTCCATTTTTGCTTCAAGGATGTCTGCATGTTTTCCGTGGATTTCTCTCGCCAAATGGTTGGGGTTTTTTAGTTCTCTTGGAACTTCTGGTATAGAGGGTGATCAGGCAGCTCTTTTAGTTTTTCAGACTGTGTATTTTCTCCTTTATTTAAAGAGCTCAATATTTACTGTTTTCCTTAGCTCTGTTATAGGAGTGATTTTCAGACCCATATTTTTAACTTGGTCTAGTTTTCCTATGTTTGTTTTGACTGCTGTTGCTCAAGTGATAGAGGCATATTCCATGATTGCACCAGTGTAGACTTTGCTTGAGGATTTGTTGTTGTTGTTGACCCATCACCCCCAAACGGTGTACCAGCCAGTTTTTGTCATCACAGAAAGTCTGTTTATGTTAGCCCTTGTCTAGATTTTCTGTATATATATTCAGCTGTTATTTCAGCTCTGAACTTGGTACAAGTCTCTCCTGCTGGTATGGAGTGATTTTCTATGTCACTGTTGGAGTGTGTGATATAGATTCCACTGCCTCCACTTTTTTCGCTCTCCGTGGCCTATCCATCTGAATACACATGTGCTCCTGAGTTGCTAGGGTACTATCTCTTGAGCTCATGTAGAACATCAATGTTTTGTTGTTGATTGCTCATTTTTCTTCATTATCCATGGAACCTACAAGATTATTTAGGACCGATCCCGGCTCCATATCCATGTTTCTGGAATGAGTGCTTTGCTCTTTTCCATTTTTGCTTCAAGGTGATCAGGCAGCTCTTTTAGTTTTTCAGACTGTGTATTTTCTCCTTTATTTAAAGAGCTCAATATTTACTGTTTTCCTTAGCTCTGTTATAGGAGTGATTTTCAGACCCATATTTTTAACTTGGTCTAGTTTTCCTATGTTTGTTTTGACTGCTGTTGCTCAAGTGATAGAGGCATATTCCATGATTGCACCAGTGTAGACTGCTTGAGGATTTTTTGTTGTTGTTGACCCATCACCCCCAAACGGTGTACCAGCCAGTTTTTGTCATCACAGAAAGTCTGTTTATGTTAGCCCTTGTCTAGATTTTCTGTATATTTTGCTTCCAGGTGAGTCAAATCTGACCAAAGAATGGGGCTGTGTCCAACTGGGTATTTGTTGGTATGCAATCTTTATAATTTTCTCATTTTTATGGAAGAGTGAAAACAGAGTGTGGAGGTTTTTGCGTGGTCCTCACTCTTGAGTTAAAATCACATGGAATATGTGGGGGAATTGCCAAATGGATTGAAAATTGGTTAATGGGAAGAAGGTGGAGAGTGGGCATAAATAAGGAGTGGTGTGAAGTAAAAAGTGGAGTGTCACAGGGCTCAGTTTTGGAACAAATTTTGTCCTTGATATATATAAACAATTTGGACATTGATATCAGATCCATGATTGCAAAATTTGCGAATGACACACAACTATGCAGTAGTATCTTGTCTAAAGCAGAAGTGGATATATTGAGGTCAGATTTAGGTAACATTTTAGAAGGGTCTGTGAGCTGGCAAATGGAAATTAATGTAGGTAAATGTACAGTCATCCACATGGGTAAATCCAATATGGAACATAATTGTAGAATGGGTGAGAACAATATTAGAATGATAGAAAAGGAAAGGGACTTAGGGGTTAAAATAGATCATACAGGTAAAGTCAGTGAGCAAGTCCAGGTAGTAGTGAAAAATGGCAAATGCAATGTTATATATGATTAAAAAGAAATAGCGTACGAAGAAGAAGAAGAAAAAGAAATATTATGAGCAAGGAAATGATTGTCAAATTGTAAAAAAGCATTAGATCTAAATTGGAGTACTGTGTACAGTTGCGGAGTCCTTATCGCAGAGCAGATATAAACATGCTGGAAAGGATACAAAAAAGAGCGACAAAGCAGATAGTGGGATTCCGAATTACAGTTATTAGGAAAGACTGAGAAAAACCGGCCTACAGTGTCTAGAAAAGAGAATTCCAGGTGACTTAATACAGGCTTATAAGATAATCAAAGGAAAGGTTAAATTTGGTTTTTTCAAAACACAACCACCTGCAAGAACAAGTGGGAATAGCTACAAATTAACTAAAGAAAGGTCCAGATTAGATATTAGAAAATATTTTTTTAGTCAGAAAGTGTAGGAAGTAGTGGAGGCAGGGATAGCTTATGCATTTAGAAATATATTGGATGTGTGTAGGTTTTAGAGCAAGGAAATGTAAATTAAACTGGTTATGTAGAGACTCTGCAGTCTTCTAAACCAGTATAAAGACGTTAAGTTAAGTAACTCCCGCTTGGGAGAATTTTCAGCATCAGACCTTCTCTTCAGACAGAATCGAAGGCATAGGAGGGATCAAAGAAGATGGCTAGAACTTTCATTTTCTCTTGCAAGGCGTTTTTTTTAATGTCCTGTGTTATATATAATGGTAAAATTGGTGCTCTGTGCTGCCTGCATCCTGTTTGAGTTGGTGTGAGTTGACCTCAATATACCAGGTGTCATTTGTTTATCAGTCTTTCCATCAGTTTCTCCACACAGCTGAGGAGACTAGTTTTTATGTTCCTGTTTGTCTTTTCCTGGTTTAGGAATAGGTAGGATTTGAGCCTCCTTTCAGAGTGCCGTAACAGTAACCTCATGCCGGCTCTGGTGTAAAATTCCAAAGAGGAACCTTTTAACTTTGGGGATGAAGTGTTTGAGGAATTCATTTGTGATACCATCTGCCACTGGTGCTTTTTTCTCCTATAATTTCCTAATTTTGTCTTCTAGCTCCTGAAATTCGAACTTCACTGTCATGCACTTTGTTGGGGTGCTTGGGCTGTTGTTTTTTAGGAGAGATCTGATCTGTGTGCTTACTCTTTCAATTCTTTCTCTTGATATTCATTTGCATCTTATTTTCTGACTGATAAGTTCTTGCCATTAGGTCTTCTACCACCTAGGCTACGCAAAGGCTACGGTAATATGTAACACAGTTTGGTTCTCTTTGTCTTGTCGCCATTTAGGGTTTTAGTGAGATTCCAGTTTTTTTAGTATCATTTTCCAGTTTTAATGAGCTGGTAGGTTTGTACGAGCTTTCTCTCATATTCTTTTTTTTTATTTGTTGTGCAAGATTGTATTTTCGTTTGTTGGGTTTGTCTCCATGTTTTCTCTGCATGTCTTAATTTTGCATTGTAACTGCCAGTTGTTTTTTTATCCAGAAGGGCTGGTAGACATTTCTGCAGCTTCTTGCGATACTTTTCTTGGCAGTTTCAAGAATGCACCTATTGAAAGTTTAGGGTTTTTAGCCCGGTTTTAGTTTTGACATAGCGCTGTCAGTCTGTTATGTGAATAGGTTCCAATTTCCTTTCCTATAGTTCCATATAGGTAGGGAGTTATTCTTTGGGGTATATTTTTGTCTCATTATGATAAGTTATTGTGGTCACTGCATCCCAGTTGTTGACATACACTTGGACTCAAGACCTTCTCTATCTCATCTGCAGCCTGGCGAGATCTGGTTTACTTGTTTACTGCGAGGACCTGGAGTAGTATGTGTGTGGATTGTTAGGCTACCAGGCTACGTCCCATACGGATGACACATAATGGTCTAATGTTTGTTGCATAGCATCTGTTGTATTGTGTAGATGGCCGTATTCTACTCCAGTTTTTCTCTCTGGATGCCTCTTTCCATAGGCAGGTTGTCATACCAGGCCTATGTGCTCTGTCTGCTCAGGTTTTCTATTCGAGCTTTGTTTCCTAAACGTTTGTTCTTTCTGTAACTTCTGCAAGGCAGCAGTGGTTTGGCCTTTGGTGTAGCCTTCACATGGATGGATAGAGGATGAATCAAGGACTCGGACAAGAAAATAAGTACCACATAGTGAGGATAGAGGATTGGTGTGGACCAGAGCATGTACCACTCGCCTGTGGGTTCAGCGTCCACACCTGAAGGGTTTCATCTACTCCCCAGCCCCTTGGTCTGGCCACTTTCTGAGGAGCTATCTGGCTTGGATGACTCTGCCAGGAGTAGAACTCCTGCTGGCATAGCTCTCAAAATAATTGGGACACACAAGCTCTCCAATCATGTCAAGTTGGGCCTACGTGAGGAGAGGTTAACACATCCAAAACAGAAACTCTCTAGATAAGATGATCGACTGAAAATATTAACATAAACGGGTTAAAAAAGTGCAGGAACTCAAGTACTTGGGCAGTGTTCTCAAAAATGATGGTCTAGACAGAGAAATTGAGATAAAAAAATTGTCATGGTGACACTTCTGTTCCTGGACACAAAACTACGACTTCCCACATGTCACAACAAGTGGATAAGACAAGACTATTAAAATACATAGCCAGTCGCATGGAGAATAATCATGGACAATCAGTAAGTTACTTGATAACATAGTCATGTCATTTTATTTAAGAATGTTGAAGATAGCCAATTACAAAGACTGCTGAGATAAGTCAATCTGCTAATAGTTTATTAGACATGTCAGAAAAACGCCTTGTGTGCTTCTTAAGTATATTAGTAGGAAAATTGCTGAAAAATAGATTTTATGACAGTTTAGCATATTCTTTTGATGAAAGTTTGAAAAGGTCATTCATGTATGGAATTAGTGACAGGCAAATGAGGACAGAATTGATCGGTCCTTAATTATATAAAACAAAGCAAAGAAAAACTTGGATCAGTGACATAAAATTTCACTGACAGATGAACATATATGTTAATAAAATTGATGGGAAAAACGATGTGTAAAGATTTGAATGTCTCCAAGAAATAGGTCTGGATGGTAACGACATAAGACTGCTCAGTAATCTGTTCTGGGAACAAACTGCTACAGTAAAATCAGGGAAGTTATGCTCTCCAAGTGTAGATGTAAAAAGAGGAGTGAGCTAGGTAAGTGTATTATCTCATTGTCTTTTTTAATGTCTACACAGAACAAATATTCAAACAGATAGAAGAGATGCCAGGGCTTGTCATTGGAGGAGTGACAATGAATAATCTTAGATATGCGGATAGTATACTCAGCAGCATTTGCCACTGGGAGACGCTGCAGCAACTTCAGTGCCGAAGCCAGTGCCCTGAGACAAGCAGCTGAAACCCTTATAGACCATAAGGAGCAGGCAGAAAAGCAAGTGGCCATTTTCACAGACAGTGTTAATGGTGCTTAAGAACCAGCACAAAAATGAACTCAGTGCTCTGGCAGACTTGCTCGAACGCCTGTCCCAGTGCTTAAAAAAAAGCACAGTCCAGTGGGTACCAGCCCACTGCAACATTCCAGGCAACGAGGAGGCAGACAGACTCGCCAGAGAGGGAGGAAGGCTGTAGCAGAGTGATACAGAAATCACATACAATGAAACAAAAGCATTTATCAGTGCAAAATGGAAAAAGACCACCCTGGCCACATAGAAAACGATGTCTACCATCAACTCTCCAGGTGATAATTCTCCAGCTACGCACAGGTCACAACAGACTTAGATGTCATCTGTACAACAAGTTCAAGATTGGCACTACAGACCTTTGTGCCTGCGGCACAGCCCCTATGAAGGCAGAACATATTTTGCAGTCCTGTCCACTGTATACCGACAAAAGAAGTAACATTTGGCAACAGCCAGTGTCCTTCCACGAGAAGCTGTACGGAAGCGTACAGAGCCTTGAGTTGACTGATGTCTTCGTTAGAGTCATTGAAGTTGAGGTCTGAAGATGAACGAGGAAGAAGAAGATATGCGGATGATATAATTTGTATGGTAAAAAGTGAGCAAGAATTATAGGAGCTTGTGACAATATACAAAATAAGTCAAAGAGTTTGGATTCGACATGAACACAAAGAAAACAAAGACTATGATAATTAGGAAAAGTGACAAATCAAGTATGCAGATGAAAATAAAAGGGAAAAAGAAATCAGAAAGAGAATAAGTATGTTCACAATGGTATTTGACACATACTGACATCCAAACAGATATTTCAGAATTTAAAAATGAGAATTGTCACTACTTTATTGGGCAGAAACATGGACAATGAATAACAAGTTGGAAAATATTGAAGCCTTCGAAATGTGGGTATATAGAAGATTGTGTCGCATTTCTTGGAAAGAAGAAAACAAATTTGGAGGTATTGGAAAAGTTGTGGGTGAAGAGAGAATTAATAACCGAAATCAGGGTTAGACAGTTACCGGTATGTTTTTTTGGTCATATAAAAAGACCCTAATAGAGGGTAGGGTGCAAGGCATTCGTTCAAGAGGCAGACAATGCTTTAAGTGGGTGGATAACATCAGGAGATGGACTGAAAAAAAGCCTATCAGATTGCACAATTACAGCAAGAAATGAGAGTACACTGGAGATCCATTGCAGGCAACCTTCGATGCACAGATTGTATTTGAACTGAACTGAAAGTATTGGCATTTTAGATGTCACAATTAAAACACAATTTAAATATAGATTTCTCCATCTATTGTACTTACACTTTGATAGCAATGAAAATGATTGTTCAGTATAGGAAAAGCTATTTACAGTTCAAATAAAGGGCTAATATTGTTTGTTCTCTTAAAATGTATTGCATTTAACAATAAAATGTGATGAAATTATGCCAAAAAGATGTCTCACAGATCTGCACGCCAAGAATTGATAGATAATAAAACACTGAAACCTGGTGCAATTTACAGAACTTGAAATGGCTTTGTCAAAGTTCAAAAATGGGAAAAAAGGAAGTCATGGTTAGCAAAAGAAACCTGGCTAAATGAGGTGTCGGGAAATCTAAATTAATCATGAAATACAGCCCACATATACTTGATATATGAAATCTAAAGAAGGGCTGTGCCATATTACAAAGATGGACTAATTCATCTGTGAGCTGTGATAACAACAAATCAAAATATATGAACAAGAAAAGGGATAAAGGATACCATAATAATGATATATTATTTTCAGGTAAGAAATATACAGAAGAGCATTAATAAAGTCGTGTTTTTTTTCTGTAACAAATACTAAATCAAGTGTATTTCTGCCTCTAGTAAGAATATGTGGGTTAACCCCCCACCCACTTTTTCCCGTTGAACCGCAGTCTGGTTCTTCGAGGAACAGAACCAGCTTGATCCCAATCAATGGACGAAGGATAATCCGAATTACGCACATATCCTTTTCAAAATAATCACCATCTAAATCCATCATCAGCCTCAAAATCCTTGACATTTCAACTTGTTCTGTTTTTCGCCTTTTAGAATTGCCAATTCCCAGAATTTTTAGGGAAAAATAACAAACTTAAGATTTGTCGCTGACAGTTAATTTTAAAATCGGTAGTCTGGTATACATTCTCTATAAAGCCAGCATAATGAAGTTATATTTCTGTTTCTAAGAATAGACGTCACTGCACTTTGGATATACCCATAGGTGCTCAGTCTCTCTCGGCAAATGGTGTAGGGTCTGGATGCTGGTCGTCCCTGTAGCTCTGTCCTCTCATACGCCCTACTCCTCTCGAACCTCGTTTAATTGTCGAAATTTTGTAGTATGTGGATTGCTGCTTCATCTATTTCGATGTTTTCATTCAACAGACGGCCATTGACTGATTTAAAAAGGTCATTCCTATCCATCACTAACGTGCCAATGATTAGAGTTTGCGAAGCCAAGATGTCAGCTCTTTCGTTGCCCTGAATCCCAGCATGACAAGGACATTAGATACCTGGAGGTTTGAGGCCTCAACAGCTGCTTTCCGCTCCTACCTAAGCCATCCCTTCTGTACCTTTTGAAGTACTGTTTGCTAGTCTATCACGATGACTGTTCCTGTTAAAGATATCTCAGATTTCCATCACAGCGCTGAGGTCACTGCTTCCATCTCCATTCTCAAACTGGAGGTTGTTGGATGATGCTTTCGAACCTTTCACACTGTGTTCTTGATAGTGGGAGGATGCCCAGTCCGTAATCGATAACAGACAACACAACCTGACATAATAGGATAAACAAAAGACGCTGTTCCAAGTTGGCAGCAGCCATAGTCTTGAATGCTCCTAGCCCTCGCTTACATCCTTGTACGGTCTGGTCAACATGGCAATTATAGGCGAGAATGCGATCAAATGTCACTCGGAGGTATTTCAGCCTGTCACACCTGTCAATGGTGCATCCCTCAAATGGGAGTTCAGCCTTTACTTTTGAATTATTCAAAGAGCACCACATAATGCAGACCTTGTTCGGATTGATCTTTGGGATTGAGTTGCCGCACCACTGTGAGATTGCTTCCAAGATTTCCTAAATGTCTTTGACCAACTCGTGCCTATCTGAGCCAGTTCTGTACGTTAGGATGCCATCTGCAAAGATTAACATTCACCCTGTCCCTGTGGTTAAATGTTGACCACTTTTACCGTGTAGATGTTGAACAGCACCGGTTAAAGCGGGGACCTTTGAGGCAGTCCTGGATATATTCGCATCGATGTCCAAGATCTCACGCGTCGTGCAACTGTCCTTTTCATCAGTGCAGCTGATATCCACACTCCTTCAGGTATGTCGTTAAAGTCCCAAAATCGACACGGTTGTATGCGTCTTCCAGGTTGAGTGCCACAGCGACTGTTTTTTACTTTGATTGAAAACCGTTATACATATACGCAAAGGTTCCAGCGTTACGCCACGTCTTCTTCGCTGTTCCTTAGCTGCCCAACATCAAGCACCAGTTCTAGGTAGGTAAGTAGGCCATTATTTGTCTGGCCACTACCTACTCGAGCTAGGTTAAAAGAGTGGGAAAATGCAACTGAAAATAGGCAAAGGGTAGCTTTGAGTCAGGCATTAGTCCACAAGACTAGCATCTCGACCTGGGATGCAGATGATGTTATCGACTTGTCACTTTTATCCAGTTATGTTGCTCCATCCACGTATTGGGGACCACAAGAGAGCGACCACTTGCCATGTGTCGTACTTACACCCAGAGGAAAACACACTAGACACCGGAAAGCCAAACAGGTGTTCAGATATACGTATGAACATGATAATGTATTGAACGAGCTGCGCTAGACGAACGGACTCAGGACCACTAGATCCCCCTTTGTTAAACCACCCTGGTAGAATCAAGTGGTTATTACGGTCTGGAGAGAAAAGGAAGCGGCAACAAAGGAGTGGTAAAAAGCCAGACAGAGATCAGGTACTAATGTCGATGCATTGAATGAGAAGGAGGTCAAACGCAAAGCCACCGATTCCTTTAACGCGTTAGCTAAGGAGTCCAAAAGCAAGTGGTGGGAGGAGTTAATTACACAGGTGTAAAAAGGTTGCAAAACACTGATCTAGATCACTGTTTTGGTTATACTGAATCTCACAGTCATCCACATTCGAAGTTTATTCATTAAGTATACTTTTTGTGCATCTGTATTTAATTAATTTATACAATTATTGACATACAATGTTATCTTCATTAAAGTAATTGATGTGTATACATATTTTAAAAATGATGTAGGCCCTATGGCTGTTTTTAGGATGTACCCAATTTCATTATACATAACATTTGCATTGATTCATCCTAAATGTATACTAACCGTTGTTAAATAATTGATTAATGAGTGGATTCCATTTATAAATTAGCTTGTGAATTGGCAATAACTGGGCGAAAAAATAACAAAATGATTAATATACCTTTTCTGTTTCATTATTATTGTTTTTCTAAATGTCTTCATTGCCACTACATTTCTACAGCCATAACTTTTGTGTACATTTTTGTTGTTTACATTTTTATATTATCATGAAATCATAACCAAAATTATATTTATGTTTTATCGATGTAATTTTTTTAAAAATTGACATTTTGAAGGAGGTCATACTCATAGCATGGAGCCGCGTATCGCAGTGGTTATCGCGCTGGCTTCGCATCTGAGTGGTCCTGGGTTCATTCCCCAGTCCGGGAAGTAAAAGCGGCGATGGAGAGGAAGATGGCTACCGCCCTCATATAGCCGAGCCTTTGAAATGTGAGATCGCTAACACCTCACACCCCTACGGCACTAATGCTATGGGATACTTTACTTTTACTTTACATAGCATTCAAAATATGACCAGTTCTGTGTAGGCGGCCATGATGCTTATCTGGAATTTAGACCAGCGTGCATGGCTCACAAGCTGGATGCTACTATATGTAGTGTTTTTTTTCTTCCAAAAAACTGTCTCTAATTTACTTGAATTTTGCAGAGTTTAAACAAAGTCTTTCACTTCTCTAGTTCTGAAAGACATTTTTCATATGATGCCTCAGCTCTGGTACAGGATTTTCATTTCAGCCTCTATGGTTCTGCAACAAGTAATTATAGGTTAGTCTGTCTTTTTTCTAGTTCTGGCCTGACCTCATAGGATTATAGTTTTTGTGATGGTGCAGCGTCTCTTCTGAACACAAGGCCACTCCAAATCAAACATAAACCAGTTAGCAAACGTGGGCATGTATTTACCTAACTTTATATCCAATTACAATAATATGTGTACATCACACTAAAACTGGTATAAGTATGCAATTTAAAATAAACTTCCCATCTAGGACATAAATATGCAGTTGTGCAGACAGTTACATTAGAGTCCAGATATCATGGTTACCAGAGTTGTTGACTTGAGTTGTATTTAAATTGCATGCTACTGGTTGTATACAAACTCTACAGAGTCTTCTAAACCAGTATAAAGAAGTTAAGTTAATTTAAGTTACAGGTGTGGGTTATAATAATACACCGCAGAAGTTCTGACACATGTATCAAAATACCACAATCCAGCTTATCCCCAACATTCAAGACACCACTTGAATTCCCCTGGAGACAGTTGAAGAGAAAGGTCTGAGTTTTTTTCAGTCGATTTGTTGTCCAGACTGACAAAGGCGACAGAGATGCCCGTCAGGAAATTCGAAAAGGCATTTTAGACGCAGCCAGCAGGAAAGAGGCTTATATAGAACTCATCACCGAAGCTGTGGTAGCAAATAGCCTACGTACCAGCAAGAGCACCGTCCCATGTCCTCATAACTGCATTATACTGGTTTAGAAGGCTTTACAGAATTCGTATACAACCAGTTTATTCCACTCCACTGATACTGAAAATTTTGCGAGCATCCAATCTGTTTTTTAATGCATTAACCAACTCTGTTTCCACTAGATTATGCAGCAATGCATTCCAAGAATAATGATTCACTACTCTCTGATTTAAAAAAAAATATTTCCTAATATCGAATCTGGACCTGTCTTTAAACAATTTGCAGCTGTGCCCTCTTGTTCTCGTAGCCGATCGTATGTTGAAAAACTTGGTATAGTCAATGTATCCTTTTCATTTATTAATTTATAAACTTGTATTAACTCTTAGTGGACGCTCGACTGCCTCATCTAATTGACGTAAGGCAAGGTTTACGACTGAGCAGGCTAGCCCAGTTCATTCAGCCTTGAGTGCAACAAGATAGACTTGTTGACGAGGACAAATTATCCAATTATTTATCTGATTAAAAAAAGAATGCTGTTGCGAATGATGAGTCGTCAACAGAGAGTAGTTTTAGTGGGGACGAGGGGGCGTCTCCCCTGCCTCAGGCAAAGGCTCGCGCCTGTAAATGAAAATAACATATGTCTAAGAGAAGAAGAGGAACATAATCTCGGTATGTTCTTAGTAGAGCATCTACCAGTACTAGAAACACTAACAGTACAGAAGAAACCAAGGTCACTGCTGAGGAGCATGGGACGCTGTAGTTGAGGGAAGTAATCACAACAATTTGAAGTTTGCGCCCCCAGTTTCTAGTATCCCGGTGTCAAAACTGACATTTTGCCAGAAAATTTATCAGCTTTATTTTGTTTAAAGGCACTGTTGTTTGATGACATTCCACAGTCTCTTTTCATCTCTATCAATGATTATGCAAACAGACGCTGTTAGGAAAAGAGCGAAACTGCGTCAAGGTGTTCTGTTCATGAAATCAACTAAATCGCGCGGATTATCTGCAGTACCCCCAAAGCAAGAGTCAGAACATCATGTTACTGTCATGGATGTGTTGATAAACCGTATCTTCATCCCAATTACTGAATTGCTCAATATCATTCAAAGAAACATGTAATATAATGATGTAGTGGCTGTACCTATTTTTAACAAACAAAAAATCAGTTATAAAACTTGAAAAATAATTTTTTTTAAAATTTAAATGTAGAAAATGTAGAGTTTCCATATAAATGCTATTTATGCTGCAAATTCACTAACTGTTATGGATTGTATAAATATGGTCAACCTTTGAAACTAAACAAGTTTAGTAGCTACAGCAATGTTGGGTATATTACAATGATGTGGTAAGTGATTAATTTTATTTTGTTTTTTTCCCTTCTGTAATAACAGCACACATACATTTGCATATTTAAAAAAAACAAGACCTGCTTTATCAATGTCATGAAACAGAAATATTATTTCTAAACATTTTGATATGTAAAACTTGCTTGAACTATGACAAATAACTGAGATTTTGCAATTTTAGTAGCATCTGTAACACTACAAAATTTAAGTTGGAAATATAGCTCTTAAAAACGTGGTTTTTCGGGAGCGACCACTAAAAGTTAAGTCACCTCAAATTCTTCTCTGTTCAAGACACTGAAGACCAGTTTTTTAAAGTCTTTCCTCATCACTATAATTATGAAACCGCGCGATCATTTTTGTAGCTCTTCTTTGTATCCTTTCCACCATGTTTATATCCACTCTATGAAATCGGCTCCACACCCGTACACAGTACTCCAATTTAGGTCTCACCAATGATTAACTATTACGTCCTTGCTCCTATGCCAAATTTTTTTTTTTTTTATCATGCCTAACATGGCATTATCCTTTTTCACTTCTATCTGGACTTGGTCTTGCACCTTTCCTGTATGATCTATTATAACTCCTATGTCTCTTTCCTTTTTTATTGTTCTAATATTGTTCTCTCCTATCATATAATTATATTAATTATTGGATCTTCACATGTGGATGGCTGTACATTTTTCTACATTAAACTCCATCTGTCAGTTCTCAGATCATTTTTGAATCGTATCTAAATCCGATCTCAATAGATCCATCTCTGCCGGAGAAGAAACCCTGCCGCACTTGTGTCATTCACGAACTTTGCAGTCATGAATCTGATATCAACGTCCAAATCATTTATATATGTCAAGAACAAAATTGGTCCCAATATCGACCCCTTTCTACTTCACACCACTTTCTACTTCACACCAATCAGAGTACTCCTTATTTATGCTAACTCTCTGCCTTCTGTCTGTTAACTAATTTTCTATCCAATTGGCAACTTCGCCACCTATTCGAAACAATCGTTGATGAGGCACTCTATCAAAGACCTCTGTAAAATCCAGATAGATAACATTCACCTGCTTACCACCGAATAACATTTTGGTAATCTCCTCCATGAATTATAATAGATTGCTTTTTACAAATTAAATTAAATTAGTCCATATGCAGTGCCGTATTGCATTTGATAATGCCTCTACTGTGTTGCAGATTATTATCGTCAAACTCATTGGTCTATAATTGTCTGGATCTAATTTCTTGGCCTTTTTGAACAAGGGGTTCACATCTGCATCTTTCTAATCCTTCGAAACAATCCACTTCTCAAGAGTATGAGAATAAAATATGCATCAAACAAAACAAAAATCAAACGTTTTCCAATCGTTGAGTGGTACTTTTTGCCAAATGGTGGTGTTCAAGACAAAGACTTTATTTCCTTACCTGGTAAAACATCCGACCTATAGTGCGTTATGTAGATGGAAGTAACTTACAGATTTGCCTTACAAAACAAAATTGTTCCTTTGTGTGCAATGAACACGAACACCAATTTTGATGGATACAAAAGATGACAAAAATAATGTGTGGCAAAAATTTGAAACTGTACTAAAGAGGGAGATTATCGGTTTTGGTTGTGTGACACACATTATATACAATTGTCTGCATTGTGCTGTCGGCTGTTTGCCAATTGATTTTTAATGTTTTACAATGAAATTATTCAAGTACTTTCATTTATACACAGTCATAGTTGAGGTATCAAAAAACTTGTGTGACTTAGCAGGAAACAATTACTTTGACTTGTTACAGGGTGGGAATATACGATTTCTGTCCTTGGGTCTCTCAATTAACAAAATTTTAAGCATTTCTGTTTCAGTTTCTGTTTTTAAGAATCGACGTAACTGCACTCTGGGCATACCCATAGGTGCTCAGTCTCTCTCATCAAGTGGCGTAAAGTATGGATGCTGATGGTATCTGTAGCTCACTGGTTGTACACTCTCCTGCACCGTCCTCTCATGGACCCCACTCCGCTCGAACCTCGTTTAATGTCTAAACTTTGCAGTCTGTTTATTGCTGCTTCATCTATCTGCTTCATTCATTGATTGATTTCAAAAGATCAATTCTATCCATCACTGTGCCCATGATGGGAGCTTGTGAAGCCATGATGTCAGCTGTTTCATTGCCCTGAACCCCGGCATGAGCAGTTATGTTGTCCTCCCACATCTTTTTGGGACGGCCTCTTCGTTGTCTCCCTTGCACCTAACCGTGCAGTATCGTATTTGCAAGACCATTTGATCTCGATATATAACCGTACCAAGCGAGTTTCCTTCCTTTGAAGTTGCTAAGAGGTCTTCAAAAGAATCTATTGCTGTTGTAATTAATTCATTGTAATAATGCTGTTTCAGACATACATTAGCTTAATCGAAAAAGACAATATTTCAGCTGCAGAAGTAACTATGAACATGGAAAATCTTTTAAAAAATCAAGTGTCCAGAAAAAGTGAAGTGTTTTCTACTTCTGATGTAAAAAACAAATTACTTAAAATATTTGTAGATTCATGAGAAATTAATGATGCACATTTTTTTTAGGTAGTTAAGAATTTCTATGAAACCAGCTAAGAAAATGTCAAATATGTCAACAAGTGGAAGTGAAGTTTAGGAAACACTGAGAAGTTAAGTGGGTGCTACTAAGAAAGACACATGAATGGAAAGAAATACAGGACAGCCTGAAAGAGGAAGTCATCACACGCACAGAAACAGAAGAAATTCGTGTATTCGACCAGCGGACCCTCGTAAAATCTATAATTGTAAGACAGTTGGATACATGGAATGAAGAAAACATTCCTGTATCTTTTCTTTTTGCGTTCGCATTATTTCTCTAATCCCCAAGGCGGTGTGATTTGCACTGCGTTTTTATTTTGCGCCTATCGGCTCAGTGCAACCGACTTCAGCATGCATTTTATGTAAGGGTCTACTTCCTCCTGCATTTTCTAAGAGTTTGCTTCCCCGGGGTAACGGCCGGTGCTATGATGGGGATCGAACCTTCTGGTTGTGAGCCGTGTCACTTAACTACTAGGCCACGCCGTCCCCTATTCCTGTATCTGAGATGGGTCCTTACAGAGTCCATGTTTCTCTGGCATAGAGCAGAGTACTAATAACACAGGATATGTACATAGCAAACTTTGTGGAGATGGTCAGCATGTTATTTTGCCACACTCTCTGTGAGAGCCTGGCAAGTGCTGATGAGGCCATTCCTAATCGTTTCTGCAGCTCTGCGTCCAGTGAAAGGTTGTCGGTGATGATAGTTCCAGCTCTGCGTCCAGTGGAAGGATGTCGGTGATGATAGTTCCGAGGTAGCTGAAGTGATTTACTACCTCCAGATTGTTATCGTTTAAAACAATGTCTGGAGGATCTGCACCCTGGGCCGTCACTTTCGTCTTTTATACGCTGATGGGGAGTCCAAACAGATCACATGCTCTTGTCAACCTATTAATGAGGATGTGTAATTCGGTTTCGGTGGGCGACCAGGGCAGCATCGTCTGCGAAGAGCATATCCCGAATGGTAGTCTCCCTTCTCTTACTTTTTGCTCGCAGTCTGGTTAGATTGAAGTCTCTCTTCTGACCTAGTATGCAGAAAGACTCCCTATGTGGTAGTTCCAATGTCGCGTCTAAGAACGATGGCAAAGAAAATGCCGAATAGAGAAGGGGCCAGGACACAACCTTGTTTAACTCCGCAGTTAATGTCGAAGGCCTCAGATTCCTGACTGTCATGCAGCACTGTACCTTTCATGCCCACATGAAATGACCTAATTATCAAGGTCAGCCAACTTTACAATATTTTAAAAAGACCTTCTCTGTTTATCAGGTCGACTGCCTTGGTGAGGTCGTTAAAGGCAAGAAATAACGGTCTGTGTTGTTCTCTACATTTCTCTTGCAATTGTCTCAGCGAAAAGATTATATCAACGGTGGACCGTTTTGCGCGAAAACCACAATGAGTCTCCGGATACTCCCTATCGCCCAACTTTCGCAGAAAATATTATTACCAAAATCTATATTTCAAACAGATTGTTACAAATAACATATCCTTTCGTCCTGTTTTGTCCCGTTTTTGCCATTCAAATATCTCTTTTTTGTCTGAAGGAAATATGGTCAGTCTATGTAAGTGCTCCTGTCAATATTCATATATGCGTGTGAGACATGGACAGTTACAGCTGACCTTCAACGAAGGATACAGGCCTTGGAGATGAGATGTTTCCGAAAACCTTAAAACGTCACGTACAAAGATCGAGTTACAAATGAAGAAATACGATATAGAATTACAACAGCAATAGGGCCTTTCGAAGACCTCTTGACAACTATCAAAAGAAGGAAACTCACTTGGTACGGTCACTTATCGAGATCAAATGGTCTTGCAAATACATTCCTCCACGGAAAGGTGCATGGCAGACGACGAAGAGATGGGAGGACAACATAAAAGAATGGACCAGTCTCCGACTAGAAGAGCCACATGCAGCGGCATCTGACAGAGAGGGGTGGCGTGGTGTTGTGAGGATGTCTTCATGTGTGCCCCAACGACATCAACGGTTACGGGATGACCTGACCTGATGTAAGTGTTCATACTGTGTCTTTCGGTCTCTGTTTTGATCTTCTTAGCAAGTTTGTTTTTCAAAGTCAATTTTTTGCTTCTCTATTCACTTTATAAGGTTTGTGCAAATATTGTAAATATGTTTCATTTTGATTTTTCAGCCTCTATATATTTTTTTTCCAATCTTTATTCTTAGCTCTTCTACATCTAACCACGGATCAAGTCATACATTTTTTTCGTTTGGGGTTCAATTTCATGATGGAGTACAGTATAAATCGCCACATCAGCAGTTGGGTGAGACAGAGATAAGAAATATGGTGAAGGAGTTCAGTCACACTATAGAAAAGGCATCTTTGCCTGAGGACTAGCACATATAACTGTGCCCACTGCCTAAACCTGGTAAGGACTCCAAGCTTCCTCAGCACCTACCGAATAAACAAAAGCAACGGCCGCCGTCCATCATAGACGATGATGGCATAATTATTTTTAGTAAGGATTAACTGCGCTACTTTTTATCCTCACTCTCTCGTTTCAAGCCGCTCGACCCCTGTGGCAAGACAAGGACAAGACGACTAGGGGGCGACTACGAGATGCGGGACTGCATCAAGCACCCGTGAAAAAGACGGCGGAGTCCACATCATCTGATCACGAGGCCGACTGCTTAACTACTTCGCCACATAATCCCCCTATCGAATAATATCCAGTATAATGATGTTAACTTAACTTAACGTCTTTATACTGGTTTAGAAGACCCTGCAGAGTCTGTATACAACAAGTTACATTTACATCACCTTGCTCTAAAAGCTATGCGCATCCAGTTTATTCTTAAATGCATTAACTGTCCCTGCCTCCACTACCTCCCATGGCAATGCATTCCAAGCAGACACCACTCTCTGACTAAACAAATATTTCCTAATATCTAACCTGGACCTCTCTTTAGTCAGCGTGTAGCTATGCCCTCGTGTTTTTGTAGGTGGCTGTATTTTAAAAAAACTTGTTATAGTCTAATTTATCGATTCCTCTGATCATCTTATAAACCTGTATAAGTCACCACGAATTCTTCTCTCTTCGAGACACTGTAGGCCGGTTTTTCTGAGTCGTTCCTCATAACTGTAATTCTGGAATCCCACTATCATCTTTGTCGCTCTTTTTTGTAGTTAATATATACACAAATAATATCACAACCGCCTGGAAGACCCAGCCACACCTTCATCGGCACACTAGGGATGTGAGGAAAGCTTCGACGACCAGACACTAAACGCCTTACAAAATGCACAAAAGAGTAAACCTACTTTTTGTGAGCATTCACAACAACAGGTCTGGCATTTTTTCTTTCAACTTGTATTTAATTATTTGGCACCGTTTAAGTATTGTTATCTGGCAACTCAGTATCCATAACTACTAATGACATCTGCACAATTCGGGTGACGTATTTGATCGTTTACGAATCTTGTTACGTTTGCGGACATACGTCTAACTCTTTGTGTAAATAAATAGAATTTTATTTAATTCCATTAGTGACGCGTAAAATAATTACATGTAATTTCTTAAACAACATAACGGCCTATGTATGTTGTAAAAACCAAAGTGACCAAAGATTCATTTCCAAGCCAACATGAACTTGCTCAATGCTGAAGACGAAGTTACTGCGAATCACAAGAGAAAAAATTAAGTGACTTAAGTGAAGTTAAGTCACTGGTACTGAAAAAGAATATTTACTTACTTAGTCGCTCCTCTTCTACCGTGAGGTGTAGAGGTGGAAAAGAATATTAAGAACACAAATGTTTTAGAATCTTGTAAAGAAAGTGTAGGCTCTGACAGCGAAATGAATGTACATGGAGCTTTCAGTTCATTTACGTTGTGTACGAAGAGCAAAATCAAAACAAATATTGCCGCTTTTGCAGTGAGAAACCTTAACACCACTACTAGTACTAGTGATGGCAGTAAATTGAACGATCAAAATGGTTTCAAGGTAATGTCTGACTACATTCCATTCTCCTGCATCGCTTCGCTTTTCCACTTTGTTGGTTTGTTTTGTAGGGTTACCTTATTTTGTGTTTTTAAAAAATGGTTTCAAGAAAATTGGAGGGATTAAAAGTGGATAAATGTTCAGGCCAAGATGGTATTCATCCAAAATTGCTGTTTGAAATTAGAGACCAACTAGCAAAACCATTCCATTGGCTATATTATGTTCTCAATCACTTGCAAAAGTTATTTAATCTAATCAGAAATAGTTAAAGTTAGCATGGGTTTACTAGAGGGAGACTAGATTATGCTTAACAAATCTATTGGAATTCATGGAGGAGGTTAATAAAATGATAGATAAGGGAGAACCAATGGATGTTATTTATCTAGATTTTACAAAGGTTTTTGAAAGAGAACCTCATTGACGATTATTTAGAAAGTTAAAATCATATGGATGAGATTTTGAAGTTGCCAAATGGATTGAAAGTTGGTTAACGAGAAGAAGGGCATAAATAAGGAGTACACTGAGTGGTGTGAAGTAAAAAGTGGAGGGCCACAGGGCTCTGGGTTGGGACCAATATTTTTCTTGATATATATAAATGATTTGAACATTGATATAGGATCCATGATTGCAAAATTTGTGGACGACTTAAAACTAAGTAGGAGTGTCTCATCTATAGCAGAAGTGGATATATTGAGGTCAGATTTAGATAAATTCGAGAATGGTCTGTGAGATGTTAAATATAGATAAATGTACAGTCATCAACGTGGGTAGATCCAATATGGAACGATGATAGAAAAGGAAAGGGACCTAGGGGTTATAATAGATCATACAGATAAAGTGATTGAGCAAGTTTAGGTAGCAATGGTTGAGGCAAATGCAATGTTAGTTATGATAACAAGAAATATTAAACATATGAGCAAGGAAGTGATAATCGAACTGTTTAAAGCATTAGTTAGACCTAGATTGGAGTACTGTGTACAGGTGTTGGAGTCCTTATCATAGAAGGGATATAAACATGTTGGAAATAATACAAGAAAAGAGCGACAAAGCTGATAGTGGAATTCCAGAATTACAGTTATGAGGAAAGAGAAAAACCGACCCTTAATGTCTAGAAAACAGAAGAATTTAAGGTGATTTAATACAGGTTTATAAGATAATAACTGGAAAGGTTAAATAGACTATAACAAGCTTTTTCAAAATGCAACCACCAACAAGAACAAGAGGAACAGCTACAAATTAACTAAACAAAAGTCCAGATTGGATATTAGGAAATATTTTGTTAGTCAGAGAGTAGTGAATGCTTGGAATGCATTGCCTCAGGAGGTTGGTGGAGCAGGGTCAGTTAATGCATTTAAGAATAGATTGTACGTGCATAGCTTTTAGAGCAGGGTAATGCAAATGCAACTGGTTGTATATAGACTCTGGTGAGTTTTCTAAACCAGTATAAAGATTTTAAGTTTTAAAAGTGCTCACTTTCAACCACAGACTTTGACAGACAGTCTTTTTGGACGGAGATGGAAAATGTATCATAGAACCGACTTAATTCCTCTCGGGTGCTCCCATATGTGCTCAGTGTCTTTGATTGCATGAAAGTGTTGATGATAGAGTATGAACTCCTGAGTTCATACATTTTTCTTTGACATCGTCAAGTCCCTATTTACAGCTGGGTCGTCTGGGAGAAGTAGTCATCCAAGCACGTCATGATTTGAACGTGGTATGTTGGATTTGTAAACCAAGAATACAACCCCTTTAGCCACCTGCGTTTGGTTATATCAAGTTGTATTAGCCAGTAGATGTGCATGCGCAATCTGTTTGTGATCTGTGAATCTAGTCCTTACTGTTCAAGTCATATACTTTCCACTTCTTGTGTCACAATCCAACATGGGCGTTGAACTAGATATATTCAGGAAAATCTGCTTGATTTCGCCTTTGTTTGGCATTCTTAATTATTTTTGTAGTTCTTCTCTATGGTTCTTAGAGTGTTCATTTGGTTTTCATATAAGGATAACATTCCTGATCTTTTCCCAGTAAAAACAAAGATGGTCAGCTATGCCAAACAAAAAAAACTTAAATTTAAATTATTTCATGCATTATTGAAATGATTAGCTAATAAAACCATTAAATTATAAATGAACTTTTAGCTACAAAAAATCACAGTATTAATAAACCATTGACAGAATAATTTTTTCTGTGGATATTCATAGTGTAGCATGTCCTTTACAGAACGTTGCTGTTATCACAGAATGTGGATCTTTGTCTAGTTCTCCGCCTCAGTCACTGCTATTTTCAGAATATAATTCATGTATTGTGTCCATCTTATTTTTTGTCTGCTTATGCATTGTGTTCCAGGTAGCACACCCTCTAGTATAGTTTTTTCAAAACATTTGAAGCGTTAGATCTGGTAAAAGTATTTTAGTTTCCTAGACGTAATGCTCTTTGCGAGCCAATTTTGTTCAACATCAAGCTTCATTAGAACATCTGTGAGTTTCTTTTATTCTACCCATGGTATTCTGAGACTTTTCCTGTGGCATTTTAACTTGAAGGGTTATATTTTTATTATTATTTATTATATTATTTATGATTTATATTATTAGTGTTTGTGTAATGGGCCATATTTTGCATCTGTACTCTGCCTCAGCATGTCCTCAGTATTTTAAATGTTTGTTTGCTTGTTAGTGTTCCCGCCTGACGTTCTTCATTTAATTTAACCTCTGCCATGCCATGCCATGCCCGTTCAGTCTTCAGACTTTTTTGCAGTCTATTATGTTATTATATTATTAGAGCTGGGACCTGCACAGGCACATCTGCCTCTGTAGAATTACAGGTCGACTAAGAGCTACATTGGTGTAATCTAAAGACAAGTACAGAAAAATTAATAAGACTATAAGAAAATAAATGGCGGAAGCTAAGGATGAGTGTACAGAAATACAGGACTGCATCACAAAGAACAATAATAAGCTAGCATACCAGCTGACAAGGAAGAACACACCCAAAATTAAAACAACACAGGACAAGTCAGGGAACACCTTGATGGCAGAAGAAGATGTTATCCAGATATGGATAGAACACTGCTCCCAGTTATATAACATACAGACCACTGGAGACCATAGAGTGATATTACTAGAAGACCCACAAGAAAAATATGATAATAACTTCACCATCCTATGTGAAGAAGTAGTAGAGGTAAAGTCTCTTAAGAAGGACAAGGCGGCTGATTTAGACCACATACCAGGTGAACTATTAACACATAGAGAGAAAGTGGTTATAGACAGTGGTTCTCACGAAGATTCATAACACGATCTGACAGACAGGCAAATGGTCAACAAGTTGGACAAAATTGCTGATTATAGCTCTGCCTAAGAGGCATGACCTCCAAAATTACTGAACCATCAGCCACACTGGATGTGATGCTTAAGATTATTCTAAACAGACTGCAACCAAGGACAGAAAGCGTTATTGCAGAAAAATATGCAGGTTTTGAGGCTGGTCACAGCACAATTGAACATATTTTTAACTTGCCTCTGCTCAACGAAAAATACTTTCAGCATAATCAAAAGCTATGCCCCCTAACACACCACCTGCATGAAGGTAAGATTGACGTGGCATGTATCCAGGAAACGCACCTCAACAATAACCATAAATTCTCAATCAGAGGATATCAGACCTTCCGTCTAGATAGAGAAGGCCACAAAGGAGGGGTCCTGATACTGACCAGAAACAGCATACCGAGTAGCGCAGTACCTGTCAATCACACCGGACAAGCAGAAATTGTAGGAGTTGACATAATGGCTCAAGAGACGAAGCTCCGCATTTTCAATCTGTACGGACCACCAAACAGAGACCTATCGCTCTCGAGTATGGAGGTCAGAGACTCCAACTGCATAGTAGTTGGAGATTTCAACAGCCACTCGGAGAGATGGGGATACTCTGACACAGACAGCAGAGGTGACGAAGTGGAAGATTGGGAGATAGATGCAAATCTCTCCCTAATCAATAGGCCGGAGGATAGCCCTAGCTTCTATTCAAGAACATGGCATACCACCTCGACTCCAGATTTGGCCTTCTCCACACAGGACATACACCATAAAATAGACCGCCAGGTGCTAAACCAACTGGCAGGTAGCGACCACAGGCCGATCAGGCTAACCATTGACATGGAAGTAGGCCCACAGGAAACAAAACCGCTCCCACGTTGGAATTACAAACGAGCCGACTGGGACAGATTTGCAATCCTGACAGATGGGCTGTGTGAAACCATCAACACACGAAACACCAAAATGAAGCCCATGGTAGAGAGCCTAAGCAAGGCAATAATGCAAGCCGCCACTGAAACCATCCCAAGAGGAGCTAGGAAAAACTATAAGCCCTACTGGAATGATGAGTTGCAGAAAGTGGAAGATGCAGTAACAAATGCTAGGAACATGGCAGAACGAGAAAAATCCATGGAGGCAAACATCGCCCTCAAAGCCGCCGCGGCGAAGTACAAACACACTCTCAAGCAAACAGCAAGAGAAAGCTGGAAAAATAAAACGGAAAGTCTAAACCTGGACAAAGAAGGGAACAAGCTATGGAAGCTAGTCAGAGCCATGAACGACGAAACCCCGTCAAATAAACAAATTACTATCAAGCAGGGCGAGAACTTGATCACAGGTAAGAAAGCCGCAAACGCCTTTGTCGATCACTATGCCAGAGCAAACCACATCGAGGTCCCTGCAGATAAGCATACAGACATTAGCGAAGAGCTAAAGGGACACGAAAACATAAATACGGCTCCCGAAGAGCACATGATGGCCAAACTAACAATGCGCGAAATGGAAGAGGCTATGAGAACACTAAAGAAAAGGAAATCTCTCGGAAAAGACGGGATAACAAACGAAATGCTGATGGGGCTGGGCCAAACAGCGAAGAGGAAACTACTATCAGTCCTGAACCAAAGCTGGAAAAGGGGTATTGTACCCCAGGCATGGAAAGACGCAATACTGGTACCAGTACCAAAAACAGGAAAGGATAAAACAGATCCAAATGGATACAGGCCCATCAGCCTACTGAGCTGTGTCGGCAAGCTGATGGAACGGATGATAAACACCAGACTGATGTGGCATCTGGAAGAAAAACGAATACTAATTCCACAGCAAGCCGGCTTTAGACAGCACAGATCCACTGAGGACCAGGTCATCCTCTTAGCCCAGGAGATAGAAGATGCCTACCAGGCACAGAAACACACAGTAGCTGTTTGGGTGGATCTGGAAAAGGCATTTTACAAAGTCTGGAAGGACGGACTTAGAGTCAAGCTAAGAAGAAGTGATGTCTGTGGGAAGATGTACAAGTGGATCAACCACTACCTCAAACAAAGAACGGCCAGAGTCCAAGTACAAGGGCAGATGCACAAAAAGGTGACACTCGAGCAGGGAGTACCCCAAGGGGGAGTATTGTCACCCACACTCTTCCTGGTATATATAAACGATATTACAGAGAATATACCAAGAAGAGTCCATAGCTCAATGTTTGCAGACGATCTGGCTATGTGGACCTCTGAAAAGAATCTCACCATAGCAAGAAATCGGATGCAGACGGCCCTAACATCGCTGGAAGAGTGGGCGAACTCATGGCTGGTCAAAATAAACGAGGAGAAAACCACGTGCACAATATTCTCGCTTTCATTAAAACCCCAAAGCTAAGAAGAAGTGATGTCTGTGGGAAGATGTACAAGTGGATCAACCACTACCTCAAACAAAGAACGGCCAGAGTCCAAGTACAAGGGCAGATGAGCAAAAAGGTGACACTCGAGCAGGGAGTACCCCAAGGGGGAGTATTGTCACCCACACTCTTCCTGGTATATATAAACTATATTACAGAGAATATACCAAGAAGAGTCCGTAGCTCAATGTTTGCAGACGATCTGGCTATGTGGACCTCTGAAAAGAATCTCACCATAGCAAGAAATCGGATGCAGACGGCCCTAACATCGCTGGAAGAGTGGGCGAACTCATGGCTGGTCAAAATAAACGAGGAGAAAACCACGTGCACAATATTCTCGCTCTCATTAAAACCCCAAAGTACCAAATTAAGCCTAAATGGCAAAATCCTGCAGCCAAACGACAACCCAACCTATCTGGGAGTCACATTTGATCGGCGCATGACATGGAAAAGTCAGATTGAGAGAAACCGAATGAAAGCCAGAGAAAGAATGGCGATCATGAGGAAACTTGCTGGCACAAGCTGGGGAGCAGACGAAGGCATACTAAAGAAACTGTACACTGGAAGAGTGAGACCAGTTCTCGAGTATGGCATTGCGGCATGGACAACAGCAGCGAAGGCGAACTTCGATAAAGTTAACAAACTTCAAAACCAAGCCATGAGAATTATAACAGGTGGCATGAAGTCAACGCCAATTGTAGAACTTGAAAAGATTACAAAACTGCAATCCATGACCGATAGAAGAGACTGCAGAGCCCAGCTGCAGTCAGAGAAACTCCGAAGACTGACGGACCACCCAATGTACCAGAGACTAAACAATTTGGGAACTGGGAAACTAAAGCGGAGAAACTTTGCAGAAATAGCAAAAGCAAAGATGCACGAAGATCCCATAAACGCACTAACAAAACCCATCACTACTGTACGAAAACCCACTTGGAGGCAGGATATATTTCCAGAGGTGGTAGAAAATATACCAGGTATTGCAAACAAAAACTGCCAGACTGAAAAAGAAAGGAGAGACACTACCCTAAGCTTCATAACGAAAAGCTACCCAAGCATGGACTGGACCCATGCATACACCGACGGTTCTGTAACAAACACTACACAGAACGGAGGGGCAGGAGCATTCCTGAACCTACCAAATGGCAGAAAAATAACACTGTCGTTCGCTACTGGTAAGTACACAAGCAATTTCAGAGCGGAGGCAGAGGCACTGAGGGCGGCAGTGGAAGAAATGGTAACACACAGTGAAAATGAGAGCCATACAGTCCTGCTGACAGATGCTCTCGCCGTAGTCACAGCGCTAAAAAGCCAGAAAAACACTGAGCTTAATGACTTAAGAGCAGCACTCTGCAAACTGTGCCAGCAGTCCGCACCAAAAAGGGTAGTGGTACAGTGGGTTCCGTCACACTGCAACATCCAAGGCAACGAGGAGGCAGACAGACTGGCAAAAGAAGGTGCAAGGCTACCACAAACAGATACCAGTATGACGTACGAAGAGTCAAAACGGCTTATCAAAACCAGGTACATGACCAAATGGGAAACCGAACATACTGGTTACACCAAAAACGATGCCTATTACCAGTTGAACCGAAGAGAGCAGGTCGTTGTCTTCAGACTTCGCACTGGCCACAACAGACTGAGGTACCACCTATTCAACAAATTGAAGATAGGGTGTACCGACGAATGCCCGTGCGGTACTGGCAAAATGACCACTGAACATCTGCTGCAGAACTGCCCGACATACGAGGATCAGAGAGAGCAGATGTGGCCATTGCCAGTGGAACTGCAAGACAAGCTCTATGGTAGTGGCGAGAGTCTCAGGACGACCGCCGCTTTTTTCGAAAAAATAATGGTTACTGTCTGACTGTGTACGCAGAAGAAGAAGAAGAAAACCCCAAAGTACCAAATTAAGTCTAAATGGCAAAATCCTGCAGCCAAACGACAACCCAACCTATCTGGGAGTCACATTTGATCGGCGCATGACATGGAAAAGTCAGATTGAGAGAAACCGAATGAAAGCCAGAGAAAGAATGGCAATCATGAGGAAACTTGCTGGCACAAGCTGGGGAGCAGACGAAGGCATACTAAAGAAACTGTACACTGGAAGAGTGAGACCAGTTCTCGAGTATGGCATTGCGGCATGGACAACAGCAGCGAAGGCAAACTTCGATAAAGTTAACAAACTTCAAAACCAAGCCATGAGAATTATAACAGGTGGCATGAAGTCAACGCCAATTGTAGAACTTGAAAAGATTACAAAACTGCAATCCATGACCGATAGAAGAGACTGCAGAGCCCAGCTGCAGTCAGAGAAACTCCGAAGACTGACGGACCATCCAATGTACCAGAGACTAAACAATTTGGGAAATGGGAAACTAAAGCGGAGAAACTTTGCAGAAATAGCCAAAGCAAAGATGCACGAAGATCCCATAAACGCACTAACAACACCAAAACCCATCACTACTGTACGAAAACCTACCTGGAGGCAGGATATATTTCCAGAGGTGGTAGAAAATATACCAGGTATTGCAAACAAAAACTGCCAGACTGAAAAAGAAAGGAGAGACACTACCCTAAGCTTCATAACGAAAAGCTACCCAAGCATGGACTGGACCCATGCATACACCGACGGTTCTGTAACAAACACTACACAGAATGGAGGGGCAGGAGCATTCCTGAACCTACCAAATGGCAGAAAAATAACACTGTCATTCGCTACTGGTAAGTACACAAGCAATTTCAGAGCGGAGGCAGAGGCACTGAGGGCGGCAGTGGAAGAAATGGTGACACACAGTGAAAATGAGAGCCATATAGTCCTGCTGACAGATGCTCTCGCCGTAGTCACAGCGCTAAAATGCCAGAAAAACACTGAGCTTAATGACTTAAGAGCAGCACTCTGCAAACTGTGCCAGCAGTCCGCACCAAAAAGGGTAGTGGTACAGTGGGTTCCGTCACACTGCAACATCCAAGGCAACGAGGAGGCAGACAGACTGGCAAAAGAAGGTGCAAGACTACCACAAACAGATACCAGTATGACGTACGAAGAGTCAAAACGGCTTATCAAAGCCAGATACATGACCAAATGGGAAACCGAACATACTGGTTACACCAAAAACGATGCCTATTACCAGTTGAACCGAAGAGAGCAGGTCGTTGTCTTCAGACTTCGCACTGGCCACAACAGACTGAGGTACCACCTATTCAACAAATTGAAGATAGGGTGTACCGACGAATGCCCGTGCGGTACTGGTAAAATGACCACTGAACATCTGCTGCAGAACTGCCCGACATACGAGGATCAGAGAGAGCAGATGTGGCCATTACCAGTGGAACTGCAAGACAAGCTCTATGGCAGTGGCGAGAGCCTCAGGATGACCGCCGCTTTTCTCGAAAAAATAATGGTTACTGTCTGACTGTGTACGCAGAAGAAGAAGAAGAAGAAGAAAAGCTATGCCAAGTCTTTGTTGACTTTAAAAAACTTTCGACATGGGCAACTATGCAAAATTATAAGATGGGGTGTCGGCTTACCTGTGTCATTGAGAAACTCTATCTTAAGCCACCAGTGCAGTCTTCCTGAAAAACAGGACAACTGGGGAATGGCTCAACACATCAGCCGGTGTACAACAAGGATGTCTTCTTTTATTGACCTTTTTCAATATTTTTCTGATGCTCTGGAGGATCATGTGGATACTGTCAGCATCATTATAATCTGGTTGAACAGTTCTGAGACTGGTTGTAAGGTTGAGAATATCTCTCCATTTGGCCCTATCTTCTGCAGCTCTGTTCATTTCAGCATAGATTCGTACTTTAATGTCTATGCATTCCTGAGATGTACAGGTGAGTCTTGGTTGCTCCCTTCCGCTTTTCTCCTGAATCTTACCCTCTAATATCTTCTGTAGAAGACTTTCATGTTTCATATTGTGGCCCAACTAACTCAATCTTTGTTTCTGTATCATTTTCAATGTTTTATCTTTGTGCACCTACTTCTTTGAGAACCTTAGTCATTGTATCTTTTTTCTGTTCAGCTAAACTCATTTTACAGTAGCATCACATTTTAAATGCTTCCAAGGCTTTTTCATTCTTCTTTACTAGCGTTCATGTTTCAGCCCCATGCAGTGCAGTTGGCTATATATGAATGGTGATTATTTTTTTATCTTTTCCTCAATTCTGTCCTGATTTTCTTTGAGGTTATCAATTTCTGTGTTTCTCTGAAGCCCTTTTTTTCCCAATGAAATCCTTGTCTCAATTTATGTTTTGGTTTGCCCTAAATATGTAAATTTCTGTACTTGTTTAATTATTTTGCCATTGATGATTATATTAATTTGTCTGTTTTGCTTGGCTATTATCAAAGTCTTTGTGAGTGCAGTAGTTTTATTTATCTCTACACCCTGGGTAGGAAGACTAACATCTGGTCTGTCTGTCATGTGACCCAACACCTCTTTATTTGAATACATTCCATACCAAACAAAGACTTCCCTCTCTTTACTTTTTATCTCACTCTTATGGGGAGGAAGACTGGTCAGGCAAAATATACTGATTGAGCATGTTAGTCAGGGTCGGGCAAAACATACTGGCCAAGACCCTTACCTGGGCTTCCTAGTAGCCTTCCTTGAATCGGGCTGTTTTCATGGCAGAATGGCTAACGAGATGAGGGATCAACGTGATCCCCGTAGTAATGACTGATATGCAGATGAAGCCAATCATAGCACAACCGCCTGGAGGACCCTGGTCCACCTTCATCAGCATGCTCGGGATGTGAGGAAAGCTACTGCAACCTGCCACTTAATGTCCTTTTCAGGTCACATAAAGAGTAACCTACTCATTGTGGACATTTGCAAATAACAACAACCAAAGTCTTTGTCTTTAGTGTGTATATTTTCATGCCAAACTCTTTGGCTCTGCTGTTAATTTGTTCAAGTAGTATTTGCAATGTTGCTACTGATCCTCCCACTATGACTTGGTCATCTGCAAATTTGATAGAAGCTGGAATGATTTGTGTATCTCTCAATCAATCAAAGCCTGTCGCTCATTTTTATGCTTAGGCCATTGACAACATCCTGCCAGCATACACTGTTCTGGGCTGCTGTTTCTGCACCTCTCCAGGTGTAATAATTTAATCTTAGTTCCTTTTCACTTCCTCTTCTTCATGTATTTTTGGGTCTACCTCTCTCTCTTTTCAATCGGCCTAGGTCGGACATTTCTTTCCAAAGCGCATGTCCTATCTAGTCCCATTTTCTTTGCTTAATTTGTTGTTGGCGACTTTCCCACAGATCTTCATTCCTCACTGCTCCTTCCATTTTATGTCTATTATCCTTCATAGGCATCTGTTAACAAAGGGCTGGAAACTTTGTTACACGGTCTTAGTTGTTCTCTATGTCTCCCCTACATACAACAGCACTGACTTGACACTGGCGTTGAAAATTCTAACTTTGGTATGAATCTTGATTTCTCTGGATCTCCATTTGTTGTTTAGTGTCAGGAATGCCCCTCTTGCCTTTCCAATTCTGAAACTTACATCTGTATCTGTACCTGCTGATGTGTCTATTGTGCTGCCAAAAAAATTAGGTAAAGTTATCTAGTTCTTTCAACAACTTTCCCACCAGCATGATTAGTTCTTTGCTAATAGTGTTGAGTTTAAAGAGCTTGGTTTTCTTCATGTTTATATTCAGTCCCAATATGACTGATTGTTCTTTCACTCTAGCAAGTTTCTCTTCCATTTGGCTATGATTGTGTGACAAAAGTACCAGATCATCTACATAGTCCAGGTCCTGTATTTGCAACAAAAGTGTCCACTGAATACCAGTTCTTTTTCCTTCGATTGATGTCTTCATCATCCAATCTATAGCTAACAAGAACAGGAAAGCCAGGAACAGACGTCCTTGTCTCACCCCTGTTTGCACTCAGAAGCTGTCAGTCAGTGCTCCTTCATGAACCATTCTGCATGAGGGTTATGAACTTCTCTGGTTTTCCATATTTGCCATAGAGTACGTCGATCCATGCTGTCAAATGTCTATTCATAGTTAAAAAATGTGCATTCAATATAAGTTCCCAAGCGCCTATAAAGAGCATGTATTCCTGCAGAAAAAAAATCACTTGGTCACGTGTGTAACCACTCATGCACCACCTGCGGGACTTCTTCATCGGACCTGAAAGTCTTTTTTTCCCAATGCCTCTTTTAGTCGTCCAAAGATGTGGAAATCTTTTGAGGTACTTGGGGTCTAGTGAGTACGGTGAATGTGATAGATACTGAAAGTGGAGGTCCTTGGTGGTTGCAGCAGTTGCACTGGCAGTATGAGGTCGAGTATTGTTATGTTGCGAAAGGATATCTTTACTCTTAGGTCCATGTTATTTGGATTTGATTGTAGTTTGAAGATGATTCCTGAGAAGGGGGGTAGGGCAGGAGCGTGTAAGGGATAGCACCTCACGACATGAGGCAGTCACTTCCTAGCAAAAAAGGAGATCCTAGACCCTACTTGGTTTCCCCGCTCCTGTCTAACTCACGTATGGCTCCTAGAGTCTGCTAACAAACAGCACCACCCCCCGGGCAACGGCTTTGACTGGCCGGCAAAACTACGTTAGCAGCTGCAGAGGAAAACCAGGACGCAAATCCTATCATGCATAGGTGAAGCACAACATTCCTTACTGACGCCCGCACAATGAGATGGAAAACGTGATAAAAACCTGGATAGGGAAGATCTGATAGTTGTGTAAGACAGCTTTCCTAGGAAAAGCAACTCTGAACCCAAACAACTGCTGCCCTGCAGGCAGGCTGGGGACAGCCAAGGATTAGGGGGGGGGCCTCGAACAAATGCGTGCTGAAGTCGGATGCACTGGGCTACGGCGCATAACCCAGTGCAACGCAGTGCATTTAATGATTTCGTACACCAAAATAACTCAACGAGATGGTGCTCAACCGAAGGAGTCCCGCCAGGTGGAAAGAGTGCCGGGACCCCCGCTGCCCCCCACCTCAAAGATATCCACCAAATGCTACTGGTGGTCCCCTACCTCCGTGCCATGGGGCCAGGGCACGGACAGCTAGGGAAACCACTACTGACCAAAACACAAAAAGAAGGATTCTAAATATACTCCAATGGAATGCAGAGGGTGTCCTAAACAAGAAGCTACCGCTCGCTCACAAACTCCATGAGGAAAGCATTGACATTGCTTGCATCCAAGAGACCCACCTTAACCCAAATCATAGGTTCCTAATACGAGGATACGAGGACTGCAAGAACCATGAAACCGCAGTACAACTGAGTGGGGAAATGCTGACTAAAACATATGCAGCTAACGCATTCATATAAACATTCTCGAAAGCGAGCCAGATTCATATCCCACCTGAAAGAAAACAGGCAATGGCTATAGAGATAGATCTACAAAAAGACTCATTAACCTGCCCAGAGGAGCATATGATAACCAACCTGACCATGAAGGAACTTGAAGCAGCCATTTACTCCTTTAAACCAAGAAAGTCACCTGGAAAAGACGGGTAACTAACAACATGCTTATGAGATTGAGTGGCACTGCAAAGAAAATACTCCTCGCAATCATGAACTGTAGCTGGAAGTGTGGATCTGTACCTCAAGTGTGGAAAGAAGCACGAATGATTCCCATCCTGAAGAAAAATAAAGATAAACTTGACCCAAAATAGCTATAGGCTAATCAGTCTCCTGAACTGCACAGGCAAGCTCATGGAAAAAATAATAAATACCAAACTCAGCTGGCACCTCGAAGAAAAACAAATTATTATACCACAGCAAGCAGGTTTCAGGCAGCACAGGTCCACGGAAGATCAAGTAATCCACATAGCACAAGAAATCGAAGATACTTTCCAGGAAGGAAAACATACTCTAGCTGTATGCGTAGACCTGGAAAATGCCTTTGACCAATTATGGAAAGATGGGCTATGTGGAAAAATACTGCAATTTGAAGTTTGCGGAAAAATGTACAAGTGGATCAGTAACTACTTAGAAAAGAGAACAGCAAGAGTGCAGGTCCAAGGGCATACCAGCTAAAAAAACTACGGAACAAGGTGTTCACCAGGGTGGTGTTATCTCCCCTACACTCTTCCTGATTTACATAAATTACATCGCCAACAACCTCTACAAAAGTACCCACTATTCTCTCTACACTGAGGACCTGGCCATGTGGACTACTGAAATATAAATCACTACAGCGAGGCACATGAATGCAAGGCTCTGTGGCAGCCCTCGAAAGATGGTCCAAGACCTGGCTACTAAAAATAAATGAACAAAAAAGGACACATACCATCTTCTTCCTGTCAAACATATGACAGCAAGTAAAACTCCAACTTAATGGAACAGAGATATGGCTAGATGAGGCTCCAACCTTCTTAGGAGTTTCTTTAGATGACGTCTGACCTGGGAAACGCAAATTTTAAAGACATAGCTGAGGGCGAGGCTACGCATGTCCATCATAAAGAAACTTGCTGGTACTACATGGGGTGCTGATGGAAACACACTAAAGAAATTATATACAGGCAGAGTGAGCCCAGTTTTGGAATACGGCATTGCAGCTTGGTCCACGGCATCTAAATCAAACTTTAACAAAATAGAGCGCACCCAGAACCAAGCAGCCCGCATCATAACAGGAGCCCTGAAGTCCATCCAAATAAAAGACCTGGAAGCTATGATTGGGCTACAGCCCATGGAAAATTGCAGAGACTGCAAAATCTTGCAGCAAGCGAGAAAATTAAAAAGAATCATGGACCACTCGATGCACCACAGACTAAATGGGCTGGGACGTGGCAGGCTAAAAAGGAAAAGTTTTACAGTCTAGGCAAAAGAAAAGATTAAAAACAATGCTCCAGTTTGAAATGAAAAAATAAAACCAATACCAGCATGCTCCATCCGCTGCCTCTGGAAATTAAGACTCTTCCCTGATCTTATATGCAATATCCTCAACATCTAAGACAAAAAGTCACAAACAGAGGAACAAAAAAAACAACAACACATAGTTACAAATTATATCAACCAAAAATTTCACCCAATAGCCTAGACACACGCTTATATGGATGGCTCAGCAAAAGATGCCATGAGAAAAAGGGGAGGAGGCATCACTATAAAACTAAAAAGCAAAGTATACTCAGCAGCATTTGCCATTGGGAGACGCTGCAGCAACTTCAGTGCCAAAGCCAGTACCCTGAGACAAGCAGCTGAATTTCTTATAGACCATAAGGAGCAGGCAGAAAAGCAAGTGGTCATTCTCAATGACGCCCTTGCAGTGTTAATGGCGCTCAAGAACCAGAACAAAAATGAACTCAGTACTCTTCCAGTGCTTCAAAAAAAAGTAGAGTCTAGTGGATACTCGCACACAGCAACATTCCAGGCAACGAGAAGGTGGACAGACTCAGAGAGGGAGGAATGCTGCAGCAGAGTGATACAGAAATCACATACAATGTGACTAAAGCATTCATCAGGGCAATGTACAATGCAAAATGGAAGAAAGACCACCCTGTCCACATAGAAAACGATGCCTACCATCAACTGTCCAGGCAAGACCAGGTGATAATCCTCCTGCTACGCACAGGTCACAACATACTTAGATGTCATCTGTACAACAAGTTCAAGATTGGCACTGCAGACCTTTGTGCCTGTGGCATAGCCCTTATGAAGGCAGAACATATTTTTCAGTCCTGTCTACAGTGTACCGACAAAAGAAGTAGCATTTGGCAACAGCCAGTGTCCTTCCACAAGAAGCTGTATGGAAGTGTACAAAGCCTTGAGTTGACTGCTGCCTTTGTTAGAGTCATTGCAGTTGAAGTCTGAAGACGAACGAGGAAGAAGAAGAAGAAGATTACTGAGAAAATATGTATACAGCACTAGTGACAGTGTTCCCCCTGGACATGTAGTGCTCTAAAATAACGCCTCGTTCATCCCAAAAGAAAGTCAGCGTAATTTTCCCTGCAGATTGCTGTGTGTGAAACTTTTTTGGTTTTAGTGAGGAGAGATTGCACCATTCCTTGCTCGCTCTCTTTGTTTAAGGCTCTTGGTAGTGAATCCAGTTTTCATCTCCAGTAACAATTTTTCTTTGGATACCATCACCTTCTGCTTCAATTCGCCTCAAAATTTTAGGACAGGCATCAACATGTCATCGTTTCAATTCTGGAGTAAAGTGCTGTGACACCTATCTTATAGAAACTTTGTGGTACTCTAGCACCTTGACTGATGTCCAGACAGGTGGCAATTTTATTCACAGTCAAACTGCGATTTTCCTTTGTGAGGTGGCCAATGCCTGCAATTGACTCTGGGGTCACTATTTGTTATGACTGACCAGGCTGTGAACAGTCTGTTATAGAATTCACGCCGTTTTAAAACTTCCTGCTCTTCTCATACACTTGCTAGAGCGAAAGGTATGCATCACTGTATGGACCTTCATTCGCCAATTAATTTCTATATTTCTATAGGTTTCACCTCTTTGCTGCTAAAACAAAAATGACAACAGAATGCTGCTCCTCTTTTGTGCATGTCAATAGTGGAGCGGCCATCTTTTAACATCAATTATGACTTCATGTTGTTCTTCTGCACCGTGATGGCACTTGACATTCTTAGCAACATTATTAACAAGTTACAATAGAAAAGAATGATTTTTCTCATTTCTATCCCACTTTTATGGTTTTCAATTGAAGCCTTCTTGTATTTGCGTTTCATAATAAGCAAATTATGATCAATATCAGCTTTTGCACCAGTGTGAGCAATATAGTTACTTGGTTTCTATATCTTGTTTCACCATGATGTAATCTATTTGATATCTCTCCAAATTCCCTGTCTTTTCTTCTATTCGAGACATTGGAACTGAATGTAGAAGAAGAAAAACCAGATATACTAGGGTTAACAGAATCATGGACATATTGAGGACATTGCAGATAGTGAACTTGAAATAGAGGGATATACAATGTTAAGGAAAGATAGGGTAGTTGGAGACAAGACTAAGGAACGTGGCGTTTTATTATACTGTATAAATTCTGTTAATATAACGATCAAAGATGATTTATCATGTGGTAACAAAAATGAAAGTGTATGGGGAGAAATAGAAAGTGGGGGTGAAAAAACAGTGATTGGAGTGTGCTATAGATGTCCATGAAGTCAAAAAGAGGAAGATGAGCTGATTAGTAGCATAGCAAAGGCAAGTGGAGGGAAATTATTATTAATGGGGGATTTCAACTTTCCAGAAATAAAATTGGATATGGCAGAAGCACTTGTAGAGTCAAAACCTTTTGTTAAGTGCATAACTGACAATTTTTTAATTCTTCTTCTTTTTACGCTGTCAGACGTCAACTTGAATTTGTTCGAAAAAAGCAGCTGTCATCCTGAGGCTGTCGACACCATTGCCATAGAGCTTGTCTAGTGTTGCCACTGGTGATGGCCACATTTGCTTTCTCTGGTCCTCGTACGTCGGGCAATTTTGCAGCAGATGTTCAGCGGTCATTTTCCCTGTGCCACACGAGCATTCGTCAGTGCCACCTATCTTCAATTTATTGAATAGATGGTACCTCAGTCTGTTGTGGCCTGTGCGGAGTCTGAAGACCACGACTTGCTCTCTTCCGTTCAGCTGGTAGTAGGCATCGTTTTTTGTGTAGCCAGTGTGTTCTGTTTCCCATTTGGCCATGTATCTGGCCCTAATAAGCCTTTTGGACTCTTCGTAGGTCACACTAGAATCTGGTTGTGGTAGTCTTGCACCTTCTTTTGCCAGTCTGTCTGCCTCCTCGTTGCCTTGGATGTTACAGTGGGATGGAACCCACTGTATTACTACTCGTTTTGGTGCAGACTTCTGGCATAGTTGACAAATTACTGCTCTTAAATCATTGTTCAGTATTTTTCTGGCTTTTTAGTGCTGTGACCACGGCCAGGGCATCTGTGACCAGGACTATCTGGCTTTCATTGCTTTCGCCTGTGAGCATTGCTTCTACTGCAGCCTTCAGTGCCTCTGCCTCTGCTGTAAAATTGTTTGAAAATTTTCCAGTTGCCCCTGACTGTTATTTTTCTACCATTTGGTAGGCTCAGGAATACCCCTGCCCCTCCATTCTGTGTTGCGTTTGTTACAGAACCGTCGGTGTTTGCATGGGTCCAGTCCTTGCTTGGGTAGTTTTCCGCTATGTACCTCAGGGTTATGTCTCTTCTTTCTTTTTCAGTCTGGCTGTTCTTGTTTCCAATACCTGGTATATTTTCTACCACCTTTGGAATGATATGCTGCCTCCATGTAGGTTTGCGTACAGTACGGATGGGCTTTGGTGTTAATGTGTTCATAGGGTCTTCGCTCATCTTTGCTTTGGCTATTTCTGCAAAGTTTCTCCGCTTTAGTTTCCCATTTCCAAATCTATTTAGTCTCTTAGGCATTGGATGGTCTATCAGTCTTCTGAGTTTCTCTGCTTGCTGCTGGGCTCTGCAGTCTATTCTGTCGGTCATGAATTGCCGATTTGTAATCTTTTCAAGTTCTACAATTGGCGTTGACTTCATGCCTCCTGTTATAACTCTACTTGCTTGGTTTTGAAGTTTGCTAATTTTATCAAAGTTTGCCTTTGCTGCTTGTTGTCCATGCCGCAATGCCATACTTGAGAACTGGTCTCACTCTTCCAGTGTACAGTTTCTTCAGTATTCTTTCGTCTGCTCCCCAGCTTGTGCCAGCAAGTTTCCTCATGATTGCCATTCTTTGTCTGGCTCTCATTCGGTTTCTCTCGATCTAACTTTTCCATGTCATGCGCCGATCAAATGTGACTTCCAGGTAGTTTGGGTTGTGGTTTGGCCGCATATATTTGCCGTTAAGACTTAATTTGGTGTTCTGTGGTTTATTTGAATGCAAGAATATCGTACATGTTGTTTTTTTCTCATTTATTTTGACCAGCCATGAGTTCGCCCACTCCTCCAACGATGTTAGGGCCTGCTGCATCCGATTGTTTACTACGGTGATATTGTTTTATAGGTCCACATAGCCAGATCGTCTGCAAACATGTAGCTGTGTACTCTTCTTATTATATTCTCTGTGATGTCGTTTATATACACCAGGAAAAGTGTGGGTGACAATACCCCCCCCCCCCCCAACCCCCTTGGGGTACTTCTTGCTCCAGTGTCACCTTTTTGCTCATCTGTCCTTGTGCTTGAACTCTGGCTGTTCTGTTTTCGAGGTAGTGGCTGATCCATCTGTACATTTCCCACAAACTTCACTTCTTCGTAGCTTGACTTTAAGTCCCTCTTTCCACACCTTGTCAAATGCCTTCTCTAAGTCCACCCAAATCGCTACTGTGTGCTTTTTCTCCTGGTAAGCATCCTCTATTTCATGGGCTATGAGAGTGATCTGGTCCTCAGTGGATCTGTGCTGTCTAAAATCTGCTTCCTGTGGAATTAGTATGTGTTTTGCTTCCAGGTGCCACATCAGTCTGGTGTTTATCATACGCTCCATCAGTTTTCCTACACAGCTCAGTAGACTGATAGGCCTGTATCCATTTGGACCTGTTCTATCTTTTTCTTTCTTTGATACTGGTATAAATACAGCATCTTTCCATGCCTGCGATACAATTCCCCTTTTCCAGCTTTGGTTCAGAACTGATAGTAACTTCCTCTTTGCTGTTTGGCCCAAGCCCATCAGCATTTCATTTGTTATCCCATCTTTTCCAGGCGATTTCTTTTTCCTTAGAGTTCTCATGCCCTCATCCATTTCGTTTATTGTTAGTTTTGCCATCATGTGCTCCTCTGGTGCCATCTTGATGTTCTTGTGGCTCTTTTGTTCTTCACTTATATCTGTATGCCTGTCTGTAGGGACATCGATGTGGTTTGCTCTGGTATAATGTTCTATAAAGGCGTTTGCTGCTTTTTTTCCAGAAAGCATGTTGTCGCCCTGCTTGATGGTGATTTGTTTTTTGAGGGTGTTTCGTCGTTCATGGCTCTGACTAAATTCCATAGTTTGTTCCCTTCTTTATCTATATTGAGGCTTTCTGTTTTGTTTTTCCAATTGTCTCTTGTTATTTGGTTCAGTGTTCTTTTGTGATGGCCTTGAGGGCGATATTTGCTTCTGTAACAGTTCCCGTTGGAGCAAGGGGAGTTTAGGATGCCTGAACATGTTAAAGCTTAAAGCTACCTGAATGCATGTCAAGGTCACTCACCGTCTCAGCAAAGGAGAACAGAGTTGGGTTAAGGAATGTGGACAGATAGAAACTGACCACTGGCCTTCCGATTTTGGTAGGGGGAGATTGATTGACAGACGAAATTGACAGCGGGGCTTGCTGCGAGAGAAATGGAGTGACAGGTGTGCAAAAGTGTTTCGGTCCAATTGGATTGAAGATGACCATCACCTGAGATTGATTGGTCAAGCTCTGGCCTTGCTTGAGGATATATAACTCGAGACAAAGTTTAGCTCGAGAGGCTGGATAGAGAGAGGCTGGAGAGAGAGGCTGGAGAAAGTGAGGCTGGAGGAGAGATGGAGAGTGAGAGAGAGAGAGAGACTGAATGTAGATAGTATGTTTTACTCACCGACTTAGATAAAGGAGCGATTGATAGACTGTTGGACGAATGTTTAGTGATAGAACAGGGTCGCTCAAATAGGTGAATGAGTTTTGCATTAATAGATAATCTGAAAGTGTGTTTGTAAGCAAGGACACATTGTGAACGAGTTATGTCGAGATCGTCCGCCTGAGGGGATTTCTGTGAGGAAAAGTATTTGATAAGGTGTGTTGAAGACGCAGTTAAGGCGATGTGTGTGGGATGTAATTGCAAGGCAATAGAACTGGGTTTTTAGATAGTTGGGAATTCAATCAATAGCTAATGCTTACAATTCCCGTTATAGTAGAATGTTTAGTTAAGATGATATGTATTATATTGTGTTTGTAATTTCTCTACTCATTCTATGATATGAGTATGATATAATAAATATGCCACCTGTTGTGTGATATGTCATTTACTGAGTATGGTCATGATGATGTGGATGAGTGTGAGAATGTTCTAAGTTAGAATAACGGCCAGGGCAAACAGTGGGATCTGCTACACTTCCATAGATTGCTCTCTCTCTGCGATGTCCCTAGCATTTGAGACTTCATCCTCTGCTTTCTGCAGTTCATGAATCCAATATGGCTTGTAGTTTTTCCTTGCCCCTCCTGGGATGGTTTTGGTGGCTGCTTGCAGTATTGCTTTGCTTAGGCTTTCTACCATATGTTTCATATTGTTATTTCGTGTGTTGATAGTTTCACACAGTCCATCTGTCAGCATTACAAATCTGTCCCGGTCGACTCGTCTATTGTTCCAATGTGGCAGCGGTTTTATTTCCTGGGGGCCTACTTCCATAATAATTTCTAGTCTAATTTGCCTGTTGTCGCTACCTGCCAATTGGTCGAGCACCTGACGATCTATTTTGTGGTGAATATCCCCTGTGGAGAAGGCCAAGTCTGGAGTGGAAGTGGTATGCCATGTTCTAGAATAGAAGCTAGGGCTGTCGTCCGGCCTAGTGATAAGATATAGATTTGTGTCTATCTCCCAGTCTTCTACTTCATCACCTCTGCTGTCTGTATCTGAATATCCCCATCTCTTCGAGTGACTGTTGAAGTCTCCAACCACTAGGCAGCTGGAGTCCTTGATTTCCATATTCGAGAGCGACAGGTCTTTGTTGGGTGGGCCATACAGGTTGAATATACGGGTTTTCGTTTCCTGTGTCATTATGTCGACTCCTACAATTTCTGCTTGTCCCGTGTGATTTACAGATACTGCGCTACTAGGTATGCAGTTTCGTGTCAGTATCAGAACCCATCCTCTGTGACCTTCTCTATCAAAACGGAAGGTCTGGTATCCTCTGATTGAGAATCTGTGGTTTTTGTTGAGGTGCATTTCTTGGATACATGCCACGTCTATCTTACCTTCGTACAGGCGATTTGTTAAGGAAACCTTTTTGTTAAGGACTCCCTCCGCGTTCCACTGTAGTATTTTTAGGGACTTGAGTTTTTGGTCAATAGCTCTTGCCTCATCTCCTTGTGCCTTGACTCCACAGCACATGGGTGGGTGACCACCTGTAGCATCAGGTGGGCCCCTTCGAGGTGTGGGGCCCTGCACTCTCGCTGCCTGGCGGGACTCCACAGGATGAGCACCATTATTTTCCTCTTTTAAGTTGTGACGTCATCATACAGCGATTTACATTGCACTGTTTCGTTAAGCCTGTGGCCCAGTGCATCAGATTTCAACAGGCGTTTCTGTAAGGATGCCCTTCGTAGCCTTTGGCTAGTCCCCAGCCCATCTGCAAGGCAGCAGTTGTTTCAGGTCAGAGTTGTCTCTCTTAGGAAAGTTGTCTTGTGGGATTATCGAGTCTTCCCGCCTCGTGTCGAAAGGGTGTGATGATGATGATGATATGATGGACTTATGTACTAGTTTTTCAAGTATCCCAGAAGAGAGGCAGTCCAGTGTGTCTGTGTCCCAGGATCGTCATATCCTGCCAGAAACGTAGCATATACATGTGAGGTGGGGTATCTCCTTGCTCCTCTGCAGTGATGGTACACCTAGCATTCCCCGCCACCTGGGAGGTTGTCACAAAGGGGCAGATGTGCAATGTCCAATGGCCTGCATCTCTTCTGCGTCCATAGGGATGACTGATAGGAGACAAAAGTAAAGAACGAGGTAAGAGTGCATTTTGCCAGGAAACAAGCCTGATCATGGCACGGAGATGTTGTTCGCCTGGTGTGCGAACATATCTCATGATCTAGGGCTGAGTCTCAACAGTTCGCAGTGAAGTGGCTACTCTACTGCTTGCGACACCCCGGCCGAGAACTAAGTTGTCTACAAATGATTTCAGACCTCCACGCCGCGTGGGGTGAATATCAGACAGGTCCTCGCCCGCTTTGATCGACGAGACGGTAGAGACCTCTTTCTGTGGCTCGACCAGGTCGGGCTGAGACACGATCCCCAGGTCCCAATCTTATCGTTGCCTCCCGTCGCAGTGGTGCTAAGTATACCGTCGCATATCCGGGCGGGATTCCGGCTTATAGGCGTTCGGCCATAATCCTCTCGGATTGAGCAGGATTACCATAGCAACGACCTGTCATCAGTAGGGTAAAACTTACCTGTCTTCCGAGGGTCTAATTCCAGCACACGTTCCCTATTAGACCCAACGAAAAAAAATTGGTCTGTCAATCAATGGCGTGTTGAGTCAAATTAAGCCGCAGGCTCCACTCATGGTGGTGCCCTTCCATCAATTCCTTTAAGTTTATGACTCGCGCATACTGGGATTACCTCGTTCATGGGGAAGAATTACAAGCCCCAATCCCTAGCACGAAGGAGATTCAATGGGTTTCCAAACTCTTTCAGGCCAGGGAGGCATCCACGCTGATTCCTTCAGTGTAGCGCACGTGCGGCCCCGGACATCTAAGGGCATCACAGACCTGTTATTGCTCAATCTCGTGTGGCTAAACGCCACTCGTCCCTCTAAGAAGTTGCATTGGTGTGTCGAGGGACCGGCAAACTATTTAATAGGCTAGAGTCTCGTTTGTTATTGGAATTAACCAGACAAATTGCTCCACCTACTAAGAACGGCCATGCACCACCACCCACCGAATCAAGAAAGAGCTATCAATCTGTCAATCCTTTCAGTGTCCGGACCGGGTGAGTTTTCCTGTGTTGAGTCAAATTACGCAGCAGGCTCCACTCCTGGTAGTGCCCTTCCGTCAATTCCTTTAAGTTTCAGCTTTGCAACCATACTTCCCCCGGAACCCAAACACTTTGGTTTCCCGAACGCTGCCCGCAGAGTCATCGAAGCAACTCCTGCGGATCGCTAGTCGGTATCGTTTGTGATCAGAGCTACGACGGTATCTGATCGTCTTCGCGCCTCTGACTTTCGTTGTTGATTAATGAAAACATTCTTGTCAAATGCTTTTGCAGTAGCTCGTCTTGCGGCGATCCAAGAATTTCACCTCTAACGCCGCAATACGAATGCCCCCGTTTGTCCCTGTTAATCATTACCTCCAGTTCCGAAAACCAACAAAATAGAACCGAGGTCCTAATCCATTATTCCATACACCATTATTCAGGCAGCCAAGGCCTGCTTTGAACACTAATTTTTTCAAAGTAAATGCGACAGCCACTCGGGACGCTCACCGAAGAGCACCTGCGGGAGAGAGCCGGCAGACGGTAGGGCAGGAGACAACGGACAGTGAACCAGCGCGAGCCGGACCGATCGCCTGAGATCCAACTACGAGCTTTTTAACTGCAACAACTTTAATATACGCTATTGGAGCTGGAATTACCGCGGCTGCTGGCACCAGACTTGCCCTCCAATAGATCCTCGTTAAAGGGTTTAAAGTGTACTCATTCCAATTACGGGGCCTCGAAAGGGTCCCGTATTGTTATTTTTCGACACTACCTCCCCGTGCCGGGAGTGGGTAAGTTGCACGCCTGCTGCCTTCCTTGGATGTGGTAGCCGTTTCTCATGCTCCCTCTCCGGAATTGTACCCTGATTACCTGTTACAAACATGGTAGGCATGTCACGTACCATCGTTATTTGATAGGGCAGACATTTGAAAGATGCGTCGCCGGCACATGAGGCCATGCGATCAGCACAAAGTTATCCAGAGTCACCAGTGGGGACGCTGCAACCCCGCGAGGGGAAACGACGATTGGTTTTGAACTAATAAAAGCGCTCTTTCCGCGAGGGTCGGAGCTTGGTAAGCATGTATTAGCTTTAGAATTGCCACAGTTATCCAAGTAGGATCATGTCATCTAAGGAACCTTGACTGATTTAATGAGCCATTCGCGGTTTCACCGCGAGACAGTGTGAACTTATAATTGCAAGGCTTAATTTTTGAGACAAGCATATGACTACTGGCAGGATCAACCAGACATCTGTCAGAGACAGATGAACCACACACACCGGTCGGCGAAGGAAGGATGGGTGTGTAAAAAGCCTTACTAGGACGGCTGCAGGGACCGATTGATGGACGGACGGTTGTTCCGTCCCTCACTCCGTCGACCTCGGACCGCCTGACAGGGGCCCGTACACAAACCAAATGAACGACCGACCGACCAGGCTCCCTGGGGTGATGGCAGCGCTCTGTGCAGAACGGATCCAAGCTTATTGCGAGAGAAGGACCTCGAGCGAGACGAACTGTTTCTGTTTCTAAGAATCTATGTCACTGCACTCCGGGCATACCCATATGTGCTCAGTCTCTCTCATCAAATGGTGAAAGCTGATGGTCCCTGTAGCTCGCTGGTTGTACACGCTTCTGTGCCACTCTCTCATGCGCCCCACTTCGCTCGATCCTCGTTCAATGTCAAAACTTTGCAGTCTGTGGATTGCTGCTTCATCTATTGCGGTGTCCTCATCCAGCAGGCGGTCATTGATTGATTTCAAAATGTCACTTCTGTCCATCACCAATGTGCCCATGATGGGAGCCCATGAAGCCAAGATGTCAGCTCTTTCATCGCCCTGAACCCGGGCAAGAGCAATACAGTAGATCCAGGTCAGTGCCTGGAGGTTTGAGGATTCAACAGCAGCTATCCACTCGTACCTAAGCCATCCCTTCTGTACTTTCTGAAGTACGGCTTGCGCACCTGTCACGATGACTGCCTTTGTTATAGAAGTCTCAGATATCCATTTCAGTGCTGAGGTCACTGCTTCCGTCTCCATTCTCATACTGGAGGTTGTTGACATGTATGCCCTACTGCGCTCAGCCACGACCTCTCCTCTCATTCTAGCCGAGAAATCCCAGCCTGATGTCCCAGTGCGCACGACTGATCCGTTGGTGTATATGACAGCGTCACTCTCCTGGGTGTTCTCAGTTATCAGCTGATTTACCTTGTGCTCTGCACTCTTGTTGCTCCGTTCTCTGCATTCCTTGCCTAAGGTTATGATGACTCTCTGGTACTCTATCATTCTATCACCAGTGGGGACCCATTATTCCCCTTTGGCTATCGTCTCAGCTAGAGTGACGTGTCCGATTGTTGTCTCAGCTTGTGCCATCCATGACGACCCTTTCTTGATTCTTGATCCCTTGATGTCTGAGGTACTACTGTGCAGAGGGTGTCGAGTGTCTGTGGTGACACGCATATAGGCTTTGACTTGTGCCAGTTTATGTCTGGATGTCACCGATAACAATCCCAACATGTACCGCATCGTCAGAATCGGGGTATCTCTAGTGCAGCCCAGAACCAGACTCATACCTTCATTCTGAATGCGGTCCAACTTTACACACTGTATTCTTGATAGTGTGAGGATGCTTAGTCCGTAATCGATGACAGACAACACGACCTGACGAAATAGGATGAACAGGAGGCGTTGTTCCAAGTCGGCAGCAGCCATGGTCTTGAATGCTCCTAACCCTCTCTTGCATCTTCGTATGATGTGGTCAACATGGCAGTTATAGAATGCGATCAAATGTTACTCCGAGGTATTTCAACCTGTCACAATTGCCGATGGTGCAACCATCAAAAGTGATGCCCAGGAGTTCAGCCTTTACTATGGAATTATTCAAAGAGCAACACATCATGCAGGCCTTGTTCGGATTGATCTTGGAGCTTGAGTCGCCGCACCACTGTTAGATTCTTTGCAAGGTTTCCTGGATATCTTTGACCAACTCTTGCCTGTCTGAGCCAGTCCTGTACGTTAGGATGTCATCGGCATATGTCAACGTTCGCCCTGTCCCTGTGGGTTGAATATTGGCCACTTTTACTGTGTAAATGTTGAACAGCACCGGTAAGAGCGGATACCCTTGAGGCAGTCCTGGACATATTCGCCTCGGATCTGATGTCCACGATCCCACGCATAGCGCAACTGTTCTTTCCATCAGGGGAGCTGATAACCAACTAACCAGCCACGGGTTTAAACCACACTGCTGCAGACAGGTAATTAAGGTCCCAAAATCGACACGGTTGTATGCGTCTTTCAGGTCGAGTGCCACCGCGACTGTTTCTTGCTTTGACTGAAACCCCTCGTACACATCATACGCGAACATTCCAGCGTTAACCCAGTTCTCCTTCGCTGTTCTATAACTGCCCAGCGTATCGAGTAGAATCTGCTCCCGTTCAAGGTAGGCCATTATTTTCCTGGCCACTATCTTCTCGAGCAATTTGCCATATACATTTTGTATGGTGATTATTCGATAGCTGCCGAGAAGCGTGGAGTCCTTATCAGGTTTAGGCAGCGGGCATAGAACTGTCGAGATTGGCTATACGCGCTAGCCTTCGATGAACCTCACGGACTGACAAAGCTTCTCGATACGGATTGGATTACAGTAACGCACCGCTACCGGCGGTACGACGCCACCAAACTGGTCCTGCTCGATAGCCGGGTTGAGTGAAAAATATTAACCTTTCATTTATTTTGTTGAACGAACAATATATCTGGGGCTGGTCTCTCGCTGGTGCGATTGACTCTCATCCAGATTCGTACATCGATCTCAGTCCCGCCAGGCGGAGTGAGAGAGCGGGCTTGCCTAACACGCTTGCCCGCCTTTCCCCGGCACTGTAGCGGGACCAGATTTGTGGAGTCATACCGCTGGAAACGGTGCGTTACTGTGGTCCGTATCGAGAAGCTATGTCAATCCCTGGTGGTTATGAGAAGGCGCATAGCCAATCTCAACAGTTCATCTCGCTGGTGGTCATTCTCTCGCAAAGAGCTTGTGACCGGCAAATGGAAAGCAGGAATCGTGCCTAAATGCCCTGTCCTCGCCCGACCAACCCGTCAGAGAAGGGCAGGCAAGCAAAAATTGCCTCCAGTCCGAGTGAAAATCATCGCTGGGGCCATTGGGATCCATTCTGCACAGAGCGCTGTCATCCCTCCCCGAGCGAGCCCGGTCAGTCGGTCGTTCGTTTGGTGTGTTTACGGGCCCCTGTCCTAGGTCGACGGAGTGAGGGAGGGAACAACCGTCCGTCTGTCAGTCGGTCCCTGCGACCGTCCTAGTGAGGCTTTTTACACACCCATCCTTCCTTCGCTGACCGATATGTGTGGTTCGTCCGTCTCTGACAGATATCTGGTTGATCCTGCCAGTAGTCATATGCTTGTCTCAAAGATTAAGCCATGCATGTCTAAGTTCACACTGTCTCACGGTGAAACCGCGAATGGCTCATTAAATCAGTCGAGGTTCCTTAGATGACACGATCCTACTTGGATAATTGTGGTAATTCTAGAGCTAATACATGCTTACCAAGCTCCGACCCTCGCGGAAAGAGCGCTTTTATTAGTTCAAAACCAATCGTCGTTTCCCCTCGCAGGGTTGCGACGTCCCCACTGGTGACTCTGGATAACTTTGTGCTGATCGCATGGCCTCATGTGCCGGCGAAGCATCTTTCAAATGTCTGCCCTATCAAATATCGATGGTACGTGACATGCCTACCATGTTTGTAATGAGTTTGTAATCAGGGTTGGATTCCGGAGAGGGAGCATGAGAAACGGCTACCACATCTAAGGAAGGCAGCAGGCGCGCAACTTACCCACTCCCGGCACGGGGAGGTAGTGACGAAAAATAACAATATGGGACTCTTTTGAGGCCCCGTAATTGGAATGAGTACACTTTAAACCCTTTAACGAGGATCTATTGGAGGGCAAGTCTGGTGCCAGTCGGGTTCACTGCCCGTTGTCTCCTGCCCTACCGTCTGCCGGCTCTCTCCCGGCTCTTCGGTGAGCGTCCCGGGTGGCCGGCGCGTTTACTTTGAAAAAATTAGAATGTTCAAAGCAGGCCTCGGCTGCCTGAATAATGGTGCATGGAATAATGGAATAGGACCTCGGTTCTATTTTGTTGGTTTTCGGAACTGGAGGTAATGATTAACAGGGACAAACGGGGGCATTCGTATTGCGGCGTTAGATGTTAAATTCTTGGATCTCCGTAAGACGAGCTACTGAGAAAGCATTTTTCAAGAATGTTTTCATTAATCAAGAACGAAAGTCAGAGGCGCGAAGACGATCAGATACCGTCGTAGTTCTGACCATAAACTATGCCAACTAGCGACCTGCAGGAGCTGCTTCGATGACTCTGCGGGCAGCTTCTGGGAAACCAAAGTGTTTGGGTTCCAGGGGAAGTATGGTTGCAAAGCTAAAACTTTAAGGAATTGACGGAAGGGCACCACCAGGAGTGGAGCCTGTGGCTTAATTTAACTCAACACACCAACACTGAAATGATTGACAGGCCGAGAGCACTTTCATTGTTTCTAATAGGGAACGGGTGCTGCAATTAGACCCTCTGAAATCTGGGGCTAAGCTCTCTGTGGCTCGATTGGCCTGCATTCAGTGTTCGATAAAGGAATTGACGAAAGGGCACCACCATGAGTGGAGCCTGCGGCTTAATTTGACTCAACACACCAACACTGTAAAATGACTGACAGACTGAGAGCATTTTTGTTGGGTCTAATAGGGAACGTTTGCTGGAATTAGACCCACGGAAGACAGGTCAGTTTTACCCTCTAAATGAAAAAGCGTTGCTTTGGTAATCCTGCTCAATCCCAGAGAAATCGCAGGTTTCAGACACTTGGTCATTGACTGAGTAAAAAGCCCTCTCTTGATTCGTTGGGTCTAATAGGGAACGGCTGCTGCTATTAGACCCTCGGAAGACAGGTCAGTTTTACCCTACAAATGACAGGGCGTTGCTACGGAAATCCTTTCTTAATTCAAAAGGAATCGCAGGTCTCAGACATTTGGCCCACGTGCGTGGCTGATAAGCCAATGGTGCGAGGCTACCATCTGAGAGATTACGGCCGAACGCCTCTAAGTCGGAATCCCGCCCAAAATCTCAGCACCACTGCGACGGGAGGCTATGATATGGTCGGGACCTGGGGCTCGCGCCTCAGCCCCACCCGGTCGAGCCGCAGAAAGAGGTCCTTACGGCGATAAGGTGCAAAACCACTAGTAGAAGACTTAGTTCTTGGTCAGGGTGTCGTAAGCAGTAGAGCAGCCACCTCACTGCGAACTGTTGAGACGCAACCCTTGATCATGAGATATGTCCGCCCACCAGGCGAACAACATCTCCGTGCCATGACCACGCTTGTCCCCTGGTTAAATGCACTCCTGCCTTGCTCTCTACCCCTGTCTGCTATCAGTCATCCCAATGGACGCAGAAGAGATGCAGGCCAGCGGACATTGCACCTCTCCTATTGTGACAACCTCCCAGGTGGCGGGGAATGCTAGGCGTACCATTACTGCAGAAAAGCCGAGAAAATAAAGGGAGCAAGGAGATACCCCACTCACATGCATATGCTACGTTTCTGGCAGGACGTGATGATCCTGGAACACAGACACACTAGACTGCCTCTCTTCCGGGATACTTGAAAAACTAGTACATACAGTCCATCATATCATATCATATCATCCCCACACCCTATAGACACGAGTGGTGAAGACTCGATAGTTTTGCAAGACAACTTCCCTAAGAGAGACAACTCTAACCACAAACAACTGCTGCCTTGCAGATAGGCTGGGGACAGCCAAAGGCTAAGGAGGGCATCCCTACAGAAACGCCTGTTGAAATCGGATGCACTGGGCCACAGGCTTAACAAAACAGTGCAACGTATATCGCTGTATGATGACGTCACAACCTAACAGAAAAAAGTATGGTGCTCATCCTGTGGAGTCCCGCCAGGCAGCGAGAGTGCCGGGCCTCACGCCTCGAAGGGGCCCACCCAATGCTACTGGTGGTCACCCACCCATATGCTGTGGAGTCAAGGCACAAGGTGATGGGGCAAAAACTATTGACCAAAAACCCAAGACCCTGAGAATATTACAGTGGAATGCGGAGGGAGTCATTAACAAAAAGCTTTCCCTAACACATCACTTGCATGAAGGTAAGATTGACGTGGCATGTATCCAAGAAACGCACCTTAACAACAACCATAAATTCTCAATCAGAGGATACCAGACCTTCCGTCTTGATAGAGAAGGTCACAAAGGAGGGGTTCTGATACTGACACGAAACTGCATACCGAGTAGCGCGGTAGCTGTCAATCACACCGGACAAGCAGAAATTGTAGGAGTAGACATAATGGCACAAGAGACGAAGATCCGCATCTTCAACCTGTACGGCCCACCAAACAAAGACCTGTCGCTCTTGAGTATGGAAGTCAAGGACTCCAATTGCATAGTAGTTGGAGACTTCAACAGCCACTCGGAGAGATGCGGATACTCGGACACAGACAACAGAGGTGACGAAGTGGAAGATTGGGAGATAGACACAAATCTCTGTCTTATCAATAGGCCGGAGGATAGCCTTAGCTTTTATTCTAGAACATGGCATACCACCTCTACTCCAGACTTGGCCTTTTCCACGGTGGATATTCACCACAAAATAGACCGCCAGGTGCTAAACCAATTGGCAGGTAGTGACCACAGGCCAATTAATCTAGAAGTTGATATAGAAGTAGGCCCACAGGAATTAAAACCGCTCCCACGTTAGAATTACAGACGAGCCGACTGGGACAGATTTGCAATCCTGACAGATGGGCTGTGTGAAACCATCAACACACGGAATAACAATATGAAGCCCATGGTGGAAAGCCTAAGCAAAGCAATAATGCAAGCTGCCACTGAAACCATCCCAAGAGGAGCAAGGAAAAACTACACGCTTTATTGGAATGATGAATTGCAGAAAGCGGAAGACGAAGTCTCAAATGCTAGTAACATGGCAGAGAGAGAACAATCTATGGAGGCAAATATCGCCCTCAAAGCCACCACGGCGAAATACAAATACACTCTAAACCAAAAAACAAGAGAAAGTTAGAAAAACAAAACAGAAAGCCTCATTTTAGATAAATATGGGAACAAACTATGGAAGTTAGTCAGAGCCATGAATGACGAAACTCCATCAAACAAACAAATTACCATCAAGCAAGGCGACAACATGCTCATTGGAAAAAAAGCAGCAAATGCCTTTATTGAACACTATGCCAGAGCAAACCATATTGAGGTCCCTACAAATAGGCATACAGACATTAGTGAAGAAAAAAGAGGCACGACAACATCAATATGGCACCAGAAGAGCACATGATGGCAAAACTAACAATGAATGAAATGGAAGAGGCCATGAGAACATTAAAGAAAAAGAAATCACCCGGAAAAGATGGGGTAACAAATGAAATGCTGATGGGGTTGGGCCAAACAGCAAAGAGAAAGTTACTATCAGTCCTAAACCAAAGCTGGAAAAGGAAAATTGTACCTCAGGCATGGAAAGATGCCGTACTTGTACCAGTACCAAAGAAAGGAAAAGATTAAACAGATCCAAATGGATACAGGCTTAACAGCCTATAGAGCTGTGTAGGAAAACTGATGCAGCGTATGATAAACACCAGACTGATGTGGCATCTGGAAGAAAAACACATACTAATTCCACAGTAAGCAGGCTTTAGGCAGCACAGATCCACTGAGGATCAGATCACCCTCATAGCCCATGAAATAGAGGATGCCTACCAGGAGCAAAAACACACAGTAGCGGTTTGGGTGGATCTATAATAGGCATTTGACAAGATCTGGAAAGAGGGACTTAAAGTCAAGCTACGAAGAAGTGAAGAGTCTGGGAAAATGTACAGATGGATCAGCCACTACCTCAAAAAGAGAACAGCCAGAGTTCAAGTGCAAGGGCAGATGAGCAAAAAGGTGACACTTGAGCAGGGAGTACCTCAAGGGGGAGTACTGTCACCCACACTCAGAAAAAGATATGCAGTCCACCATGACAGAGTTTTCGGTGGTGTGCGGTAACTTTGGTCTCACGATCAACACTAAGAAAAAGAAGGTACTCTTCTAGCCTGCCCCTGGAGAACATTGAACGTAACATTAACGTACAAAACCAACATCTCCAGGCGGTCGCTTACTTCAACTACCTAGGCAGTACTCTTACTCGAGAGGTAATTCTCAACTGTGAGGTCAATAACAGGATTGCTAAGACAAGCTCTGTGTTTGGGATGCTCCTAGCAAATGTTTGGAGCCGACAAGCATCAGTGTTGTTACCAAGGCAATGCTGTGGTGTTGTACACTTTGCTGCATGCCTTAGAGACATGGACAGGGCATGGCAGACAAGTGAAAACGATTGAGCTGCCTGCTAAATATATGTGTATATGCTTTTATGTATGAATATATTTTAGTCACCATTCAAGTTGTCTGCATTTAGCAACCAAATGGTTTATACTTGTTCTGTAATGAAATATGTTTTAATAATGTCACCCTCTGCCTTGTGGGCTACCTGTTAACCAAGAAAGGCTTTGTGAGTAAACCCTGAGGTAAAATCTGCATCTTGTGCTATCCCCAGTCGTCTTGATTACATCTTGCCACTGGGCCAGGATAGCTTAGGATGAGAGAGTGAGGCTGACGACAGCGCAAATTTTCCTTAATTAAATCTATTTAAGCGCAAGTTACAGCACCAGACATTTTTATCAGATATACCATGCGATTAATACAGAATGAAGGCTCTTACCTTCGGCACGTGGAACATGTGCGTATTACTAGACAGCACCAAGGCCGATAGACCCAAAAGAAGAACGGCACTAGTTTCCAGAGAACTGGCAAACTACAAGGTGGATGTGGTTGGTCTTAGCAAGACCAGATTACGAGATGAGGGTCAGATCACAGAAGTTATGGGCAGATACATGTTCTTCTGGAGTGGGTTTGATATAGCAGAAAGGCGAGAAGCTTGTTGACCTGACAAAGGCTTTTGACACCGCCAACAGGGACAGACTCTGGAAAATCATGGCGAAATTTGGTTTTCGCAAAAACATTCATCACAGTTGTCCACCAGTTTCATGCTGTTATGTCAGCCCGCGAACTGAATGATGGTTAACTCTCTGCGTACACTAATTTTGGTCTTATCGTAAACACCAAGAAAACGGAGGTAATTTTCTACCTGCGCCAAGGGAGCTCTACAATGAACCACAAACGTCACTGTACAGGGACATCGCCTAAAAGCAGTTGCTAGCTTTACCTACCTTGCCAGTACCCTCACCAGAGAAGGAAATATTGACTCTGAGATCCACAACAGGATTTCCAAGGCGAGTGTTGCTTTCAGAAGACTATGAGAAAATGTTTGGAACTGGCAGGGAATCAGTGTTGCCATCAAGATTAGTGTGTATCGTGCTGTTATGTTAACAACCCTTCTGTACGCATGCATAACATGGACAGTCTATATAGTAGGCATGTCAGGAAACTTAATCATTTCCATGTAAACTGTCTCCGCAGACTGCTCAGGATTGGTTGGCAGGACAGAGTGCAAAACTCTGAAGTTCTCAGCAGGGCTAGACTCTGACATTCATACGATGCTACAGAAAGCCCAGATCAGATGGACAGGGCATGTTGTATGAGCATCTCCCTAAACAACTGTTGTACGGTGAGCTCATTGACAGGACAGTGCTTGCAGGGGGGACAAAAGAAACGATACAAAAACATTCTAAAAGTTTCTTTGAAAAGTTTCTCCACTGATGTTGCTGACTGGGAGCTGCTTGCTCTGAACCGCTCAGCCTGGCGCTCTGCCGTCACACATGGTGCTTGCACCGCTGAGCAGAGGACCATCACAGAGCCACAGCTGCATGAAAGGAAAGAATGCAATACTGCCCAACTACAAATGCTGTTCATATGTGCCCTATGTGCGGTAAAGTTTGTCAGGCTCAAATCGGACTGTACCAATGCAGTCACATCTGAATAAACAGGTCTGACGCTGTTGCCATCTTCGTTTGCGATGGGCAATTATTATTATTATTATTGTTTGAATAGAAATATATAGAAAATAGAGGGGGGGGGGGGGGGGGGGGGGCTTGAAACGCATAGATTGAAATGGGACCTGATTTAAGTACTCATTTGTCAGTCCACAGCGGATTGATGATATCCTAACAGATGATGACAAGTTAACTTAGATTGCTTTCTAGTAAACGACACATACTTTTCTAGGAAACAATAAGGCTGACAATTACCAGTATCTTGTAGATACCCTGTTGAAGCGCTACAAAAGACTAAGGTGTAACATGTCCTTGAAATTACACTTTCCACACTTCCAAGTGGATTTCTTCCCTGCTGACTGCTGTGCTGTCAGGGATGAAAAAAGGTACCAAGGGAAAAGGAATGCAGCAATGCTACCAGAATATTGTGCGACCCTTGTGAGAGTTGCTCCAGTTACGCATTACAAGCAAAAAGGTGTCACTGTGAATCATTTCCGCTTTGAGCATTATTTTCATATGTAAATATATTAGTATAAAACTTGTTTTATCGATATTTAAAAAAAACTAGAGCTAATTTAGTGTTTTAATGACCATATTAATTTCAGCAGTTCAAACAACATAAAAGTTACTTAATTTAATCTCAGATAAACACAAAAAGTCAACATTTTTTGTCTAGTGTAATATGTGAAAGATTGAACAGTTCTGCAGACCTTGTTGTTCAACAACAACTTAGGTAATAGGCAAATGATTTAACAGCTTGGAAGACCTTGTTATTTGACAACAACTTAGGTAATATCAAATAAAAACCAAATGCTTTGGCAAAAAGAGGTTTATAAAGGATATAATAAAATGTATCTATTGTGTACCCATTGAGCCATTCAAAATTGGGCCAACAAATGCTTGAGTTTGAGACCTGTCCTTTAGAGGTGAGCAGGATTATTGCTGTGTGAGAAGTTTTGCTGTTTATAGTTAGGTCGTCTGTGTTCTGTTCTGGTTATTCATAAGGACAGATCATTTAGCCATGATTCCACATTAATTTTTAAAAGATGCAGACACTTTAACTTTGCACACTTTTTCTTAATAGTTAACTGGTGATGAGACAAAAGATAACTCTTCAAATGAAGCACAGTCTTCAACAACCTACTCTGTAGTACATACAATGAATCATGAGCAAAGAAATTTCTCATTGATTGAAGAGGTTGTTAACAGTGCACACAAGGCTTCAAGAATGAGAATGTGAGTAGATATTAATTAATTCTTCAAAGCGTTATAAAGATCAAAATAATTACTCAAGAAATGTCTGTAGTTAGTTGCAAGACATGCTTTTAACTTGACATAAACCAAATGGGAGCTTAGTAATATTATAGTCTTTTTAGTAGACTAGAATATAAGAAGCTATAGTTGGTCATTTTGATTCCAACCACAATGACACTAGTAAAATTTAATAAATTTACCTGTAAATAATTCATTTGTTAGGTGAAGTTTTGTTATGTTCACTTTCTCAAAATGTGTTTCACTTAACAAAGCAAAATAATGGTAACAGGATGCATTATATCTGCTAGTGATTTTATAGATATTTCTCTTGTTACACTACATTCCTTCTATCTATACGTTATTAACTGTTTCGTCTGGACCAAGCATACATCTCTCCCCCCCCCCCCCCCTATATACATCCCCCTTTCCAATGACCTTTTTTGCTCTAGGATTATTTAGCAAATGCAAACAACTTTTACTGAGTAGGAGGAGACAAATGAAATATATACTTTGGGATGAAATTTTAGCAGTGGAAGATCATTGAGCTTATCTATTGAGTTTGTCAGTTATTTTTGTGCAGATGTTTACCAGTAGTATCCAAGGTTTTTTTTGTTTCATGCTTTGAGTGATTATGTGGTTGTGTTGTTTAATTTTGTGTAGTTCCCTGATATTAAAATTATGAAATCTTTCAAAGATTGGTAATGAAAATTGGGTGTATCTTCAATTTGTCCTCAATAAACAGTAACAGGAAGCTGCAGTGATAGGTATGTATACAAAGAAATATAATTTGAACATAAATTCTTCAAGTAGGCCTATGCTTAATGTTAAAAATGTACGAAATGTGATGGACAATTTTGAAATATGTTGATTTTACAGTTTTAAAAATTTGCCCTTATTTTGATGTTTTAAAATCATATATGTTAAAAAAATTTGTTTTTATTAATACTCTTATCATTTATATGTTATTTCCTATCCTGTGTTTTATAGATGCCCAAAGAGGGAGCAAGGAGTAGTAACACTGTAAACCTGCCAAGCATGTTGTAAGAAGAAACTCATGAAAATTAAACTAAAATTTTACCCAATAATCAAAGAAAGAAGAAGGTCCACTGTCAAGATGGATAATGATACTGTGCAGAGAAAACAATAAGGATTCTGTATCGATGACATAGCTGTTTTCTTCTTGGAAAAGGTCAAGTATTGGTAGCTGGAACAATCATACAATCTGTGAACACAGAAAGGCTGTACAGGTGGCAATTGGAAGTGAGGAATTACAAATCGATATCAGGAAAGGACAAAACTGAGCACATGGGAGATACTCAAGTTACAAGGATGAATGCACACACCATAGTGAAAGTGTGGTCCTTTACGGGTGCAAAATGTACTTACAGAAGTGTTGCAAATACGACCATAAATAATAATGGCTTTTTTCAGAACGGCCAAAAGGAAGATGCAGAAAAAAATTATCCAATGTTACTCGTTGAAAAAACAATTTTAAACCAAACTTCATGATATCATAGAAAAAAAGAGAATGACAGGCATTACAAATTCGATGGGGGACACAAAGTGCTTCTTCTTTAGTCTTAGTGCTCTTGCCCTACGGTATTGCAGAGAGGCGGGATGTGTAGATTTCTTGTTATACACAAGTGGGAGGCTTTTGCTGTCTTTAGGTGTAACTTCCTGAGAGTGTCAGAGACACCCTCAATCCACCAACGTCGAGGTCTACTCCTTGCTCGTGGACCAGAAACCTGCATATGATATGCTCTTGCTACAGGCTGGTCAAAATGCATTCTAACTAAATGACCAAACCATTTTATTTGTTGTGCGGCAATGTAGGTACTAACTGGGTTAATCCCCACTATCTGCCTCAGTGTGGAGTTGTGGATTCTATCACGGATTGTCATTCTGGCAGCGCATCTCACAGCTCTGCATCTTACTCTTATGTGTTTTTGGTAAGAACCACAATTGACATTGGTAACACAATATAGGAATAAATAGTGCATTTCTCAGCCGACTCTTAGTTGAAAGAAGCACTCTAGGGTGTTTCAAAATTGGTGCAATTTGATAGTTGACACTGATCGTCTTCTGAATTCTATGTGCGACCTCTCTGTCCACTCTGCCATCATCAGTGAACATACTACCTATTTTTTTTTTTTTTGCTTAGATGTTTGCGTCACTAGTTTCTACTGGCGGAGGCGCGCCATTTTCCACCCCAGACCATAGGCCATTGGGCGATATCAGGACGCATAAAACCAGTGCTTCGATGTATGTGTGCGTCTGTATGTACCTATGCTAGGTTTGTGCGCCATCAGAAGCTAGCCCAACCAAAGTGCAATGGAAGGGCCTCACCATGAGGGTGCGTGTGAAAGTTGTGCAAGAGCGTGACTGTAGGATAGAGTCAAATGAAACAGAGTGAGGTGAGAAGAGAAGAGTTGCCCCCAGGGTGAAACCTGACATACTACCTATGCATTTGCACTCTTTTACTTGCTTGATACTTTTGTCACTGCTGTGGAACTTCCCTGCATGTGATATCATTATAGGCTCTGCCTTGTCTATATGAATTTTCATTTCATATTCGTTATATAAAGTGAAATTGAGATAAGTTAGGAGGCGTTGTAGGTCTTTTCTCATTTGGTAAAAGGTGACCTGATTATCAACAAATAACAATTCATTTAGGGACTCCTCATTGGGGTTAGCCAATTGTTGATTTTATTCATATAAATTATGATTAAAAGTTAAGAAAGAACACACCCTTGTTGTACACCATTCAGTACTGGAAACCAATTTGTCATACCAGCATTTGTTCATACTGCAACTTTGTTGTTTACATACAAGGCATAAATGCCATCCATTAATTACCCTCCACACCATATTCTTCCATTATCCTTCTAAAGCATATATCTGTGTACCCTGTCAAATGCCTTTTTCTGATCAATGAACACGACGTGGAGTCTCCTATTGTATTCTATGTTGTTTTTTTCACTAAACTGTCTGAGCGTAAATATATTATCCGTACATCCCCTGCTTTTCCAGAATTCTGATTGTGAATCATGGAGCAACGGCTCCACAGTAGCTCGTACTTGCTGCTCAAGGACCCGTGCAAACATTTTTTCGATGTGGCTAAAGAGGGAAATGCCCCTATATGAACTTCAATCCTTTCTGCTGTTACTGTTTTTCTAAACAGGTACCACCACCACTAATTTAGCAAATCTCCAGGTACCTTCCTTTCAATCCAGGCTTGATTAAAGATCTTTGTGATTCATCTTGCTCCCAAGATCTTGACAAGCTTTTATGACATCTGCCGATTTAACGTAACTTAACGTCTTTGTACTGGTTTAGAAGACTCTGCAGTGTCTGTATACAACCAGTTCCATTTACATTACCTTGTTCTAAAAGCTATGCGCATCCAATTTATTCTTAAATGCATTAATTGTCCCTCCCTCCACTACCTCCTATGGCAATGCATTCCAAGTATTCACCACTCTGGCAAAAAAAATATTTCCTAATATCTAATCTGGACCTCTCTTTAGTTAATTTGTATGCCCTCTTGTTCTTGTGGGTTGTATTTTGAGAAAACTTGTTAAAGTCTATTTTATCCGTTCCTCTAATCATCTTATAAACCTGTATTAAGTCACTTCGAATTCTTCTCTTTTCTAGACACTATAGAGCGGTTTTTCTCAGTCTTTCCTCATAACTGCAATTCTGGAATTCAACTATCAGCTTTGTCGGTCTTTTTTGTATTCTTTCCAGCATGTTTATATCCTCTCTATGATAAGGACTCCACACCTGTACATAGTACTCCAATCTAGAGCTAACTAATGCTTTATACAGATTGACTATCACTTCCTTGCTTCTATGTTTAATATTTCTTTTTATCATACCTAACATTGTATTAGCCTTTTTCACTGCTACCTGAACTTGCTCACTCACCTTACCTGTATGATCTATTATAACACCTAGGTCCCTTTCATAATCTATTTATATAATATTGTTCTCACCGTTTCTGTAATTATGTTCCATATTGAATCTACCAATGTGGATGACTGTACGTTTATCTACATTAAACTCCATTCGCCAGCTTACAGACCATTCTTGAATTAGATCTATATCTGACTTCAATATATCCACTACTGCATAGTTTTGTGTCATCAGCAAATTTTGCAATCATGGATCCCATATCAATGTCCAAATCGTTTATATATATCAATAACAAAATTGGTCCTAAAACCGAACCCTGTGGCACTCCACTTTTCACTTCACACCACTCAGAGTACTCCTTATTTATGCTGGCTATTTCTTATTAGATTAAACTTGTCTGAATGCATTACAATGTTTTCTTTGATTATTGACTAACAATTTACTGACTATGGTCGTTAAACTCACTGGTCTATAATTTGCTGGATCTGATTTTTTGCCGTATTTGAATAAGGGATCTTCCGGTAAGATGGCGGCCAAGCAACATCTGCTCTCATGGTCTGCGATATTCGTGTGGTTTGTTCGTTCCACTTCATGTGTGGGGCGCAGTGTTGTGTGACGATCATTTTCTAACACGTCCTACGCTATTCACAGGAAGCCTATGTGTGTAAATTTCATCGGAATTCGGAGATACACGATCTGTACTTCATGTGTAATAGAATATCAATATGCGTTGTTGGATAGGACGCCACTACGGATTGCGCACTGTCCTTGGTTGGTGTGCACGACCTGCTTGGAAATTGCGTGCCATGACCGGAAGGTGTAAGGTGTGCTCATGCTTGGCGCCACATTCCAGTGGTGCTGAGGTCGGCTAGCTCTTCCCTGGAAGAGTGAAAAGTGAAATTAGTAGCCTGCCAATTAAAGTGAGCTCACAAGCCAACCTCACCTCCTCGGGGTACACATTGGGCAACTAGAACCGTGAGGCTCTAGGCCTGGGGGGACGGGCTCCTTCAGGTTACTTGCAGATGTTGGCCCACCGCAGCTTGGAGAGGAGATGGGCGCCGCCAGGTGATTTCAAGCCTAAGAATCACACATGAGGACAAAATCGAAATCTAGTATACCGGATCGGACACAGCCCGGGTCAGAGAGGGTTGGCGTGGGATTTTCATGTCTTCATGTGTGCCTCAACGACCTGATGGGTTACGGGATGAACTGAACTGAATAAGGGGATCACTCCTGCATCTTTCCAATCCTGTGGAACAATCCCTTTTGCAAGTGATTGAGAACATAATATAGCCAATGGTTTTGCTAGTAGGTCTCTAATTTCAAACAGCAATTTTGGATGAATACCATCTTGACCTGGACATTTATCCACTTTCAATCCCTCCAATTTTTTGAAAACTATTTCCTCTGTAATACAGATTGATCTTTTTCCCACTGTATCCATGTCTTTGAAAGATACCTGTAGGGCCTACAGTGTAGTCAGTTCTCTTTTGTGTAGTCTGTACTGATTGAGTAGATTAGCTGCCTCTCTTTTCTCACTTATTATTTTTCCTGTACTGTCTGTGAGAGGGGCTACTTTGTCTTTCGTTCTTTGTTTATTTCTAACATAAGGAAAGAAGCTTTTACTTGTTCCTCTGAGTAAGTTTTTTTCTGAAGTCTACTTTAGCTGTTTTATTCACTTTCTGAGCTATGTTCTGCTTGTCCAAATATTTTAAATATGTTTCTTTTGATTTACCTACCTCTATATTTATTTTTTTTCCATGCTTTATTTTTAGCTCTTCTTTTTACGCTTGGGGTTTACCTCCCTACATAGAACACATTCCTCTTTTAGCTTTTTTAGAACTGTTTTAAAACTCACCCACTCTTGTTCAACATCTGTTTCTCCAACAATATCCTTCCAGATTATGTGGCTCGCTACCTCTTTCATCTTCAATATGTTGGACCTTTTAGTTAGGGCTTCTTTTAATTGCTTCCCTGACATAATATTATAATGATGACATCTCCTAATCATAATGCATCAGGTGTAAACTAGAGATTGAAAGTCCCAGAATCAGTCACCATTTGTACATGTGCCACATGTAAACAGGTATAAAAATGTAATAAAAAAAAAGAAAATTGCTCAGAACAGACTTCTGTACACCTGGACAAACCCATGTGTACTCAGCTCCTTTCCTGTCAAGATGGCTGGGTATACACATCTTTCTTGTATTTACTAACAGTCACATCTGGTTTTTAGCTTTTACTACCAGTCAGTTACAATGTAAGATCTACATAAACTCCAAATAGTGTAAAAGTGACCCTACAACAGGCCCAGCAAGCCGATTTACAACTTAAAAAAAAATGCTTTAGTAAATAGTTAGGTGGGAAACTAGCGCTATAGGAAGCCAAACGTATAAAATGATATACTTTAATATAACTGTATTATAGAGGTTGTTGTTTTCTTATTTGGTATTCTTTTGCACTATTGTTTCAAAACCATTATTATTTTCCAATTTTTATTCCTTCCTGCCAGAAGTACTTCAGACAAGAATCACAATTTTGTGCAAGAAAATACGAAGACAGGATCCAGATATAGAAATGAAAACACACCAAAACATATGCAAAATAAGAAGAAAAGCTTGAATACACAGGAAGGTGAGACACCATCTGTGGTGAATAGGCCTATGTATGAATAACAAAATTAATTGGAATTCAAGTTTTCAGGTGTACATTTTACAATCAAAGTAAAAGTATAACATTCACTTGAGTCATTAAAATAGCATAGGTCCTCCATTGTAGCAGTAGCATTAATAATAATTATCTTAGTTTTTCTTCTGATCACTGAAAAATGATCTATTTACTCTTTTATCTAAAATCATTAAAAAAAGGTATCTTTTATAGAACTTTCTTACAAAACCAGAAGGCTATGCAACACTCAACAGGTTTTTGATCCATGTAAATGGTTTTGAGTTCAAATCCATGAATTGGAGAGTCATCTACTCTGGAAGGATAGACCACACTACTAGTCACCTTTTATGACATGCTCTTAGTGTGGTCCTATTCTCATTTTTGCCATATACTGAACCCTCACAGAAACCCAAAGTTATAGTGCGTTTGACAATGTTTGCTGCAATATCTTAGTAACCAACTGAACAACTGGTTTAGAAGACTCTGCAGAGTCTGTATACAACCAGTTTTATTTACAATACCTTGCTCTAAAAGCTATGCGCATCCAATTTATTCTTAAATGCATTAATTGTCCCTGCCTCCACTACCTCCTGTGGCAATGCATTCCAAGCATTCACCACTCTCTGACTAAAAAAATATTTCCTAATGTCTAATCTGGACCTCTCTTTAATTAATTTGTAGCTTTACCCTCTTGTTCTTGTGGGTGGTTGTAATTTGAAAAAAATCTTGTTATAGTTTAATTTATCTGTTCCTCTGATCATCTTATAAACCTGTATTAAGTAACCTTAAATGGGAAATTAAACTACATGTTTGTTTTCAGAGGAATAGAAATTTCCATCACCTTGACAAAATGGTTCTTTTCAGGGCCACGCCAATCAGCTAGAAGATTTATTGTTTACTCCAGTATCTATTTATAAACCTGGTCCAATTAATTTCCTGTTTATGTATGTACTTTCTATGTTCTATATATCATGTGCATTTCATGTGGCCATCATCAGTCCCAATACTAGACAAGCTTTAGGGCAGTGATAGCCTCAGGATGACTGCTGCTTTCTTTAAACAAATTCAAGTTGACGTCTGACTGCGTACAAAGAAGAAGAAGATATCATGTGTTTTTACATCTTTACACACTCTTTCTACAAAATACGCAGTTACTTCTTCTTAGAGCATGTAGCATGTCCTTTATAGAACGTCGCTCCCTTCAAAGTCCGTCTTAAAGAAATTTTTTGCCTTGCCAAAACTCCAGGCATTCCTGGATATCTTGGTGCCATCATCTTTTTGGTCTACCCCAGTCTCTTTTGCCTGGCACTATACCTTCCCTCATTGTTGTCTCAAAACCATTGTGTCTCTTGATGTGACCAAAGTATTACAAATGTCTTGCCAAAAAAAACCCAGTTCTGCTCTAAGTTCAACGCTTGTGCTCATTGTCTTTATTTGTCTTTATCTCCGTCCAGGATATTCTGAGAATCTTTCTGTAACATTTTGAATTGAAGGACTCGTTTCTTTTTCTAAAAGTTTCGGTAATCGTCCTTGATTCACAGCCATATGCTGCTACAGGAAAAATACCCGCTTTCACTTTTGTTGTATTGTTGGTGCTCTGCCATAATTTTTTCAGGCTGTTCAGCCTCTGCGTTGGCATGGCTATTCTTCATTTGATTTCTTTGGAGCAGTCGCCATTTTCGTCAATTCTATAGCCCAGATATTCAAAATGTGTGACCTGATCTATTTCCTCACCACCCACTGTAAATTTATGTTGACATCGTATTTTGTCAGTGGTCATTATCTTTGTTTTGTTTATGTTTATAAACAGGTTGTGATCTTTACTGTATCAATTTACGGCTGAAAGCAGCTGCACCTAGCCCTTCTGCACTTCTTGATAGTATCACTGTGTCGTCTGCGTATCGTAACTCTGGAATTTCGTAACCGCCAATCAAAAATGTATCAAAACTTTCAATGTTCTCATCTTCTCTAATGTTTCTCATTATACATTCCGCATAGATGTTATATAGATAAGGTGAGAGGATACATTCTCGTCATACTCCCTTTTGTACTGTGAACCAATCTGATGTTTGCCCAGATACTCAGACAGCGGCTCGTTGATCTTGATATAATGTTTCAATGAGATGGATAATATGCATAGGTAAACTTTTTTCATGATTTCACAGATTCTGATGTTTTACTGTATCGAAGGCCTTGATGTGAACAATGAAACACAGGTCTACATTAAACTCTCTACATTGTTCGTAGATATTCCTCATATTGAATAAGTGATCTCTGGTCCCTCTGCGTTTCCTAAAACCTGCTTGGGCTTTGTGAGCCTCAGATTCAAATCCATTCTCCATCTTTCTCAATAAGATTTGCAAGAGTATCTTGCAAGCGTGGCTTATTAGCGGGATACTTCGGTAGTTTGTACACAGCTTTATATTGCTTTTTTGGGAGGGGAATATAAATTGATTTATTCCATGCTTCTGGCCACTCTGTGCTGTATATAAATTGATTTATTCCATGCTTCTGGCCACTCTGTGCTGTATATAAATTGATTTATTCCATGCTTCTGGCCACTTTGTGCTGTATATAAATTGATTTATTCCATGCTTCTGGCCACTCTGTGCTGTATATAAATTGATTTATTCCATGCTTCTGGCCACTCTGTGCTGTATATAAATTGATTTATTCCATGCTTCTGGCCACTCTGTGCTGTATATAAATTGATTTATTCCATGCTTCTGGCCACTCTGTGCTGTAAGTTACTACTTGAACACATGAACTGCATTAAAATGGACATTATGTGGTACCTAATTTAGAAAATCTCATTCAAATTGGCAATCCAATGTCATTCTTATATAGATACAGGTTTTCTTAAGTTGTTTCACTCCTTCGTACAGTTTGTTGGCAATTGTCTGCAGTGCTTGTAAGAATCTTTTCCTCATGTCTACAAGCGCTTTGCACTCAATGAGGAGGTGTCTAGCTATTTCATCAGGGTGAGAATAATGTCAGCACAAGAGCAGATGCTGGGGGTTGATGTGGTTCAAGTGGCTATTGACTCTAAATGTGTCCTATTCAGAACTGAAAGATGAGACTATGATTTTTTTCTATGTAGTTTATCATCATTAGTCTTTGGCTGTAACATTTTGCTAAATATACTGCGTCTCGTTATTCCCGTCACCCACCTGTTCATCCAGATTTTCATGGTATTATTCTAAATAATTCAGTATATGAGGGTAAGTAGGTTACAAACTGATATGGGATAGCTGAAGAATGTAGTTGATAGTTTCTAATGGTGTCATTAGGTAGTAGCAACATCCAGCTTTGCGGTTACTTCAGGTAGCAGATGCTAGGTGTTTCATGCACTTGCATAACTAGGATACAAAATGGCATCCATGCTAACAGTGTGTGCAATCGAAAAACAGTGGGATGTTGTCAGTTTTAGGAAGAAAAATGACTTTCTGCAAAGGATTAATTAGAAATGCTTCATATTTATTGTGAGAAGTGTTTGGTGCGTTAAGTGGTGCATAGCTGGATCATTAATTTTCTCAAGTACGCTAAAACAATTGCTGATGTCTGACCTGGTCATCTTGTTCATATTACAGCAGGAGCATTTGTGCGTCAGGTAATGGATATGATTCGATTGGGCAGGTGATTAACAATAGACACTGTAGCAATAGAATGCTTGCATGGTTTAGCCTATAGGGTAATACATGATCGATTTTGTTTCTGAAAGTGTGATCTCGATTGGTACGCAGGCATGGAAAGACTCTGTACTTATACCAGTACCAAAAAAAGAAAAAAATAGAACAGATCCAAATGGATACAGGCCTATCAGTCTATTGAGCTGTGTAGGAAAACTGATGGAGCGTATGATAAACACCAGACTGATGTGGTATCTGGAAGAAAAACACATACTAATTCCACAGCAAGCAGGCTTTAGACAGCACAGATCCACTGAGGATCAGATCACTCTCATAGCCCAGGAAATAGAGGATTATTCCAGGAGAAAAAACACACAGTAGCGGTTTGGGTGGATTTAGAGAAGGCATTTGACAAGGTGTGGAAAGAGGGACTTAAAGTCAAGCTACGAAGAAGTGAAGTTTCTGGGAAAATGTACAGATGGATCAGCCACTACCTCAAAAACAGAACAGCCAGAGTTCAAGTACAAGGGCAGATGAGCAAAGAGGTGACACTTGAGCAGGGAGTACCCCAAGGAGGAGTACTGTCACCCACACTCTTCCTGGTGTATATAAATAACATCGCAGAGAATATACCAAGAAGAGTCCACAGCTCCGTGTTTGCAGACGATCTGGCTATGTGGACCTCTGAAAAAATCCTCACCATAGCAAGTAATCGGGTGCAGCAAGCCCTAACATCATTGGAGGAGTGGGCAAACTCATGGCTGGTCAAAATAAATGATGAAAAAACAACATGTGTGATATTCTCGCTTTCAAACAAACCCCAGAACACCAAAATGAGTCTTAACAGCAAATATCTGCTGCCAAACAACAACCAAAACTACCTGGGAGTCACATTTGATCAGCGCATGACATGGAAAAGTCACATCAAGAGAAACCGAATGAGAGCCAGACAAAGAATGACAATCATGAGGAAACTTGCTGGCACAAGCTGGGGAGCAGACGAAAGTATACTAAAGAAATTGTACAGAGTGAGACCAGTTCTCGAGTATGGCATTGCGGCATGGACAACAGCAGCAAAGGCGAACTTTGATAAAATTAGCAAACTCCAAAACCAAGCCATAAGAGTTATAACAGGAGGTATGAAGTCAACGCCAATTGTAGAACTTGAAAAGATTACAAATCTGCAATCCATGACCGACAGAAGAGACTGCAGAGCCCAGCAACAAGCAGAGAAACTCAGAAGACTGACAGACCATCCAATGCACCAGAGACTAAATAGATTTGGAAATGGGAAACTAATGCAGAGAAACTTTGCAGAAATAGCCAAAGCAAAGATGAGCGAAGATCCTATGAACACATTAACAACACCAAAGCCCATCCCTACTGTACGCAAACCTACCTGGAGGCAGCGTATATTTCCGGAGGTGGTAGAAAATATACCAGGTATTGGAAACAAGAACAGCCAGACGGAAAAAGGAAGAAGAGACATAACCCTGAGGTACATAATGAAAAACTACCCAAGCATGGACTGGACCCATGCATACACCGACGGTTCTGTAACAAACACAACACAGAACGGACGGGCAGGGGTATTCCTGAGCCTACGAAATGGTAGACAAATAACACTGTCAGTGGCAACTGGAAAATACTCAAGCAATTTCAGAGTGGAGGCAGAGGCACTGAGGGCTGCAGTAGAAGAAATGGTCACAGGCAAAAGAAATGAAAGCCATATAGTCCTGCTTACAGATGCTCTGGCTGTAGTCACAGCACTAAAAAGCCAGAAAAATACTGAACTTAATGATTTAAGAGCACTACTCTGTCAACTATGCCAGCAGTCTGCACCAAAAAGAGTAGTGGTACAGTGGGTTCCATCCCACTGTAACATCCAAGGCAACGAGGAGGCAGACAGACTGGCAAAAGAAGGTGCAAGACTATCACAATCAGATACTAGTGTGACATACGAAGAGTCCAAAAGACTTATTAGAGACAGATACATGACCAAATGGGAAACAGAACATACTGGCTACACAAAAAACAATGCCTATTACCAGTTGAACAGAAGAGAGCAGGTCGTGGACTTCAGACTCTGCACAGGTCACAATAGACTGAGGTATCACCAATTCTATAAATTTAAGATAGGTGGCACTGACGAATGCACGTGTGGTACCAGGAAAATGACCGCTGAAAATTTGCTACAAAACTGCCCGACATACGAGGATCAGAGAAAGCAAATGGGGCCATCACCAGTGGCAACACTAGACAAGCTCTATGGCAGTGTCGACAGCCTCAGGATGACAGCTGCTTTTTTAGAAAAAATCCAGGTTGACGTCTGACAGCGTACGAAGAAGAAGAAGAAGATTGGTACCCAGACAACTGACTGGTGAACACAAAATGAACCAAATTTTCCTGTCCTTGCAGTATTTCTGTTGGTATGCAGACGAAGACAAGCTTAACAGGAATGTTATTGGGGACGAATTATGGGGGCATCACTACCAATTGAAATCAAAGTGTGCTTCAATGCAATGGAAACATCTTTCACCTTCTGCCAAGAAATTCAAGGTTATGTCCTGAGCAGGGACGGTTATACTTACAGTGTTTTGGGATATTCACAACGTGCTGCTTAATGATATCCAAAATGAAGGTGACAATATAAATGCTGTATCATACTGTGAAGTTATGACGATGCTTCAGGATGAAATTCAAAGATATCCAGGCCTGCTGACTAGAGGAGTACATATCCATCTTGACAAGGCCAGACCACATATGGCTTGATTAATCCAGGAGAAAATTGACCAACTAGAGTGGCAACTTCTTGAACATTCACCTTTCAGCCCTGACTGAGTCCCTCAAATGATTTTCACCTGTATTGTGCACTAAAAACCCACATTGAGGGAAGACATTTTGCAGATGATGAAGTGGTTGAACTTCAAGTGCAAATGTGGCTGAGACAGCAGACCAGTCTTTAGTTTTCTATACTGCAGGTTTTGGTGTACTGATGAAGATATGAATTAAGTGCATCAATGTTGATAGAAATTATCTAGAGAAGTCAGGGACAATGTCAGTGCAGCATTAAATGGTTTTCAAAGTTTGTTGAAATAACCATTTGTGATCAATTTACTGACTTGATCTCGTAAATACAATTTATAGTTAAAATATTAGGATTTTATACATTCCTAAGTTACTTTTAAATGTGTATGCTTTTACTATAATTTGTTTTTACTTTACAAGCTTCAATTTAAAAAAAAAGATATTACACCACTTTCATTTGCTAGGATAATAGGAAAATAACACTTTCAGCATGCAATAAATGCTGTTGATGACTGATTATCATAACTATTTCACAGCACGGTATATTTGTAAACTGTCATTTATTCATTAATGCTTGAAGAAACTGACAATCACTTATGAATTTCTTTTCCTTCACAAAATGCACTACATGAAATTTAAAAAAAAGGATTATGCTTACTAAAATAAATAGGGCTGGGAATTAGTAGTATTTGAAAAGAAATGTGTTCCCAGCATTAGAGTTGAAAAGACAATGCCATTTTACAATTTTTGTAGGGCAGCCCTGACTTCGGCTATGGTTGAGGTGTGAGAGTTTATGTTTATGACAGGAACAGCTGAGATGGAGACATGGTGTAAGTCCAGTTTACATGGATTTCAAATGACCACAAGACAAAAAAGGAATTGGATCAAATGCTATCCAGAAACCCTGTCTTATAGTGTGTACCAGGATGCCAAGGTGCCTGGCAGCAGGGATCACTGCCTGCTTGTAACCAGAATGATGATTACCCCAAGATACCATAAAAAAGCCAAAACAGCAACTTAGTGCAATAAGACTTAGTTTTTACTTCAGAGGAAAATATGATTGAAAACATTACTGTTGGAGAACTGTTTGGCTCAAGTGAGCAGGGAAAGAAGTGAACATGAACACGCGAACATACAACTACTCTAAGACAGATGTTAAGTAGATGAAAGAGGCAGTGAGCCACATAATCTTGAAAGATATTGTCAGAGGAACAGATGTTGAACAAAAGTGGGAGAGTTTTAAAACAGTTCTAGAAAAGCTAAAAGAGGAATGTGTTCTAAATAGTGAGGTAAACCCCAAGCGTAAAAAGTGGAGAACTAGATTTGTAGTTAAATGTAGAAGAGCTAAAAATAAAACATGGATAAAAATATATAGAGGCAGGTAAATCAAAAGAAACATATTTAAAATATATTTGGACAAGCAGAACATATCCAAGAAAGCGAATAAAACAGCAAAAATAGACTTCGAAAAAAACTTGCTCAGAGGCTCAAGACTGACAGTAAAAGCTTCTTCTCTTATGTTAGAAATGAACGAAAGACAAAGTAGGCCCTCTCATAGACAGTACAGAAACAATAATAAGTGAGAATAGGGAGGCAGCTAATCTACTCAATCAGTATATTGGCACAGTCTACACAAATGAGGACTGGTCCAAGATATCAGAGCCTATAGATATTTTTCGAAGAGACATGGATACAGCAGGATTCAAATCAATCTGTATTACAGGAGAAATGGTTTTTAAAATTGGAGGGGTTGAAAGTGGATAAATGTCCAGGTCAAGATGGTATTCATCCAAAATTGCTGTATGAAATTAGAGACCAACTAGCAAAACCATTGGTTATATTATGTTCTCAATCACTTGCAAAAGGGATTGTTCCACAGAATTGGAAAGATGCAGGAGTGATGCCCTTATTCAAAAAGGGCAAACAATCAGATCCAGTAAATTATAGACCAGTGAGTTTAACGAGCATAGTCTGTAAATTGTTAGACAATAATCAAAGATTGTAATGCATTGATGCATTTAGACAAGTTTAATCTAATCAAAAATAGCATGGGTTTACTAGAGGAAGATCATGCTTAAAAAATCTATTAGAATTCATGGAGGAGGTTACTAAAATTATAGATAAAGGTGAGCCAGTGGATGTTATTTATCTAGATTTTCCAAAGGTTAATGATAGAGTACCTCATAAAAGATTATTTCGAAAGTTAAAATCACATGGAATAGGTGGGGAAGTTGCCAAATGGATTGAAAATCGGTTAACAGGAAGAAGACAAAGGATGGGCATAAATAAAGAGTACTCTGAGTGGTGTATATTGAAAAATGGAGTGCCACAGGGCTCGGTTGTAGGATCAATTTTATTCTTGATATAAATAAATCATTTGGACATTGATATGAGATCCATGATTGCAAATATTACTGACACAAAACTATGCAATAGTGTCTCATCTAAAGCGGAAGTGGATATATTGAGGTCGGATTTAGATAATATTCAAGAATGGTCTGTAAGCTGGCGAATGGAGTTTAATATAGATAAATGTACAGTCATCCACATTGGTAGATTCTTCTTCTTCTTCTTCTTCTTTGTAGCTGTCAAACGTCAACCTGAGGCTGTCGACACTGCCATAGAGCTTGTCTAGTGTTGCCACTGGTGATGGCTACATGTGCTTTCTCTGGTCCTCGTATATCGGGCAGTTTTGCAGCAGATGTTCAGCGGTCATTTTCCCAGTACCACAAGTGCATTCGTCAGTGCCACCTATCTTCAGTTTATTGAATAGGTGGTACCTCAGTCTGTTGTAGCCTGTGTGGAGTCTAAAGACCACGACCTGCTCTCTTCTGTTCAAATGGTAATAGGCATAATTTTTTTGGGAAGCCAGTATGTTCTGTTTCCCATTTGGCCATGTATCTGGCCCTAATAAGCCTTTTGGACTCTTCGTAGATCACACTAGAATCTGGTTGTGGAAGTCTTGCACCTTCTTTTACCAGTCTGTCTGCCTCCTCGTTGCCTTGGATGTTACAGTGGGATGGAACCCACTGTACCACTACCTTTTTTGGTGCGAACTGCTGGCATAGTTGACAGAGTAGTGCTCTTAAATCATTAAGTTCAGTATTTTTCTGGCTTTTTAGTGCTGTGACTACGGCCAGAGCATCTGTAAACAGGACTATCTGGATTTCATTGCTTTCGCCTGTGAGCGTTGCTTCTACTGCAGCCCTCAGTGCCTCTGCCTCCGCTCTGAAATTACTTGAGAATTTTCCAGTTGCCACTGACAGTGTTATTTTTCTACCATTTGGTAGGCTCAGGAATACCCCTGCCTGTCCGTTCTGTGTTGTGTTTGTTACAGAACCGTCGGTGTATGCATGGGTCCAGTCCATGCTTGGGTGTTTTTCATTATGTACCTCAGGGTTATGTCTCTTCTTTCTTTTTCAGTCTGGCTGTTCTTGTTTCCAATACCTGGTATATTTTCTACCACCTCCGGAATGATATGCTGCTTCCAGGTGGGCTTGTGTACAGTAGGGATGGGCTTTGGTATTGTTACGGTGTTCATAGGGTCTTCGCTCATCTTTGCTTTGGCTATTTCTGCAAAGTTTCTCTGCTTTAGTTTCCCATTTCCAAATCTATTTAGTCTCTGATGCATTGGATGATCTGTCAGTCTTCTGAGTTTCTCTGCTTGCTGCTGGGCTCTGCAGTCTCTTCTGTCGGTCATGGATTGCAGCTTTGTAATCTTTTCAAGTTCTACAATTGGCGTTGACTTCATGCCTCCTGTTATAACTCTACTTGCTTGGTTTTGAAGTTTGCTAATTTTATCAAAGTTCGCCTTTGCTGCTGTTGTCCATGCCGTAATGCCATACTCGAGAACTGGTCTCACTCTTCCAGTGTACATTTTCTTTAGTATTCTTTCGTCTGCTCCCCAGCTTGTGCCAGCAAGTTTCCTCATGATTGCCATTCTTTGTCTGGCTATCATTCGGTTTTTCTCGATCTGACTTTTCCATGTCATGCGCCGATCTGTCCTTGTACTTGAACTCTGGCTGTTCTGTTTTCGAGGTAGTCGCTGATCCATCTGTACATTTTCCCAGAAACTTCACTTCTTCGTAGCTTGACTTTAAGTCCCTCTTTCCACACCTTATCAAATGTCTTCTCTAGATCCATCCAAACCGCTACTGTATGCTTTTTCTCTTGGTAAGCATCCTCTATTTCCTGTGCTATGAGAGTGATCTGGTGCTCAGTGGATCTGTGCTGTCTAAAACCTGCTTGCTGTGGAATTAATATGTGTTTTTCTTCCAGGTGCCACATCAGTCTGGTGTTCATCATACGCTCCATCAGTTTGCCTACACAGCTAAGTAGACTGATGGGCCTGTATCCATTTGGATCTGTTCTATCTTTTTCTTTCTTTGGTACTGGTATAAATACAGCATCTTTCCATGCCTGCGGTACAATTCCTCTTTTTCAGCTTTGGTTCAGGACTGATAGTAACTTTCTCTTTGCTTTTTGGCCCAACCCCATCAGCATTTCATTTGTTACCCCATCTTTTCCGGGCGATTTCTTTTTTTTTAAAGTTCTCATGGCCTCATCCATTTAATTCATTGTTCGTTTTGCCATCATGTGCTCCTCTGGTGCCATCTTGATGTTGTCGTGGCTCTTTTGTTCTTCACTAATGTCTGTATGCCTGTCTGTAGGGACATCAATGTGGTTTGCTCTGGCATAATGTTCTATAAAGGCGTTTGCTGCTTTTTTTCCAGTAAGCATGTTGTCGCCCTGCTTGATGGTAATTTGTTTATTTGATGGTGTTTCGTCATTCATGGCTCTGACTAAATTCCATAGTTTGTTCCCTTCTTTGTCTATATTGAGGCTTTCTGTTTTGTTTTTCTAGCTGTCTCTTGTTATTTGGTTAAGTGTTCTTTTGTATTTCGCAGTGATGGCCTTGAGGGCGATACTGGCTTCCATAGATTGCTCTATCTCTGCCATGTTCCTAGCCTTTGAGACTTCATCCTCCACTTTCTGCAGTTCACGATTCCAATATGGCTTGTAGTTTTTCCTTGCCCCTCTTGGGATGGTTTCGGTGGCTGCTTGCAGTATTGCTTTGCTTAGGCTTTCCACCATAGGTTTCATATTGTTATTTTGTGTGTTGATGGTTTCACACAGTCCATATGTCAGCATTGCAAATTTGTCCCAGTCGGCTCGTCTATAGTTCCAACGTGGCAGCGTTTTTTTTTCCTGTGGGCCTACTTCCATATCAATTTCTAGCCTAATTGGCCTGTGGTCGCTACCTGCCAATTGGTCGAGCACCTGCCGATCTATTTTGTGGTTAATATCCCCCGTGGAGAAGGCCAAGTCTGGGGTGGAAGTGGTATGCCATGTTCTAGAATAGAAGCTAGGACTGTCGTCTGGCCTATTGATAAGATAGAGATTTGTGTCTATCTCCCAGTCTTCCACTTCATCACCTCTGCTGTCTGTATCTGAATATTCCCATCTCTCCGAGTGGCTGTTGAAGTCTCCAACCACTAGGCAGCTGGAGTCCTTGATTTCCATGATAGATTCAATATGAAACATAATTACAGAAAGGGCGAGAACAATATTAGATAGATAGATTATGAAAGGGACCTAGGGGTTATAATAGATCATACAGGTGAGGTGAGTGAACAAGTTCAGGTAGCAGTGAAAAAGGCAAATGGAATGTTAGGTATGATAAAAAGAAATATTAAACATAGAAGCAAGGAAGTGATAGTCAAACTGTATAAAGCATTAGTTTGACCTAGATTGAAGTACTGTGTACAGGTGTGGAGTCCTTATCATAGAAAGGATATAAACCTGCTGGAAAGAATACAAAAAAGAGCAACAAAGCTGATAGTGGAATTCCAGAATTGCAGTTATGAGGAAAGACTCAGAAAAACCAGCCTACAGTGTCTAGAAAAGAGAAGAATTCAAGGTGACTTAATACAGGTTTATAAGATGATCGGAGGAACAGATAAATTAGACTATAACAAGTTTTACAAAATGCAACCACCCACAAGAACAAGAGGGCATAGCTACAAATTAACTAAAGGAAAGGTCCAGATTAGATGTTATGAAATATTTTTTTAGTCAGAAAGGGGTGAATGCTTAGAATGCATTGCCACAGGAGGTAGTTAATGCATTTAAGAATAAATTGGATGCGTATAGCTTTTGGAGCAAGTTAATGTAAATGGAACTGGTTGTTTACAGACTCTGCAGTCTTCTTAACCAGTGTAAAGACATTAAGTTAAGTCTTAATGAGCCAATCTCATCCTAGCTGCTCAGTACTTCATATCCATACAAAACAAGTTTGCAGCCCTGGGCACTCTTCCAAATGAAGCTGAACCTGTCTGGTAGCCTAAGCGGTGCATGACATTGCAATGAAGGTATTAAGTCTCAAAAGTACTTCCTGAAAACCATGGTTCACATTCTCAACCTTATTCATCCTTGAGGGAGAGGAGGTCGCTGGGTTCAGAAACGACTTTGCAGAATGCAAACGATTCCAGAACTAATACTAAATAACTGCCAAGGAATGAGATCAATTACTATAATGCTGTAACTGAAAGATCTGACTTCCCACCACCTGCCACCCTTACCCCTTTCCATTCCATTGTGTGAATCACGGTATGTCACCAATGACATAGTACACCAAACAAGAAACGATCAATATGTTTACACAACACATATTATTAAATGTGTCCAAATGAATAAATACACACATTCATACATATTCACAAATACAAAGATATGTCTATATATATATATATATATATATATATATATATATATATATATATATATATATATATATATATATATATATATATATTCATAATATATGAACCAGAGTGTATATGCACTAAAATATGTCACTGCAAATACATATATGTTGAGATATACACATACATACATACATATATACATATATAAAAAACAGGCATATATGCACATACAGAATTATAAAGTATACAGAAACAAATGTACAAACATAATAATAATAAGTTGTTCTTGTTGTTTGTGAATGCCCACAATGAGTAGGTTACTCTTTTGTGTGCCCTGAAAAGGAAGTTAAGTGGCGGGTTGAGAGGTATGTACAGTGGAATCTACATAATGGTATGGAATGTATTCAAATAAAGAGGTTTAAGACATCCTTCTTCTTCTTCTTGAAGTATATACATCAATAAAGGTTCATCCTCAGATCAAGGTCCTGGTTTTCCTTACAAAGGACACCATTGTTTATAAGGCTGTTTGTAAGGCACCATTGTTTGTAAGTCCATTATTATTATCTCCCTATGAGACCATATCTGAAATACTGACATCCATGACCAAACAGAGTTCTTGGAGGTCATCAACTCTGGTATAAAGACGAGGAGGGTGTCTTTCTGGTAGCCATACAAATACAACCAGCCTCGTTGCTGTCCGCCAACGAGATGGAGAGATGATCTGCACCCTTGGACCATCATGGGACTCAAGACAAAAGACAGACACAGAGATTCAATCAGTTTTTGCTTTTCCGTGTCAGGCGACTTTGTCTGATTGAATACCAGGATTCAAGTATTCAATGAAGTTCCCATTGCTAGTACTCAAGTTTTATCTTCTCTATTGCTTAGCCTGTAATAGACTCCTCCACCTCCATTTGGTGTGGTTTGGTTAGCTCAGTCATCTGTACATGTGAAAGGCGTTCAGAAAGTAATGCACCATATCGTTTTTCTCAGGGGACTGTGTATTCAAAAGACATGAAATTTCTACACTCTATACATGGATATGTCATGTACACATATGTATTATCCAACATAATCCCCATAAACTTGTACAGCTTTATGGCAGAGAGAAACAAGTGCATGTATTCCTATCTCATACCAGATTGTGTCTTGATAATTTAGTGATTTCTCGGCTGAATAAATCACTTCTTCATCATCTTCAAACCTTGTCCCAAGGAGTGCATCTTTGAGTGGATCAAACATTAAATTCAGAGGGTGCCAAATCGAGACTATAGGGTGGATGGAGTAGTACAGTCCAACCCAATTTGGTCATTGTTTCTCGAGTTGCCAGATGTGTGAGGGCGTGCATTGTCATGAAGGAGAAGCAGGTCTGCTGGATTCTTGTGCGACCAAACTCTGCGGAAACGTTGATTGAGTTTTTTCCAAGTATTAATCTAAGCTTGTGAATTGATTGGCATCTTCTTTTGGCATCACATCCACAAGAATCACACATTCAATGTCCCAAAAGACAGTAATCATAACCTATCCAGCTGAAGGAGTTGTCTTGAATTTTTTTCTTTGTGGTGATTGCCACTCCATGGACTGTCTTTTTGTCTCAGGTTCAAAATGATATGCCCAGGTTTTGTCACCTGTAACGATATTAGCCAAAAAGTTATCTCCATCAGCATTGAAACGCTCCTACAATTCAAATTCGAAGAACACATCTTACGCAAACCTTAGAAAATCTGAGAGTTTTTATAACTGCATTTGTACTATCAATGCTGCTTGACAGCTGTAAGACAGTTGTTGAGTAGTGATTTGCCTATCAGTAAGAATAATGCCCTTAGTGCATTAAAAAATTTCTGCATTGATGACTGTGAAAGGACGTCTACTGCACAGCCGATCAAGCAGCTCCGTATCTACACTTCCTGAGTCTTTGATTCTCTGAACCCAGTGACTAACTATAGTCCTGTTGACTAAAAAACTTCCGTACACATCACATAGATGCTAGTGAATGTTCACAACCATTTCCTTCTCTGCAACAAGAAATTCTATCACAATTTGCTGCTTATAATGCAAGAGTTAACATGCTACATTTCAACGGCTTAGTGCAGTCGTATTTTTAAGCCAATTGGGGTGCAAATTTGGTACATCCAAGCGACATATGCCAAATTTGAAGTGTGAAAAATTTCTTGTTTAAATTTTCATTATTAGCTTATAAAAACGATGGGGTACATTACTTTATGAATGCCCCTTGGGCATATATCCATGTTTCTGGTGGGGGATATACTCTCCTAAGATATTCTTCCCCTGATAAATTTCCTTTCTAAGTCTGAGTTTCATTCTTCCTTATTCCCTCAATGGTTTCATTCATTTCAAGGAATTTGGCTTTTTTTCCATTTTGGAATTTGGGATGATTGTTTTAAATCTCTAGCCTCTGCCTGGCTTATGATTGAGACTTCCTGCAAGATCTTTTGTTTTTAACATAAAGTGGGTTCTCTTTAATCTCCTTTTTTCCATGCAAATTATCCTGTCATATATTGAGTGGTCTGGCATTTGTTTGAACTTTTAGCCATAAATGGATACAGTAAAGATCAAAACCTGTTTATAAACATAAACAAAACAAAGATAATGACCACTCACTGACAAAACACAATGTCAACACAAATTTACATTAGGTGATGAGAAATAGATCAGGTCCCACATTTTAAATATCTAGGCTCTAGAATTGACAAAAATGGCGACTGCTCCAAAGAAATCAGAAGAAGACTAGCCATGCCAAAGCAGAGGCTGAATAGCCTGAAGAAATTATGGCAGAGCACCAACAATACAACAAAAATGAAAGATTTAATAGCCTGCATTTTTCCTGTAGCAGCATATAACTGCGAATCAAGGAGGATTACTAAAGCTTTTAGAAAAAGAATTGAGTCCTTCAAGTCAAAATGTTACAGAAAGATTCTCAGAATACCCTGGACGGAGATAAAGTCAAATATAGACATTCGGCAAGAGCTGAACATAAGAGCAGAACTGGTTTATCAATTCTATTTTGGCCAGAAAATTTAAATACTTTGATCACATCAAGAGATACAATGGTTTTGAGAGAACAGTGTTGGAAGGTATAGTACCTGGCAAAAGAGGCAGGAGTAGACCGAGAAGATGATATTACCAAGATATCCAGTAAGGCCGGGATATGACTGGCGGACGCTGGAGTTTTGGCAAGGAAAAGAGTTTCTTTAAGACAGACTGATGGGAGCGACGTTCAATAAAGGACATGCTACATGATGATGATCATGCATCTGGTTTCTAGCTACAGATGTAGACTCTTCAGATGTCTATAGCACCAAGTCATCTGCAGATAGTGCATTGTGTACTCTTTTGGAATTGTTGTGGTTATATCATTGATATATAAATGAGGAACAACATGGGTGAAAGTATTCCACCTTGTGGGACTCCTTATTGCATTTTCATCTTTGTGCTGAGGTGCCTTTGGAGTTGTACTCTTGCTGTCCTGTTATCTAAGTAATCACTGATCCATGTGTACATGTTGTTGGTTACACCCATTTGCTGTAGATTGTGTTTTAACCCGCTATTCCAAATTCTATCAAAGGCTTTGTCTAGATCGTTCCAGACTGCCGGTAGTTTCTTTTTTTCCTTGATACGCATCTTCTATCTCCTGTGAGATATATGCCACCTGTTTCTGCAAAAACCTGCAGAATAAGTACATTTTTGGATTCTATATGCCAGGATATTCTAGTGTTAATGATTTGTTCCATTAGTTTTACAAACACAGCTGAGTATATTTAGTCGGTTTGTAGCTACCTGACTTAATGTTGTCCTTTCCATATATAAGGATGAAGATAGTCCTTGCCTCTTTCTACACTGTGGGAACAGTCCCTTGTTTCAAGCTTGTGTTAAAGAGGTGAAACAGTTTGTTCTTTGCTATTTCTCCCATGTTAGAGAGCATTTCATTAGGAATGCCATCCTTTCCTGGAGCTTTTCTCTTCTTGAGTTTACTAATGACTGATTCAAGTACTGTCTTGGTGATATTCATTATCAGATGTTCCTCAGGTACTCGCATTGAGTGCGTCATGTGGTTTATTTCTCTCTTAATATACCTTTTATATCTGTGGGGATTTTGTTTCTACTTGCATAATTTTGAATTAGAACATCTGCTGCTTCTTTACTGGTTAGCATCTTTTCCTTCATTTTTAAACGAAATTGTTGGCTTGTAGCTATTTTCGTCACTTAAGACACTTGCTAGTTTCCAGAGCTTCTTGCTCTCTCTTTCAAAGTTGAACATTTCTGTTTGATCTTTCCAGCTTTTAATGCATGAATGGTAGATTGTTTTCCTATATCTTGCTGCAGCTGCATTGAGTGTGATATTACTTTTTTTATTTTGGTTAACTTCCGCTCTTTCTCTGTTAGTTGGTTCCATCTGTTGAACTTTCCGATTTGTAGTTTCTCACAGCGCCTCTTGGAATGTTTTCCATTGCTGCCTATAGGAGGCACTCGTTGAATTTTTCCACAATTTTACCAACTTTCTTGTGGTGGGTGTTGATATAAATATCTGCACTTGTGGCAAACTTCTGCCAGTCTGCTTTCTTATATTTCCATCTAGACAATGGCTTGTGGTCTGATGGAATGTTTTCTAGATTTATGGTAAGTTTTATGGATCTGTGGTCTTTTTCTGCAAAGAGATGCGAGAACTGTTCTATTGGATTTTGACATAGATTGCTAGTGATAAAAGTAAGGTCAGGGGATGATGTTGATGACCATCAACTTGAATAGAACATTGGAGAATTGTCTAGGAGGTTGCTGTCAACCTCCCATTCCTGTAGTTTTGTGTCCCCTTGCATTGGACTTTGCATAACCCCATCTCTCAGACTGGCTGTTAAGTATCTTACCACTATGGTTGCCTGGTTCACAATATTCATGGCTTCTAGGGTCAGATTGTTTGTTAACGGGCAGTACATATTATAGATTCTTACTGTCTGATTTCGGTAAGGTAATGTCCAGGTCAGGTCAGTCATCCCGTAACCGGTGAGGTCGTTGGGGCACACATGAAGACATCTTCACAACCCCACGCCACCCTTCTCTGTCAGCAGCTGCTGCCTGTGCTTCTGGTTGGAAATTGGTCCATTCTTTTATGTTGTCCTCCAACCTCTTTTTGGGACGGCCTCTTTGTCGTCTGCCTTGCATCTTTCCGTGCAGGATCGTATTTGCAAGACCATTTGATCTCGATATGTGACCATACCAAGCAAGCTTTCTTCTTTTGACAGTTGCCAAGAGGTCTGAAGACCCTATTGCTGTTATAATTCTATCTCGTATTTCCTCATTTGTAACTTGATCTTTGTACGTGACATTTAAAAGTCTTCGGAAACATCTCATCTCCAAGGCCTGTATCCTTCGCTGAAGGTCAGCTGTCCATGTCTCATAAGCATAGAAGAGGAATATTGACAGGACCAGTGTACGCATTAATCTGATTTTCTTGCATAGTGCTAACCGTTTATCTTGCCAGATTTTGTTAAACCGTGCAAGCTGCTATGTTGGTCATTAATTTTGTCTTTCCAGCATTTATCTCTATACCATAGTCAAGAGCTGTTTCATCGAGCCTTCTGACCCATTCCTGGAGTTCTGCTTCTGAACCCGCCAACCTGTTGATATCATCTGCAAAACAAAGGTTGGTAATCGTTCGGCCCCCTATCTTGACAGTACCAACGTGACCTCCGAGTGTCTCACTCATAATTCCCTCAAGGAATATATTGAAAAGAATTGGAGAGAGTGTACAACCCTGTCTCACACCAACTGACGTGTGAAACCAGTTCCCTCACCTCCCATTCACAAGAAGGTAATGTCCACTCCTATTGTTTTGGCTTATTCGTTGGTTTACACTGAGATCACATTTGAAGGGATCGATATTTTAGAGAGGAAAAACACGCCACCCTTATGTTCATCCCTTTCCAGTCTGTGGGTTTCATATCCTCTTATGTAAAATCCGTGCTTGGGATTAAGGTGTTATTCCTGGATGCTGGCAATATGTATCCATTCGTCTGGTAGTCTTCTGGACTGTGCTTCTTTTTTGTTATATATTCCTTCAGCGTTTGATTTGCAACACTTGGAGGGTTTGAGTGGTAGATGTATCAGTGTGTCCATGGTGGGAGAAACATGTCATTGTATGTGTGAGTATCTTATGGTGTCTTTCTGTATAGTCCGGGTCCTTGATGATAATTGGATTATATATGTAGTGTAATGTTTTGCAAGTTTTATTCACACCTTTTGGTCCAACACTTTCATTTTCAGCAAGCATTTTATTCGGGTTTGCATCCCTAGCCTTTAGTTGTCCACAACCAGCCTGGTGGTCAAACCTACAAGGCAGCAGGTTATTTATTAATACCATGTTTGATATATAGTTTGATAGCCTAGTTATACAGTTAACCTGACAATTGCCCCTTGTCAGGGAAGAGACAGGGGATCTCCTATTTGGCAGCTTGGTGCTGCCCCTCTTGTCCACCAGATTCACACATTCATAACTACTCTTTCAGCAGCCATGCAGTCTTTTAGTATGTTGATATTCTGTGGAGTGGCAAAGATGGTGCCCTACCGACTGGTGGTTTGGTTCATTATGTATGCCGCCAGGCCACGGATTTGCCTGAAATTCACACTAGTTGACTGCTTACACTTGTGTACACGGAAACATGTAGTTGTTTTCCATTTGGACTAGTTAATATGTTAGTTTTTTGCATTTTCTTCATTCTGATTATCCTGTCCTGGACATTGGCTCTATGAATTTAGCACTACACTTAAACCTGTGTCGTATTTTCATGATCCAGTTCATTGTGAGATTGGCAGAATCAGGCACAGAATCCAAGTTCAGTTTCCTTGATGCATTTCATATGAAGCTAGAGAGGTCAACCTCAGACATGTTGGAAATACCAATACAGCTCTCATTATATCTGTAGTACATCATAGAAATGGAGTCCTGATAGCGAGATCCTTTGAGAGATTTCAAATAGGTCATGAAATGACAGGCATAGCTGGTGTCCATCATTACACCATTGATCTGGTCATAGAAATGACTCAAATTCAAAGGTGTTGAGGGAAAGGACAAGTTCGACTGGACAGAGGAGAGTAGATATAGCAATGGAGTGTGGAATGGTTCATCCTCCTATCAAGGGAGAACCAGTGTGCTGGAAAACCATTAAAAAGAGGAATAGAGGTGTAGAGAGTGCAAACATCTAACAGGAAGAGGCTGGTCAGGAGTTAGCATAGTGGGAGAAAATGTATACACTTTGTGGTTCATGTTCCTACTTTGACTTTTTACTTTTGCAATAATGAGTTTTCACGCTTCTTTTTTTTCATATTAGGTAGTTCAATGTACATGTTTTCTTAATTTGTTTTGTTTCACCATACTGGGTGTTGGTGCTGGAAGTAGTTGGTGGTAGTAGTTGTTTCCACAATCTTGACAATGATAGGCAATCCTTAGAATGGTGCTTTACTGTTTCTTCTTGTCCATTGCAGTGCTTGCAGTATGGTATATAGTCTGTAATCACTCTGTTTATTCAACTTGTTCACAGCCTGAAAATTGTACTCTGGTTTCTTCTGCTAAAATTGTTGATGCTATCTTTGGGATTGGGTTGAGACATGTTTGCATATAGAGCTTTTGCAGCCACATCTGCAGTCCATCCATTGTTGTCTTATTGTGGATTATGTTTTTAGTAGTTCTTTGGTTGGTGTGGATGTTGAGCTGCAGTTTGTTTGCTCTTGTTTTTGTTAGTTTATCAGCACTTTCATTGTTTGGATACCTGGTTCACCTGGTATCCAATGTAGAGTGTTACTGATGCCATAGGATACAAGTACTGTAATAGATTTAATAATATTTGTAGGGTTTTTCTCAGGTACTGGGATCCAACTTTCGAAGGTGGGTGATGTATAGGGAATCTATAAACATGGCTAAGTGTGTTGATTATATGGTCATGTTCTTGTATTTTGAAATTATATCAGACATGGTTTCTGAGATTGCTTAGATCGCTGCATCGAAGTTTGTCCAGAATTATCACTACCACCATCATCATCAGTCCTGTAACCTGAAAGGTCATTGGGGTACCAATACCACAGTTTATTAGACCAGTTCCTGCCACACCACTTGGTTTTATGCCAGGATATTTGTTTCCACTCTCTGGTGTTGTCTTCTCATCTCATTTCTGCCTCTCTCTCTTATGCTTCTGAGGCAAGGAACCTTGCAGGATTGTCTTGGTCAACCCAATTGATCTTGATACATGCATATACCATGTAAGCTTGCATGCATTTAACATAGTCAATAGATCTTTATATTGGCTGTCCTCTCTTAATGGTGTCTGAACTGCCTTATTGATGATGTGGTCTAGATATGAAATGCCGAGGATTTGACGCAGACATTTCATCACCATTTCACAAATTCTATGCTCTAGAACCGCTGGCAGAGTCCAAGTTTTGCAAGCGTAAAGGTACATGGAAGCTACAAGTACATAATCAAATTGAATTTTAGGTTGATGCTTCTGTACCTTCACAGCGGATTCAGTTTGGTCAGAGCAGCCATTTTCATCGCTGTTCTTGCCTGAATCTCAGTTCTGGAACCTTCTGCATCCATCAGTATTTAAACTGACTAATACTTTGCAATGGTTTGCCTTTGATTGCAATCAAAGATTGGTTATTGAAGATTCGTGGGTGTGTAACCATCTATTCTGACAGTACACCCACAGCTTCGAAATGAAGCGTTCCAGAAAAACATTGTATAGTGTCGATGAAGGAAGACATCTTTGTCATACACATGTTGATGTGCGGAACCATTCCCCAGTTATCCCAATAAGAAAGGGAGACTGCATTGGTAGCTTGGGAGTAGAGCTTCTCAATGATATAAGTAAACCAACACCCCATCTTATATTTTCATAGTTGCTCACAGTGTCTCATGCCAGAAAATGTTTAAAGCTTTCTTAAAGTCAATAAAGACTTAGTATAGCTTTTGGTTATGCTGAAGGTATTTTAAATATATTTTCTATTACAAATTTGTTCAATTGTGCTGCGACCAGCCTCAAAACTGCTTGTTCTTCTGTAATAATGTTTTCTGCCATTGGGTAGAGTCTGTTTAAAATACCCTTAAGCATCACTTTGCTGAGGTGGCTGTTGAGATTAATGATTTGGTAATTTTGACATCGTTGGAGGTTATCCTTCTTAGGTACCAAGTAGAGCTATAATTAGTGATTTTGTCTAAATTGTTAACCATTACCCCGTCTGCCAGACCATGTTACAGATCTTTATGAGAGTGTGTAAAACCACTGTCCCATGTGTTAGTAGTTTGCCTGGTATGTTGTCTATACCAGCCGCTTTGTCCCTCTTGAGAGACTTGACCGCCACCTCTACTACTTCATGTAGGATAGGGAAGTAATCGTCTTCTTCTTGTGGGTCTTCTAGTAATTTTGCTCTAGGGACCTAAGCATCTGTATGTTATATAACTGACAACTGTATTCTGTCCATCTCTGAATAACATCTTCTTCTGCCACAAGAGTGTTCCCTGTCTTGTCCTGAATTATTCTAATTTTGAGTATGTTTTTACTTGTCAGGTTCTTAAGCAACTGGTACTCTCGCTTACTATTGTTCCTGGCTATGAAGTCCTGAATTTCTGTACATTGTTCTGATATCCACTCCTCCTTTACTTCCGCCATTTATTTTCTTAAAGTGTTATTCATTTTTCTGTACTTGTCAGCCCCAGAAGGGCTATTTTACTCTTTTTTGAGAACTCTCCTAATGTCGTACAGTGACAATATATATTCAGTGACCCATGACTTGGGCCTCCAGTTTTCTGCGTTAACTTGTCAAGGTTATAATTGATCGTGCATTCTGGTGGTCTTGTCATTTTCTTTAGTTTGAGGTGAAAGGTTAGCATGGTCATTACTTATGACCGTCATTGCAAAGCTTCTTGTTTTGATTTTATTAATGCTGGAAAGCAATTTATTCTGCACCAGTATGTAGTTTATTTGGTTATGATGTTTCCCATTGAGAGAGTGCAATGTGTCCTCGAAATCTTGTGGTTCCCCAGCGTATTTGTAAACATGCAGGGAAAACATGTAAAAGTAATACCCCCGTTTTATTCTATGAAAACCATAACAGATAAATAGAGCACAATAACACCATTTGATAAAGTAATGTCTTGCCTTCGAAAAACTATTTTTCAACATGATCACCACTCGTGGCTATACATTTTCTTCAATGATGAATAAGACCATACAAGCAATGCTCGTAAAAATCTGCACCAGCGGAGGTGATTCACTGTTTAACAGCTGCTATAACGACGTCGTATCTAGGAAAATGTTGCCCACGCAGTCCATCTTTCATTGGTCCGAACAGATGAAAGTCAGAAAACACCAAATTCGAACTAAACGGTGGGTGTGGTAGGACATTCCAGCCAAAACTGACAATGTGCTCAACGGTCTTCAAGCTGGTATGGAGCCTGGCATTGTCTTGTTGCAAAAGACACAGGTTGTCTTCTTCTCTGGCCTGACCCTGGAAATTTGAGCTTTCAGCTAGTCATCAGTGCAATGTAACATTCAGAGTTTGTCCAGGTTCCAGGAAATCAAGAAGGATTACCCCTTTCCTATCCCAAAAGATAGTGCACATCACTTTACTTGCTGAGAGGTAGGTCTTGAACTTTTTCCTTGATAGGAAATTCACACGTTGCCACTCTATTGACTGTGGTTTTGACTCAGGATCGTAGTGTTGCACCAAATCTCATCATCAGTAATGATGCCATCCAGGACCTTCATCCTCGTAAGGGTTCAAAAGGTCATAACAAACTTGCATGTGATGTTCTTTCTGTTCCTGTGTCAGCATTCATGGTACTTACCTGGTACAAACTTTATTATTTTCCAATGTTGCCACCATCGTTTCCAGCATATTGAAGCCGATGTTCAGCTCTGTAGACAGTTCCCTGGTCGTAATCCTCAGATTTGTTTAGATGAGCTGATCAAGACGTTCTTCATTGTGTGGTGGGATAGCCGTGCATGATCATCTGGAATGTGGCTTGTCCTTCATGTTGATTTCGGCACTGCTGAAACACACAGTCTACCGCGTCACTGTTTGGTCTCAGTAAATGTTCAACAAGCGTCGATAAATGTCAGTTAGTGCAACTTTTTCCGCATGTAGGAATTCAAAAACATACCTCTGTTTATAATGCACTTCCATGACAGACGCCATTTTGTCAGACTGCTTCTCCACTGCCACTTGTTGGACGGAAAACATTTTTTAGGGATATTGGCGGGAAGGTTCAAAACTTTACTGCCATACTACCAAAATCTACTTCTCATGACGTCATGAGACATAATAAAATAGGGGGTATTATTTTTGCAGTGCCTCTTGTATATAAGAGCCATATCTTGTGTTTATGGTAGTCTTAAAGGCTGAACCATCTGTGCATGCATGGATCCTATCCTTAGATAGGCCTGGATGATTTCAAGTGCATATATTTTTTATATTTTTGTGTCAATTGACTTGTTAGCTGGTTAGTTCGTATGTGTGATGTTGGTTTGGGGGCTGTGTTAATGTTGTATTTGGTGGGCAATTGAACCTTTCCTCTAGTTCCTCTTTCTTTTTTGGTAGATTGTACTTGACATTTAATTTTTCTGCTGTAACTGTTTAAGATTTATGTTTCAGACTTTTTTGGATATCCATTTGCAGACCATCTTTCTGCTGGGATGGTTTTGAGGCAGAGGTCTGTATTCCACAGCTTCAGTTGTTGCATTTTACTTTCTCATATCAAGTGGTACTATGTCAGCTTTGATTTTACATGCATCTGTTGGTGTATATCTCATACACCTACAAATGAAGTGAAGGGCTTGGTTTTTTGTTCTGTTGACTTTGGTATAGGAACTTTTAGTTAATATCTCATGCAAAGAAAACTTGCAGTCTATTAAAGATTGGATGTGCATTATGTAGAACTGCCTAAGAGCTGCCTTGTCAGCTCCCCAGTATGTGCTTGAAAGTTGCTTAAGCAAGTTTAACTTTTTGGATGCCTTTTCTGCAAAATTGTTCATGTACTTGTTAAAGATGAGTTTCTTGCTAGACTCCAAGGTATGTTGGATTTTATTCTCTGTCAATCTCAGCACCATTAAAGTTGATTTTTCATTTTTTTTTCTCTGCAAACATTGCTAAGGGTGAAGGTTGTGTATGTAGTTTTACTAGTATTGATCTTCCATAAATTGCAATTGATATTGTGAGAAGTACTCTTTTCAGTCTCTCTGTGTAAGTCTGATCCACTTGTCCATATGACAAGACATCAGGAAACATGCCTTTGTGAGTGTTTAATAAATAATAAATATTGACACAGATCACAGGCCAGTGGTTATGTCACACTACCAACAACACGCACATAAGCGTAACAGAATCAAGAAATCAGGAGTAATAAACATAAAAAGACTATACATTGAACAAGTCAAGAAAGAGTTCTGCTGCAAGATTGACAGTGCATACCAAAACATACCATAAGAAGTGCATGATAAAGAAACTGAATGGGTATATTTCAAAAATACAATTACTAATAGCCTAAAGAAGAACTGCGATCTTCAAAACACAAGACAATGCTTAAAGAAAACAGTGTGGTGGAAGGAAGAAGTGAAAAAAGCTGTGAAAAATAAAAAAAAAGAACACTATAAAATATGGGTACAATCAAAAACAGAAGACGATTATGCACATTACAAAACAGCAAGAAGAGATACAGGCAGAATAATAAAGAAGGCAAAAGAAAGTTTGTGGCAAAAATATGGTGAAACGCTAACAAACCTATGCAAAGAATCTCCAAGAGTTCTATAAAACTGTTGAAAAAATTATCCTGACAGACAAATGTTTTATTCCTTCAACCATCTTAAATGACAAACATAATATCCCATTACTAAACGAAAACATGAAAAACTGAGATGGGAGATTTCAAGAAACAGACAATAATGAAATATTCACACCAAGTCACAAGAAGAGAGAAGAACTAATAATCATAGCAGCAGAAGTCGAACAAGCTATCAAAAAGAGTCCACGAAACAAGGCACCAGGAATAGATGGTATTATAATAGAGGCTGTAAAAACCTGCTGGCAAACGGAATTAAAATGGCTGTCCAGAATAATGAACAACAAAGGACTGGCAAAAATCGATAGTTATACCCATTTGGAAGAAAAAAGGAAACAAAAGAGACTAAAATGTACAGGGGAATATCTCTCTTGAGCCATATGAGTAAAATGTATGCAAAAACCCTTGAAAACAGAACAAGAACAAAAGTCGAAAGACAATTAAGTAACACTCAGTTTGGCCTCAGAAAGGGAGAGGTTGCACAGATGCCCTATTTATTCTAAGACAGATTTGTGAACAAACTATTGAATTTAATCAGGAACAGAACATCGTCTTTGTAGACCAGGAGAAAGCTTTTGACAGAGTGGATAGAAACAAGCTATGGGAGACCCTGGAAAACTATGGTGTGCAAGGATAATTATTTAAAAATTTATTTGCTATGTATAAAAACAGCCAAAGTACTGAGAACACTAAGAGGACTCACTAAGTGGTTTGCAATTAAGACAGAATTAATGGAAAGAAATTTGTATTTTCACCACTTTTGTTCATAGTATACATAGATCAGATAACAAACAGAAGCAAAACAAGAAACCACCACAATGAACAAGCTTCTTTTTGCAGATGATCACTCTTTCATTCCAATGAACAAAACCTCCAAGAACATCTGAATGTTCATGCCTGTGATAAATATAATATGAGGATTAGTATAGCAAAGACAAGCAACGAAAATCAGCAGAATCAAGAAAACACTAAATATACAGATAAAAAGTATAGAGCTTAAACAAGTCAGTGAATTCAAATGCTTGGGCAGCTAGTTTACACAAGATGGAAGGCTAGATAGAGAGGGGGAATCAAGAACACAGAAAGGTAATGCAGTTTCCTTTAAGCTCTCTCCATTACAAAGACACAAACACATTCCTATGACGACAAAGAGACAGCTGATAAATATTTTTATATCAACTCTAAGCTTCCAGTGTCAGACAAGAGGCAGACCAAGTAAAAGATAGAGAGATGGTGTCAGTGAGACACTGAAGAAACACAGAATGACAACAACATCGGCGACAAAGATGGCACATGACAGAAAATTACACCAACCCACAATGTCTAACGACACAAGTGGATATCAGATGATGAATAAATCTGGCAGGTCATTTATGAATATTAGGATTACTGTATAACTAAATGCTGACCCCTAGGGAAACCCTTCTCCGAGTGTACATTTTTAATAGTCTTTTATTTACTTGAGTCTGTTACTCAGATAGTTATTAATCCAATTGTGCATTTTCATGTATATATCCATATTTTGTATTGTTTTAAGAAGACCTGCTTTCCAAATATTGTCTAATGCTTGCTGGAGTTTGATGAAGACAGCAGCTGAGCATTTTTTTTGCTGGAAATTGCACTTCACATTTTGGTGGAGGAGAAAGAGCTGGTTTTCTGTGGCCGTGATCCTTTTCGAAAGCCTGCTTGAAAGTTATTGAGAGTATTTGAGGATTCCAACCACCTGTACAATCTGTTGTTGAGCATTTGTTCTAATAGTTTGCTGATGTTAGAAGTTGGTGAGATTGGCCTGAAACTTTTCAAATCATTTTCAAGCTTTTTTATACTTTTAGTATAGATTTCTACATACCAGGTTTTATGAATAAAATTAAGCAGTTTTGTTTTTCCATTGACTCATAAAAGTTTGATCATTTGATTTCATATTTTGTCTGGTGCTGAGGTTTTCCTTGGCTGCATTTTATTCACAGCACACTGTAGTTCCTGAAGAGACAAAATCCTCAAATAGTTGCAGATTTGCTAGGTTAGATTTTTCTTTACTTTTCAAAATCCTGCCAAGTTCTCTCTTAGGAATTTTTTTTCTAGAGGCTTTGTTTGTTTCTGAGAAAAATATATTAAAAGTATTTGCTTTTCTTGTATCATCCTCTATGACGATAATAAATCTGCAGGGATTTTGAGTTTGGTTACTTGATTTTCCAGAGAGGTTTGTTCAACAATTTCAAAGCTTTTTTCCCTTCAGTTTTGAGGTTGAGATTATTGCAGGTATATGACCGTTGTACTCCTTTTGATTTTTTGGTCTTGTCTGATGAGGTTAACAACACTCTACTGGATGAAGAACATTTCTGTTAAGATTCTATCAAGATCTCTCCTCATTTTCCACACAAGCTGTCCCAACACTCATTTCCTGTCCTTAATGCTGATGGCATAGCACTGCTGACTGACACGACAAGTCTATATTCTGAAGCGCTGGTCAGAACACCAGTTTGATCCTAAACTGTCCATCTACCATCAATGAACTAGCCATAATACGCATTTCTTAAGCTGCTATCAGCGACAGGTTCGATATCCTGCTCACTACAGATGAGATAGAGAAAGAAAGCCCACAGCAAAGCCCTTGGGTCAGATGTTATTCCTGCTGAAGTTTACAAAGTAGGGAGACTCTGTGCTATTAAGAGAACTCTTTTTCGTCAATTTGGGATTCAAGTCATATGCCGCAGGAACTGAAAGGTACCACCATTGTCCAATAACAAGTGCAAGGACAGTCCTTATTTTGGAATAACCTCCTGTTGAAGGCTGGAAAAATTATGGCTCAAGTCTTGCACAAACGCTTAACAACTCATCTTGAGCAGAAGCTACTCTCAAAGAGTCAATTCTGTTTCTGAGCTGGTTGCGGAATATTTGACATATTTGTAGCTTGTCAAATCCAGAAGAAATGTCAGGAATAGCATTTTTATTTGTACACAACTTCTGTTGACATGACCAAGGTCTTTGACACTGTCAACTAGGTTGGATTCTGGAAAATCATGGCCAAATCTGGTTGTCATGAAAAACGAATCACAGTAGTCCACCAATTTTATTATGGCATGCCGGCTCATGTACTGAACTCTTGGAGGCTTCCCAGTCATAAGATGGAGTCATACAGGACTGTATGCTAGCCCCAATGCTCTTTAGCATGGTATTTTGCAGCCATGCTTTCTGAAGCTACATATAGCTGTGCCACTGGCATACATTTCAGATACAGCTTTTCAATCTGAGGCACCTAAGTGAAAGAAGCAGCCATCTTAGACCTCCTCTTTGCTGATGACTGCGCCATTTACATGTCCTCAGAACAGGACATGCAGACCACCATGGATGAGTTCTCAGTTGTTTACACTAGCTTTGATTTTTCCATCAACACAAAATAAAACAGAAATACCTGCTTCCGGGAAGCCCTACAACGAATCAAACATCACTGTACAGAGCCAACATATGCAAGAAGTTGACAGCTACATTGATAGTACCCTTACCAGAGAAGTGAATATTGACTCTGTGGTCCACAACAGGATTTCCATTGCAAGGGCTGCTTTTAGAAGATTATGGTCAATGTCAGGGCATCGGTGTTGTCATCAAGATCAAAGTATATCATGCTGGGTGAACTAACCACAATTCTATATGCATCCAAAACATAGACAGTCTATAGCAGGTATATCAGGAAACTCCACCATTATCACATGAGCTATCTCCTCAGGTTGCTCGGGATCAACTGGCAGAAAAGAGTACCCAACTCTGAAGTTCTCAGTAAGATGAGGCTCTCAGGCATCCATACATTGCTGCAGAGTACACAGATCAGTTGAACTGGGCATGTTGTTTGCATGCCCGATAAGCACCTCCCTAAGCAGATGTTGTATGATGAGCTGAGGACAGGCAAGCACTTGTCAGAGGGATTGAAGAAACGATACAAGGGCTTTCTGAGAGTTTGTGTCTTGCTTGAATCAAATTGTACAGTCATACGTGGTAACTCCTGATATACAAGTCTGATGTTGTTACCATCTTTGCTTGTAATGGGCAACTATTATTATTAACATTATTTGCTTTCTTTGTAACATCATGTGTATCACTGTACACAGAAAAGACAGACTATACTGATGTCACGTGAACACATGCAGAGAAGTTTCTACATCAGTGACAAAAGTATAAAGCACGTAAGGGAGCTCCACTGCCTAGGTAATATGTTCACTGATGACAGCAGAGTGGACAGAGGACATTGAATTTAGAAGGCGAACAGTATTCACTCAATTTGCACCAGTTTTGAAACACCCTAGAGTGCTTTCTTCAGCTAAGAGGAGGCTGATAAATGCACTTTTCATTCCTACATTGTGTTATCAATGTCAATCATGGTCCTTACACATAAGAGTAAGATGTGAGAAATGCAGTCGGAAAGATATTCCGTAACTCAATCTGCAGCACCAGGCTGAGACAGATAGTGAAATCAAATCCAGTTTGTGCCTACATTATGACCAGTCTGCAGCAAGAGCATATCATATGCAGGTCTCCAGACCACGTGCAAGGGCAGACTTTGGCAAAGGGGGATTGAAGATATCTTTGACAAACTCAGGACGTTACACCTAATGACAGCACATCCCCCACCTGGCATTAACAAGAAATCTATGCATGCCATCTCTCTGTGATGCCTCATGGCAAGGGCAGTAGAACAAAAAGTAGGAGTTCTTGTAGTTATTTGCTTAGCTCTAAGATCAATGGTCAAAGTCCAGAGATATTGAGAGCTTTAATGTGCACATTGAATCTAACTTTTTGCTTGCAGTAGTCAAGAAGTGTACTACCAAGCACAGTGCTTTTAAGAGGCGACGTCCGAACTGATATGCATTCCATTTTCCTGGCTTCTTCTATTTTATTTCCATTTTTTTTTAAACAAAGAGGCTTTTTTCACACTCGACAGACCTGTTGCTCTTCTGACCAACTGGCAGTTTGAGTGAGAACTCTGAGATAGTTTCTGATTTTGAAGGGCATGGGGCTCAAGGTGTGTTTCTTAAGCCATTCCCCACCACCTACAGTTTGTTGGCACAATGTGTGTATATGCAGCAAGAACATTTGCCGTAAGTGTAAACACATGTATGATCGTCACGTCCTGGACTGGATAGTATCACCTTAACTTAACTTACTTAACTTAACTTAATGTCCAATGTCCTGATAACTTAACATAACTTCATTATACTGGTTTAGAAGGCTCTACAGTCTGTATACAACCAGTTTATTTCACTCCACGGATACAGAAAATTCTGTGAGCATTCAATTTATTTATGAATGCATTAACTGACTCTGCTTCCACTACATCCTGCATTAGTGCATTCCAAGAATTCACTACTCTGTAATTTAAAAAATATTTCCTAATATTTAATCTAGACCTGTCTTCAAACAATTTGTAGCTGTGCCATCTTGTTCTTGTAGCCGGTTGTACTTTGAAAAACTTTGTATAGTTTAATTTATTCTTTCCATTTATTAATTTATACACTTGTATTAAGTCACCTCAAATTTGTCTTTGTTCTAGACACAGAAGACTGGTTTTTTTGTTAGTCTTTCCTCATAACTATAATTCAGAAACCCAGCGATCAGTTTTGTAGCTCTTCTTTGTACTCTTTCCAGCACGTTTATATCAACTCTATTATATGGACTCCACACCTGAACACAGTACTCTAATTTAGGTCTCACTAATGATTTATATAGCTTGATTGATATAGCTATTATGTGAAATGTTTCTTTTTATCATGCCCAACATGGCATTAGCCTTTTTCACTGCCACCTGTACTTGCTTCCGCATCTTTCCTGTATGATCTATTATAAATGTTAGGTCTCTTACCTTTTTTATCATCCTAATATTGTTCTATTGTTCTCTCCCTTCCTGTAATTATATTCATTATTGAATCTTCCCATCTGGAGGACAGTACATTTTTCTACATTAAACTCCACCTTATGCCTGCTGGCTCTAGTTGACCTCCCAGTCATTCCAAGTCTACATCGGTTCAAATAATGAATCCAGGTCAGGGTCAATTGGTCTCTATTTATGGTGAATGCAATACCACAAGTTGAGGAGTCCTCTACCTTAGAGGGTTTCATTTACTATTTCAGCCATAGTTGAGACTGATCATGGTGGTCATTAGAGCATGTCCTCAATCAGGTGGATCTTGAGCACCAGTCTGCTATAGCCAATTAATGGCTGTGGTCATTTGGTCCATCATCTGGGAATAGATTGATGGTTGCCAGAACTTTTACCATATGTCAATGGGTTCTGTGCACTGCATCTGTTGGGCTAAACTTGCTCTGAAATCCTCTGGTAATTTGGGTTAGGTCTGGCAAGGGCATTTTTTGTGGTGTCCATCAAGGAGTATTACATGTTTTTTTCAAATAAAAACCAGCTGCTGGTTTGTTGTCTTATGGTAAACTGGTGTCTGTAGTAGAATAATTACCAATGTGGTATTGATGTCATCCCATATCTGTAGATATAACTCACCACATTAATAAAAATGTAATAAGAATAAATTACGATTCATATATATTTTTAACGTAACTACAGGAGTACGACATAGACATTGCTGTTCAATATTTATATGGACGGAATAACAACAGAAGGCAGCTAAATTGCAACACCAGAAGTGAAATTCAACATACGAATTGCAGAACCCAACTCATTATATGAACTACTCTTTGCAGACTGCCGAAGTCTAATATACGAGGATTAAGAAAAATCATAACAAAATCGTATGAATGCTCTTTGTACAGCCTGTGAAAGATGCAATATGAAGTTTAGCACATCAAGTATGGAGACTATGAAGATTAGCAGTCTAACAAGATCCATCTAACATGCATGTAAACAATATTAAACTTAAGCAGACACAAGAGTTCAAAGAGTGAAGTATTTCTATGAAAGATAAATGGTTTGATAAAGACATTGAAGCTAAATGCTGCTTTAGGGAAAAAACTTGTCACTGAAGATATAGGTCATCAGTGACAGAATATAAAAGAGGCTGTAAAAGAAGCAGCAGAGATTACATTGTGTAACAAAAAAGCAGAAAACAAGAAACCGTTGGTAACAACTGAAATGTTAAACAAAATAGAGGACAGACGCAAATGGAAAAACATAAATACAGAGAATGGCATTGCTATGTATAAGCGTATCATAAATGAGCTGATCGAGAATGCAAGATGGCATCGGAAAAATAGTGGCTAGACAAATGCAATGGAGTGGAAGAAATGGAGAGAACAGGGAAATTCGATCAAGTACATGAGAAAGTAAAACAATCATTTCATAGACCTAAGGGCATTAATGATTAGAATGGGAAACCAATAACAGACCCAGGTCAGGTCAGATCAGGTCATCCCGTAACCGGTGAGGTCGTTGGGGCACACATGAAGACATCCTCACAACTCCACGCCATCCCTCTCTGTCAGATGCCGCTGCCTGTGACTCTTCTGGTCGGAGACTGGTCCATTCTTTTATGTTGTCCTCCCATCTCTTTTTTGGGCCGGCCTCTTCGTCGTCTGCCATGCACCTTCCCGTGGAGGATTGTGTTTGCAAGACCATTTGATCTCGATATGTGACCGTAGAAGTGCGTTTCCTTCTTTTGACAGTTGCCAAGAGATCTTCGAAAGGCCCTATTGCCGTTGTAATTCTATTTCGTATTTCCTCGTTTGTAACTCGATCTTTGTACATGACGTTTAAAAGTTTTCGGAAACATCTCATCTCCAAGGCCTGTATCCTTCGTTGAAGGTCAGCTGTAACTGTCCATGTCTTACACGCATAGAGGAATATTGACAGGACCAGTGTACGCATTAATCTGATTTTCGTGCATAGTGCTAACCGTTTATCATGCCAGATTTTGTTAAGCCGTGCAAGCGCCGCTATATTGTCTGTGCTATTCTGGCCAATACTTCACATTTTGGCCTTCATCACTGACCAAGAGAACAAAAAGTGAGATGGAAAGAATATGTTGAGGAACTGTATGATGATGGGGGCCTGTATCAAGATAACACACCACTAAAAGATGTTCCATTGACAGAAGAGAGATTAGCTATAACTAGAGATGAATTTAATAAGGCATTTTCTTTAATCCCGAACAACAAAGCCAGGGATAGATGAGTAGCCTATCAAACCACTCAAAGCAGCGGGAGAGACTTTTCATAATTTACTATTTCAACATGTTAATGACATTTACAACAATGGAATATGGCCGAAAGAGCACATAACTTCAATATTAATTCCTTTGCCAAAGAAATCAAATGCAACAGAATGCGGTTGATAAGTCATTCAAACTCCAAACACTAATTTTGATAACACATGCATCTAAAATCCTATTAAAAATAATTAAGATGAGAATCAATGGAAAGATAGAGGAAGTACTTCAAGATAACCAGTTTGGATTTTGCAAGGCCAGAGGCACGTGGGATGCCATCGGAGCATTGTGGATTCTCGCAGAAAAAATGATTGATAAACCAGTTCTCCTCTATGCTCAACTCTTGCCGAATGTCTACATTTGTTTTTTTCTCTATCCAGGGTATCATGAGGATCTTTCTGTAACATTTTGACTCGAAGGATTTGATTCTTTGTCTGGAAGTTTTGGTAATCGTCCATGATTCGCAGCCATAAGCTGCCATAGGAAAAACACAGGCTCTCAAAACTTTTACTTTTATCATTTTGTTGGTGCTTTGCCATAATTTCTTCAGGCTGTTCAGTCTCTGCATTGCCATAAACTAGTCTTCTTCTGATTTCTTTCGAGCAGTCAAAATTTTTGTCAATTCTGGAGCCAAGATATTAAAAATGTGTGACCTGATCTATTTCCTCCCCACCCACTGTTAATTGGGTGGTCATTATCTTTGTTTTCTTTATGTTTATAAACAGGTTTTGATCTTTACTATGTCCATTTACGGCTGAAAGTAGCTGCTCTAGCCCTTCTCCACTTCTTGATAGTATCACTGTGTCATCTGCGTATCGTAACTCTGGAATCTCGTACCCCCCAATCGTAAATGGGTCGAAACTTTCAATGTTCTCGTCTTCTCAAACATTTCTCATTATACATTCCACATATATGTTGTACACATAAGGTGAGAGGATACATCCCTGTCGTACTCCCTTTTGTGCTGCAAACCAATCTGATGTTTGCCCAGATACTCGGACAGCGGCTTGTTGATCTTGGTATAATGTTTCAATGAGATGGACAATATGCAAAGGAAACCCCATTTTCTTCATGATTCTCCACAGATTTTGATGTTTTACCATGTCGAAGGCCTTAGTGTAATCAATGAAACATGTGTACATTAAACTCTCTACATTTTTCATAGATATTCCTTAAATTGAATATGAGATTTCTCTAAAACCTGCCTGGACTACGTGAATTTCAGATTCAAACCTTTTCTCTATCCTTCTTAATAGGATTCGCAAGTGTATCTTGCTAGCGTGGCTGATCAGCGCGATAGTTCGGTAGTTCGTGCACAGCTTCAGGTTGCCTTTTTTGGGGAGGGGAATATAAATTGATTTCTTCTATGCTTCTGGTCACTCTGCATTGTGCCATATCTGTTTTCACAGCTTGTGATAGACTCGAGCACTTGCCTCCCCTCCTGCTTGTATTAGCTCTGCTGGGATATCATTGCATCCTGGGGACTTTTCCTTTTTCAGGCTTTTAATTGCAGAGCGTACTTCTTCCAATATTGGTTCAGGTTCTTTCTCATCCTTTGGTAGGATTGTAACTGAGCGCTTTGTGCTATCTCCATACATGGTTCTGAGGTACACTCTCCATCTATTCAGTATGTCTTTGGTTTCTGTTAATGTGTTATCCTCTTTGTCTTTGAAGACATGTGGAATCGGACAGAACTCCCTTGTCAGTGTTCTTATTGCCTTAAAGGCATCTCTCTCTCTGCCTTGTTGATGTAGGTTTTCCATTACCTTACACGTTTCCACTATGTATCTTCTTTGATCTTTTCTTATTTCTCTTCTAACTTTTCTTGCGCAGTTTTTATATGCTGTGTTGGTCCCCTTACTTCCCATTTGTTTTAATTGTTGCATTTCTTCAATGAGTTTCTGTGTTTCCTCTGTTATAAAGCTCTGTTTCTTGAGCGACATCCTGTGAATCAGTTTTTTTAGCTGTCGAGATTAAAATATCCATTGCAAATGATGTCAACTCCTCAGATGTCATCTCTTCCTGTACTGCAAGCAACGCCTCAAATTTGTTTCCTACTTTGATGTTGTATTCAGTAGGTATTGCTGTTACATCAAAGCATATTGACTGGCAACCTTTGTTAATCCTTGTTGTAATAGGGGTGTAAAAGTTAATGATATGAAAGTTAATGCAATCAAATTTGTTGATGATCGAGCGATAGTGGGAGGATCAGTAACAACGTTGCAAATGCTGCTAGAAAAAATTAATAGCACAACCAAAGAGTTTGGCATGAAAATAAACACAGCGAAGACAAAGACCTTGGCAATATCCAAACAACATAGACAAATAAATGTGATAATCAATGGAGTAATAATCGAACAAGTTAAAAAGTTTACATATTTGACCAAACCATCATAGAAGATGCTTGAAATGAGACAGAAACCAAGACAAGGATTGCAATGGCTAAAAAGAGCTTCAGAGAAAAACAGAAATTGTTAACCTCAAAGAGTATCAGGATAGAACTGAGGAAAAGAATAGTCGCCACTTATATATGGCCAATTGCACTGTATGGGGCTGAAACATGGACTGGCAAAGAAAAAGGAAAAAGATTGGAAGCATTTGAAATGTGGGGCTACTGTAGAATGGAAAGAGTGAGTTGGACAGAAAAAAGATCTATTGACAATGTACTCACTGAAGTGAGTGCACAAAGACAAATATTGCATATGATACAAAAACGTCGGTTGAGTTGGCTGGGTCACAATATGAAACATGAAAGTCTTTTACAGAAGATACTAGAGGGAAAGATTCAAGGGAAGAGAGGACCAGGCGCCAACATTCAATTTTACATCACAGGCACGTAGAGACATTAAAGTACGAACCTATGCTGAAATGAACAGACAGGAAAACGAAATTAAAATTTGCAAAATGAAATGGCTAATAAATGTCAATCAGAATAGATAAAAGGATAATAACATTAGAAATGTGGTGAGAACTATCCCTTGTGATGATTACATTTCAAGACAGAAAATATGATGGTTTTGTCATCTCATGATAATGCAACTTGATCAACTACAACTGCAAGCTAGCAACACAAAAATATCTGGCTACAAGATACAAGGAAGGGGGCACGTTAGATGAAGAAGGGACATAACATAAATAATAAAATAATAAAAAGACAAACGAATAACAACATATTCATACCAACTCTCTGTTATCCAGTGTCATACATGGACCCTGACTAAGGCACAAGAACAAAAGATCATAACATGTGAAATAAGATGCTTGCAAAAAGCAATCAGAGTTACTAGAAGTCATGTCAGGTCATCACGTACCCGATGAGGTCATTGGGGCATACATGAAGACATCCCCACAAACCCACGCCATCCCTCAATGTTAGCAGCCGCTGCCTGTGCCATCTCTGGTCGGAGATTGGTTCATTCTTTTATGTTCTTCCTCTTTTTGGGACGACCTCTTCATTGTCTGCCTTGCTCCTTTCCGTGCAGGATCGTATTTGGAAGACCATTTGATCTCAATATGTGTCCGTACCAAATGAGTTTTCTTCTTTTGACAGTTGCCAAGAGGTCTTCAAAAGGCTCTATTGCTGTTGTAATTCTTTCTCATATTTTCCTTATTTGTAACTCGATCTTTGTAAGTGACATTTAGAAGTCTTCTGAAACATCTCATCTCCAAGGCCTGTGTCCTCTGCTGCTGGTCAGCTGTAATTGTCCATGTCTCACAGTATAAAGGAATATTGACAGGACCAATGTACGCATTCATCTAATCTTCGTGTATATGGCTAACCGTTTATCGTGCCAGATTTTGTTAAGCCGTCCAAGTGCTACTATTGTATGTGCTAGAAGAGACAGGATGAAAAATGAAAAAATCCAACAAAAAATGAAAATGAATAATGCCCTTAAATGTCTTAACTAGACTGAAAGAGAGTTGTCACACTAAAAGAATGATTTCAGATCTTTTAACATAATTTCCTAAGATTAAGTGCATTCTACTGTGTTTTGTGCCATAAAGGCCTAGTGTATTTGACTTCAGCACACATTTTCTTAAATGAGTTTGCTTTCCATAGGTGTTACATAAATCTGTTACATAAATCTGAACACAAGCACATTTTGGTTATGAGTCGTGTCACCCATTGCTATGCTACTCTGTCTTTCCCCACACAGTGATTGCAGCTTCTGAAACTTTCTATACCAGGTGGTGAACATAATCAACCAACCCATCCTGACATACTGATCAGAAGATCACACAATAAGCCTCCAGACATTTTTGTAATTGTTTTGATTAAACAGTGAAACCACACCTGTTGCTTTTTTAAATTTTAATGAATGTGCCGAAACCATACCAATTTTTTAACGTTTGAATTTTAATTGTCTTTATTTTATTTAGATATCCAGTTAGTTTATAAAAAAGAAATTGCAAGTCTTGATACTGCTGTCCAAGTGACATGCTCAAAGGGAGTTACCACAATTGACATGCAGCCTACAGTGGAGGTACATGGTTCATGGATATATTCTTGTGTATTCTGTTACGCAGTCATGTCACACTCTCTCTCTCTCTCTCTCTCTCTCTCTCTCTCTCTCTCTCTCTCTTTCATTATATAAAATTGTTACCTCTCACTCTCTCTTTATATACTTCTTCTTCTTCATCGTACGCAGTCAGACAGTCTCTTTATATACAATGTTATAAGAATGAATATATCTTTACAAATGACCAGATTTAAAATTATTAAAATGAGAAAGAATACAGCTATATGTTGGATGCTGTAGATTTAATACATATGTGTCTTTACTTATTTTTGGTACACATATTTTTACAATTTTTAGCACATTTATTTCATCATTACAACAAATATACCTTTTGAACAGATAGAATGAATTATATTTTTGTTGAAGCTCAAAGTTTATAGCCATTTTTGTTTTGAAATGTTATATAAGGGAGCTGAAAAAGGGAGAAATAATTCCATGTCAGGAGTCAATCAATCAATCAAATTCTGCCGCTCCTCTCATGCATAGGCCATTGACAATTGACTCCAGTGTGTATGACCCAGGCTTATTCTTTCTGCTTCTCTTCAGGTGTAATCATTTAATTTTAATTCCTTCTCACATTCTCTTCACATATTTTTGGGTCTACCTCTCGCTCTTCTCTTGAGGATTCCATGTGAGTGACTGTCTGGCTATGTTAGACTGTACCTTTTGCAGCTTATGTCATATCCAGCCCCATTTTCTTCGCTTAATTTGTTGTTTCAATGGCTGTTGTTGGCTCTATAGGTCTTCATTCCTCACCCTGTCCTGCCACTTTATGCCCATTATCCTTTGAAGACATCTATTAATGAAGAACTGGAGTCTTTGTTGTATGACCTTAGTCATTCTCCATGTCTCCATACAGTGACACCAACTTGACACTAGCCTTGAATATTCTAATTTTAGTGTGAATCTTGATTTCTTGCAGGTGCCACATCAGTCTGGTGTTTATCATACGCTCCATCAGTTTGCCTACACAACTCAGTAGACTGATGGGCCTGTATCCATTTGGATCTGTTCTATCTTTTTCGTTCTTTGGTACTGGTATAAGTACGGCATCTTTCCATGTCTGCTGTACAATTCCCCTTTTCCAGCTTTGGTTCAGGACTGATAGTAACTTCCTCTTTGCTGTTTGGCCCAACCCCATCAGCATTTCGTTTGTTACCCCATCTTTTCCGGGCGATTTCTTTTTCTTTAAAGTTCTCATTGCCTCATCCATTTCATTCATTGTTAGTTTTGCCATCATGTGCTCCTCTGGTGCCATCTTGATGTTGTCATGGCTCTTTAGTTCTTCACTAATGTCTGTATGCCTGTCTGTAGGGACAGCAATGTGGTTTGCTCTGGCATAATGTTCTATAAAGGCGTTTGCTGCTTTTTTTTCCAGTAAGCATGTTGTCGCCCTGCTTGATGGTAATTTGTTTATTTGATGGTGTTTCGTCATTCATGGCTCTGACTAAATTCCATAGTTTGTTCCCTTCTTTATCTAAATTGAGGCTTTCTGTTTTGTTTTTCCAGCTGTCTCTTGTTATTTGGTTTAGTGTTCTTTTGTATTTCGCCGTGATGGCCTTGAGGGCGATATTTGCCTCCATAGATTGCTCTCTCTCTGCCACGTTCCTAGCATTTGAGACTTCATCCTCCGCTTTCTGCAGTTCATCATTCCAATATGGCTTGTAGTTTTTCCTTGCCCCTCTTGGGATGGTTTCGGTGGCTGCTTGCAGTATTGCTTTGCTTAGGCTTTCCACCATCGGTTTCATATTGTTATTTCGTTTGTTGATGGTTTCACACAGTCCATCTGTCAGCATTACAAATCTGTCCCAGTCAGCTTGTTTATAGTTCCAGCTTGGGAGCGGTTTTATTTCCTGTGGGCCTACTTCCATATCAATTTCTAGTCTAATTGGCCTGTGGTCGCTACCTGCCAATTGGTTGAGCACCTGGCGGTCTATTTTGTGGTGAATATCCCCAGTGGAAAAGGTCAAGTCTGGAGTAGAGGTGGTATGCGATGTTATAGAATAGAAGCTAAGGCTATCCTCTGGCCTATTGATAAGATAGAGATTTGTATCTATCTCCCAGTCTTCCACTTCATCACCTCTGTTGTCTGTGTCCGAATATCCCCATCTCTTCGAGTGGCTGTTGAAGTCTCCAACCACTAGGTAGCTGGAGTCCTTGATTTCCATACTCGAGAGCGACAGGTCTTTGTTGGGTGAGCCATACAGGTTGAAGATGCGGATCTTCGTTTCTTGTGTCATTATGTCGACTCCTACAATTTCTGCTTGTCCAGTGTGATTAACAGCTACCGCGCTACTCGGTATGCAGTTACGTGTCAGTATCAGAACCCCTCCTTTATGACCTTCACTATCAAGTCGGAAGGTCTGGTATCCTCTGATTGAGAATATGTAGTTATTGTTGAGGTGCGTTTCTTGGATACATGCCACGTCAATCTTGCCTTCATGCAGGTGATGTCTTAGGGAAATCTTTTTGTTAATGACTCCCTCCGCATTCCACTGTAGTATTCTGAGGGTCTTGGGTTTTTTGTCAATAGTTTTTGCCCCATTACCTTGTGCCTTGACTCCACAGCACATGGGTGGGTGACCACCAGTAGCATTGGGTGGGCCCCTTCGAGGCATGGGGCCCGGCACTCTCGCTGCCTGGCCGGACTCCACAGGATGAGCACCATACTTTTTTCTGTTAGGTTGTGACGTCATCATACAGCGATATACGTTGCACTGTTTTGTTAAGCCTGTGGCCCAGTGCATCCGATTTCAACAGGCGTTTCTGTAGGGATGCCCTCCTTAGCCTTTGGCTGTCCCCAGCCTATCTGCAAGGCAGCAGTTGTTTGTGGTTAGAGTTGTCTCTCTTAGGGAAGTTGTCTTGCAGAACTATCGAGTCTTCACCACTCGTGTCTATAGGGTGTGGGGATGATATGATATGATATGATGGACTGTATGTACTAGTTTTTCAAGTATCCCGGAAGAGAGGCAGTCTAGTGTGTCTGTGTTCCAGGATCATCACGTCCTGCCAGAAACGTAGCATATGCATGTGAGTGGGGTATCTCCTTGCTCCCTTTATTTTCTCGGCTTTTCTGCAGTAATGGTACGCCTAGCATTCCCCGCCACCTGGGAGGTTGTCACAATAGGAGAGGTGCAATGTCCGCTGGCCTGCATCTCTTCTGCGTCCATTGGGATGACTGATAGCAGACAGGGGTAGAGAGCAAGGCAGGAGTGCATTTAACCAGGGGACAAGCGTGGTCATGGCACGGAGATGTTGTTCGCCTGGTGTGCGGACATATCACATGATCAAGGGCTGAGTCTCAACAGTTCGCAGTGAGGTGGCTGCTCTTCTGTTTATGACACCCCGACCTAGAACTAAGTCTTCTACTAGTGGTTTCACACCTCAACGCCGTATGGGGGTGAATATCGAGCAGCTTCCTGCCCGCTTTGATCGGCGGGACGGCAGAGACCTCTTTCTGCGGCTCGACCGGGTTGGGCTGAGACGCGAGCCCCAGGTCCCAACCATATCGTTGCCTCCCGTCACAGTGGTGCTGAGATTCAGGGCAGGATTCCGGCTTAGAGGCTTTTGGCCGTAATCCCTCAGATGGTAGCCTCGCACCATTGGCTTATCAGCCAAGCTCGTGGACCAGGTGTCTGAGACACCGTAGCAACGCCCTGTCATTAGTGGGGTAAAACTGACCTGTCTTCCAAGGGTCTAATACCAGCACCAGTTCCCTATTAGACCCAATGAATCAAGAGAGAGCTATTAAATAGTCAATGACCAAGTGTCTGATACCTGCGATTCCTCTCGGATTGAGCAGGATTGCCGTAGCAACGCCCTGTAATTAGTAGGATAAAACTGACCTGTCTTCCGAGGGTCTAATTCCAGCACACGTTCCCTATTAGACCCAACGAAAGTGCTCTCGGTCTGTCAATCATTACAGTGTTGGCGTGTTGAGTCAAATTAAGCCGCAGGCTCCACTCCTGGTGGTGCCCTTCCATCAATTCCTTTAAGTTTCAGCTTTGCAACCATACTTCCCCCGGAACCCAAGCACTTTGGTTTCCCGCAAGCTGCCCGCAGAGTCATCGAAGCAACTTCTGCGGATCGCTAGTCGGCATCGTTTATGGTCAGAACTACGACAGTATCTGATCGTCTTCACGCCTCTGACTTTCATTCTTGATTAATGAAAACATTCTTGACAAATGCTTTCGCAGTAGCTCGTCTTGCGGCCATCCAAGAATGTCACCTCTAACACCGCAATACGAATGCCCCCGTTTGTCCCTGTTAATCATTACCTCCAGTTCCGAAAACCAACAAAATAGAACCGAGGTCCTATTCGATTATTCCATGCACCATTATTCAGGCAGCCGAGGCCTGCTTTGAACACTATAATTTTTTTCAAAGTAAACGCGCCGCCACCCGGTTTAGCGTCAGGAATGCCGCTCTTGCCTTTTCAATTCTGACCCTTACCTCTGCATCTGTACCTCCTGATGTGTCTATTGTGCTGCCTAAATAGGTAAAGGAATCCCCTTCCTTCAACTGCTCTCCCTCAAGCATGATTGGTTCATTGTTGATACTGTTGCGTTTAAAGAGCTTGGTATTTTTCATGTTGATATTCAGTTCACTTGATAGAGAAGGTCACAAAGGAGGTGTTCTGATACTGATACGAAACTCCATACCAAGCATCGCAGTATCTGTAAATCACATCGGCCTAGCAGAAATTGTAGGAGTCGACATAATGACACAAGAAACGAATATCTGTAACTTCAACCTGTATAGCCCACCCAACAAAGACCTGTCGCTCTCGAGTATCAAAATCAAGGACTCCAGCTGCCTAGTGGTTGAAGACTTTAAAAGTCACTCGGAGAGATGGGGATATTCAGACACAGACAGCAGAGGGGATGAAGTGGAAGACTGGGAGATAGACACAAATCTCTATCTTATCAATAGGCCAGACGACAGTCCTAGCTTCTATTCCAGAAGATGGCATACCACCTCCACTCCAGACTTGGCCTTCTCCATGGGGGATATCTATCACAAAATAGATCGCCAGGTGTTCGACCAATTGGCAGGTAGCAACTACAGGCCAATTAGACTAGATGTTGATATGGAATTTGGCCCCTAGGATCTAAAACCTCTGCCATGTTGGAATTACAGTCGAGCCGAATGGGGTAGATTTGCAATGCTGACAGATGGACTGTGTGAAACTATCAACACACAAAAAAAAACAATATGAAACTAATGGTGGAAAGCCTAAGCAAAGCATTACTGCAAGCAGCCACGGAGACCATCGCAAGAGGGGCAAGGAAGAACTATAAGCCATATTGGAATCAGGAATTGCAGAAAGTAGAGGATGAAGTTACAGACGCTAGGAACACGACAGAGAGAGAGCAATCAATTGAAGCAAATATCTCCCTCAAGGCCATCATTACAAAATATAAAAGAACTCTGAACCAAATAACAAGAGACAGTTGGAAAGAAAAAACAGAAAGCCTCAATCTAGATAGAGAAGTGAACTTCTTCTTCTTCTGCGTACGCAGTCAGACAGTAACCATTATTTTTTCGAAAAAAGCGGCGGTCATCCTGAGGCTGTCGCCACTGCCATAGAGCTTGTCTTGCAGTTCCACTGGTAATGGCCACATCTGCTCTCTCTGATCCTCGTATGTTGGGCAGTTTTGCAGCAGATGTTCAGAGGTCATTTTACCAGTACCGCACGGGCATTCGTCGGTACACCCTATCTTCAATTTGTTGAATAGGTGGTACCTCAGTCTATTGTGGCCAGTGCGAAGTCTGAAGACAACGACCTGCTCTCTTCGGTTCAACTGGTAATAGGCATCGTTTTTGGTGTAACCAGTATGTTCGGTTTCCCATTTGGTCATGTATCTGGCTTTGATAAGCCGTTTTGACTCTTCGTACGTCATACTGGTATCTGTTTGTGGTAGTCTTGCACCTTCTTTTGCCAGTCTGTCTGCCTCCTCGTTGCCTTGGATGTTGCAGTGTGATGGGACCCACTGTACCACTACCCTTTTTGGTGCGGACTGCTGGCACAGTTTGCAGAGTGCTGCTCTTAAGTCATTAAGCTCAGTGTTTTTCTGGCTTTTTAGCGCTGTGACTACGGCGAGAGCATCTGTCAGCAGGACTATATGGCTCTCATTTTCACTGTGTGTCACCATTTCTTCCACTGCCGCCCTCAGTGCCTCTGCCTCCGCTATGAAATTGCTTGTGTACTTACCAGTAGCGAATGACAGTGTTATTTTTCTGCCATTTGGTAGGTTCAGGAATGCTCCTGCCCCTCCGTTCTGTGTTGTGTTTGTTACAGAACCGTCGGTGTATGCATGGGTCCAGTCCATGCTTGGGTAGCTTTTCGTTATGAAGCTTAGGGTAGTATCTCTCCTTTCTTTTTCAGTCTGGCAGTTTTTGTTTGCAATACCTGGTATATTTTCTACCACCTCTGGAAATATATCCTGCCTCCAGGTAGGTTTTCGTACAGTAGTGATGGGTTTTGGTGTTGTTAGTGCGTTTATGGGATCTTCGTGCATCTTTGCTTTGGCTATTTCTGCAAAGTTTCTCCGCTTTAGTTTCCCATTTCCCAAATTGTTTAGTCTCTGTTGCATTGGATGGTCGATCAGTCTTCGGAGTTTCTCTGACTGCAGCTGGGCTCTGCAGTCTCTTCTATCGGTCATGGATTGCAGTTTTGTAATCTTTTCAAGTTCTACAATTGGCGTTGACTTCATGCCACCTGTTATAATTCTCATGGCTTGGTTTTGAAGTTTGTTAACTTTATCGAAGTTCGCCTTCGATGCTGTTGTCCATGCCGCAATGCCATACTCGAGAACTGGTCTCACTCTGTACAATTTCTTTAGTATACTTTCGTCTGCTCCCCAGCTTGTGCCAGCAAGTTTCCTCATGATTGCCATTCTTTCTCTGGCTTTCATTCGGTTTCTCTCAATCTGACTTTTCCACGTCATGCGCCGATCAAATGTGACTCCCAGATAGGTTGGGTTGTCGTTTGGCTGCAGGAATTTGCCATTTAGACTTAATTTGGTACTTTGGGGTTTTAATGAAAGCGAGAATATTGTGCATGTGGTTTTCTCCTCGTTTATTTTGACCAGCCATGAGTTCGCCCACTCTTCCAGCGATGTTAGGGCCGTCTGCATCCGATTTCTTGCTATGGTGAGATTCTTTTCAGAGGTCCACATAGCCAGATCGTCTGCAAACATTGAGCTATGGACTCTTCTTGGTATATTCTCTGTAATATCATTTATATATACCAGGAAGAGTGTGGGTGACAGTACTCCCCCTTGGGGTACTCCCTGCTCGAGTGTCACCTTTTTGCTCATCTGCCCTTGTACTTGGACTCTGGCCGTTCTTTGTTTGAGGTAGTGGTTGATCCACTTGTACATCTTCCCACAAACATCACTTCCTCTTAGCTTGACTCTAAGTCCATCTTTCCAGACTTTGTCAAATGCCTTTTCCAGATCCACCCAAACAGCTACTGTGTGTTTCTGTGCCTGGTAGGCATCTTCTATCTCCTGGGCTATGAGGATGACCTGGTCCTCAGTGGATCTGTGCTATCTAAAGCCGGCTTGCTGTGGAATTAGTATTCGTTTTTCTTCCAGATGCCACATCAGTCTGGTGTTTATCATCCGTTCCATCAGCTTGCCGACACAGCTCAGTAGGCTTATGGGCCTGTATCCATTTGGATCTGTTTTGTCCTTTCCTGTTTTTGGTACTGGTATCAGTATTGCGTCTTTCCATGCCTGTGGTACAATTCCCCTTTTCCAGCTTTGGTTCAGGACCGATAGCAGTTTCCTCTTCGCTGTTTGGCCCAGCCCCATCAGCATTTCGTTTGTTATCCCGTCTTTTCCGGGAGATTTCCTTTTCTTTAGTGTTCTCATAGCCTCTTCCATTTCACGCATTGTTAATTTGGCCATCATGTGCTCTTCAGGTGCCGTATTCATGTTTTCGTGCTCCTTTAGCTCTTCGCTAATGTCTGTATGCTTATCTGCAGGGACCTCGATGTGGTTTGCTCTGGCATAGTGATCGACAAAGGCGTTTGCGGCTTTCTTGCCTGTGATCAAGTTCTCGCCCTGCTTGATAGTAATTTGTTTATTTGACGGGGTTTTGCCGTTCATGGCTCTGACTAGCTTCCATAGCTTGTTCCCGTCTTTGTCCAGGTTTAGACTTTCCGTTTTATTTTTCCAGCTTTCTCTTGCTGTTTGCTTGAGAGTGTGTTTGTACTTCGCCGCGGCGGCTTTGAAGGCGATGTTTGCCTCCATGGATTGTTCTCGCTCTGCCATGTTCCTAGCATTTGTTACTGCATCTTCCACTTTCTGCAACTCATCATTCCAGTAGGGCTTATAGTTTTTCCTAGCTCCTCTTGGGATGGTTTCAGTGGCGGCTTGCATTATTGCCTTGCTTAGGCTCTCTACCATGGGCTTCATTTTGGTGTTTCGTGTGTTGATGGTTTCACACAGCCCATCTGTCAGGATTGCAAATCTGTCCCAGTTGGCTCGTTTGTAATTCCAACGTGGGAGCGGTTTTGTTTCCTGTGGGCCTACTTCCATGTCAATGGTTAGCCTGATCGGCCTGTGGTCGCTACCTGCCAGTTGGTTTAGCACCTGGCGGTCTATTTTATGGTGTATGTCCTGTGTGGAGAAGGCCAAATCTGGAGTTGAGGTGGTATGCCATGTTCTTGAATAGAAGCTAGGGCTATCCTCCGGCCTATTGATTAGGGAGAGATTTGCATCTATCTCCCAATCTTCCACTTCGTCACCTCTGCTGTCTGTGTCAGAGTATCCCCATCTCTCCGAGTGGCTGTTGAAATCTCCAACTACTATGCAGTTGGAGTCTCTGACCTCCATACTCGAGAGCGATAGGTCTCTATTTGGTGGTCCGTACAGATTGAAAATGACGAGCTTCGACTCTTGAGCCATTATGTCAACTCCTACCATTTCTGCTTGTCCGGTGTGATTGACAGATACCGCGCTACTCGGTATGCAGTTTCTGGTCAGTATCAGGACCCCTCCTTTGTGGCCTTCTCTATCTAGACGGAAGGTCTGGTATCCTCTGATTGAGAATTTATGATTTTTGTTGAGGTGCGTTTCCTAGATACATGCCACGTCAATCTTACCTTCATGCAGGTGATGTGTTAGGGAAAGTTTTTTGTTAATGACTCCCTCCGCATTCCACTGTAGTATTTTGAGGGTCTTGAGGTTTTGGTCAATAGAAGTTGCCCCATAGCCATGTGCCTTGACTCCACGACACATGGGTGGGTGACCACCAGTAGTCAAGGGTGGGCCCCTTCGAGGCGTGAGGCCCGGCACTATCGCTGCCTGGCGGGACTCCGCAGGATGAGCGCCATGCGTTTTTCTAATAGGTTGTACTGTCATCATGCTGCGATTTACGTTGCACTGTTTTGTTAGGCTTGCGGCCCCGTGCATCCGATTTCAACAGGCGTTTCTGTAGGGATGCCCTCCTTAGCCTTTGGCTGTCCCCAGCCTATCTGCAAGGCAGCAGTTGTTTATGATCAGAGTTGCCTCTCTTATGGAAGTTGTCTTACCAGACTATCGAGTCTTCACTACTCGTGTCTATAGGGTGCAATGATGATATGTGAGATGATATATGAGATGGACTGGTTTACCCGGAAGAGAGGCAGTCCAGTGTGTCTGTATCCCAGGATCGTCACGTCCTGCCAGAAACGTAGCATTTGCATGTGAGTGGGGTATCTCTTTCTCCCTTTATTTTCTTGGCTTTTATGCAGGGATGGTACGCCTAGCATTTCCCGCCACCTGGGGTGTTGACACAGTGGGGCAGGTGTGCAATGTCCGCTGGTCTGCATCTCTTCTGCGTCCAGCATGATAGTTATATGGCTGATAACGTACAGAGGTAGATATCGTAGCTGAAGTGCATTTAGCCAGAGGACAAGCCTGGTAATGTCACAGAGATGTTGTTCGCCTGGTGTGCGGACAGCTCTCATGGTCATTGGTTGCGTCTCGACAGTTCACAGTGAGGTGGCTGCTCTACTGTTTTCGACACCCCGACCAGGTACTAAGTCTTTGGTTGGTGGTTTCGCACCCCATCGCCGTATAAGGTGAGTATCAAGCAGTTGTCCGCCCGCTTTAATCGGCGGACGGCAAGGACCTCTTGCTGCGGCTCTACCGGATAGGGCTGGGGCGCAAGCCCCAGGTCCCGAGCATGTAGGAGCCTCCCATTGCAGTGGTGCTGAGATTTTGGGCGGGATTGCGGCTTACAAGGGTTCGGCCGTAATCCCCCACATGGTAGCCTCGCGCAATTGGCTTATCAGCCTGGTACGTGAACCAAAGTGTCTGCGGCTCCTCTCGATATGAGCTGGTTTTCCGTAGCAACGCCCTGTCATTAGTAGGGTAAAACTGACCTGTCTTCAGATGGTCTATTTCCAGCACCCGTTCACTATTTGGTCAGACGAATTTATTGAGGGCTTTTGTTTGTCAATGACCAGGTATTTGAAATCTGCGGTTTCTGCGGAGTTAAACACGATTTCCGTAGCGTTCTTTCATTAGAGTGTTAGAGAGCTGACTTGTCTTCCGTGAGTCTAATACCAGCGTACATTCATTATTAGACCCAAACGGTAGTGCTCTCGATTTGTCAGTCGTTCTACAGTATTGGCGTGTTCAGTCAAATTAAGCCGCAGGTTCCACTCCTGGTGGTGCCCTTCCGTCAATTCCTTTAGCGAGACAATCAAGTTACTTAGAGGGTAGCCCCAGATTTTCGAGGGTCTAATTCCAGCACATGTTCACTATTAGACCCCACGAAGGTGCTCTCTTTTTGACAGTCATTCTACAGTATTGGCGTGTTAAGTTAATTTAAGCCTCAGGCTCCACTCCTGATAGTGCTCTTCCGTCAATTCCTTTGTCAGAACACTCGATGCAGACCAACCGAGCCACAGGGGGCATAACCCCAGATTTCTGAGGGTCTAAGTCCAGCACCAGTTCCATATTAGACCCCAGAAAAGTGGTCTCGGCATGTCAATCATTTCAGTGTTGGCCGTGTTGAGTCAAATTAAGCCGCAGGCTCCACTCCTGCTGGTGCCCTTCCGTCAATTCCTTTAAGTTTCAGCTTTGCAACCATACTTTCCCCGGAACCCAAACACTTTGGTTTCCCGGAAGCTGCCCGCAGAGTCATCGAAGAAACTCCTGCGGATCGCTAGTCGGCATCGTTTATGGTCAGAACTACGACGGTATCTGATCGTCTTCGCGCCTCTGACTTTCGTTCTTGATTAATGAAAACATTCTTGACAAATGCTTTCGCAGTAGCTCGTCTTGCGGCGATCCAAGAATTTCACCTCTAACGCCGCAATACGAATGCCCCCGTTTGTCCCTGTTAATCATTACCTCCAGTTCCGAAAACCAACAAAATAGAACCGAGGTCCCATTCCATTATTCCATGCACCATTATTCAGGCAGCCGAGGCCTGCTTTGAACACTCTAATTTTTTCAAAGTAAACGCGCCGGCCACCCAGGACGCTCAGCGAAGAGCACCCGTGGGAGAGAGCCGGCAGACGTTAGGGCAGGAGACAACGGGCAGTGAACCGGCGCGAGCCGGACCGCCCGCCTGCGCCTGAGATCCAACTACGAGCTTTTTAACTGCAACAACTTTAATATACGCTATTGGAGCTGGAATTACCGCGGCTGCTGGCACCAGACTTGCCCTCCAATAGATCCTCGTTAAAGGGTTTAAAGTGTACTCATTCCAATTACGGGGCCTCGAAAGAGTCCCGTATTGTTATTTTTCGTCACTACCTCCCCGTGCCGGGAGTGGGTAAGTTGCGCGCCTGCTGCCTTCCTTGGATGTGGTAGCCGTTTCTCATGCTCCCTCTCCGGAATTGAACCCTGATTCCCCGTTACCCGTTACAAACATGGTAGGCATGTCACGTACCGTCGACATTTGATAGGGCAGACATTTGAAAGATGCGTCGCCGGCACATGAGGCCATGCGATCAGCACAAAGTTATCCATAGTCACCAGTGGGGACGCCGCAACCCCGCGAGGGGAAACGACGATTGGTTTTGAACTAATAAAAGCGCTCTTTCCGCGAGGGTCGGAGCTTGGTAAGCATGTATTAGCTCTAGAATTGCCACAGTTATCCAAGTAGGATCGTGTCATCTAAGGAACCTCGACTGATTTAATGAGCCATTCGCGGTTTCACCGTGAGACAGTGTGAACTTAGACATGCATGGCTTAATCTTTGAGACAAGCATATGACTACTGGCAGGATCAACCAGATATCTGTCGGAGACGTACGTACAGCACACACCGGTCGGCGGAGGAAGGGTGTGTGAAAAGCCTCGCTGGGACGGCCGCAGGGACCGACTGACGGGACGGACGGACGGACGGTTGTTCCACCCGTCCCTCACTCCGTCGACCTAGGACCGCCTGACAGGGGCCTCCCACACGCACCAGACGACCGACCGACCGGGCTCGCTTGAGGAGGGATGGCAGCGCTCTGTGCAGAACGGATCCCAACGACCTCGGCGATGAATTTCACTGGGACTAGAGACAATTTGGCCTGCCGGCCTGCCCTTCTCCGTAGGAGAACGCAGGGCCTCGAGGCACGATTCCTGCTTTCCATTTGCCGGTCACAAGCTCTTTGCGAGAGTCGGACCACCAGCGAGACGTACTGTCGAGCTCTGCTATAAGCCTTAGATAAATCACCACGGACGGACCACGTTTCCTGATACGGACCAGACGAGCGCACCTCGGTGGAGGAGACGCTACAACAAACCACACCCAATTCGCTCTACGGGGAAAGGCAGGCGAGCGTTTTCCGCAAGCCCGCGCTATCGCTCCGCCTGGCGGGACTGAGATCGCTTTACGAACACTGGTTGAAATTGAGTCGCTGCGGCGAGACAACTACCCCAGATGAGAAGGGAACAAACTATGGAAATTAGTCAGAGCCATGAATGACGAATTACCATCAAATAAACAAATTACCATCAAGCAGGGTGACACCATGCTTTCCAGAAAGAAAAAAACAGCAAACGCCTTTATAGAACATTATGCCAGAGCAAATTACATTGATGTCCCCACAGACAGGCATACAAACATAAGTGAAGAATAAAGGAGCCACGACAATATCAAGATTGCACCAGAGGAGCACATGATGGCAAAACTAACAATGAATCAGGCCATGAGAACTTTAAAGAAAAAGAAATCGCCCGGAAAAGATGGGGAAACAAATGAAATGCTGATGGGGTTGGGCCAAACAGCAAAGAGGAAGTTACTGTCAGTCCTTAACCAAAACTGTAAAAGGGGAATTGTACCACAGGCATGGAAAGATGCTGTTCTTATACCAGTACCAAATAAAGAAAAAGATAGAACAGATACAAATGGATACAGGCCTATCAGCCTACCGAGCTGTGTAGGTAAACTGATGATAAACACCAGACTGATGTGGCACCTGGAAGCAAAACACATATTAATTCCACTGCAAGCAGGATTTAGACAACACAGATCTACTGAGGACCAGATCACTCTCATAGCGTAGGAAATAGAGGATGCTTACCAAGAGAAAAAGCATACAGTAGTGGTTTGGGTGGATCTAGAGAAGGCATTCGACAAGGTGTGGAAAGAGGGACTTAAAGTCAAGCTACGAAGAAGCGAAGTATCTGGAAAAATATACAGATGGATAAGCCACTACCTCGAAAACAGAACAGCCAGAGTTTAAGTACAAGGGCAGAAAAAGGTGACACTGGAGCAAGGAGTACCCCAAGGGGAAGTACTGTCACCCACACTTTTTCTGGTGTATATAAACAACATAATAGAAAATATACCAAAAAGAGATCACAGCTCCATGTTTGCAGACGATCTGTCTTTGTGGACCTCTGAAAAAAATCTCACCATAGCAAACAATCGGATGCAGCAGGCCCTAACATCGCTGGAGGAGTGGGCGAAAACATGGCTGGTTAAAAACAAATGACGAAAAAACAACATGTACGATATTCTCCCTTTCAAATAAACCACAGAACACCAAAATAAGTCTTAATGGCAAATGTCTGCGGCTGAACGACAACGCAAACTACTTGGGCATCACATTTGATCGGCGCAGGACATGGAAAAGTCAGATCGAGAGAAACCGAATGAGAGCAGGACAAAGAATGGCAATCATGAGGAAACTTGCTGGCACAAGCTGGGAAGAAGATAAAAGAATACTGAAGAAACTGTACACTGGAAGAGTGAGACCAGTTCTCGAGTATGGCATGGGCAACAGCAGCAAAGGCGAACTTTGATAAAATCTACAAACTTCAAAACCAAGCCATGAGAGTTATAACAAGAGGCATGAAGTCAATGCCAATTGTAGAACTTGAAAAGATTACAAATCTGCAATCCATGACCGATAGAAGAGACATCAGAGCCCAGCAGCAAGCAGAGAAACTAAGAAGACTGACAGACCATCCAATACATCAAAGACTAAATGGATTTAGAAAAGGGAGACTAAAGTGTAAAAACTTTGTAGAAATAGCCAAAACAAAGATGAGTGAAGACCCTATGAACACCATATCAACACCAAAGCCCATCCCTACTGTACGTAAACCCACCTGGAAGCAGCATATCTTTCCAGAGGTGGTAAAAAAATATACCAGATATCGGATACAAGAACAGCCAGACTGAAAAGGAAAGAAGAGACATAACCCTGAGGTACATAGAGAAAAACTACCCAAGCACAGACTGGACCCATGCATACAATGACGGTTCTGTAACAAACACAACACAGAATGGAGAGGGAGGGGTATTCCTGAGCCTATCAAATGGTAGAAAGATAACACTGTCAGTGGAAACTGGAAAATTCTCAAGCAATTTCAGAGCGGACGCAGAGGCATTGAATGCTGCAGTAGAAGCAATGCTGACAGGCGAAAGCAATGAAAGACAGATAGTCCCGTTTACAGATGCCCTGTCCGTGGTTACAGCACTAAAAATACAGAGCTTAATGACTTAAGAGCAGTACTCTGTTAACTATGCCAGCAGTCAACACCCAAAAGAGTAGTGGTACAATGGGTTCCATCCCACTGTAACATTCAAGGCAACTTTTTTTTTCTTTTTTTTTTCGAAAAATTCTTTTTTGCACAATTTTAAAACAAAATGTTGTGTGATGTAAAATGAAGTGAGGTGAAAATTCCCATGAGATGAAACGTGAGATGGTGGGAGTTACACTTTGTGAGGTGAAAGGTGACATACATTTATTTGTGAAAGCATAAATGAATGCATATAAATGATTGCCCAAATAAAATAATGCACATGTGTACTTCTGATACATACCTATTTATTTTGCACATACATATATCTTTTCACACCCATAGGCATATATATATATATATACACATGCGCACACACATATATATGTATATGCATACATACCCACTCATGCTTACACCTATGTATACATACATACATACATACATACATACATACATGCATTCATCCATGTATCCATCCATCCCTCCATACATAGGTATACACACACACATACACACATACACGCACATTCATGTACACATGTACATACGCACATATATATGTACGTATGTGTACATGAATAAACTTACATACCCACATACATATATGCAACATGCGTACATATCCGTACATACATATTTGCTTATACACACACATTTGTATATATATATATATATATATAAGTATTATATTATTCCAAAAAAGCTATAGAGTCATAAAGGTTTTGTGTACTTGTACAGTAGTCAAGGGGGTGAGTAATGTATGGCCTACATGAGAACCATTCTTTACCCTAAGATTCCTGTCAGTCCACTCTGCCATAAAAAACTCTGTGCTTATTTCCTGTCCATTGTCCTTTTAGTCCAGACTGAGGAACTGACCAGTGGAGGAAAGGACCACCATAAAACTGGTGAATTGAAAAGACAGGAGATAAGATTTGACCGTTGGGGGAGTGTTTGAGTGATTTAGTTCAGCAGAGAAGCCACCCCTCAGTTGGAATGGGGGAAATTGATACTTTCCCACTCTGTGAACTGTTTAATACTGTTATTTTTGGTTGTGGGGTTTTGGGAGAAAAAGGAGGGATAGTCCCAAAAGGGCATACATTCATTCACTCTTTTCCCCATTAACACATTTTTCCTGTTTGACTTGGCAAAAGAAATTTAAGTTTAAAATGAAATTGAAAGTTGAAATTGAAAATGATGAAGCATATTTTAACATACATAGTTCCAGTACAACATTTACATTTGTATGTCGCTACTGGACAACGCCTTTCTCATGAACATGTGTAGTAGAGTGTCTGGGGAGTATGTTCTGAAGCGATAGATGTATTCTAAAGCAGAGCGTACATATCCAAGATACAATCCTCTCAGAGTGTCCTTGTCTGATCCCCATGCTGTACCAGCGAGCCTCTTCAATAACTGTAGTTGCCTCAATGCTTTAGTTTGAACATTTTGAACATGTTTCTTGAGACACAGCTGACGGTCGAGAGTGAATCCAAAATATGTAGGCTCTTCTTCTATGGGCAATTTCTGTTTGCTGAATCTCAGATTGATATTTTTCTTGGCTACTTTGTAGCTATTGGCTATTTTTACAGTTTATCTTCAGTTTCCACATTTGACAATACTCATGCAGTCTTCTCAGGTCTCCATTTAATCTTTGTGCTGCACTTTCTACATCTTCATGGCTCTGCCATATTGCCAAATCATTAGCATACATGGCTTTTTCATCTTTGATGTGCTTAGCCAGGTAATTTATGTAAATGAGAAAAAGAGTGCAGCTCAAAGCAGAGCCCTGTGGTAAGCCTTCCTCTAAGACTTCTTTAGAGGAGACTGCATTGTTCATCTTTGTCTGAATTGTTTGGTCAATGAGGACATATTTTATCCAGTTGTTCAGCTTTTCACTAATCATCAGTCATCTTCATCAAGAGACCTTTCCTCCATATGCGATCAAAGGCCTGTTGTAAGTCGAAGTAGATTGCTTCTGTTTGTTTCTTATTTTGGAACAAACCGTGAATTTTCTGTGTTAACCTGAAAAGCTGGTCTTCTGTGCAACTACCTTTTCTGAAGCCTGTCTGTTCATGGCAAAGGATTTCTGAACTCTCAAGGAACTAGTAAAAGCGTGCATTTACCATTCTTTCTGCTAATTTTCCAAGGCATAATGTTAATGAGATGGGACGGAAGCTTTTTAGTTCATCTGGAGGTTTGTTGCCTTTCAGGATGGGGATAACATGCGCATTCTTCCAGTCTTTGGGCAGTTGGAGCGAATAAAAGAAAACTTAGGAAAGTATAATGGGTTAAGAACTCCAATAGTGGACTATGGATCAGAAGCGTGATACATAGCAGTCAAATCTCACCTGCAAACCTTAGATAAGGTACAAAACCAAGCTCTTAGAATGATCACGAGTGCAATGAAGACCCCCACAAGCTTGTTTGGTTGACTTTCCTTGTGGCTTGGATAAGGGTATTCTTTTCTTGGAAGGTGATTGTTGGTTTTGTTCTCGTGTTGCTCCATCCTTTGCCAACATGTCTGCTGTCTCATTTCCTGGTATGTCACAGTATGATGGTATCCACTGTAGCACTACTCTACTCTTGTATTTTTGTTCACCCAAGGCTTTCTTAAGCTCTGGCAGTTTATCATTCTTGAGGGTTTGCAGAACTGACATTGCATCTGTAAGGAATACAACCTGCTTGCATTGCCTTAATGTGTTGCTAATCATTTCTGTAGCAATAATTAGTTCCTGTACTTCAGCTGATTAGTTTTAACATAATTTTTCAGTGGATGAACTAGTGGTTTCATTTTATTTATTTGGAAAGACAGCATAGATTCCTATACTTCCATACTTCACTGTTCTTGTCGTTGATCCATCAGTATATACTTGAATCCATGCTTTTCTGGGGTACAGTTCATTGATCATGTCGCCTGCTGCTGCTTTCATTTGGAGAGCATTTTGATCTCCCATGGGGCAAGTGACAGTTATGAATGTTTATTTGCTGAATTTTGGTGTTGTTCACATGGAAGGGGTATTTTGGATATACCTTCTTAGTAGTGTCTGGATATTCAACCTTATATATAATGATTAATTTTTTGGACAGATTTAAAAGCTACTTCTCTTCAATCTTCCACAGATCTCAGAATCTTATCTTTATTGGATGGACTGTCATGTTCTTGTACTTTTCTGCTTGTATCATAGTCAGGGTGTCTTGTCTATATGATAGATGTGGGATACCTGTGATTCTTTTCATTTCATTTACTGTAGGGGTCTTTATTGCACCAGTGGTCATCCTAACCACTTGGTTTTGTACTTTATCTAAGGTTTGTAGGTGTGATTTGCCTGCTATAGATAATACTGATCAATAGTCCACTATTGGAGTTATTACCCCATTTTAGACTTTCTTAAGCCTTCTTTCATTCACTCCTCAGTATGACTCAACTATTTTCCTCAGTATTTCAATTTTTTGTGTGTGCATTGGCCTCTGTTTTTTTCAGTGGGTGGTCTCCATGTCATTCTCTTATCCAATGTGATGCCCATATATACCGGCTCACCATATTTGGTCCTGTGTATTTATGAATTTTATTTGTCCTGCTTTTTCTATGTTTGAGAGCATGAACAGTGTTGTTGCATATTTCTCAGCATTGATCTGTACCATCCATTTCTCAGTCATGTTGCTATATTCTCTGCTGCTTCTTGTATTTGCTTATTTACAATTTCTAGGTGTACTTCTACACACCACATCACCAAGTCATCTGCATATAGAGCAGCTCTCATCCCTTGTGGCAGATTGTGGATAAGATCATTGATAGACACAAGACAAAATGTGGGAGACAGTACTGAGCCCTGATGAACTCTATGTTTTAGGAGAATTTGTTGATGTAACCATCCATGTTAACTCTTGCTTTTCGGTTGTGTAGGAATGCCTTGATCAATTTTCTCATGTTACCCTTGATGCCACTCAATTGTATTTTTGCCATTAGTTCATCTTTGCATACCTTATCAAAGACTTTCTGAAGATCTATCCATAGTGTAAGGACCTTTTTATTTTCTTTGAAGGTGTCTTCAACAATTATGGACAAGTATGTAATCTGGTCTTCTGTGCTGCTACACTCTCTAAGGATTACTTGTTCTGGTACTAGTATTTTCTCTGTCTCTAGGTTCTAAATGTTGTTATAGCCGGGAGTGGTGTTGAGGATGAACTCTCAACACTAACTAAATGCTCCCATGGCGTGCGTCTGATATAGCCTCTCACAACAAAGTCCAAATCTTGGCCTTCGCGTGGCAGAACTGTTTTGACTAACAGGAGAAGGGGTGGAAGGTGAGTCACTGGCGCCTTAAAATCAATAGTTTTTGGCAGATGGGGCTCAAAAGCCTAGGAAGGCAGCTCATCTAGGAGAAGGAAAACTCTGATTTCAAAGCATCTTAAGCCTTGCAGATAAAATACTGGTGTATCTTGTAGGATTTTGTCAGTTTTGGCTGTGCAACCTTTTTACTGATAACTCTGAAAGTTGGTCAGCATCCAACAAACCTGACAACCGACAATGTATGAAGGAGCACATGCAAGAGGATACAATACCTTATCCTAGAGCGAGGAAAGACAACCTCAGCTGAGTGATGTGGCAGGGCAGACCAGGCCCTTAGCCTTGGTTGGCGGCTGGTCTAGGAGTGAATCCCCATCAGGCGAACAGATAGAGCATTGCTCTGTTGATCCATCAGCTTCTGCAGCTTGCCTTGTTCCAAATGTATTGGTAATACCTTTCCCTTGGATTAAATAAGGCAGACGGGCACGGCGTGGTTTAGTGGTTAAGTGGCACGGCTCATAACCCAAAGGTCCAGAGCAAACCACATCGAGGTCCCTGCATATAAGCATACAGACATTAGCGAAGAGCTAAAGGGGCACGACAACATGAATACGGCACCTGAAGAGCACATGATGGCCAAATTAACAATGCGCGAAATGGAAGAGGCTATGAGAACATTAAAGAAAAGGAAATCTCCCGGAAAAGACGGGATAACAAACGAAATGCTGATGGGGCTGGGCCAAACAGCGAAGAGGAAACTGCTATTGGTCCTGAACCAAAGCTGGAAAAGGGGAATTGTACCACAGGCATGGAAAGACGCAATACTGGTACCAGTACCAAAAACAGGAAAGGACAAAACAGATCCAAATGGATACAGGCCCATCAGCCTACTGAGCTGTGTCGGCAAGCTGATGGAACGTATGATAAACACCAGACTGATGTGGCATCTGGAAGAAAAACGAATACTAATTCCACAGCAAGCCAGCTTTAGACAGCACAGATCCACTGAGGACCAGGTCATCCTCATAGCCCAGGAAATAGAAGATGCCTACCAGGCACAGAAACACACAGTAGCTGTCTGGGTGGATCTGGAAAAGGCATTTGACAAAGTCTGGAAAGACGGACTTAGAGTCAAGCTAAGAAGAAGTGACGTTTGTTGGAAAATGTACAAGTGGGTCAACCACTACCTCCAACAAAGAACAGCCAGAGTCCAAGTACAAGGGCAGATGAGCAAAAAAGGTGACACTCGAGCAGGGAGTACCCCAAGGGGGAGTACTGTCACCCACACTCTTCCTGGTATATATAAACGACATTACAGAGAATATACCAAGGAGAGTCCATAGCTCAATGTTTGCAGACGATCTGGCTATGTGGACCTCTGAAAAGAATCTCACCATAGCAAGAAATTGGATGCAGACGGCCCTAACATCGCTGGAAGAGTGGGCAACTCATGGCTGGTCAAAATAAACGAGGAGAAAACCACATGCACAATATTCTCGCTTTCATTAAAACCCCAAAGTACCAAATTAAGTCTAAATGGCAAATTCCTGCAGCCAAACGACAACCCAACCTATCTGGGAGTCACATTTGATCGGCGCATGACATGGAAAAGTGGACAACAGCAGCAAAGGCAAACTTCGATAAAGTTAGCAAACTTCAAAACCAAGCCATGAGAGTTATAACAGGAGGCATGAAGTCAACGCCAATTGTAGAACTTGAAAAGATTACAAAACTGCAATCCATGACCGATAGAAGAGACTGTAGAGCCCAGCTGCAGGCAGAGAAACTCCGAAGACTGACTGACCATCCAATGCACCAGAGACTAAACAATTTGGGAAATGGGAAACTAAAGCGGAGAAACTTTGCAGAAATAGCCAAAGCAAAGATGCACGAAGATCCCATAAACGCACTAACAACACCAAAACCCATCACTACTGTACGAAAACCTACCTGGAGGCAGGATATATTTCCAGAGGTGGTAGAAAATATACCAGGTATTGCAAACAAAAACTGCCAGACTGAAAAAGAAAGGAGAGATACTACCCTAAGCTTCATATCGAAAAGCTACCCATGCATGGACTGGACCTATGCATACACCGACGGTTCTGTAACAAACACTACACAGAACGGAGGGGCAGGAGCATTCCTGAAACTACCAAATGGCAGACAAATAACACTGTCATTCGCTACTGGTAAGTACACAAGCAATTTCAGAGCGGAGGCAGAGGCACTGAGGGCGGCAGTGGAAGAAATGGTGACACACAATGAAAATGAAAGCCATATAGTCCTGCTTACAGATGCTCTCGCCGTAGTCACAGCGCTAAAAAGCCAGAAAAACACTGAGCTTAATGACTTAAGAGCAACACTCTGCAAACTGTGCCAGCAGTCCGCACCTAAAAGGGTGGTGGTACAGTGGGTCCCATCACACTGCAACATCCAAGGCAACGAGGAGGCAGACAGACTGGCAAAAGAAGGTGCAAGACTACCACAAACAGATACTAGTATGACGTACGAAGAGTCAAAACGGCTTATCAAAGCCAGATACATGACCAAATGGGAAACCGAACATACTGGTTACACCAAAAACGATGCCTATTACCAGTTGAACCGAAGAGAGCAGGTCGTTGTCTTCAGACAAATTGAAGATAGGTGGTACCGACGAATGCCCGTGCGGTACTGGTAAAATGACCGCTGAACATCTGCTGCAGAACTGCCCGACATACGAGGATCAGAGAGAGCAGATGTGGCCATCACCAATGGAACTGCAAGACAAGCTCTATGGCAGTGGCGACAGCCTCAGGATGACCGCCGCTTTTTTCGAAAAAATAATGGTTACTGTCTGACTGCGTACGAAGAAGAAGAAGAAGATAACCCAAAGGTGCTGGGTTCGATCCCCATCACAGCACCGGCCGTTACCCCGGGGAAGCAAACCCTTAGAAAATGCAGGAGGAAGCAGACCCTTACATAAAATGCATGCTGAAGTTGGATGCACTGGGCCGATAGGCGCAAAATAAAAACCACAGTGCAACGCCTTGGGGATTAGAGAAATAAGGCGAACGAAAAAAACAACCCAAAAAACAGCAAAAAAAACAAGGCAGACAGAGAGAGGGACCATACTGCATGGGCAACACATGGTCTCTATATTTCTGCCAGGGCTTTGTGCTAATAGCACAATTACTATCGTCTGACAAGACGAAAAGAGCCAATGAGGTATCATTTCAGTCTTCTGTTGACCATCCTCTCCATTGTCATACAGACACAGCTGGTTAAGCTTATTGGTCTGTAGCTGGTGGCCTTGTTCTTATCCTTCCCTTTCTATATGATGGGACACATATGAGCCTCTCTCCATGTCTACAGCAAATTGCCTGCCATTCAGCTATAGCAGTTTGTTCATTGCGGCATGTCCAAGGTGTTTGTGCATTTTTGTTGGTTATACCATTCAGACCTGGTGATTTATTGTCTTTTAGTTTGCATAAGATTGTCTTTAGCTCTTCCATAGTAGGTGGGTGATTTCTTGTCAAATGTCTCTTTGTCTGCATGGGTTGAGGGTCTTGTTACTCTCATTCCTGTAGAATTTTGTAAATATATTGGCTGCTTTTTTGCTGTTATAAAGTTTACATGTCTCTCCTAGTATAATATACAAGGGGCTTGTCATAAGTCTTTACCCTGACTATGAAGGAGTTGGAAGAGAAAGTTGAAATTTGGCACATATGTAGCTCATTCAATTTGATCTGGACTTGAGAAGTATGAATTTCCATCCTCGACGGGTTTACCCGGTATGGTGTATGGTGCAACACACCTTATTGACCTGATCTGCTACTCTAACGGTTTGTCACAACAATTGAGAAATCAGAGGCCAGAACTGTGATAAAATTCTTGATGTTGCAGGAAAAAACACCTACACAAATACACAGAGAGATGGAACCAGTGTTTGAGGAATTCTGTCCTTCGTATGCTTCTGTAAAAAACTGGTGTAGGCAGTTTAAGTGTGGCCATTCCCATGTTGCTGATCTTCCAAGATCAGGAAGACCATCCTCAGAGTGCAGCAATGAAAATGCTGCAAGAGTGAAGAAAATCATTGACAAGGATAGGAAAATGACAATTGCAGAGATATCTAGGTCAGCAAAACTGAATTAAAGAACATGTTTGGAAATTTATGATTTTTTTTCTTCAAAATAAATTAAATTCACCACAAAAATACAAATCTTCAACTCTGTCCTATTGAATGGTTCTATAATGTTGGGAACAATGAGAACTACAATAATAAATAGTGGATTAAAATGGTATGTTAATATGCAACTTTGGGAAAGAAATGGGCAGATGTCAGTGCAGCTTGAGGTAAGGAGAAGATGATGGCATTGAATAAAATACACATTATAGAAAACAGCTGATAGCACTGTTAGTAAGTATCAATTTGGACTGATCTAGGGGAAAATGTTGGTCTCACAATCATCATCATAGGTGTCTCAGTCTCTATAGATGATGAGCGTGCGCCCTGTGAGTTTTATCCAGCACTGTTTCTTGTATTTCAACACTGTCTGTTATGGCTGTAAAGACCAAATCCACGAGAAACACTACCTCCGTTTTCTTTTTGTTGACTGTAAGAACAAAATTAGTGCATGCAGTTGAGAACTCGTTCATGGTTGCTTGGATGTCCTGTTCTGAGCACATGTTAATTGCGCAGTTGCAGGCAAAGAGGAGATCTAAGATAGTTGTTTTTTTTTTTTTGAGAGGGACTTTAGGGGCCCCAAAGTGAACACCTGCCCATCCGTCCAGTATCTGATCTGTATGCCAGTGTCACAGTCACGTGATGCATCAGAAAGCATGGCTACAAATACCATGCTAAAAAGACTGGGGCAAGCACACAGCCCTGTTCACCCCATTTATGACTGGGAATGCTGCAGAGAGTTCACCATCATTTAGTACGCGGGTCAACATACCATCATAAAACTGGCGGACAACTGTGATTAATTTGTCGGAACAGCCGAATTCTGCCATGATTTTCCAGAGTCCATCCCTGTTGGCGGTGTCAAAGGCCTTTGTCAGGTCAACAAAAGTAATGTACAGATCAGGATGCTGTTCCTGACATTTCTCTTGGAGTTAATGAGCTGCAAAAATCATGTCAACCGTCTGGGAGTAGCCTGCTCAAGATGAGTTGTTAAGCGGTTGAGCTATAATTTTTCCAGCGATTGATAGGAGGGAAATTCCTCTGTGGTTATCATAAGACTGATGATTGCCCTTGTGCTTGTACATCTGGACAATGGTAGCATCTTTTAGTTCCTGCGGCATATGACCTGTATCTCAAATTGAGCAAAAGAGATCTGTTAGCTTGTGTAGCAACACAGGGTCTGCTGCTCAGCAGGAATAGCATCTGACCCGAGGGCATTGCCGCTGATTGCTTTCTTTACCTCATCTGTACTGGGTGGGATACCATGCCTGCCAATTGACTGCAACGTGAGGCAAGTGTGTTATGACTAATTCACTGATAGTGGATGGATAGTTTAGGATAGCATTGAAGTGCTCTGACCATGACTCCAGAATGTCGACTTTGTCGGTCATTAGTGCCGTGCCATCAGCATTAAGGACAGGAGATAAATGATAGGACCTGGGATCCAAGACCATCTTCAGGACATCATAAGTCATTGAGTCATTTGTGTCTGCGTACTGCTGAATTTCATCTGCTTTGCTGTTGAGCCATGCATTCTGCATAGTCCTGAACTGGTTCTGGACAATCCTGCTAATAAAATATACACTCCATGAGAGCATTATTCAGCTATATATTATTTAATGCTTATTTTAATTAAAATTAATTTTTTCAAGTTTGATTTAATGAGTTAAGTTTAAAGACAGATTAGAGGCATTCAATGGAATATTGGAGACTTCATGTCTCTCACAAGACTGTCAATATTCTGAATAATAACTGAAGTTGCTGCGCGCAAAGTGTTTTATATATGTGAATCTTTTATTTTTGTCTGTTTACATTTAACGAACTTCATTTTATTCAAAAATTGTCCTTTTGTAAATGTTTCTAAATAGCATTATTCTCTTCCGAGCAAAAGCTTTGAGTTTTAGATACTTGTCCTCTAGGAAATATTTCTTATATTCAGTTAGTGAAACATCTTTGATTTTTGTCTTCAGATCTGAGTTCTCTTGCAGTTCTTAGTCAACTTGTACTTCTACAGAAATGAAAGAACTAGTGAGAGCATTAGTCTGAGGGAGAGTCGTTTATCTTTAGAATATTTCTTCTTAGTTCTTAGTCGACCTGTACTTTTACAGGGGCAGATGCCCCTGTGCAGGTCCCAGCTCTGATATGACCTGGACATAGCTGGGAGAAGGATTTCTTGCTTAGCGGGCTAGGCTTGAGCAGCTTAATACTCCGCTGCGTAAGGTGGTTAACCGATGTGCGCGTTCATCTTAATAGACTAGAGCAAAGTAGACCCACAGCCTGTTAGGCACCATCTATGCTGCTCTAAATAAACCACCTAACCAGGGCCTCTAAACAAACCACCTAACCAGGGCCAGTGTTATGCCATGTGACACAGTTAGTTGCCTCTTACGACATGCTCTCTGTGAGGCAGTGGTGCTATTCTTGTTCTTGTCATACACAAAGACCCCGGCAGACCACTCGGGTAGTTACTTCTGCAAAGAAGCTGGACTTTTGTACAGATCAACATGAAATGTGTTTCTTGTGTTCAACAATCGCAGAACTTGGTGTTGAATTCTTCATTCAAAATGAACTTGTCCGCAAATGAATTGGTCAAAATCATTGTTGTGGTTCGGGTGTGTGGGAAAATTATAAGTATTTAGTATGATAAGTACTTAGTTGATTTTCCAAAGTCAGTGCATTCTGAAATCACTTAATGTGTACTTGAGTTTGTAACTTAGCATTAACTTCATTGAGATGAGTTGTAACATCAACAAGAAATGCCAGATCACATGTCAAGCTTTTGTTTTCCCAACTCCTGCAGAAGCTTTCCATTCATTTCTATGAAAATGCATAGCCTCATCTTTAAAATCATAAAAGTGCTTCAGCATCTTCCTCTTACTTTATCAATGCACTCAGCAGTAAAGGTAAGGTTGAAAAGTCAGCAATAATTTTGACCTTTGAATTTAGCTTTGACTGTGCAGACAAATACAGCCAACTGAAGAGTCTGTGCTCTCGTCTAGAGAAATTGAAACTGCTTCAAATTGTGATGCAAGTTCTTTGAGGCCTCAGTCCATGTCATTGCCAATTTTGTCGATAGGTTTCATCACAGTCCAACAAGAAAGACAAATTTGTTCAATATCTTTACTTATATCAGGACACAGTACTTTAATGACAGTACATTCTTTCACAAAATCTCCTTCGAAATATAGCTTTGAGTGTAGCAATTTTTTTCACTGGCAATAAAGTTTGTCCAAATAATGCTGTTAGCTTCATTATTCTGTTAATGGAACGACATTTGTTGAGCATGTATGCTCTTTTTCAAATTGTGTATTGTTTTCTCAGTTTTGACCTTTGAAATTGCTGTAAATTGGCTTGACATTATAATTCTTTTGAAGGTTGTATTTTTTCACAACAGAAACTTTTGAAGATGCTCAATTCAATACTAACAGTTGCAGGCAGCGGTTTGCTTGCGTGCATCTAAAAAATGTTCATTTCATGGTTTTAATTGGCCATTTCTTGTCACTTCAACTTCACCAACCTTAACTTGCTTTACCTTGCAAAGTTCATAGGCTTACAGTTCACAAATGTCAGAGTATACGTTAACATCGAGTAACTCTGATAAATTTAATTCCTAAATTTTATGAGTATGCTCTCCTTGCTTTTTTCATTCTCTTTGATTGCAGAAAAACATAATCATCTTATGTGGCTGGCGGGCCAGATTCAGTGACATTTTGAAATATCAATGCAGGCCAAATAAAATCAGGGTGTGACCCCGATGCAGCCCGCATTCTGTAATTTGCACATGCCTGACCTACACGATGTCCAGAATATCAGTTTTTACAAAGATGACTCTTCTAGGAAGCTTAACCGACAGTATGACATTGATTTGGTCAAGTTAAATCAGACTTTCCCAATAGAAATAAATCTTGAGCCAGACATGAGATGTCTATGCTTCCATGAAGATGATGACATAATTGTTTCATTTATACGAGACTAGGGAAGGAAATTTACACTTCTTGATGAGGACAAGGTAGCCATTAATATTTTCTTATTTTCTACATTAGTTATCAAAATCCAGTGTTACAAACTGTAAGCTCTCAGATATCATGATATCCTATTGCTTGAGTGCCAACTAAAATCTAAAATCATTAATGGTTTTGTGAATTTGTAACAAATATTTATTAATTACCCCAGTCATGAGTTAAATTATCCCAAGTCACAGTGTACCTACTTGCCAACAGACTGCATTTGTGCTGGGGGAGCAGTCTGTATTGCAGGTGAAATGGGTGTCTGGCATATGGACTCTCTAAAATCTATATCATGCCTCTTCCTTGGTATAGTGGCCCTAAAAAGATGACCTCCTTTTACTGCCATCAACTTAGCAAGTTAATTTGTATCAAATATACACGTTACTTCTAATAATAATACACACAATATTTTATCATTTCAGTATGCGGATTTATCACTCTCATTTTGAAATATTAATTTATATATTTTCGTTTTAATCGCAGGAAGAAAGTGACCTGCTAGAAAATGCAAAGAAGGAAAGAAAGTGGAATAAACAGAGAGTGAGAGCAAAGAAAATGGAAGAGAATAAACATTTATCTCCATCTAAGGCCATGGATAAATTCGAATTTGCTTATCAGAATGCTCAGAGAGAAATTGATAAAGTTTTGCATCCTCAAAAAAAAGAGAATGACTTGGAGAAGAAAAAGAAGTAAGTCATAATAGTATCTCTTTTCTTATGTTGTTAGTATGTATTTTTGATTATTTTGATAGTTCTATTTTTTAATATTGAATATGTGCATTGAACTGCAACAGTAATCATATGCTAGAAATGAAGAACACTAACATAAAAATGACAGTTAATAAAACTAAAAAAAATATAATGTAAGATTTAACCCTATTCTACTGAAGGCATAGCTCTTGGAAGGTCATGAGGACATGCAAGCAACAAGGTGAAACCTCGAAAAAGAAGGTACCAATTTGAATAAAAATATCTTCAATATTTAGCCAAGCAGAAATTCAGTTCAACAATGTGGTCTCCCCATGTTCAGCAATTTATTTTTTACTGGTTCTCTAACTTGTACTAGGCAATGCTAATTTTGCTGTAGTTTTATATTTTTGTCCATCTGCTACAAGTGATCTTATTTTTATAGATAGCTTTCCATGTTCACATCAAATTGCAGCTGCTTATTTCCAACTTCAGGGTCAGATATAACTTAGTTTTTTCCCTAAATAGAGTACTACTATTCACCTCTTGACTTCTTATTTGACATCACAGACATTGGTACTTTATTACTAAAGTACAGTAAGCAAAACATAATTGATAAAAACACTGTACTGTCTCTTTAAATATTGTTTTTAGACAGAATGTGCCGTCAGCAGGAAATTACGAGGCGTATTCAAATGAAACCAGACCTAACTGCACCAAGTGAACATACATATGATGGGCATGATCACGTCACCTAGCCGTACATACCAGCCGTCAAGTTTACAAAATTTCATTATCCACCGATTTATAGTTTCATGAGCAGACCATTGAAAACACACGAATCCATTCAGAGTTGATCAGCGAGTGATGATTCGTTTTGTAACAGCTGAAGGATGTTGGCCAGTTGATATTCATTGCAGAATGCAGACAGTGTATGGGGACAAAAGTGTGTCGAAGACAACAGTGAAGAACTGGACAACGATATTTAAATAAGGACGTGACTTAATCCAACAACATGCGTCTGACCTGGTCTCAGAAGATCTTTTGTATACACTCCTGCCCGTTTTCTCACGCATATGATTTAAAACTTTGCAATGTGTACATTGCCGATTCATCGACTGCAGTGCTGTGATCAGTGTTGCAATGAGTGTTATGATACATGAGGTTATTATTGATCAACTTCAAAATTTCACCTCTATCAATTCTCAATGTTCCCGCTATGGACACCATTGAAGCGAAGCATTTCATTTCCACAAACCCCAGTATGACCAGGTTTACTAGCTATGGGAACCATTAGTATCTGTTACATTCTTTACCATTTGCTGAGATACACACACACTCACACACATACATCAAATCAATCAATAAATGCCTTTCAGCTTCTTGTGGTGTATAGGTCTTTAACAAATATTAATCAAGCCATATTGTCTTGTGCGAACCTTTCTAACTCATTCCATGTTTCTTTTATGTTTGTCCAAGTACCACTTCTTCTTCTTCTTTCGTTCGCTTTAAAATATTGTCTATATCTGCAATGTTGTCTCTTGTATAAACTTCACTGTCTTTTGTAGTTCACATATAGGTCCATAAAGTTTCTCTTCCAGTGTTGTTTCTATGGGCCAGTGAGATTTTCTCTGTATATCATATTCGGGGCAGTTTTGTAGTATGTGCTCTGCTGTCTGGGGCGCCTGTCCGCATGTACACATGGCTGAATTGCCAATCTTCATTTTTGTGTACATGTGGCTGCGGAGTCGGTTGTGTCCTGTTCTAAGGCGCAAACACAACAGTTTGCTCTTGTCTGTTCATGTTATGGTAATCGTCTGGTATTATTGTTGGTGGCTTTCTGATTGATTTGATCATCCTTATCTTCAGTTGGTATGTAACTGGCACATCCGGTTGCTCGTCTGCAGCACCCTCCTTTGCCAGTCGATCTGCTCTCTCGTTTCCTGGTACTCCACAATGAGAAGGTATCCACTGCATGACAATCTTGCTCTGGTTGCTCAGTTCATACAGTAGAGCCTGTAGATCTGGCAGTTTCTCAAGTTTAAGTGCTTGAAGTGCCGATTGTGCATCTGTCAGAAATACTACAGGTTGTGAACTGACATTGGTGTTCAACAGTTTCTCAGTTGCCACCTTAATTGCCTGTATTTCTGCATCATATGAATGACAGAATTTCCCAGTTGGTACTCTGACTGTATCCCTAATATTGTTTGGGTATTCTATCTACACTCCCGCTCCGCCATTTTTTACTGCATTCTGTGCTGACCTATCTGTGTATACTCTGATCCAGAGGTCTTGTGGGTATTCTTCATCCAGGAAATTGAGGATCACTATCCTACGTTGCACACTGTTCTGTTCATCCTTTTCTAAAATTCCTTTCACTTTTTGTTTGAATGCATACTGATAGTCAATGCTCCTCTCTCCAAGGGGTTTGTTCTGGTACAGACTTTAGGGGGATATCAACTTCATGTAGATCTATAATTTGCCTGCGAAGTCATTTCGCCTGATGCATAAAATTACTTCTTTTCAGTCTTCCCATTGCTAAATTTTGAAATCTGTCTTTCATTTGATGGCTCGGCATGCAGAGGAACTTTTTTGCCTGTGTTAATATCTTTGTGTCTCTGCGTTCTCTTAGTGCTTGTATCCTTTCCATTTTCTCCATCTTCACTATAGGTGTTGATTGCAGTGCTCCCGTAATGACCCTAAGTGCCTGATGATTTTGCACCTTATCCACCTCTTTTAGGGTAGTGTTTGCTGCAGGGCACCACGCTGCTGACCCATATTCCAGATGTGGCCGTTACTTTGTTGGTAAACTTTGTTAAGTATTTTTCCACTAGCTCCCCATGTGGTTCCACTTAATTTTCTCAGGATGGCTAACTTCCTCCTGGCTTTTTTGGTTGCCTTGTTCGCTCCATGTCAACCTATCATCAAATGTAACTCCAAGATAGGTGGGTTGTTTATCTTCTTTGAGATGTTCTCCATTTATCTCGAAAACTCCAGCTTTTTATTTTGGGGAGAGGGTGAAAAGTGTAGTGCTACATTTTTCTGTGTTAATGTTTACACACTTTCTGTTTGTTCATGAGGTCAAGGTAACAATAGCTCTTTACAGCATTCTGGTGGCAACTGTTGTTTGCTCATTTGTACACCATATTACCAAGCAAGTACCACTGATATCTGTGTAGTTCTTTCCCACAGTTTTATACTTGTGACTTTATCATACCAATTCAATCCTTCTATTTGAGGCAGGCAGCCATTGTTGAAAGCCTGAAACTTTCTTGTTGAAGTTTTTGTTGTTCCTTATGATACAGTAGGATGGACTTAGAATTGAAGATATGAATTTTGTGGTGAACTTAACTTCTTTAGATTTTCATACGTTTCCGAGTGCAATGAAAACTCATCTCACCTTTTGCATCCTCAAATTTACATTTATCTCTCTTACTTTATCTTGTTCATTGTTCGTTCGTCCATCACATGTAATGAAGACGACTCTCTTTTTTCAGCAGTGTGAACAGTCTTTTCCCTTGCTGTGTGAAATGGGTAACTTGTGTGGTGATTAAGATTAAAGTGAGGAAGAAACTGCGCCTTTTGTCAACCTCACTCTCTGGTCCTGAGCTGACCTTGGCCAGTGGCAAGATATTTATCGAGAAAATGCAGCGAGAATGTACACATACTCTTGAGGCACCTTGGTGACACTTAGTTCGGAGGTGTGTAGGGGTCATTCGTTACCACGTCTTGCCTACCTCAGAGTCTTTGTCAGAGACCCAAATGCACGGAAAGAAAAGAGCAAAGCTAACTTTCGATGCTTTCACTGCCTGCGAGTATGCAGATCCCAAGTCAGACTTGTCAGCCATCTCCGCACCCATCCACAACCCAGATTTACAGAATACTCGACCGGAAGAACTGGCTAAATAAAAAAAGAAAAGGTATTTATCACTCGTGATAGACAAACAACAACATTTATCGAGACGACTGGAGATAGCATATAGGATGCAGATTTTTGCTCAGGGTTTACTCCTGAAGCTAGTGTGTGACTTGGGCATCTCTCCCAGGCTGTATTCTAGTCCATTATTCAGTTCAGTTCAGGAGCCATCTCCACATCCAATGTCGGCTGTAATGGATCTCCAGTATACTCTTGTTGTAATTGTGCAATTTGAGAGACTTTTTCTAGTTCATTTCCTGAAGTTATCCACCCACTAAAAGCGTTGTCTGCCTCTTAAACGACTGCCTTCCACCCTACCCTCCAGTGTGGTCTTTGTCAAAGGAGAAACCTAGATTAAGTGTTGAAACAATGAGGGCAATGTTAGTTGCAAGGCAAAATTTTACCATGGAGTGGAGGGAAGTTTTATGATTAGATCTTGAAAGATCACAATTTGCTACACAAGATTACTTCATCAGAGAAATATTTATGGTATGATCGTGATGAAATACAGACTCCCTCTACGTCTATCTAAATTTGTGTGTGGAGTTCAGTCACTATATAATAATTGTAAGCTTTATGTAATGACACTTTTTTTTATTATCTTGCATTTTAATTAATACAGAATGTTGCATATAACATATCCCCCCGTCCTGTTTTGTCCTGTTTTTGCCATCCAAATGTCCCGTTTTTGTCTCCTTTATGAAAAGAAACTCAAAACCGCTCCTCCTAAGTTGTACAGAAAGGGCAGTGTGTTGGGTGCGACTAACGCAGTCTTGTAGATCCAGTATCCACCGGTATATGTGAACAACTTTGCAGATGAGCGGAATAGGGCAGTCACTTGTTCTGTCAGCCAGAAATGACTGACAAAAGACGTCGGTTAAAAACTGGTTAACCACTAGCACACGCTGTCTTCAGTGGAAGGCAAGGGGAAACCATCACTTAAATTTTCAAAGAAAGGTTTATGAAAATGTCAAAACATAAAATTTACACTACCTGAGACGTTAGTCTGGTTAGGCACAACATACTGACCAGGATGTCGCGTCAGGGTCTGGCTCAATATACTAACCAAGACCACAATATCTCTTCTATGTAGCTTTTTCTACAAACAGTTTTCAAAGCAGTCTGGCTGACCAGATGTGGATCGAAGTGATCCCCGTAGTAGGGAGATGGATCCAAGCATAGTACAACTGATATACTCGGAATGTGAGAAAAGCTACTAAAACCCGCAACTCAACTCCAATTTCAGGGTAAAATTATTCATTGTGGGCATTAAACAAGAACAACAACCCTACCAGCAAAGACGAGACCTCTGATGATTCAGATGTCGTGCTCGGTAAGAGAGGAGATAAAGCCTCTTGGGTTGTCATCAAGCCAAATCTTTGTTTAAAAATATTTGCGTGGAAAATTCGCACAATGATGAAGATGGGAAAGTTAGAGAGCATCAAAATGGAGATGGGAAGTCTAACAATAAATATACTTGGATTGAGTGAGACACGTTGGATAGTAGAGGGTGAATATCTGAGCGAGGAATATCATGTAATACACTCAGGGTATTTCTGAGAACAAACAAGAATAGCCTGCATATTAGCTAAACAGCAGCTGCATTGAGAGAGGTGATCATACACAATCACAGATTAATGACATTAACAATGGCCTTGAGTCCAGTGGATACAGTTATAAAACAAATATAATTTACCCAACAGCATACGATTAAGAGATAGTAGAAGAGATAATAAAAATAAAAATTAATAATTATTATTAATAAAATAAATTAATAATACAAAAGCAAATACTCATGACAACAAAGACCCCAGAAAATGTGATAATGGGAGATTAGAATGCGTCAGTTGGCACGGGCTCTGAGGGGGACATATTTGGAAAGAATGAGCTGGGTACTAGATAAAAAAGAGAACAAAGACTAGTGGACTTTTACCACCAGGAAAACTATATAATAACAAACACCTGCATATCAAATACTTTACTTTTCTTCTTTCTTCTTTTCGCTTGTCCTGTTTGTGTCTTTCAGCGTCAGGTTATGTAGAGGTTTCTTGACTGGGCCCTGGTATGTGCTTCGTACAAGGGGAGCTTTACTGCTCCTGTTATTTCTGCTATCCATCGTTTGTGGTATGGTCTGCCCTTGACTTTGTATCTATTGTATATGTATAGCATTGCTTTCTGAGGGATACTATCTGGGGGTTGACCTGTCAAGTGGCCGAACCATTTGGTTTTATGTCTCCTGATGAGGTCTAGCAGTGGTGTTGTAGTTACTTGTTTCCTAATATCTTTGTTTCTTATTTTATCCATTATTGTTACTCCAAGCATTCTGAATAGGCATTTCATCTCTGTTGTTACAACACCATGGCAAAAACAAGATACATAAATCAAGTAAAAAAATTGATTGCGTACACTGGCGCGAAGGCTGATACTTATTAATATTTGCATATTATAAAATGTGGTCTGCGATGGAAGAAACAAGGGCAATCATACAAACTAGCAAAGTGAAATTTAAAGGCTTTGAGCGAGTTTTAGAAGAAAATTTGCTTTCAAAACTCAGTGAATGATGCTTTATGTGAAGGAAAAAAAACATGTTACTGGAGATATCAATCAACAGTGGCAGAATATAAAAAAGAGGCAACAGAGATAACATTGGTTAACAAGAATGCAGAAAACAAGAAACCGTGAAACAACTGAAATGCTTAGCAAAATGGACGCACGACATTGCTAAGTGTAAGAATGAATTAACTGGAGAATGTAAGATTGCACGAGAAAAATGGTGCCACGAGGAAATTGAAGACATGAAAAGGTAATTTCCAGCAAGTTAAATACTTGATAGAATTTACCAGTTTTCTTTAGGTCTTCAGTTAGTAAAACAATCCTTTAGTGAAAATAAATATTTTCTGACCAAGATGGCGCTACGTTCGGAATAAGTTTTTCTCCAAACCTCTTTAGCGGCAAATTTCTGACGTCAATTCATAATTTGTGTATTCTCGACGGAATTATTGACAGATAAGCGATTATTGTCTATGTTCATTACAAGTCGGACATGCTGGCTGACATTATCTTATTCCATGTTTATAAGAGGAATGTAATTCATTCGAACATGCTTCAATGCGTGTGACCAATTTTCATCTCCCATAATCGCTACCAGTTTCCGATATTCTTCATTGCCAGTTTCGGCGTTGTAGGATTCACCGTTATATTTTATGATAATTAACCTTACTATTTTCTTTACAGTAGAAACACGGGGACACCATTGCTGTTGTTTTACTCTGCGGAAAGAATGTACTGAATCCTATGTGAACTCTTGTATTGGTAGTTTCAGTAACACTATGTTTTAAATTTTTTTAAAGTTGATAGTTCTACTACGAAGTAGAGGACGGACAACGCATGCAATGCAGCAAACGCAGTTGGAGACCGAGTATCCACCGGTATAAGTGGACAACTTTACAGATGAGTAGAGTGGGCACTCACTTGCCCTGTCAGCAAGAAAAGGCTGGCAAAGTCGGAGGTCAAGGCGTGGAAAATGTTCAACCAAATTAAGCCAAATACTGGCAACGACGGGAACTTGGAAAATCCAGGTGTCGAGCCCGGCATGAGAAGAAACAAGGCTTTCCAGGTTGTCATCCCCCGAAATCCTTGTAAAAATATAGCAACATGGAATGTGAGAACAAAGGTGAAGATAGGGAAAGTGGAAAATGTAAAGTCGGAGATGAGAACACTAAAAATTAACTTTCACGGTCTGAGTGAATCAAGATGAAAGGAGAAGGGCGAATTTCAGAGCGAAGAATATCACATAGTACACTCGGGCAATGATAATGGACAAGGAGAAGTGAGGATTATTCTAGATACAAAGGTTACAACGGCTCCGGTGGATTGAGGTGATCAACCAATCCTCTCATCATGAATAGAATTAATACGTCCAGATCAGACACAGTCATAATTCAGTTATATATTCCAACAACAATACATAAAGACGAGAAAGTGGAGGAGATGTATGAAAGACTGAAAGAGTTGTTGAGCAAAACAAAAGCAAAGGATAATGTTATACTGATGGGAGACTGGAACGCGGTAGTGGGATAGGGCAGAGAAAAGAACATATCAGGAGATTTGGATTTGAGGATAAGAAATGAAAGGGGACAAAGACTAGTTGATTTCTGTGAACAGGAGAAATACACAGTATCCAAGACATGGAGTGAAACATCATACAGAAGGAGATATACATGGACATCCCCAGGAGACAGATGGAGGAGCCAGATTAATTATATCTTAGTGAGATCTAGGTTTAGAAACCAGGTAAACAAATCGGTGGTCTACCCCGGTGCAGATGCAGATTCAGACAAGAAACCTAGTAATGATGAAATGCCAGTTCAAATACTTAACTTAACGTAAGATCTTTATACTGGTTTAGAAGACCCTGCAGAGTCTGTATACAACCAGTTACATTTACATCACCTTGTTCTAAAAGCTATGCGCATCCAGTTTATTCTTAAATGCATTAACTGTCCCCGCATCCACTACCTGTCCTGGCAATGCATTCCAAGCAGACACCACTCTCTGACTAAAAAAATATTTCCTTATATCTAATCTGGACCTCTCTTTAGTCAACGTACCTATGCCCTCTTGTTATTGTGGGTGGCTGTATTTTAAAAAAAAACTTTTTATAGTCTAATTTATCCATTCCTCTGATCATCTAATAAACCTGTATTAAGTCACCACAAATTCTTCTCTCTTCTAGACACCGTAGGCCGGTTTTTCTGAGTCTTTCCTTATAACTGTAATTCTGGAATCCCACTATCATCTTTGTCGCTCTTTTTTGTATTCTTTCCAGCATGTTTATATCCCCTCTATGATAAGGACTCCACACCTGTACACAGTACTCCAATCTAGGTCTAACTAAAGCTTTATACAGTTTGACGATCACTTCCTTGCTCCTATGTTTAATATTTCTTTTTATCATACCTAACATTGCATTTGCCGTTTTCACTGCTACTTTAACTTAAATACCTAGACAGTATGTAAACTGATGATGGCAGAGTGGAACGAGAGATGACACTTCTAACTCAGAAGGCGAACAGTGTCCACTATCAAATTGCACCGATTTTGAAACACCTAAGAGTGCTTCTTTCAACTAAGAGATGGCTTATAAATGCAATGTTTATTCTTACATTGGGGGGTTTTACCATGTCAATCTTGGTCCTTACTAACAACCCATATTCAACTTCTTTATTGACCACGAGTCTTTGATTGAATCACCTGGTGCAAAGTTTTTCAGATGTTGCAAACAAAAAGGTATAAAGAGATTACTCATAGGTTAATTCAGAACCTGTATAAAAATCAAGAGGTGATTCTTTCTTTCTTTCTTTCTTTCTTTCTTTCTTTCTTTCTTTCTTTCTTTCTTTCTTTCATTCTTTCTTTCTTTCTTTCTTTCTTTTTCTTTCTTTCTTTCTTTCTTTCTTTCTTTCTTTCTTTGTTTCGGTTTTACTGTAATGCCTTTCAGCGTCGGGTTATGAAAATATCTCTAGATCGAGCACGACTGTGTGCCTCATGCACACGGACATTCACCACCGCATATATTTGTGTAAGCCACCTTTTTCATGATCTACCTTTGGCCTTGAATCCGTTGTATCTAAATAGCATTGCTTGTTAAGGAGGTGACAACAATATTTAAGCTTTCCAAAGACACTTTCAAGCTGTGTCTAGCGTTTCTTCAACATTCCCTGCCCCCTCCCTTTCCTGGTGAGTACCTGCCTGTTGAAAGCTCATCGCGTAACAGCTGCTTGGGAATGCGCTCATCTTGCATACCCACAATATGTTCCGTCCATCTTAGCTAAGCCAATTTTAGAAGCGCATAGATGCTCAACATGTAAGCATTGCTAAGCATTTAAGAGTTTGGCACTTTTTCCTGCCACCTGATCCTGAGCAGCCTACATAGACAGCTCAAGTGAAAACCATTGAGCAATGTGGATTATTTGCTAAACAATGTCCATGTCTCACAGGCATGCAACAGAGTGGACAACATCACAGCACGATACACTTTTTGTCTTGGTAGCGACACTGATGCCGGACGTTTGCTTTGAGCCTCTAAAATGCAGAGCTTGTCTTTGCAATCATATTATTGATCTCATAGTCGATATTCGTGTCTCGAGGTAGGTGAAACTAGCTACTGCCTGGAGACGTTGGTTTTGTACGGTAATGTTTGGTTCAATGTACGTCTTCCCGGGAGCAGGCTGGAAGAGTACCTCCGTTTTTCTAGTGAGGTCAAAGTTATTGCATGCCGCTGAAAACAACGTCATGATAGACTGCACATTTTTATTAATAAATTGTTGAGGGAACAATCGTCCGCGTATGGGAGATATAGGATCGTGACCTCACTCACCTTGGTTAAGATTTCAGGCGCCTCGGAATGAACAACTGGCCCTGCGTCCTGTACCTGATATGCATGTCAGTAGCAGCATCATGTACGTAATCAGTGAGCATTGCTGCATAGAACATGCTAAACAGTTCGATGCCAACACAAAGCCCTGTTTGACACCGGTAGTGACTGAGAAGATTACAGACAAAAATCTCTTGTGCATTACACGAACCATCATTCTACTATGCAATTGGCGGATAACCACAATGAATCTACAGGGGCAGCCAAACTTCGCCATGATTTAGCAGTATAAAAGGCTTTGGTCAGATCGACAAAAACTGTGTACATGTCACAATTATGTTCTTGACATTTCTCTTGCAGTTGAAATGCTGCATATATCATGTCAACCGTCCAACGACTCGCACGAAATCCACATTGACTCCCAGGGAGTAAACCCTGCTTAGGGGACGGCTTGGGCTAGTAGTTAAGTGACACGGCTCACAACCAGAAGGTGCTGTGTCCGATCCCTATAACAGCACCGACCGTTACTCTGGGGAAGCAAACCCTTAGAAAATGCAGGAGGAAGCAGGCCCTTACGTAAAATGCATGCTGAAGTCGGATACACTGGGCCGACATGCGCAAAATAGAAACCACAGTGCAACGCACACCGCTTTGGGGATTAGAGAAATAAGGCGAACGCAAAAAAAACAAAAACAAAACAAAACAAACCCTACTTAAGGTGACCATTTTGGCGATTCTTCTTCTTCTTCATCGCACACAGTTAGACATCAACCTTTATTTTTTCGAAAAAAGCAGCCGTCATCCTGAGGCTGTCGACACTGCCATAGAGCTTGTCTAGTGTTGCCACTGGTGATGGCCACATCTGCTCTCTCTGATCTTCGTATGTCGGGCAGTTTTGCAGCAAATGCTCAGCGGTCATTTTCCCGGTACCACACGGGCATTTGTCAGTGCCACCTATCTTCAATTTGTTGAATAGGTGGTACCTCAGTCTATTGTGGCCAGTGCGAAGTCTGAAGACCACGACCTGCTCTCTTCTGTTCAACTGGTAATAGGCATCGTATCTTGTGTAGCCAGTATGTTCGGTTTCCCATTTGGTCATGTATCTAGCTCTAATAAGCCGTTTTGACTCTTCGTATGTCATACTAGTATCTGGCTGTGGTAGTCTTGCACCTTCTTTTGCCAGTCTGTCTGCCTCCTCGTTGCCTTGGATGTTGCAGTGGGATGGAACCCACTGTACCATTACCCTTTTTGGTGCGAACTGCTGGCATAGTTGACAGAGTACTGCTCTTAAATCATTAAGTTCAGTATTTTTCTGGCTTTTTAGTGCTGTGACTACGGCCAAGGCATCTGTAAGCAGGACTATATGGCTCTCATTCCTTTTACCTGTCACCATTTCTTTCACTGCCGCCCTCAGTGCCTCTGCCTCCGCTCTGAAATTGCTTGTGTATTTTCCAGTAGCCAATGACAGTGTTATTTTTCTGCCATTTGGTAGGTTCAGAAATGCTCCTGCCCCTCCGTTCTGTGTTGTGTTTGTTACAGAACCGTCGGTGTATGCATGGGTCCAGTCCATGCTTGGGTAGTTGTTCGTTATGTAGCTCAGGGTAGTATCTCTTCTTTCTTTTTCAGTCTGGCAGTTTTTGTTTCCAATACTTGGTATATTTTCTACCAACTCTGGAAATATATGCTGCCTCCAGGTAGGTTTTCGTGCAGTAGGGATGGGCTTTGGTGTTGTTAGTGTGTTCATGGGGTCTTTGTGCATCTTTGCTTTGGCTATTTCTGCAAAGTTTCTCCGCTTTAGTTTCCCATTTCCCAAATTGTTTAGTCTCTGGTGCATTGGATGGTCAGTCAGGTCAGTCTTCTGAGTTTCTCTGCTTGCTGCTGGGCTCTGCAGTCTCTTCTGTCGATCATGGATTGCAGTTTTGTAATCTTTTCAAGTTCTACAATGACCATTTTGGCGATTGAGCAGGATTCGGACCAGAACTTTGCCTGCGATTAACGACATAGAGGTGCCACTCTGATTGACGCGGGATTGACGATTGCCCGTTTCCTTGTACATGTGTACAAGTTTGGCATCCTTCATCTCCTGTGGCTTCCCAGATACAACGAAAGAGTGTAGTCAGTTCCTGATGAAGCACATGATCCATTGCTTGGAAAAGCTTTGCTGGGATGGTGTCAAAACCGACAGCCTTGCCTTTGGACATTGAGCTGAAACTGGTAACCTTTTTGACGTCTGTCTGGATGGACTCAAGGTCAGGCCGCTGTATAATAGTAGACTAGAATGCGAGCTATGGCTTGTGTTCTGGAAATAACGGGCAGTTGAGAATATCGTCAAAATGATCCACCCAATGTTCCAAAATCTTAACGTCGTGTAATAGTGATGTACCGTCAGCACTAGGAACATGGGATGAGTGATGGGACATAGGGCCACAGACAGTCTTCAGCACACAATAAAATCGCCTCAAGTCATTGGCATCAGCATATTTTTCAATCTCCACCGCCTTGTCTTGACGTGAAGCCAGGCATCTTTCATGTACCTGAGCTTGCGTTGCACAACAGACGTATGTTGTTCAATGCAGTTTTTATTTTGACGATGATATGGGGTTGCTTTTGAAACAGTCCAAACATGTGTTGCTTTTAACACGCAAGATCTAGATAGCTGCGCCAGACGATCCCCACTAGATCCCATTTTGTCCAACCACCCTGGTGGAATCAAGCTGTTGATACGGCCTGGAGAGAAAAGGAGGCAGCAAAAAGGAATGGCGTAAAGCCAGAAAGAGAGCTGGTATTAATGTTGACGCATTGAACGAGAAGGAGGAGGTAAAAGAAAAAAGCTACCAATTCTTTTAAAGCGTTAGCTAAGGAGTCCAAAAGAGAATAATGGTAGGAGTTCATCACAGGTATGGGTAATGATAATACCCTCCAGAAGTTCTGGCACATGCATCGAAAGATGAAAGGACAAACTACAAGCCAGCTTATCTCCAACATTCAAGACATCACAGGAAGGCTCATGAAGACAGATGAAGAGAAGGGTCTGAATTTTTTTCAGTCGATATGTTGCCCAGACTGCGAAAGGCGAGAGAGATGCCCATCAGGAAACTCGGAAAGGCATCTTAGACGTAGCTATCAGGGGAGAGGCTTATTTAGCCTTATCACCGAGGTGGAGGTTGTGAATAGCCTACGTACAAGCAAAAACACTGCCCCAGGTCCTGATGGAGTACAGTATTGCCACATCAAGCAGTTAGATGAGACAGAGATAAGAAATATTGTGAAGGAGTTTAACCACACTATAGAGAAGTCATCTGTGCCTGAGGACTGGCTTCATAGCTATCTATGCCCACTGCCTAAACCTGGTAAGAACTCCACGCTTCTCAGCAGCTATCGAATAATCACCATACAAAATGTATATAACAAAATGCTCGAGAAGATAGTGGCCAGGAAAATAATGGCCTACCTTGAATGGAATCAGATTTTACCCGATGCGCTGGGCAGCTATAGAACAGCGAAGGAGACCTGGGTAACGCTGGAACTTTCACGTATGATGTGTACGAGGGATTTCAGTCAAAGCAAGAAACAGTCGCGGTGGCACTCAACCTGGAAGACGCATAGAACCGTGTCGATTTTGGGACCTTAATTACCTGTCTGAAGCAGTGTGGTTTAAACCCGTGGCTGGTTAGTTGGATATCAGCTGCCCTTGATGAAAAGAACAGTTGAGCTACCCGTGGGATCGTGGACATCAGAACCGAGGAGAATATGTCCAGGACTGCCTCAAGGGTCTACGCTCTCACGGGTGCTGTTCAAAATCTACACAGTAAAAGTGGCCAATATTCAACCCACAGGGACAGCGCGAACGTTGACATTTGTCGATGACATCCTAACGTATAGGACTGGCTCAGACATGCAAGAGTTGGTCATTCAGGAAACCTTGCAAGCAATCTCACAGTGGTCCAGCGACTCAAGCTCCAAGATCAATCCGAACGAGGCCATCATGATGTGGTGCTCTTTGAATAATTCCATAGTAAAGGCCGAGCTCCCGGGCATCACTTTTGATGGTTGCACCATTGACAGGTGTCGCAGGTTGAAATACTTCGGAGTGACCTTTGATCGCAGTCTTTCCTGTAGCTGCCATGCTGACCACATCGTACAAAGCTGCAAGGTTAGGAGCACTCAATATGATGGCTGCTGCTAACTTGGAACAACGCCTCCTGTTCATCCTATTTCGTCAGGTCGTTTTGTCTGTCATCGATTACGCATAGTAGTTGGAGACTTCAACAGCCACTCGGCGAGATGGGGATACTCGGACACAGGCAGCAGAGGTGACGAAGTGGAAGATTGGGAGATAGACAAATCTCTATCTAATCAATAGGCAGAAGGGTAGCCCTAGCTTCTATTCTAGAACATGGCATACCACCTCTACTCCAGATTTGGCCTTTTCCACGGTGGACATTCACCATAAAATAGACCGCCAGGTGCTAAACCAATTTGCAGGTAGCGACCACAGGGCAATTAGGCTAGAAATTGATATGGAAGTAGGCCCACAGGAAACAAAACCGCTGCCACGTTGGAATTACAAACGAGCCGGCTGGGACAGATTTGCAAGCCTGACAGATGGGCTGTGTGAAACCATCAACACACGGAACAACAAAATGAAGCCCATGGTGGAAAGCCTAAGCAAAGCAATAATGCAAACTGCCACTGAAACCATCATAGGAAGGGCAAGGAAAAATTATAAGCCCTATTGGAACGATGATTTGCAGAAAGCGGGAGATGCAGTCACAAATGCTAGGAACATGGCAGAGCGAGAACAATCTATGGAGGCAAATATCGCCCTCAAAGCCACCACGGCGAAATACAAATACACTCTAAACCAAATAGCAAGAAAAAGCTGGAAAAACAAAACAGAAAGCCTCAATTTAGACAAAGAAGGGAACAAACTATGGAAGCTAGTCAGAGCCATGAATGTTGAAACTCCATCAAACAGACAAATTACAATCAAACAGGGTGACAACATGCTCACTGGAAAAAAAGCAGCAAACGCCTTTGTTGAACATTATGCAAGAGCAAACCACATTGATGTCCCTGCAGATAGGCATACAGACATTAGTGAAGAGCAAAAGGGGCACGACAACATCAATATGGCAGCAGAAGAGCACATGATGGCAAAATGAACAATGAATGAAATGGAAGAGGCCATGAGAACATTAAAGAAAAGGAAATCTCCCGGAAAAGACGGGATAACAAACGAAATGCTGATGGGGCTGGGCCAAACAGCAAAGAGGAAACTACTATCAGTCCTCAACCAAAGCTGGAAAAGGTGTATTGTATCCCAGGCATGGAAAGACGCAGTATTTGTACCAGTACCAAAGAAAGGAAAAGACAAAACAGATCCAAATGGATTCAGGCCTATCAGCCTACTGAGCTGCGTAGGCAAACTGATGGAACGTATGATAAACACCAGACTGATGTGGCATCTGGAAGAAAAACACATACTAATTCCACAGCAAGCAGGCTTTAGACAGCACAGATCCACTGAGGATCAGGTCATCCTCATAGCCCAGGAAACAGAAGATGCCTACCAGGAGCAAAAACACACAGTAGCGGTTTGGGTGGACCTAGAAAAGGCATTTGACAAAGTCTGGAAAGAGGGACTTAGAATCAAGCTAAGAAGAAGTGAAGTTTCTGGGAAAATGTACAAATGGATTAGTCACTACCTCAAAAACAGAACGGCCAGAGTTCAATTACAAGGGCAGATGAGCAAAAAGGTGACACTTGAGCAGGGCGTACCCCAAGGGAAAGTACTGTCATCCACACTCTTCCTGGTGTATATAAATAACATAACAGAGAATATACCAAGAAGAGTCCATAGCTCAATGTTTGCAGACGATCTGGCTATGTGGACCTCTGAAAAGAATCTCACCATAGCAAGAAATCGGACGCAGCAGGCCCTAACATCGCTGGAAGAGTGGGCGAACTCATGGCTGGTCAAAATAAACGAGGAAAAAACCACATGTACAATATTCTCGCTATCAAACAAACCCCAAAACATCAAATTAAGTCTTAATGGCAAATATCTGCAGCCAAACTACCTGGGAGTCACATTTGATCGACGCATGACATAGAAAAGTCAGATCGAGAGAAACCGAATGAGAGCCAGAGAAAGAATGGCAATCATGAGGAAACTTGCTGGCACAAGCTGGGGAGCAGACAAAAGTATACTAAAGAAACTGTACACTGGAAGAGTGAGACCAGTTCTCGAGTATGGCATTGCGGCATGGACAAAAGCAGCAAAGGCGAACTTTGATAAAATTAGCAAACTCTAAAACCAAGCCATGAGAGTTATAACAGGAGGCATGAAGTCAACGCCAATTGTAGAACTTGAAAAGATTACTAAACGGCAAACCATGACCGACAGAAGAGACTGCAGAGCCCAGCTGTAATCAGAGAAACTCAGAAGACTGAATGACCATCCAATGCACCAGAGACTAAACAATTTCGGAAATGGGAAACTAAAGCGGAGAAACTTTGCAGAAATAGCCAAAGCAATTATGCACGAAGACCCCATGAACGCACTAACAACACCAAACCCCTTCCCTACTATACGAAAACCTACCTGGAGGCAGCATATATTTCCAGAGGTGGTAGAAAATATACCAGGTATTGGAAACAAAAAACTGCCAGACTGAAAAAGAAAGAAGAGATACTGTTAGTCAAAACAGTTCTGCCGCGCGAAGACCAGGAGATGGACTTTGTTGTCAGAGGCTATATGAGACGCACGCCATTTAGTTGGTGTTTAGAGTCCGTTCTCAACTCCACCCCCGGTTATGACCACTTTTAGAACCCTAGGCGACGACGGCAACGCATAGGCTCAACATAAATGTTGAACTTGGAGACAATCAGATTGTGGTCTGCACCACACATGGCCTTTGTCACACGCACGACCCGTCTATCCCTCTGTTAATTGATAATATAATCGATGAGATGCCACTGCTTAGATCGAATGCACAAGCACGATGTTTTTACTGGTGGAAGACGAAACATGGTATTTGTGTTTGATTGTTCATGAAAGGCACATAGGCTCAGTAAAAATTGGTCATAACTATTGCACTTTTCTATGCCGTGTGTTCCAAGTACCCTCCGCCCCCCCCCTCCCTCCCCCCCCCTCACACACTGGGATACCTTTGGCATCAACATAAATGGCAGGCCGCTTAATCACCTTCGCGTTGCAGATGATCTAGTGCTTATCCCGGAGGCAGCCACAGGCAGATGATCTAGTACTTATCACGGTTGCAGCCACAGGCAGATGATCTAGTACTTATCACGGAGGCAGCCACAGGCAGATGATCTAGTACTTATCACGGAGGCAGCCACAGGAGCCAATGAAATGCTATCAGCATTTCACAGAGAGCGAAAGAAAGCGGGAGTCGAAGTGAACACGTCCAAAACAAAAGTCATGCGCAATCGATTCGCTTCCCGCGACTCAGTCTTTCTGGATGGAGAGAGACTCGACGACGTGGACGAGTCCATCTATCTTGGACGCCTTGCTCAACACGCAGAACGACTTAAGCCCAGAGTTGACAAGACGGCGTCGCGCAGGTTGGGCGGCTTATTTTTCGATAAAACCGGTATTGACCAACATCTACGACCAGATGATGCGCACCTCTGAATTCAACAACACAGTACACATGCACTATGCTATGCGGCGGAAACATGGACACTTACGAAAGAGATGGAGTCCAAAGACGCATGGTCGGCGTCATGCTTCATAGCCAGCGCACAAAATGTCTTCACAACTCGGACATACGACATATGTCCCTGGTGGAAGATGCAGCTATTTATGCAGACAAGATGAAATATCGATAGGAAGGTTCACCTACTGCGAAGAACGGACGATCGTTGTAGCACAGGAACAGCAATATGGTACCCCAGAGACAAGAAACGACCACGGAGATGATCACCAAGACGTTGGTCCGACTCCATTGCATCCCACAACAACATTTACGATGCCACAGATGGGCGACTCATTATCCACTGGCATACCGTGGCCCCAAGACAGAGACCGTTTGAAGAGAAGTTGTGACCCGGAACGGTGTAACCGCCGCTGAAGAACGGGTCGTCCGGGAATCCAGTTGTAACAGAGTGAAAGTGAAAACCACCCACAAAGTGACAGATGCACCATGCTTAGCCCGACTTGCTTGAGACCAACAGGAGGCAAAGTAGGTATTCCAGCGAAAAAGGGATGATGTGCGCGAAGTAAATTTACAAGGCACAAGTTTTCGTCAACGGAATTGCCAACTAAATAATCTGTTGATCGGTGTGAATAGCACCTGCAACACCTAATGTGTAGCCGGCATAGCTATCAGGGTCGAGAGGTCGATATATTGGAAATACTGTTAACACACGTTTCTGTCCGCCCTATACACCAGTAAGCATTGGTCCAAAGTCTCAATTGAAGCGTAAAACAGAGCTGTATCCAGTACATAAATCAACACATCAAACACACTGAACGAAGAATCAGAAAGCCCACGATAAATATGAATAACGTTTCCTACGAAATACAAATGGTTTCCTTCCGCTTGTGTCAACCGACCGACGATCCCAAAAATGTTTAGTGAAGACATATACAGAAGAAAAATAACCATCACTGTCAATAGAATCATGCTACAACATATGACAAAAGGGATAGAGAATATCACATCAAATAGATGTAGGCTCGAAGATTAATGACGAAAGCGTGAAAAAAAGAGAGCCAGTGCAACTCAGGCTGGTCTGGCGCCAATTGGTGCGGTCTTAACATTTAAGAAATACAGACATTCTAAAATACAATTGTAAAACTCTGAAATCCCGAGTTCCAGATACATTAAACATTTTAACGTTCAGGATTGAGTTAATTTGATCATGATATTCTCATGTTTGCATTACCTTATCAGATATGAAACACAAAATGTCTTGTTTACCTTTGCAGAAACAAAGCGGAGCCCTCTAGACAGAGTAACTGTAATGATATTTTGCCTAGCTTTCAGGAAAGGCATTTTACAAGGTAAAGATTTGCAAAACATGCACTGTACAAATTTGGTTTCATATATTTAAGTAAAGTTCCGTTTCAAAACAATCACAACATTTCAGCTTCTCTTGAAAAAGTTCGGGGCCATCCTTTCCAGGCGTGTCTTTGCCGTCACTATTTTCTTTGTGTTTGTCTCAAGCTCTTTTCTTTATGTTTGTCTCAAGCTCTTTTCTTCTTGTGTGCTTTGGTCTGCTGATACTTTAGCTGTGGACCATGCCGCTAATCCATAATCCTTGGGAATTCAATAACAAATACTCTCTTATAATGCTCCTTCTTCTTTTTCTTCTTCTTGAAGACTAGTTCTCTGGATAAAGGTTGCTGAGGTGGAGAGTTCTTAGTGTCCCATATATAGAATCGAGGTTGTTTTTTTGTCTATTTCGTTTCTGTTTCTAAGAATCGACGTCGCTTGACGTCTTTCTCAGCAAATGGCGTAGGGTGTGGATGCTGATGGTCCCTGCAGTTCGCTGGTTGTATACTCTCCTGCTCCGTCCTCTCATGTGCGATACTCCGCTCGAACCTCGTTTAATGTAGAAACTTTGCAGTCTGTGGATGCTGCTTCATCTATTGCGGTGTCCTCATCTAACAGGCGATCATTGATTGATTTCAAAATGTCACTTCTATCCATCACCAATGTGCCCAGGATGGGAGCTTGTGAAGCCATTATGTCTGCTCTTTCATTGCTCTGAACCCCAGCATGAGCACGACAGTAGATTCATGTCAACCCTGGCGGTTTGAGGATTAAACAGCTGTTATCCACTCAAACATAAGCCATCTCTTCTGTACCTTCTTAAGTACAGCGTGCGCGTCTATAATGATGACTGCCCTTGTTATAGAAGTCACAGATATCCATTTCAGTGCTGAAGTCACTGCTTTAGTCTCCTTTCCTTGTTGACATGTATGCCCTAAAGCACTCAGCAGCGACCTGTCCTCTCACTCTAGCCGGAATACCCCAGCCCGATGCCCCACTGCGCAGCACTGATCCGTTGTCATCACTCTCCTGGGTGTTCTCAGTTATCAGCTGATTCACCTCGTGCTTTGCTCTCTCGCTGCTCCATTCTCTGTATTCCTTGCCAAATGTTATGATGACCCTCTGGTACTCTATCAATCTATGGCTAGTGTGAACCCATTCTTTCCCATTGGCTTTCGTCTCGGGTGACGTGTCCGATTGTTGTCTCTGCATGTGCTTATCCATGACGCCCCTCTCTTGATTCCTTGATGTCTGAGATACTACTGTACAGAGGGCGCCACGTGTCTGTGGTGACACGCGTATAGGCTTTGACTTGTGCCAGTTTGTGTTTGGATGTCACTGTTAACAATCCCAACATGTACCACATCATCACAATTGGGGTATCTCTAGTGCAGCCCAGAACCAGTCGCATACCTTCATTCTGGATGCGTTCCAACCTTTTACACTGTGTCCGTAATCGATTTAATTATTCAATAAGCACCACATCATGTAGGCCTTGTTCGGATTGATCTTGGAGCTTGAGTCGCCGCACCACTGTAAGATTACTTGCATGGTTTCCTGGATGTCGTTGACAAATTCTTGTCTGTCTGTGCCAGTCTTGTACATTAGGATGTTATCGACCACCCTGTCCCTGTGTGTTGGATATTGGCCTCATTTGTTGTGTAGATGTTGAACAGCACCGGTGAAAGTGGAGACCTTTGAGGCAGTCCTGGACATATTAGCCTTAGTTGTGATGTCCAAGATTCCACGCGTAGTGCAACTGTTCTTACCAACGGGACAGCTGATATCCAACTAACCAGTCACGGCTGTAAACCACACTGCTTCATATGTGTAATTAAAGTCCCAAAATCGATACGGTTAAATGTGTCTACATGAAACGTAAAAGTTGTAGATTCTCCATTCGTGATTGTGAATTACAATCCCTTGTACCTCGACATCAACAATTTTACAAGTGTATTGGGAAGCTCTTGCTTCACATACATCGCCAAAACAAAGAAAAAAAATCGCAATACTGAGGAAAATAGCTGATTCAACCGAGGGAGCAAACAAAAACAACGCAAAGCTTAAGAACGTCTGCACTTGAGTAATATGATCAATAGTGGACTATGGATTAGCAGCATGGTCCACAGCAATTACATTGTACCTATATACCTTAGATAAGGTACAAAACTAAGTGTTTCAGGTGATCACTCCAGTAAACGAAATGGGGTTTTTGGAGTGTCCCCTTAAGAGGTTGAAACGGCCTGTAAAGAAAAAGAGGCGGCAACAAAGGAATGACGGAACGCCAGAAAGAGATCAGGCACTAATGTTGAAGAGTTTAATGAAAAGAAGGAGATAAAACGAATAGCCACCAATTCCTTTAAAGCGTTAGATGGGGAGTCCAAAAGCGAGCGATGTGAGGAGTTCATTGCATGTGTGAGTGATGATATTACCCTCAAGAAGTTCTGGCACATGCTTCAGAAGATGAATGGAAAGACCGCAAGCCAGCTTATCCCCAACATTCAGGACACCACAGAAATTTCACTGGAGACAGACGAAGATAAGGGTCTGAGGTTTTTCAGTTGATATGTTGCCCAGACTGACAAAGGCGACAGATATGCCCGCCAGAACATTATCAAAGGTATTTTAGACGCAGCCAGCAGGGAAGAGGCTAATCTAGCCTGTATCACCGAGGCAGAGGTAACAAATAGCATACGTGCTAGCAAAAACACTGCCCCAGGTCATGATGGGGTACAGTATTGCGACATCAAGCAGTTGGATGGGACAGAGATAAAAAGGTTTGAGGCATCAACAGCAGCTATCCACTCGTACCTAAGCCATCCCTTCTGTACTTTCTGAAGTACGGCTTGCGCTACTGTCACGATGACTGCCTTTGTTATAGCAGTCTAAGATATCCATTTCAGTGCTGAGGTCACTTTCCGTCTCCATTCTCATGGTTGTTGACATGCATGTATGCCCTACTGCGCTCAGCAACGACCTCTCCTCTCACTCTAGCCGAAAAACCCCAGCCTGATGTCCCACTGCGCACGACTGATCCGTTGGTGTATATGACAGCATCACTCTCCTGGGTGTTCTCAGTTATCAGCTGATTTACCTCGTGCTCTGCTCTCTCGCTGTTCAGTTCTGTGCATTTCTTGCCTAAGGTTATGATGACTCTCTGGTACTCTATCATTCTATCACCAGTGTGGACCCATTCTTCCCCTTTGGCAATCGTTCCAGCTGGGGTGACGTGTCCGATTGTTGTCTCAGCCTGTGCCATCCATGACGACCTTCTCTTGATTCTTGATCCCTTGATGTCTGAGGTACTACTGTGCAGAGGGTGTCGAGTGTCTGTGGTGACACGCATATAGGCTTTGACTTGTGCCAGTTTATGTCTGGATGTCACCGATAACAATCCCAACATGTACCGCATCATCACAATCGGGGTATCTCTGGTGCAGCACAGAACCAGACGCATACCTTCATTCTGGATGTGGTCCAACCTTACACACTGTGTTCTTGATAATGTGAGGATGCCTAGTCCGTAATCGATGACAGACAACACGACTTGGCGAAATAGGATGAACAGGGGGCGTTGTTCCAAGTCGACAGCAGCCATGGTCTTGAGTGCTCCTAACCCTCTCCTGCTTCTTTGTACGATGTGGTCAGCATGGCAGTTATAGGAAAGACTGCGATCAAATGTCACTTCGAGGTATTTCAACCTGTCAATGGTGCAACCATCAAAAGTGATGCCCCGGAGTTCAGCCTCTACTATTGAATTATTCAGAGAGCACTACATCATGCAGGCCTTGTTCGGATTGACCTTGGAGCTTGAGTCGCCGCACCACTGTGAGATTCCTTGCAAGGTTTCCTGGATATCTTTGACCAACTCTTGCCTGTCTGAGCCAGTCCTGTACGTTAGGATGTCATCGGCATATGTCAGCGTTCGCCCTGTCCCTGTGGGTTCACGATCCCCCGCGTATCGCAACTATTCTTTCCATCAGGGCAGCTGATATCCAACTAGCCAGCCACGGGTTTAAACACTGCTGCAGACAGGTAATTAAGGTCCCAAAATCGACACGGTTGTATGCGTCTTCCAGGTCGAGTGCAACCGCGACTGTTTCTTGCTTTGACTGAAACTCCTCGTACACATCATACGTGAAAGTTCCCGCGTTAGCCCAGGTCTCCTTTGCTGTTCTATAGCTGCCCAGCGTATCGGGTAGAATCTGCTGCCGTTCAAGGTAAGCCATTATTTTCCTGGCCACCATCTTCTCGAGCAATTTGCCATATACATTTTGTATGGTGATTATTCGATAGCTGCCGAGACATTAACCAAGACATTAACCAAGTTGTGTGATTGTGCAGCTCGTGTGTTGACCAGTTCCTAGGTCGTTCTAAAACATGAAGTGTACATATGTATCAATACTTGGTGAGAACTGTGGCATTTTGTCATCACGACGTTAGCGCGAAAGATGACGTCACAAAACGGCGCCGTGTCTTTTTGCTACATGGCCGACACAGGACACAGCGGTCATTTACGTCGAGGAAGAAACGCACTGTACCTTCTTTAAAGGTAGTACTACGAACTCTGCGATTACTTGCCACCCTGAGCAATCGTATTGCTTAATGTACATCTATCACATTCTGGCAGAACGATCTGATCGGCGACACAAACAAAGCAAAATTGGGTATGTCTACCCTTGCATGTAAAGACTGGTCTAGGCGGACTACACGGATGAAGCCATGCCTGGCTAAACTGGAATAATCGCGACTCTCAGAGCGGCGTGGACCGCATAGAGCACGGCGAGACACCTAGTAAGCCCTAGTCATTCACTGCATCCCTACCTATCTCCACTCGTCTTGACTTTGTCCTGCCACTGGTTCCATAGAGTGTTTGGACGAGAGAGTGAAGTTGACGAACAGCGCAACATCTTCCTTACTATAATCAAAATTCAGCTTTAGCTACAGCGTAAGACAACATACAAACACTCACATACACCCCAAAAAAATGAAGAAGTTAAAGGACCTCACACGCTCAGCGCGTGGAACGTGCTATGGTGTAGACATAGCTGCCATTAGCAAGAACAGACTACCCGATGAGGGTCAACTTTCGGAAGTGTGGGGAGGATACACATGTTTTGCGATTCTTGAGTCGGTTTCGCCATCAAATCTATCCTTGTACACGACCTCGCAGGGCTTCCAAGGGGAATAAATTATAGAATGATTGCTTTACAGATCCCATTAGAAAGAAACTAGAATGCACCATGATCAGTGTCTAATACCAATCCAGACGACAGCAAAAACAAATTTTACGAAGAACTTGACTCTGGTCTCTCGTTGGTCTGAGAAACTAGTCCTCCTTGGTAACTTCAATGCCAGGGTGGGGGCCGACCATCGAATCTGGGATGGAATCCTGGTTGTGCACGGTACAGGCAAGTGCAATAGTAATGGTATATTATTGCTTGGGCTATGTGCAGCCCACGACCTAGCAATCACGAATACAATGTTTCGCTTGCCCATACGGAACAAAACATAATGGATGAATTACAGATCAAAGCAATGGCACTTTATTGATTATGTTATCACTAGGATGACTGACAGACGTGGTGTAAGAGTGACCAAAGCTGTGTGTGGTGCAGAGTGCTGGACCGACCACGGGCTCATTGTGTCCAAACTGAACTTCTACATCAAAACCCAGGAGCCGGCATCAGGATGGGAGGCAAAGAAAAAAAAGAAAACAAAACTGCAAAGCATGACGGTCACTGAAGGACTTTTAAGGGACCTAAATGGGAAACTAAATAATCTGCAGCTTCGTCAGACGCATATCGCGACCCAGATATCAGTCAAGAATGAGCGCCTCCAATCAGTAGACAGCTTCAAGTGCCATGGCAGCACCTGCGGTCAGTAACATAATTTCCAAGGTCAGGGATGCCTTTGGGAGGCTGCGCAACAGTGTCTGGAATCGGAGAGTCTTAGGCTTGATACGAGACTCAAAGTCTACCGAGCTGTGGTGCTCCCGACCCTTCGGTATGCCAGTGAGACGTGGACCACTTTCATAAATCACTTCCATACAAAGTGCATACGTAGACTGTTCAAAATAAAGTGGCAGAATATGGTACCAGACACCGAGATCATCATGAAGGCAAAAATGCCGAGCATCCAAACACTGTTACTGAAGACCCAGATCAGGTGGGCCGGCCACGTCGTGCGCAAGCCAGACAACCGCATCATAAAAACAACTAATGTATAGTGAGCTAAAAGATGGCCTGCATCAAGCCGGTGACCAAAAGAAGCGCTTCAAAGACTTCCTCATAGTATCTCTGACACACTGCAGTATCGATGCAAATGCACGGGAATGCATCGGACAGGACCGCAAGGCATAGCGTAGAGCCACCATCAGAGACACCTTCATTGCTGAGGAACTCCAGGCCTCCGAAGCACATAAAAAACGCACCTTACGAAAAGACAAAACAATTCACACTCACATGTCCAATTCTGACATTAAATGCGACGTATCTGGAAGGATTTTCCGTGCCGGAATTGGACTATACATCGGTGAGATGCAACACAACATGTCTAACTGCTGTTGTCATCATCGTTTGCGATGGACGGCTATTATTATTATTATATTATACTGCAGTCTTTGCGACTCCCCTTGCCTTTGTACAGGGAGACAATTCCATCGCGCCAGTCGGCCAGGACGTGTCCCGTCTTCCATACTTGCAGGAATAAATGATAAGAGGACAGAGATGATCGGATCGAGGGCGTGTTTCAACAGCTGCGGTGGGATTTGATTCGGTCCCTTCCGCTTGTCCATCTCTGAGCTTCCGAATAGCAGCAAAGACTTCAGCTATAGTAAGGGGGGTCGATGTTGGTTTCCGTATCTAGGGGAGGATACTAAGTGCAAAGTTCGCGGATGACACAAAATTATGCAGCGGGGTCTCTTCTCCGGCAGAGGTGATATATTGAGATCGGATTTAGATACCATTCAAAAATGGTCTCAGAGTTGGCAGATGAAATTTAATGTATAAAAATGTAGTCATAAACATGGCAAAATCCAAAAAGGAATATAATTACATGATGAGAGAGAACAATATTAGGAAAATAAAAAAAAGGAAAGATATCTAGGAGTTATAATAGATCATACAGGATAGGTGCGACAGCAAGTCCAGATAGCAGTGAAAAAAGCTAATGCCATGTTGCGCATGTTAAAAAGAAACATTTTACATAAGAGCAATGAGGTAATAGTCAATCATTGGTGAAACTTAAATTGGAGTACTGTGTTCAGGTGTGGAGTCCTTATCGTAGAGTGGAGAAAGGATACAAAGGATACATGCTAGAAAGGATACAAAGGAAAGTTACAAAGATGAAATCGGAATTTCAGGATTATAGTTAAGGAAAGACTACCAAACAAAATGGATCAGAATGGGTCAGAAGGCTCGATGAAACAGCTCTTGACTATGGTATGGAGATAAACGCTGGAAAGACAAAATTAATGACTAACAACGCATAGGGCTTCAACAGTAGGATAAAAGCTAATGGTCGAAGTGGTTGACCGTTTTAAATATCTTTGGTCGATTGTCAGTGATGAGGGATCAAAATGTGAGGTGTTGGCCAGAATAGCACAGACAATAGCGGCGCTTGCACGGCTTAACAAAATCTGGCAAGATAAACGGTTAGCACTATCTACGAAAATCAGATTAATGCGTACACTGGTCCTGTCAATATTCCTCTATGCTTGTGAGACATGGGCAGTTACAGCTGACCTTCAGCCTTGGAGATGAGATGTTTTCGAAGCCTTTTAAACGTCACAAACAAAGATCAAGTTACAAATGAGGAAATACGAGATAGAATTACAACAGCAATAGGGCCTTTTGAAGACCTCTTGGCAACTCGCTTGGTACGGTCACATATCGAGATCAAGTGGTTTTGCAAATACGATCCTCCACAGAAAGGTGCAAGGCAGACGACGAAAAGGCCGTCCCAAAAAGAAGTGGGAGGACAACATAAAAGAATGGACCGATATCCAACCAGAAGAGGCACAGACAGCGGCCGCTGACAGAGAAGGATGGCGTGGTGTTGTGATGATGTCTTCATGTGCGTTCAAACGACCTCACCGGTACGGGATGACTTGATCTGACCTGACCTTGAACAGAATTTGAGGTGATTTAATCAAGTTTATAAATTAATTAATGGAAAGGATAAATGAGACTATACCAAGTTTTAAAAAATACAATCGGTTTCAAGAACAAGAGGGCACAGCTTAAAATTGTTTAAAGGCAGTTCCAGATTAGATATTAGGAAATAGTTTTTTTAGTCAGAGAGTGGTGAATTCTTGGAATGCATTGCCGCAGGATGCAGTTGAGGCAGAGTCACTTAATGCATTCAAAATGGATTGGATGCTCACATTATTTTAATTATCTTGTGGAGTGGAATAACTAGTTATATACAATTTCTGTAGAGCCTTCTAAACCAGTATAATGAAGTTAGGTTAAGTTAATAAAAATGGACATTTAACAAAAATGTAAACTAAACTGTTTTTAATTATCTGTTGATGTCTCTGAGCAATAACCTAAAGATGTTTTCATCGACTGTGTCAAAGTGTGCACTTGTTCATTTATATTCATTCTATAAGCGACCATATTGACTACTTTTTGTTTGTACTACTCTTTTCTAAAAACTTGCAATTTTCATGCCTAGTAATGGCTGTCAACTCAAATTATATCAAATCTTTTTGTTAAATCATATCTTGTTTTTTGTTGTGATTTGTTAATGTCTTCGTTTGTTCTTTGTCCCTCACAAAGGCTTGGTGTCCGTAACATGTGTTTCATTTTGTTTTTGTCCACTTTGCAGAATATTAGATAATACAGTGCAAAAATTAGTTTGTCCAAAAATGCAAAATAATTATTAGAGCACGTCTACGATTTTCAGTGTAAACTAATACATACGTTCAGAATTTTGTTGTTTATATACCTCTAGAACTGACCAGGTAGTGCAGGCAGATTTAAGCATGAACAAAGGTAAGAACATTTTTGTTAAATACATTTCTAAATTCTCGAAACAGCAACTCGAAATTTTCAATAACAGTCAAAATAGTTCTGAAAGGATTATTGCCAGTCTATTTGCATTTTCATGTACACATACTAAAAGCACATCTCGTATGATGACTTGAGTAAATGAGATATAAACGAGTCTATTTGTGTGCAAGATCTGACAATGTTGAGCTGATTCAATTATCAACAAATGACTGCTTGAAATGGGCTTGAACATGTTCTTAGAAAGTACTACATTTTATGGAGCTGGTAGCTTCTCCAAAACGTGTAGTTTTGAATAAAAAATAAACAAACAAGTATTTAGATGTCAAGATTTTGGGATCAATGTGCTGGAGTGAAAAATACTTTATGAATACTTTTTTCATCTGAAATAAATATTTTATTTGTTTAAGTATGACAGGTAGCCTTATTTACTTCAAGTATATCACTGGTATCATTGAACATTCATCATTATTTTGCAAGTGGCTAGATAAAAAAAACAGTCATCAAAATTGTCTAAAAACTGTTTTTCTCTTAAAAGAAGCATATTAACATTCATTTCCCATTAAAGGAATCATACAGATGTGAAGTAGTGCGCTGAAGTATGTGCCAGTTTATATAAGAATAAGTCGCTCAAGTTATAATAATTGTCGAGTGTGCCCAAAGAAGATTCCACCCCAGATGTTAAACACCTTAGGTACATACTTGATTTGAAACATGCAGGAAATATTACTAAACATGTATATCAATTCAAAAGTTACTGATATTCTCACCATTTCTACAAGTAAGATCAACGTGCTACACCAAGCAGCTCCAAGGACTGTGCAAAATGAGCCATATATCACTATCAATGATCAGAAGTTACAGTCGGTGGAACGCTTTGCATACCTTGGCTGCACACTATCCAGAGCAGTCCATATTGATGATGAAGTGAACTCGAGAATTGCCTAAGCATCTGTAGCCTTTAGAAAACTAAGTTCCTCAGTTAGGGACCGGAGAGGAATCAAGCTGATAACCAAATTGACAGTTTTTATGCGACAATCGTCCTACCAACGCTTTTGAACATATGTGAACTCCGGACTGCGTCCAGTTAACATGCGAAGAAGCTTGACTACTCCCATCTGGGCTGTCTAAAGAAACTCATCATTAGTAACGTAATCTGTTAGGTAATTGGGGCACCAATACTGCAGAGTGTTGGACCAGTTCTCCCCATTCCACTCGATTTGGGCCAGGATATTTCTTGCAGCTATAGTTTTCCCGTCCACTCTCTTGCCATTTTTTTTTCTGTCTCCCTCTCTTACGCTTCTCAAGCACAGTACCTTGCAAGACCGTCTTGGTCAATCCAGACGATCTTCAAACATGCCCATATACCATGTGAGATTGCCTGTTTTTTTTTTTACCATACTCAGTAGGTCTTTATATTGGCCGACCTTTCTTTTAACGGTGTCCCGGATTGCCTTATTCGTGACGTGCTCTAGATCGAAATGCCGAGAATTCGACGTAAACATCTCATCTCCATGCTTTGCTCTAGAACTGCTGAGTTCAAGTTTCGCTCGCGTAAAGGTACACATAAGTGCAAGTGCATACATTAAACTCAACTTTAATTTCAGGTTGATTCTTCTTTCCCTACTTATCGGCCTCAATGTGGTCAGAGCAGCCATGGTCATCGCTGTTCGTGCCTGAATCTCAGTTCTCTAACTGCCCGCATCCAACAGTGCTCCCATGTATTTAAACTTTAACAATTTGCAATGGTTTGCCTTTGATCGCAATTGTACTTGTTAGGACCTCTAGGAAATTGGCCTTGATTTTACTTTTCTCTACACTAATTTCCATTCCAACTTTTGAGCAACATTGTCAAGGTTTGAGATTAGATTCGCAAGTTGTAGCTCCGTTCCAGCTAGCCCGGTAATGGCATCAGCAAACCGGAGATTAGTGTGGGCACGACCACCTATGCTGGTAGTACCCACGTGATTCTCCACATCTTAGAACCATTCCTCAGTCGTCCCGTTAAGGTAGACTGCACTATGGGCTTGGGAGCAGAGTTTCTCAATGACGTACGTAAGTCGACAGCTTATCTTATATTTTTACATAGTTGCTCACAGGCCCTCTTGCCATACCATGTCGAAGGCTTCTTTAAAGTCAACACAGACTTTGTATAGCTTTTGACTATGCTGAAGGTATTTTTCGTGGAGCAGACGACAATTTTTAATGTGTTCAATTGTGCTGCGACCAGCCTGAAAACCTAATTGCTCTTTTGCCCTTGGTTGCAGTCTGTTCAAGGTAACTGCTGAGGTGACTGATAAGACCGATGGTTCGGGGATTTTGTCCAACTTGTTGACCATTCCCTCGTCTGCCAGATCGTCTTACAAATATCCGTGATAATGTATATAACTAAAGTCCCTCCATATGTTAGCAGTTTGCCATGTATGTTGTCTATGTTAGCCGCCTTGTCCTTCTTGAGAGACTTTACCTCCACTTCTATTCTTTCATGTTGGAAGGTGAAATTATCGTCTTCTTCTTGTGGGACCTCTATTAATGTTACTCCATGGTCCCCAGTGGTCTGTACGTTATATAACTGGAAGGAATATTCCGTCGATCACCGAATAACATTTTCTTCTGCAGTCAGGGTGATCCCTTTAACGTCATGTGTTGTTCTCACTGTGGGTATGTTCTTTCTTGTCAGGTCTTTAACCAAGTGGTACGCTCTCTTACTGCTGTGCTTGGTAATGCAGTTCTGAATTTATGTACATTGATCTGATATCCACTTCTGCTTTGCTTCTGCCATATCTTTTAGTATAGTCTTATTAATTTCTTTGTATTTGTCAGTCCCAGATGGGTGATTTCTCTTTTTGGAGAACCCTCCTAGTATCGCACAGTAACAATACATGTTCTGTAACCTAGGGCTTGGACTTTCGTTTCTTTCTCCCCAGCATTGTCTAATTGGTGTCCACGAGAATAGTCTTGAAGGATTTTTTCATTGTTTTGGCATCCGTCACCTCCTTGTCTGAACCTGTGTTTAGTAATTGGACACTCTTTCCCCGCAACGTAGTTTGAAACGCTTCTGCAACTTGAGGGTCTATTAACCTGTCACGATCATATCTGATTCTGTAGTCTTGTGGTCTTGTCATTTTCTTTAGTGTGAGGCGAAATGTTAGCATGAGCAGGTCAAGGTCACTACGCTTGTCCGCGCCCGGAAAGCTTTTCGTTTGGGTTTTATTTAAGCTGGTAAAGAATCTAGTCTGCACGAGTATGTAGTCTATTTGGTTATGGTTTTTTCCATTTGAAGAGGGCCATGAGTGCCTTCTCGAAGTCGTGTGGTTTCTCAGCGTGCTTGCAAAGTAGAAAGGTAATTGTATTCAGCACATTCTAGTAATCGGTACCCTCTCTCGTTTGAAGTTCTGTTGCTGTAGCGTCCATGTGAATATGGCCAGGATTTATACGCACCAAGGCCAACTTTAGCATTCGAGTCGCGCCTTGTACTATGAGGATGTCTTTCTTGTGAGTTTTATTGACATCGTTTTTTAGTTAGTCGTAGAATAGTTCCACCTGTTTCTCCTCATACACTGATATGGATGCCTGTATCTGTATCACAGTAATGTTGAAAGGTGGGGCGTTAAATCATATGTTTATAAGCCTGCTGGAGATGGGGTGGTATTCCAATACTGAGCGTTTGTTATTTATGTGGACCAGAAACCATACCCCATGTCGATGGATAGATTCCTTGCCGCTGTGATAAAATATGTGACCCTCTTCGGTGGTCATATCTTCGAAGCCCAGTACTGTCCATCTATTCATTTCATGTGCCAGTTTCCTAATGTTTGCACATTCCATGTGTCAATAATAATATTGTAACGTATTCGAATCTTCCGTCTAGAAGGGATAATCTCAGCGGTATTATTGTCAAGTATAGAGATGACTGGCGCATATCTGATTGTTCTTAATTTTTTTTCTGCATTATTTGTGTATCTTGGACCGTTTTACACCTGGCGGATCCTTTCCCTCTCCAGGCAGCTTGACAGGGAGTTTGACCCTGAAAGGGTTCCTTCACATTTTGAATTTTTCTATGATCTTCATGTCTACTAAACCAAGGCGTCACAGGATCACTCTAGTGGTTGTGCTTTTCCTTATTCTTTTTTCCGGCTCGCTTTCCTCTTCGCCGTTTACTTTTATTTGCTCTTGGATATTCTGTGATATTGGATATTATTCAGGTACTAAACAGTTTTAGGATAAAGGCGAGCGCCTTTATCCTAAAACTGTTTAGTACCTGAATAATATTCTTGAGTTCTCTGAGTTTGGTGGTGTACAGGTTTGCAGTGATAGGAAGTCGTTCTTCGAGTATTGGATTACATTTATTTTTGTAGACATTGATACAACTATCTCTCTGGCAATGAAAATGAAAACTACAAAGCAGAATGACGATATTGCGAACTTGACCTTTGACCTGACCTAGCCTAGAACTTTGACCTATGTCAAAGATCGGTAACGTTCAGAGGTCAGTTTGTAATTTGATTGGATTACTGCGTAATTTTCGACCGAAACACATCAAGGCGCACTGTTGGGCACAGATTCAATTGAAAAATCGCACACAAAACATGTTGCTGCACAATGTTATCCTTTAGGAATTTGTAACATTTCAATTGTAGACCTAAAGATCACAGAAAAAACATGATTCGGGAGATAATCAGATCTGCAGCCATCTTGGCGCTCGACTGGAAGCTACCCTAAGGTAGCATAAAATGGCAAGACAAGATCACAGATGCAGAAGTTCTTTTGTGGATTGGCATGACAATCATCCACACAACTCTGTGAAAATCGCAGCTTAGATGAACTGGCCATATTGTCCGTATGTCAGATGAGTAGCTCTAAAAGAAAATATTCTATGGCGAGCTTTAAAAAAATATTTAACATTTACTGCATTTTGGACAAAGACCAATGTTGCTTTCACGTTTACATGTACGCTGATGATACATTTCTTTAAATATATGGATCAGAATAATGTATCCAAGTAAGCTCTTGACAAACGAGCTCTTCAACAGCAACTTCACTGATGAAAGAAAGTGTGGAATTATTTTTTATAGTTCCTCAACCATCTATCTTTTGAGCATTTCAGTACGTGCAACTCTCAATTCATGCCAGGTGTGGATCTTAGTGGTAATAGGAACTGCCCCATTAAAAGGTCGATGTGAACTGTTGAGGCTTGGAGGGGACCACATAATTTGTTCACACAACAAACGATCAGCATCTCCGGCGAACGTCCATGTTGTTGAGTGCATTTCGATAGACTTGATCGACACTCTAGTGGTTCCTATGACAAATTAAGTGGGGCCACTGTTTCCCTTCCCAGAAGGTTGTGACAGGCGACTAGGGAAAGTTTTGCATGGGCTAGCAACTTCACCATGTAAAAACCATTGCTACTAAAACTTCATTGCAAGAAACAAGACTAAGGTTTCTCTAAATGCTAGTTATAGACAACTAAATGTAATTCTGAACCTATTATCCACGATCTGAAGCGACGGGTGTATCTTCTTCTTCTTCGTTCATCCTCAGATCAAGGTCTCATTTCTCTTACAAAAGACACCGTTATTTGTAAGACTGTTTTATATCCATACAGCTTTTGTCTCATATCTGTCTCGCGTGGCCAGTATTGTTCTCTCTTTTACTGCGTGAACTTGCAGCTTGCTACGATGTGTTCCACGGTCATGGTATGCTCCCCACGTGGACACTTGTCATCTGTCCCAATCCTCATTTTGTTGTAAAGATGACCATTGAGTCTGTTATGTCCAGTTCTCGGTCTGCAGATGATGACTTGCTCTTCTGTAGTTGTTAAAATAGATGTCTTCTTTTCGGAAGTCGGAGTGTTGATCAGCCAATTTTCCCGTGAAGTTGGCTTTTATTATGATCTTGGCCTCATTATATGCGCAGGTCTGTTTGTGGGGATGCTCCTCCACACTTTGCTAGTTTGTCTGCAGCTTCATTGGCTTCAATATTGCAGTGGCGGGGGATCACCTGTATTACCGACCATTGTGTGTTCTGCAAAACAATTGTGTCAGGGAGAACATACATTGCTCAAGATCTTCATCTTTGTGTTGTTTTAGCGCTGCTAATATTGATGCAGCATCATTCAGGAATAATATGTTTTCTTGGTGGATCTTGGATTATAAGCTAAACTGTGGCCTTAAGTGCCTCTGCACGGAAGTTATGGGAGTATGTTCCCGTTGTTAAAACTCTAGTTTTTTTCTTCTCCACTCCTTAGCCTATAATAGACCCATTCACCTCCGTTGGATGTGGCTTTGTTAGATGAGTCATCTGTATATAGGTGTATCCATGTTTCTGGTAGGTATACTCTCCTAAGATATTCTTCTGTGATAAATTTCCTTTCTGAATCTAAGTTCCCTTTTTCGCTATTCCCTCTATGGTTTCAACCATCTCAGGTGACTTGGCTTTTGTCCATGGTGGGATTTGGAATGTTTGTTTTAGATCTCTAACCTCTGCCTTGCCTTATGATTTGGTCAGCTCTTGCAAGTTTTTTTGTTTTTGATGTTGTGGTTTCTCTTCAATCTCCCTCTTCACATTCAATTTATTATGTGATATATTGGGCGATCTGGCATTCGTATGAATTTCTCCCTCTGAAGGAGTGTTTTTTTTTTTTTTATCTCTGTGCTTCTCCATATGTTCGATTCTTGTGATATTCTACAAGGCATTTATTGGTGTTGTTCTCATAGCTCCAGTATATCTTGGTTTTAGGTAGTATTACATTTTTTGGAAGTTATTCTTTGTTGCTGTGCACCATGCTGCTATCCCGTATTCTAGCACTGGTCTCACATAACCTGTGTACAGTTTCTTTAGGCTACCCGTGTCAGCTCTCCGTGTTGAGCCTGATATCTTTCTCATTATGGCCATTCTGTCCTTAGCTTTGTTGGTAGCTTTTTTTCTGGTTTTTCATTTCAACCTTGGGTCCATTGTTATATCTAGATAAGTCGGGCTTATGTCAAGGGGGAGAGTCTGACCATTTATTTTTAGGATCACTTCTTGGGGTTTGGGAGATAGGGAGAAGATTGTGTAACGTGGTTTGAGATTCATTTATAGCAATTTGCCATTTTTTGTCCATGTCTCTATTTTATTTAGGGCCTCTTGCATTTGCTTTATAGCTACAGGTGTAGATTCTTCGAATGTCCATATTGCAAAATCATCTGCATATAGTGAGTGCACTGTGTACTCTTTTAGGGATTTCTGTTATATCATTGATATATATATATATATATGAGGAACAGCATGGGTGAGAGTATTTCACCTTGCAGAACTCCTTGTTCCTTCTTCTTCTTCTTTTTCTTCTTCTTACGCTGTCAGACATCGACCTTTATTTTTTTCGAAAAAAGCGGCGGTCATCCTGAGGATGTCGACACTGCCATAGATCTTGTCTAGTGTTGCCACTAGTGATGGCCCCATCTGCTCTCTCTGATCCTCGTATGTCGGGCAGTTTTGCAGCAAATGCTCAGCGGTCATTTTCCCGGTACCACACGGGCATTCGTCAGTGCCACCTATCTTCAATTTGTCTATTGTGGCCAGGGCGAAGTCTGAAGACCACGACCTGCTCTCTTCTGTTCAACTGGTAATAGGCATCGTATCTTGTGTAGCCAGTATGTTCGGTTTCCCATTTGGTCATGTATCTAGCTCTAATAAGCCGTTTTGACTCTTCGTATGTCATACTAGTATCTGGTTGTGGTACTCTTGCGCCTTCTTTTGCCAGTCTGTCTGCCTCCTCGTTGCCTTGGATGTTGCAGTGGGATGGAACCCACTGTACCACTACCCTTTTTGGTGCGGACTGCTGGCATAGTTGACAGAGTACTGCTCTTAAATCATTAAGTTCAGTATTTTTCTGGCTTTTTAGTGCTGTGTCTACGGCCAGGGCATCTGTAAGCAGGACTATATGGCTTTCATTCCTTTTACCTATCACCATTTCTTCCACTGCCGCCCTGAGTGCCTCTGCCTCCGCTCTGAAATTGCTTGTGTATTTTCCAGTAGCCCATGACATTGTTATTTTTCTGCCATTTCGTAGGCTCAGGATTGCTCCTGCCTCTCCGTTCTGTGTTGTGTTTGTTACAGAACCGTCTGTATATGTATGGGTCCAGTCCATGCTTGGGTAGTTTTTCTTTATATAGCTCTTTTTCAGTCTGGCAGTTTTTGTTTCCAAAACCTGGTATATTTTCTGCCACCTCTGTAAATAGATTCTGCCTCCAGGTAGGTTTTCGTACAGTAGGGATGGGCTTTGGTATTGTTAGTGCGTTCATAGGGTCTTCGTGCATCTTTGCTTTGGCTATTTCTGCAAAGTTTCTCCGCTTTAGTTTCCCATTTCCGAAATTGTTTAGTCTCTGGTGCATTGGATGGTCAGTCTTCTGAGTTTCTCTGCTTGCTGCTGGGCTCTGCAGTCTCTTCTGTCGATCATGGATTGCAGTTTTGTAATCTTTTCGAGTTCTACAATTGGCGTTGACTTCATGCCTCCTGTTATAACTCTCATTGCTTGGTTTTGGAGTTTGCTAATTTTATCGAAGTTCGCCTTTGCTGCTGTTGTCCATGCCGCAATGCCATACTCGAGAACTGGTCTCACTCTTCCAGTGTACAGTTTCTTTAGTATACTTTCGTCTGCTCCCCATCTTGTGCCAGCAAGTTTCCTCATGATTGCCATTCTTTCTCTGGCTCTCATTCGGTTTCTCTCGATCTGACTTTTCCATGTCTTGCGCCGATCAAATGTTACTCCCAGGTAGTTTGGGTTGTCGTTTGGCTGCAGGTATTTGCCGTTAAGACTTAATTTGGTGTTTTGGGGTTTGTTTGATAGCGAGAATACCGTACATGTCGTTTTTTTCTAATTTATTTTGACCAGCCAAGAGTTCGCCCACTCTTTCAGCGATGTTAGGGCCTGCTGCATCCGATTACTTGCTATAGTGAGATTCTTTTCAGAGGTCCACATAGCCAGATCGTCTGCAAACATTGAGCTATGGACTCTTCTTGGTATATTCTCTGTTATGTTATTTATATACACCAGGAAGAGTGTGGGTGACAGTACTCCCCCTTGGGGTACTCCCTGCTCAAGTGTCACCTTTTTGCTCATCTGCCCTTGTACTTGAACTCTGGCTGTTCTGTTTTTGAGGTAGTGACTGATCCATTTGTACATTTTCCCAGAAACTTCACTTCTTCTTAGCTCGACTCTAAGTCCCTCTTTCCAGACTTTGTCAAATGCCTTTTCTAGGTCCACCCAAAACCGCTACTGTGTGTTTTTGCTCCTGGTAGGCATCCTCTATTTCCTGGGCTATGAGGATGACCTGATTCTCAGTGGATCTGTGCTGTCTAAAGCCTGCTTACTGTGGAATTAGTATGTGTTTTTCTTCTGGCGTCTATTGGGATATTCTCTAACGCTGCCTTTAGAAGACAGTGGTTGAATTTATCCACCATCTTGCCTACTTTCTTGTGGTGGGTATTAATGGACTAGCAGTAACGATTTCTTCTTGTTGCAAACTTCTGCCAGTCTGCTTTCATATAGTTCCACCTGGGCAATGGCTTGATGATGATAATATCTTTATGATTGAACTGGTGTAATTTTAATTGGTAATAGATTGAAACCATGTTATAATATATATCAATGGCATATGTTCCGAACACCAAAATATTGACAAGTAACACAATATAAAGGCCAGTAACCTCACTATGTAAAAACTATTGACACTGACATTTTTATGCAAGCTAACGGATTTCTTAAAAAAACTGTTTGGGTAAAACTACTGCAGTGTTGGACCACTACTTTGCAACCTGGACGAAAAGATAAACTATGATAATGTTGAATGCAATATAAATATATTTAAAGCTCTACAGCTTGTCAAATTGACTTGCATTTTATCTGCAGTGGGAAAAGACAAATTTATGCTTATATATGTTATCGCGTTTTTTACCATTTTCCTTTCTACGAATTGCAATAATCTTATCTTTTAAACAAGGCAAATATACCATTAGCAAATTATCATTTTCACCTGCTATAACTCTCGCTCAAGTTGGTTATCCTCGAACCGGTGAGGTAGCACGCATTTCTCAATTACCACATGAGCTAAATCAAGTTGGTTATCATTGAAGTGGTGAGGTAGCACACATTTCTCAATTACCACATGAGCTAAATCAAGTCGGTTATCCTTGAAGTGGTGAGGTAGCACGCATTTCTCAATTACCACATGCGCTAAATCAAGTTGGTTATCCTTGAAGTGGTGAGGTAGCACGCATTTCTCAATTACCACATGAGTTAAATCAAGTTGGTTATCCTTTAAGTGGTAAGGTAGCACACATTTCTCAATTACCACATGAGCTAAATCAAGTTGGTTATCATTGAAGTGGTGAGGTAGCACGCATTTCTCAATTACCACATGAGCTAAATCAAGTTGGTTATCCTTGAAGTGGTGAGGTAGCACACATTTCTCAATTACAACATGAGCTAAATCATTTTAGTTATCCTTGAAGTGGTGAGGTAGCACACATTTTTCAATTACCGCTTGAGCTAAATCAAGTTGGTTATCCGTGAAGTGGTGAGGTAGCACGCATTTCTCAATTACCACATGAGCTAAATCCAGTTGGTTATCCTTGAAGTGGTGAGGTAGCACACATTTCTCAATTACCACATGAGCTAAATCAAGTTGGTTATCCTTAAAGTGGTGAAGTAGCACACATTTCTCAATTATCACATGAGCTAAATCAAGGTAGTTATCCTTGAAGGGGTGAGGTAGCACACATTTCTCAATTACCACATGAGCTAAATCAAGTTGGTTATCCTTGAAGTGGTGAGGTAGCACACATTTCTCAATTACAACATGAGCTAAATCAATTTAGTTATCCTTGAAGTGGTGAGGTTGCACACATTTTTCAATTACCGCTTGAGCTAAATCAAGTTGGTTATCCGTGAAGTGGTGAGGTAGCACGCATTTCTCAATTACCACATGAGCTAAATCAAGTTGGTTATCCTTGAAGTGGTGAGGTAGTACACATTTCTCAATTATCACATTAGCTAAATCAAGTTGGTTATCCTTGAAGTGGTGAGGTAGCACACATTCCTCAATTATCACATACGCTAAATGAAAAGGGTCACCCAGACTGAACAGATCCTGCGGGAGAGAATAGATTAAAAACAAACACCTCACCTAAAATTTGTTGTAGCTGTTTCTGTTGTTGTTTTGATAGCCCACAATGAGTAAGTTTACTCTTTTGTGCGACTTGAAAAGAACGTTAAGTAGCGGGTTACAGTAGCTTTCCTCACATCCCGTGCTTGCTGATGAAGTTGGACATGGGTCCTTCAGGTGGTTATGCTATGCTTGGCTTCATTTCCACGTCGCTCACTACTACGGGAATCACGTCGACCCCCCCCCCCCTCCCCCAGGCTCGTTAGCCAGTGCCAATAAGATCAGACCATTTCCAGGGATAACTACGATGAAGTCGAGGTGGAGATCTGGATCAGTATATTTTGTATGACTGACTTACAGCTAGATTAGGGCCGACCACCTTAATTTACTTTTTTAAGCGGTCGGTGACGGAAGCAATGACAGTACTATAGAAGCATTCAGAGATACAGTACACGATGTAGGATAAAACGAGCTGTAGAACATACTGTTGCTGTGGATCTTGCGGCTAAATCTTGGAAGGCAACGAGTCAGGAAAAAGAGAGAACGAGATACGGCGTGCGCCTGTTGCGGGACCAGGAGGGGAGGACAGGGTATATCATGGAACTGAACAGTGTATGCCAAGTGCTGCAGGAGTTATGTGAAGACGAGAGGATGGACATTGGTAGCGTGTGGGAGTGGGCTGGAAAGATGTGGAATGGGACTCTGTGAGATTCAAGAGGGTTCAGCGCAGGAAATGGATCACATCATATATATTATATATAGGAAAGAAGATAGAGGAAGGATGTGCTCAACAGTTGCTGAAAAGATCTTGTAAGCAGAAGCACATAGGCACTGTTGCTGTGGACATGGAGGTTACGGAATGCACGGGGAAAATTAAAAGGAATGTGTTGGCACGGGAGACGAGTAGAGTAATGGAGAAAGGAAATGTTAGAAATATCTGCTCATTGGCAAAGAAAATGTCAAATGGATCGCAAGATATTGACATCATCGGGGAAAAAAACAAGCGATTGGTTGGATATTTACATGGAAGTTCTGAACAGGTCTCCGCCGCGGGAAAACAGGGCATCCTGTCAACAGGGAAGACCCTGGATTTGACCCACCGGGTAAGATATAAATACAAAGGGCCTTACTTGAGGCTCAGGAGGGGGGGGCGGTCCCGACAGAGTAACAGCAGAGGCTCTGATTGCAAATGTTGATCATGCCACATATATATTGCAAAGATTGTTCAGGAAAGTGTGGGAAAAGGAGAGAGTTCCACAGAATTGAGGTGGGAAAAGGGGGGGGGGGGGGTGCACCATATAAAGCTGTCCAAGAAGAGAGACCTGTCAGATTGCAACAATTGTAGAACATTTGCCAGGTAAAATATTCAGCAGAATAATTTTGGACAGATTAAAAGAAAAAGGGACAGTGGGCTCCGAGATGAGCGGGTGGGATTCCGCCGGGTCAGTTCGTGTCGCTGCTCTATGCATCCTGGTGGAACAAACTGTTGAATGGTGTGCGAAAAATGTGTAGACTGCGAGGGGGCATTTGAGAGTGTGGATCAAATCTCTCTTTGGCCATTGTTGAGACGCTGTAGACTGCCAGAGCGGTAAATAGCGGAGTGTGTACGAGGACACACTTGGTAGTGGTACATGAGGCAGCGCTGACTGATGGCTTTGAGATGCAGACAAGGGTGAGACAGGGATGCCTTCTCTTGCCCTTTCTGTTCTTGTTGGTTGAAAATTGGATGGCTAAAGCCAGGCTCCTTGAAGTTAACCAGACTAACAAGAAACCAAATTAAGCTGGAGGAAGAGCCATTGGAGGAGGTGGATGCCTTCACTTATTTTGGTAACACGCTTGACGCATCGCTGCTGAACATATTTACAGGCTTCCGTCCCCCAAAGGCTTCACGTGAATGTTTGACTTGGAGACAATGAGCCTGTGGTTTGTCCAGCACTCGGCGACAGGGCGTTAGTCACACGCACGTCTTAACTACTCCCCCGTCGAATGATACGATTATCGATGGGATGCCACTGCTTAGATCTAGGGTGTATTTATGATGTTTTTCCCCCAAAATATTGGTATTTTTAGCTAGAAAGACTTAAAAATGTATAGCATTCAACATTTTCCAAATTGTTGACACACCAGGGGGCTTCAAATTAAAACCTTAAAAGTAGGATACAAATTAGAAAAACCATTCCTTTGTATTGTAACTTATTAATATGGTTGCTAAGGATGCCAAGAGTGTCCTGCATGTGCCATCATCGCGCAGACAAAAAACATGATGTCATAATTGCAGCTAACAAAATGGTCTCCCCACTATTGACGTGCTCTAAAGAGGAACAGCGTTCTGTTATGTCTTTATCACTTCATCACTTCCATAGAGAGAGAGAGAGAGAGAGAGAGAGAGAGAGAGAGAGAGACAGACAGAGAGGTGTACAGAGCAGCACATGGCCGTGTATGCTGGCGGGATGTTGACAATGGATCCAAACAATCCAAACAATCGTTCCACTTGGTACATAGGCCATTGTCAACATCCCGCCAGCATACACGGCCATGTGCTGCTCTGTACACCTCTCTGTCTCTCTCTCTCTCTCTCTCTCTCTCTCTCTCTCTCTATGGAAGTGATGAAGTGAAAAAAACCATAGAATACAATAAGAAACTCCACGTGGCCTTCATTGATCAAGAGAAGACATTTGACCTGGTAAACTGATGTAGACTATGGAAGGTAATGGAGGAAAATGGTGTCGAGGGTCAACTACTGGATTGTATTCGTGTCTTGTACATAAACAGTGAAGGTGCAGTACGAACTAATGCAGGTACGATAAATTGGTTTCAAGTGCTGAGTTGTGAATGGCAGGGGTATGTTCTTTCTCCAATTTTGTTCATAATTTACATGGATAAAATGACACAGTTGGTTAGCCCTCATGAAGCGTCCCTAAATGAACTGTTGTTTGATGATGATTAGATCATCTTTTATCAAATTGGAGAAGACCTACAACACCACATGAACTGTCTCTATTTTGCATGTAACGAATATAACATGAAGATCAACACAGGCGAAACGGAGACTATGTTGATTTCACGAGAACAATCGCAGAGAAGTTTCCACATCAGTGACATTGGTATCAAGCAAGTACGGGAGTTCAAATACCTAGATGTTGTTGTTATTGTTGTTGTTATCCCATAGCTTCCGAGCAAGCTGCTCTTGGCAGCGGAATGCCATTATAATATATATATATATACCGGTCTTCTTCAGTTGTGTCACTGCTCCGTACAGTGTGTTGGTAATTGTCGGCAGTGCTTGTAAGAATATGTCCGCAAGCGCCTTGCACTCAATGAGTAGATGTCGAACTGTTTCATCAGGATGAGAGCAATGTCTGCACAAGGGCAGGTGCTGGGGATTGATGCTCTGTTATGTCCTGTTCGGAACTATGTAGTCTATTTATGTCATCGTTACTTTTTGGCTGTGACATTTCGCTAAATACATTGGAACCTGTTGTTCCCGTCACCTACCTGTTCATTCAGGTTTCCTGAGTATTATTCTTAATAATTCGTTTTACTGTGTAGTTACTGCAGGGTCTATCCAATTATTGTTTCGATGCTCCTATTTTTGCCAATCTCGTTCCCTAGTAGCCCACACTGTCCGGGGATCCATTGCAAAGTGACATTTATCCCGTGGGCAGTGATGATGGTGTTAATCGTCTTCCCCATCAAGAATATAACATTTTCTGTGTTAAAGGTGTTCTTCAGCGTCTCCAGAACCAACTTGGAGTAACTAAAAATTATCAAATCCATCGGCAAAAATTTGCCAAAGTCAAACTGTTGGTACAAAATCTGAACTGCTGTTTTTATGGCCTCGGCTATTTTTATTCATCGTTTGAGCGGTTTTTGCCGCATGAATCACAAAACTCGAATATGGACCCTTCCGGGTATTTCATATGGATACCATATCCTGCAAAAGAGGTAGATTTGAATGCTGATCCATCGGTATAGACCAGGACTGTTGATTTTGGGTAGCTAGAGACTGTCTCTAAGGCACATGTCTTCAGGTTATTAGGTATAGTCTCCCGTGTAGCTGCCTTTTACTTTCAGGTGTGTTTTATGACTGGCAGGCAAACATTTTTTCAAGGGGTTGGTCCATAAAACCTATTTTCAATTTCTCTCTCCCCAAACAAAGTGTATGCTCGCATCATCCTGAGCAGGTTGGAAAGCTGGCCGAGAGGGTGTATCCGGAGTATTAGTGTGGTTTTCGCGCATAAAGGTCCACCGATGATATGATCTTTTCACTGAGACAATTGCAAGAGAAATGCAGAGAACAACACAAACCACCATTTCTTGCCTTCATCGTCCTCACCAAGGCATTCGACCTGGTAAACAGAGAGAGTCTTTTTAAAGTATTGTCTAAAGTTGGCTGCCCACCTAAACAATTGAGCATGATTAGATCTTTTCATGTGGGCATGAAAGGTACAGTGCTACATGACGGTCAGGACTCTGAGGCCTTCGACATAAACAGCAGAGTTAAACAATATTGTGTCCTAGCTCTGACTCTAGTCGGAATTTTCTTTGCCATCGTGCTTAGACACGTCTTTGGAACTGCCACAGAGTGGGTCTTTCTGCATACAAAGTCAGATGGGAGACAATTCAAGCTAACCAGACCGCGAGCAAAAAGTAAGAGAAGGGAGACTGTCATAAGGAATATGCTTTTCGCAGACGTTGCTGTCTGGCCGCCAAAACATAAGCCGAATTACAGATCCTCATTAAAAGGTTTACAAAATCCTGTGATAAAAATATATACTTCAGATCCATCATCACCGACAACCTTTCACTGGAAGCAGACCTGAGAAACGATTAGGAATGGCCTCATCAGCACTTGCTAGGCTCTCACAGAAAGTGTGGAATAACATCATGCTAACCATGTCCACAAATGTTGCTGTGTACAGATCATGTGTACTATGCTCATTGGCAGCGAAACATGGACTTTGTATACCCCATATAATAAAAGGCTAAATGCTTTTCATATGCGTTGCCTAGACGCATACCGGTACTTGTAATTTCATGGAATAACGGAGTGACTAACAACGAAGTGTTGGACCGGGCAAAGATTTCTGCTTAGTTACGATCCTCCGCTTGCGGTGGATTGGTCACGTGCATAATAGAGGATGGACGAATATCAAAAAGATATAATTTACGGAGAGCTGACCAAAGGCAAGCGTAAAAAAGGTAGACCCTTCCTCCGCTACAAAGATGTTTGCAGGCGTGACCTGAAGACGTCGGATATCAACACCTGCAACTGGGGGGAACTTGCCAAAGACAGGCCCGTCTGGAGGCAAGCTTTGTGTGTTGGGTCTGCAAGGCAGGGGAAAACATGATGCGTCAAGATGCAGACATCAAACGTGTGCGGCGAAAGCTAGGGCAGCAACTGACTGTCCCCTCTCTAGCGTAGTCCATTGTCTCTCGAGATTGACAGGATGCCAATCAATCACAATCAATCATTAGCAACATATAAGAGTAAGATCCGTAGCTGTGAGATGTGCTTTGTGAGTTCAGCGGGAAAGACAATTTGTCACCGAATCCGAAACCACACGCTGAGACAGACAGTGGGGACAAACCCAGTTAGTGCATACATTGGCCCTAAGCATCCCACATCTCTGCGACGCCGTATAGCGAGAGCAGTAGGACAAAAGAAAACGTTTTTCGAACATATCACAAAGATATGCTAGCTTCAAAACAAAATCGTTGTCAACGAACTTTTCAGTACTTGAATGTTTTTCTTCGACAGGATTACCAACAAAACAAACAACAACTCATTTCTGAGTTCATTCAACCTTTTGATGACATTTACGATTGCAAACTAGCGAGAGTCGCAAAAAATAAAATAGTGAAGCTAAAAACACTTGCACTATAGTGGTCGCGTTTTAATTAAATTTACTGCATCGATTACCGATTGAAGAACTTCATTAAGGGCACGGCTGATGTTTTTGAATGCCAGTGCTTCCCTGTGGATGATATAGTGAGTCCAGGTACAGAAAGGAGCTTTCTTTCGAATTAAGGCTTGCCTTCCATCATAGCAGCCAGCCATTGATCGACCTCCATCAGTGCACACACCTACAAATGTTCCCAGTTAATCTTGTTTTCTTCCATAAAAGAATCCAGTATTTCAAAGAGGTCTGCTGCTCCTGTTCCAGATTTGATGCCTTTGGAGAAAAGAAGATCCTCAAAAAACGTATTGCCATCTATAAATCACACAAAACAAATTAGATACGCCTTATTGTGCATATTATGTAGCTTCATCTAGCTGAATAGCGAAATCACATTTGAGTTATTTAATCAACCGGTCATTAACATCGTCAGCCATCTCTTCTAGAGAGCTACAGCTTCAGATAGGTCCGTCGAACTGTGGAAATGACATTCAAGGCTAGGCAATATCAGGATAAATGCCAAGAGCAGCAAAGTGGGCTGTACATGACTTTCGCGGACCTAACCAAAGTTTTCAATATCGTCAACAGAGATGGACTTTGGAAAGTTATGGGGAAATTCGGCTGTGCAAGAAGATTCACCAAGATCGTCAGACAATTCCACAAAGGTATGAATGCTCATGTGCTGAGTGATATGGAAACGTCAAATGTCTTTCCTGTGACAAATGGCGACAAGCAGGACTGTGTACTAGCCCCAACACTCTTCACCATAATGTTTGCTGCCATGCTCAGCGTTAGCTATCAAGATTGTAACCAAAACGGAGTTCAAATAAAATACATGACTGACGGAAAACTCTTCATGCACAGGCGACTGCAAGCTCACAGCAAGGTAAAGAACACAACAAACTCAAACTTGATTTTTACTGATGACTGTGCCCTCGCTGCCAGCACCGAAAGAGACATGCAGACATATGTAGATAAGTTCTCAATAACATGCGACATGTTCGGTTTTACAATTAATATTTTTTTTTAAAAACCGAAGCCATGTTCCAGCCTGCCCCGAATGACGCATATCGTAACTCAGATATCAGAGTCAAGAACGAGCGCCTCCAATCATTAGACAGCTTCACGTGCCAAAGCAGCACTTTCTCAGGGAACTACTATTGAATCTGAGGTCAATCTCCAAGACCAGTGTTTCCTTTGGGAGACTGTGCAACAGTGAATTGAATCGGAGGGGTCTTAGGCTTGATACGAAACTAAAAGTCTACCGAGCCGTAGTGCTCTCCACCCTTATATATGACAGAGAGACGTGGACTGTGTACAGCATGCATGCTAGGAAAATAAACCACTTCCATACAAGTTGCCTCCGTAAATTGTTCAAAATAAAGTGACAGGATAGGATACCAGACACCGAGTTCCTATTTCAGAAGACCCAGATCAGATAGGCCGGCCACGTTATGCGCATGCCAGACAACCGCATCACAAAACAGCTTTGTGATGAGCTGAAAGTTGGCTGAAAAGGACATTTAGTGCGGGTGGTTGTAATTTTGTGGCGTGCTGATGAAGGTGGACTGGGATTCTTAACGCAGTTTTGCTATGTTTGGCTTCATCTGCGTATCGCTTACTACAACAGGGATCATGTCAATCATTCACCTCGATAACTAGATTGCCATAAAAACAGCCCGTTTCCAGGGAGGACTACTGGGAAGTCAAGGTGAGGGTCTTGGCCAGTATATTTTGCCTGACCCTGACTAACATGTCTGATCAGTATATTGTAATCAATTTGTGATGTTTTATATGTGGTCTTACAATTTCGGTGTTTGAAAATGGTATTTGCTATTATTAGACCATGCTCATTACTTACATTTATAAGCTCTTCTCTATTACTTCTTGACTCCAATGTTGTGTCACTGAATAATGCTAGGCAGTATACATCGGGTATCTCTTTTATCTTATTAAAATCATCTCTTAAAATCAGATCAGCCTTCTCATCTACACTATTAACAAAATCTGAAAGACACTAAAGGAATTTCCTTGAATCGTCATTGTTGTTGTCATTGCAGTGGACATAGACCTGGATTATTGTTGTTGTTTTCCATTTCCAACCGCTCGTAGACCTATTAGTCTTTCAGATATGTATTCTGTTTCGACAATATTCTTTACTTTCTCTGAATGTACAAGAAAACATACACAATTTTTCATCTATTTTCGGTAATTTTAGCATTTTTTGTTTGTTTACGTTCGTCTTTTTTCTATTCTTCAAAGCGATGCGCGTGCACTATGTTTTATTTTGCGCTTTTCAGCCCAGTGCATTCGACTTCGGCACGCAATTTATGTAAGGGTCTGCTTCCTCCTGCATTTTCTAAGGGTTTGCTTCCCCGGTGCTGTGATTGGGGAGCGAACCCAACACCTTCGGTTTGGGTTTGTGAGCCGTGTCACAACCACTCCGTTCCCCCTAATTTTAGCAATGAAATGGACTGAGCACACATGTGTAAGGAAGTTCCACAGCAAAGCCAATGTTCTATGTGCAGCAACTGTTTGGGGTTATCGCTTAATTTGCCCTGCAACCTAGTTTTAGGGTTCATACTTGTGCCATTTCTATTAATAATTAGCCTAATATCCTACATTACAACTTCATCACCTTTACCGCTGTAAGCTAAACAGCATTTAAGTTTATATCTGCAGTGGAACAGAGTGATCAGTAAATTTTAACTATAATAATAACTGTATCTGATGTTTTGGTTGAAATATATTTCATTGTGCAACATAATAACGCGATGACAGTGTAGCTACTAAAAATCATAGGCTAAAACAGTAGAAATGGAAAGCATAGCCTATTAATTGTTTTATGCCTGACCAGTTTATGCACATAACTAAGAGTTATGTTTTGCTTGGGACGCTTATGAAGGTTTTCATTTCAAGCAAGAAACAATTGCTGTGACCCTTGATCTAAAGGATGTTTGTAACTAGGTCTAGGACCTAAACAATTATGGAAATATGCAAGAATTTATTACCTTAAAAATTTCACAATATTACCTAAGGATGTCTAAATATTACCTAAGGATGTCTAAATATTACCTAAGGATGTCTAAATATGGCTACATAATAAGTCATCGAGTTTTATTTATTTAATTAAGTCTCAAAGATTAAGGTACAACCTACAAATAGACTTGGTCACGTCTATAAGCAATTTACTCAGTTTGTCAAAATTGTGCTGACTACTTACAAAGTAACATTGAACACAATATTCCAAATAAACAAGCTCGCACTTCTTCAACTGAGCATGTAATTGGTTTCATGCTGATTGACTACAAAAGAATATATAACAAATAATGGGAACTGTTTCTTGTTCAATCATCACTGTCATTCTCAGTTACAATAAACAATTACATACATTTTGAAGTGTTCAAACAAATATGATTTCCAATTGCTGTTCTTCATATACATCAATGATATAATAACATAAATCCCAATAAGAGTACACGGTGCTCTATTTGCATATGGCTTTGCATTTTGGACATCCGAAAAGTCTACACCTGTACCTAGAAACAAAATGCAAATTTCCTAAATAAAAATAGAAACATGGCTGACTTCCCTAACATAACCCTTGATTGATGTATTATTAAAAGGCGCGGAAGCTTGAGATAGCTCGTAGTGACTTTTGATCCCAGCTTGTCTTATAAGTACAACTCAAGGTAAATCTAGTAATCGGCCTAGGCAATTAGTACCCGTCGCGCTGACCGTCCATGATCACGGACGGTTGATGGTACAGGGCTAGGCAGCGTACAGTCCACCCAGCTGTAAACGGGTACTTGACAAAGTTAGGGGAAAATTTCGGAGCCGCCACGGAGCTCGTGTTCTGTCGTCTGCATTTTCAGCAATGAAAGGGACTTTTCACATATCCCTGGTGCAAGGAAGTCTGTTCTATGAAATCTTTGAGCTATTTTCCATATTTGTTATAGAACAGCTGCAGGCTGGCTGCTTTGCATTTTGAAAAGTTAAATATGTGTATATATTTATGACTAGTCATGTTTTTCTATACTCGATTTGTCTTCACAGGTCTTGTTTTTCTTTCCTTTTTTTTCTCTCCTTGTACATTCAGATTACCTAAATACTTCAATTTTTTCAATCAACATATTATTTTTGTTAGTTTTTAAACCAAAGCAACACTATTTTTTTTTAGATTTTAAACTTCTTAAGTGAGTATTTTGATGTGTTTAGAGTGAGCTGGCACTATATTTAATATCTCATACAATGTTGTAAATTGGTTTCAGAAAAAATCCATTCTCCAATGCACTTCCATTACTCCCGTGACGGTTACAATCAAACTGGTATGATTATGTGGAATCCTTACAGAACCTATGATGATGCAACACTAATATGTTCATCAAATTCTGAGGTAAAATATACATTATTTGCATGATTGGTAGCAATTTACTCTTTAACATTGTTTATCTGCTCATGTTGTTGTTTTGTCCATCGTTTCCGAAGAGGATCACATTGTCATCTGTCAATCCTGGAGTGGGCTCACATGTGGTTGATCAAACCAATCCGAACTCGAAAGTGTTTGTCACACTGAGGGCAGAGAAACACTGTCTGTCCATCAGACGGAGGGAACTCGTCTCTTGCCTTTCGTGTCGCTCGTCTCCGTGCAGCTTCCTAGATTCTTGACAGCTTCATATGTGTCGTGCCAAAAGAGATTTTACTATTCCAGGCAGAACGATCAGCAGCAATGCTCTCCCAATTATCTGGGTCAATGTCGCAGTTCTTCAGTGAGGCTTTCAGTGTCTTTGTAACGTTTTATTTGGCCACCACTAGCTCGCTTGCCTGGCTCAAGCTCACCATAGAATATTTTCTTTGGAAGCCACTCATCTGACATGCGGACAACATGGCCAATCCATCTGTGCTGCGATTTGCAAAGAGTTGTGTGGATGCTTTTATGCATGCCAGCGAAAGAACTTCTACAGTTGTGATCCTATCCTGCCATTTTATGTTCAGCAGTTTTCTTATGCAGTCCAGATGAAAGTGGTCAAGCTTCTTTGCATGTCGACTCTACACAGTCCATATTTTACAGACGTACGACAGAGTTGGTAGGACGACTGCCGCATAAACCTTCAAATTCGTTATAAGCTTAATTCCTCCCCGGTTACAAACTCAAGATCTTTCTTCATCCTCTATATGGACTGATCTAGAGAGTGGGCTGCAAAGGTATACAAAGTATTCTACCGACTTTAACTTTTGACCATTGATAGTGATAGATGGCTCACTTCGAACAGTTCTTTGGGCTGCTTGGTGCAGCACTTCAATCTTACTGGTAGAAATGGTGAGATCAAAGTTATGTGACGATGAGGCTAACATTTGGTCAGGCAAAACACACTGATCAAACAATGTTAGCCAGGGTCAGGATAAATATACTGACCAAGACCCTGACCTTCTCGTTGGTCGTCCTGGAAACGGGCTTTTGTCGAGGACAACAGTCCGGCTAACAATGTGAGGTTTGATGTGATCCCCATAGTAGTGAGTGACATGCAGATGAAGCCAAATATTACACAACCACCTGGAGGACCCAGGTCCACTTCATCAGCACGCACGGGATGTCAGGAAAGCTTCTACATTCTGCCACAAGTTCCGTCCTTTCCAGGGCGCACAAAAGGATTAACAAGCCATTATGGACATTAGCAACCAACCAACCAGACCAAAGTTATTACAAGCCGATGCAAAGATTTCAACAGTACATTGCATTTCAGTCTTTGAATGGGCATTGCGAGCGAAGTCATCAGCAAAGGTATCAATTTCTGCTTTTATTCTTGCCCGCAGTCTCCTCAGATTGAAGAACTCACCGTCTAGGCGATGGTGGATTTTGACTCCAGCATCACTGCCCTTGAATGCATCAGTCAACATGGTAGCAAACATCATGCTGAAAAGGGTCGGGGCTAGGATGCATCAAATGCTAATGAAAAGCTCTGCCTTGCGTTCCAATATTTTAGTTCTCTCTGTTATCAGGATGCTGCCATCTGCATTCAGCAAAGGTGAGTTGTCAGATACAGTTGGGCCGTGTACTTCTCGGAGTACACTGTAAATGTTTCTGAGATCATGTCTATCGCACATGCATGTATCTGATCCGCTTTCTTGCATCTCACGGAGCCTTCGTTGTACAGTTTGGCGAACACTGGAAAACACCTCCTTCTTAACACATGATATCGGATCATTGCTAAAGGCACGATATCATTTATGTTTCTCCTCTAGCAGACGCTGTATATTTTCGCAGTTTCCACCAAACCAACCAGTGCCAAATGTGTTGGCGGAGGTGGACTATAAGATTTGCCTAAATCTGGCCCAGCTTGCCTTTATATCAACTGTAGTGTCAAGTTTGCTGGTTTCAAGTTTTGCTGGCTATTTTAGCTCCATGGTGTTAAGTCGCTTGGGAATGAAGTATTGTCTGTACCAACTCTTGCATTGAAATCGCCAAGGACAATAAGCTTGTTGGTCTTCGGCACAGTAGCAATTACTGCCTCAAGCTCTTCATAAAATTTATCCTTGGTATCAGAATTCGGCATGATAGGCGCATAGACACTGATAAGTGTTGCCACTTTCTTACCACATAGTGCGATATGTAGTGTCACTATCCGGTCATTTATTCCTTTTGGTAGGCTGGTTAGCCTCTTCACCAGGTTTGACTTTATAGCTAGGTCAACACCAGCTTCTCTGCGCTCATTTGTTGCCCGATAGCTCCAGAAGAAGGTGTATCTAGCACCATCTTCTGTAATCTGTCCCTCGCCAGCAAGACGAGTTTAATTGAAGGCAGCAATGTCGATATTGTATCGGCCCAGTTCTCTAGCAACGTGGGCAGTTCTTCTTTCAGGTCACTCAGGAGGGTGCAAATATATCACGCACCAACGGTCAGTGGAACTTGACTAGTTTATTTATTATTATTATTATTTTGACCGCATGAATCGGGATTCCTGACATCCGAGGTATGCTGCTCATGTTAGCTAAAGCAGGCAATTTTTAGGGCACCTTTTCTAGCCTCTTCCTCTGACCATTGAGGTAAACAGTGCAAACCCTAAAAAGGGCTGCTTTAGTCGTTCAGGTGGCTGCCGAGATACACTGCTGCTTCGAGTTCAGTGAAGGGCGACCAAATAGCCTGAGACGCATACGTGAATGTTCACAGCTACGGCTGCTAGTGATTCCACACCTACCGCTTTGATATTAGCTAATCGCCGCAGGACGTGAATAAATAATGTGATGAGATGACAACATGACTTGTGCGTGAATTGGCTTTAAGTGGATGGGATTTGCGCACTGTCAGGCTCACTCTCTCGTCCTGATTCTGTTTGATCTAGTGACAAGTTATGACCACGACGACTGAAGCAGTAATCCGGATGCAGGGGATGACCAAGGGGATCGTCTGTGTCCAGACTTGCTCCAAACGCTCTACAGTGAGTTGCTGATAGTTGTCTTGCTGCCCGTTGACCAGCCAGGGGTTCTTCCCCTCAGTCCGTCTATTTCAATCTTCATACTCTTAGGTAGACAAGCCCTATATCACCGTGCGTTCATTAGACCCATCGGCTACCCTCGCTTGGTTAAGCCGGTCATGTCGAGACCGTTGCTCGAAATGTAGCCGCTGCCGCATGTTGGCAGCTACGTGGAGCCAAAGGTGAAAGTTCAGTGCCGGGTAAGAACTAATAATGGACAAACTAATAAAGATAGAGCACGACTTGTCCACCACTACAGGTGCTATCTCCTCATAGTAGCACGATTAATATACATGATTTATGTCTACTTTTTTGCCCTCAGTACTTTTTATCAGTTCTGTGGTTTAGTTTTTCTATATCATGTATCATTCTCATAACATTCCTAAACACCACCGGCTCTTCTTTAAGCTTTTTGCATTGTCTTAACTCACCAAAACCTTTCAAGTATTCCAAAGATGACCATTCTATCGTAGAACTACATCCATTATCTGTCTTGAAGTGTGTTTATTGGTTGCCCGTCATTCATTTCTGTATAATATAAGTGTCTCTATGCAACACTTCGCCTGATGAAGATTTGCGATGTAAGATACTGTAAATTTTTTTTTTTATTTGCAGTTTTGCTTGTGGTTTTTTATTGATGTTTTCGGCCTTCTTTCTCCCATGCTATATTATTATATACTAGCTTCGCTATCAAACGCCTCAAGACAGGAAAAGCCCAAGGGCTGGATGGAGTCACTGCAGTGATAATTCAAGCTGGAGGAGACACACTTGCAGCCGAGCTAACTAAACTATTTAACAGCTGCCTAACCGAAAGACAAATACCTGGACAATGGAAAACGTCCTAAACAATTTTGATCCATAAAAATTTGATTCGAAGGACCTTACCAACTATGATCTGTCTGATAGCATCTATTTATAAGTTTTTTACAAGGGTGATCATGAACAGATTATAAAAGCAACTAGATAAATATCAACCACGAGAGCAAGCTGGTTTCAGAAAAGACAACTCGACTAATGACCACTTATTCACCATCAATCAAATACTAGAGCGGGCTAAAGAAGCACACATGCCAATTATATCTAGTTTTTGTGGATTTTGAAAAAGCGTTTGATAGCTTCGAAATGACTGCAGTTACAAATGCCCTTAATAATCAAGGTGTTCGTGACCAATATGTTCAATTGATAGGGAAGATTAATTCAAAATGCTCAACCAACATCATGCCCTTCTACCTCCAATAAAAGTAAGATTCATCGTAGTGTTCGGCAAGGTGACACAATCTCTCACACACTTTTCAAGGTGGCTTTTAATCTACGGTCTGCTGATAGCATAATCATCCCCAGCCATAGCGTCAAAGAAGCTGAGAAGTGCCTAAATGAGCTAAACGAAGCTAGCATAGGTGTAGGTCTAAGACAAAACAGACAAAAAAACCAAGTACATGATGAATATATGTTGATCTCATGAGGAACTAATGCTAGGAAAAAAACATGAATTCTTACATCTACCTGGGCCAGGAAATTACGATTTCTCATCAACTAAATAGTGATATTTCACAGGAGAATAGCGACAGTTTGGTTCAGTTTTCACCGAATCAAACCCATCCTTCAGCAGATGAAAAATGACAAGACGAATCTCACATATTTTACAGCGTGCTAATTCCTGCCATGATATATGACTGTGAGGTCTGGAACCTCCGAAAAACAGATGCTGGCAGACTTCGAGTGACCCAGCGAGCGATGGAGTGAAGAACACCATGCACTTGATCAGTGAAAAATAAAAAAACAGAAATTCTACCAGGTAATCTGGGGCTGGTCTATCGCCGCCGCGATTGACTCTCATCCAGTATTCGTACAGCGATCTCAGTCCCGCCAGACGGAGTGATAGTGCGGGCTTGCTAAAAACGCTCGCCCGCCTTTCCCCGGCCATCTAGCGAGACCAAATGTGTGGTGTCGTACCGCTGGCAACGGTGCGTTAATGTGGCCCGTATTGAGGAACTTTGACAGTCAGTGGTGGTTATTCGAAGGCTTATAGCAGAACTCGACAGTTCGTCTCGCTGGTGGTCATTCTGTCGCAAAGCGCTTGTGACCGGCAAATGGAAAACAGGAATCGTGCCTAAAGGCCCTTTCCTCGCCCGACCAACCCTTGGGAGAAGGGCAGGCCGGCAGGCAAAAATCGTCTCCAGTCCCTGTGAAATTCATCGCCGTGGCTTGGGATCCGTTCTGCACAGAGCGATGCCATCCCTCCCCGAGCGAGCCCGGTCGGTCGGTCGTCTGGTGTGTATACGGGCCTCCTTCAGGCGGTCCTAGCTCGACGGAGTGAGGGACGGAATAACCGTCCGTCCGTCAGTCGGTCCCTGCGGCCGTCCTAGTGAGGCTTTTTACACATCCGTCCTCCGCCGACCGGGGTGTGTGGTTCATACGTATCCGACAGATATCCGGTTGATCCTGCCAGTAGTCATATGCTTGTCTCAAAGATTGAGCCATGCATGTCTAAGTTCACACTGTCTCACGGTGAAACCGCGAATGGCTAATTAAATCAGTCGAGGTTTCTTAGATGACACGATATTACTTGGATAACTGTGGCAAATTCTAGAGCTAATACATGCTTCCCAAGCTCCAACCCTCGCAGAAAAAAGCGATTTTATTAGTTCAAAACCAATCGCAGTTTCCCCTTGCGGGGTTGCGGCGTCACCACTGGTGACTCTGGATAACTTTGTGCTGATCGCATGGCCTCATGTGCCGGCGACGCATCGTTCAAATGTCTACCCTATCAAATGTCGATGGTACGTGACATGCCTACCATGTTTGTAACGGGTAACGGGGAATCAGGGTTCGATTCCGGAGAGGGAGCATGAGAAACGGCTACCACATCCAAGGAAGGCAGCAGGCGCACAACTTACCCACTCCCGGCACGGGGAGATAGGGACAACAAATAACAATACGGGACTCTTTCGAGGCCCCGTAATTAGAATGAGTACACTTTAAACCCTTTAACGAGGATCTATTAGAGGGCAAGTCTGGTGCCAGCAACCACGGTAATTCCAGCTTCAATATCGTATATTAAAGTTGTTGCAGTTAAAAAGCTCATAGTTGGATCTCAGACGCAGGCGGGCGGTCCGGCTCGCGCCGGTTCACTGCCCGTTGTCTCCTGACTACCGTTGCCGGCTCTCTCCCGCGAGTGCTCTTCGCTGAGCGTCCTGGGTGGCCGGCGCGTTTACTTCGAAAAAAATGTGTGTCCAAAGCAGGCATCGGTTGCCTGAATAATGGTGCATGGAATAATAGAATAGGACCTCGTTTCTATTTAGTTGGTTTTCGGAACTGGAGTTAATGATTAACAGGGACAAACGGGGGCATTCGTATTGCGGCGTTAGAGGTGAAATTCTTGGATCGCCGCAAGACGAGCTACTGCGAAAGCATTTTTCAAGAATGTTTTCATTAATCAAGAACGAAAGTCGGAGGCGCGAAGACAATCAGATACCGTCGTAGTTCTGACCATAAACGATGCCGACAAGCGAATGGCAGGAGTTGCTTCGATGACTCTGTGGGCAGCTTCCGGGAAACCAAAGTGTTTGGGTTCCGGGGGAAGTATGGTTGCAAAGCTGAAACTTAAAGGAATTGACGGAAGGGCACCACCAGAAGTGGAGCCTGCGGCTTAATTTGACTCAACACGGCCAACACTGAAAAGATTGACAGGCCGAGAGCACTTTCGTTGGGTCTAATATGGAACGGGTGCTGGATTTAGACCCTCTGAAATCTGGGGCTAAACTCTCTGTGGCTCGATTTTCCCGCATTCAGTGTTTGATAAAGGAATTGACGGAAGGGCACCACCACGAGTGCAGCTTGAGCCTTAATTTGACTCAACACGCCAACACTGTAAAATGACTGACAGACTGAGAGCACTTTCTTTGGGTCTAATAGGTACTGTGTGCTGGTATTAGACCCACGGAAGACAGGTCAGTCTTTACCCTCTAAATGAAAGAGCATCTGCTACGGAAGTCTTGCTTAACCCTACAAAAATCGAAGGTTTCCGACACTTGGTCATTGACTGACTAAAAAGCCCTCTACTGATTCGTTGGGTCTAATAGTGAACGGGTGCTGGTATTAGACTTTCGAAAGACAGGTCAGTTTTACTCTACAAATGACAGGGCGTTGCTACGGTAATCCTGCTCAATTCGAGAGGAATCGCTAGTCGCAGACATTTGACCCACGTGCTAGGCTGATAAGCCAACAGGGCGAGGCTACCATCTGAGGGAGTACGGCCAAACGCCTCTAAGCCGGAATCCCGCCCAAAATCTCAGCACTACTGCGATGGGAGGCTACGATATGGTCGGGACGACCCACACAGACGAGCCGCAGAAAGAGGTCTATGCCGTCCGCTGATCAAAGCCGCCGGGAAGCTGTCCGATATTCACCTCATACGGCGATGAGTTGTGAAACCACTAGTAGAAGACTTAGCTCTCGGTCGGGGTGTCGTAAGCAGTAGAGCAGCCACCTCATTGCGAACTGTTGAGACGCAACCCTTGACCATTAGATATGTCCGCACACCAGGCGAATAACATCTCCGTGCCATTACCAGGCTTGTTCCCTGGTCAAATGCACTCCTGCCTCGCTCTCTACCTCTGTCTGCTATCAGTCATCCCAATGGACGCAGAAGAGATGCAGGCCAGCGGACATTGCACATCTGCCCTATTGTGACAATCTTCCGGGATAGTACAAACCAGTACATAGTCCATATCATATATCATATCTCATATATCATCACTGCACCCTATAGACACGAGTGGTGAAGACTCGATAGTCCTGTAAGACAACTTCCATAAGAGAGACAACTCTGATCACAAACAACTGCTGCCTTGCAGATAGGCTGGGGACAGCCAAGGGCTAAGGAGGGCATCCCTACAGAAACGCCTGTTGAAATCGGATGCACTGGGCCACAGACTTAACAAGTAACACAGTGCAACGTATATCGCTGTATGATGATAGTACGACCTAATAGAAAAAAGCCTGAGGCTCATCCTGTGGAGTCCCGCCAGGCAGCGAGAGTGCCGGGCCTCACGCATCGAAGGGGCCCAACCATTGCTACTGGTGGTCACCCACCCATGTGCTGTGGAATGCGGAGGGAGTCATTAAGAAAAAGCTTTCCCTAACACATCACTTGCATGAAGGTAAGATTGACGTGACATGTATCCAAGAAACACATCTCAACAACAATCATAAATTCTCAATCAGAGGATACCAGACCTTGCGTCTGGATAGAGAACGTCACAAAGGAGGGGTTCTGATACTGAAACGTTACTGCATACCGAGTAGCGCGGTAGCTGTAAATCACACCGAACGAGCAGAAATTGTAGGAGTTGACATAATGGCTCAAGAGACGAAGATCCGCATCTTCAACCTGTAAGGACCACCAAACAAAGACCTGTCGCTCTCGAGTATGGAAGTCAAAGACTCCAACTGTATAGTAGTTGGAGACTTCAACAGCCACTCGGAGAGATGGGGATACTCGGACACAGACAGCAGAGGTGACGAAGTGGAAGATTTGGAGATAGACACAAATCTCTGTATAATCAATAGGCCAAAGGATAGCCCTAGCTTCTATTCTAGAACATGGCATGCCACCTCTACTCCAGATTTGGCCGTTTCCACGGTGGACATTCACCACAAAATAGACCGCCAGGTGCTAAACCAATTGGCAGGTAGCGATCACAGGCCAATTAGGCTAGAAGTTGATATGGAAGTAGGCCCACAGGAAACAAAACCGCTCCCACGTTGGAATTACAAACGAGCCGACTGGGACAGATTTGCAAGCCTGACAGATGGGCTGTGTGAAACCATCAACACACGGAATAACAAAATGAAGCCCATGGTGGAAAGCTTAAGCAAAGCAATAATGCAAGCTTCCACTGAAACCATCACAAGATGGGCAAGGAAAAATTATAAGCCCTATTGGAATGATGAATTGCAGAAAGCGGAAGACGAAGTCTCAAATGCTAGGAACATGGCAGAGAGAGAACAATCTATGGAAGCAAATATCGCCATCAAAGCCACCACGGCGAAATACAATTACACTCTAAACCAAACAACAAGAGAAAGCTGGAAAAACAAAACATAAAGCCTCAATCTAGATAAAGATGGAAACAATCTATGGAAGTTAGTCAGAGCCATGAATGACGAAACTCCATCAAACAAACAAATTACCATCAAGCAGGGTGACAACATGCTCACTGGAAAAAAAGCAGCAAACGCCTTTGTTGAACATTATGCCAGAGCAAACCACATTGATGGCCCTGCAGATATGCATACAGACATTAGTGAAGAGCAAAAGGGGCACGACAACATCAATATGGCACAAGAAGAGCAATGATGGCAAAACTAACAATGAATGAAATGGAAGAGGCCATGAGAACGTTAAAGAAAAGGAAATCTCCCGAAAAAGATGGCAAACAAACAAAATGCTGATGGGGCTGGGCCAAACAGCAAAGAGGAAATTACTATCAGTCTTGAACCAAAGCTGGAAAAGGGGTATTGTACCCCAGGCATGGAAAGACACAGTACTTGTACCAGTACCAAAGAAAGGAAAAGATAAAACAGATCCAAATGGATAAAGGCCTATCAGCCTATTGAGCTGTGTAGGGAAACTGATGGAACGTATGATAAACACCAGACTGATGTGGCATCTGGAAGAAAAACGAATACTAATTCCACAGCAAGCCGGCGTTAGACAGCACAGATCCACTGAGGATCAGGTCACCCTCATAGCCCAGGAAATAGAAGATGCGTACCAGGAGCAAAAACACACAGTAGAGGTTTGGGCGGACCTAGAAAAGGCATTTGACAAAGTCTGGAAAGAAGGACTTAAAGTCAAGCTACGAAGAAGTGAAGTTTGTGGGAAAATTTACAAATGGATCAGCCACTACCTCAAAAACAGAACAGCCAGAGTTCAAGTACAAGGGCAGATGAGAAAATAGGTGACACTTGAGTAGGGAGTACCCCAAGGGGGAGTACTGTCACCCACACTCTTCCTGGTGTATATAAATAACATAACAGAGAATATACAAAGAAGAGTCCATAGCTCAATGTTTGCAGACGATCTGGATATGTGGACCTCTGAAAAGAATCTCACTATAGCAAGTAATCGGCTGCAGCAGGCCCTAACATCGCTGGAAGCGTGGGCGACTCTTGGCTGGTCAAAATAAACAAGGAAAAAACCACATGTACAATATTCTCGCTTTCAAACAAACCCCAAAACACCAAAATAAGTCTTAACGGCAAATACCTGCAGCCAAACGACAACCCAAACTACCTGGGAGTCACATTTGATCGGCGCATGACATAGAAAAGTCAGATCGAGAGAAACCGAATGAGAGCCAGAGAAAGAATGGCAATCATGAGGAAACTTGCTGGCACAAGCTGGGGAGCAGACGAAAGTATACTAAAGAATCTGTACACTGGAAGAGTGAGACCAGTCCTCGAGTATGGCATTGCGGCATGGACAACTGCAGCAAAGGCGAACTTCGATAAAATTAGCAAACTCCAAAACCAAGCCATGATAGTTATAACAGGAGGCATGAAGTCAACGCCAATTGTAGAACTCGAAAAGATTACAACACTGCAATCCATGATCGACAGAAGAGACTGCAGAGCCCAGCAGCAAGCAGAGAAACTCAGAAGACTGACTGACCATCCAATGCACCAGAGACTAAACAATTTTGGAAAAAGGAAACTAAAGCGGAGAAACTTTGCAGAAATAGCCAAAGCAAAGATGCACAAAGACCCTATGAACGCACTAACAACACCAAAGCCCATCCCTACTGTACGAAAACCTACCTGGAGGCAACATATATTTCCAGAGGTGGTAGAAAATATACCAGATATTGGAAACAAAAACTGCCAGACTGAAAAAGAAAGAAGAGATACAACCCTGAAGTACATAACGAAAAACTACCCAAGCATGGACTTGACCCATGCATACACCGACGGTTCTGTAACAAACACAACACAGAACGGAGGGGCAGGGGCATTCCTGAGCCTACCATATGGCAGAAAAAAACACTGTCATTGGCAACTGGAAAATACACAAGCAATTTCAGAGCGGAGGCAGAGTCACTGAGGGCGGCAGTGAAAGAAATGGTAACAGGTAAAAGGAATGAAAGCCATACAGTCCTGCTTACAGATGCCCTGGCCGTAGCCACAGCACTAAAAAGCCAGAAAAATACTGATTTAAGAGCAGTACTCTGTCAACTATGCCAGCAGTCCGCACCAAAAAGAATAGTGGTACAGTGGGTTCCATCCCACTGCAACATCTAAGGCAGACAGACTGGCAAAAGAAGGCGCAAGACTACCACAACCAGATACTAGTATGACATACGAAGAGTCAAAACGGCTTATTAGAGCTAGATACATGACCAAATGGGAAACCGAACATACTGGCTACACAAAAAACGATGCCTATTACCAGTTGAACAGAAGAGAGCAGGTCGGTGTCATTAGACTTCGCACTGGCCACAATAGACTGAGGTACCACCGATCCAACAAATTGAAGATAGGTGGCACTGACGAATGCACGTGTGATACCGGGAAAATGACCGCTGAGCATTTGCTGCAAAACTGCCTGACATACGAGGATCAGAGAGAGCAGATGTGGCCATCACCAGTGGCAACACTAGACAATCTCTATGGAAGTGTCGTGAGCCTCAGGATGAGCGCTGCTTTTTTCGAAAAAATAAAGGTCGACATCTGACAGCGTAAGAAGAAGAAGAAGATGTAGAAGAAGAAGGAGAAGTACCAGGTAATCATTGACTTTTAAAAGGCTTTTGATAGGGTTGGACATGAGGCCCTTTGTGAAACGCTGCGCAAGTACAAGAGAAATTATACTTCGATGCCAGCAGTGCAGTTCACCTCAACAGGACCACAGGTGAGTGGTTCTGCACGACAGTCGGCGTGCGTCAGATGTATCTCCTTTCTCCGACACTTTTTGACGTAAAATTTGCGCAAAGGAAATGAGTTGCTTGTGAAGAATTCTTGGCATTTCGTATCTGGATCGCGTTACAAACGTGAGTGTTCTTGAAACTGTTAGGAAGGAGTTAGGCCAGTATAAAAACTTACTGACTATAGTAAAAACACGAACATTGACATGGTATGGACATATATCACAATCGTCGCGGCTGAACAAGACTGTCCTCCAGGGCACTGTGCCTGGGATCCGTGGGAGAGAGAGACCAAAAAAGAGATGGGACGACAATTTAAGAGAGTGGACGGGAAGGTCTATAGCTGAAACTAATACCTTGGCGAAAAATCGAGACGTATGGCAGGAACTGGTTCGAAAAACTGCGATAACGGTGCCTCACCGACTTTCTAGGTACGGGACTTATGATGATGATGATGATGATAATACGACTTCAGCCATCATACACACCAGTAGAATTATTATCAAATCTATAGTTCATACCGCGCCTGGTCAGTGATAATTGTCAATCAATGTTAATTTGTGTACTTCCGGAACCAAGAATTGTTGACGTCGCTGGAATGATGAACATGAGTACAATTTCTGTGAAATGTCGGTTTGGGCGTACGATCAGCTTGTTGTAAAAGATTGATGTATTGTATGGACATGGCCATGGACTAGCTGACAATGCCACACTAGTAGTACAGGAAAAAGGCACACCAGTTCGACATAGCATCAAAGTGAGTGTCCTGGCCTGCGATAGTGAAATCAACGCCGACTTTCGCTGTTTTGGTCATCAACAATCTGCTTTCAACAACTTCAGAAACTAACCTCCGCTGCCTTGCGGTTATAGCCACTTGTGGAAAAGGGTTTAGGAGTTGACCCAGAAATCAAATCATGAGCCGGAAGTCCCTCAGGCAGTCATGCGATGCCTTCGGTGCCGAGTGGTACAGACTTGTCGTTCCATTGGATACACCGGCTGGGGGGGGGGGGGGTGGATCTGCTGACTGGGCAACTGCAGTCCTGGCATCAATATACTCTGGCAGGCACTAGAGAAGGTTCATGTCAGAACTCAACCCATAGCGAAGAAGCCTACACTGAGGCTTGGCTGCTGGAACGTATGCACCATGACTAAATGTGTGATGGAGGACCTCCAAGCGTTAAGCGATATTTACAAGATCTCAACTCAAAAGGCTTCGAGTCGACATCGTCACACTCCAAGAAACGCGTCTGGCCAAGTCTGGGTTTCTCATGGAAAATGACTACACGTTCTTCTGGCATGGGAAATCTGGGCTATGTGCATGGACAAGTTTGGTGTCGGAAAGGTGAACGAAAATAGACAGCGACTATTGGAGCCTACCGTTTTTCTGACTTGGATATAATCGAAATACGAATACGTTTTTACAACAACCATTATTTGTTTCATATATTTAATTAATTAAGTGTTCAAAATGTCTAGATCGTGTTGTGTACCGAACTGAAAATCAAATTATTATTCAGGAAAGTATGTAATATTATTTGCCTTTCAAAAAAATGAAATTCTGATGACAAAATGGCGGAAAGTGATAGTAATTTTGAAATTACAGATAACACTGTTGTGAAGTTATGAAAATTAGAGATAACACTGTTGTGAAGTTATGAAAATTACAGATTGTTGTGAAGCTATGAAAATTGATGCTGTGACATGTGATGATAGTAGTGTGCTAACAGTTCCCATGAAAAGAGCAAAACTTTGTTCTAGTGCATTTCCAAACAATTTTGTGCATCATACTTATTGTCTACTAATCCCAGCACTTCGGAGTGGACAAACCTTGAGAAACGAGAACAAATATTAATTGAATAAGCAATGACTGAGAGCTTGGCACGCCATGTTAATTACATAGAGAAAAATTCATTAAAAAATGTAGAGAAGCTTTGGCAAATTTTTAATGAGAAAAACCTGAAAGATTGAAAAAATTGTCAAAGAGGATTGTATTTTAATTTTTTTTAATTTTGTGTGGTGCAGATAGCACACCAGCTCTCCAAAAACTACACAAAATTACCAAACCCTCCATTATTCAACGTTCACTAAAGGTATAATCATTGATTTGCAGAAACAATGCAAACAACCAGATGTCCTCACAAAATGTTCACCTGTAGAGACACTGTTGGATGACCTTGATATATTTGTAAATAATCCTCCTCATGCTACATATCAAACTTATATTGACAGTGCTGTATAAAAAATAACATTATTTGTAAATTTGGAGATTTCCTCTCTTGCAGAACAGAAAAAACTGCTGTTTATAATGGAACAATTTAAATTGATGTGTGTTCCAAAACAACAGCACAGGTACACATCAGAGACATTCATCTGGTCACTGATGGTGTTCATGTAGGCATCCAAAGTATTTAAGTTTTCAACATTTTTATTCAACATTCACAATTCCACATTTCAGACGACAAAATCTATATGAAAACATTTCACTGACTTCGGTTAAAGAAAATTCTCTGGACCACGTTAAGATGAATGGAGCTTTCCTACAAGACCATGAGAAACTTGTCAACATGCAGTTGGATGACGTTAATATAAAACCACAGTTTTCCTACAAGGGAAATCAAGTGTGTTTTCATCATATGTTGTTAGATAGATTTATTCATGTGGCAAATATATCAGCTGATGAAATTCACATAGTATTACAGTTTTATAATATCTCTACCATAACAGAAAATATTTAAAAATGTATCTCAGTAAAATTCCATTTCAACTCCTAACCCTGATTGTCCAGAACGACCTTTATTTCTAATTATTGATACAGTTCACATTTTGAAGTCAGTGAGGAAAAACTGGATCAATCAAAAAGATGACCAACTGACTTTCGTGTATCCACATTTTTTCAAACATGACCAATTTATAGAAAGCATCTTTTTCTCACCCGAACATTGTTTGACCTACACAGTGAGACATTAGTTAAATCTGCAAATCTGTCACTGAAGTCCTTGTATTTATCAACATTTGAGAGGCAGAAGGTTTCTCTAGCTTTAAAAGTATTTGATGAGAGCTCTACAGCAGCACTATCAATAGAAGGACCAAACTTTGATAGTCTATCTGGATGGGAGAGTACAGTGTAATTTTTATCAATGATTGTAAAGTGGTAGAACATGATAAATGTACATATTCCATCACTAGGAATCAGAGAAAAGAACAAAGACAAGCAACCATTCACATCAGTTGAAGACAGTAGACTAGATTTTCTTATGCACATGGCTTGATGTTTGGGAGAAGCAGAGCGAACTGCATATAAATAAACAGAAGAAACTTTTCTTTTCCCTTCGACATTTCAGCATGGCAATGGTACAAGTTGTCACATACCTTCTTACTGAAAAAAAATGCAAATATGTGTTAACAGGAAAATTCCAGACAGATAATGTAGAAGAAAGATTTAGTGAATATAGACAAATGTCAGGAAGCAACTACCATATCTCACTGCAACAGTTATATGAATCTGAAAGAAAGCCACTTGTTCAGAGAACCTTAAGGCTTACAAATGGCTAACAACTTTAAGAAATTGTGTGATAACTTAGATGATGCTATAGAAAACACTAGTGCAGTTATTGAGCCATTTTCTGCAATCATAGATGCTGATGTGGATTGAGGGAAGATTGATGAATGTAAAGTTCTAGCTTTGATGTATGTTAGAGAATACATTTCATATAAAATTTGCAAAAGACTGTCATGTGAAGGATGCATTAAGAAAGTTACACCAGGCAAAGATCTGGAGTTGGAGAATGTACACGATTTCAAACCTATACCCTTCTAAATATATCATGCTTGTTTCTAGTATTTGTTATAGCATTTTTGAAAAGCTGGTATCTTCTGAATATGAAAAGAGCTATCCAGTTAAAACCAGAAAAAGGGGTTGGAAAAGGTTGCTTAACATCAAACTCGATGAAGAAGATGGATGGGTAGATATTGGTAATCCCTATTATTTTGGGTATGGTACCAATATTATTGATTATTCTAATAATGTGAGATCAACAATGGAGGACATACTACTAAACAACTATGTGAAGAACAAGGAAACTAATACCAAAAGCAAACATCCAAAAGGTGATCGGGGAACAGCAATGAAAATACAGAAATTCTTAATCTTGTGAGTAGATATTTGTTAATTTCTTTTTCTTTTTTTCGTTTGCTTAGAGTATGTCTACATCTGCAAAGTTGTCTCTTGTATGAACCTCACCGTCTTCTGCAGTTCACACATAGGTCCTTATAGATTCCCTTTCAGTGATGTTTCTCTTGGCCAGTATGCCCTCCCCTCAGTATCTCATACTCTGGACAGTCGTGAAGTATATGCTCCGCAGTCTGGGGTTCCTGTCCACAAATACGCATGCTTGAGCTGCCAATCCTAAATTTTGTATATATGTGGCTGCGGAGTCGGTTGTGTTCTGAGGCGCAGTATGACAATCTGCTCTTGGCTACTTATATTATTGTATTTGGGTTGGAAGCTCTCTCATTTATTTAATTATCTTTTTCTTTTGATAGTATGTAACTGGTACATCTGGTTGCTCGTCTGCGGCACCTTCTCTCGCCAGTGTGTCAGCTCTCTCATTTCCTGGTATTCCACAGTGAGGCGGTATCCACTGCACCGTGATTCTGCGCTGGTTGCTCAATGTTGACAATAAAACTTGTAGATCTGACAGTGAAAATAATGGATAAAGTAGAAAAAAGAGACATCTTTTTTCATGATCGTCATTGACGAATTCAATGCGAAAGTTCGAGAGGAAAGACCCGACGAGGAGAGAAGTGTTCGAGGACCTTTTCGGTTGGGACACAGAAATGAGCGAGGAGAAAAACTGGTTGAATTCTGCATGGAAAATAACCTCTCCATTGCCAACATCTTATTTAAACAACATCCGCGAAGACTATACACGTGAACCTCCCCTGATGGAAACAGCAGAAATCAAATAGATTACATCCTGGTACAACAAAGATGGAGGTCAAATGTGCTGGCAACAAAAACGCTGCCAGGAGCGGACTATGATTCGGACCACGAATTACTGTTTGCAGTTTTCAAAACAAGACTACATAGGATCAACAAAGGTTGTCAGCCAATACGCTTCGATGTATACTGAATACACCATCAAAGAAGAAAACAAATTTGAGGCGTTGCTTGCAGAACGTGAAGAGATGACATCTGAGGAGTTGACATCGCACGTAAGGGATATTTTAATCTCGACAGCGAACGAAATGATTCCCAGGATGTCGCACAAGAAACAGAGCTATATATCAGAGGAAACACAGAAATTCTTTGAAGAAAGGAAACAATTAAAACAAATGGGAAGTCAAGGGTCCAACACAGCATATAAAATCTGCGCAAGAAATGTTAGAAGAGAAATAAAAAAAGATAAAAGAAGATACATAGTGGGAGATTGTAGGGATATAGAAAACCTACAGAAACAAGGCAGGGCGAGAAATGTCTTTAAGGCGATAAGAACACTGACTGGAGTTTCCTTTGCATATTTTTTATCTCATTGAAACATTATACCTAGATCAACAAGCCGCTGTCCGAGTATCTGGGCAAACATCAGATTGGTTTGCAGTACAAACGGGAATAAGACAGGGATGTATCCTCTCACCTTATCTGTACAACATATATGCGGAATGAATAATGAGAAATTTTCATGAAGACGAAAACATTGAAAGTTTCGACCCATTTACGATTTGGGGGGGGGGGGTACGAGATTCTAGAGTTACGATACGCTGATGACACATTGATACTATCAAGAAGTGCAGAAGGGCTAGAGCAGCTAATTGCAGCCTTAAATGGACACAGTAAAGATCAAAACCTGTTTATAAACATAAATAAAACAAAGATAATGACCACCGACAAAACACAATGTCAGCATAAATTTACAGTGGGTGGTGAGGAAATAGATCAGGTCATACATTTTTAATATCTAGGCGCCTGAATTGACAAAAATGACAACTGCTCGAAAGAAAGAAGAAGACTAGCCATGGCTATGCAGAGACAGAACAACCTGAAGAAATTATGGCAGAGTTCCAATAAAATGATAAAAGTAAAAGACTTGAGAGCCTGTGTTTTTCCTGTGGTAGCTTGTGGCCGTGAATCATAGACGATTACCAAAACTTCCAGAAAAAGAATCTTCTTCTTCTTCTTCTTCTGCGTACACAGTCAGACAGTAACCATTATTTTTTCGAGAAAAGCGGCGGTCATCCTGAGACTCTCGCCACTACCATAGAGCTTGTCTTGCAGTTCCACTGGCAATGGCCACATCTGCTCTCTCTGATCCTCGTATGTCGGGCAGTTCTGCAGCAGATGTTCAGGGGTCATTTTACCAGTACCGCACGGGCATTCGTCGGTACACCCTATCTTCAATTTGTTGAATAGGTGGTACCTCAGTCTGTTTTGGCCAGTGCGAAGTCTGAAGACAACGACCTGCTCTCTTCGGTTCAACTGGTAATAGGCATCGTTTTTGGTGTAACCAGTATGTTCGGTTTCCCATTTGGTCATGTACCTGGCTTTGATAAGCCGTTTTGACTCTTCGTACGTGATACTAGTATCTGTTTGTGGTAGCCTTGCACCTTCTTTTGCCAGTCTGTCTGCCTCCTCGTTGCCTTGGATGTTGCAGTGTGACGGAACCCACTGTACCACTACCCTTTTTGGTGCGGACTGCTGGCACAGTTTGCAGAGTGCTGCTCTTAAGTCATTAAGCTCAGTGTTTTTCTGGCTTTTTAGCGCTGTGACTACGGCGAGAGCATCTGTCAGCAGGACTATATGGCTCTCATTTTCACTGTGTGTTACCATTTCTTCCACTGCCGCCCTCAGTGCCTCTGCCTCCGCTCTGAAATTGCTTGTGTACTTACCAGTAGCGAATGACAGAGTTATTTTTCTGCCATTTGGTAGGTTCAGGAATGCTCCTGCCCCTCCGTTCTGTGTAGTGTTTGTTACAGAACCGTCGGTGTATGCATGGGTCCAGTCCATGCTTGGGTAGCTTTTCGTTATGAAGCTTAGGGTAGTGTCTCTCCTTTCTTTTTCAGTCTGGCAGTTTTTGTTTGCAATACCTGGTATATTTTCTACCACCTCTGGAAATATATCCTGCCTCCAAGTAGGTTTTCGTACAGTAGTGATGGGTTTTGGTGTTGTTAGTGCGTTTATGGGATCTTCGTGCATCTTTGCTTTGGCTATTTCTGCAAAGTTTCTCCGCTTTAGTTTCCCAGTTCCCAAATTGTTTAGTCTCTGGTACATTGGGTGGTCCGTCAGTCTTCGGAGTTTCTCTGACTACAGCTGGGCTCTGCAGTCTCTTCTGTCGGTCATGGATTGCAGTTTTGTAATCTTTTCAAGTTCTACAATTGGCGTTGACTTCATGCCACCTGTTATAATTCTCATGGCTTGGTTTTGAAGTTTGTTAACTTTATCGAAGTTCGCCTTCGCTGCTGTTGTCCATGCCGCAATGCCATACTCGAGAACTGGTCTCACTCTTCCAGTGTACAGTTTCTTTAGTATGCCTTCGTCTGCTCCCCAGCTTGTGCCAGCAAGTTTCCTCATGATCGCCATTCTTTCTCTGGCTTTCATTCGGTTTCTCTCAATCTGACTTTTCCATGTCATGCGCCGATCAAATGTGACTCCCAGATAGGTTGGGTTGTCGTTTGGCTGCAGGATTTTGCCATTTAGGCTTAATTTGGTACTTTGGGGTTTTAATGAGAGTGAGAATATTGTGCACGTGGTTTTCTCCTCGTTTATTTTGACCAGCCATGAGTTCGCCCACTCTTCCAGCGATGTTAGGGCCGTCTGCATCCGATTTCTTGCTATGGTGAGATTCTTTTCAGAGGTCCACATAGCCAGATCGTCTGCAAACATTGAGCTATGGACTCTTCTTGGTATATTCTCTGTAATATCGTTTATATATACCAGGAAGAGTGTGGGTGACAATACTACCCCTTGGGGTACTCCCTTCTCGAGTGTCACCTTTTTGCTCATCTGCCCTTGTACTTGGACTCTGGCCGTTCTTTGTTTGAGGTAGTGGTTGATCCACTTGTACATCTTCCCACAGACATCACTTCTTCTTAGCTTGACTCTAAGTCCATCCTTCCAGACTTTGTCAAATGCCTTTTCCAGATCCACCCAAACAGCTACTGTGTGTTTCTGTGCCTGGTAGGCATCTTCTATCTCCTGGGCTATGAGGATGACCTGGTCCTCAGTGGATCTGTGCTGTCTAAAGCCGGCTTGCTGTGGAATTAGTATTCGTTTTTCTTCCAGATGCCACATCAGTCTGGTGTTTATCATCCGTTCCATCAGCTTGCCGACACAGCTCAGTAGGCTTATGGGCCTGTATCCATTTGGATCTGTTTTGTCCTTTCCTGTTTTTGGTACTGGTACCAGTATTGCATCTTTCCATGCCTGGGGTACAATACCCCTTTTCCAGCTTTGGTTCAGGACTGATAGTAGTTTTTTCTTCGCTGTTTGGCCCAGCCCCATCAGCATTTCGTTTGTTATCCCGTCTTTTCCGGGAGATTTCCTTTTCTTTAGTGCACTCATAGCCTCTTCCATTTCGCGCATTGTTAGTTTGGCCATCATGTGCTCTTCAGGAGCCGTATTTATGTTTTCGTGTCCCTTTAGCTCTTCGCTAATGTCTGTATGCTTATCTGCAGGGACCTCGATGTGGTTTGCTCTGGCATAGTGATCGACAAAGGCGTTTGCGGCTTTCTTACCTGTGATCAAGTTCTCGCCCTGCTTGATAGTAATTTGTTTATTTGACGGGGTTTCGTCATTCATGGCTCTGACTAGCTTCCATAGCTTGTTCCCTTCTTTGTCCAGGTTTAAACTTTCCGTTTTATTTTTCCAACCTTCTCTTGCTGTTTGCTTGAGAGTGTGTTTGTACTTCGCCGCGGCGGCTTTGAGGGCGATGTTTGCCTCCATGGATTTTTCTCGTTCTGCCATGTTCCTAGCATTTGTTACTGCATCTTCCACTTTCTGTAACTCATCATTCCAGTAGGGCTTATAGTTTTTCCTAGCTCCTCTTGGGATGGTTTCAGTGGCGGCTTGCATTATTGCCTTGCTTAGGCTCTCTACCATGGGCTTCATTTTGGTGTTACGTGTGTTGATGGTTTCACACAGCCCATCTGTCAGGATTGCAAATCTGTCCCAGTCGGCTCGTTTGTAATTCCAACGTGGGAGCGGTTTTGTTTCCTGTGGGCCTACTTCCATGTCAATGGTTAGCCTGATCGGCCTGTGGTCGCTACCTGCCAGTTGGTTTAGCACCTGGCGGTCTATTTTATGGTGTATGTCCTGTGTGGAGAAGGCCAAATCTGGAGTCGAGGTGGTATGCCATGTTCTTGAATAGAAGCTAGGGCTATCCTCCGGCCTATTGATTAGGGAGAGATTTGCATCTATCTCCCAATCTTCCACTTCGTCACCTCTGCTGTCTGTGTCAGAGTATCCCCATCTCTCCGAGTGGCTGTTGAAATCTCCAACTACTATGCAGTTGGAGTCTCTGACCTCCATACTCGAGAGCGATAGGTCTCTGTTTGGTGGTCCGTACAGATTGAAAATGCGGAGCTTCGTCTCTTGAGCCATTATGTCAACTCCTACAATTTCTGCTTGTCCGGTGTGATTGACAGGTACCGCGCTACTCGGTATGCTGTTTCTGGTCAGTATCAGGACCCCTCCTTTGTGGCCTTCTCTATCTAGACGGAAGGTCTGGTATCCTCTGATTGAGAATTTATGGTTATTGTTGAGGTGCGTTTCCTGGATACATGCCACGTCAATCTTACCTTCATGCAGGTGGTGTGTTAGGGAAAGTTTTTTGTTAATTACTCCCTCCGCATTCCACTGTAGTATTTTGAGGGTCTTGAGGATCTTGAAAAAGAATCGAATCCTTCGAGTCAATATGTTACAGAAAGATCCTTAGAATATCTTGGACAGAGAAAAAGCCAAATGTAGACATTCGGCAAGAGTTGAGAGTTGTTTCTAAAATCAAATTTGAGTTGAAGGCGATTTATAAAAAAAATTGCAGATCATAAGTTTAGACAAGTTTCAGCACTTTGAAATGTATTGCAATTTTAACGCACTAATTATGTGGCTGAGTTAAAAGCATTTCCACTGACTTTCAAGTATTTTTACTGACAAAAAAACACATTCTTTCTAAAATCAAAATTGAGTAGAAGGCGATTTCACAAAAAATTGCAGATCATAAGTTTCTACAATTTTCAGCACTTTGAAATGTATTGCAATTTTAACGCACTAATTATGTGGATAAGTTAAAAGCATTTCCACTGACTTTCAAGTAATTTTACTGACAAGAAAAACCAATGTTTCTAAAATCAAAATTTAGTAGAAAGGAATTTGAAAAAAAATTGCAGATCATAAGTTTAGACAATTTTCAGCACTTTGAAATGTATTGCAATTTTAACGCACTAATTATGTGGCTAAGGTAAAAGCATTTCCACAGACTTTCAAGTAATTTTACTGACAAGAAAAACCAATGTTTCTAAAATCAAAATTTAGTTGAAGGCAATTTGAAAAAAAATTGCAGATCATAAGTTTAGACAATTTTCAGCACTTTGAAATGTATTGCAATTTTAACGCACTAAGTATGTGGCTAAGTTAAAAGCATTTCCACAGACTTTCAAGTATTTTTACTGACAAAAAAAACCAATGTTTCTAAAATCAAAATTGAGTTGACGGCGATTTATAAAAAAAATTGCAGAACATAAGTTTAGACAAGTTTCAGCACTTTGAAATGTATTGCAATTTTAACGCACGAATTACGTGGCTGAGTTAAAATCATTTCCACTGACTTTCAAGTAATTTTACTGACAAAAAAAAACATTCTTTCTAAATTCAAAATTGAGTAGAAGGCAATTTGAAAAAAAATTGCAGATCATAAGTTTAGACAATTTTTAGCACTTTGAAATGTGTTGCAATTTTAACGCACTAATTATGTGGCTAAGTTAAAAGCATTTCCACAGACTTTCAAGTATTTTTACTGACAAGAAAAACCAATGTTTCTAAAATAAAAATTGAGTAGAAGGCGATTTATAAAAAAAATTGCAGATCATAAGTTTAGACAAGTTTCAGCACTTTGAAATGTATTGCAATTTTAACGCACTAATTATGTGGCTAAGTTAAAAGCATTTCCACAGATTTTCAAATAATTTTACTGACAAGAAATACCAATGTTTCTAAAAACATAATTGAGTAGAAAGCGATTTGAAAGAAAATTGCAGATCATAAGTTTCTACAATTTTCAGCACTTTGAAATGTATTGCAATTTTAACGCACTAATTATGTGGCTAAGTTAAAAGCATTTCCACAGATTTTCAAATAATTTTACCGACAAGAAATACCAATGTTTCTAAAATCAAAATTGAGTAGAAGGCGATTTAAAAAAATTGCAGATCATAAGTTTAGACAAGCTTCAGCACTTTGAAATGTATTGCAATTTTAACACACTAATTACGTGGTTGAGTTAAAATCATTTCCACTGACTTTCAAGTAATTTTACTGACAAAAAAACACATTCTTTCTAAAATCAAAATTGAGTGGAAGGCGATTTGAAAAAAAATTGCAGATCATAAGTTTCTTCAATTTTCAGCACTTTGAAATGTATTGCAATTTTAACGCACTAATTATGTGGATAATTTAAAAGCATTTCCACTGACTTTCAAGTAATTTTACTGACAAGAAAAACCAATGTTTCTAAAATAAAATTTAGTAGAAGGCAATTTGAAAAAAAATTGCAGATCATAAGTTTAGACAATTTTCAGCACTTTGAAATGTATTTCAATTTTAACGCACTAATTATGTGGATAAGTTAAAAGCATTTCCACTGACTTTCAAGTAATTTTACTGACAAGAAAAACCAATGTTTCTAAAATCAAAATTTAGTAGAAAGGAATTTGAAAAAAAATTGCAGATCATAAGTTTAGACAATTTTCAGCACTTTGAAATGTATTGCAATTTTAACGCACTAATTATGTGGCTAAGGTAAAAGCATTTCCACAGACTTTCAAGTAATTTTACTGACAAGAAAAACCAATGTTTCTAAAATCAAAATTTAGTTGAAGGCAATTTGAAAAAAAATTGCAGATCATAAGTTTAGACAATTTTCAGCACTTTGAAATGTATTGCAATTTTAACGCACTAAGTATGTGGCTAAGTTAAAAGCATTTCCACAGACTTTCAAGTATTTTTACTGACAAAAAAAACCAATGTTTCTAAAATCAAAATTGAGTTGACGGCGATTTATAAAAAAAATTGCAGAACATAAGTTTAGACAAGTTTCAGCACTTTGAAATGTATTGCAATTTTAACGCACGAATTACGTGGCTGAGTTAAAATCATTTCCACTGACTTTCAAGTAATTTTACTGACAAAAAAAAACATTCTTTCTAAATTCAAAATTGAGTAGAAGGCAATTTGAAAAAAAATTGCAGATCATAAGTTTAGACAATTTTTAGCACTTTGAAATGTGTTGCAATTTTAACGCACTAATTATGTGGCTAAGTTAAAAGCATTTCCACAGACTTTCAAGTATTTTTACTGACAAGAAAAACCAATGTTTCTAAAATAAAAATTGAGTAGAAGGCGATTTATAAAAAAAATTGCAGATCATAAGTTTAGACAAGTTTCAGCACTTTGAAATGTATTGCAATTTTAACGCACTAATTATGTGGCTAAGTTAAAAGCATTTCCACAGATTTTCAAATAATTTTACTGACAAGAAATACCAATGTTTCTAAAAACATAATTGAGTAGAAAGCGATTTGAAAGAAAATTGCAGATCATAAGTTTCTACAATTTTCAGCACTTTGAAATGTATTGCAATTTTAACGCACTAATTATGTGGCTAAGTTAAAAGCATTTCCACAGATTTTCAAATAATTTTACCGACAAGAAATACCAATGTTTCTAAAATCAAAATTGAGTAGAAGGCGATTTAAAAAAATTGCAGATCATAAGTTTAGACAAGCTTCAGCACTTTGAAATGTATTGCAATTTTAACACACTAATTACGTGGTTGAGTTAAAATCATTTCCACTGACTTTCAAGTAATTTTACTGACAAAAAAACACATTCTTTCTAAAATCAAAATTGAGTGGAAGGCGATTTGAAAAAAAATTGCAGATCATAAGTTTCTTCAATTTTCAGCACTTTGAAATGTATTGCAATTTTAACGCACTAATTATGTGGATAATTTAAAAGCATTTCCACTGACTTTCAAGTAATTTTACTGACAAGAAAAACCAATGTTTCTAAAATAAAATTTAGTAGAAGGCAATTTGAAAAAAAATTGCAGATCATAAGTTTAGACAATTTTCAGCACTTTGAAATGTATTTCAATTTTAACGCACTAATTATGTGGATAAGTTAAAAGCATTTCCACTGACTTTCAAGTAATTTTACTGACAAGAAAAACCAATGTTTCTAAAATCAAAATTTAGTAGAAAGGAATTTGAAAAAAAATTGCAGATCATAAGTTTAGACAATTTTCAGCACTTTGAAATGTATTGCAATTTTAACGCACTAATTATGTGGCTAAGGTAAAAGCATTTCCACAGACTTTCAAGTAATTTTACTGACAAGAAAAACCAATGTTTCTAAAATCAAAATTTAGTTGAAGGCAATTTGAAAAAAAATTGCAGATCATAAGTTTAGACAATTTTCAGCACTTTGAAATGTATTGCAATTTTAACGCACTAAGTATGTGGCTAAGTTAAAAGCATTTCCACAGACTTTCAAGTATTTTTACTGACAAAAAAAACCAATGTTTCTAAAATCAAAATTGAGTTGACGGCGATTTATAAAAAAAATTGCAGAACATAAGTTTAGACAAGTTTCAGCACTTTGAAATGTATTGCAATTTTAACGCACGAATTACGTGGCTGAGTTAAAATCATTTCCACTGACTTTCAAGTAATTTTACTGACAAAAAAAAACATTCTTTCTAAATTCAAAATTGAGTAGAAGGCAATTTGAAAAAAAATTGCAGATCATAAGTTTAGACAATTTTTAGCACTTTGAAATGTGTTGCAATTTTAACGCACTAATTATGTGGCTAAGTTAAAAGCATTTCCACAGACTTTCAAGTATTTTTACTGACAAGAAAAACCAATGTTTCTAAAATAAAAATTGAGTAGAAGGCGATTTATAAAAAAAATTGCAGATCATAAGTTTAGACAAGTTTCAGCACTTTGAAATGTATTGCAATTTTAACGCACTAATTATGTGGCTAAGTTAAAAGCATTTCCACAGATTTTCAAATAATTTTACTGACAAGAAATACCAATGTTTCTAAAAACATAATTGAGTAGAAAGCGATTTGAAAGAAAATTGCAGATCATAAGTTTCTACAATTTTCAGCACTTTGAAATGTATTGCAATTTTAACGCACTAATTATGTGGCTAAGTTAAAAGCATTTCCACAGATTTTCAAATAATTTTACCGACAAGAAATACCAATGTTTCTAAAATCAAAATTGAGTAGAAGGCGATTTAAAAAAATTGCAGATCATAAGTTTAGACAAGCTTCAGCACTTTGAAATGTATTGCAATTTTAACACACTAATTACGTGGTTGAGTTAAAATCATTTCCACTGACTTTCAAGTAATTTTACTGACAAAAAAACACATTCTTTCTAAAATCAAAATTGAGTGGAAGGCGATTTGAAAAAAAATTGCAGATCATAAGTTTCTTCAATTTTCAGCACTTTGAAATGTATTGCAATTTTAACGCACTAATTATGTGGATAATTTAAAAGCATTTCCACTGACTTTCAAGTAATTTTACTGACAAGAAAAACCAATGTTTCTAAAATAAAATTTAGTAGAAGGCAATTTGAAAAAAAATTGCAGATCATAAGTTTAGACAATTTTCAGCACTTTGAAATGTATTGCAATTTTAACGCACTAATTATGTGGCTAAGGTAAAAGCATTTCCACAGACTTTCAAGTAATTTTACTGACAAGAAAAACCAATGTTTCTAAAATCAAAATTTAGTAGAAGGCAATTTGAAAAAAAATTGCAGATCATAAGTTTAGACAATTTTCAGCACTTTGAAATGTATTGCAATTTTAACGCACTAATTATGTGGCTAAGGTATAAGCATTTCCACAGACTTTCAAGTAATTTTACTGACAAGAAAAACCAATGTTTCTAAAATCAAAATTTAGTTGAAGGCGATTTATAAAAAAATTGCAGATCATAAGTTTAGACAAGTTTCAGCACTTTGAAATGTATTGCAATTTTAACGCACTAATTACGTGGCTGAGTTAAAATCATTTCCTCTGACTTTCAAGTAATTTTACTGACAAAAAAAAACATTCTTTCTAAATTCAAAATTGAGTAGAAGGCATTTTGAAAAAAAATTGCAGATCATAAGTTTCGACAATTTTTAGCACTTTGAAATGTATTGCAATTTTAACGCACTAATTATGTGGATAAGCTAAAAGTATTTCCACTGACTTTCAAGTAATTTTACTGACAAGAAAAACCAATGTTTCTAAAATCAAAATTTAGTAGAAGGCGATTTAAAAAAAAAATTGCAGATCCTAAGTTTAGACAAGTTTCAGCACTTTGAAATGTATTGCAATTTTAACGCACTAATTACGTGGTTTAGTTAAAATCATTTCCACTGACTTTCAAGTAATTTTACTGCCAAAAAAAAACATTCTTTCTAAAATCAAAATTGAGTAGAAGGCGATTTGAAAACAAATTACAGATCATAAGTTTTGTTTAATTTTCAGCACTTTGAAATGTATTGCAATTTTAACGCACTAATTATGTGGATAATTTAAAAGCATTTCCACTGACTTTCATGTAATTTTACTGACAAGAAAAACCAATGTTTCTAAAATCAAAATTTAGTAGAAGGCGATTTATAAAAAAATTGCAGATCATAAGTTTAGACAAGTTTCAGCACTTTGAAATGTATTGCAATTTTAACGCACTAATTACGTGGCTGAGTTAAAATCATTTCCTCTGATTTTCAAGTAATTTTACTGACAAAAAAAAACATTCTTTCTAAATTCAAAATTGAGTAGAAGGCGATTTGAAAACAAATTGCAGATCATAAGTTTCTTCAATTTTCAGCACTTTGAAATGTATTGCAATTTTAACGCACTAATTATGTGGCTAAGTTAAAAGCATTTCCACTGACTTTCAAGTAATTTTACTGACAAGAAAAACCAATGTTTCTAAAATCAAAATTTAGTAGAAGGCAATTTGAAAGAAAATTGCAGATCATAAGTTTCTACAATTTTCAGCACTTTGAAATGTATTGCAATTTTAACGCACTAATTATGTGGATAAGTAAAAAGCATTTCCACTGACTTTCAAGTAATTTTACTGACAAGAAAAACCAATGTTTCTAAAATCAAAATTTAGTAGAGGGTAATTTGAAAAAAAATTGCAGATCATAAGTTTCGACAATTTTCAGCCGTTAGAAATGTATTGCACTTTTAACGCACTAATTATGTGGATAAGTTAAAAGCATTTCCACAGACATTTTACTGACTAGAAAAACCAATGTTTCTAAAATTAAAATTGAATAGAAGGCGATTTGAAAAAAAAGTGGCAGATCATAAGTTTAGACAATTTTCAGCCGTTTGAAATGTATTGCAATTTAAACGCACTAATTATGTGGATAAGTTAAAAGCATTTCCACAGACTTTCAAGTAATTTTACTGACAAGAAAACTAATGTTTCTAAAATTAAAATTAAACACGATTTGAAAAAAAGTTGCAGATCATAATTATAGACAATTTTCAGCCGTTTGAAATGTATTTCAATTTTAACGCACTAATTATGTGGACAAGTTAAAAGCATTTCCACTGACTTTTAAGTAATTTTACTGACAAGAAAAATTAATGTTTCTGAAATCAAAATTGAGTAGAAGTCGATTTAAAAAAAAATGCAGATCATAAGTTTAGACAATTTTCAGCCGTTAGAAATGTATTGCACTTTTAACGCACTAATTATGTGGATAAGTTAAAAGCATTTCCACTGACTTTCAAGTAATTTTACTGACAAGAAAAACTAATGTTTCTAAAATTAAAATTAAAAACGATTTGAAAAAAAGTTGCAGATCATAAGTTTAGACTATTTTCAGCCGTTAGAAATGTATTTGCACTTTTAACGCACTAATTATGTGGCTAAGTTAAAAGCATTTCCACAGACATTTTACTGACTAGAAAAACCAATGTTTCTAAAATTAAAATTGAATAGAAGGCGATTTGAAAAAAAAGTGGCAGATCATAAGTTTAGACAATTTTCAGCCGTTTGAAATGTATTGCAATTTAAACGCACTAATTATGTGGATAAGTTAAAAGCATTTCCACAGACTTTCAAGTAATTTTACTGACAAGAAAACTAATGTTTCTAAAATTAAAATTAAACACGATTTGAAAAAAAGTTGCAGATCATAAGTTTAGACAATTTTCAGCACTTTGAAATGTATTGCAATTTTAACGCACTAAGTATGTGGCTAAGTTAAAAGCATTTCCACAGACTTTCAAGTATTTTTACTGACAAAAAAAACCAATGTTTCTAAAATCAAAATTGAGTTGACGGCGATTTATAAAAATAATTGCAGAACATAAGTTTAGACAAGTTTCAGCACTTTGAAATGTATTGCAATTTTAACGCACTAATTACGTGGCTGAGTTAAAATCATTTCCACTGACTTTCAAGTAATTTTACTGACAAAAAAAAACACATTCTTTCTAAATTCAAAATTGAGTAGAAGGCAATTTGAAAAAAAATTGCAGATCATAAGTTTAGACAATTTTCAGCACTTTGAAATGTGTTGCAATTTTAACGCACTAATTATGTGGCTAAGTTAAAAGCATTTCCACAGACTTTCAAGTATTTTTACTGACAAGAAAAACCAATGTTTCTAAAATCAAAATTGAGTAGAAGGCGATTTATAAAAAAAATTGCAGATCATAAGTTTAGACAATTTTCAGCACTTTGAAATGTATTGCAATTTTAACGCACTAATTATGTGGCTAAGTTAAAAGCATTTCCACAGATTTTCAAATAATTTTACCGATAAGAAATACCAATGTTTCTAAAATCAAAATTGAGTAGAAGGCGATTTGAAAAAAAATTGCAGATCATAAGTTTAGACAATTTTCAGAACTTTGAAATGTATTGCAATTTTAACGCACTATTTATGTGGCTAAGGTAAAAGCATTTCCACAGACTTTCAAGTAATTTTACTGACAAGAAAAACCAATGTTTCTAAAATCAAAATTTAGTTGAAGGCGATTTATAAAAAAATTGCAGATCATAAGTTTAGACAAGTTTCAGCACTTTGAAATGTATTGCAATTTTAACGCACTAATTATGTGGATAAGTTAAAAGCATTTCCACAGACATTTTACTGACTAGAAAAACCAATGTTTCTAAAATTAAAATTGAATAGAAGGCGATTTGAAAAAAAAGTGGCAGATCATAAGTTTAGACAATTTTCAGCCGTTTGAAATGTATTGCAATTTAAACGCACTAATTATGTGGATAAGTTAAAAGCATTTCCACAGACTTTCAAGTAATTTTACTGACAAGAAAACTAATGTTTCTAAAATTAAAATTAAACACGATTTGAAAAAAAGTTGCAGATCATAATTATAGACAATTTTCAGCCGTTTGAAATGTATTTCAATTTTAACGCACTAATTATGTGGACAAGTTAAAAGCGTTTCCACTGACTTTTAAGTAATTTTACTGACAAGAAAAATTAATGTTTCTGAAATCAAAATTGAGTAGAAGGCGATTTAAAAAAAATTGCAGATCATAAGTTTAGACAATTTTCAGCCGTTAGAAATGTATTGCACTTTTAACGCACTAATTATGTGGATAAGTTAAAAGCATTTCCACTGACTTTCAAGTAATTTTACTGACAAGAAAAACTAATGTTTCTAAAATTAAAATTAAAAACGATTTGAAAAAAAGTTGCAGATCATAAGTTTAGACTATTTTCAGCCGTTAGAAATGTATTTGCACTTTTAACGCACTAATTATGTGGCTAAGTTAAAAGCATTTCCACAGACATTTTACTGACTAGAAAAACCAATGTTTCTAAAATTAAAATTGAATAGAAGGCGATTTGAAAAAAAAGTGGCAGATCATAAGTTTAGACAATTTTCAGCCGTTTGAAATGTATTGCAATTTAAACGCACTAATTATGTGGATAAGTTAAAAGCATTTCCACAGACTTTCAAGTAATTTTACTGACAAGAAAACTAATGTTTCTAAAATTAAAATTAAACACGATTTGAAAAAAAGTTGCAGATCATAAGTTTAGACAATTTTCAGCACTTTGAAATGTATTGCAATTTTAACGCACTAAGTATGTGGCTAAGTTAAAAGCATTTCCACAGACTTTCAAGTATTTTTACTGACAAAAAAAACCAATGTTTCTAAAATCAAAATTGAGTTGACGGCGATTTATAAAAATAATTGCAGAACATAAGTTTAGACAAGTTTCAGCACTTTGAAATGTATTGCAATTTTAACGCACTAATTACGTGGCTGAGTTAAAATCATTTCCACTGACTTTCAAGTAATTTTACTGACAAAAAAAAACACATTCTTTCTAAATTCAAAATTGAGTAGAAGGCAATTTGAAAAAAAATTGCAGATCATAAGTTTAGACAATTTTCAGCACTTTGAAATGTGTTGCAATTTTAACGCACTAATTATGTGGCTAAGTTAAAAGCATTTCCACAGACTTTCAAGTATTTTTACTGACAAGAAAAACCAATGTTTCTAAAATCAAAATTGAGTAGAAGGCGATTTATAAAAAAAATTGCAGATCATAAGTTTAGACAATTTTCAGCACTTTCAAATGTATTGCAATTTTAACGCACTAATTATGTGGCTAAGTTAAAAGCATTTCCACAGATTTTCAAATAATTTTACCGATAAGAAATACCAATGTTTCTAAAATCAAAATTGAGTAGAAGGCGATTTGAAAAAAAATTGCAGATCATAAGTTTAGACAATTTTCAGAACTTTGAAATGTATTGCAATTTTAACGCACTATTTATGTGGCTAAGGTAAAAGCATTTCCACAGACTTTCAAGTAATTTTACTGACAAGAAAAACCAATGTTTCTAAAATCAAAATTTAGTTGAAGGCGATTTATAAAAAAATTGCAGATCATAAGTTTAGACAAGTTTCAGCACTTTGAAATGTATTGCAATTTTAACGCACTAATTACGTGGCTGAGTTATAATCATTTCCTCTGACTTTCAAGTAATTTTACTGACAAAAAAAAACATTCTTTCTAAATTCAAAATTGAGTAGAAGGCATTTTGAAAAAAAATTGCAGATCATAAGTTTCGACAATTTTCAGCACTTTGAAATGTATTGCAATTTTAACGCACTAATTATGTGGATAAGTTAAAAGCATTTCCACTGACTTTCAAGTGATTTTACTGACAAGAAAAACCAATGTTTCTAAAATCAAAATTTAGTAGAAGGCGATTTAAAAAAAAAATTGCAGATCATAAGTTTAGACAAGTTTCAGCACTTTGAAATGTATTGCAATTTTAACGCACTAATTACGTGGTTTAGTTAAAATCATTTCCACTGACTTTCAAGTAATTTTACTGACAAGAAAAACCAATGTTTCTAAAATCAAAATTTAGTAGAGGGCAATTTGAAAAAAAATTGCAGATCATAAGTTTCGACAATTTTCAGCCGTTAGAAATGTATTGCACTTTTAACGCACTAATTATGTGGATAAGTTAAAAGCATTTTCACAGACATTTTACTGACTAGAAAAACCAATGTTTCTAAAATTAAAATTGAATAGAAGGCGATTTGAAAAAAAAGTGGCAGATCATAAGTTTAGACAATTTTCAGCCGTTTGAAATGTATTGCAATTTAAACGCACTAATTATGTGGATAAGTTAAAAGCATTTCCACAGACTTTCAAGTAATTTTACTGACAAGAAAACTAATGTTTCTAAAATTAAAATTAAACACGATTTGAAAAAAAGTTGCAGATCATAAGTTTAGACAATTTTCAGCCGTTAGAAATGTATTGCACTTTCAACGCACTAATTATGTGGATAAGTTAAAAGCATTTCCACTGACTTTCAAGTAATTTTACTGACAAGAAAAACCAATGTTTCTAAAATTAAAATTGAGTAGAAGGCGATTTGAAAAAAAGTTCCAGCTCATAAGTTTAGACAATTTTCAGCCGTTTGAAATGTTTTGCAATTTTAACGCACTAATTATGTGGATAAGTTAAAAGCATTTCCACTGACTTTCAAGTAATTTTACTGACAAGAAAAACTAATGTTTCTAAAATCAAAATTGAGTAGAAGGCGATTTGAAAAAAAATTGCAGATCATAAGTTTAGACTATTTTCAGCACTTTGACATGTATTGCAATTTTAACGCACTAATTATGTGGATAAGTTAAAAGCATTTCCACAGACATTTTACTGACTAGAAAAACTAATGTTTCTAAAATTAAAATTGAGTAGAAGGCGATTTGAAAAAAAAGTGGCAGATCATAAGTTTAGACAATTTTCAGCCGTTTGAAATGTATTGCAATTTAAACGCACTAATTATGTGGATAAGTTAAAAGCATTTCCACGGACTTTCAAGTAATTTTACTGACAAGAAAAACTAATGTTTCTAAAATTAAAATTAAACACGATTTGAAAAAAAGTTGCAGATCATAAGTATAGACAATTTTCAGCCGTTTGAAATGTATTTCAATTTTAACGCACTAATTATGTGGATAAGTTAAAAGCATTTCCACTGACTTTTAAGTAATTTTACTCACAAGAAAAACTAATGTTTCTGAAATCAAAATTGAGTAGAAGGCGATTAAAAAAAAATTGCAGATCATAAGTTTAGACAATTTTCAGCCGTTAGAAATGTATTGCACTTTTAACGCATTAATTATGTGGACAAGTTAAAAGCATTTCCATTGACTTTCAAGTAATTTTACTGACAAGAAAAACTAATGTTTCTAAAATTAAAATTAAACACGATTTGAAAAAAAGTTGCAGATCATAAGTATAGACAATTTTCAGCCGTTTGAAATGTATTTCAATTTTAACGCACTAATTATGTGGATAAGTTAAAAGCATTTCCACTGACTTTCAAGTAATTTTACTGACTAGAAAAACCAATGTTTCTAAAATTAAAATTGAGTAGAAAACGATTTGAAAAAAAAGTGGCAGATCATAAGTTTAGACAATTTTCAGCCGTTCGAAATGTATTTCACTTTTAACGCACTAATCATGTGGATAAGTTAAAAGCATTTCCAATGGCTTTTAAGTAATTTTACTGACAAGAAAAACTAATGTTTCTAAAATTAAAATTAAACACGATTTGAAAAAAAGTTGCAGATCATAATTATAGACAAGTTTCAGCCGTTTGAAATGTATTTCAATTTTAACGCACTAATTATGTGGACAAGTTAAAAGCATTTCCACTGACTTTTAAGTAATTTTACTGACAAGAAAAATTAATGTTTCTGAAATCAAAATTGAGTAGAAGGCGATTTAAAAAAAATTGCAGATCATAAGTTTAGACAATTTTCAGCCGTTAGAAATGTATTGCACTTTTAACGCACTAATTATGTGGATAAGTTAAAAGCATTTCCACTGACTTTCAAGTAATTTTACTGACAAGAAAAACTAATGTTTCTAAAATTAAAATTAAAAACGATTTGAAAAAAAGTTGCAGATCATAAGTTTAGACTATTTTCAGCCGTTAGAAATGTATTTGCACTTTTAACGCACTAATTATGTGGCTAAGTTAAAAGCATTTCCACAGACATTTTACTGACTAGAAAAACCAATGTTTCTAAAATTAAAATTGAATAGAAGGCGATTTGAAAAAAAAGTGGCAGATCATAAGTTTAGACAATTTTCAGCCGTTTGAAATGTATTGCAATTTAAACGCACTAATTATGTGGATAAGTTAAAAGCATTTCCACAGACTTTCAAGTAATTTTACTGACAAGAAAACTAATGTTTCTAAAATTAAAATTAAACACGATTTGAAAAAAAGTTGCAGATCATAAGTTTAGACAATTTTCAGCACTTTGAAATGTATTGCAATTTTAACGCACTAAGTATGTGGCTAAGTTAAAAGCATTTCCACAGACTTTCAAGTATTTTTACTGACAAAAAAAACCAATGTTTCTAAAATCAAAATTGAGTTGACGGCGATTTATAAAAATAATTGCAGAACATAAGTTTAGACAAGTTTCAGCACTTTGAAATGTATTGCAATTTTAACGCACTAATTACGTGGCTGAGTTAAAATCATTTCCACTGACTTTCAAGTAATTTTACTGACAAAAAAAAACATTCTTTCTAAATTCAAAATTGAGTAGAAGGCAATTTGAAAAAAAATTGCAGATCATAAGTTTAGACAATTTTCAGCACTTTGAAATGTGTTGCAATTTTAACGCACTAATTATGTGGCTAAGTTAAAAGCATTTCCACAGACTTTCAAGTATTTTTACTGACAAGAAAAACCAATGTTTCTAAAATCAAAATTGAGTAGAAGGCGATTTATAAAAAAAATTGCAGATCATAAGTTTAGACAAGTTTCAGCACTTTGAAATGTATTGCAATTTTAACGCACTAATTATGTGGATAAGTTAAAAGCATTTCCACTGACTTTCAAGTAATTTTACTGACAAGAAAAACCAATGTTTCTAAAATAAAAATTTAGTTGAAGGCAATTTGAAAAAAAATTGCAGATCATAAGTTTAGACAATTTTCAGCACTTTGAAATGTATTGCAATTTTAACGCACTAATTATGTGGCTAAGTTAAAAGCATTTCCACAGATTTTCAAATAATTTTACCGATAAGAAATACCAATGTTTCTAAAATCAAAATTGAGTAGAAGGCGATTTGAAAAAAAATTGCAGATCATAAGTTTAGACAATTTTCAGAACTTTGAAATGTATTGCAATTTTAACGCACTATTTATGTGGCTAAGGTAAAAGCATTTCCACAGACTTTCAAGTAATTTTACTGACAAGAAAAACCAATGTTTCTAAAATCAAAATTTAGTTTAAGGCGATTTATAAAAAAATTGCAGATCATAAGTTTAGACAAGTTTCAGCACTTTGAAATGTATTGCAATTTTAACGCACTAATTACGTGGCTGAGTTAAAATCATTTCCTCTGACTTTCAAGTAATTTTACTGACAAAAAAAAACATTCTTTCTAAATTCAAAATTGAGTAGAAGGCATTTTGAAAAAAAATTGCAGATCATAAGTTTCGACAATTTTCAGCACTTTGAAATGTATTGCAATTTTAACGCACTAATTATGTGGATAAGTTAAAAGCATTTCCACTGACTTTCAAGTGATTTTACTGACAAGAAAAACCAATGTTTCTAAAATCAAAATTTAGTAGAAGGCGATTTAAAAAAAAAATTGCAGATCATAAGTTTAGACAAGTTTCAGCACTTTGAAATGTATTGCAATTTTAACGCACTAATTACGTAGTTTAGTTAAAATCATTTCCACTGACTTTCAAGTAATTTTACTGCCAAAAAAAAACATTCTTTCTAAAATCAAAATTGAGTAGAAGGCGATTTGAAAACAAATTACAGATCATAAGTTTTGTTTAATTTTCAGCACTTTGAAATGTATTGCAATTTTAACGCACTAATTATGTGGATAATTTAAAAGCATTTCCACTGACTTTCATGTAATTTTACTGACAAGAAAAACCAATGTTTCTAAAATCAAAATTTAGTAGAAGGCGATTTATAAAAAAATTGCAGATCATAAGTTTAGACAAGTTTCAGCACTTTGAAATGTATTGCAATTTTAACGCACTAATTACGTGGCTGAGTTAAAATCATTTCCTCTGACTTTCAAGTAATTTTACTGACAAAAAAAAACATTCTTTCTAAATTCAAAATTGAGTAGAAGGCGATTTGAAAACAAATTGCAGATCATAAGTTTCTTCAATTTTCAGCACTTTGAAATGTATTGCAATTTTAACGCACTAATTATGTGGCTAAGTTAAAAGCATTTCCACTGACTTTCAAGTAATTTTACTGACAAGAAAAACCAATGTTTCTAAAATCAAAATTTAGTAGAAGGCAATTTGAAAAAAAATTGCAGATCATAAGTTTCGACAATTTTCAGCACTTTGAAATGTATTGCAATTTTAACGCACTAATTATGTGGCTAAGTTAAAAGCATTTCCACAGATTTTCAAATAATTTTACTGACAAGAAATACCAATGTTTCTAAAAACAGAATTGAGTAGAAAGCGATTTGAAAGAAAATTGCAGATCATAAGTTTCTACAATTTTCAGCACTTTGAAATATATTGCAATTTAACGCACTAATTATGTGGATAAGCAAAAAGCATTTCCACTGACTTTCAAGTAATTTTACTGACAAGAAAAACCAATGTTTCTAAAATCAAAATTTAGTAGAAGGCAATTTGAAAAAAAATTGCAGGCCATAAGTTTAGACAATTTTCAGCACTTTGAAATGTATTGCAATTTTAACGCACTAATTATGTGGATAAGTTAAAAACATTTCCACTGACTTTCAAGTAATTTTACTGACAAGAAAAACCAATGTTTCTAAAATTAAAATTAAACACGATTTGAAAAAAAGTTGCAGATCATAAGTTTAGACAATTTTCAGCCGTTAGAAATGTATTGCACTTTTAACGCACTAATTATGTGGATAATTAAAAAGCATTTCCACAGACATTTTACTGACTAGAAAAACCAATGTTTCTAAAATTAAAATTGAGTAGAAGGCGATTTGAAAAAAAGTGGCAGATCATAAGTTTAGACAATTTTCAGCCGTTTGAAATGATTGCAATTTAAACGCACTAATTATGTGGATAAGTTAAAAGCATTTTCAGAGACATTCAAGTAATTTTACTGACAAGAAAAACCAATGTTTCTAAAATTAAAATTGAGTAGAAGGCAATTTGAAAAAAAAAGTGGCAGATCATAAGTTTAGACAATTTTCAGCCGTTTGAAATGTATTGCAATTTTAACGCACTAATTATGTGGATAAGTAAAAAGCATTTCCACAGACTTTCAAGTAATTTTACTGACAAGAAAAACTAATGTTTCTAAAATTAAAATTAAACACGATTTGAAAAAAAGTTGCAGATCATAAGTTTAGACAATTTTCAGCCGTTTGAAATGTATTTCAATTTTAACGCAATAATTATGTGGATAAGTTAAAAGCATTTCCACTGACTTTCAAGTAATTTTACTGACAAGAAAAACTAATGTTTCTGAAATCAAAATTGAGTAGAAGGCGATTTTAAAAAAGTTGCAGATTATAAGTTTAGACAATTTTCAGCCGTTTGAAATGTATTGCAATTTAAACGCACTAATTATGTGGATAAGTTAAAAGCATTTCCACAGACTTTCAAGTAATTTTACTGACAAGAAAAACTAATGTTTCTAAAATTAAAATTAAACACGATTTGAAAAAAGTTGCAGATCATAAGTTTAGACAATTTTCAGCCGTTAGAAATGTATTGCACTTTTAACGCACTAATTATGTGGATAAGTTAAAAGCATTTCCACTGACTTTCAAGTAATTTTACTGACAAGAAAAACCAATGTTTCTAAAATTAAAATTGAGTAGAAGGCGATTTGAAAAAAAGTTCCAGCTCATAAGTTTAGACTATTTTCAGCACTTTGACATGTATTGCAATTTTAACGCACTAATTATGTGGATAAGTTAAAAGCATTTCCACAGACATTCAAGTAATTTTAATGACTAGAAAAACCAATGTTTCTAAAATTAAAATTGAGTAGAAAACGATTTGAAAAAAAAGTGGAAGATCATAAGTTTAGACAATTTTCAGCCGTTCGAAATGTATTTCACTTTTAACGCACTAATCATGTGGATAAGTTAAAAGCATTTCCAATGGCTTTTAAGTAATTTTACTGACAAGAAAAACTAATGTTTCTAAAATTAAAATTAAACACGATTTGAAAAAAAGTTGCAGATCATAATTATAGACAATTTTCAGCCGTTTGAAATGTATTTCAATTTTAACGCACTAATTATGGGGATAAGTTAAAAGCATTTCCACTGACTTTCAAGTAATTTTACTGACAAGAAAAACCAGTGTTTCTAAAATCAAAATTTAGTTGAAGGCAATTTGAAAAAAAATTGCAGATCATAAGTTTAGACAATTTTCAGCACTTTGAAATGTATTGCAATTTTAACGCACTAATTATGTGGCTAAGTTAAAAGCATTTCCACAGATTTTCAAATAATTTTACCGACAAGAAATACCAATGTTTCTAAAATCAAAATTGAGTAGAAGGCGATTTAAACAAAATTGCAGATCATAAGTTTAGACAAGTTTCAGCTCTTTGAAATGTATTGCAATTTTAACACACTAATTACGTGGTTGAGTTAAAATCATTTCCACTGACTTTCAAGTAATTTTACTAACAAAAAAACACATTCTTTCTAAAATCAAAATTAAGTAGAAGGCGATTTGAAAAAAAATTGCAGATCATAAGTTTCTTCAATTTTCAGCACTTTGAAATGTATTGCAATTTTAACGCACTAATTATGTGGATAAGTTAAAAGCATTTCCACTGACTTTCAAGTAATTTTACTGACAAGAAAAACCAATGTTTCTAAAATAAAAATTTAGTTGAAGGCAATTTGAAAAAAAATTGCAGATCATAAGTTTAGACAATTTTCAGCACTTTGAAATGTATTGCAATTTTAACGCACTAATTATGTGGCTAAGTTAAAAGCATTTCCACAGATTTTCAAATAATTTTACCGATAAGAAATACCAATGTTTCTAAAATCAAAATTGAGTAGAAGGCGATTTGAAAAAAAATTGCAGATCATAAGTTTAGACAATTTTCAGAACTTTGAAATGTATTGCAATTTTAACGCACTATTTATGTGGCTAAGGTAAAAGCATTTCCACAGACTTTCAAGTAATTTTACTGACAAGAAAAACCAATGTTTCTAAAATCAAAATTTAGTTTAAGGCGATTTATAAAAAAATTGCAGATCATAAGTTTAGACAAGTTTCAGCACTTTGAAATGTATTGCAATTTTAACGCACTAATTACGTGGCTGAGTTAAAATCATTTCCTCTGACTTTCAAGTAATTTTACTGACAAAAAAAAACATTCTTTCTAAATTCAAAATTGAGTAGAAGGCATTTTGAAAAAAAATTGCAGATCATAAGTTTCGACAATTTTCAGCACTTTGAAATGTATTGCAATTTTAACGCACTAATTATGTGGATAAGTTAAAAGCATTTCCACTGACTTTCAAGTGATTTTACTGACAAGAAAAACCAATGTTTCTAAAATCAAAATTTAGTAGAAGGCGATTTAAAAAAAAAATTGCAGATCATAAGTTTAGACAAGTTTCAGCACTTTGAAATGTATTGCAATTTTAACGCACTAATTACGTAGTTTAGTTAAAATCATTTCCACTGACTTTCAAGTAATTTTACTGCCAAAAAAAAACATTCTTTCTAAAATCAAAATTGAGTAGAAGGCGATTTGAAAACAAATTACAGATCATAAGTTTTGTTTAATTTTCAGCACTTTGAAATGTATTGCAATTTTAACGCACTAATTATGTGGATAATTTAAAAGCATTTCCACTGACTTTCATGTAATTTTACTGACAAGAAAAACCAATGTTTCTAAAATCAAAATTTAGTAGAAGGCGATTTATAAAAAAATTGCAGATCATAAGTTTAGACAAGTTTCAGCACTTTGAAATGTATTGCAATTTTAACGCACTAATTACGTGGCTGAGTTAAAATCATTTCCTCTGACTTTCAAGTAATTTTACTGACAAAAAAAAACATTCTTTCTAAATTCAAAATTGAGTAGAAGGCGATTTGAAAACAAATTGCAGATCATAAGTTTCTTCAATTTTCAGCACTTTGAAATGTATTGCAATTTTAACGCACTAATTATGTGGCTAAGTTAAAAGCATTTCCACTGACTTTCAAGTAATTTTACTGACAAGAAAAACCAATGTTTCTAAAATCAAAATTTAGTAGAAGGCAATTTGAAAAAAAATTGCAGATCATAAGTTTCGACAATTTTCAGCACTTTGAAATGTATTGCAATTTTAACGCACTAATTATGTGGCTAAGTTAAAAGCATTTCCACAGATTTTCAAATAATTTTACTGACAAGAAATACCAATGTTTCTAAAAACAGAATTGAGTAGAAAGCGATTTGAAAGAAAATTGCAGATCATAAGTTTCTACAATTTTCAGCACTTTGAAATATATTGCAATTTAACGCACTAATTATGTGGATAAGCAAAAAGCATTTCCACTGACTTTCAAGTAATTTTACTGACAAGAAAAACCAATGTTTCTAAAATCAAAATTTAGTAGAAGGCAATTTGAAAAAAAATTGCAGGCCATAAGTTTAGACAATTTTCAGCACTTTGAAATGTATTGCAATTTTAACGCACTAATTATGTGGATAAGTTAAAAACATTTCCACTGACTTTCAAGTAATTTTACTGACAAGAAAAACCAATGTTTCTAAAATTAAAATTAAACACGATTTGAAAAAAAGTTGCAGATCATAAGTTTAGACAATTTTCAGCCGTTAGAAATGTATTGCACTTTTAACGCACTAATTATGTGGATAATTAAAAAGCATTTCCACAGACATTTTACTGACTAGAAAAACCAATGTTTCTAAAATTAAAATTGAGTAGAAGGCGATTTGAAAAAAAGTGGCAGATCATAAGTTTAGACAATTTTCAGCCGTTTGAAATGATTGCAATTTAAACGCACTAATTATGTGGATAAGTTAAAAGCATTTTCAGAGACATTCAAGTAATTTTACTGACAAGAAAAACCAATGTTTCTAAAATTAAAATTGAGTAGAAGGCAATTTGAAAAAAAAAGTGGCAGATCATAAGTTTAGACAATTTTCAGCCGTTTGAAATGTATTGCAATTTTAACGCACTAATTATGTGGATAAGTAAAAAGCATTTCCACAGACTTTCAAGTAATTTTACTGACAAGAAAAACTAATGTTTCTAAAATTAAAATTAAACACGATTTGAAAAAAAGTTGCAGATCATAAGTTTAGACAATTTTCAGCCGTTTGAAATGTATTTCAATTTTAACGCAATAATTATGTGGATAAGTTAAAAGCATTTCCACTGACTTTCAAGTAATTTTACTGACAAGAAAAACTAATGTTTCTGAAATCAAAATTGAGTAGAAGGCGATTTTAAAAAAGTTGCAGATTATAAGTTTAGACAATTTTCAGCCGTTTGAAATGTATTGCAATTTAAACGCACTAATTATGTGGATAAGTTAAAAGCATTTCCACAGACTTTCAAGTAATTTTACTGACAAGAAAAACTAATGTTTCTAAAATTAAAATTAAACACGATTTGAAAAAAGTTGCAGATCATAAGTTTAGACAATTTTCAGCCGTTAGAAATGTATTGCACTTTTAACGCACTAATTATGTGGATAAGTTAAAAGCATTTCCACTGACTTTCAAGTAATTTTACTGACAAGAAAAACCAATGTTTCTAAAATTAAAATTGAGTAGAAGGCGATTTGAAAAAAAGTTCCAGCTCATAAGTTTAGACTATTTTCAGCACTTTGACATGTATTGCAATTTTAACGCACTAATTATGTGGATAAGTTAAAAGCATTTCCACAGACATTCAAGTAATTTTAATGACTAGAAAAACCAATGTTTCTAAAATTAAAATTGAGTAGAAAACGATTTGAAAAAAAAGTGGAAGATCATAAGTTTAGACAATTTTCAGCCGTTCGAAATGTATTTCACTTTTAACGCACTAATCATGTGGATAAGTTAAAAGCATTTCCAATGGCTTTTAAGTAATTTTACTGACAAGAAAAACTAATGTTTCTAAAATTAAAATTAAACACGATTTGAAAAAAAGTTGCAGATCATAATTATAGACAATTTTCAGCCGTTTGAAATGTATTTCAATTTTAACGCACTAATTATGGGGATAAGTTAAAAGCATTTCCACTGACTTTCAAGTAATTTTACTGACAAGAAAAACCAGTGTTTCTAAAATCAAAATTTAGTTGAAGGCAATTTGAAAAAAAATTGCAGATCATAAGTTTAGACAATTTTCAGCACTTTGAAATGTATTGCAATTTTAACGCACTAATTATGTGGCTAAGTTAAAAGCATTTCCACAGATTTTCAAATAATTTTACCGACAAGAAATACCAATGTTTCTAAAATCAAAATTGAGTAGAAGGCGATTTAAACAAAATTGCAGATCATAAGTTTAGACAAGTTTCAGCTCTTTGAAATGTATTGCAATTTTAACACACTAATTACGTGGTTGAGTTAAAATCATTTCCACTGACTTTCAAGTAATTTTACTAACAAAAAAACACATTCTTTCTAAAATCAAAATTAAGTAGAAGGCGATTTGAAAAAAAATTGCAGATCATAAGTTTCTTCAATTTTCAGCACTTTGAAATGTATTGCAATTTTAACGCACTAATTATGTGGATAAGGTAAAAGCATTTCCACAGACTTTCAAGTAATTTTACTGACAAGAAAAACCAATGTTTCTAAAATCAAAATTTAGTAGAAGGCAATTTGAAAAAAAATTGCAGATCATAAGTTTAGACAATTTTCAGAACTTTGAAATGTATTGCAATTTTAACGCACTAATTATGTGGCTAAGGTAAAAGCATTTCCACTGACTTTCAAGTAATTTTACTGACAAGAAAAACCAATGTTTCTAAAATCAAAATTTAGTTAAAGGCGATTTTTAAAAAAAATTGCAGATCATAAGTTTAGACAAGTTTCAGCACTTTGAAATGTATTGCAATTTTAACGCACTAATTACGTGGTTTAGTTAAAATCATTTCCACTGACTATCAAGTAATTTTACTGCCAAAAAAAAACATTCTTTCTAAAATCAAAATTGAGTAGAAGGCGATTTGAAAACAAATTACAGATCATAAGTTTTGTTTAATTTTCAGCACTTTGAAATGTATTGCAATTTTAACGCACTAATTATGTGGATAATTTAAAAGCATTTCCACTGACTTTCATGTAATTTTACTGACAAGAAAAACCAATGTTTCTAAAATCAAAATTTAGTAGAAGGCGATTTATAAAAAAATTGCAGATCATAAGTTTAGACAAGTTTCAGCACTTTGAAATGTATTGCAATTTTAACGCACTAATTACGTGGCTGAGTTAAAATCATTTCCTCTGACTTTCAAGTAATTTTACTGACAAAAAAAAACATTCTTTCTAAATTCAAAATTGAGTAGAAGGCGATTTGAAAACAAATTGCAGATCATAAGTTTCTTCAATTTTCAGCACTTTGAAATGTATTGCAATTTTAACGCACTAATTATGTGGCTAAGTTAAAAGCATTTCCACTGACTTTCAAGTAATTTTACTGACAAGAAAAACCAATGTTTCTAAAATCAAAATTTGGTAGAAGGCAATTTGAAAAAAAATTGCAGATCATAAGTTTCGACAATTTTCAGCACTTTGAAATGTATTGCAATTTAACGCACTAATTATGTGGATAAGCAAAAAGCATTTCCACTGACTTTCAAGTAATTTTACTGACAAGAAAAACCAATGTTTCTAAAATCAAAATTTAGTAAAAGGCAATTTAAAAAAAAATTGCAGATCATAAGTTTCGACAATTTTCAGCACTTTGAAATGTATTGCAATTTTAACGCACTAATTATGTGGATAAGTTAAAAGCATTTCCACTGAATTTCAAGTAATTTTACTGACAAGAAAAACCAATGTTTCTAAAATTAAAATTAAACACGATTTGAAAAAAAGTTGCAGATCATAAGCTTAGACAATTTTCAGCCGTTAGAAATGTATTGCACTTTTAACGCACTAATTATGTGGATAATTTAAAAGCATTTCCACAGACATTTTACTGACTAGAAAAACCAATGTTTCTAAAATTAAAATTGAGTAGAAGGCAATTTGAAAAAAAAAGTGGCAGATCATAAGTTTAGACAATTTTCAGCCGTTTGAAATGTATTGCAATTTTAACGCACTAATTATGTGGATAAGTAAAAAGCATTTCCACAGACTTTCAAGTAATTTTACTGACAAGAAAAACTAATGTTTCTAAAATTAAAATTAAACACGATTTGAAAAAAAGTTGCAGATCATAAGTTTAGACAATTTTCAGCCGTTTGAAATGTATTTCAATTTTAACGCAATAATTATGTGGATAAGTTAAAAGCATTTCCACTGACTTTCAAGTAATTTTACTGACAAGAAAAACTAATGTTTCTGAAATCAAAATTGAGTAGAAGGCGATTTTAAAAAAGTTGCAGATTATAAGTTTAGACAATTTTCAGCCGTTTGAAATGTATTGCAATTTAAACGCACTAATTATGTGGATAAGCAAAAAGCATTTCCACTGACTTTCAAGTAATTTTACTGACAAGAAAAACCAATGTTTCTAAAATCAAAATTTAGTAAAAGGCAATTTAAAAAAAAATTGCAGATCATAAGTTTCGACAATTTTCAGCACTTTGAAATGTATTGCAATTTTAACGCACTAATTATGTGGATAAGTTAAAAGCATTTCCACTGAATTTCAAGTAATTTTACTGACAAGAAAAACCAATGTTTCTAAAATTAAAATTAAACACGATTTGAAAAAAAGTTGCAGATCATAAGCTTAGACAATTTTCAGCCGTTAGAAATGTATTGCACTTTTAACGCACTAATTATGTGGATAATTTAAAAGCATTTCCACAGACATTTTACTGACTAGAAAAACCAATGTTTCTAAAATTAAAATTGAGTAGAAGGCAATTTGAAAAAAAAAGTGGCAGATCATAAGTTTAGACAATTTTCAGCCGTTTGAAATGTATTGCAATTTTAACGCACTAATTATGTGGATAAGTAAAAAGCATTTCCACAGACTTTCAAGTAATTTTACTGACAAGAAAAACTAATGTTTCTAAAATTAAAATTAAACACGATTTAAAAAAAAGTTGCAGATCATAAGTTTAGACAATTTTCAGCCGTTTGAAATGTATTTCAATTTTAACGCAATAATTATGTGGATAAGTTAAAAGCATTTCCACTGACTTTCAAGTAATTTTACTGACAAGAAAAACTAATGTTTCTGAAATCAAAATTGAGTAGAAGGCGATTTTAAAAAAGTTGCAGATTATAAGTTTAGACAATTTTCAGCCGTTTGAAATGTATTGCAATTTAAACGCACTAATTATGTGGATAAGTTAAAAGCATTTCCACAGACTTTCAAGTAATTTTACTGACAAGAAAAACTAATGTTTCTAAAATTAAAATTAAACACGATTTGAAAAAAGTTGCAGATCATAAGTTTAGACAATTTTCAGCCGTTAGAAATGTATTGCACTTTTAACGCACTAATTATGTGGATAAGTTAAAAGCATTTCCACTGACTTTCAAGTAATTTTACTGACAAGAAAAACCAATGTTTCTAAAATTAAAATTGAGTAGAAGGCGATTTGAAAAAAAGTTCCAGCTCATAAGTTTAGACTATTTTCAGCACTTTGACATGTATTGCAATTTTAACGCACTAATTATGTGGATAAGTTAAAAGCATTTCCACAGACATTCAAGTAATTTTACTGACTAGAAAAACCAATGTTTCTAAAATTAAAATTGAGTAGAAAACGATTTGAAAAAAAAGTGGCAGATCATAAGTTTAGACAATTTTCAGCCGTTCGAAATGTATTGCACTTTTAACGCACTAATCATGTGGATAAGTTAAAAGCATTTCCAATGGCTTTTAAGTAATTTTACTGACAAGAAAAACTAATGTTTCTAAAATTAAAATTAAACACGATTTGAAAAAAAGTTGCAGATCATAATTATAGACAATTTTCAGCCGTTTGAAATGTATTTCAATTTTAACGCACTAATTATGTGGATAAGTTAAAAGCATTTCCACTGACTTTTAAGTAATTTTACTGACAAGAAAAACTAATGTTTCTGAAATCAAAATTGAGTAGAAGGCGATTAAAAAAAAATTGCAGATCATAAGTTTAGACAATTTTCAGCCGTTAGAAATGTATTGCACTTTTAACGCACTAATTATGTGGATAAGTTAAAAGCATTTCCACTGACTTTCAAGTAATTTTACTGACAAGAAAAACTAATGTTTCTAAAATTAAAATTAAAAACGATTTGAAAAAAAGTTGCAGATCATAAGTTTAGACTATTTTCAGCCGATAGAAATGTATTGCACTTTTAACGCACTAATTATGTGGATAAGTTAAAAGCATTTCTACAGACATTTTACTGACTAGAAAAACCAATGTTTCTAAAATTAAAATTGAATAGAAGGCGATTTGAAAAAAAAGTGGCAGATCATAAGTTTAGACAATTTTCAGCCGTTTGAAATGTATTGCAATTTAAACGCACTAATTATGTGGATAAGTTAAAAGCATTTCCACAGACTTTCAAGTAATTTTACTGACAAGAAAACTAATGTTTCTAAAATTAAAATTAAACACGATTTGAAAAAAAGTTGCAGATCATAAGTTTAGACAATTTTCAGCCGTTAGAAATGTATTGCACTTTTAACGCACTAATTATGTGGATAAGTTAAAAGCATTTCCACTGACTTTCAAGTAATTTTACTGACAAGAAAAACCAATGTTTCTAAAATTAAAATTGAGTAGAAGGCGATTTGAAAAAAAGTTCCAGCTCATAAGTTTAGACAATTTTCAGCCGTTTGAAATGTTTTGCAATTTTAACGCACTAATTATGTGGATAAGTTAAAAGCATTTCCACTGACTTTCAAGTAATTTTACTGACAAGAAAAACTAATGTTTCTAAAATCAAAATTGAGTAGAAGGCGATTTTAAAAAAAATTGCAGATCATAAGTTTAGATTATTTTCAGCACTTTGACATGTATTGCAATTTTAACGCACTAATTATGTGGATAAGTTAAAAGCATTTCCACAGACATTTTACTGACTAGAAAAACTAATGTTTCTAAAATTAAAATTGAGTAGAAGGCGATTTGAAAAAAAAGTGGCAGATCATAAGTTTAGACAATTTTCAGCCGTTTGAAATGTATTGCAATTTTAACGCACTAATTATGGGGATAAGTTAAAAGCATTTCCACTGACTTTCAAGTAATTTTACTGACAAGAAAAACCAGTGTTTCTAAAATCAAAATTTAGTTGAAGGCAATTTGAAAAAAAATTGCAGATCATAAGTTTAGACAATTTTCAGCACTTTGAAATGTATTGCAATTTTAACGCACTAATTATGTGGCTAAGTTAAAAGCATTTCCACAGATTTTCAAATAATTTTACCGACAAGAAATACCAATGTTTCTAAAATCAAAATTGAGTAGAAGGCGATTTAAACAAAATTGCAGATCATAAGTTTAGACAAGTTTCAGCTCTTTGAAATGTATTGCAATTTTAACACACTAATTACGTGGTTGAGTTAAAATCATTTCCACTGACTTTCAAGTAATTTTACTAACAAAAAAACACATTCTTTCTAAAATCAAAATTGAGTAGAAGGCGATTTGAAAAAAAATTGCAGATCATAAGTTTCTTCAATTTTCAGCACTTTGAAATGTATTGCAATTTTAACGCACTAATTACGTGGTTTAGTTAAAATCATTTCCACTGACTATCAAGTAATTTTACTGCCAAAAAAAAACATTCTTTCTAAAATCAAAATTGAGTAGAAGGCGATTTGAAAACAAATTACAGATCATAAGTTTTGTTTAATTTTCAGCACTTTGAAATGTATTGCAATTTTAACGCACTAATTATGTGGATAATTTAAAAGCATTTCCACTGACTTTCATGTAATTTTACTGACAAGAAAAACCAATGTTTCTAAAATCAAAATTTAGTAGAAGGCGATTTATAAAAAAATTGCAGATCATAAGTTTAGACAAGTTTCAGCACTTTGAAATGTATTGCAATTTTAACGCACTAATTACGTGGCTGAGTTAAAATCATTTCCTCTGACTTTCAAGTAATTTTACTGACAAAAAAAAACATTCTTTCTAAATTCAAAATTTAGTAGAAGGCGATTTATAAAAAAATTGCAGATCATAAGTTTAGACAAGTTTCAGCACTTTGAAATGTATTGCAATTTTAACGCACTAATTACGTGGCTGAGTTAAAATCATTTCCTCTGACTTTCAAGTAATTTTACTGACAAAAAAAAACATTCTTTCTAAATTCAAAATTGAGTAGAAGGCGATTTGAAAACAAATTGCAGATCATAAGTTTCTTCAATTTTCAGCACTTTGAAATGTATTGCAATTTTAACGCACTAATTATGTGGCTAAGTTAAAAGCATTTCCACTGACTTTCAAGTAATTTTACTGACAAGAAAAACCAATGTTTCTAAAATCAAAATTTGGTAGAAGGCAATTTGAAAAAAAATTGCAGATCATAAGTTTCGACAATTTTCAGCACTTTGAAATGTATTGCAATTTAACGCACTAATTATGTGGATAAGCAAAAAGCATTTCCACTGACTTTCAAGTAATTTTACTGACAAGAAAAACCAATGTTTCTAAAATCAAAATTTAGTAAAAGGCAATTTAAAAAAAAATTGCAGATCATAAGTTTCGACAATTTTCAGCACTTTAAAATGTATTGCAATTTTAACGCACTAATTATGTGGATAAGTTAAAAGCATTTCCACTGAATTTCAAGTAATTTTACTGACAAGAAAAACCAATGTTTCTAAAATTAAAATTAAACACGATTTGAAAAAAAGTTGCAGATCATAAGCTTAGACAATTTTCAGCCGTTAGAAATGTATTGCACTTTTAACGCACTAATTATGTGGATAATTTAAAAGCATTTCCACAGACATTTTACTGACTAGAAAAACCAATGTTTCTAAAATTAAAATTGAGTAGAAGGCAATTTGAAAAAAAAAGTGGCAGATCATAAGTTTAGACAATTTTCAGCCGTTTGAAATGTATTGCAATTTTAACGCACTAATTATGTGGATAAGTAAAAAGCATTTCCACAGACTTTCAAGTAATTTTACTGACAAGAAAAACTAATGTTTCTAAAATTAAAATTAAACACGATTTGAAAAAAAGTTGCAGATCATAAGTTTAGACAATTTTCAGCCGTTTGAAATGTATTTCAATTTTAACGCAATAATTATGTGGATAAGTTAAAAGCATTTCCACTGACTTTCAAGTAATTTTACTGACAAGAAAAACTAATGTTTCTGAAATCAAAATTGAGTAGAAGGCGATTTTAAAAAAGTTGCAGATTATAAGTTTAGACAATTTTCAGCCGTTTGAAATGTATTGCAATTTAAACGCACTAATTATGTGGATAAGCAAAAAGCATTTCCACTGACTTTCAAGTAATTTTACTGACAAGAAAAACCAATGTTTCTAAAATCAAAATTTAGTAAAAGGCAATTTAAAAAAAAATTGCAGATCATAAGTTTCGACAATTTTCAGCACTTTGAAATGTATTGCAATTTTAACGCACTAATTATGTGGATAAGTTAAAAGCATTTCCACTGAATTTCAAGTAATTTTACTGACAAGAAAAACCAATGTTTCTAAAATTAAAATTAAACACGATTTGAAAAAAAGTTGCAGATCATAAGCTTAGACAATTTTCAGCCGTTAGAAATGTATTGCACTTTTAACGCACTAATTATGTGGATAATTTAAAAGCATTTCCACAGACATTTTACTGACTAGAAAAACCAATGTTTCTAAAATTAAAATTGAGTAGAAGGCAATTTGAAAAAAAAAGTGGCAGATCATAAGTTTAGACAATTTTCAGCCGTTTGAAATGTATTGCAATTTTAACGCACTAATTATGTGGATAAGTAAAAAGCATTTCCACAGACTTTCAAGTAATTTTACTGACAAGAAAAACTAATGTTTCTAAAATTAAAATTAAACACGATTTGAAAAAAAGTTGCAGATCATAAGTTTAGACAATTTTCAGCCGTTTGAAATGTATTTCAATTTTAACGCAATAATTATGTGGATAAGTTAAAAGCATTTCCACTGACTTTCAAGTAATTTTACTGACAAGAAAAACTAATGTTTCTGAAATCAAAATTGAGTAGAAGGCGATTTTAAAAAAGTTGCAGATTATAAGTTTAGACAATTTTCAGCCGTTTGAAATGTATTGCAATTTAAACGCACTAATTATGTGGATAAGTTAAAAGCATTTCCACAGACTTTCAAGTAATTTTACTGACAAGAAAAACTAATGTTTCTAAAATTAAAATTAAACACGATTTGAAAAAAGTTGCAGATCATAAGTTTAGACAATTTTCAGCCGTTAGAAATGTATTGCACTTTTAACGCACTAATTATGTGGATAAGTTAAAAGCATTTCCACTGACTTTCAAGTAATTTTACTGACAAGAAAAACCAATGTTTCTAAAATTAAAATTGAGTAGAAGGCGATTTGAAAAAAAGTTCCAGCTCATAAGTTTAGACTATTTTCAGCACTTTGACATGTATTGCAATTTTAACGCACTAATTATGTGGATAAGTTAAAAGCATTTCCACAGACATTCAAGTAATTTTACTGACTAGAAAAACCAATGTTTCTAAAATTAAAATTGAGTAGAAAACGATTTGAAAAAAAAGTGGCAGATCATAAGTTTAGACAATTTTCAGCCGTTCGAAATGTATTGCACTTTTAACGCACTAATCATGTGGATAAGTTAAAAGCATTTCCAATGGCTTTTAAGTAATTTTACTGACAAGAAAAACTAATGTTTCTAAAATTAAAATTAAACACGATTTGAAAAAAAGTTGCAGATCATAATTATAGACAATTTTCAGCCGTTTGAAATGTATTTCAATTTTAACGCACTAATTATGTGGATAAGTTAAAAGCATTTCCACTGACTTTTAAGTAATTTTACTGACAAGAAAAACTAATGTTTCTGAAATCAAAATTGAGTAGAAGGCGATTAAAAAAAAATTGCAGATCATAAGTTTAGACAATTTTCAGCCGTTAGAAATGTATTGCACTTTTAACGCACTAATTATGTGGATAAGTTAAAAGCATTTCCACTGACTTTCAAGTAATTTTACTGACAAGAAAAACTAATGTTTCTAAAATTAAAATTAAAAACGATTTGAAAAAAAGTTGCAGATCATAAGTTTAGACTATTTTCAGCCGATAGAAATGTATTGCACTTTTAACGCACTAATTATGTGGATAAGTTAAAAGCATTTCTACAGACATTTTACTGACTAGAAAAACCAATGTTTCTAAAATTAAAATTGAATAGAAGGCGATTTGAAAAAAAAGTGGCAGATCATAAGTTTAGACAATTTTCAGCCGTTTGAAATGTATTGCAATTTAAACGCACTAATTATGTGGATAAGTTAAAAGCATTTCCACAGACTTTCAAGTAATTTTACTGACAAGAAAACTAATGTTTCTAAAATTAAAATTAAACACGATTTGAAAAAAAGTTGCAGATCATAAGTTTAGACAATTTTCAGCCGTTAGAAATGTATTGCACTTTTAACGCACTAATTATGTGGATAAGTTAAAAGCATTTCCACTGACTTTCAAGTAATTTTACTGACAAGAAAAACCAATGTTTCTAAAATTAAAATTGAGTAGAAGGCGATTTGAAAAAAAGTTCCAGCTCATAAGTTTAGACAATTTTCAGCCGTTTGAAATGTTTTGCAATTTTAACGCACTAATTATGTGGATAAGTTAAAAGCATTTCCACTGACTTTCAAGTAATTTTACTGACAAGAAAAACTAATGTTTCTAAAATCAAAATTGAGTAGAAGGCGATTTTAAAAAAAATTGCAGATCATAAGTTTAGATTCTTTTCAGCACTTTGACATGTATTGCAATTTTAACGCACTAATTATGTGGATAAGTTAAAAGCATTTCCACAGACATTTTACTGACTAGAAAAACTAATGTTTCTAAAATTAAAATTGAGTAGAAGGCGATTTGAAAAAAAAGTGGCAGATCATAAGTTTAGACAATTTTCAGCCGTTTGAAATGTATTGCAATTTAAACGCACTAATTATGTGGATAAGTTAAAAGCATTTCCACAGACTTTCAAGTAATTTTACTGACAAGAAAAACTAATGTTTCTAAAATTAAAATTAAAGACGATTTGAAAAAAAGTTGCAGATCATAAGTATAGACAATTTTCAGCCGTTTGAAATGTATTTCAATTTTAACGCACTAATTATGTGGATAAGTTAAAAGCATTTCCACTGACTTTTAAGTAATTTTACTGACAAGAAAAACTAATGTTTCTGAAATCAAAATTGAGTAGAAGGCGATTTAAAAAAAATTGCAGATCATAAGTTTAGACAATTTTCAGCCGTTAGAAATGTATTGCACTTTTAACGCATTAATTATGTGGACAAGTTAAAAGCATTTCCATTGACTTTCAAGTAATTTTACTGACAAGAAAAACTAATGTTTCTAAAATTAAAATTAAACACGATTTGAAAAAAAGTTGCAGATCATAAGTATAGACAATTTTCAGCCGTTTGAAATGTATTTTAATTTTAACGCACTAATTATGTGGATAAGTTAAAAGCATTTCCACTGACTTTCAAGTAATTTTACTGACTAGAAAAACCAATGTTTCTAAAATTAAAATTGAGTAGAAAACGATTTGAAAAAAAAGTGGCAGATCATAAGTTTAGACAATTTTCAGCCATTCGAAATGTATTTCACATTTAACGCACTAATCATGTGGATAAGTTAAAAGCATTTCCAATGGCTTTTAAGTAATTTTACTGACAAGAAAAACTAATGTTTCTAAAATTAAAATTAAACACGATTTGAAAAAAAGTTGCAGATCATAATTATAGACAATTTTCAGCCGTTTGAAATGTATTTCAATTTTAACGCACTAATTATGTGGATAAGTTAAAAGCATTTCCACTGACTTTCAAGTAATTTTACTGACAAGAAAAACCAATGTTTCTAAAATCAAAATTGAGTAGAAGGCGATTTTAAAAAAATTGCAGATCATAAGTTTAGACAATTTTCAGCCATTCGAAATGTATTTCACATTTAACGCACTAATCATGTGGATAAGTTAAAAGCATTTCCAATGGCTTTTAAGTAATTTTACTGACAAGAAAAACTAATGTTTCTAAAATTAAAATTAAAAACGATTTGAAAAAAAGTTGCAGATCATAAGTTTAGACTATTTTCAGCCGTTAGAAATGTATTGCACTTTTAACGCACTAATTATGTGGATAAGTTAAAAGCATTTCCACAGACATTTTACTGACTAGAAAAACCAATGTTTCTAAAATTAAAATTGAATAGAAGGCGATTTGAAAAAAAAGTGGCAGATCATAAGTTTAGACAATTTTCAGCCGTTTGAAATGTATTGCAATTTAAACGCACTAATTATGTGGATAGGTTAAAAGCATTTCCACAGACTTTCAAGTAATTTTACTGACAAGAAAACTAATGTTTCTAAAATTAAAATTAAACACGATTTGAAAAAAAGTTCCAGCTCATAAGTTTAGACAATTTTCAGCCGTTTGAAATGTTTTGCAATTTTAACGCACTAATTATGTGGATAAGTTAAAAGCATTTCCACTGACTTTCAAGTAATTTTACTGACAAGAAAAACTAATGTTTCTAAAATCAAAATTGAGTAGAAGGCGATTTGAAAAAAAATTGCAGATCATAAGTTTAGACTATTTTCAGCACTTTGACATGTATTGCAATTTTAACGCACTAATTATGTGGATAAGTTAAAAGCATTTCCACAGACATTTTACTGACTAGAAAAACTAATGTTTCTAAAATTAAAATTGAGTAGAAGGCGATTTGAAAAAAAAGTGGCAGATCATAAGTTTAGACAATTTTCAGCCGTTTGAAATGTATTGCAATTTAAACGCACTAATTATGTGGATAAGTTAAAAGCATTTCCACAGACTTTCAAGTAATTTTACTGACAAGAAAAACTAATGTTTCTAAAATTAAAATTAAACACGATTTGAAAAAAAGTTGCAGATCATAAGTATAGACAATTTTCAGCCGTTTGAAATGTATTTCAATTTTAACGCACTAATCATGTGGATAAGTTAAAAGCATTTCCACTGACTTTTAAGTAATTTTACTGACAAGAAAAACTAATGTTTCTGAAATCAAAATTGAGTAGAAGGCGATTTAAAAAAAATTTCAGATCATAAGTTTAGACAATTTTCAGCCGTTAGAAATGTATTGCACTTTTAACGCATTAATTATGTGGACAAGTTAAAAGCATTTCCATTGACTTTCAAGTAATTTTACTGACAAGAAAAACTAATGTTTCTAAAATTAAAATTAAACACGATTTGAAAAAAAGTTGCAGATCATAAGTATAGACAATTTTCAGCCGTTTGAAATGTATTTCAATTTTAACGCACTAATTATGTGGATAAGTTAAAAGCATTTCCACTGACTTTCAAGTAATTTTACTGACTAGAAAAACCAATGTTTCTGAAATCAAAATTGAGTAGAAGGCGATTTAAAAAAAATTGCAGATCATAAGTTTAGACAATTTTCAGCCGTTAGAAATGTATTGCACTTTTAACGCATTAATTATGTGGACAAGTTAAAAGCATTTCCATTGACTTTCAAGTAATTTTACTGACAAGAAAAACTAATGTTTCTAAAATTAAAATTAAACACGATTTGAAAAAAAGTTGCAGATCATAAGTATAGACAATTTTCAGCCGTTTGAAATGTATTTCAATTTTAACGCACTAATTATGTGGATAAGTTAAAAGCATTTCCACTGACTTTCAAGTAATTTTACTGACTAGAAAAACCAATGTTTCTAAAATTAAAATTGAGTAGAAAACGATTTGAAAAAAAAGTGGCAGATCATAAGTTTAGACAATTTTCAGCCGTTCGAAATGTATTTCACTTTTAACGCACTAATCATGTGGATAAGTTAAAAGCATTTCCAATGGCTTTTAAGATTCTTACTGACAAGAAAAACTAATGTTTCTAAAATTAAAATTAAACACGATTTGAAAAAAAGTTGCAGATCATAATTATAGACAATTTTCAGCCGTTTGAAATGTATTTCAATTTTAACGCACTAATTATGTGGATAAGTTAAAAGCATTTCCACTGACTTTTAAGTAATTTTACTGACAAGAAAAACTAATGTTTCTGAAATCAAAATTGAGTAGAAGGCGATTAAAAAAAAATTGCAGATCATAAGTTTAGACAATTTTCAGCCGTTAGAAATGTATTGCACTTTTAACGCACTAATTATGTGGATAAGTTAAAAGCATTTCCACTGACTTTCAAGTAATTTTACTGACAAGAAAAACTAATGTTTCTAAAATTAAAATTAAAAACGATTTGAAAAAAAGTTGCAGATCATAAGTTTAGACTATTTTCAGCCGTTAGAAATGTATTGCACTTTTAACGCACTAATTATGTGGATAAGTTAAAAGCATTTCCACAGACATTTTACTGACTAGAAAAACCAATGTTTCTAAAATTAAAATTGAATAGAAGGCGATTTGAAAAAAAAGTGGCAGATCATAAGTTTAGACAATTTTCAGCCGTTTGAAATGTATTGCAATTTAAACGCACTAATTATGTGGATAAGTTAAAAGCATTTCCACAGACTTTCAAGTAATTTTACTGACAAGAAAACTAATGTTTCTAAAATTAAAATTAAACACGATTTGAAAAAAAGTTGCAGATCATAAGTTTAGACAATTTTCAGCCATTAGAAATGTATTGCACTTTTAACGCACTAATTATGTGGATAAGTTAAAAGCATTTCCACTGACTTTCAAGTAATTTTACTGACAAGAAAAACCAATGTTTCTAAAATTAAAATTGAGTAGAAGGCGATTTGAAAAAAAGTTCCAGCTCATAAGTTTAGACAATTTTCAGCCGTTTGAAATGTTTTGCAATTTTAACGCACTAATTATGTGGATAAGTTAAAAGCATTTCCACTGACTTTCAAGTAATTTTACTGACAAGAAAAACTAATGTTTCTAAAATCAAAATTGAGTAGAAGGCGATTTGAAAAAAAATTGCAGATCATAAGTTTAGACTATTTTCAGCACTTTGACATGTATTGCAATTTTAACGCACTAATTATGTGGATAAGTTAAAAGCATTTCCACAGACATTTTACTGACTAGAAAAACTAATGTTTCTAAAATTAAAATTGAGTAGAAGGCGATTTGAAAAAAAAAAGGCAGATCATAAGTTTAGACAATTTTCAGCCGTTTGAAATGTATTGCAATTTAAACGCACTAATTATGTGGATAAGTTAAAAGCATTTCCACAGACTTTCAAGTAATTTTACTGACAAGAAAAACTAATGTTTCTAAAATTAAAATTGAGTAGAAGGCGATTTGAAAAAAAGTTGCAGATCATAATTATAGACAATTTTCAGCCGTTTGAAATGTATTTCAATTTTAACGCACTAATTATGTGGATAAGTTAAAAGCATTTCCACTGACTTTCAAGTAATTTTACTGACTAGAAAAACCAATGTTTCTAAAATTAAAAATGAGTAGAAAACGATTTGAAAAAAAAGTGGCAGATCATAAGTTTAGACAATTTTCAGCCGTTCGAAATGTATTTCACTTTTAACGCACTAATCATGTGGATAAGTTAAAAGCATTTCCACTGACTTTTAAGTAATTTTACTGACAAGAAAAACTAATGTTTCTGAAATCAAAATTGATTAGAAGGCGATTTAAAAAAATTGCAGATCATCAGTTTAGACAATTTTCAGCCTTTAGAAATGTATTGCACTTTTAACGCATTAATTATGTGGACAAGTTAAAAGCATTTCCATTGACTTTCAAGTAATTTTACTGACAAGAAAAACTAATGTTTCTAAAATTAAAATTAAACACGATTTGAAAAAAAGTTGCAGATCATAAGTTTCGACAAGTTTCAGCACTTTGAAATGTATTGCAATTTTAACGCACTAATTACGTGGTTTAGTTAAAATCATTTCCACTGACTATCAAGTAATTTTACTGCCAAAAAAAAACATTCTTTCTAAAATCAAAATTGAGTAGAAGGCGATTTGAAAACAAATTACAGATCATAAGTTTTGTTTAATTTTCAGCACTTTGAAATGTATTGCAATTTTAACGCACTAATTATGTGGATAATTTAAAAGCATTTCCACTGACTTTCATGTAATTTTACTGACAAGAAAAACCAATGTTTCTAAAATCAAAATTTAGTAGAAGGCGATTTATAAAAAAATTGCAGATCATAAGTTTAGACAAGTTTCAGCACTTTGAAATGTATTGCAATTTTAACGCACTAATTACGTGGCTGAGTTAAAATCATTTCCTCTGACTTTCAAGTAATTTTACTGACAAAAAAAAACATTCTTTCTAAATTCAAAATTGAGTAGAAGGCGATTTGAAAACAAATTGCAGATCATAAGTTTCTTCAATTTTCAGCACTTTGAAATGTATTGCAATTTTAACGCACTAATTATGTGGCTAAGTTAAAAGCATTTCCACTGACTTTCAAGTAATTTTACTGACAAGAAAAACCAATGTTTCTAAAATCAAAATTTAGTAGAAGGCAATTTGAAAAAAAATTGCAGATCATAAGTTTCGACAATTTTCAGCACTTTGAAATGTATTGCAATTTTAACGCACTAATTATGTGGATAAGCAAAAAGCATTTCCACTGACTTTCAAGTAATTTTACTGACAAGAAAAACCAATGTTTCTAAAATCAAAATTTAGTAAAAGGCAATTTAAAAAAAAATTGCAGATCATAAGTTTCGACAATTTTCAGCACTTTGAAATGTATTGCAATTTTAACGCACTAATTATGTGGATAAGTTAAAAGCATTTCCACTGAATTTCAAGTAATTTTACTGACAAGAAAAACCAATGTTTCTAAAATTAAAATTAAACACGATTTGAAAAAAAGTTGCAGATCATAAGCTTAGACAATTTTCAGCCGTTAGAAATGTATTGCACTTTTAACGCACTAATTATGTGGATAATTTAAAAGCATTTCCACAGACATTTTACTGACTAGAAAAACCAATGTTTCTAAAATTAAAATTGAGTAGAAGGCAATTTGAAAAAAAAAGTGGCAGATCATAAGTTTAGACAATTTTCAGCCGTTTGAAATGTATTGCAATTTTAACGCACTAATTATGTGGATAAGTAAAAAGCATTTCCACAGACTTTCAAGTAATATTACTGACAAGAAAAACTAATGTTTCTAAAATTAAAATTAAACACGATTTGAAAAAAAGTTGCAGATCATAAGTTTAGACAATTTTCAGCCGTTTGAAATGTATTTCAATTTTAACGCAATAATTATGTGGATAAGTTAAAAGCATTTCCACTGACTTTCAAGTAATTTTACTGACAAGAAAAACTAATGTTTCTGAAATCAAAATTGAGTAGAAGGCGATTTTAAAAAAGTTGCAGATTATAAGTTTAGACAATTTTCAGCCGTTTGAAATGTATTGCAATTTAAACGCACTAATTATGTGGATAAGTTAAAAGCATTTCCACAGACTTTCAAGTAATTTTACTGACAAGAAAAACTAATGTTTCTAAAATTAAAATTAAACACGATTTGAAAAAAGTTGCAGATCATAAGTTTAGACAATTTTCAGCCGTTAGAAATGTATTGCACTTTTAACGCACTAATTATGTGGATAAGTTAAAAGCATTTCCACTGACTTTCAAGTAATTTTACTGACAAGAAAAACCAATGTTTCTAAAATTAAAATTGAGTAGAAGGCGATTTGAAAAAAAGTTCCAGCTCATAAGTTTAGACTATTTTCAGCACTTTGACATGTATTGCAATTTTAACGCACTAATTATGTGGATAAGTTAAAAGCATTTCCACAGACATTCAAGTAATTTTACTGACTAGAAAAACCAATGTTTCTAAAATTAAAATTGAGTAGAAAACGATTTGAAAAAAAAGTGGCAGATCATAAGTTTAGACAATTTTCAGCCGTTCGAAATGTATTGCACTTTTAACGCACTAATCATGTGGATAAGTTAAAAGCATTTCCAATGGCTTTTAAGTAATTTTACTGACAAGAAAAACTAATGTTTCTAAAATTAAAATTAAACACGATTTGAAAAAAAGTTGCAGATCATAATTATAGACAATTTTCAGCCGTTTGAAATGTATTTAAATTTTAACGCACTAATTATGTGGATAAGTTAAAAGCATTTCCACTGACTTTTAAGTAATTTTACTGACAAGAAAAACTAATGTTTCTGAAATCAAAATTGAGTAGAAGGCGATTAAAAAAAAATTGCAGATCATAAGTTTAGACAATTTTCAGCCGTTAGAAATGTATTGCACTTTTAACGCACTAATTATGTGGATAAGTTAAAAGCATTTCCACTGACTTTCAAGTAATTTTACTGACAAGAAAAACTAATGTTTCTAAAATTAAAATTAAAAACGATTTGAAAAAAAGTTGCAGATCATAAGTTTAGACTATTTTCAGCCGATAGAAATGTATTGCACTTTTAACGCACTAATTATGTGGATAAGTTAAAAGCATTTCTACAGACATTTTACTGACTAGAAAAACCAATGTTTCTAAAATTAAAATTGAATAGAAGGCGATTTGAAAAAAAAGTGGCAGATCATAAGTTTAGACAATTTTCAGCCGTTTGAAATGTATTGCAATTTAAACGCACTAATTATGTGGATAAGTTAAAAGCATTTCCACAGACTTTCAAGTAATTTTACTGACAAGAAAACTAATGTTTCTAAAATTAAAATTAAACACGATTTGAAAAAAAGTTGCAGATCATAAGTTTAGACAATTTTCAGCCGTTAGAAATGTATTGCACTTTTAACGCACTAATTATGTGGATAAGTTAAAAGCATTTCCACTGACTTTTAAGTAATTTTACTGACAAGAAAAACCAATGTTTCTAAAATTAAAATTGAGTAGAAGGCGATTTGAAAAAAAGTTCCAGCTCATAAGTTTAGACAATTTTCAGCCGTTTGAAATGTTTTGCAATTTTAACGCACTAATTATGTAGATAAGTTAAAAGCATTTCCACTGACTTTCAAGTAATTTTACTGACAAGAAAAACTAATGTTTCTAAAATCAAAATTGAGTAGAAGGCGATTTGAAAAAAAATTGCAGATCATAAGTTTAGACTATTTTCAGCACTTTGACATGTATTGCAATTTTAACGCACTAATTATGTGGATAAGTTAAAAGCATTTCCACAGACATTTTACTGACTAGAAAAACTAATGTTTCTAAAATTAAAATTGAGTAGAAGGCGATTTGAAAAAAAAGTGGCAGATCATAAGTTTAGACAATTTTCAGCCGTTTGAAATGTATTGCAATTTAAACGCACTAATTATGTGGATAAGTTAAAAGCATTTCCACAGACTTTCAAGTAATTTTACTGACAAGAAAAACTAATGTTTCTAAAATTAAAATTAAACACGATTTGAAAAAAAGTTGCAGATCATAAGTATAGACAATTTTCAGCCGTTTGAAATGTATTTCAATTTTAACGCACTAATCATGTGGATAAGTTAAAAGCATTTCCACTGACTTTTAAGTAATTTTACTCACAAGAAAAACTAATGTTTCTGAAATCAAAATTGAGTAGAAGGCGATTTAAAAAAAATTGCAGATCATAAGTTTAGACAATTTTCAGCCGTTAGAAATGTATTGCACTTTTAACGCATTAATTATGTGGACAAGTTAAAAGCATTTCCATTGACTTTCAAGTAATTTTACTGACAAGAAAAACTAATGTTTCTAAAATTAAAATTAAACACGATTTGAAAAAAAGTTGCAGATCATAAGTATAGACAATTTTCAGCCGTTTGAAATGTATTTTAATTTTAACGCACTAATTATGTGGATAAGTTAAAAGCATTTCCACTGACTTTCAAGTAATTTTACTGACTAGAAAAACCAATGTTTCTAAAATTAAAATTGAGTAGAAAACGATTTGAAAAAAAAGTGGCAGATCATAAGTTTAGACAATTTTCAGCCATTCGAAATGTATTTCACTTTTAACGCACTAATCATGTGGATAAGTTAAAAGCATTTCCAATGGCTTTTAAGTAATTTTACTGACAAGAAAAACTAATGTTTCTAAAATTAAAATTAAACACGATTTGAAAAAAAGTTGCAGATCATAATTATAGACAATTTTCAGCCGTTTGAAATGTATTTCAATTTTAACGCACTAATTATGTGGATAAGTTAAAAGCATTTCCACTGACTTTTAAGTAATTTTACTGACAAGAAAAACTAATGTTTCTGAAATCAAAATTGAGTAGAAGGCGATTTAAAAAAAATTGCAGATCATAAGTTTAGACAATTTTCAGCCGTTAGAAATATATTGCACTTTTAACGCACTAATTATGTGGATAAGTTAAAAGCATTTCCACTGACTTTCAAATAATTTTACTGACAAGAAAAACTAATGTTTCTAAAATTAAAATTAAAAACGATTTGAAAAAAAGTTGCAGATCATAAGTTTAGACTATTTTCAGCCGTTAGAAATGTATTGCACTTTTAACGCACTAATTATGTGGATAAGTTAAAAGCATTTCCACAGACATTTTACTGACTAGAAAAACCAATGTTTCTAAAATTAAAATTGAATAGAAGGCGATTTGAAAAAAAAGTGGCAGATCATAAGTTTAGACAATTTTCAGCCGTTTGAAATGTATTGCAATTTAAACGCACTAATTATGTGGATAAGTTAAAAGCATTTCCACAGACTTTCAAGTAATTTTACTGACAAGAAAACTAATGTTTCTAAAATTAAAATTAAACACGATTTGAAAAAAAGTTGCAGATCATAAGTTTAGACAATTTTCAGCCATTAGAAATGTTTTGCAATTTTAACGCACTAATTATGTGGATAAGTTAAAAGCATTTCCACTGACTTTCAAGTAATTTTACTGACAAGAAAAACTAATGTTTCTAAAATCAAAATTGAGTAGAAGGCGATTTGAAAAAAAATTGCAGATCATAAGTTTAGACTATTTTCAGCACTTTGACATGTATTGCAATTTTAACGCACTAATTATGTGGATAAGTTAAAAGCATTTCCACAGACATTTTACTGACTAGAAAAACTAATGTTTCTAAAATTAAAATTGAGTAGAAGGCGATTTGAAAAAAAAGTGGCAGATCATAAGTTTAGACAATTTTCAGCCGTTTGAAATGTATTGCAATTTAAACGCACTAATTATGTGGATAAGTTAAAAGCATTTCCACAGACTTTCAAGTAATTTTACTGACAAGAAAAACTAATGTTTCTAAAATTAAAATTAAACACGATTTGAAAAAAAGTTGCAGATCATAATTATAGACAATTTTCAGCCGTTTGAAATGTATTTCAATTTTAACGCACTAATTATGTGGATAAGTTAAAAGCATTTCCACTGACTTTCAAGTAATTTTACTGACTAGAAAAACCAATGTTTCTAAAATTAAAATTGAGTAGAAAACGATTTGAAAAAAAAGTGGCAGATCATAAGTTTAGACAATTTTCAGCCGTTCGAAATGTATTTCACTTTTAACGCACTAATCATGTGGATAAGTTAAAAGCATTTCCACTGACTTTTAAGTAATTTTACTGACAAGAAAAACTAATGTTTCTGAAATCAAAATTGATTAGAAGGCGATTTAAAAAAATTGCAGATCATCAGTTTAGACAATTTTCAGCCTTTAGAAATGTATTGCACTTTTAACGCATTAATTATGTGGACAAGTTAAAAGCATTTCCATTGACTTTCAAGTAATTTTACTGACAAGAAAAACTAATGTTTCTAAAATTAAAATTAAACACGATTTGAAAAAAAGTTGCAGATCATAAGTATAGACAATTTTCAGCCGTTTGAAATGTATTTCAATTTTAACGCACTAATTATGTGGATAAGTTAAAAGCATTTCCACTGACTTTCAAGTAATTTTACTGACAAGAAAAACTAATGTTTCTGTAATCAAAATTGAGTAGAAGGCGATTTAAAAAAAATTGCAGATCATAAGTTTAGACAATTTTCAGCCGTTTGAAATGTATTGCAATTTTAACGCACTAATTATGTGGATAAGTTAAAATTATTTCCACTGACTTTCAAGTAATTTTACTGACAAGAAAAACTAATGTTTCTAAAATTAAAATTAAACACGATTTGAAAAAAAGTTGCAGATCATAAGTTTAGACAATTTTCAGCCGTTTGAAATGTATTTCAATTTTAACGCACTAATTATGTGGATAAGTTAAAAGCATTTCCACTGACTTTCAAGTAATTTTACTGACAAGAAAAACGAATGTTTCTAAAATTAAAATTAAACACGATTTGAAAAAAAGTTGCAGATCATAAGTATAGACAATTTTCAGCCTTTAGAAATGTATTGCACTTTTAACGCACTAATTATGTGGCTAAGTTAAAAGCATTTCCACAGATTTTCAAATAATTTTACCGACAAGAAATACCAATGTTTCTAAAATCAAAATTGAGTAGAAGGCGATTTTAAAAAAATTGCAGATTATAAGTTTAGACAAGTTTCAGCACTTTGAAATGTATTGCAATTTTAACACACTAATTACGTGGTTGAGTTAAAATCATTTCCACTGACTTTCAAGTAATTTTACTGACAAAAAAACACATTCTTTCTAAAATCAAAATTGAGTAGAAGGCGATTTGAAAAAAAATTGCAGATCATAAGTTTCTTCAATTTTCAGCACTTTGAAATGTATTGCAATTTTAACGCACTAATTATGTGGATAATTTAAAAGCATTTCCACTGACTTTCAAGTAATTTTACTGACAAGAAAAACCAATGTTTCTAAAATCAAAATTTAGTTGAAGGTAATTTGAAAAAAAATTGCAGATAATAAGTTTCGACAATTTTCAGCACTTTGAAAGGTATTGTAATTTTAACGCACTAATTATGTGGATAAGTTAAAAGCATTTCCACTGACTTTCATGTAATTTTACTGACAAGAAAAACCTATGTTTCTAAAATCAAAATGTAGTAGAATGCGATTTATAAAAAAATTGCAGATCATAAGTTTAGACAAGTTTCAGCACTTTGAAATGTATTGCAATTTTAACGCACTAATTACGTGGCTGAGTTAAAATCATTTCCTCTGACTTTCAAGTAATTTTACTGACAAAAAAAAACATTCTTTCTAAATTCAAAATTGAGTAGAAGGCATTTTGAAAAAAAATTGCAGATCATAAGTTTCGACAATTTTCAGCACTTTGAAATGTATTGCAATTTTAACGCACTAATTATGTGGATAAGTTAAAAGCATTTCCACTGACTTTCAAGTAATTTTACTGACAAGAAAAACCAATGTTTCTAAAATCAAAATTTAGTAGAAGGCGATTTAAAAAAAAAATTGCAGATCATAAGTTTAGACAAGTTTCAGCACTTTGAAATGTATTGCAATTTTAACGCACTAATTACGTGGTTGAGTTAAAATCATTTCCACTGACTTTCAAGTAATTTTACTGCCAAAAAAAAACATTCTTTCTAAAATCAAAATTGAGTAGAAGGCGATTTGAAAACAAATTGCAGATCATAAGTTTCTTCAATTTTCAGCACTTTGAAATGTATTGCAATTTTAACGCACTAATTATGTGGATAATTTAAAAGCATTTCCACTTTCATGTAATTTTACTGACAAGAAAAACCAATGTTTCTAAAATGAAAATTTAGTAGAAGGCGATTTATAAAAAAATTGCAGATCATAAGTTTAGACAAGTTTCAGCACTTTGAAATGTATTGCAATTTTAACGCACTAATTACGTGGCTGAGTTAAAATCATTTCCTCTGACTTTCAAGTAATTTTACTGACAAAAAAAAACATTCTTTCTAAATTCAAAATTGAGTAGAAGGCGATTTGAAAACAAATTGCAGATCATAAATTTCTTCAATTTTCAGCACTTTGAAATGAGAGTTGTCCGCACACCAGGCGATCAACATCTCTGTGACATTACCAGGCTTGTCCTCTGGCTAAATGCACTCCGGCTACGATATCTACCTCTGTACGTTATCAGCCATAACTATCATGCTGGACGCAGAAGAGATGCAGACCAGCGGACATTGCACACCTGCCCCACTGTGTCAACACCCCAGGTGGCGGGGAATGCTAGGCGTACCAGCCCTGCATAGAAGCCAAGAAAATAAAGGGAAAAAGAGATACCCCACTCACATGCAAATGCTACGTTTCTGGCAGGACGTGACGATCCTGGGATACAGACACACTGGACTGCCTCTCTTCCGGGTAAACCAGTCCATCTCATATATCACATATCATCATTGCACCCTATAGACACGAGTAGTGAAGACTCGATAGTCTGGTAAGACAACTTCCATAGGAGAGAAAACTCTGATCGTAAACAACTGCTGCCTTGCAGATAGGCTGGGGACAGCCAGGCTAAGGAGGGCATCCCTACAGAAACGCCTGTTGAAATCGGATGCACGGGGCCGCAAGCCTAACAAAACAGTGCAACGTAAATCACAGTATGATGGCAGCACAACCTATTCGAAAAACGTATGGCGCTCATCCTGAGGAGACCCGCCAGGCAGCGATAGCGCCGGGCCCCACGCCTCGAAGGGGCCCACCCTTGACTACTGGTGGTCACCCACCCATGTGTCGTGGAGTCAAGGCACATGGCTATGGGGTAACGTCTATTGGCCAACACCTCAAGACCCTCAAAATACTACAGTGGAATGCGGAGGGAGTCATTAACAAAAAACTTTCCCTAACACACCACCTGCATGAAGGTAAGATTGACGTGGCATGTATCCAGGAAACGCACCTCAACAATAACCATAAATTCTCAATCAGAGGATACCAGACCTTCCGTCTAGATAGAGAAGGCCACAAAGGAGGGGTCCTGATACTGACCAGAAACAGCATACCGAGTAGCGCGGTACCTGTCAATCACACCGGACAAGCAGAAATTGTAGGAGTTGACATAATGGCTCAAGAGACGAAGCTCCGCATTTTCAATCTGTACGGACCACCAAACAGAGACCTATCGCTCTCGAGTATGGAGGTCAGAGACTCCAACTGCATAATAGTTGGAGATTTCAACAGCCACTCGGAGAGATGGGGATACTCTGACACAGACAGCAGAGGTGACGAAGTGGAAGATTGGGAGATAGATACAAATCTCTCCCTAATCAATAGGCCGGAGGATAGCCCTAGCTTCTATTCAAGAACATGGCATACCACCTCGACTCCAGATTTGGCCTTCTCCACACAGGACATACACTATAAAATAGACCGCCAGGTGCTAAACCAACTGGCAGGTAGCGACCACAGGCCGATCAGGCTAACCATTGACATGGAAGTAGGCCCACAGGAAGCAAAACCGCTCCCACGTTGGAATTACAAACGAGCCGACTGGGAGAGATTTGCAATCCTGACAAATGGGCTGTGTGAAACCATCAACACACGAAACACCAAAATGAAGCCCATGGTAGAGAGCCTAAGCAAGGCAATAATGCAAGCCGCCACTGAAACCATCCCAAGAGGAGCTAGGAAAAACTATAAGCCCTACTGGAATGATGAGTTACAGAAAGTGGAAGATGCAGTAACAAATGCTAGGAACATGGCAGAACGAGAAAAATCCATGGAGGCAAACATCGCCCTCAAAGCCGCCGCGGCGAAGTACAAACACACTCTCAAGCAAACAGCAAGAGAAAGTTGGAAAAATAAAACGGAAAGTTTAAACCTGGACAAAGAAGGGAACAAGCTATGGAAGCTAGTCAGAGCCATGAATGACGAAACCCCGTCAAATAAACAAATTACTATCAAGCAGGGCGAGAACTTGATCACAGGTAAGAAAGCCGCAAACGCCTTTGTCGATCACTATGCCAGAGCAAACCACAACGAGGTCCCTGCAGATAAGCATACAGACATTAGCGAAGAGCTAAAGGGACACGAAAACATAAATACGGCTCCTGAAGAGCACATGATGGCCAAACTAACAATGCGCGAAATGGAAGAGGCTATGAGTACACTAAAGAAAAGGAAATCTCCCGGAAAAGACGGGATAACAAACGAAATGCTGATGGGGCTGGGCCAAACAGCGAAGAAAAGACTACTATCAGTCCTGAACCAAAGCTGGAAAAGGGGTATTGTAACCCAGGCATGAAAAGATGCAATACTGGTACCAGTACCAAAAACATGAAAGGACAAAACAGATCCAAATGGATACAGGCCCATAAGCCTACTGAGCTGTGTCGGCAAGCTGATGGAACGGATGATAAACACCAGACTGATGTGGCATCTGGAAGAAAAACGAATACTAATTCCACAGCAAGCCGGCTTTAGACAGCACAGATCCACTGAGGACCAGGTCATCCTCATAGCCCAGGAGATAGAAGATGCCTACCAGGCACAGAAACACACAGTAGCTGTTTGGGTGGATCTGGAAAAGGCATTTGACAAAGTCTGGAAGGATGGACTTAGAGTCAAGCTAAGAAGAAGTGATGTCTGTGGGAAGATGTACAAGTGGATCAACCACTACCTCAAACAAAGAACGGCTAGAGTCCAAGTACAAGGGCAGATTAGCAAAAAGGTGACACTCGAGCAGGGAGTACCCCAAGGGGGAGTATTGTCACCCACACTCTTCCTGGTATATATAAACGATATTACAGAAAATATACCAAGAAGAGTCCATAGCTCAATGTTTGCAGACGATCTGGCTATGTGGACCTCTGAAAAGAATCTCACCATAGCAAGAAATCGGATGCAGACGGCCCTAACATCGCTGGAAGAGTGGGCGAACTCATGGCTGGTCAAAATAAACGAGGAGAAAACCACGTGCACAATATTCTCGCTCTCATTAAAACCCCAAAGTACCAAATTAAGCCTAAATGGCAAAATCCTGCAGCCAAACGACAACCCAACCTATCTGGGAGTCACATTTGATCGGCGCATGACATGGAAAAGTCAGATTGAGAGAAACCGAATGAAAGCCAGAGAAAGAATGGCGATCATGAGGAAACTTGCTGGCACAAGCTGGGGAGCAGACGAAGGCATACTAAAGAAACTGTACACTGGAAGAGTGAGACCTGTTCTCGAGTATGGCATCGCGGCATGGACAACAGCAGCGAAGGCGAACTTCGATAAAGTTAACAAACTTCAAAACCAAGCCATGAGAATTATAACAGGTGGCATGAAGTCAACGCCAATTGTAGAACTTGAAAAGATTACAAAACTGCAATCCATGACCGACAGAAGAGACTGCAGAGCCCAGCTGCAGTCAGAGAAACTCCGAAGACTGACGGACCACCCAATGTACCAGAGACTTAACAATTTGGGAACTGGGAAACTAAAGCGGAGAAACTTTGCAGAAATAGCCAAAGCAAAGATGCACGAAGATCCCATAAACGCACTAACAACACCAAAACCCATCACTACTGTACGAAAACCTACTTGGAGGCAGGATATATTTCCAGAGGTGGTAGAAAATATACCAGGTATTGCAAACAAAAACTGCCAGACTGAAAAAGAAAGGAGAGACACTACCCTAAGCTTCATAACGAAAAGCTACCCAAGCATGGACTGGACCCATGCATACACCGACGGTTCTGTAACAAACACTACACAGAACGGAGGGGCAGGAGCATTCCTGAACCTACCAAATGGCAGAAAAATAACACTGTCATTCGCTACTGGTAAGTACACAAGCAATTTCAGAGCGGAGGCAGAGGCACTGAGGGCGGCAGTGGAAGAAATGGCAACACACAGTGAAAATGAGAGCCATATAGTCTTGCTGACAGATGCTCTCGCCGTAGTCACAGCGCTAAAAAGCCAGAAAAATACTGAGCTTAACGACTTAAGAGCAGCACTCTGCAAACTGTGCTAGCTGTCCGCACCAAAAAGGGTAGTGGTACAGTGGGTCCCGTCACACTGCAACATCCAAGGCAACGAGGAGGCAGACAGACTGGCAAAAGAAGGTGCAAGGCTACCACAAACAGATACCAGTATGACGTACGAAGAGTCAAAACGGCTTATCAAAGCCAGGTACATGACCAAATGGGAAACCGAACATACTGGTTACACCAAAAACGATGCCTATTACCAGTTGAACCAAAGAGAGCAGGTCGTTGTCTTCAGACTTCGCACTGGCCACAACAGACTGAGGTACCACCTATTCAACAAATTGAAGATAGGGTGTACCGACGAATGCCCGTGCGGTACTGGTAAAATGGCCACTGAACATCTGCTGCAGAACTGCCCGACATACGGGGATCAGAGAGAGCAGATGTGGCCATTGCCAGTGGAACTGCAAGACAAGCTCTATGGTAGTGGCGAGAGTCTCAGGATGACCGCCGCTTTTTTCGAAAAAATAATGGTTACTGTCTGACTGTGTACGCAGAAGAAGAAGAAGATTTATAAAAAAATTGCAGATCATAAGTTTAGACAAGTTTCAGCACTTTGAAATGTATTGCAATTTTAACGCACTAATTACGTGGCTGAGTTAAAATCATTTCCTCTGACTTTCAAGTAATTTTACTGACAAAAAAAAACATTCTTTCTAAATTCAAAATTGAGTAGAAGGCGATTTGAAAACAAATTGCAGATCATAAGTTTTCAATTTTCAGCACTTTGAAATGTATTGCAATTTTAACGCACTAATTATGTGGATAAGTTAAAAGCATTTCCACAGACATTTTACTGACTAGAAAAACTAATGTTTCTAAAATTAAAATTAAACACGATTTGAAAAAAAGTTGCAGATCATAAGTATAGACAATTTTCAGCCGTTTGAAATGTATTTCAATTTTAACGCACTAATTATGTGGATAAGTTAAAAGCATTTCCACTGACTTTCAAGTAATTTTACTGACAAGAAAAACTAATGTTTCTGAAATCAAAATTGAGTAGAAGGCGATTTAAAAAAAATTGCAGATCATAAGTTTAGACAATTTTCAGCCGTTAGAAATGTATTGCACTTTTAACGCACTAATTATGTGGACAAGTTAAAAGCATTTCCATTGACTTTCAAGTAATTTTACTGACAAGAAAAACTAATGTTTCTAAAATTAAAATTAAACACGATTTGAAAAAAAATTGCAGATCATAAGTTTAGACAATTTTCAGCCGTTAGAAATGTATTGCACATTTAACGCACTAATTATGTGGACAAGTTAAAAGCATTTCCATTGACTTTCAAGTAATTTTACTGACAAGAAAAACTAATGTTTCTAAAATTAAAATTAAACACGATTTGAAAAAAAGTTGCAGATCATAAGTATAGACAATTTTCAGCCGTTTGAAATGTATTTCAATTTTAACGCACTAATTATGTGGATAAGTTAAAAGCATTTCCACTGACTTTCAAGTAATTTTACTGACAAGAAAAACTAATGTTTCTGAAATCAAAATTGAGTAGAAGGCGATTTAAAAAAAATTGCAGATCATAAGTTTAGACAATTTTCAGCTGTTAGAAATGTATTGCACTTTTAACGCACTAATTATGTGGATAAGTTAAAAGCATTTCCATTGACTTTCAAGTAATTTTACTGACAAGAAAAACCAATGTTTCTAAAATCAAAATTTAGTAGAAGGCGATTTATAAAAAAATTGCAGATCATAAGTTTAGACAAGTTTCAGCACTTTGAAATGTATTGCAATTTTAACGCACTAATTATGTGGATAAGTTAAAATCATTTCCTCTGACTTTCAAGTAATTTTACTGACAAAAAAAAAACATTCTTTCTAAATTCAAAATTGAGTAGAATGCGATTTGAAAACAAATTGCAGATCATAAGTTTCTTCAATTTTCAGCACTTTGAAATGAGAGTTGTCCGCACACCAGGCGATCAACATCTCTGTGACATTACCAGGCTTGTCCTCTGGCTAAATGCACTCCGGCTACGATATCTACCTCTGTACGTTATCAGCCATAACTATCATACTGGACGCAGAAGAGATGCAGACCAGCGGACATTGCACACCTGCCCCACTGTGTCAACACCCCAGGTGGCGGGGAATGCTAGGCGTACCATCCCTGCATAGAAGCCAAGAAAATAAAGGGAAAAAGAGATACCCCACTCACATGCAAATGCTACGTTTCTGGCAGGACGTGACGATCCTGGGATACAGACACACTGGACTGCCTCTCTTCCGGGTAAACCAGTCCATCTCATATATCACATATCATCATTGCACCCTATAGACACGAGTAGTGAAGACTCGATAGTCTGGTAAGACAACTTCCATAGGAGAGAAAACTCTGATCGTAAACAACTGCTGCCTTGCAGATAGGCTGGGGACAGCCAGGCTAAGGAGGGCATCCCTACAGAAACGCCTGTTGAAATCGGATGCACGGGGCCGCAAGCCTAACAAAACAGTGCAACGTAAATCACAGTATGATGGCAGCACAACCTATTCGAAAAACGTATGGCGCTCATCCTGAGGAGACCCGCCAGGCAGCGATAGCGCCGGGCCCCACGCCTCGAAGGGGCCCACCCTTGACTACTGGTTGTCACCCACCCATGTGTCGTGGAGTCAAGGCACATGGCTATGGGGTAACGTCTATTGGCCAACACCTCAAGACCCTCAAAATACTACAGTGGAATGCGGAGGGAGTCATTAACAAAAAACTTTCCCTAACACACCACCTGCATGAAGGTAAGATTGACGTGGCATGTATCCAGGAAACGCACCTCAACAATAACCATAAATTCTCAATCAGAGGATACCAGACCTTCCGTCTAGATAGAGAAGGCCACAAAGGAGGGGTCCTGATACTGACCAGAAACAGCATACCGAGTAGCGCGGTACCTGTCAATCACACCGGACAAGCAGAAATTGTAGGAGTTGACATAATGGCTCAAGAGACGAAGCTCCGCATTTTCAATCTGTACGGACCACCAAACAGAGACCTATCGCTCTCGAGTATGGAGGTCAGAGACTCCAACTGCATAATAGTTGGAGATTTCAACAGCCACTCGGAGAGATGGGGATACTCTGACACAGACAGCAGAGGTGACGAAGTGGAAGATTGGGAGATAGATACAAATCTCTCCCTAATCAATAGGCCGGAGGATAGCCCTAGCTTCTATTCAAGAACATGGCATACCACCTCGACTCCAGATTTGGCCTTCTCCACACAGGACATACACTATAAAATAGACCGCCAGGTGCTAAACCAACTGGCAGGTAGCGACCACAGGCCGATCAGGCTAACCATTGACATGGAAGTAGGCCCACAGGAAGCAAAACCGCTCCCACGTTGGAATTACAAACGAGCCGACTGGGAGAGATTTGCAATCCTGACAAATGGGCTGTGTGAAACCATCAACACACGAAACACCAAAATGAAGCCCATGGTAGAGAGCCTAAGCAAGGCAATAATGCAAGCCGCCACTGAAACCATCCCAAGAGGAGCTAGGAAAAACTATAAGCCCTACTGGAATGATGAGTTACAGAAAGTGGAAGATGCAGTAACAAATGCTAGGAACATGGCAGAACGAGAAAAATCCATGGAGGCAAACATCGCTCTCAAAGCCGCCGCGGCGAAGTACAAACACACTCTCAAGCAAACAGCAAGAGAAAGTTGGAAAAATAAAACGGAAAGTTTAAACCTGGACAAAGAAGGGAACAAGCTATGGAAGCTAGTCAGAGCCATGAATGACGAAACCCCGTCAAATAAACAAATTACTATCAAGCAGGGCGAGAACTTGATCACAGGTAAGAAAGCCGCAAACGCCTTTGTCGATCACTATGCCAGAGCAAACCACATCGAGGTCCCTGCAGATAAGCATACAGACATTAGCGAAGAGCTAAAGGGACACGAAAACATAAATACGGCTCCTGAAGAGCACATGATGGCCAAACTAACAATGCGCGAAATGGAAGAGGCTATGAGTACACTAAAGAAAAGGAAATCTCCCGGAAAAGACGGGATAACAAACGAAATGCTGATGGGGCTGGGCCAAACAGCGAAGAAAAGACTACTATCAGTCCTGAACCAAAGCTGGAAAAGGGGTATTGTAACCCAGGCATGGAAAGATGCAATACTGGTACCAGTACCAAAAACAGGAAAGGACAAAACAGATCCAAATGGATACAGGCCCATAAGCCTACTGAGCTGTGTCGGCAAGCTGATGGAACGGATGATAAACACCAGACTGATGTGGCATCCGGAAGAAAAACGAATACTAATTCCACAGCAAGCCGGCTTTAGACAGCACAGATCCACTGAGGACCAGGTCATCCTCATAGCCCAGGAGATAGAAGATGCCTACCAGGCACAGAAACACACAGTAGCTGTTTGGGTGGATCTGGAAAAGGCATTTGACAAAGTCTGGAAGGATGGACTTAGAGTCAAGCTAAGAAGAAGTGATGTCTGTGGGAAGATGTACAAGTGGATCAACCACTACCTCAAACAAAGAACGGCTAGAGTCCAAGTACAAGGGCAGATGAGCAAAAAGGTGACACTCGAGCAGGGAGTACCCCAAGGGGGAGTATTGTCACCCACACTCTTCCTGGTATATATAAACGATATTACAGAAAATATACCAAGAAGAGTCCATAGCTCAATGTTTGCAGACGATCTGGCTATGTGGACCTCTGAAAAGAATCTCACCATAGCAAGAAATCGGATGCAGACGGCCCTAACATCGCTGGAAGAGTGGGCGAACTCATGGCTGGTCAAAATAAACGAGGAGAAAACCACGTGCACAATATTCTCGCTCTCATTAAAACCCCAAAGTACCAAATTAAGCCTAAATGGCAAAATCCTGCAGCCAAACGACAACCCAACCTATCTGGGAGTCACATTTGATCGGCGCATGACATGGAAAAGTCAGATTGAGAGAAACCGAATGAAAGCCAGAGAAAGAATGGCGATCATGAGGAAACTTGCTGGCACAAGCTGGGGAGCAGACGAAGGCATACTAAAGAAACTGTACACTGGAAGAGTGAGACCTGTTCTCGAGTATGGCATCGCGGCATGGACAACAGCAGCGAAGGCGAACTTCGATAAAGTTAACAAACTTCAAAACCAAGCCATGAGAATTATAACAGGTGGCATGAAGTCAACGCCAATTGTAGAACTTGAAAAGATTACAAAACTGCAATCCATGACCGACAGAAGAGACTGCAGAGCCCAGCTGCAGTCAGAGAAACTCCGAAGACTGACGGACCACCCAATGTACCAGAGACTTAACAATTTGGGAACTGGGAAACTAAAGCGGAGAAACTTTGCAGAAATAGCCAAAGCAAAGATGCACGAAGATCCCATAAACGCACTAACAACACCAAAACCCATCACTACTGTACGAAAACCTACTTGGAGGCAGGATATATTTCCAGAGGTGGTAGAAAATATACCAGGTATTGCAAACAAAAACTGCCAGACTGAAAAAGAAAGGAGAGACACTACCCTAAGCTTCATAACGAAAAGCTACCCAAGCATGGACTGGACCCATGCATACACCGACGGTTCTGTAACAAACACTACACAGAACGGAGGGGCAGGAGCATTCCTGAACCTACCAAATGGCAGAAAAATAACACTGTCATTCGCTACTGGTAAGTACACAAGCAATTTCAGAGCGGAGGCAGAGGCACTGAGGGCGGCAGTGGAAGAAATGGCAACACACAGTGAAAATGAGAGCCATATAGTCTTGCTGACAGATGCTCTCGCCGTAGTCACAGCGCTAAAAAGCCAGAAAAACACTGAGCTTAATGACTTAAGAGCAGCACTCTGCAAACTGTGCCAGCTGTCCGCACCAAAAAGGGTAGTGGTACAGTGGGTCCCGTCACACTGCAACATCCAAGGCAACGAGGAGGCAGACAGACTGGCAAAAGAAGGTGCAAGGCTACCACAAACAGATACCAGTATGACGTACGAAGAGTCAAAACGGCTTATCAAAGCCAGGTACATGACCAAATGGGAAACCGAACATACTGGTTACACCAAAAACGATGCCTATTACCAGTTGAACCAAAGAGAGCAGGTCGTTGTCTTCAGACTTCGCACTGGCCACAACAGACTGAGGTACCACCTATTCAACAAATTGAAGATAGGGTGTACCGACGAATGCCCGTGCGGTACTGGTAAAATGGCCACTGAACATCTGCTGCAGAACTGCCCGACATACGGGGATCAGAGAGAGCAGATGTGGCCATTGCCAGTGGAACTGCAAGACAAGCTCTATGGTAGTGGCGAGAGTCTCAGGATGACCGCCGCTTTTTTCGAAAAAATAATGGTTACTGTCTGACTGTGTACGCAGAAGAAGAAGAAGAAGAAGATTTATAAAAAAATTGCAGATCATAAGTTTAGACAAGTTTCAGCACTTTGAAATGTATTGCAATTTTAACGCACTAATTACGTGGCTGAGTTAAAATCATTTCCTCTGACTTTCAAGTAATTTTACTGACAAAAAAAAACATTCTTTCTAAATTCAAAATTGAGTAGAAGGCGATTTGAAAACAAATTGCAGATCATAAGTTTCTTCAATTTTCAGCACTTTGAAATGTATTGCAATTTTAACGCACTAATTATGTGGCTAAGTTAAAAGCATTTCCACTAACTTTCAAGTAATTTTACTGACAAGAAAAACCAATGTTTCTAAAATCAAAATTTAGTAGAAGGCAATTTGAAAACAAATTGCAGATCATAAGTTTCGACAATTTTCAGCACTTTGAAATGTATTGCAATTGTAACGCACTAATTATGTGGCTAAGTTAAAAGCATTTCCACAGATTTTCAAATAATTTTACTGACAAGAAATACCAATGTTTCTAAAAACAGAATTGAGTAGAAAGCGATTTGAAAGAAAATTGCAGATCATAAGTTTCTACAATTTTCAGCACTTTGAAATGTATTGCAATTTTAACGCACTAATTATGTGGATAAGTAAAAAGCATTTCCACTGACTTTCAAGTAATTTTACTGACAAGAAAAACTAATGTTTCTAAAATTAAAATTAAACACGATTTGAAAAAAAGTTGCAGATCATAAGTTTAGACAATTTTCAGCCGTTAGAAATGTATTGCACTTTTAACGCACTAATTATGTGGATAAGTTAAAAGCATTTCCACAGACATTTTACTGACTAGAAAAACCAATGTTTCTAAAATTAAAATTGAGTAGAAGGCGATTTGAAAAAAAGTGGCAGATCATAAGTTTAGACAATTTTCAGCCGTTTGAAATGTATTGCAATTTAAACGCACTAATTATGTGGATAAGTTAAAAGCATTTCCACAGACTTTCAAGTAATTTTACTGACAAGAAAAACTAATGTTTCTAAAATTAAAATTAAACACGATTTGAAAAAAAGTTGCAGATCATAAGTTTAGACAATTTTCAGCACTTTGACATGTAATGCAATTTTAACGCACTAATTATGTGGATAAGTTAAAAGCATTTCCACTGACTTTCAAGTAATTTTACTGACAAGAAAAACCAATGTTTCTAAAATTAAAATTGAGTAGAAGGCGATTAGAAAAAAAGTTCCAGCTCATAAGTTTAGACTATTTTCAGCACTTTGACATGTATTGCAATTTTAACGCACTAATTATGTGGATAAGTTAAAAGCATTTCCACAGACATTCAAGTAATTTTACTGACTAGAAAAACCAATGTTTCTAAAATTAAAATTGAGTAGAAAACGATTTGAAAAAAAAGTGGCAGATCATAAGTTTAGACAATTTTCAGCCGTTAGAAATCTATTGCACTTTTAACGCACTAATTATGTGGATAAGTTAAAAAGCATTTCCACTGACTTTCAAGTAATTTTACTGACAAGAAAAACCAATGTTTCTAAAATTAAAATTGAGTAGAAGGCAATTTGAAAAAAAAAGTGGCAGATCATAAGTTTAGACAATTTTCAGCCGTTTGAAATGTATTGCAATTTAAACGCACTAATTATGTGGATAAGTTAAAAGCATTTCCACAGACTTTCAAGTAATTTTACTGACAAGAAAAACTAATGTTTCTAAAATTAAAATTAAACACGATTTGAAAAAAAGTTGCAGATCATAAGTATAGACAATTTTCAGCCGTTTGAAATGTATTTCAATTTTAACGCACTAATTATGTGGACAAGTTAAAAGCATTTCCATTGATTTTCAAGTAATTTTACTGACAAGAAAAACTAATGTTTCTAAAATTAAAATTAAACACGATTTGAAAAAAAGTTGCAGATCATAAGTTGAGACAATTTTCAGCCGTTAGAAATGTATTGCACTTTTAACGCACTAATTATGTGGATAAGTTAAAAAGCATTTCCACTGACTTTCAAGTAATTTTACTGACAAGAAAAACCAATGTTTCTAAAATTAAAATTGAGTAGAAGGCAATTTGAAAAAAAAAGTGGCAGATCATAAGTTTAGACAATTTTCAGCCGTTTGAAATGTATTGCAATTTTAACGCACTAATTATGTGGATAAGTTAAAAGCATTTCCATTGACTTTCAAGTAATTTTACTGACAAGAAAAACTAATGTTTCTAAAATTAAAATTAAACACGATTTGAAAAAAAGTTGCAGATCATAAGTTTAGACAATTTTCAGCCGTTTGAAATGTATTGCAATTTAAACGCACTAATTATGTGGATAAGTTAAAAGCATTTCCACTGACTTTCAAGTAATTTTACTGACAAGAAAAACTAATGTTTCTGAAATCAAAATTGAGTAGAAGGCGATTTAAAAAAAATTGCAGATCATAAGTTTAGACAATTTTCAGCCGTTAGAAATGTATTGCACTTTTAACGCATTAATTATGTGGACAAGTTAAAAGCATTTCCATTGACTTTCAAGTAATTTTACTGACAAGAAAAACTAATGTTTCTAAAATTAAAATTAAACACGATTTGAAAAAAAGTTGCAGATCATAAGTATAGACAATTTTCAGCCGTTTGAAATGTATTTCAATTTTAACGCACTAATTATGTGGATAAGTTAAAAGCATTTCCACTTACTTTCAAGTAATTTTACTGACAAGAAAAACTAATGTTTCTGAAATTAAAATTAAACACGATTTAAAAAAAAGTTGCAGATCATAAGTTTAGACTATTTTCAGCCGTTAGAAATGTATTGCACTTTTAACGCACTAATTCTGTGGATAAGTTAAAAGCATTTCCACAGACATTCAAGTAATTTAACTGACTAGAAAAACCAATGTTTCTAAAATTAAAATTGAGTAGAAAACGATTTGAAAAAAAAGTGGCAGATCATAAGTTTAGACAATTTTCAGCCGTTAGAAATGTATTGCACATTTAACGCACTAATTATGTGGATAAGTTAAAAGCATTTCCATTGACTTTCAAGTAATTTTACTGACAAGAAAAACTAATGTTTCTGAAATCAAAATTGAGTAGAAGGCGATTTAAAAAAAATTGCAGATCATAAGTTTAGACAATTTTCAGCCGTTAGAAATGTATTGCACTTTTAACGCACTAATTATGTGGATAAGTTCAAAGCATTTCCACAGACATTTTACTGACTAGAAAAACCAATGTTTCTAAAATTAAAATTGAGTAGAAGGCGATTTGAAAAAAAAGTGGCAGATCATAAGTTTAGACAATTTTCAGCCGTTTGAAATGTATTGCAATTTAAACGCACTAATTATGTGGATAAGTTAAAAGCATTTCCATTGACTTTCAAGTAATTTTACTGACAAGAAAAACTAATGTTTCTAAAATTAAAATTAAACACTATTTGAAAAAAAGTTGCAGATCATAAGTTTAGACAATTTTCAGCCGTTAGAAATGTATTGCACTTGTAACGCACTAATTATGTCAATAAGTTAAAAGCATTTCCACTGACTTTCAAGTAATTTTACTGACAAGAAAAACCAATGTTTCTAAAATTTAAATTGAGTAGAAGGCAATTTGAAAAAAAAAGTGGCAGATCATAAGTTTAGACAATTTTCAGCCGTTTGAAATGTATTGCAATTTTAACGCACTAATTATGTGGATAAGTTAAAAGCATTTCCATTGACTTTCAAGTAATTTTACTGACAAGAAAAACTAATGTTTCTAAAATTAAAATTAAACACGATTTGAAAAAAAGTTGCAGATCATAAGTTTAGACAATTTTCAGCCGTTTGAAATGTATTGCAATTTAAACGCACTAATTATGTGGATAAGTTAAAAGCATTTCCACTGACTTTCAAGTAATTTTACTGACAAGAAAAACTAATGTTTCTGAAATCAAAATTGAGTAGAAGGCGATTTAAAAAAAATTGCAGATCATAAGTTTAGACAATTTTCAGCCGTTAGAAATGTATTGCACTTTTAACGCATTAATTATGTGGACAAGTTAAAAGCATTTCCATTGACTTTCAAGTAATTTTACTGACAAGAAAAACTAATGTTTCTAAAATTAAAATTAAACACGATTTGAAAAAAAGTTGCAGATCATAAGTATAGACAATTTTCAGCCGTTTGAAATGTATTTCAATTTTAACGAACTAATTATGTGGATAAGTTAAAAGCATTTCCACTGACTTTCAAGTAATTTTACTGACAAGAAAAACTAATGTTTCTGAAATTAAAATTAAACACGATTTAAAAAAAAGTTGCAGATCATAAGTTTAGACTATTTTCAGCCGTTAGAAATGTATTGCACTTTTAACGCACTAATTATGTGGATAAGTTAAAAGCATTTCCACAGACATTCAAGTAATTTAACTGACTAGAAAAACCAATGTTTCTAAAATTAAAATTGAGTAGAAAACGATTTGAAAAAAAAGTGGCAGATCATAAGTTTAGACAATTTTCAGCCGTTAGAAATGTATTGCACATTTAACGCACTAATTATGTGGATAAGTTAAAAGCATTTCCATTGACTTTCAAGTAATTTTACTGACAAGAAAAACTAATGTTTCTGAAATCAAAATTGAGTAGAAGGCGATTTAAAAAAAATTGCAGATCATAAGTTTAGACAATTTTCAGCCGTTAGAAATGTATTGCACTTTTAACGCACTAATTATGTGGATAAGTTAAAAAGCATTTCCACAGACATTTTACTGACTAGAAAAACCAATGTTTCTAAAATTAAAATTGAGTAGAAGGCGATTTGAAAAAAAAGTGGCAGATCATAAGTTTAGACAATTTTCAGCCGTTTGAAATGTATTGCAATTTAAACGCACTAATTATGTGGATAAGTTAAAAGCATTTCCATTGACTTTCAAGTAATTTTACTGACAAGAAAAACTAATGTTTCTAAAATTAAAATTAAACACTATTTGAAAAAAAGTTGCAGATCATAAGTTTAGACAATTTTCAGCCGTTAGAAATGTATTGCACTTGTAACGCACTAATTATGTCGATAAGTTAAAAGCATTTCCACTGACTTTCAAGTAATTTTACTGAAAAGAAAAACTAATGTTTCTAAAATCAAAATTGAGTAGAAGGCGATTTTAAAAAAAATTGCAGATCATAAGTTTAGACTATTTTCAGCACTTTGACATGTATTGCAATTTTAACGCACTAATTATGTGGATAAGTTAAAAGCATTTCCACAGACATTTTACTGACTAGAAAAACTAATGTTTCTAAAATTAAAATTAAACACGATTTGAAAAAAAGTTGCAGATCATAAGTATAGACAATTTTCAGCCGTTTGAAATGTATTTCAATTTTAACGCACTAATTATGTGGATAAGTTAAAAGCATTTCCACTGACTTTCAAGTAATTTTACTGACAAGAAAAACTAATGTTTCTGAAATCAAAATTGAGTAGAAGGCGATTTGAAAAAAAATTGCAGATCATAAGTTTAGACAATTTTCAGCCGTTAGAAATGTATTGCACTTTTAACGCACTAATTATGTGGACAAGTTAAAAGCATTTCCATTGACTTTCAAGTAATTTTACTGACAAGAAAAACTAATGTTTCTAAAATTAAAATTAAACACGATTTGAAAAAAAGTTGCAGATCATAAGTATAGACAATTTTCAGCCGTTTGAAATGTATTTCAATTTTAACGCACTAATTATGTGGATAAGTTAAAAGCATTTCCACTGACTTTCAAGTAATTTTACTGACAAGAAAAACTAATGTTTCTGAAATCAAAATTGAGTAGAAGGCGATTAAAAAAAAATTGCAGATCATAAGTTTAGACAATTTTCAGCCGTTAGAAATGTATTGCACTTTTAACGCACTAATTATGTGGATACGTTAAAAGCATTTCCATTGACTTTCAAGTAATTTTACTGACAAGAAAAACTAATGTTTCTAAAATTAAAATTAAACACGATTTGAAAAAAAGTTGCAAATCATAAGTATAGACAATTTTCAGCCGTTTGAAATGTATTTCAATTTTAAAGCACTAATTATGTGGATAAGTTAAAAGCATTTCCACTGACTTTTAAGTAATTTTACTGACAAGAAAAACTAATGTTTCTTAAATCAAAATTGAGTAGAAGGCGATTTAAAAAAAATTGCAGATCATAAGTTTAGACGATTTTCAGCCGTTAGAAATGTATTGCACTTTTAACGCACTAATTATGTGGATAAGTTCAAAGCATTTCCACAGACATTTTACTGACTAGAAAAACCAATGTTTCTAAAATTAAAATTGAGTAGAAGGCGATTTGAAAAAAAAGTGGCAGATCATAAGTTTAGACAATTTTCAGCCGTTTGAAATGTATTGCAATTTAAACGCACTAATTATGTGGATAAGTTAAAAGCATTTGCACAGACATTTTACTGACTAGAAAAACTAATGTTTCTAAAATTAAAATTGAGTAGAAGGCGATTTTTAAAAAAAGTGGCAGATCATAAGTTTAGACATTTTCAGTCGTTTGAAATGTATTGCAATTTAAACGCACTAATTATGTGGATAAGTTAAAAGCATTTCCACAGACATTCAAGTAATTTTACTGACAAGAAAAACCAATGTTTCTAAAATCAAAATTGAGTAGAAGGCGATTTGAAAACAAATTGCAGATCATAAGTTTCTTCAATTTTCAGCACTTTGAAATGTATTGCAATTTTAACGCACTAATTATGTGGATAATTTAAAAGCATTTCCACTGACTTTCATGTAATTTTACTGACAAGAAAAACCAATGTTTCTAAAATCAAAATTTAGTAGAAGGCGATTTATAAAAAAATTGCATATCATAAGTTTAGACAAGTTTCAGCACTTTGAAATGTATTGCAATTTTAACGCACTAATTACGTGGCTGAGTTAAAATAATTTCTTCTGACTTTCAAGTAATTTTACTGACAAAAAAAAACATTCTTTCTAAATTCATAATTGAGTAGAAGGCGATTTGAAAACAAATTGCAGATCATAAGTTTCTTCAATTTTCAGCACTTTGAAATGTATTGCAAATTTAACGCACTAATTATGTTGCTAAGTTAAAAGCATTTCCACTGACTTTCAAGTAATTTTACTGACAAGAAAAACCAATGTTTCTAAAATTAAAATTGAGTAGAAGGCAATTTGAAAAAAAAAGTGGCAGATCATAAGTTTAGACAATTTTCAGCACTTTGAAATGTAATGCAATTTTAACGCACTAATTATGTGGATAAGTTAAAAGCAATTTCAGAGACATTCAAGTAATTTTACTGACAAGAAAAACCAATGTTTCTAAAATTAAAATTGAGTAAAAGGCAATTTGAAAAAAAAAGTGGCAGATCATAAGTTTAGACAATTTTCAGCACTTTGAAATGTATTGCAATTTAAACGCACTAATTATGTGGATAAGTTAAAAGCATTTCCACAGACTTTCAAGTAATTTTACTGACAAGAAAAACTAATGTTTTTAAAATTAAAATTAAACACGATTTGAAAAAAAGTTGCAGATCATAAGTATAGACAATTTTCAGCCGTTTGAAATGTATTTGAATTTTAACGCACTAATTATGTGTATAAGTTAAAAGCATTTCCACTGACTTTCAAGTAATTTTACTGACAAGAAAAACTAATGTTTCTGAAATCAAAATTGAGTAGAAGGCGATTTAAAAAAAATTGCAGATCATAAGTTTAGACAATTTTCAGCCGTTAGAAATGTATTGCACTTTTAACGCACTAATTATGTGGATAAGTTAAAAGCATTTCCATTGACTTTCAAGTAATTTTACTGACCAGAAAAACTAATGTTTCTAAAATTAAAATTAAACACGATTTGAAAAAAAGTTGCAGATCATAAGTATAGACAATTTTCAGCCGTTTGAAATGTATTTCAATTTTAACGCACTAATTATGTGGATAAGTTAAAAGCATTTCCACAGACTTTCAAGTAATTTTACTGACAAAAAAAACTAATGTTTCTAAAATTAAAATTAAACACGATTTGAAAAAAAGTTGCAGATCATAAGTATAGACAATTTTCAGCCGTTAGAAATGTATTGCACTTTTAACGCACTAATTATGTGGATAAGTTAAAAGCATTTCCATTGACTTTCAAGTAATTTTACTGACAAGAAAAACTAATGTTTCTAAAATTAAAATTGAGTGGAAAGCGATTTGAAAAAAAGTTCCAGCTTATAAGTTTAGACAATTTTCAGCTGTTTGAAATGTATTGCAATTTTAACGCACTAATTATGTGGATAAGGTAAAAGCATTTCCGTTGACTTTCAAGTAATTTTATTGACAAGAAAAACTAATGTTTCTAAAATCAAAATTGAGTAGAAGGCGATTTGAAAAAAAATTGCAGATCATGTTTAGACTATTTTCAGCACTTTGACATGTATAGCAATTTTAACGCACTAATTATGTGGATAAGTTAAAAGCATTTCCATTGACTTTCAAGTAATTTTACTGACAAGAAAAACTAATGTTTCTAAAATAAAATTAAACACGATTTGAAAAAAAGTTGCAGATCATAAGTATAGACAATTTTCAGCCGTTTGAAATGTATTTCAATTTTAACGCACTAATTATGTGGATAAGTTAAAAGCATTTCCACTGACTTTCAAATAATTTTACTGACAAGAAAAGCTAATGTTTCTGAAATCAAAATTGAGTAGAAGGCGATTTAAAAAAAATTGCATATCATAAGTTTAGACAATTTTCAGCCGTTTGAAATGTATTTCAATTTTAACGCACTAATTATGTGGATAAGTTCAAAGCATTTCCACAGACATTTTACTGACTAGAAAAACCAATGTTTCTAAAATTAAAATTGAGTAGAAGGCGATTTGAAAAAAAAGTGGCAGATCATAAGTTTAGACAATTTTCAGCCGTTTGAAATGTATTGCAATTTAAACGCACTAATTATGTGGATAAGTTAAAAGCATTTCCACAGACATTTTACTGACTAGAAAAACTAATGTTTCTAAAATTAAAATTGAGTAGAAGGCGATTTTAAAAAAAAGTGGCAGATCATAAGTTTAGACAATTTTCAGTCGTTTGAAATGTATTGCAATTTAAACGCACTAATTATGTGGATAAGTTAAAAGCATTTCCACAGACTTTCAAGTAATTTTACTGACAAGAAAAACTAATGTTTCTAAAAATAAAATTAAACACGATTTGAAAAAAAGTTGCAGATCATAGGTATAGACAATTTTCAGCCGTTTGAAATGTATTTCAATTTTAACGCACTAATTATGTGGATAAGTTAAAAGCATTTCCACTGACTTTTAAGTAATTTTACTGACAAGAAAAACTAATGTTTCTGAAATCAAAATTGAGTAGAAGGCGATTTAAAAAAAATTGCAGATCATAAGTTTAGACAATTTTCAGCCGTTAGAAATGTATTGCACTTTTAACGCATTAATTATGTGGACAAGTTAAAAGCATTTCCATTGACTTTCAAGTAATTTTACTGACAAGAAAAACTAATGTTTCTAAAATTAAAATTAAACACGATTTGAAAAAAAGTTGCAGATCATAAGTATAGACAATTTTCAGCCGTTTGAAATGTATTTCAATTTTAACGCACTAATTATGTGGATAAGTTAAAAGCATTTCCACTGACTTTCAAGTAATTTTACTGACAAGAAAAACTAATGTTTCTGAAATCAAAATTGAGTAGAAGGCGATTTAAAAAAAATTGCAGATCATAAGTTTAGACAATTTTCAGCCGTTTGAAATGTATTGCAATTTAAACGCACTAATTATGTGGATAAGTTAAAAGCATTTCCACAGACATTTTACTGACTAGAAAAACCAATGTTTCTAAAATTAAAATTGAGTAGAAGGCGATTTGAAAAAAAAGTGGCAGATCATAAGTTTAGACAATTTTCAGCCGTTTGAAATGTATTGCAATTTAAACGCACTAATTATGTGGATAAGTTAAAAGCATTTCCACAGACTTTCAAGTAATTTTACTGACAAGAAAAACCAATGTTTCTAAAATTAAAATTAAACACGATTTGAAAAAAAGTTGCAGATCATAAGTTTAGACAATTTTCAGCCGTTAGAAATGTATTGCACTTTTAACGCACTAATTATGTGGATAAGTTAAAAACATTTCCACCGACTTTCAAGTAATTTTACTGACAAGAAAAACCAATGTTTCTAAAATTAAAATTGAGTAGAAGGCAATTTGAAAAAAAAAGTGGCAGATCATAAGTTTAGACAATTTTCAGCCGTTTGAAATGTATTGCACTTTTAACGCACTAATAATGTGGATAAGTTAAAAGCATTTCCACAGACATTCAAGTAATTTTACTGACAAGAAAAACCAATGTTTCTAAAATCAAAATTGAGTAGAAGGCGATTTGAAAACAAATTGCAGATCATAAGTTTCTTCAATTTTCAGCACTTTGAAATGTATTGCAATTTTAACGCACTAATTATGTGGATAATTTAAAAGCATTTCCACTGACTTTCATGTAATTTTACTGACAAGAAAAACCAATGTTTCTAAAATCAAAATTTAGTAGAAGGCGATTTATAAAAAAATTGCATATCATAAGTTTAGACAAGTTTCAGCACTTTGAAATGTATTGCAATTTTAACGCACTAATTACGTGGCTGAGTTAAAATAATTTCCTCTGACTTTCAAGTAATTTTACTGACAAAAAAAAACATTCTTTCTAAATTCAAAATTGAGTAGAAGGCGATTTGAAAACAAATTGCAGATCATAAGTTTCTTCAATTTTCAGCACTTTGAAATGTATTGCAATTTTAACGCACTAATTATGTTGCTAAGTTAAAAGCATTTCCACTGACTTTCAAGTAATTTTACTGACAAGAAAAACCAATGTTTCTAAAATCAAAATTTAGTAGAAGGCAATTTGAAAAAAAGTGGCAGATCATAAGTTTAGACAATTTTCAGCCATTTGAAATGTATTGCAATTTTAACGCACTAATTATGTGGATAAGTTAAGAGCATTTCCACAGACTTTCAAGTAATTTTACTGACAAGAAAAACTAATGTTTTTAAAATTAAAATTAAACACGATTTGAAAAAAAGTTGCAGATCATAAATTTAGACAATTTTCAGCACTTTGACATGTAATGCAATTTTAACGCACTAATTATGTGGATAAGTTAAAAGCATTTTCAGAGACATTCAAGTAATTTTACTGACAAGAAAAACCAATGTTTCTAAAATTAAAATTGAGTAGAAGGCAATTTGAAAAAAAAAGTGGCAGATCATAAGTTTAGACAATTTTCAGCACTTTGAAATGTATTGCAATTTAAACGCACTAATTATGTGGATAAGTTAAAAGCATTTCCACAGACTTTCAAGTAATTTTACTGACAAGAAAAACTAATGTTTTTAAAATTAAAATTAAACACGATTTGAAAAAAAGTTGCAGATCATAAGTATAGACAATTTTCAGCCGTTTGAAATGTATTTCAATTTTAACGCACTAATTATGTGTATAAGTTAAAAGCATTTCCACTGACTTTCAAGTAATTTTACTGACAAGAAAAACTAATGTTTCTGAAATCAAAATTGAGTAGAAGGCGATTTAAAAAAAATTGCAGATCATAAGTTTAGACAATTTTCAGCCGTTAGAAATGTATTGCACTTTTAACGCACTAATTATGTGGATAAGTTAAAAGCATTTCCATTGACTTTCAAGTAATTTTACTGACAAGAAAAACTAATGTTTCTAAAATTAAAATTAAACACGATTTGAAAAAAAGTTGCAGATCATAAGTATAGACAATTTTCAGCCGTTTGAAATGTATTTCAATTTTAACGCACTAATTATGTGGATAAGTTAAAAGCATTTCCACAGACTTTCAAGTAATTTTACTGACAAAAAAAACTAATGTTTCTAAAATTAAAATTAAACACGATTTGAAAAAAAGTTGCAGATCATAAGTATAGACAATTTTCAGCCGTTAGAAATGTATTGCACTTTTAACGCACTAATTATGTGGATAAGTTAAAAGCATTTCCATTGACTTTCAAGTAATTTTACTGACAAGAAAAACCAATGTTTCTAAAATTAAAATTGAGTGGAAAGCGATTTGAAAAAAAGTTCCAGCTTATAAGTTTAGACAATTTTCAGCTGTTTGAAATGTATTGCAATTTTAACGCACTAATTATGTGGATAAGGTAAAAGCATTTCCGTTGACTTTCAAGTAATTTTATTGACAAGAAAAACTAATGTTTCTAAAATCAAAATTGAGTAGAAGGCGATTTGAAAAAAAATTGCAGATCATGTTTAGACTATTTTCAGCACTTTGACATGTATAGCAATTTTAACGCACTAATTATGTGGATAAGTTAAAAGCATTTCCATTGACTTTCAAGTAATTTTACTGACAAGAAAAACTAATGTTTCTAAAAATAAAATTAAACACGATTTGAAAAAAAGTTGCAGATCATAAGTATAGACAATTTTCAGCCGTTTGAAATGTATTTCAATTTTAACGCACTAATTATGTGGATAAGTTAAAAGCATTTCCACTGACTTTCAAGTAATTTTACTGTCAAGAAAAGCTAATGTTTCTGAAATCAAAATTGAGTAGAAGGCGATTTAAAAAAAATTGCATATCATAAGTTTAGACAATTTTCAGCCGTTTGAAATGTATTTCAATTTTAACGCACTAATTATGTGGATAAGTTAAAAGCATTTCCACAGACTTTCAAGTAATTTTACTGACAAAAAAAACTAATGTTTCTAAAATTAAAATTAAACACGATTTGAAAAAAAGTTGCAGATCATAAGTATAGACAATTTTCAGCCGTTAGAAATGTATTGCACTTTTAACGCACTAATTATGTGGATAAGTTAAAAGCATTTCCATTGACTTTCAAGTAATTTTACTGACAAGAAAAACCAATGTTTCTAAAATTAAAATTGAGTGGAAAGCGATTTGAAAAAAAGTTCCAGCTTATAAGTTTAGACAATTTTCAGCTGTTTGAAATGTATTTCAATTTTAACGCACTAATTATGTGGATAAGTTAAAAGCATTTCCATTGACTTTCAAGTAATTTTACTGAAAATGAAAAGCTAATGTTTCTGAAATCAAAATTGAGTAGAAGGCGATTAAAAAAAAATTGCAGATCATAAGTTTAGACAATTTTCAGCCGTTTGAAATGTATTTCAATTTTAACGCACTAATTATGTGGATAAGTTAAAAGCATTTCCACAGACTTTCAAGTAATTTTACTGACAAGAAAAACTAATGTTTTTAAAATTAAAATTAAACACGATTTGAAAAAAAGTTGCAGATCATAAGTATAGACAATTTTCAGCCGTTTGAAATGTATTTCAATTTTAACGCACTAATTATGTGTATAAGTTAAAAGCATTTCCACTGACTTTCAAGTAATTTTACTGACAAGAAAAACTAATGTTTCTGAAATCAAAATTGAGTAGAAGGCGATTTAAAAAAAATTGCAGATCATAAGTTTAGACAATTTTCAGCCGTTAGAAATGTATTGCACTTTTAACGCACTAATTATGTGGATAAGTTAAAAGCATTTCCATTGACTTTCAAGTAATTTTACTGACAAGAAAAACTAATGTTTCTAAAATTAAAATTAAACACGATTTGAAAAAAAGTTGCAGATCATAAGTATAGACAATTTTCAGCCGTTTGAAATGTATTTCAATTTTAACGCACTAATTATGTGGATAAGTTAAAAGCATTTCCACAGACTTTCAAGTAATTTTACTGACAAAAAAAACTAATGTTTCTAAAATTAAAATTAAACACGATTTGAAAAAAAGTTGCAGATCATAAGTATAGACAATTTTCAGCCGTTAGAAATGTATTGCACTTTTAACGCACTAATTATGTGGATAAGTTAAAAGCATTTCCATTGACTTTCAAGTAATTTTACTGACAAGAAAAACCAATGTTTCTAAAATTAAAATTGAGTGGAAAGCGATTTGAAAAAAAGTTCCAGCTTATAAGTTTAGACAATTTTCAGCTGTTTGAAATGTATTTCAATTTTAACGCACTAATTATGTGGATAAGTTAAAAGCATTTCCATTGACTTTCAAGTAATTTTACTGAAAATGAAAAGCTAATGTTTCTGAAATCAAAATTGAGTAGAAGGCGATTAAAAAAAAATTGCAAATCATAAGTTTAGACAATTTTCAGCCGTTTGAAATGTATTTCAATTTTAACGCACTAATTATGTGGATAAGTTAAAAGCATTTCCATTGACTTTCAAGTAATTTTACTGACAAGAAAAACTAATGTTTCTAAAATTAAAATTAAACACGATTGGAAAAAAAGTTGCAGATCATAAGTTTAGACAATTTTCAGCCGTTAGAAATGTATTGCACTTTTAACGCACTAATTATGTGGATAAGTTAAAAACATTTCCACTGACTTTCAAGTAATTTTACTGACAAGAAAAACCAATGTTTCTAAAATTAAAATTGAGTAGAAGGCAATTTGAAAAAAAAAGTGGCAGATCATAAGTTTAGACAATTTTCAGCCGTTTGAAATGTATTGCACTTTTAACGCACTAATAATGTGGATAAGTTAAAAGCATTTCCACAGACATTCAAGTAATTTTACTGACAAGAAAAACCAATGTTTCTAAAATCAAAATTGAGTAGAAGGCGATTTGAAAACAAATTGCAGATCATAAGTTTCTTCAATTTTCAGCACTTTGAAATGTATTGCAATTTTAACGCACTAATTATGTGGATAATTTAAAAGCATTTCCACTGACTTTCATGTAATTTTACTGACAAGAAAAACCAATGTTTCTAAAATCAAAATTTAGTAGAAGGCGATTTATAAAAAAATTGCATATCATAAGTTTAGACAAGTTTCAGCACTTTGAAATGTATTGCAATTTTAACGCACTAATTACGTGGCTGAGTTAAAATAATTTCCTCTGACTTTCAAGTAATTTTACTGACAAAAAAAAACATTCTTTCTAAATTCAAAATTGAGTAGAAGGCGATTTGAAAACAAATTGCAGATCATAAGTTTCTTCAATTTTCAGCACTTTGAAATGTATTGCAATTTTAACGCACTAATTATGTTGCTAAGTTAAAAGCATTTCCACTGACTTTCAAGTAATTTTACTGACAAGAAAAACCAATGTTTCTAAAATCAAAATTTAGTAGAAGGCAATTTGAAAAAAAGTGGCAGATCATAAGTTTAGACAATTTTCAGCCATTTGAAATGTATTGCAATTTTAACGCACTAATTATGTGGATAAGTTAAGAGCATTTCCACAGACTTTCAAGTAATTTTACTGACAAGAAAAACTAATGTTTTTAAAATTAAAATTAAACACGATTTGAAAAAAAGTTGCAGATCATAAATTTAGACAATTTTCAGCACTTTGACATGTAATGCAATTTTAACGCACTAATTATGTGGATAAGTTAAAAGCATTTTCAGAGACATTCAAGTAATTTTACTGACAAGAAAAACCAATGTTTCTAAAATTAAAATTGAGTAGAAGGCAATTTTAAAAAAAAAGTGGCAGATCATAAGTTTAGACAATTTTCAGCACTTTGAAATGTATTGCAATTTAAACGCACTAATTATGTGGATAAGTTAAAAGCATTTCCACAGACTTTCAAGTAATTTTACTGACAAGAAAAACTAATGTTTTTAAAATTAAAATTAAACACGATTTGAAAAAAAGTTGCAGATCATAAGTATAGACAATTTTCAGCCGTTTGAAATGTATTTCAATTTTAACGCACTAATTATGTGTATAAGTTAAAAGCATTTCCACTGACTTTCAAGTAATTTTACTGACAAGAAAAACTAATGTTTCTGAAATCAAAATTGAGTAGAAGGCGATTTAAAAAAAATTGCAGATCATAAGTTTAGACAATTTTCAGCCGTTAGAAATGTATTGCACTTTTAACGCACTAATTATGTGGATAAGTTAAAAGCATTTCCATTGACTTTCAAGTAATTTTACTGACAAGAAAAACTAATGTTTCTAAAATTAAAATTAAACACGATTTGAAAAAAAGTTGCAGATCATAAGTATAGACAATTTTCAGCCGTTTGAAATGTATTTCAATTTTAACGCACTAATTATGTGGATAAGTTAAAAGCATTTCCACAGACTTTCAAGTAATTTTACTGACAAAAAAAACTAATGTTTCTAAAATTAAAATTAAACACGATTTGAAAAAAAGTTGCAGATCATAAGTATAGACAATTTTCAGCCGTTAGAAATGTATTGCACTTTTAACGCACTAATTATGTGGATAAGTTAAAAGCATTTCCATTGACTTTCAAGTAATTTTACTGACAAGAAAAACTAATGTTTCTAAAATTAAAATTAAACACGATTTGAAAAAAAGTTGCAGATCATAAGTATAGACAATTTTCAGCCGTTTGAAATGTATTTCAATTTTAACGCACTAATTATGTGGATAAGTTAAAAGCATTTCCACAGACTTTCAAGTAATTTTACTGACAAAAAAAACTAATGTTTCTAAAATTAAAATTAAACACGATTTGAAAAAAAGTTGCAGATCATAAGTATAGACAATTTTCAGCCGTTAGAAATGTATTGCACTTTTAACGCACTAATTATGTGGATAAGTTAAAAGCATTTCCATTGACTTTCAAGTAATTTTACTGACAAGAAAAACCAATGTTTCTAAAATTAAAATTGAGTGGAAAGCGATTTGAAAAAAAGTTCCAGCTTATAAGTTTAGACAATTTTCAGCTGTTTGAAATGTATTGCAATTTTAACGCACTAATTATGTGGATAAGGTAAAAGCATTTCCGTTGACTTTCAAGTAATTTTATTGACAAGAAAAACTAATGTTTCTAAAATCAAAATTGAGTAGAAGGCGATTTGAAAAAAAATTGCAGATCATGTTTAGACTATTTTCAGCACTTTGACATGTATAGCAATTTTAACGCACTAATTATGTGGATAAGTTAAAAGCATTTCCATTGACTTTCAAGTAATTTTACTGACAAGAAAAACTAATGTTTCTAAAAATAAAATTAAACACGATTTGAAAAAAAGTTGCAGATCATAAGTATAGACAATTTTCAGCCGTTTGAAATGTATTTCAATTTTAACGCACTAATTATGTGGATAAGTTAAAAGCATTTCCACTGACTTTCAAGTAATTTTACTGACAAGAAAAGCTAATGTTTCTGAAATCAAAATTGAGTAGAAGGCGATTTTAAAAAAATTGCATATCATAAGTTTAGACAATTTTCAGCCGTTTGAAATGTATTTCAATTTTAACGCACTAATTATGTGGATAAGTTAAAAGCATTTCCACAGACTTTCAAGTAATTTTACTGACAAAAAAAACTAATGTTTCTAAAATTAAAATTAAACACGATTTGAAAAAAAGTTGCAGATCATAAGTATAGACAATTTTCAGCCGTTAGAAATGTATTGCACTTTTAACGCACTAATTATGTGGATAAGTTAAAAGCATTTCCATTGACTTTCAAGTAATTTTACTGACAAGAAAAACCAATGTTTCTAAAATTAAAATTGAGTGGAAAGCGATTTGAAAAAAAGTTCCAGCTTATAAGTTTAGACAATTTTCAGCTGTTTGAAATGTATTTCAATTTTAACGCACTAATTATGTGGATAAGTTAAAAGCATTTCCATTGACTTTCAAGTAATTTTACTGAAAATGAAAAGCTAATGTTTCTGAAATCAAAATTGAGTAGAAGGCGATTAAAAAAAAATTGCAGATCATAAGTTTAGACAATTTTCAGCCGTTTGAAATGTATTTCAATTTTAACGCACTAATTATGTGGATAAGTTAAAAGCATTTCCATTGACTTTCAAGTAATTTTACTGACAAGAAAAACTAATGTTTCTAAAATTAAAATTAAACACGATTTGAAAAAAAGTTGCAGATCATAAGTATAGACAATTTTCAGCCGTTTGAAATGTATTTCAATTTTAACGCACTAATTATGTGGATAAGTTAAAAGCATTTCCACTGACTTTCAAGTAATTTTACTGACAAGAAAAACTAATGTTTCTGAAATCAAAATTGAGTAGAAGGCGATTTTAAAAAAATTGCAGATCATAAGTTTAGACAATTTTCAGCCGTTTGAAATGTATTGCAATTTAAACGCACTAATTATGTGGATAAGTTAAAAGCATTTCCACAGACTTTCAAGTAATTTTACTGACAAAAAAAACTAATGTTTCTAAAATTAAAATTAAACACGATTTGAAAAAAAGTTGCAGATCATAAGTATAGACAATTTTCAGCCGTTTGAAATGTATTTCAATTTTAACGCACTAATTATGTGGATAAGTTAAAAGCATTTCCACTGACTTTCAAGTAATTTTACTGACAAGAAAAACTAATGTTTCTGAAATCAAAATTGAGTAGAAAGGCGATTTAAAAAAAATTGCAGATCATAAGTTTAGACAATTTTCAGCCGTTAGAAATGTATTGCACTTTTAACGCACTAATTATGTGGATAAGTTAAAAGCATTTCCACAGACTTTCAAGTAATTTTACTGACAAAAAAAACTAATGTTTTTAAAATTAAAATTGAGTGGAAAGCGATTTGAAAAAAAGTTCCAGCTTATAAGTTTAGACAATTTTCAGCCGTTTGAAATGTATTGCAATTTTAACGCACTAATTATGTGGATAAGTTAAAAACATTTCCACTGACTTTCAAGTAATTTTATTGACAAGAAAAACTAATGTTTCTAAAATTAAAATTAAACACGATTTTAAAAAAAGTTGCAGATCATAAGTATAGATAATTTTCAGCCGTTTGAAATGTATTTCAATTTTAACGCACTAATTATGTGGATAAGTTAAAAGCATTTCCACTGACTTTCAAGTAATTTTACTGACAAGAAAAACTAATGTTTCTGAAATCAAAATTGAGTAGAAGGCGATTTAAAAAAAATTGCAGATCATAAGTTTAGACAATTTTCAGCCGTTTGAAATGTATTGCAATTTTAACGCACTAATTATGTGGATAAGTTAAAAGCATTTCCACTGACTTTCAAGTAATTTTATTGACAAGAAAAACTAATGTTTCTAAAATCAAAATTGAGTAGAAGGCAATTTGAAAAAAAGTGGCAGATCATAAGTTTAGACAATTTTCAGCCGTTTGAAATGTATTGCAATTTAAACGCACTAATTATGTGGATAAGTTAAAAGCATTTCCATTGACTTTCAAGTAATTTTACTGACAAGAAAAACTAATGTTTCTAAAAATAAAATTAAACACGATTTGAAAAAAAGTTGCAGATCATAAGTATAGACAATTTTCAGCCGTTTGAAATGTATTTCAATTTTAACGCACTAATTATGTGGATAAATTAAAAGCATTTCCACTGACTTTCAAGTAATTTTACTGACAAGAAAAACTAATGTTTCTGAAATCAAAATTGAGTAGAAGGCGATTTAAAAAAAATTGCAGATCATGAGTTTAGACAATTTTCAGCCGTTTGAAATGTATTGCAATTTAAACGCACTAATTATGTGGATAAGTTAAAAGCATTTCCACCGACTTTCAAGTAATTTTACTGAGAAAAAAAATTAATGTTTCTAAAATTAAAATTAAACACGATTTGAAAAAAAATTGCAGATCATAAGTATAGACAATTTTCAGCCGTTTGAAATGTATTTCAATTTTAACGCACTAATTATGTGGATAAGTTAAAAGCATTTTCACTGACTTTCAAGAAAAACTAATGTTTCTGAAATCAAAATTGAGTAGAAGGCGATTTAAAAAAAATTGCAGATCATAAGTTTAGACAATTTTCAGCCGTTTGAAATGTATTGCAATTTAAACGCACTAATTATGTGAATAAGTTAAAAGCATTTCCACAGACTTTCAAGTAATTTTACTGACAAAAAAAACTAATGTTTCTAAAATTAAAATTAAACACGATTGGAAAAAAAGTTGCAGATCATAAGTATAGACAATTTTCAGCCGTTTGAAATGTATTGCAATTTTAACGCACTAATTATGTGGATAAGTTAAAAGCATTTCCACTGACTTTCAAGTAATTTTATTGACAAGAAAAACTAATGTATCTAAAATCAAAATTGAGTAGAAGGCGATTTGAAAAAAATGGCAGATCATAAGTTTAGACAATTTTCAGCCGTTTGAAATGTATTGCAATTTAAACGCACTAATTATGTGGATAAGTTAAAAGCATTTCCATTGACTTTCAAGTAATTTTACTGACAAGAAAAACTAATGTTTCTAAAATTAAAATTTAACAAGATTTGAAAAAAAGTTGCAGATCATAAGTATAGATAATTTTCAGCCGTTTGAAATGTATTTCAATTTTAACGCACTAATTATGTGGATAAGTTAAAAGCATTTCCATTGACTTTCAAGTAATTTTACTGACAAGAAAAACCAATGTTTCTAAAATTAAAATTGAGTGGAAAGCGATTTGAAAAAATGTTCCAGCTTATAAGTTTAGACAATTTTCAGCCGTTTGAAATGTATTGCAATTTTAACGCACTAATTATGTGGATAAGTTAAAAGCATTTCCACAGACTTTCAAGTAATTTTACTGACAAAAAAAACTAATGTTTCTAAAATTAAAATTAAACACGATTTGAAAAAAAGTTGCAGATCATAAGTAAAGACAATTTTTAGCCATTAGAAATGTATTGCACTTTTAACGCACTAATTATGTGGATAAGTTAAAAGCATTTCCATTGACTTTCAAATAATTTTACTGACAAGAAAAATCAATGTCTCTAAAATTAAAATTGAGTGGAAAGCGATTTGAAAAAAAGTTCCAGCTTATAAGTTTAGACAATTTTCAGCCGTTTGAAATGTATTGCAATTTTAACGCACTAATTATGTGGATAAGTTAAAAGCATTTCCACTGACTTTCAAGTAATTTTATTGACAAGAAAAACTAATGTTTCTAAAATCAAAATTGAGTAGAAGGCAATTTGAAAAAAAGTGGCAGATCATAAGTTTAGACAATTTTTAGCCGTTTGAAATGTATTGCAATTTAAACGCACTAATTATGTGGATAAGTTAAAAGCATTTCCATTGACTTTCAAGTAATTTTACTGACAAGAAAAACTAATGTTTCTAAAAATAAAATTAAACACGATTTGAAAAAAAGTTGCAGATCATAAGTATAGACAATTTTCAGCCGTTTGAAATGTATTTCAATTTTAACGCACTAATTATGTGGATAAGTTAAAAGCATTTCCACTGACTTTCAAGTAATTTTACTGACAAGAAAAACTAATGTTTCTGAAATCAAAATTGAGTAGAAGGATATTTAAAAAAAATTGCAGATCATGAGTTTAGACAATTTTCAGCCGTTTGAAATGTATTGCAATTTAAACGCACTAATTATGTGGATAAGTTAAAAGCATTTCCACCGACTTTCAAGTAATTTTACTGAGAAAAAAAATTAATGTTTCTAAAATTAAAATTAAACACGATTTGAAAAAAAGTTGCAGATCATAAGTATAGACAATTTTCAGCCGTTTGAAATGTATTTCAATTTTAACGCACTAATTATGTGGATAAGTTAAAAGCATTTCCACTGACATTCAAGTAATTTTACTGACAAGAAAAACTAATGTTTCTGAAATCAAAATTGAGTAGAAGGCGATTTAAAAAAAATTGCAGATCATAAGTTTAGGCAATTTTCAGCCGTTTGAAATGTATTGCAATTTAAACGCACTAATTATGTGGATAAGTTAAAAGCATTTCCACAGACTTTCAAGTAATTTTACTGACAAGAAAAACTAATGTTTCTGAAATCAAAATTGAGTAGAAAGGCGATTTAAAAAAAATTGCAGATCATAAGTTTAGACAATTTTCAGCCGTTAGAAATGTATTGCACTTTTAACGCACTAATTATGTGGATAAGTTAAAAGCATTTCCACAGACTTTCAAGTAATTTTACTGACAAAAAAAACTAATGTTTTTAAAATTAAAATTGAGTGGAAAGCGATTTGAAAAAAAGTTCCAGCTTATAAGTTTAGACAATTTTCAGCCGTTTGAAATGTATTGCAATTTTAACGCACTAATTATGTGGATAAGTTAAAAGCATTTCCACTGACTTTCAAGTAATTTTATTGACAAGAAAAACTAATGTTTCTAAAATTAAAATTAAACACGATTTGAAAAAAAGTTGCAGATCATAAGTATAGATAATTTTCAGCCGTTTGAAATGTATTTCAATTTTAACGCACTAATTATGTGGATAAGTTAAAAGCATTTCCACTGACTTTCAAGTAATTTTACTGACAAGAAAAACTAATGTTTCTGAAATCAAAATTGAGTAGAAGGCGATTTAAAAAAAATTGCAGATCATAAGTTTAGACAATTTTCAGCCGTTTGAAATGTATTGCAATTTTAACGCACTAATTATGTGGATAAGTTAAAAGCATTTCCACTGACTTTCAAGTAATTTTATTGACAAGAAAAACTAATGTTTCTAAAATCAAAATTGAGTAGAAGGCAATTTGAAAAAAAGTGGCAGATCATAAGTTTAGACAATTTTCAGCCGTTTGAAATGTATTGCAATTTAAACGCACTAATTATGTGGATAAGTTAAAAGCATTTCCATTGACTTTCAAGTAATTTTACTGACAAGAAAAACTAATGTTTCTAAAAATAAAATTAAACACGATTTGAAAAAAAGTTGCAGATCATAAGTATAGACAATTTTCAGCCGTTTGAAATGTATTTCAATTTTAACGCACTAATTATGTGGATAAATTAAAAGCATTTCCACTGACTTTCAAGTAATTTTACTGACAAGAAAAACTAATGTTTCTGAAATCAAAATTGAGTAGAAGGCGATTTAAAAAAAATTGCAGATCATGAGTTTAGACAATTTTCAGCCGTTTGAAATGTATTGCAATTTAAACGCACTAATTATGTGGATAAGTTAAAAGCATTTCCACCGACTTTCAAGTAATTTTACTGAGAAAAAAAATTAATGTTTCTAAAATTAAAATTAAACACGATTTGAAAAAAAATTGCAGATCATAAGTATAGACAATTTTCAGCCGTTTGAAATGTATTTCAATTTTAACGCACTAATTATGTGGATAAGTTAAAAGCATTTCCACTGACTTTCAAGAAAAACTAATGTTTCTGAAATCAAAATTGAGTAGAAGGCGATTTAAAAAAAATTGCAGATCATAAGTTTAGACAATTTTCAGCCGTTTGAAATGTATTGCAATTTAAACGCACTAATTATGTGAATAAGTTAAAAGCATTTCCACAGACTTTCAAGTAATTTTACTGACAAAAAAAACTAATGTTTCTAAAATTAAAATTAAACACGATTGGAAAAAAAGTTGCAGATCATAAGTATAGACAATTTTCAGCCGTTTGAAATGTATTTCAATTTTAACGCACTAATTATGTGGATAAGTTAAAAGCATTTCCACTGACTTTCAAGTAATTTTACTGACAAGAAAAACTAATGTTTCTGAAATCAAAATTGAGTAGAAGGCGATTTAAAAAAAATTGCAGATCATAAGTTTAGACAATTTTCAGCCGTATGAAATGTATTGCAATTTAAACGCACTAATTATGTGGATAAGTTAAAAGCATTTCCATTGACTTTCAAGTAATTTTACTGACAAAAAAAACTAATGTTTCTAAAATTAAAATTGAGTGGAAAGCGATTTGAAAAAAAGTTCCAGCTTATAAGTTTAGACAATTTTCAGCCGTTTGAAATGTATTGCAATTTTAACGCACTAATTATGTGGATAAGTTAAAAGCATTTCCACTGACTTTCAAGTAATTTTATTGACAAGAAAAACTAATGTATCTAAAATCAAAATTGAGTAGAAGGCGATTTGAAAAAAATGGCAGATCATAAGTTTAGACAATTTTCAGCCGTTTGAAATGTATTGCAATTTAAACGCACTAATTATGTGGATAAGTTAAAAGCATTTCCATTGACTTTTAAGTAATTTTACTGACAAGAAAAACTAATGTTTCTAAAATTAAAATTTAACAAGATTTGAAAAAAAGTTGCAGATCATAAGTATAGATAATTTTCAGCCGTTTGAAATGTATTTCAATTTTAACGCACTAATTATGTGGATAAGTTAAAAGCATTTCCATTGACTTTCAAGTAATTTTACTGACAAGAAAAACCAATGTTTCTAAAATTAAAATTGAGTGGAAAGCGATTTAAAAAATGTTCCAGCTTATAAGTTTAGACAATTTTCAGCCGTTTGAAATGTATTGCAATTTTAACGCACTAATTATGTGGATAAGTTAAAAGCATTTCCACAGACTTTCAAGTAATTTTACTGACAAAAAAAACTAATGTTTCTAAAATTAAAATTAAACACGATTTGAAAAAAAGTTGCAGATCATAAGTAAAGACAATTTTTAGCCATTAGAAATGTATTGCACTTTTAACGCACTAATTATGTGGATAAGTTAAAAGCATTTCCATTGACTTTCAAATAATTTTACTGACAAGAAAAATCAATGTCTCTAAAATTAAAATTGAGTGGAAAGCGATTTGAAAAAAAGTTCCAGCTTATAAGTTTAGACAATTTTCAGCCGTTTGAAATGTATTGCAATTTTAACGCACTAATTATGTGGATAAGTTAAAAGCATTTCCACTGACTTTCAAGTAATTTTATTGACAAGAAAAACTAATGTTTCTAAAATCAAAATTGAGTAGAAGGCAATTTGAAAAAAAGTGGCAGATCATAAGTTTAGACAATTTTTAGCCGTTTGAAATGTATTGCAATTTAAACGCACTAATTATGTGGATAAGTTAAAAGCATTTCCATTGACTTTCAAGTAATTTTACTGACAAGAAAAACTAATGTTTCTAAAAATAAAATTAAACACGATTTGAAAAAAAGTTGCAGATCATAAGTATAGACAATTTTCAGCCGTTTGAAATGTATTTCAATTTTAACGCACTAATTATGTGGATAAGTTAAAAGCATTTCCACTGACTTTCAAGTAATTTTACTGACAAGAAAAACTAATGTTTCTGAAATCAAAATTGAGTAGAAGGATATTTAAAAAAAATTGCAGATCATGAGTTTAGACAATTTTCAGCCGTTTGAAATGTATTGCAATTTAAACGCACTAATTATGTGGATAAGTTAAAAGCATTTCCACCGACTTTCAAGTAATTTTACTGAGAAAAAAAATTAATGTTTCTAAAATTAAAATTAAACACGATTTGAAAAAAAGTTGCAGATCATAAGTATAGACAATTTTCAGCCGTTTGAAATGTATTTCAATTTTAACGCACTAATTATGTGGATAAGTTAAAAGCATTTCCACTGACATTCAAGTAATTTTACTGACAAGAAAAACTAATGTTTCTGAAATCAAAATTGAGTAGAAGGCGATTTAAAAAAAATTGCAGATCATAAGTTTAGACAATTTTCAGCCGTTTGAAATGTATTGCAATTTAAACGCACTAATTATGTGGATAAGTTAAAAGCATTTCCACAGACTTTCAAGTAATTTTACTGAGAAAAAAAATTAATGTTTCTAAAATTAAAATTAAACACGATTTGAAAAAAAGTTGCAGATCATAAGTATAGATAATTTTCAGCCGTTTGAAATGTATTTCAATTTTAACGCACTAATTATGTGGATAAGTTAAAAGCATTTCCACTGACTTTCAAGTAATTTTACTGACAAGAAAAACTAATTTTTCTGAAATCAAAACTAGTAGAAGGCGATTTAAAAAAAATTGCAGATCATAAGTTTAGACAATTTTCAGCCGTTTGAAATGTATTGCAATTTAAACGCACTAATTATGTGGATAAGTTAAAAGCATTTCCATTGACTTTCAAGTAATTTTACTGACAAGAAAAACTAATGTTTCTAAAAATAAAATTAAACACAATTTAAAAAAAAGTTGCAGATCATAAGTATAGACAATTTTCAGCCGTTTGAAATGTATTTCAATTTTAACGCACTAATTATGTGGATAAGTTAAAAGCATTTCCACTGACTTTCAAGAAAAACTAATGTTTCTGAAATCAAAATTGAGTAGAAGGCGATTTAAAAAAAATTGCAGATCATAAGTTTAGACAATTTTCAGCCGTTTGAAATGTATTGCAATTTAAAAGCACTAATTATGTGGATAAGTTAAAAGCATTTCCACAGACTTTCAAGTAATTTTACTGACAAAAAAAACTAATGTTTCTAAAATTAAAATTAAACACGATTTGAAAAAAAGTTGCAGATCATAAGTATAGACAATTTTCAGCCGTTTGAAATGTATTTCAATTTTAACGCACTAATTATGTGGATAAGTTAAAAGCATTTCCACTGACTTTCAAGTAATTTTACTGACAAGAAAAACTAATGTTTCTGAAATCAAAATTGAGTAGAAGGCGATTTGAAAAAAAGTGGCAGATCATAAGTTTAGACAATTTTCAGCCGTTTGAAATGTATTGCAATTTAAACGCACTAATTATGTGGATAAGTTAAAAGCATTTCCATTGACTTTCAAGTAATTTTACTGACAAGAAAAACTAATGTTTCTTAAATTAAAATTAAACACGATTTGAAAAAAAGTTGCAGATCATAAGTATAGATAATTTTCAGCCGTTTGAAATGTATTTCAATTTTAACGCACTAATTATGTGGATAAGTTAAAAGCATTTCCACTGACTTTCAAGTAATTTTACTGACAATAAAAACTAATGTTTCTGAAATCAAAATTGAGTAGAAGGCGATTTAAAAAAAATTGCAGATCATAAGTTTAGACAATTTTCAGCCGTTTGAAATGTATTGCAATTTAAACGCACTAATTATGTGGATAAGTTAAAAGCATTTCCACAGACTTTCAAGTAATTTTACTGACAAAAAAAACTAATGTTTCTAAAATTAAAATTAAACACGATTTGAAAAAAAGTTGCAGATCATAAGTATAGACAATTTTCAGCCGTTAGAAATGTATTGCACTTTTAACGCACTAATTATGTGGATAAGTTAAAAGCATTTCCATTGACTTTCAAGTAATTTTACTGACAAGAAAAACCAATGTTTCTAAAATTAAAATTGAGTGGAAAGCGATTTGAAAAAAAGTACCAGCTTATAAGTTTAGACAATTTTCAGCCGTTTGAAATGTATTGCAATTTTAACGCACTAATTATGTGGATAAGTTAAAAGCATTTCCACAGACTTTCAAGTAATTTTACTGACAAAAAAAACTAATGTTTCTAAAATTAAAATTAAACACGATTTGAAAAAAAGTTGCAGATCATAAGTAAAGACAATTTTTAGCCGTTATAAATGTATTGCACTTTTAACGCACTAATTATGTGGATAAGTTAAAAGCATTTCCATTGACTTTCAAGTAATTTTACTGACAAGAAAAACCAATGTTTCTAAAATTAAAATTGAGTGGAAAGCGATTTGAAAAAAAGTTCCAGCTTATAAGTTTAGACAATTTTCAGCCGTTTGAAATGTATTGCAATTTTAACGCACTAATTATGTGGATAAGTTAAAAGCATTTCCACTGACTTTCAAGTAATTTTACTGACAAGAAAAACTAATGTTTCTAAAAATAAAATTAAACACGATTTGAAAAAAAGTTGCAGATCATAAGTATAGATAATTTTCAGCCGTTTGAAATGTATTTCTATTTTAACGCACTAATTATGTGGATAAGTTAAAAGCATTTCCACTGACTTTCAAGTAATTTTACTGACAAGAAAAACTAATGTTTCTGAAATCAAAATTGAGTAGAAGGCGATTTAAAAAAAATTGCAGATCATGAGTTTAGACAATTTTCAGCCGTTTGAAATGTATTGCAATTTAAACGCACTAATTATGTGGATAAGTTAAAAGCATTTCCACCGACTTTCAAGTAATTTTACTGAGAAAAAAAATTAATGTTTCTAAAATTAAAATTAAACACGATTTGAAAAAAAGTTGCAGATCATAAGTATAGACAATTTTCAGCCGTTTGAAATGTATTTCAATTTTAACGCACTAATTATGTGGATAAGTTAAAAGCATTTCCACTGACATTCAAGTAATTTTACTGACAAGAAAAACTAATGTTTCTGAAATCAAAATTGAGTAGAAGGCGATTTAAAAAAAATTGCAGATCATAAGTTTAGACAATTTTCAGCCGCTTGAAATGTATTGCAATTTAAACGCACTAAGTATGTGGATAAGTTAAAAGCATTTCCACAGACTTTCAAGTAATTTTACTGAGAAAAAAAATTAATGTTTCTAAAATTAAAATTAAACACGATTTGAAAAAAAGTTGCAGATCATAAGTATAGACAATTTTCAGCCGTTTGAAATGTATTTCAATTTTAACGCACTAATTATGTGGATAAGTTAAAAGCATTTCCACTGACTTTGAAGAAAAACTAATGTTTCTGAAATCAAAATTGAGTAGAAGGCGATTAAAAAAAAATTGCAGATCATAAGTTTAGACAATTTTCAGCCGTTTGAAATGTATTGCAATTTAAACGCACTAATTATGTGGATAAGTTAAAAGCATTTCCATTGACTTTCAAGTAATTTTACTGACAAAAAAAACTAATGTTTCTAAAATTAAAATTGAGTGGAAAGCGATTTGAAAAAAAGTTCCAGCTTATAAGTTTAGACAATTTTCAGCCGTTTGAAATGTATTGCAATTTTAACGCACTAATTATGTGGATAAGTTAAAAGCATTTCCACTGACTTTCAAGTAATTTTATTGACAAGAAAAACTAATGTTTCTAAAATCAAAATTGAGTAGAAGGCGATTTGAAAAAAAGTGGCAGATCATAAGTTTAGACAATTTTCAGCCGTTTTAAATGTATTGCAATTTAAACGCACTAATTATGTGGATAAGTTAAAAGCATTTCCATTGACTTTCAAGTAATTTTACTGACAAGAAAAACTAATGTTTCTAAAATTAAAATTAAACACGATTTGAAAAAAAGTTGCAGATCATAAGTATAGATAATTTTCAGCCGTTAGAAATGTATTGCACTTTTAACGCACTAATTATGTGGATAAGTTAAAAGCATTTCCATTGACTTTCAAGTAATTTTACTGACAAGAAAAACCAATGTTTCTAAAATTAAAATTGAGTGGAAAGCGATTTGAAAAAAAATTCCAGCTTATAAGTTTAGACAATTTTCAGCCGTTTGAAATGTATTGCAATTTTAACGCACTAATTATGTGGATAAGTTAAAAGCATTTCCACAGAATTTCAAGTAATTTTACTGACAAAAAAAACTAATGTTTCTAAAATTAAAATTAAACACGATTTGAAAAAAAGTTGCAGATCATAAGTATAGACAATTTTCAGCCGTTAGAAATGTATTGCACTTTTAACGCACTAATTATGTGGATAAGTTAAAAGCATTTCCATTGACTTTCAAGTAATTTTACTGACAAGAAAAACCAATGTTTCTAAAATTAAAATTGAGTGTAAAGCATTTGAAAAAAAATTCCAGCTTATAAGTTTAGACAATTTTCAGCCGTTTGAAATGTATTGCAATTTTAACGCACTAATTATGTGGATAAGTTAAAAGCATTTCCACTGACTTTCAAGTAATTTTATTGACAAGAAAAACTAATGTTTCTAAAATCAAAATTGAGTAGAAGGCGATTTGAAAAAAAGTGGCAGATCATAAGTTTAGACAATTTTCAGCCGTTTGAAATGTATTGCAATTTAAACGCACTAATTATGTGGATAAGTTAAAAGCATTTCCATTGACTTTCAAGTAATTTTACTGACGAGAAAAACTAATGTTTCTAAAATTAAAATTAAACACGATTTGAAAAAAAGTTGCAGATCATAAGTATAGACAATTTTCAGCCGTTTGAAATGTATTTCAATTTTAACGCACTAATTATGTGGATAAGTTAAAAGCATTTCCACTGACTTTCAAGAAAAACTAATGTTTCTGAAATCAAAATTGAGTAGAAGGCGATTTAAAAAAAATTGCAGATCATAAGTTTAGACAATTTTCAGCCGTTTGAAATGTATTGCAATTTAAACGCACTAATTATGTGGATAAGTTAAAAGCATTTCCACAGACTTTCAAGTAATTTTACTGACAAAAAAAACTAATGTTTCTAAAATTAAAATTAAACACGATTTGAAAAAAAGTTGCAGATCATAAGTATAGACAAATTTCAGCCGTTTGAAATGTATTTCAATTTTAACGCACTAATTATGTGGATAAGTTAAAAGCATTTCCACTGACTTTCAAGTAATTTTACTGACAAGAAAAACTAATGTTTCTGAAATCAAAATTGAGTAGAAGGCGATTTAAAAAAAATTGCAGATCATAAGTTTAGACAATTTTCAGCCGTTTGAAATGTATTGCAATTTAAACGCACTAATTATGTGGATAAGTTAAAAGCATTTCCATTGACTTTCAAGTAATTTTACTGACAAAAAAAACTAATGTTTCTAAAATTAAAATTGAGTGGAAAGCGATTTGAAAAAAAGTTCCAGCTTATAAGTTTAGACAATTTTCAGCCGTTTGAAATGTATTGCAATTTTAACGCACTAATTATGTGGATAAGTTAAAAGCATTTCCACTGACTTTCAAGTAATTTTATTGACAAGAAAAACTAATGTTTCTAAAATCAAAATTGAGTAGAAGGCGATTTGAAAAAAAGTGGCAGATCATAAGTTTAGACAATTTTCAGCCGTTTGAAATGTATTGCAATTTAAACGCACTAATTATGTGGATAAGTTAAAAGCATTTCCACAGACTTTCAAGTAATTTTACTGACAAAAAAAACTAATGTTTCTAAAATTAAAATTAAACACGATTTGAAAAAAAGGTGCAGATCATAAGTATAGACAATTTTCAGCCGTTTGAAATGTATTTCAATTTTAACGCACTAATTATGTGGATAAGTTAAAAGCATTTCCACTGACTTTCAAGAAAAACTAATGTTTCTGAAATCAAAATTGAGTAGAAGGCGATTTAAAAAAAATTGCAGATCATAAGTTTAGACAATTTTCAGCCGTTTGAAATGTATTGCAATTTAAACGCACTAATTATGTGGATAAGTTAAAAGCATTTCCACAGACTTTCAAGTAATTTTACTGACAAAAAAAACTAATGTTTCTAAAATTAAAATTAAACACGATTTGAAAAAAAGTTGCAGATCATAAGTATAGACAAATTTCAGCCGTTTGAAATGTATTTCAATTTTAACGCACTAATTATGTGGATAAGTTAAAAGCATTTCCACTGACTTTCAAGTAATTTTACTGACAAGAAAAACTAATGTTTCTGAAATCAAAATTGAGTAGAAGGCGATTTAAAAAAAATTGCAGATCATAAGTTTAGACAATTTTCAGCCGTTTGAAATGTATTGCAATTTTAACGCACTAATTATGTGGATAAGTTAAAAGCATTTCCATTGACTTTCAAGTAGTTTTACTGACAAAAAAAACTAATGTTTCTAAAATTAAAATTGAGTGGAAAGCGATTTGAAAAAAAGTTCCAGCTTATAAGTTTAGACAATTTTCAGCCGTTTGAAATGTATTGCAATTTTAACGCACTAATTATGTGGATAAGTTAAAAGCATTTCCACTGACTTTCAAGTAATTTTATTGACAAGAAAAACTAATGTTTCTAAAATCAAAATTGAGTAGAAGGCGATTTGAAAAAAAGTGGCAGATCATAAGTTTAGACAATTTTCAGCCGTTTTAAATGTATTGCAATTTAAACGCACTAATTATGTGGATAAGTTAAAAGCATTTCCATTGACTTTCAAGTAATTTTACTGACAAGAAAAACTAATGTTTCTAAAATTAAAATTAAACACGATTTGAAAAAAAGTTGCAGATCATAAGTATAGATAATTTTCAGCCGTTAGAAATGTATTGCACTTTTAACGCACTAATTATGTGGATAAGTTAAAAGCATTTCCACAGACTTTCAAGTAATTTTACTGACAAGAAAAACTAATGTTTCTAAAATCAAAATTGAGTAGAAGGCGATTTGAAAAAAAATTGCAGATCATAAGTTTAGACTATTTTCAGCACTTTGACATGTATTGCAATTTTAACGCACTAATTATGTGGATAAGTTAAAAGCATTTCCACAGACATTCAAGTAATTTTACTGACTAGAAAAACCAATGTTTCTAAAATTAAAATTGAGTAGAAGGCGATTTGAAAAAAAAGTGGCAGATCATAAGTTTAGACAATTTTCAGCCGTTTGAAATGTATTGCAATTTAAACGCACTAATTATGTGGATAAGTTAAAAGCATTTCCATTGACTTTCAAGTAATTTTACTGACAAGAAAAACTAATGTTTCTAAAATTAAAATTAAACACGATTTGAAAAAAAGTTGCAGATCATAAGTATAGACAATTTTCAGCAATTAGAAATGTATTGCACTTTTAACGCACTAATTATGTGGATAAGTTAAAAGCATTTCCATTGACTTTCAAGTAATTTTACTGATAAGAAAAACTAATGTTTCTAAAATTAAAATTGAGTGGAAAGCGATTTGAAAAAAAGTTCCAGCTTATAAGTTTAGACAATTTTCAGCCGTTTTAAATGTATTGCAATTTAAACGCACTAATTATGTGGATAAGTTAAAAGCATTTCCATTGACTTTCAAGTAATTTTACTGACAAGAAAAACTAATGTTTCTAAAATTAAAATTAAACACGATTTGAAAAAAAGTTGCAGATCATAAGTATAGATAATTTTCAGCCGTTAGAAATGTATTGCACTTTTAACGCACTAATTATGTGGATAAGTTAAAAGCATTTCCATTGACTTTCAAGTAATTTTACTGACAAGAAAAACCAATGTTTCTAAAATTAAAATTGAGTGGAAAGCGATTTGAAAAAAAGTTCCAGCTTATAAGTTTAGACAATTTTCAGCCGTTTGAAATGTATTGCAATTCTAACGCACTAATTATGTGGATAAGTTAAAAGCATTTCCACAGACTTTCAAGTAATTTTACTGACAAAAAAAACTAATGTTTCTAAAATTAAAATTAAACACGATTTGAAAAAAAGTTGCAGATCATAAGTAAAGACAATTTTTAGCCGTTAGAAATGTATTGCACTTTTAACGCACTAATTATGTGGATAAGTTAAAAGCATTTCCACAGACTTTCAAGTAATTTTACTGACAAAAAAAAACTAAGGTTTCTAAAATTAAAATTAAACACGATTTGAAAAAAAGTTGCAGATCATAAGTTTAGACTATTTTCAGCACTTTGACATGTATTGCAATTTTAACGCACTAATTATGTGGATAAGTTAAAAGCATTTCCACAGACTTTCAAGTAATTTTACTGACTAGAAAAACCAATGTTTCTAAAATTAAAATTGAGTAGAAGGCGATTTGAAAAAAAAAGTTGCAGATCATAAGTTTAGACTATTTTCAGCACTTTGACATGTATTGCAATTTTAACGCACTAATTATGTGGATAAGTTAAAAGCATTTCCACAGACTTTCAAGTAATTTTACTGACAAAAAAAACTAATGTTTCTAAAATTAAAATTAAACACGATTTGAAAAAAAGTTGCAGATCATAAGTTTAGACTATTTTCAGCACTTTGACATGTATTGCAATTTTAACGCACTAATTATGTGGATAAGTTAAAAGCATTTCCATTGACTTTCAAGTAATTTTACTGACAAGAAAAACCAATGTTTCTAAAATTAAAATTGAGTGTAAAGCATTTGAAAAAAAATTCCAGCTTATAAGTTTAGACAATTTTCAGCCGTTTGAAATGTATTGCAATTTTAACGCACTAATTATGTGGATAAGTTAAAAGCATTTCCACTGACTTTCAAGTAATTTTATTGACAAGAAAAACTAATGTTTCTAAAATCAAAATTGAGTAGAAGGCGATTTGAAAAAAAGTGGCAGATCATAAGTTTAGACAATTTTCAGCCGTTTGAAATGTATTGCAATTTAAACGCACTAATTATGTGGATAAGTTAAAAGCATTTCCATTGACTTTCAAGTAATTTTACTGACGAGAAAAACTAATGTTTCTAAAATTAAAATTAAACACGATTTGAAAAAAAGTTGCAGATCATAAGTATAGACAATTTTCAGCCGTTTGAAATGTATTTCAATTTTAACGCACTAATTATGTGGATAAGTTAAAAGCATTTCCACTGACTTTCAAGAAAAACTAATGTTTCTGAAATCAAAATTGAGTAGAAGGCGATTTAAAAAAAATTGCAGATCATAAGTTTAGACAATTTTCAGCCGTTTGAAATGTATTGCAATTTAAACGCACTAATTATGTGGATAAGTTAAAAGCATTTCCACAGACTTTCAAGTAATTTTACTGACAAAAAAAACTAATGTTTCTAAAATTAAAATTAAACACGATTTGAAAAAAAGTTGCAGATCATAAGTATAGACAAATTTCAGCCGTTTGAAATGTATTTCAATTTTAACGCACTAATTATGTGGATAAGTTAAAAGCATTTCCACTGACTTTCAAGTAATTTTACTGACAAGAAAAACTAATGTTTCTGAAATCAAAATTGAGTAGAAGGCGATTTAAAAAAAATTGCAGATCATAAGTTTAGACAATTTTCAGCCGTTTGAAATGTATTGCAATTTAAACGCACTAATTATGTGGATAAGTTAAAAGCATTTCCATTGACTTTCAAGTAATTTTACTGACAAAAAAAACTAATGTTTCTAAAATTAAAATTGAGTGGAAAGCGATTTGAAAAAAAGTTCCAGCTTATAAGTTTAGACAATTTTCAGCCGTTTGAAATGTATTGCAATTTTAACGCACTAATTATGTGGATAAGTTAAAAGCATTTCCACTGACTTTCAAGTAATTTTATTGACAAGAAAAACTAATGTTTCTAAAATCAAAATTGAGTAGAAGGCGATTTGAAAAAAAGTGGCAGATCATAAGTTTAGACAATTTTCAGCCGTTTGAAATGTATTGCAATTTAAACGCACTAATTATGTGGATAAGTTAAAAGCATTTCCACAGACTTTCAAGTAATTTTACTGACAAAAAAAACTAATGTTTCTAAAATTAAAATTAAACACGATTTGAAAAAAAGGTGCAGATCATAAGTATAGACAATTTTCAGCCGTTTGAAATGTATTTCAATTTTAACGCACTAATTATGTGGATAAGTTAAAAGCATTTCCACTGACTTTCAAGAAAAACTAATGTTTCTGAAATCAAAATTGAGTAGAAGGCGATTTAAAAAAAATTGCAGATCATAAGTTTAGACAATTTTCAGCCGTTTGAAATGTATTGCAATTTAAACGCACTAATTATGTGGATAAGTTAAAAGCATTTCCACAGACTTTCAAGTAATTTTACTGACAAAAAAAACTAATGTTTCTAAAATTAAAATTAAACACGATTTGAAAAAAAGTTGCAGATCATAAGTATAGACAAATTTCAGCCGTTTGAAATGTATTTCAATTTTAACGCACTAATTATGTGGATAAGTTAAAAGCATTTCCACTGACTTTCAAGTAATTTTACTGACAAGAAAAACTAATGTTTCTGAAATCAAAATTGAGTAGAAGGCGATTTAAAAAAAATTGCAGATCATAAGTTTAGACAATTTTCAGCCGTTTGAAATGTATTGCAATTTTAACGCACTAATTATGTGGATAAGTTAAAAGCATTTCCATTGACTTTCAAGTAGTTTTACTGACAAAAAAAACTAATGTTTCTAAAATTAAAATTGAGTGGAAAGCGATTTGAAAAAAAGTTCCAGCTTATAAGTTTAGACAATTTTCAGCCGTTTGAAATGTATTGCAATTTTAACGCACTAATTATGTGGATAAGTTAAAAGCATTTCCACTGACTTTCAAGTAATTTTATTGACAAGAAAAACTAATGTTTCTAAAATCAAAATTGAGTAGAAGGCGATTTGAAAAAAAGTGGCAGATCATAAGTTTAGACAATTTTCAGCCGTTTTAAATGTATTGCAATTTAAACGCACTAATTATGTGGATAAGTTAAAAGCATTTCCATTGACTTTCAAGTAATTTTACTGACAAGAAAAACTAATGTTTCTAAAATTAAAATTAAACACGATTTGAAAAAAAGTTGCAGATCATAAGTATAGATAATTTTCAGCCGTTAGAAATGTATTGCACTTTTAACGCACTAATTATGTGGATAAGTTAAAAGCATTTCCACAGACTTTCAAGTAATTTTACTGACAAGAAAAACTAATGTTTCTAAAATCAAAATTGAGTAGAAGGCGATTTGAAAAAAAATTGCAGATCATAAGTTTAGACTATTTTCAGCACTTTGACATGTATTGCAATTTTAACGCACTAATTATGTGGATAAGTTAAAAGCATTTCCACAGACATTCAAGTAATTTTACTGACTAGAAAAACCAATGTTTCTAAAATTAAAATTGAGTAGAAGGCGATTTGAAAAAAAAGTGGCAGATCATAAGTTTAGACAATTTTCAGCCGTTTGAAATGTATTGCAATTTAAACGCACTAATTATGTGGATAAGTTAAAAGCATTTCCATTGACTTTCAAGTAATTTTACTGACAAGAAAAACTAATGTTTCTAAAATTAAAATTAAACACGATTTGAAAAAAAGTTGCAGATCATAAGTATAGACAATTTTCAGCAATTAGAAATGTATTGCACTTTTAACGCACTAATTATGTGGATAGGTTAAAAGCATTTCCATTGACTTTCAAGTAATTTTACTGACAAGAAAAACTAATGTTTCTAAAATTAAAATTGAGTGGAAAGCGATTTGAAAAAAAGTTCCAGCTTATAAGTTTAGACAATTTTCAGCCGTTTGAAATGTATTGCAATTTTAACGCACTAATTATGTGGATAAGTTAAAAGCATTTCCACTGACTTTCAAGTAATTTTATTGACAAAAAAAACTAATGTTTCTAAAATTAAAATTGAGTAGAAGGCGATTTAAAAAAAAGTGGCAGATCATAAGTTTAGACAATTTTCAGCCGTTTGAAATGTATTGCAATTTAAACGCACTAATTATGTGGATAAGTTAAAAGCATTTCCATTGTTTTTCAAGTAATTTTACTGACAAGAAAAACTAATGTTTCTAAAAATAAAATTAAACACGATTTGAAAAAAAGTTGCAGATCATAAGTATAGACAATTTTCAGCCGTTTGAAATGTATTTCAATTTTAACGCACTAATTATGTGGATAAGTTAAAAGCATTTCCACTGACTTTCAAGAAAAACTAATGTTTCTGAAATCAAAATTGAGTAGAAGGCGATTTTAAAAAAATTGCAGATCATAAGTTTAGACAATTTTCAGCCGTTTGAAATGTATTGCAATTTAAACGCACTAATTATGTGGATAAGTTAAAAGCATTTCCACAGACTTTCAAGTAATTTTACTGACAAAAAAAACTAATGTTTCTAAAATTAAAATTAAACACGATTTGAAAAAAAGTTGCAGATCATAAGTATAGACAAATTTCAGCCGTTTGAAATGTATTTCAATTTTAACGCACTAATTATGTGGATAAGTTAAAATCATTTCCACTGACTTTCAAGTAATTTTACTGACAAGAAAAACTAATGTTTCTGAAATCAAAATTGAGTAGAAGGCGATTTAAAAAAAATTGCAGATCATAAGTTTAGACAATTTTCAGCCGTTTGAAATGTATTGCAATTTAAACGCACTAATTATGTGGATAAGTTAAAAGCATTTCCATTGACTTTCAAGTAATTTTACTGACAAAAAAAACTAATGTTTCTAAAATTAAAATTGAGGGGAAAGCGATTTGAAAAAAAGTTCCAGCTTATAAGTTTAGACAATTTTCAGCCGTTTGAAATGTATTGCAATTTTAACGCACTAATTATGTGGATAAGTTAAAAGCATTTCCACTGACTTTCAAGTAATTTTATTGACAAGAAGAACTAATGTTTCTAAAATCAAAATTGAGTAGAAGGCGATTTGAAAAAAAGTGGCAGATCATAAGTTTAGACAATTTTCAGCCGTTTTAAATGTATTGCAATTTAAACGCACTAATTATGTGGATAAGTTAAAAGCATTTCCATTGACTTTCAAGTAATTTTACTGACAAGAAAAACTAATGTTTCTAAAATTAAAATTAAACACGATTTGAAAAAAAGTTGCAGATCATAAGTATAGATAATTTTCAGCCGTTAGAAATGTATTGCACTTTTAACGCACTAATTATGTGGATAAGTTAAAAGCATTTCCATTGACTTTCAAGTAATTTTACTGACAAGAAAAACCAATGTTTCTAAAATTAAAATTGAGTGGAAAGCGATTTGAAAAAAAGTTCCAGCTTATAAGTTTAGACAATTTTCAGCCGTTTGAAATGTATTGCAATTCTAACGCACTAATTTTGTGGATAAGTTAAAAGCATTTCCACAGACTTTCAAGTAATTTTACTGACAAAAAAAACTAATGTTTCTAAAATTAAAATTAAACACGATTTGAAAAAAAGTTGCAGATCATAAGTAAAGACAATTTTTAGCCGTTAGAAATGTATTGCACTTTTAACGCACTAATTATGTGGATAAGTTAAAAGCATTTCCACAGACTTTCAAGTAATTTTACTGACAAAAAAAAACTAAGGTTTCTAAAATTAAAATTAAACACGATTTGAAAAAAAGTTGCAGATCATAAGTTTAGACTATTTTCAGCACTTTGACATGTATTGCAATTTTAACGCACTAATTATGTGGATAAGTTAAAAGCATTTCCACAGACTTTCAAGTAATTTTACTGACTAGAAAAACCAATGTTTCTAAAATTAAAATTGAGTAGAAGGCGATTTGAAAAAAAAAGTTGCAGATCATAAGTTTAGACTATTTTCAGCACTTTGACATGTATTGCAATTTTAACGCACTAATTATGTGGATAAGTTAAAAGCATTTCCACAGACTTTCAAGTAATTTTACTGACAAAAAAAACTAATGTTTCTAAAATTAAAATTAAACACGATTTGAAAAAAAGTTGCAGATCATAAGTAAAGACAATTTTCAGCCTTTTGAAATGTATTGCAATTTAAACGCACTAATTATGTGGATGTTAAAAGCATTTCCACAGACTTTCAAGTAATTTTACTGGCAAGAAAAACTAATGTTTCTAAAATCAAAATTGAGTAGAAGGCGATTTGAAAAAAAATTGCAGATCATAAGTTTAGACTATTTTCAGCACTTTGACATGTATTGCAATTTTAACGCACTAATTATGTGGATAAGTTAAAAGCATTTCCACAGACTTTCAAGTAATTTTACTGACTAGAAAAACCAATGTTTCTAAAATTAAAATTGAGTAGAAGGCGATTTGAAAAAAAAAGTTGCAGATCATAAGTTTAGACAATTTTCAGCCGTTTGAAATGTATTGCAATTTAAACGCACTAATTATGTGGATAAGTTATAAGCATTTCCATTGACTTTCAAGTAATTTTAATGACAAGAAAAACTAATGTCTCTAAAATTAAAATTAAACACGATTTGAAAAAAAGTTGCAGATCATAAGTATAGACAATTTTCAGCCGTTTGAAATGTATTTCAATTTTAACGCACTAATTATGTGGATAAGTTAAAAGCATTTCCACTGACTTTCAAGCAATTTTACTGACAAGAAGAACTAATGTTTCTGAAATCAAAATTGAGTAGAAGGCGATTTAAAAAAAATTGCAGATCATAAGTTTAGACAATTTTCAGCCGTTTGAAATGTATTGCAATTTAAACGCACTAATTATGTGGATGTTAAAAGCATTTCCACAGACTTTCAAGTAATTTTACTGACAAGAAAAACTAATGTTTCTAAAATCAAAATTGAGTAGAAGGCGATTTGAAAAAAAATTGCAGATCATAAGTTTAGACTATTTTCAGCACTTTGACATGTATTGCAATTTTAACGCACTAATTATGTGGATAAGTTAAAAGCATTTCCACAGACATTCAAGTAATTTTACTGACTAGAAAAACCAATGTTTCTAAAATTAAAATTGAGTAGAAGGCGATTTGAAAAAAAAGTGGCAGATCATAAGTTTAGACAATTTTCAGCCGTTTGAAATGTATTGCAATTTAAACGCACTAATTATGTGGATAAGTTAAAAGCATTTCCATTGACTTTCAAGTAATTTTACTGACAAGAAAAACTAATGTTTCTAAAATTAAAATTAAACACGATTTGAAAAAAAGTTGCAGATCATAAGTATAGACAATTTTCAGCAATTAGAAATGTATTGCACTTTTAACGCACTAATTATGTGGATAAGTTAAAAGCATTTCCATTGACTTTCAAGTAATTTTACTGACAAGAAAAACTAATGTTTCTAAAATTAAAATTGAGTGGAAAGCGATTTGAAAAAAAGTTCCAGCTTATAAGTTTAGACAATTTTCAGCCGTTTGAAATGTATTGCAATTTTAACGCACTAATTATGTGGATAAGTTAAAAGCATTTCCACTGACTTTCAAGTAATTTTATTGACAAAAAAAACTAATGTTTCTAAGTTTTTTGTTAATGACTCCCTCCGCATTCCACTGTAATATTCTGAGGGTCTTGAGGTTTTGGCCAATAGTCGTTTTCCCATAGCCATGTGCCTTGACTCCACGACACATGGGTGGGTGACCACCAGTAGTCAAGGGTGGGCCCCTTCGAGGCATGGGGCCCGGCGCTATCGCTGCCTGGCGGGTCTCCTCAGGATGAGCGCCATACGTTTTTCGAATAGGTTGTGCTGCCATCATACTGTGATTTACGTTGCACTGTTTTGTTAGGCTTGCGGCCCCGTGCATCCGATTTCAACAGGCGTTTCTGTAGGGATGCCCTCCTTAGCCTTTGGCTGTCCCCAGCCTATCTGCAAGGCAGCAGTTGTTTACGATCAGAGTTTTCTCTCCTATGGAAGTTGTCTTACCAGACTATCGAGTCTTCACTACTCGTGTCTATAGGGTGCAATGATGGTATGTGATATATGAGATGGACTGGTTTACCCGGAAGAGAGGCAGTCCAGTGTGTCTGTATCCCAGGATCGTCACGTCCTGCCAGAAACGTAGCATTTGCATGTGAGTGGGGTATCTCTTTGTCCCTTTATTTTCTTGGCTTCTATGCAGGGATGGTACGCCTAGCATTCCCCGCCACCTGGGGTGTTGACACAGTGGGGCAGGTGTGCAATGTCCGCTGGTCTGCATCTCTTCTGCGTCCAGCATGATAGTTATGGCTGATAACGTACAGAGGTAGATATCGTAACCGGAGTGCATTTAGCCAGAGGACAAGCCTATTAATGTCACAGAGATGTTGATCGCCTGGTGTGCGGACAACTCTCATGGTCAGTGGTTGAGTCTTGACAGTTCACAGTGTGGTGGCTGCTCTACTGTTTTCGACACCCCGACCAGGTTCTAAGTCTTTGGTTGGTGTTTTTCGCACCCCATCGCCGTATAGGGTGAGTATCAAGCAGTTTTCCGCCCGCTTTGATTTGCGGGCGGCAAGGACCTCTTACTGTGGCTCTACCTGATAGGGCTGGGGCGCAAGCCCCAGGTCCCGAGCATGTAGGAGCCTCCCATTGCAGTGGTGCTGAGATTTTGGGCGGGATTGCGGCTTTCAAGGGTTCGGCCGTAATCCCCCACATGGTAGCCTCGCGCCCTTGGCTTATCAGCCTGGTACGTGCACCAAAGTGTCTGCGGCTCCTCTCGATTTGAGCTGGTTTTCCGTAGCAACGCCCTGTCATTTGTAGGGTAAAACTGACCTGTCTTCAGATCTATTTCCAGCACCCGTTCACTATTTGGTCAGACGAATTTATTGAGGGCTTTTGTTTGTCAATGACCAGGTATTTGAAATCTGCGGAGTTAAACACGATTTCCGTAGCGTTCTTTTATTTGAGCTGACTTGTCGTCCGTGAGTCTAATACCAGCGTACGTTCATTATTAGACCCAAACGGCAGTGCTCTCAATTTGTCAGTTGTTCTACAGTATTGGCGTGTTCAGTCAAATTAAGCCGCAGGTTCCACACCTGGTGGTGCCCTTCCGTCAATTCCCTTAGCGAGATAATCAAGTTTCTTAAAGGGTAGCCCCAAAGATTTTCGAGGGTCTAATTCCAGCACATGTTCTCTATTAGACCCCACTAAGGTGTACTTTTTGATAGTCATTCTGCAGTATTGGCGTGGTAAGTTAACTTAGGTCTCAGGCTCCACTCCTGATAGTGCTCTTCCGTCAATTCCTTTATCAAACACTGGATGCAGACAAAACCGAGCCACATGGGACATAACCCCAGATTTCTGGGGGTCTAAATCCAGCACCAGTTCCATATTAGACTCCAGAAGAGTGGTCTCGGCATGTCAATCATTTCAGTGTTGGCCGTGTTGAGTCAAATTAAGCCGCAGGCTCCACTCCTGGTGGTGCCCTTCCGTCAATTCCTTTAAGTTTCAGCTTTGCAACCATACTTCCCCCGGAACCCAAACACTTTGGTTTCCCGGAAGCTGCCCGCAGAGTCATCGAAGCAACTCCTGCGGATCGCTAGTCGGCATCGTTTATGGTCAGAACTACGACGGTATCTGATCGTCTTCGCGCCTCTGACTTTCGTTCTTGATTAATGAAAACATTCTTGACAAATGCTTTCGCAGTAGCTCGTCTTGCGGCGATCCAAGAATTTCACCTCTAACGCCGCAATACGAATGCCCCCGTTTGTCCCTGTTAATCATTACCTCCAGTTCCGAAAACCAACAAAATAGAACCGAGGTCCTATTCCATTATTCCATGCACCATTATTCAGACAGCCGAGGCCTGCTTTGAACACTCTAATTTTTTCAAAGTAAACGCGCCGGCCACCCAGGACGCTCAGCGAAGAGCACCCGTGGGAGAGAGCCGGCAGACGGTAGGGCAGGAGACAACGGGCAGTGAACCGGCGCGAGCCGGACCGCCCGCCTGCGCCTGAGATCCAACTACGAGCTTTTTAACTGCAACAACTTTAATATACGCTATTGGAGCTGGAATTACCGCGGCTGCTGGCACCAGACTTGCCCTCCAATAGATCCTCGTTAAAGGGTTTAAAGTGTACTCATTCCAATTACGGGGCCTCGAAAGAGTCCCGTATTGTTATTTTTCGTCACTACCTCCCCGTGCCGGGAGTGGGTAAGTTGCGCGCCTGCTGCCTTCCTTGGATGTGGTAGCCGTTTCTCATGCTCCCTCTCCGGAATCGAACCCTGATTCCCCGTTACCCGTTACAAACATGGTAGGCATGTCACGTACCATCGACATTTGATAGGGCAGACATTTGAAAGATGCGTCGCCGGCACATGAGGCCATGCGATCAGCACAAAGTTATCCAGAGTCACCAGTGGGGACGCCGCAACCCCGCGAGGGGAAACGACGATTGGTTTTGAACTAATAAAAGCGCTCTTTCCGCGAGGGTCGGAGCTTGGTAAGCATGTATTAGCTCTAGAATTGCCACAGTTATCCAAGTAGGATCGTGTCATCTAAGGAACCTCGACTGATTTAATGAGCCATTCGCGGTTTCACCGTGAGACAGTGTGAACTTAGACATGCATGGCTTAATCTTTGAGACAAGCATATGACTACTGTGGATAAGTTAAAAGCATTTCCACTGACTTTCAAGTAATTTTACTGACAAGAAAAACTAATGTTTCTGAAATCAAAATTGAGTAGAAGGCGATTAAAAAAAAATTGCAGATCATAAGTTTAGACAATTTTCAGCCGTTTGAAATGTATTGCAATTTAAACGCACTAATTATGTGGATGTTAAAAGCATTTCCACAGACTTTCAAGTAATTTTACTGGCAAGAAAAACTAATGTTTCTAAAATCAAAATTGAGTAGAAGGCGATTTGAAAAAAAATTGCAGATCATAAGTTTAGACTATATTTTCAGCACTTTGACATGTATTGCAATTTTAACGCACTAATTATGTGGATAAGTTAAAAGCATTTCCACAGACTTTCAAGTAATTTTACTGACTAGAAAAACCAATGTTTCTAAAATTAAAATTGAGTAGAAGGCGATTTGAAAAAAAAAGTTGCAGATCATAAGTTTAGACAATTTTCAGCCGTTTGAAATGTATTGCAATTTAAACGCACTAATTATGTGGATAAGTTATAAGCATTTCCATTGACTTTCAAGTAATTTTACTGACAAGAAAAACTAATGTCTCTAAAATTAAAATTAAACACGATTTGAAAAAAAGTTGCAGATCATAAGTATAGACAATTTTCAGCCGTTTGAAATGTATTTCAATTTTAACGCACTAATTATGTGGATAAGTTAAAAGCATTTCCACTGACTTTCAAGCAATTTTACTGACAAGAAAAACTAATGTTTCTGAAATCAAAATTGAGTAGAAGGCGATTTAAAAAAAATTGCAGATCATAAGTTTAGACAATTTTCAGCCGTTTGAAATGTATTGCAATTTAAACGCACTAATTATGTGGATAAGTTAAAAGCATTTCCACAGACTTTCAAGTAATTTTACTGACAAAAAAAACTAATGTTTCTAAAATTAAAATTAAACACGATTTGAAAAAAAGTTGCAGATCATAAGTATAGACAATTTTCAGCCGTTAGAAATGTATTGCACTTTTAACGCACTAATTATGTGAATAAGTTAAAAGCATTTCCATTGACTTTCAAGTAATTTTACTGACAAGAAAAACCAATGTTTCTAAAATTAAAATTGAGTGGAAAGCGATTTGAAAAAAAGTTCCAGCTTATAAGTTTAGACAATTTTCAGCCGTTTGAAATGTATTGCAATTTTAACGCACTAATTATGTGGATAAGTTAAAAGCATTTCCACAGACTTTCAAGTAATTTTACTGACAAAAAAAACTAATGTTTCTAAAATTAAAATTAAACACGATTTGAAAAAAAGTTGCAAATCATAAGTATAGACAATTTTCAGCCGTTAGAAATGTATTGCACTTTTAACGCACTAATTATGTGGATAAGTTAAAAGCATTTCCATTGACTTTCAAGTAATTTTACTGACAAGAAAAACTAATGTCTCTAAAATTAAAATTAAACACGATTTGAAAAAAAGTTGCAGATCATAAGCATAGACAATTTTCAGCCGTTTGAAATGTATTTCAATTTTAACGCACTAATTATGTGGATAAGTTAAAAGCATTTCCACTAACTTTCAAGCAATTTTACTGACAAGAAAAACTAATGTTTCTGAAATCAAAATTGAGTAGAAGGCGATTTAAAAAAAATTGCAGATCATAAGTTTAGACAATTTTCAGCCGTTTGAAATGTATTGCAATTTAAACGCACTAATTATGTGGATAAGTTAAAAGCATTTCCACAGACTTTCAAGTAATTTTACTGACAAAAAAAACTAATGTTTCTAAAATTAAAATTAAACAAGATTTGAAAAAAAGTTGCAGATCATAAGTAAAGACAATTTTAAGCCGTTAGAAATGTATTGCACTTTTAACGCACTAATTATGTGGATAAGTTAAAAGCATTTCCATTGACTTTCAAGTAATTTTACTGACAAGAAAAACCAATGTTTCTAAAATTAAAATTGAGTGGAAAGCGATTAAAAAAAAATTGCAGATCATAAGTTTAGACAATTTTCAGCCGTTTGAAATGTATTGCAATTTAAACGCACTAATTATGTGGATAAGTTAAAAGCATTTCCACAGACTTTCAAGTAATTTTACTGACAAAAAAAAGTAATGTTTCTAAAATTAAAATTAAACACGATTTGAAAAAAAGTTGCAGATCATAAGTATAGACAATTTTCAGCCGTTAGAAATGTATTGCACTTTTAACGCACTAATTATGTGAATAAGTTAAAAGCATTTCCATTGACTTTCAAGTAATTTTACTGACAAGAAAAACCAATGTTTCTAAAATTAAAATTGAGTGGAAAGCGATTTGAAAAAAAGTTCCAGCTTATAAGTTTAGACAATTTTCAGCCGTTTGAAATGTATTGCAATTTTAACGCACTAATTATGTGGATAAGTTAAAAGCATTTCCACAGACTTTCAAGTAATTTTACTGACAAAAAAAACTAATGTTTCTAAAATTAAAATTAAACACGATTTGAAAAAAAGTTGCAAATCATAAGTATAGACAATTTTCAGCCGTTAGAAATGTATTGCACTTTTAACGCACTAATTATGTGGATAAGTTAAAAGCATTTCCATTGACTTTCAAGTAATTTTACTGACAAGAAAAACTAATGTCTCTAAAATTAAAATTAAACACGATTTGAAAAAAAGTTGCAGATCATAAGTATAGACAATTTTCAGCCGTTTGAAATGTATTTCAATTTTAACGCACTAATTGTGTGGATAAGTTAAAAGCATTTCCACAGACTTTCAAGCAATTTTACTGACAAGAAAAACTAATGTTTCTGAAATCAAAATTGAGTAGAAGGCGATTTAAAAAAAATTGCAGATCATAAGTTTAGACAATTTTCAGCCGTTTGAAATGTATTGCAATTTAAACGCACTAATTATGTGGATAAATTAAAAGCATTTCCACAGACTTTCAAGTAATTTTACTGACAAAAAAAACTAATGTTTCTAAAATTAAAATTAAACACGATTTGAAAAAAAGTTGCAGATCATAAGTATAGACAATTTTCAGCCGTTAGAAATGTATTGCACTTTTAACGCACTAATTATGTGGATAAGTTAAAAGCATTTCCATTGACTTTCAAGTAATTTTACTGACAAGAAAAACCAATGTTTCTAAAATTAAAATTGAGTGGAAAGCGATTTGAAAAAAAGTTCCAGCTTATAAGTTTAGACAATTTTCAGCCGTTTGAAATGTATTGCAATTTTAACGCACTAATTATGTGGATAAGTTAAAAGCATTTCCACAGACTTTCAAGTAATTTTACTGACAAAAAAAACTAATGTTTCTAAAATTAAAATTAAACACGATTTGAAAAAAAGTTGCAAATCATAAGTATAGACAATTTTCAGCCGTTAGAAATGTATTGCACTTTTAACGCACTAATTATGTGGATAAGTTAAAAGCATATCCATTGACTTTAAGTAATTTTACTGACAAGAAAAACTAATGTCTCTAAAATTAAAATTAAACACGATTTGAAAAAAAGTTGCAGATCATAAGTATAGACAATTTTCAGCCGTTTGAAATGTATTTCAATTTTAACGCACTAATTGTGTGGATAAGTTAAAAGCATTTCCACTGACTTTCAAGCAATTTTACTGACAAGAAAAACTAATGTTTCTGAAATCAAAATTGAGTAGAAGGCGATTTAAAAAAAATTGCAGATCATAAGTTTAGACAATTTTCAGCCGTTTGAAATGTATTGCAATTTAAACGCACTAATTATGTGGATAAGTTAAAAGCATTTCCACAGACTTTCAAGTAATTTTACTGACAAAAAAAACTAATGTTTCTAAAATTAAAATTAAACACGATTTGAAAAAAAGTTGCAGATCATAAGTATAGACAATTTTCAGCCGTTAGAAATGTATTGCACTTTTAACGCACTAATTATGTGGATAAGTTAAAAGCATTTCCATTGACTTTCAAGTAATTTTACTGACAAGAAAAACCAATGTTTCTAAAATTAAAATTGAGTGGAAAGCGATTTGAAAAAAAGTTCCAGCTTATAAGTTTAGACAATTTTCAGCCGTTTGAAATGTATTGCAATTTTAACGCACTAATTATGTGGATAAGTTAAAAGCATTTCCACAGACTTTCAAGTAATTTTACTGACAAAAAAAACTAATGTTTCTAAAATTAAAATTAAACACGATTTGAAAAAAAGTTGCAGATCATAAGTATAGACAATTTTCAGCCGTTTGAAATGTATTTCAATTTTAACGCACTAATTATGTGGATAAGTTAAAAGCATTTCCACTGACTTTCAAGTAATTTTACTGACAAGAAAAACTAATGTTTCTGAAATCAAAATTGAGTAGAAGGCGATTTTAAAAAAATTGCAGATCATAAGTTTAGACAATTTTCAGCCGTTTGAAATGTATTGCAATTTAAACGCACTAATTATGTGGATAAGTTAAAAGCATTTCCACAGACTTTCAAGTAATTTTACTGACAAAAAAAACTAATGTTTCTAAAATTAAAATTAAACACGATTTGAAAAAAAGTTGCAGATCATAAGTATAGACAATTTTCAGCTGTTAGAAATGTATTGCACTTTTAACGCACTAATTATGTAAATAAGTTAAAAGCATTTCCATTGACTTTCAAGTAATTTTACTGACAAGAAAAACCAATGTTTCTAAAATTAAAATTGAGTGGAAAGCGATTTGAAAAAAAGTTCCAGCTTATAAGTTTAGACAATTTTCAGCCGTTTGAAATGTATTGCAATTTTAACGCACTAATTATGTGGATACGTAAAAAGCATTTCCACAGACTTTTAAGTAATTTTACTGACAAAAAAAACTAATGTTTCTAAAATTAAAATTAAACACGATTTGAAAAAAAGTTGCAAATCATAAGTATAGACAATTTTCAGCCGTTAGAAATGTATTGCACTTTTAACGCACTAATTATGTGGATAAGTTAAAAGCATTTCCATTGACTTTCAAGTAATTTTACTGACAAGAAAAACCAATGTTTCTAAAATTAAAATTGAGTGGAAAGCGATTTGAAAAAAAGTTCCAGATCATAAGTTTAGACAATTTTCAGCCGTTTGAAATGTATTGCAATTTAAACGCACTAATTATGTGGATAAGTTATAAGCATTTCCATTGACTTTCAAGTAATTTTACTGACAAAAAAAACTAATGTTTCTAAAATTAAAATTAAACACGATTTGAAAAAAGTTGCAGATCATAAGTATAGACAATTTTCAGCCGTTAGAAATGTATTGCACTTTTAACGCACTAATTATTTGAATAAGTTAAAAGCATTTCCATTGACTTTCAAGTAATTTTACTGACAAGAAAAACCAATGTTTCTAAAATTAAAATTGAGTGGAAAGCGATTTGAAAAAAAGTTCCAGCTTATAAGTTTAGACAATTTTCAGCCGTTTGAAATGTATTGCAATTTTAACGCACTAATTATGTGGATAAGTTAAAAGCATTTCCACAGACTTTCAAGTAATTTTACTGACAAAAAAAACTAATGTTTCTAAAATTAAAATTAAACACGATTTGAAAAAAAGTTGCAAATCATAAGTATAGACAATTTTCAGCCGTTAGAAATGTATTGCACTTTTAACGCACTAATTATGTGGATAAGTTAAAAGCATTTCCACTGACTTTCAAGCAATTTTACTGACAAGAAAAACTAATGTTTCTGAAATCAAAATTGAGTAGAAGGCGATTAAAAAAAAATTGCAGATCATAAGTTTAGACAATTTTCAGCCGTTTGAAATGTATTGCAATTTAAACGCACTAATTATGTGGATAAGTTAAAAGGTATTTCCACAGACTTTCAAGTAATTTTACTGACAAAAAAAACTAATGTTTCTAAAATTAAAATTAAACACGATTTGAAAAAAAGTTGCAGATCATAAGTATAGACAATTTTCAGCCGTTAGAAATGTATTGCACTTTTAACGCACTAATTATGTGGATAAGTTAAAAGCATTTCCATTGACTTTCAAGTAATTTTACTGACAAGAAAAACCAATGTTTCTAAAATTAAAATTGAGTGGAAAGCGATTTGAAAAAAAGTTCCAGCTTATAAGTTTAGACAATTTTCAGCCGTTTGAAATGTATTGCAATTTTAACGCACTAATTATGTGGATAAGTTAAAAGCATTTCCACTGACTTTCAAGTAATTTTATTGACAAGAAAAACTAATGTTTCTAAAATCAAAATTGAGTAGAAGGCGATTTGAAAAAAAGTGGCAGATCATAAGTTTAGACAATTTTCAGCCGTTTGAAATGTATTGCAATTTAAACGCACTAATTATGTGGATAAGTTAAAAGCATTTCCATTGACTTTCAAGTAATTTTACTGACGAGAAAAACTAATGTTTCTAAAATTAAAATTAAACACGATTTGAAAAAAAGTTGCAGATCATAAGTATAGACAAATTTCAGCCGTTTGAAATGTATTTCAATTTTAACGCACTAATTATGTGGATAAGTTAAAAGCATTTCCACTGACTTTCAAGCAATTTTACTGACAAGAAAAACTAATGTTTCTGAAATCAAAATTGAGTAGAAGGCGATTTAAAAAAAATTGCAGATCATGTTTAGACAATTTTCAGCCGTTTGAAATGTATTGCAATTTAAACGCACTAATTATGTGGATAAGTTATAAGCATTTCCATTGACTTTCAAGTAATTTTACTGACAAGAAAAACTAATGTCTCTAAAATTAAAATTAAACACGATTTGAAAAAAAGTTGCAGATCATAAGTATAGACAATTTTCAGCCGTTTGAAATGTATTTCAATTTTAACGCACTAATTATGTGGATAAGTTAAAAGCATTTCCACTGACTTTCAAGCAATTTTACTGACATGAAAAACTAATGTTTCTGAAATCAAAATTGAGTAGAAGGCGATTTTAAAAAAATTGCAGATCATAAGTTTAGACAATTTTCAGCCGTTTGAAATGTATTGCAATTTAAACGCACTAATTATGTGGATAAGTTAAAAGCATTTCCACAGACTTTCAAGTAATTTTACTGACAAAAAAAACTAATGTTTCTAAAATTAAAATTAAACACGATTTGAAAAAAAGTTGCAGATCATAAGTATAGACAATTTTCAGCCGTTAGAAATGTATTGCACTTTTAACGCACTAATTATGTGGATAAGTTAAAAGCATTTCCATTGACTTTCAAGTAATTTTACTGACAAGAAAAACCAATGTTTCTAAAATTAAAATTGAGTGGAAAGCGATTTGAAAAAAAATTCCAGCTTATAAGTTTGGACAATTTTCAGCCGTTTGAAATGTATTGCAATTTTAACGCACTAATTATGTGGATAAGTTAAAAGCATTTCCACTGACTTTCAAGTAATTTTATTGACAAGAAAAACTAATGTTTCTAAAATTAAAATTAAACACGATTTGAAAAAAAGTTGCAGATCATAAGTATAGACAATTTTCAGCTGTTAGAAATGTATTGCACTTTTAACGCACTAATTATGTGAATAAGTTAAAAGCATTTCCATTGACTTTCAAGTAATTTTACTGACAAGAAAAACCAATGTTTCTAAAATTAAAATTGAGTGGAAAGCGATTTGAAAAAAAGTTCCAGCTTATAAGTTTAGACAATTTTCAGCCGTTTGAAATGTATTGCAATTTTAACGCACTAATTATGTGGATACGTAAAAAGCATTTCCACAGACTTTTAAGTAATTTTACTGACAAAAAAAACTAATGTTTCTAAAATTAAAATTAAACACGATTTGAAAAAAAGTTGCAAATCATAAGTATAGACAATTTTCAGCCGTTAGAAATGTATTGCACTTTTAACGCACTAATTATGTGGATAAGTTAAAAGCATTTCCATTGACTTTCAAGTAATTTTACTGACAAGAAAAACCAATGTTTCTAAAATTAAAATTGAGTGGAAAGCGATTTGAAAAAAAGTTCCAGATCATAAGTTTAGACAATTTTCAGCCGTTTGAAATGTATTGCAATTTAAACGCACTAATTATGTGGATAAGTTATAAGCATTTCCATTGACTTTCAAGTAATTTTACTGACAAAAAAAACTAATGTTTCTAAAATTAAAATTAAACACGATTTGAAAAAAGTTGCAGATCATAAGTATAGACAATTTTCAGCCGTTAGAAATGTATTGCACTTTTAACGCACTAATTATTTGAATAAGTTAAAAGCATTTCCATTGACTTTCAAGTAATTTTACTGACAAGAAAAACCAATGTTTCTAAAATTAAAATTGAGTGGAAAGCGATTTGAAAAAAAGTTCCAGCTTATAAGTTTAGACAATTTTCAGCCGTTTGAAATGTATTGCAATTTTAACGCACTAATTATGTGGATACGTAAAAAGCATTTCCACAGACTTTTAAGTAATTTTACTGACAAAAAAAACTAATGTTTCTAAAATTAAAATTAAACACGATTTGAAAAAAAGTTGCAAATCATAAGTATAGACAATTTTCAGCCGTTAGAAATGTATTGCACTTTTAACGCACTAATTATGTGGATAAGTTAAAAGCATTTCCATTGACTTTCAAGTAATTTTACTGACAAGAAAAACCAATGTTTCTAAAATTAAAATTGAGTGGAAAGCGATTTGAAAAAAAGTTCCAGATCATAAGTTTAGACAATTTTCAGCCGTTTGAAATGTATTGCAATTTAAACGCACTAATTATGTGGATAAGTTATAAGCATTTCCATTGACTTTCAAGTAATTTTACTGACAAAAAAAACTAATGTTTCTAAAATTAAAATTAAACACGATTTGAAAAAAGTTGCAGATCATAAGTATAGACAATTTTCAGCCGTTAGAAATGTATTGCACTTTTAACGCACTAATTATTTGAATAAGTTAAAAGCATTTCCATTGACTTTCAAGTAATTTTACTGACAAGAAAAACCAATGTTTCTAAAATTAAAATTGAGTGGAAAGCGATTTGAAAAAAAGTTCCAGCTTATAAGTTTAGACAATTTTCAGCCGTTTGAAATGTATTGCAATTTTAACGCACTAATTATGTGGATAAGTTAAAAGCATTTCCACAGACTTTCAAGTAATTTTACTGACAAAAAAAACTAATGTTTCTAAAATTAAAATTAAACACGATTTGAAAAAAAGTTGCAAATCATAAGTATAGACAATTTTCAGCCGTTAGAAATGTATTGCACTTTTAACGCACTAATTATGTGGATAAGTTAAAAGCATTTCCATTGACTTTCAAGTAATTTTACTGACAAGAAAAACCAATGTTTCTAAAATTAAAATTGAGTGGAAAGCGATTTGAAAAAAAGTTCCAGCTTATAAGTTTAGACAATTTTCAGCCGTTTGAAATGTATTGCAATTTTAACGCACTAATTATGTGGATAAGTTAAAAGCATTTCCACAGACTTTCAAGTAATTTTACTGACAAAAAAAAACTAATGTTTCTAAAATTAAAATTAAACACGATTTGAAAAAAAGTTGCAAATCATAAGTATAGACAATTTTCAGCCGTTAGAAATGTATTGCACTTTTAACGCACTAATTATGTGGATAAGTTAAAAGCATTTCCACTGACTTTCAAGCAATTTTACTGACAAGAAAAACTAATGTTTCTGAAATCAAAATTGAGTAGAAGGCGATTAAAAAAAAATTGCAGATCATAAGTTTAGACAATTTTCAGCCGTTTGAAATGTATTGCAATTTAAACGCACTAATTATGTGGATAAGTTAAAAGGTATTTCCACAGACTTTCAAGTAATTTTACTGACAAAAAAAACTAATGTTTCTAAAATTAAAATTAAACACGATTTGAAAAAAAGTTGCAGATCATAAGTATAGACAATTTTCAGCCGTTAGAAATGTATTGCACTTTTAACGCACTAATTATGTGGATAAGTTAAAAGCATTTCCATTGACTTTCAAGTAATTTTACTGACAAGAAAAACCAATGTTTCTAAAATTAAAATTGAGTGGAAAGCGATTTGAAAAAAAGTTCCAGCTTATAAGTTTAGACAATTTTCAGCCGTTTGAAATGTATTGCAATTTTAACGCACTAATTATGTGGATAAGTTAAAAGCATTTCCACTGACTTTCAAGTAATTTTATTGACAAGAAAAACTAATGTTTCTAAAATCAAAATTGAGTAGAAGGCGATTTGAAAAAAAGTGGCAGATCATAAGTTTAGACAATTTTCAGCCGTTTGAAATGTATTGCAATTTAAACGCACTAATTATGTGGATAAGTTAAAAGCATTTCCATTGACTTTCAAGTAATTTTACTGACGAGAAAAACTAATGTTTCTAAAATTAAAATTAAACACGATTTGAAAAAAAGTTGCAGATCATAAGTATAGACAAATTTCAGCCGTTTGAAATGTATTTCAATTTTAACGCACTAATTATGTGGATAAGTTAAAAGCATTTCCACTGACTTTCAAGCAATTTTACTGACAAGAAAAACTAATGTTTCTGAAATCAAAATTGAGTAGAAGGCGATTTAAAAAAAATTGCAGATCATGTTTAGACAATTTTCAGCCGTTTGAAATGTATTGCAATTTAAACGCACTAATTATGTGGATAAGTTATAAGCATTTCCATTGACTTTCAAGTAATTTTACTGACAAGAAAAACTAATGTCTCTAAAATTAAAATTAAACACGATTTGAAAAAAAGTTTCAGATCATAAGTATAGACAATTTTCAGCCGTTTGAAATGTATTTCAATTTTAACGCACTAATTATGTGGATAAGTTAAAAGCATTTCCACTGACTTTCAAGCAATTTTACTGACATGAAAAACTAATGTTTCTGAAATCAAAATTGAGTAGAAGGCGATTTAAAAAAAATTGCAGATCATAAGTTTAGACAATTTTCAGCCGTTTGAAATGTATTGCAATTTAAACGCACTAATTATGTGGATAAGTTAAAAGCATTTCCACAGACTTTCAAGTAATTTTACTGACAAAAAAAACTAATGTTTCTAAAATTAAAATTAAACACGATTTGAAAAAAAGTTGCAGATCATAAGTATAGACAATTTTCAGCCGTTAGAAATGTATTGCACTTTTAACGCACTAATTATGTGGATAAGTTAAAAGCATTTCCATTGACTTTCAAGTAATTTTACTGACAAGAAAAACCAATGTTTCTAAAATTAAAATTGAGTGGAAAGCGATTTGAAAAAAAATTCCAGCTTATAAGTTTGGACAATTTTCAGCCGTTTGAAATGTATTGCAATTTTAACGCACTAATTATGTGGATAAGTTAAAAGCATTTCCACTGACTTTCAAGTAATTTTATTGACAAGAAAAACTAATGTTTCTAAAATCAAAATTGAGTAGAAGGCGATTTGAAAAAAAGTGGCAGATCATAAGTTTAGACAATTTTCAGCCGTTTGAAATGTATTGCAATTTAAACGCACTAATTATGTGGATAAGTTAAAAGCATTTCCATTGACTTTCAAGTAATTTTACTGACGAGAAAAACTAATGTTTCTAAAATTAAAATTAAACACGATTTGAAAAAAAGTTGCAGATCATAAGTATAGACAATTTTCAGCCGTTTGAAATGTATTTCAATTTTAACGCACTAATTATGTGGATAAGTTAAAAGCATTTCCACTGACTTTCAAGCAATTTTACTGACAAGAAAAACTAATGTTTCTGAAATCAAAATTGAGTAGAAGGCGATTTAAAAAAAATTGCAGATCATAAGTTTAGACAATTTTCAGCCGTTTGAAATGTATTGCAATTTAAACGCACTAATTATGTGGATAAGTTAAAAGCATTTCCACAGACTTTCAAGTAATTTTACTGACAAAAAAAACTAATGTTTCTAAAATTAAAATTAAACACGATTTGAAAAAAAGTTGCAGATCATAAGTATAGACAATTTTCAGCCGTTAGAAATGTATTGCACTTTTAACGCACTAATTATGTGAATAAGTTAAAAGCATTTCCATTGACTTTCAAGTAATTTTACTGACAAGAAAAACCAATGTTTCTAAAATTAAAATTTGAGTGGAAAGCGATTTGAAAAAAAGTTCCAGCTTATAAGTTTAGACAATTTTCAGCCGTTTGAATTGTATTGCAATTTTAACGCACTAATTATGTGGATACGTTAAAAGCATTTCCACAGACTTTCAAGTAATTTTACTGACAAAAAAAACTAATGTTTCTAAAATTAAAATTAAACACGATTTGAAAAAAAGTTGCAAATCATAAGTATAGACAATTTTCAGCCGTTAGAAATGTATTGCACTTTTAACGCACTAATTATGTGGATAAGTTAAAAGCATTTCCATTGACTTTCAAGTAATTTTACTGACAAGAAAAACCAATGTTTCTAAAATTAAAATTGAGTGGAAAGCGATTTGAAAAAAAGTTCCAGATCATAAGTTTAGACAATTTTCAGCCGTTTGAAATGTATTGCAATTTAAACGCACTAATTATGTGGATAAGTTAAAAGCATTTCCATTGACTTTCAAGTAATTTTACTGACAAGAAAAACTAATGTTTCTAAAATTAAAATTAAACACGATTTGAAAAAAAGTTGCAGATCATAAGTATAGACAATTTTCAGCCGTTAGAAATGTATTGCACTTTTAACGCACTAATTATGTGGATAAGTTAAAAGCATTTCCATTGACTTTCAAGTAATTTTACTGACAAGAAAAACCAATGTTTCTAAAATTAAAATTGAGTGGAAAGCGATTTGAAAAAAAGTTCCAGCTTATAAGTTTAGACAATTTTCAGCCGTTTGAAATGTATTTCAATTTTAACGCACTAATTATGTGGATAAGTTAAAAGCATTTCCACAGACTTTCAAGTAATTTTACTGACAAAAAAAACTAATGTTTCTAAAATTAAAATTAAACACGATTTGAAAAAAAGTTGCAGATCATAAGTATAGACAATTTTCAGCCGTTTGAAATGTATTTCAATTTTAACGCACTAATTATGTGGATAAGTTAAAAGCATTTCCACAGACTTTCAAGTAATTTTACTGACAAAAAAAACTAATGTTTCTAAAATTAAAATTAAACACGATTTGAAAAAAAGTTGCAGATCATAAGTATAGACAATTTTCAGCCGTTAGAAATGTATTGCACTTTTAACGCACTAACTATGTGGATAAGTTAAAAGCATTTCCATTGACTTTCAAGTAATTTTACTGACAAGAAAAACCAATGTTTCTAAAATTAAAATTGAGTGGAAAGCGATTTGAAAAAAAGTTCCAGCTTATAAGTTTAGACAATTTTCAGCCGTTTGAAATGTATTGCAATTTTAACGCACTAATTATGTGGATAAGTTAAAAGCATTTCCACTGACTTTCAAGTAATTTTATTGACAAGAAAAACTAATGTTTCTAAAATCAAAATTGAGTAGAAGGCGATTTGAAAAAAAGTTGCAGATCATAAGTTTAGACAATTTTCAGCCGTTTGAAATGTATTGCAATTTAAACGCACTAATTATGTGGATAAGTTAAAAGCATTTCCATTGACTTTCAAGTAATTTTACTGACGAGAAAAACTAATGTTTCTAAAATTAAAATTAAACACGATTTGAAAAAAAGTTGCAGATCATAAGTATAGACAATTTTCAGCCGTTTGAAATGTATTTCAATTTTAACGCACTAATTATGTGGATAAGTTAAAAGCATTTCCACTGACTTTCAAGTAATTTTACTGACAAGAAAAACTAATGTTTCTGAAATCAAAATTGAGTAGAAGGCGATTTTAAAAAATTGCAGATCATAAGTTTAGACAATTTTCAGCCGTTTGAAATGTATTGCAATTTTAACGCACTAATTATGTGGATAAGTTAAAAGCATTTCCACAGACTTTCAAGTAATTTTACTGACAAAAAAAACTAATGTTTCTAAAATTAAAATTAAACACGATTTGAAAAAAAGTTGCAGATCATAAGTATAGACAATTTTCAGCCGTTTGAAATGTATTTCAATTTTAACGCACTAATTATGTGGATAAGTTAAAAGCATTTCCACTGACTTTCAAGTAATTTTACTGACAAGAAAAACTAATGTTTCTGAAATCAAAATTGAGTAGAAGGCGATTTTAAAAAAATTGCAGATCATAAGTTTAGACAATTTTCAGCCGTTTGAAATGTATTGCAATTTAAACGCACTAATTATGTGGATAAGTTAAAAGCATTTCCACAGACTTTCAAGTAATTTTACTGACAAAAAAAACTAATGTTTCTAAAATTAAAATTAAACACGATTTGAAAAAAAGTTGCAGATCATAAGTATAGACAATTTTCAGCCGTTAGAAATGTATTGCACTTTTAACGCACTAATTATGTGGATAAGTTAAAAGCATTTCCATTGACTTTCAAGTAATTTTACTGACAAGAAAAACCAATGTTTCTAAAATTAAAATTGAGTGGAAAGCGATTTGAAAAAAAATTCCAGCTTATAAGTTTGGACAATTTTCAGCCGTTTGAAATGTATTGCAATTTTAACGCACTAATTATGTGGATAAGTTAAAAGCATTTCCACTGACTTTCAAGTAATTTTATTGACAAGAAAAACTAATGTTTCTAAAATCAAAATTGAGTAGAAGGCGATTTGAAAAAAAGTGGCAGATCATAAGTTTAGACAATTTTCAGCCGTTTGAAATGTATTGCAATTTAAACGCACTAATTATGTGGATAAGTTAAAAGCATTTCCATTGACTTTCAAGTAATTTTACTGACGAGAAAAACTAATGTTTCTAAAATTAAAATTAAACACGATTTGAAAAAAAGTTGCAGATCATAAGTATAGACAATTTTCAGCCGTTTGAAATGTATTTCAATTTTAACGCACTAATTATGTGGATAAGTTAAAAGCATTTCCACTGACTTTCAAGCAATTTTACTGACAAGAAAAACTAATGTTTCTGAAATCAAAATTGAGTAGAAGGCGATTTAAAAAAAATTGCAGATCATAAGTTTAGACAATTTTCAGCCGTTTGAAATGTATTGCAATTTAAACGCACTAATTATGTGGATAAGTTAAAAGCATTTCCACAGACTTTCAAGTAATTTTACTGACAAAAAAAACTAATGTTTCTAAAATTAAAATTAAACACGATTTGAAAAAAAGTTGCAGATCATAAGTATAGACAATTTTCAGCCGTTAGAAATGTATTGCACTTTTAACGCACTAATTATGTGGATAAGTTAAAAGCATTTCCATTGACTTTCAAGTAATTTTACTGACAAGAAAAACCAATGTTTCTAAAATTAAAATTGAGTGGAAAGCGATTTGAAAAAAAGTTCCAGATCATAAGTTTAGACAATTTTCAGCCGTTTGAAATGTATTTCAATTTAAACGCACTAATTATGTGGATAAGTTAAAAGCATTTCCATTGACTTTCAAGTAATTTTACTGAAAAAAAAAACTAATGTTTCTAAAATTAAAATTAAACACGATTTGAAAAAAAGTTGCAGATCATAAGTATAGACAATTTTCAGCCGTTTGAAATGTATTTCAATTTTAACGCACTAATTATGTGGATAAGTTAAAAGCATTTCCACAGACTTTCAAGTAATTTTACTGACAAAAAAAACTAATGTTTCTAAAATTAAAATTAAACACGATTTGAAAAAAAGTTGCAGATCATAAGTATAGACAATTTTCAGCCGTTTGAAATGTATTTCAATTTTAACGCACTAATTATGTGGATAAGTTAAAAGCATTTCCACTGACTTTCAAGTAATTTTACTGACAAGAAAAACTAATGTTTCTGAAATCAAAATTGAGTAGAAGGCGATTTAAAAAAAATTGCAGATCATAAGTTTAGACAATTTTCAGCCGTTTGAAATGTATTGCAATTTAAACGCACTAATTATGTGGATAAGTTAAAAGCATTTCCACAGACTTTCAAGTAATTTTACTGACAAAAAAAACTAATGTTTCTAAAATTAAAATTAAACACGATTTGAAAAAAAGTTGCAGATCATAAGTATAGACAATTTTCAGCCGTTAGAAATGTATTGCACTTTTAACGCACTAACTATGTGGATAAGTTAAAAGCATTTCCATTGACTTTCAAGTAATTTTACTGACAAGAAAAACCAATGTTTCTAAAATTAAAATTGAGTGGAAAGCGATTTGAAAAAAAGTTCCAGCTTATAAGTTTAGACAATTTTCAGCCGTTTGAAATGTATTGCAATTTTAACGCACTAATTATGTGGATAAGTTAAAAGCATTTCCACTGACTTTCAAGTAATTTTATTGACAAGAAAAACTAATGTTTCTAAAATCAAAATTGAGTAGAAGGCGATTTGAAAAAAAGTTGCAGATCATAAGTTTAGACAATTTTCAGCCGTTTGAAATGTATTGCAATTTAAACGCACTAATTATGTGGATAAGTTAAAAGCATTTCCATTGACTTTCAAGTAATTTTACTGACGAGAAAAACTAATGTTTCTAAAATTAAAATTAAACACGATTTGAAAAAAAGTTGCAGATCATAAGTATAGACAATTTTCAGCCGTTTGAAATGTATTTCAATTTTAACGCACTAATTATGTGGATAAGTTAAAAGCATTTCCACTGACTTTCAAGTAATTTTACTGACAAGAAAAACTAATGTTTCTGAAATCAAAATTGAGTAGAAGGCGATTTAAAAAAATTGCAGATCATAAGTTTAGACAATTTTCAGCCGTTTGAAATGTATTGCAATTTTAACGCACTAATTATGTGGATAAGTTAAAAGCATTTCCACAGACTTTCAAGTAATTTTACTGACAAAAAAAACTAATGTTTCTAAAATTAAAATTAAACACGATTTGAAAAAAAGTTGCAGATCATAAGTATAGACAATTTTCAGCCGTTTGAAATGTATTTCAATTTTAACGCACTAATTATGTGGATAAGTTAAAAGCATTTCCACTGACTTTCAAGTAATTTTACTGACAAGAAAAACTAATGTTTCTGAAATCAAAATTGAGTAGAAGGCGATTTAAAAAAAATTGCAGATCATAAGTTTAGACAATTTTCAGCCGTTTGAAATGTATTGCAATTTAAACGCACTAATTATGTGGATAAGTTAAAAGCATTTCCACAGACTTTCAAGTAATTTTACTGACAAAAAAAACTAATGTTTCTAAAATTAAAATTAAACACGATTTGAAAAAAAGTTGCAGATCATAAGTATAGACAATTTTCAGCCGTTAGAAATGTATTGCACTTTTAACGCACTAATTATGTGGATAAGTTAAAAGCATTTCCATTGACTTTCAAGTAATTTTACTGACAAGAAAAATCAATGTTTCTAAAATTAAAATTGAGTGGAAAGCGATTTGAAAAAAAGTTCCAGCTTATAAGTTTAGACAATTTTCAGCCGTTTGAAATGTATTGCAATTTTAACGCACTAATTATGTGGATAAGTTAAAAGCATTTCCACTGACTTTCAAGTAATTTTATTGACAAGAAAAACTAATGTTTCTAAAATCAAAATTGAGTAGAAGGCGATTTGAAAAAAAGTGGCAGATCATAAGTTTAGACAATTTTCAGCCGTTTGAAATGTATTGCAATTTAAACGCACTAATTATGTGGATAAGTTAAAAGCATTTCCATTGACTTTCAAGTAATTTTACTGACGAGAAAAACTAATGTTTCTAAAATTAAAATTAAACACGATTTGAAAAAAAGTTGCAGATCATAAGTATAGACAATTTTCAGCCGTTTGAAATGTATTTCAATTTTAACGCACTAATTATGTGGATAAGTTAAAAGCATTTCCACTGACTTTCAAGTAATTTTACTGACAAGAAAAACTAATGTTTCTGAAATCAAAATTGAGTAGAAGGCGATTTTAAAAAATTGCAGATCTTAAGTTTAGACAATTTTCAGCCGTTTGAAATGTATTGCAATTTAAACGCACTAATTATGTGGATAAGTTAAAAGCATTTCCACAGACTTTCAAGTAATTTTACTGACAAAAAAAACTAATGTTTCTAAAATTAAAATTAAACACGATTTGAAAAAAAGTTGCAGATCATAAGTATAGACAATTTTCAGCCGTTAGAAATGTATTGCACTTTTAACGCACTAATTATGTGGATAAGTTAAAAGCATTTCCATTGACTTTCAAGTAATTTTACTGACAAGAAAAACCAATGTTTCTAAAATTAAAATTGAGTGGAAAGCGATTTGAAAAAAAGTTCCAGCTTATAAGTTTAGACAATTTTCAGCCGTTTGAAATGTATTGCAATTTTAACGCACTAATTATGTGGATAAGTTAAAAGCATTTCCACAGACTTTCAAGTAATTTTACTGACAAGAAAAACTAATGTTTCTAAAATTAAAATTAAACACGATTTGAAAAAAAGTTGCAGATCATAAGTATAGACAATTTTCAGCCGTTAGAAATGTATTGCACTTTTAACGCACTAATTATGTGGATAAGTTAAAAGCATTTCCATTGACTTTCAAGTAATTTTACTGACAAGAAAAACCAATGTTTCTAAAATTAAAATTGAGTGGAAAGCGATTTGAAAAAAAGTTCCAGATCATAAGTTTAGACAATTTTCAGCCGTTTGAAATGTATTGCAATTTAAACGCACTAATTATGTGGATAAGTTAAAAGCATTTCCATTGACTTTCAAGTAATTTTACTGACAAGAAAAACTAATGTTTCTAAAATTAAAATTAAACACGATTTGAAAAAAAGTTGCAGATCATAAGTATAGACAATTTTCCGCCGTTAGAAATGTATTGCACTTTTAACGCACTAATTATGTGGATAAGTTAAAAGCATTTCCATTGACTTTCAAGTAATTTTACTGACAAGAAAAACCAATGTTTCTAAAATTAAAATTGAGTGGAAAGCGATTTGAAAAAAAGTTCCAGCTTATAAGTTTAGACAATTTTCAGCCGTTTGAAATGTATTGCAATTTTAACGCACTAATTATGTGGATAAGTTAAAAGCATTTCCACTGACTTTCAAGTAATTTTATTGACAAGAAAAACCAATGTTTCTAAAATTAAAATTGAGTGGAAAGCGATTTAAAAAAAAATTCCAGCTTATAAGTTTAGACAATTTTCAGCCGTTTGAAATGTATTGCAATTTTAACGCACTAATTATGTGGATAAGTTAAAAGCATTTCCACAGACTTTCAAGTAATTTTACTGACAAAAAAAACTAATGTTTCTAAAATTAAAATTAAACACGATTTGAAAAAAAGTTGCAGATCATAAGTATAGACAATTTTCAGCCGTTAGAAATGTATTGCACTTTTAACGCACTAATTTTGTGGATAAGTTAAAAGCATTTCCATTGACTTTCAAGTAATTTTACTGACAAGAAAAAGCAATGTTTCTAAAATTAAAATTGAGTGGAAAGCGATTTGAAAAAAAGTTCCAGCTTATAAGTTTAGACAATTTTCAGCCGTTTGAAATGTATTGCAATTTTAACGCACTAATTATGTGGATAAGTTAAAAGCATTTCCACTGACTTTCAAGTAATTTTATTGACAAGAAAAACGAATGTTTCTAAAATCAAAATTGAGTAGAAGGCAATTTGAAAAAAAGTGGCAGATCATAAGTTTAGACAATTTTCAGCCGTTTGAAATGTATTGCAATTTAAACGCACTAATTATGTGGATAAGTTAAAAGCATTTCCATTGACTTTCAAGTAATTTTACTGACAAGAAAAACTAATGTTTCTAAAAATAAAATTAAACACGATTTGAAAAAAAGTTGCAGATCATAAGTATAGACAATTTTCAGCCGTTTGAAATGTATTTCAATTTTAACGCACTAATTATGTGGATAAGTTAAAAGCATTTCCACTGACTTTCAAGTAATTTTACTGACAAGAAAAACTAATGTTTCTGAAATCAAAATTGAGAAGAAGGCGATTTTAAAAAATTGCAGATCTTAAGTTTAGACAATTTTCAGCCGTTTGAAATGTATTGCAATTTAAACGCACTAATTATGTGGATAAGTTAAAAGCATTTCCACAGACTTTCAAGTAATTTTACTGACAAAAAAAACTAATGTTTCTAAAATTAAAATTAAACACGATTTGAAAAAAAGTTGCAGATCATAAGTATAGACAATTTTCAGCCGTTAGAAATGTATTGCACTTTTAACGCACTAATTATGTGGATAAGTTAAAAGCATTTCCATTGACTTTCAAGTAATTTTACTGACAAGAAAAACCAATGTTTCTAAAATTAAAATTGAGTGGAAAGCGATTTGAAAAAAAGTTCCAGCTTATAAGTTTAGACAATTTTCAGCCGTTTGAAATGTATTGCAATTTTAACGCACTAATTATGTGGATAAGTTAAAAGCATTTCCACAGACTTTCAAGTAATTTTACTGACAAGAAAAACTAATGTTTCTAAAATTAAAATTAAACACGATTTGAAAAAAAGTTGCAGATCATAAGTATAGACAATTTTCAGCCGTTAGAAATGTATTGCACTTTTAACGCACTAATTATGTGGATAAGTTAAAAGCATTTCCATTGACTTTCAAGTAATTTTACTGACAAGAAAAACCAATGTTTCTAAAATTAAAATTGAGTGGAAAGCGATTTGAAAAAAAGTTCCAGATCATAAGTTTAGACAATTTTCAGCCGTTTGAAATGTATTGCAATTTAAACGCACTAATTATGTGGATAAGTTAAAAGCATTTCCATTGACTTTCAAGTAATTTTACTGACAAGAAAAACTAATGTTTCTAAAATTAAAATTAAACACGATTTGAAAAAAAGTTGCAGATCATAAGTATAGACAATTTTCCGCCGTTAGAAATGTATTGCACTTTTAACGCACTAATTATGTGGATAAGTTAAAAGCATTTCCATTGACTTTCAAGTAATTTTACTGACAAGAAAAACCAATGTTTCTAAAATTAAAATTGAGTGGAAAGCGATTTGAAAAAAAGTTCCAGCTTATAAGTTTAGACAATTTTCAGCCGTTTGAAATGTATTGCAATTTTAACGCACTAATTATGTGGATAAGTTAAAAGCATTTCCACTGACTTTCAAGTAATTTTATTGACAAGAAAAACCAATGTTTCTAAAATTAAAATTGAGTGGAAAGCGATTTAAAAAAAAATTCCAGCTTATAAGTTTAGACAATTTTCAGCCGTTTGAAATGTATTGCAATTTTAACGCACTAATTATGTGGATAAGTTAAAAGCATTTCCACAGACTTTCAAGTAATTTTACTGACAAAAAAAACTAATGTTTCTAAAATTAAAATTAAACACGATTTGAAAAAAAGTTGCAGATCATAAGTATAGACAATTTTCAGCCGTTAGAAATGTATTGCACTTTTAACGCACTAATTTTGTGGATAAGTTAAAAGCATTTCCATTGACTTTCAAGTAATTTTACTGACAAGAAAAAGCAATGTTTCTAAAATTAAAATTGAGTGGAAAGCGATTTGAAAAAAAGTTCCAGCTTATAAGTTTAGACAATTTTCAGCCGTTTGAAATGTATTGCAATTTTAACGCACTAATTATGTGGATAAGTTAAAAGCATTTCCACTGACTTTCAAGTAATTTTATTGACAAGAAAAACGAATGTTTCTAAAATCAAAATTGAGTAGAAGGCAATTTGAAAAAAAGTGGCAGATCATAAGTTTAGACAATTTTCAGCCGTTTGAAATGTATTGCAATTTAAACGCACTAATTATGTGGATAAGTTAAAAGCATTTCCATTGACTTTCAAGTAATTTTACTGACAAGAAAAACTAATGTTTCTAAAAATAAAATTAAACACGATTTGAAAAAAAGTTGCAGATCATAAGTATAGACAATTTTCAGCCGTTTGAAATGTATTTCAATTTTAACGCACTAATTATGTGGATAAGTTAAAAGCATTTCCACTGACTTTCAAGTAATTTTACTGACAAGAAAAACTAATGTTTCTGAAATCAAAATTGAGTAGAAGGCGATTTAAAAAAAATTGCAGATCATAAGTTTAGACAATTTTCAGCCGTTTGAAATGTATTGCAATTTAAACGCACTAATTATGTGGATAAGTTAAAAGCATTTCCACCGACTTTCAAGTAATTTTACTGACAAAAAAAACTAATGTTTCTAAAATTAAAATTAAACACGATTTGAAAAAAAGTTGCAGATCATAAGTATAGACAATTTTCAGCCGTTAGAAATGTATTGCACTTTTAACGCACTAATTATGTGGATAAGTTAAAAGCATTTCCATTGACTTTCAAGTAATTTTACTGACAAGAAAAACTAATGTTTCTAAAATTAAAATTGAGTGGAAAGCGATTTGAAAAAAAGTTCCAGCTTATAAGTTTAGACAATTTTCAGCTGTTTGAAATGTATTGCAATTTTAACGCACTAATTATGTGGATAAGTTAAAAGCATTTCCACTGACTTTCTAGAAAAACTAATGTTTCTGAAATCAAAATTGAGTAGAAGGCGATTTAAAAAAAATTGCAGATCATAAGTTTAGACAATTTTCAGCCGTTTGAAATGTATTGCAATTTAAACGCACTAATTATGTGGATAAGTTAAAAGCATTTCCATTGACTTTCAAGTAATTTTACTGACAAGAAAAACTAATGTTTCTAAAAATAAAATTAAACACGATTTGAAAAAAAGTTGCAGATCATAAGTAAAGACAATTTTCAGCCTTTTGATATGTATTTCAATTTTAACGCACTAATTATGTGGATGTTAAAAGCATTTCCACTGACTTTCAAGAAAAACTAATGTTTCTGAAATCAAAATTGAGTAGAAGGCGATTTTAAAAAAATTGCAGATCATAAGTTTAGACAATTTTCAGCCGTTTGAAATGTATTGCAATTTAAACGCACTATTTATGTGGATGTTAAAAGCATTTCCACAGACTTTCAAGTAATTTTACTGACAAGAAAAACTAATGTTTCTAAAATCAAAATTGAGTAGAAGGCGATTTGAAAAAAAGTTGCAGATCATAAGTTTAGACAATTTTCAGCCATTTGAAATGTATTGCAATTTAAACGCACTAATTATGTGGATAAGTTCAAAGCATTTCCATTGACTTTCAAGTAATTTTACTGACAAGAAAAACTAATGTTTCTAAAATTAAAATTAAACACGATTTGAAAAAAAGTTGCAGATCATAAGTATAGACAATTTTCAGCCGTTTGAAATGTATTTCAATTTTAACGCACTAATTATGTGGATAAGTTAAAAGCATTTCCACTGACTTTTAAGTAATTTTACTGACAAGAAAAACTAATGTTTCTGAAATCAAAATTGAGTAGAAGGCGATTTAAAAAAAAATTGCAGATCATAAGTTTAGACAATTTTCAGCCGTTTGAAATGTATTGCAATTTAAACGCACTAATTATGTGGATAAGTTAAAAGCATTTCCACAGACTTTCAAGTAATTTTACTGATTAAAAAAACTAATGTTTCTAAAATTAAAATTAAACACGATTTGAAAAAAAGTTGCAGATCATAAGTATAGACAATTTTCAGCCGTTAGAAATGTATTGCACTTTTAACGCACTAATTATGTGGATAAGTTAAAAGCATTTCCACTGACTTTCAAGAAAAACTAATGTTTCTGAAATCAAAATTGAGTAGAAGGCGATTAAAAAAAAATTGCAGATCATAAGTTTAGACAATTTTCAGCCGTTTGAAATGTATTGCAATTTAAACGCACTAATTATGTGCATAAGTTAAAAGCATTTCCACTGACTTTCAAGAAAAACTAATGTTTCTGAAATCAAAATTGAGTAGAAGGCGATTTAAAAAAAATTGCAGATCATAAGTTTAGACAATTTTCAGCCGTTTGAAATGTATTGCAATTTAATCGCACTAATTATGTGGATGTTAAAAGCATTTCCACAGACTTTCAAGTAATTTTACTGACAAGAAAAACTAATGTTTCTAAAATCAAAATTGAGTAGAAGGCGATTTGAAAAAAAGTTGCAGATCATAAGTTTAGACAATTTTCAGCCGTTTGAAATGTATTGCAATTTAAACGCACTAATTATGTGGATAAGTTAAAAGCATTTCCACAGACTTTCAAGTAATTTTACTGACAAAAAAAACTAATGTTTCTAAAATTAAAATTAAACACGATTTGAAAAAAAGTTGCAGATCATAAGTATAGACAATTTTCAGCCGTTAGAAATGTATTGCACTTTTAACGCACTAATTATGTGGATAAGTTAAAAGCATTTCCATTGACTTTCAAGTAATTTTACTGACAAGAAAAACTAATGTTTCTAAAAATAAAATTAAAAACAATTTAAAAAAAGTTGCAGATCATAAGTATAGACAATTTTCAGCCGTTTGAAATGTATTTCAATTTTAACGCACTAATTATGTGGATAAGTTAAAAGCATTTCCACTGACTTTCAAGTAATTTTACTGACAAGAAAAACTAATGTTTCTGAAATCAAAATTGAGTAGAAGGCGATTTAAAAAAAATTGCAGATCATAAGTTTAGACAATTTTCAGCCGTTTGAAATGTATTGCAATTTAAACGCACTAATTATGTGGATGTTAAAAGCATTTCCACAGACTTTCAAGTAATTTTACTGACAAGAAAAACTAATGTTTCTAAAATCAAAATTGAGTAGAAGGCAATTTGAAAAAAAATTGCAGATCATAAGTTTAGACTATTTTCAGCACTTTGACATGTATTGCAATTTTAACGCACTAATTATGTGGATAAGTTAAAAGCATTTCCACAGACATTCAAGTAATTTTACTGACTAGAAAAACCAATGTTTCTAAAATTAAAATTGAGTAGAAGGCGATTTGAAAAAAAAGTGGCAGATCATAAGTTTAGACAATTTTCAGCCGTTTGAAATGTATTGCAATTTAAACGCACTAATTATGTGAATAAGTTAAAAGCATTTCCATTGACTTTCAAGTAATTTTACTGACAAGAAAAACTAATGTTTCTAAAATTAAAATTAAACACGATTTGAAAAAAAGTTGCAGATCATAAGTATAGACAATTTTCAGCAATTAGAAATGTATTGCACTTTTAACGCACTAATTATGTGGATAAGTTAAAAGCATTTCCATTGACTTTCAAGTAATTTTACTGACAAGAAAAACTAATGTTTCTAAAATTAAAACTGAGTGGAAAGCGATTTGAAAAAAAGTTCCAGCTTATAAGTTTAGACAATTTTCAGCCGTTTGAAATGTATTGCAATTTTAACGCACTAATTATGTGGATAAGTTAAAAGCATTTCCACTGACTTTCAAGTAATTTTACTGACAAGAAAAACTAATGTTTCTGAAATCAAAATTGAGTAGAAGGCGATTTGAAAAAAAGTTGCAGATCATACTTATGTATAGACAATTTTCAGCCGTTAGAAATGTATTGCACTTTTAACGCACTATTTATGTGGATAAGTTAAAAGCATTTCCATTGACTTTCAAGTAATTTTACTGACAAGAAAAACTAATGTTTCTAAAATTAAAATTAAACACGATTTGAAAAAAAGTTGCAGATCATAAGTATAGACAATTTTCAGCCGTTTGAAATGTATTTCAATTTTAACGCACCAATTATGTGGATAAGTTAAAAGCATTTCCACAGACATTCAAGTAATTTTACTGACTAGAAAAACCAACGTTTCTAAAATTAAAATTGAGTAGAAGGCGATTTGAAAAAAAAAGTGGCAGATCATAAGTTTAGACAATTTTCAGCCGTTTGAAATGTATTGCAATTTAAACGCACTAATTATGTGGATAAGTTAAAAGCATTTCCATTGACTTTCAAGTAATTTTACTGACAAGAAAAACTAATGTTTCTAAAAATAAAATTAAACACGATTTGAAAAAAAGTTGCAGATCATAAGTATAGACAATTTTCAGCCGTTTTAAATGTATTTCAATTTTAACGCACTAATTATGTGGATAAGTTAAAAGCATTTCCACTGACTTTCAAGTAATTTTACTGACAAGAAAAACTAATGTTTCTGAAATCAAAATTGAGTAGAAGGCGATTTAAAAAAAATTGCAGATCATAAGTTTAGACAATTTTCAGCCGTTTGAAATGTATTGCAATTTAAACGCACTAATTATGTGGATAAGTTAAAAGCATTTCCACAGACTTTCAAGTAATTTTACTGACAAAAAAAACTAAAGTTTCTAAAATTAAAATTTAACACGATTTGAAAAAAAGTTGCAGATCATAAGTATAGACAATTTTCAGTAGTTAGAAATGTATTGCACTTTTAACGCACTAATTATGTGGATAAGTTAAAAGCATTTCCATTGACTTTCAAGTAATTTTACTGACAAGAAAAACTAATGTTTCTAAAATTAAAATTAAACACGATTTGAAAAAAAGTTGCAGATCATAAGTATAGACAATTTTCAGCCGTTTGAAATGTATTTCAATTTTGACGCACTAATTATGTGGATAAGTTAAAAGCATTTCCACAGACTTTCAAGTAATTTTACTGTCAAAAAAAACTAATGTTTCTAAAATTAAAATTAAACACGATTTGAAAAAAAGTTGCAGATCATAAGTATAGACAATTTTCAGCCGTTAGAAATGTATTGCACTTTTAACGCACTAATTATGTGGATGAGTTAAAAGCATTTCCATTGACTTTCAAGTAATTTTACTGACAAGAAAAACCAATGTTTCTAAAATTAAAATTGAGTGGAAAGCGATTTGAAAAAAAGTTCCAGCTTATAAGTTTAGACAATTTTCAGCTGTTTGAAATGTATTGCAATTTTAACGCACTAATTATGTGGATAAGTTAAAAGCATTTCCACTGACTTTCAAGTAATTTTATTGACAAGAAAAACTAATGTTTCTAAAATCAAAATTGAGTAGAAGGCGATTTGAAAAAAAATTGCAGATCATAAGTTTAGACTATTTTCAGCACTTTGACATGTATTGCAATTTTAACGCATTAATTATGTGTATAAGTTAAAAGCATTTCCACAGACATTCAAGCAATTTTACTGACAAGAAAAAGCAATGTTTCTAAAATTAAAATTGAGTAGAAGGCGATTTGAAAAAAAAAGTGGCGGATCATAAGTTTAGACAATTTTCAGCCGTTTGAAATGTATTGCAATTTAAACGCACTAATTATGTGGATAAGTTAAAAGCATTTCCACAGACTTTCAAGTAATTTTACTGACAAAAAAAACTAATGTTTCTAAAATTAAAATTAATTACGATTTGAAAAAAAGTTGCAGATCATACTTATGTATAGACAATTTTCAGCCGTTAGAAATGTATTGCACTTTTAACGCACTATTTATGTGGATAAGTTAAAAGCATTTCCATTGACTTTCAAGTAATTTTACTGACAAGAAAAACTAATGTTTCTAAAATTAAAATTAAACACGATTTGAAAAAAAGTTGCAGATCATAAGTATAGACAATTTTCAGCCGTTTGAAATGTATTTCAATTTTAACGCACCAATTATGTGGATAAGTTAAAAGCATTTCCACAGACATTCAAGTAATTTTACTGACTAGAAAAACCAACGTTTCTAAAATTAAAATTGAGTAGAAGGCGATTTGAAAAAAAAAGTGGCAGATCATAAGTTTAGACAATTTTCAGCCGTTTGAAATGTATTGCAATTTAAACGCACTAATTATGTGGATAAGTTAAAAGCATTTCCATTGACTTTCAAGTAATTTTACTGACAAGAAAAACTAATGTTTCTAAAAATAAAATTAAACACGATTTGAAAAAAAGTTGCAGATCATAAGTATAGACAATTTTCAGCCGTTTTAAATGTATTTCAATTTTAACGCACTAATTATGTGGATAAGTTAAAAGCATTTCCACTGACTTTCAAGTAATTTTACTGACAAGAAAAACTAATGTTTCTGAAATCAAAATTGAGTAGAAGGCGATTTTAAAAAAATTGCAGATCATAAGTTTAGACAATTTTCAGCCGTTTGAAATGTATTGCAATTTAAACGCACTAATTATGTGGATAAGTTAAAAGCATTTCCACAGACTTTCAAGTAATTTTACTGACAAAAAAAACTAATGTTTCTAAAATTAAAATTTAACACGATTTGAAAAAAAGTTGCAGATCATAAGTATAGACAATTTTCAGTAGTTAGAAATGTATTGCACTTTTAACGCACTAATTATGTGGATAAGTTAAAAGCATTTCCATTGACTTTCAAGTAATTTTACTGACAAGAAAAACTAATGTTTCTAAAATTAAAATTAAACACGATTTGAAAAAAAGTTGCAGATCATAAGTATAGACAATTTTCAGCCGTTTGAAATGTATTTCAATTTTGACGCACTAATTATGTGGATAAGTTAAAAGCATTTCCACAGACTTTCAAGTAATTTTACTGACAAAAAAAACTAATGTTTCTAAAATTAAAATTAAACACGATTTGAAAAAAAGTTGCAGATCATAAGTATAGACAATTTTCAGCCGTTAGAAATGTATTGCACTTTTAACGCACTAATTATGTGGATGAGTTAAAAGCATTTCCATTGACTTTCAAGTAATTTTACTGACAAGAAAAACCAATGTTTCTAAAATTAAAATTGAGTGGAAAGCGATTTGAAAAAAAGTTCCAGCTTATAAGTTTAGACAATTTTCAGCTGTTTGAAATGTATTGCAATTTTAACGCACTAATTATGTGGATAAGTTAAAAGCATTTCCACTGACTTTCAAGTAATTTTATTGACAAGAAAAACTAATGTTTCTAAAATCAAAATTGAGTAGAAGGCGATTTGAAAAAAAATTGCAGATCATAAGTTTAGACTATTTTCAGCACTTTGACATGTATTGCAATTTTAACGCACTAATTATGTGTATAAGTTAAAAGCATTTCCACAGACATTCAAGCAATTTTACTGACAAGAAAAAGCAATGTTTCTAAAATTAAAATTGAGTAGAAGGCGATTTGAAAAAAAAAGTGGCGGATCATAAGTTTAGACAATTTTCAGCCGTTTGAAATGTATTGCAATTTAAACGCACTAATTATGTGGATAAGTTAAAAGCATTTCCACAGACTTTCAAGTAATTTTACTGACAAAAAAAACTAATGTTTCTAAAATTAAAATTAAACACGATTTGAAAAAAAGTTGCAGATCATAAGTAAAGACAATTTTCAGCCGTTAGAAATGTATTGCACTTTTAACGCACTAATTATGTGGATAAGTTAAAAGCATTTCCATTGACTTTCAAGTAATTTTACTGACAAGAAAAACCAATGTTTCTAAAATTAAAATTGAGTGGAAAGCGATTTAAAAAAAATAGCAGATCATAAGTTTAGACAATTTTCAGCCGTTTGAAATGTATTGCAATTTAAACGCACTAATTATGTGGATAAGTTAAAAGCATTTCCACAGACTTTCAAGTAATTTTACTGACAAAAAAAACTAATGTTTCTAAAATTAAAATTAAACACGATTTGAAAAAAGTTGCAGATCATAAGTATAGACAATTTTCAGCCGTTAGAAATGTATTGCACTTTTAACGCACTAATTATGTGAATAAGTTAAAAGCATTTCCATTGACTTTCAAGTAATTTTACTGACAAGAAAAACCAATGTTTCTAAAATTAAAATTGAGTGGAAAGCGATTTGAAAAAAAGTTCCAGCTTATAAGTTTAGACAATTTTCAGCCGTTTGAAATGTATTGCAATTTAAACGCACTAATTATGTGGATAAGTTAAAAGCATTTCCACAGACTTTCAAGTAATTTTACTGACAAAAAAAACTAATGTTTCTAAAATTAAAATTGAGTAGAAGGCGATTTGAAAAAAAAAGTGGCGGATCATAAGTTTAGACAATTTTCAGCCGTTTGAAATGTATTGCAATTTAAACGCACTAATTATGTGGATAAGTTAAAAGCATTTCCACAGACTTTCAAGTAATTTTACTGACAAAAAAAACTAATGTTTCTAAAATTAAAATTAAACACGATTTGAAAAAAAGTTGCAGATCATAAGTATAGACAATTTTCAGCCGTTAGAAATGTATTGCACTTTTAACGCACTAATTATGTGAATAAGTTAAAAGCATTTCCATTGACTTTCAAGTAATTTTACTGACAAGAAAAACCAATGTTTCTAAAATTAAAATTGAGTGGAAAGCGATTTGAAAAAAAGTTCCAGCTTATAAGTTTAGACAATTTTCAGCCGTTTGAAATGTATTGCAATTTAAACGCACTAATTATGTGGATAAGTTAAAAGCATTTCCATTGACTTTCAAGTAATTTTACTGACAAGAAAAACTAATGTTTCTAAAAATAAAATTAAACACGATTTGAAAAAAAGTTGCAGATCATAAGTATAGACAATTTTCAGCCGTTTTAAATGTATTTCAATTTTAACGCACTAATTATGTGGATAAGTTAAAAGCATTTCCACTGACTTTCAAGTAATTTTACTGACAAGAAAAACTAATGTTTCTGAAATCAAAATTGAGTAGAAGGCGATTTTAAAAAAATTGCAGATCATAAGTTTAGACAATTTTCAGCCGTTTGAAATGTATTGCAATTTAAACGCACTAATTATGTGGATAAGTTAAAAGCATTTCCACAGACTTTCAAGTAATTTTACTGACAAAAAAAACTAATGTTTCTAAAATTAAAATTTAACACGATTTGAAAAAAAGTTGCAGATCATAAGTATAGACAATTTTCAGTAGTTAGAAATGTATTGCACTTTTAACGCACTAATTATGTGGATAAGTTAAAAGCATTTCCATTGACTTTCAAGTAATTTTACTGACAAGAAAAACTAATGTTTCTAAAATTAAAATTAAACACGATTTGAAAAAAAGTTGCAGATCATAAGTATAGACAATTTTCAGCCGTTTGAAATGTATTTCAATTTTGACGCACTAATTATGTGGATAAGTTAAAAGCATTTCCACAGACTTTCAAGTAATTTTACTGACAAAAAAAACTAATGTTTCTAAAATTAAAATTAAACACGATTTGAAAAAAAGTTGCAGATCATAAGTATAGACAATTTTCAGCCGTTAGAAATGTATTGCACTTTTAACGCACTAATTATGTGGATGAGTTAAAAGCATTTCCATTGACTTTCAAGTAATTTTACTGACAAGAAAAACCAATGTTTCTAAAATTAAAATTGAGTGGAAAGCGATTTGAAAAAAAGTTCCAGCTTATAAGTTTAGACAATTTTCAGCTGTTTGAAATGTATTGCAATTTTAACGCACTAATTATGTGGATAAGTTAAAAGCATTTCCACTGACTTTCAAGTAATTTTATTGACAAGAAAAACTAATGTTTCTAAAATCAAAATTGAGTAGAAGGCGATTTGAAAAAAAATTGCAGATCATAAGTTTAGACTATTTTCAGCACTTTGACATGTATTGCAATTTTAACGCACTAATTATGTGTATAAGTTAAAAGCATTTCCACAGACATTCAAGCAATTTTACTGACAAGAAAAAGCAATGTTTCTAAAATTAAAATTGAGTAGAAGGCGATTTGAAAAAAAAAGTGGCGGATCATAAGTTTAGACAATTTTCAGCCGTTTGAAATGTATTGCAATTTAAACGCACTAATTATGTGGATAAGTTAAAAGCATTTCCACAGACTTTCAAGTAATTTTACTGACAAAAAAAACTAATGTTTCTAAAATTAAAATTAAACACGATTTGAAAAAAAGTTGCAGATCATAAGTAAAGACAATTTTCAGCCGTTAGAAATGTATTGCACTTTTAACGCACTAATTATGTGGATAAGTTAAAAGCATTTCCATTGACTTTCAAGTAATTTTACTGACAAGAAAAACCAATGTTTCTAAAATTAAAATTGAGTGGAAAGCGATTTAAAAAAAATAGCAGATCATAAGTTTAGACAATTTTCAGCCGTTTGAAATGTATTGCAATTTAAACGCACTAATTATGTGGATAAGTTAAAAGCATTTCCACAGACTTTCAAGTAATTTTACTGACAAAAAAAACTAATGTTTCTAAAATTAAAATTAAACACGATTTGAAAAAAGTTGCAGATCATAAGTATAGACAATTTTCAGCCGTTAGAAATGTATTGCACTTTTAACGCACTAATTATGTGAATAAGTTAAAAGCATTTCCATTGACTTTCAAGTAATTTTACTGACAAGAAAAACCAATGTTTCTAAAATTAAAATTGAGTGGAAAGCGATTTGAAAAAAAGTTCCAGCTTATAAGTTTAGACAATTTTCAGCCGTTTGAAATGTATTGCAATTTAAACGCACTAATTATGTGGATAAGTTAAAAGCATTTCCACAGACTTTCAAGTAATTTTACTGACAAAAAAAACTAATGTTTCTAAAATTAAAATTGAGTAGAAGGCGATTTGAAAAAAAAAGTGGCGGATCATAAGTTTAGACAATTTTCAGCCGTTTGAAATGTATTGCAATTTAAACGCACTAATTATGTGGATAAGTTAAAAGCATTTCCACAGACTTTCAAGTAATTTTACTGACAAAAAAAACTAATGTTTCTAAAATTAAAATTAAACACGATTTGAAAAAAAGTTGCAGATCATAAGTATAGACAATTTTCAGCCGTTAGAAATGTATTGCACTTTTAACGCACTAATTATGTGAATAAGTTAAAAGCATTTCCATTGACTTTCAAGTAATTTTACTGACAAGAAAAACCAATGTTTCTAAAATTAAAATTGAGTGGAAAGCGATTTGAAAAAAAGTTCCAGCTTATAAGTTTAGACAATTTTCAGCCGTTTGAAATGTATTGCAATTTAAACGCACTAATTATGTGGATAAGTTAAAAGCATTTCCACAGACATTCAAGTAATTTTACTGACTAGAAAAACCAATGTTTCTAAAATTAAAATTGAGTAGAAGGCGATTTGAAAAAAAAAGTGGCAGATCATAAGTTTAGACAATTTTCAGCCGTTTGAAATGTATTGCAATTTAAACGCACTAATTATGTGGATAAGTTAAAAGCATTTCAATTGACTTTCAAGTAATTTTACTGACAAGAAAAACTAATGTTTCTAAAAATAAAATTAAACACAACTTGAAAAAAAGTTGCAGATCATAAGTACAGACAATTTTCAGCCGTTTGAAATGTATTTCAATTTTAACGCACTAATTATGTGGATAAGTTAAAAGCATTTCCACTGACTTTCAAGTAATTTTACTGACAAGAAAAACTAATGTTTCTGAAATCAAAATTGAGTAGAAGGCGATTTGAAAAAAATATCAGATCATAAGTTTAGACAATTTTCAGCCGTTTGAAATGTATTGCAATTTAAACGCACTAATTATGTGGATAAGTTAAAAGCATTTCCACAGACTTTCAAGTAATTTTACTGACAAAAAAAACTAATGTTTCTAAAATTAAAATTAAACACGATTTGAAAAAAAGTTGCAGATCATAAGTAAAGACAATTTTCAGCCGTTAGAAATGTATTGCACTTTTAACGCACTAATTATGTGGATAAGTTAAAAGCATTTCCATTGACTTTCAAGTAATTTTACTGACAAGAAAAACCAATGTTTCTAAAATTAAAATTGAGTGGAAAGCGATTTAAAAAAAATTGCAGATCATAAGTTTAGACAATTTTCAGCCGTTTGAAATGTATTGCAATTTAAACGCACTAATTATGTGGATAAGTTAAAAGCATTTCCACAGACTTTCAAGTAATTTTACTGACAAAAAAAACTAATGTTTCTAAAATTAAAATTAAACACGATTTGAAAAAAGTTGCAGATCATAAGTATAGACAATTTTCAGCCGTTAGAAATGTATTGCACTTTTAACGCACTAATTATGTGAATAAGTTAAAAGCATTTCCATTGACTTTCAAGTAATTTTACTGACAAGAAAAACCAATGTTTCTAAAATTAAAATTGAGTGGAAAGCGATTTGAAAAAAAGTTCCAGCTTATAAGTTTAGACAATTTTCAGCCGTTTGAAATGTATTGCAATTTTAACGCACTAATTATGTGGATAAGTTAAAAGCATTTCCACAGACTTTCAAGTAATTTTACTGACAAAAAAAACTAATGTTTCTAAAATTAAAATTAAACACGATTTGAAAAAAAGTTGCAAATCATAAGTATAGACAATTTTCAGCCGTTAGAAATGTATTGCACTTTTAACGCACTAATTATGTGGATAAGTTAAAAGCATTTCCATTGACTTTCAAGTAATTTTACTGACAAGAAAAACTAATGTCTCTAAAATTAAAATTAAACACGATTTGAAAAAAAGTTGCAGATCATAAGTATAGACAATTTTCAGCCGTTTGAAATGTATTTCAATTTTAACGCACTAATTGTGTGGATAAGTTAAAAGCATTTCCACTGACTTTCAAGCAATTTTACTGACAAGAAAAACTAATGTTTCTGAAATCAAAATTGAGTAGAAGGCGATTTAAAAAAAATTGCAGATCATAAGTTTAGACAATTTTCAGCCGTTTGAAATGTATTGCAATTTAAACGCACTAATTATGTGGATAAGTTAAAAGCATTTCCACAGACTTTCAAGTAATTTTACTGACAAAAAAAACTAATGTTTCTAAAATTAAAATTAAACACGATTTGAAAAAAAGTTGCAGATCATAAGTATAGACACTTTTCAGCCGTTAGAAATGTATTGCACTTTTAACGCACTAAATATGTGGATAAGTTAAAAGCATTTCCATTGACTTTCAAGTAATTTTACTGACAAGAAAAACCAATGTTTCTAAAATTAAAATTGAGTGGAAAGCGATTTGAAAAAAAGTTCCAGCTTATAAGTTTAGACAATTTTCAGCCGTTTGAAATGTATTGCAATTTTAACGCACTAATTATGTGGATAAGTTAAAAGCATTTCCACAGACTTTCAAGTAATTTTACTGACAAAAAAAACTAATGTTTCTAAAATTAAAATTAAACACGATTTGAAAAAAAGTTGCAAATCATAAGTATAGACAATTTTCAGCCGTTAGAAATGTATTGCACTTTTAACGCACTAATTATGTGGATAAGTTAAAAGCATATCCATTGACTTTAAGTAATTTTACTGACAAGAAAAACTAATGTCTCTAAAATTAAAATTAAACACGATTTGAAAAAAAGTTGCAGATCATAAGTATAGACAATTTTCAGCCGTTTGAAATGTATTTCAATTTTAACGCACTAATTGTGTGGATAAGTTAAAAGCATTTCCACTGACTTTCAAGCAATTTTACTGACAAGAAAAACTAATGTTTCTGAAATCAAAATTGAGTAGAAGGCGATTTAAAAAAAATTGCAGATCATAAGTTTAGACAATTTTCAGCCGTTTGAAATGTATTGCAATTTAAACGCACTAATTATGTGGATAAGTTAAAAGCATTTCCACAGACTTTCAAGTAATTTTACTGACAAAAAAAACTAATGTTTCTAAAATTAAAATTAAACACGATTTGAAAAAAAGTTGCAGATCATAAGTATAGACAATTTTCAGCCGTTAGAAATGTATTGCACTTTTAACGCACTAATTATGTGGATAAGTTAAAAGCATTTCCATTGACTTTCAAGTAATTTTACTGACAAGAAAAACCAATGTTTCTAAAATTAAAATTGAGTGGAAAGCGATTTGAAAAAAAGTTCCAGCTTATAAGTTTAGACAATTTTCAGCCGTTTGAAATGTATTGCAATTTTAACGCACTAATTATGTGGATAAGTTAAAAGCATTTCCACAGACTTTCAAGTAATTTTACTGAAAAAAAAAACTAATGTTTCTAAAATTAAAATTAAACACGATTTGAAAAAAAGTTGCAGATCATAAGTAAAGACAATTTTCAGCCGTTAGAAATGTATTGCACTTTTAACGCACTAATTATGTGGATAAGTTAAAAGCATTTCCATTGACTTTCAAGTAATTTTACTGACAAGAAAAACCAATGTTTCTAAAATTAAAATTGAGTGGAAAGCGATTTAAAAAAAATTGCAGATCATAAGTTTAGACAATTTTCAGCCGTTTGAAATGTATTGCAATTTAAACGCACTAATTATGTGGATAAGTTAAAAGCATTTCCACAGACTTTCAAGTAATTTTACTGACAAAAAAAACTAATGTTTCTAAAATTAAAATTAAACACGATTTGAAAAAAGTTGCAGATCATAAGTATAGACAATTTTCAGCCGTTAGAAATGTATTGCACTTTTAACGCACTAATTATGTGAATAAGTTAAAAGCATTTCCATTGACTTTCAAGTAATTTTACTGACAAGAAAAACCAATGTTTCTAAAATTAAAATTGAGTGGAAAGCGATTTGAAAAAAAGTTCCAGCTTATAAGTTTAGACAATTTTCAGCCGTTTGAAATGTATTGCAATTTTAACGCACTAATTATGTGGATAAGTTAAAAGCATTTCCACAGACTTTCAAGTAATTTTACTGACAAAAAAAACTAATGTTTCTAAAATTAAAATTAAACACGATTTGAAAAAAAGTTGCAAATCATAAGTATAGACAATTTTCAGCCGTTAGAAATGTATTGCACTTTTAACGCACTAATTATGTGGATAAGTTAAAAGCATTTCCATTGACTTTCAAGTAATTTTACTGACAAGAAAAACTAATGTCTCTAAAATTAAAATTAAACACGATTTGAAAAAAAGTTGCAGATCATAAGTATAGACAATTTTCAGCCGTTTGAAATGTATTTCAATTTTAACGCACTAATTGTGTGGATAAGTTAAAAGCATTTCCACTGACTTTCAAGCAATTTTACTGACAAGAAAAACTAATGTTTCTGAAATCAAAATTGAGTAGAAGGCGATTTAAAAAAAATTGCAGATCATAAGTTTAGACAATTTTCAGCCGTTAGAAATGTATTGCACTTTTAACGCACTAATTATGTGGATAAGTTAAAAGCATATCCATTGACTTTAAGTAATTTTACTGACAAGAAAAACTAATGTCTCTAAAATTAAAATTAAACACGATTTGAAAAAAAGTTGCAGATCATAAGTATAGACAATTTTCAGCCGTTTGAAATGTATTTCAATTTTAACGCACTAATTGTGTGGATAAGTTAAAAGCATTTCCACTGACTTTCAAGCAATTTTACTGACAAGAAAAACTAATGTTTCTGAAATCAAAATTGAGTAGAAGGCGATTTAAAAAAAATTGCAGATCATAAGTTTAGACAATTTTCAGCCGTTTGAAATGTATTGCAATTTAAACGCACTAATTATGTGGATAAGTTAAAAGCATTTCCACAGACTTTCAAGTAATTTTACTGACAAAAAAAACTAATGTTTCTAAAATTAAAATTAAACACGATTTGAAAAAAAGTTGCAGATCATAAGTATAGACAATTTTCAGCCGTTAGAAATGTATTGCACTTTTAACGCACTAATTATGTGGATAAGTTAAAAGCATTTCCATTGACTTTCAAGTAATTTTACTGACAAGAAAAACCAATGTTTCTAAAATTAAAATTGAGTGGAAAGCGATTTGAAAAAAAGTTCCAGCTTATAAGTTTAGACAATTTTCAGCCGTTTGAAATGTATTGCAATTTTAACGCACTAATTATGTGGATAAGTTAAAAGCATTTCCACAGACTTTCAAGTAATTTTACTGACAAAAAAAACTAATGTTTCTAAAATTAAAATTAAACACGATTTGAAAAAAAGTTGCAGATCATAAGTAAAGACAATTTTCAGCCGTTAGAAATGTATTGCACTTTTAACGCACTAATTATGTGGATAAGTTAAAAGCATTTCCATTGACTTTCAAGTAATTTTACTGACAAGAAAAACCAATGTTTCTAAAATTAAAATTGAGTGGAAAGCGATTTAAAAAAAATTGCAGATCATAAGTTTAGACAATTTTCAGCCGTTTGAAATGTATTGCAATTTAAACGCACTAATTATGTGGATAAGTTAAAAGCATTTCCACAGACTTTCAAGTAATTTTACTGACAAAAAAAACTAATGTTTCTAAAATTAAAATTAAACACGATTTGAAAAAAGTTGCAGATCATAAGTATAGACAATTTTCAGCCGTTAGAAATGTATTGCACTTTTAACGCACTAATTATGTGAATAAGTTAAAAGCATTTCCATTGACTTTCAAGTAATTTTACTGACAAGAAAAACCAATGTTTCTAAAATTAAAATTGAGTGGAAAGCGATTTGAAAAAAAGTTCCAGCTTATAAGTTTAGACAATTTTCAGCCGTTTGAAATGTATTGCAATTTTAACGCACTAATTATGTGGATAAGTTAAAAGCATTTCCACAGACTTTCAAGTAATTTTACTGACAAAAAAAACTAATGTTTCTGAAATTAAAATTAAACACGATTTGAAAAAAAAGTTGCAAATCATAAGTATAGACAATTTTCAGCCGTTAGAAATGTATTGCACTTTTAACGCACTAATTATGTGGATAAGTTAAAAGCATTTCCATTGACTTTCAAGTAATTTTACTGACAAGAAAAACTAATGTCTCTAAAATTAAAATTAAACACGATTTGAAAAAAAGTTGCAGATCATAAGTATAGACAATTTTCAGCCGTTTGAAATGTATTTCAATTTTAACGCACTAATTGTGTGGATAAGTTAAAAGCATTTCCACTGACTTTCAAGCAATTTTACTGACAAGAAAAACTAATGTTTCTGAAATCAAAATTGAGTAGAAGGCGATTTAAAAAAAATTGCAGATCATAAGTTTAGACAATTTTCAGCCGTTTGAAATGTATTGCAATTTAAACGCACTAATTATGTGGATAAGTTAAAAGCATTTCCACAGACTTTCAAGTAATTTTACTGACAAAAAAAACTAATGTTTCTAAAATTAAAATTAAACACGATTTGAAAAAAAGTTGCAGATCATAAGTATAGACAATTTTCAGCCGTTAGAAATGTATTGCACTTTTAACGCACTAAATATGTGGATAAGTTAAAAGCATTTCCATTGACTTTCAAGTAATTTTACTGACAAGAAAAACCAATGTTTCTAAAATTAAAATTGAGTGGAAAGCGATTTGAAAAAAAGTTCCAGCTTATAAGTTTAGACAATTTTCAGCCGTTTGAAATGTATTGCAATTTTAACGCACTAATTATGTGGATAAGTTAAAAGCATTTCCACAGACTTTCAAGTAATTTTACTGACAAAAAAAACTAATGTTTCTAAAATTAAAATTAAACACGATTTGAAAAAAAGTTGCAAATCATAAGTATAGACAATTTTCAGCCGTTAGAAATGTATTGCACTTTTAACGCACTAATTATGTGGATAAGTTAAAAGCATATCCATTGACTTTAAGTAATTTTACTGACAAGAAAAACTAATGTCTCTAAAATTAAAATTAAACACGATTTGAAAAAAAGTTGCAGATCATAAGTATAGACAATTTTCAGCCGTTTGAAATGTATTTCAATTTTAACGCACTAATTGTGTGGATAAGTTAAAAGCATTTCCACTGACTTTCAAGCAATTTTACTGACAAGAAAAACTAATGTTTCTGAAATCAAAATTGAGTAGAAGGCGATTTAAAAAAAATTGCAGATCATAAGTTTAGACAATTTTCAGCCGTTTGAAATGTATTGCAATTTAAACGCACTAATTATGTGGATAAGTTAAAAGCATTTCCACAGACTTTCAAGTAATTTTACTGACAAAAAAAACTAATGTTTCTAAAATTAAAATTAAACACGATTTGAAAAAAAGTTGCAGATCATAAGTATAGACAATTTTCAGCCGTTAGAAATGTATTGCACTTTTAACGCACTAATTATGTGGATAAGTTAAAAGCATTTCCATTGACTTTCAAGTAATTTTACTGACAAGAAAAACCAATGTTTCTAAAATTAAAATTGAGTGGAAAGCGATTTGAAAAAAAGTTCCAGCTTATAAGTTTAGACAATTTTCAGCCGTTTGAAATGTATTGCAATTTTAACGCACTAATTATGTGGATAAGTTAAAAGCATTTCCACAGACTTTCAAGTAATTTTACTGACAAAAAAAACTAATGTTTCTAAAATTAAAATAAAACACGATTTGAAAAAAAGTTGCAGATCAAAACTATAGACAATTTTCAGCCGTTTGAAATGTATTTCAATTTTAACGCACTAATTATGTGGATAAGTTAAAAGCATTTCCACAGACTTTCAAGTAATTTTACTGACAAAAAAAACTAATGTTTCTAAAATTAAAATTAAACACGATTTGAAAAAAAGTTGCAGATCATAAGTATAGACAATTTTCAGCCGTTTGAAATGTATTTCAATTTTAACGCACTAATTATGTGGATAAGTTAAAAGCATTTCCACTGACTTTCAAGTAATTTTACTGACAAGAAAAACTAATGTTTCTGAAATCAAAATTGAGTAGAAGGCGATTTAAAAAAAAATGCAGATCATAAGTTTAGACAATTTTCAGCCGTTTGAAATGTATTGCAATTTAAACGCACTAATTATGTGGATAAGTTAAAAGCATTTCCACAGACATTCAAGTAATTTTACTGACTAGAAAAACCAATGTTTCTAAAATTAAAATTGAGTAGAAGGCGATTTGAAAAAAAAAGTGGCAGATCATAAGTTTAGACAATTTTCAGCCGTTTGAAATGTATTGCAATTTAAACGCACTAATTATGTGGATAAGTTAAAAGCATTTCCATTGACTTTCAAGTAATTTTACTGACAAGAAAAACCAATGTTTCTAAAATTAAAATTGAGTGGAAAGCGATTTGAAAAAAAGTTCCAGCTTATAAGTTTAGACAATTTTCAGCCGTTTGAAATGTATTGCAATTTTAACGCACTAATTATGTGGATAAGTTAAAAGCATTTCCACAGACTTTCAAGTAATTTTACTGACAAAAAAAACTAATGTTTCTAAAATTAAAATTAAACACGATTTGAAAAAAAGTTGCAAATCATAAGTATAGACAATTTTCAGCCGTTAGAAATGTATTGCACTTTTAACGCACTAATTATGTGGATAAGTTAAAAGCATATCCATTGACTTTAAGTAATTTTACTGACAAGAAAAACTAATGTCTCTAAAATTAAAATTAAACACGATTTGAAAAAAAGTTGCAGATCATAAGTATAGACAATTTTCAGCCGTTTGAAATGTATTTCAATTTTAACGCACTAATTGTGTGGATAAGTTAAAAGCATTTCCACTGACTTTCAAGCAATTTTACTGACAAGAAAAACTAATGTTTCTGAAATCAAAATTGAGTAGAAGGCGATTTAAAAAAAATTGCAGATCATAAGTTTAGACAATTTTCAGCCGTTTGAAATGTATTGCAATTTAAACGCACTAATTATGTGGATAAGTTAAAAGCATTTCCACAGACTTTCAAGTAATTTTACTGACAAAAAAAACTAATGTTTCTAAAATTAAAATTAAACACGATTTGAAAAAAAGTTGCAGATCATAAGTATAGACAATTTTCAGCCGTTAGAAATGTATTGCACTTTTAACGCACTAATTATGTGGATAAGTTAAAAGCATTTCCATTGACTTTCAAGTAATTTTACTGACAAGAAAAACCAATGTTTCTAAAATTAAAATTGAGTGGAAAGCGATTTGAAAAAAAGTTCCAGCTTATAAGTTTAGACAATTTTCAGCCGTTTGAAATGTATTGCAATTTTAACGCACTAATTATGTGGATAAGTTAAAAGCATTTCCACAGACTTTCAAGTAATTTTACTGACAAAAAAAACTAATGTTTCTAAAATTAAAATAAAACACGATTTGAAAAAAAGTTGCAGATCAAAACTATAGACAATTTTCAGCCGTTTGAAATGTATTTCAATTTTAACGCACTAATTATGTGGATAAGTTAAAAGCATTTCCACAGACTTTCAAGTAATTTTACTGACAAAAAAAACTAATGTTTCTAAAATTAAAATTAAACACGATTTGAAAAAAAGTTGCAGATCATAAGTATAGACAATTTTCAGCCGTTTGAAATGTATTTCAATTTTAACGCACTAATTATGTGGATAAGTTAAAAGCATTTCCACTGACTTTCAAGTAATTTTACTGACAAGAAAAACTAATGTTTCTGAAATCAAAATTGAGTAGAAGGCGATTTAAAAAAAAATGCAGATCATAAGTTTAGACAATTTTCAGCCGTTTGAAATGTATTGCAATTTAAACGCACTAATTATGTGGATAAGTTAAAAGCATTTCCACAGACATTCAAGTAATTTTACTGACTAGAAAAACCAATGTTTCTAAAATTAAAATTGAGTAGAAGGCGATTTGAAAAAAAAAGTGGCAGATCATAAGTTTAGACAATTTTCAGCCGTTTGAAATGTATTGCAATTTAAACGCACTAATTATGTGGATAAGTTAAAAGCATTTCAATTGACTTTCAAGTAATTTTACTGACAAGAAAAACTAATGTTTCTAAAAATAAAATTAAACACAACTTGAAAAAAAGTTGCAGATCATAAGTATAGACAATTTTCAGCCGTTTGAAATGTATTTCAATTTTAACGCACTAATTATGTGGATAAGTTAAAAGCATTTCCACTGACTTTTAAGTAATTTTACTGACAAGAAAAACTAATGTTTCTGAAATCAAAATTGAGTAGAAGGCGATTTGAAAAAAATTGCAGATCATAAGTTTAGACAATTTTCAGCCGTTTGAAATGTATTGCAATTTAAACGCACTAATTATGTGGATAAGTTAAAAGCATTTCCACAGACTTTCAAGTAATTTTACTGACAAAAAAAACTAATGTTTCTAAAATTAAAATTAAACACGATTTGAAAAAAAGTTGCAGATCATAAGTAAAGACAATTTTCAGCCGTTAGAAATGTATTGCACTTTTAACGCACTAAATATGTGGATAAGTTAAAAGCATTTCCATTGACTTTCAAGTAATTTTACTGACAAGAAAAACCAATGTTTCTAAAATTAAAATTGAGTGGAAAGCGATTTAAAAAAAATTGCAGATCATAAGTTTAGACAATTTTCAGCCGTTTGAAATGTATTGCAATTTAAACGCACTAATTATGTGGATAAGTTAAAAGCATTTCCACAGACTTTCAAGTAATTTTACTGACAAAAAAAACTAATGTTTCTAAAATTAAAATTAAACACGATTTGAAAAAAGTTGCAGATCATAAGTATAGACAATTTTCAGCCGTTAGAAATGTATTGCACTTTTAACGCACTAATTATGTGAATAAGTTAAAAGCATTTCCATTGACTTTCAAGTAATTTTACTGACAAGAAAAACCAATGTTTCTAAAATTAAAATTGAGTGGAAAGCGATTTGAAAAAAAGTTCCAGCTTATAAGTTTAGACAATTTTCAGCCGTTTGAAATGTATTGCAATTTTAACGCACTAATTATGTGGATAAGTTAAAAGCATTTCCACAGACTTTCAAGTAATTTTACTGACAAAAAAAACTAATGTTTCTAAAATTAAAATTAAACACGATTTGAAAAAAAGTTGCAAATCATAAGTATAGACAATTTTCAGCCGTTAGAAATGTATTGCACTTTTAACGCACTAATTATGTGGATAAGTTAAAAGCATTTCCATTGACTTTCAAGTAATTTTACTGACAAGAAAAACTAATGTCTCTAAAATTAAAATTAAACACGATTTGAAAAAAAGTTGCAGATCATAAGTATAGACAATTTTCAGCCGTTTGAAATGTATTTCAATTTTAACGCACTAATTGTGTGGATAAGTTAAAAGCATTTCCACTGACTTTCAAGCAATTTTACTGACAAGAAAAACTAATGTTTCTGAAATCAAAATTGAGTAGAAGGCGATTTAAAAAAAATTGCAGATCATAAGTTTAGACAATTTTCAGCCGTTTGAAATGTATTGCAATTTAAACGCACTAATTATGTGGATAAGTTAAAAGCATTTCCACAGACTTTCAAGTAATTTTACTGACAAAAAAAACTAATGTTTCTAAAATTAAAATTAAACACGATTTGAAAAAAAGTTGCAGATCATAAGTATAGACAATTTTCAGCCGTTAGAAATGTATTGCACTTTTAACGCACTAAATATGTGGATAAGTTAAAAGCATTTCCATTGACTTTCAAGTAATTTTACTGACAAGAAAAACCAATGTTTCTAAAATTAAAATTGAGTGGAAAGCGATTTGAAAAAAAGTTCCAGCTTATAAGTTTAGACAATTTTCAGCCGTTTGAAATGTATTGCAATTTTAACGCACTAATTATGTGGATAAGTTAAAAGCATTTCCACAGACTTTCAAGTAATTTTACTGACAAAAAAAACTAATGTTTCTAAAATTAAAATTAAACACGAATTGAAAAAAAGTTGAAAATCATAAGTATAGACAATTTTCAGCCGTTAGAAATGTATTGCACTTTTAACGCACTAATTATGTGGATAAGTTAAAAGCATATCCATTGACTTTAAGTAATTTTACTGACAAGAAAAACTAATGTCTCTAAAATTAAAATTAAACACGATTTGAAAAAAAGTTGCAGATCATAAGTATAGACAATTTTCAGCCGTTTGAAATGTATTTCAATTTTAACGCACTAATTGTGTGGATAAGTTAAAAGCATTTCCACTGACTTTCAAGCAATTTTACTGACAAGAAAAACTAATGTTTCTGAAATCAAAATTGAGTAGAAGGCGATTTAAAAAAAATTGCAGATCATAAGTTTAGACAATTTTCAGCCGTTTGAAATGTATTGCAATTTAAACGCACTAATTATGTGGATAAGTTAAAAGCATTTCCACAGACTTTCAAGTAATTTTACTGACAAAAAAAACTAATGTTTCTAAAATTAAAATTAAACACGATTTGAAAAAAAGTTGCAGATCATAAGTATAGACAATTTTCAGCCGTTAGAAATGTATTGCACTTTTAACGCACTAATTATGTGGATAAGTTAAAAGCATTTCCATTGACTTTCAAGTAATTTTACTGACAAGAAAAACCAATGTTTCTAAAATTAAAATTGAGTGGAAAGCGATTTGAAAAAAAGTTCCAGCTTATAAGTTTAGACAATTTTCAGCCGTTTGAAATGTATTGCAATTTTAACGCACTAATTATGTGGATAAGTTAAAAGCATTTCCACAGACTTTCAAGTAATTTTACTGACAAAAAAAACTAATGTTTCTAAAATTAAAATTAAACACGATTTGAAAAAAAGTTGCAGATCATAAGTATAGACAATTTTCAGCCGTTTGAAATGTATTTCAATTTTAACGCACTAATTATGTGGATAAGTTAAAAGCATTTCCACAGACTTTCAAGTAATTTTACTGACAAAAAAAACTAATGTTTCTAAAATTAAAATTAAACACGATTTGAAAAAAAGTTGCAGATCATAAGTATAGACAATTTTCAGCCGTTTGAAATGTATTTCAATTTTAACGCACTAATTATGTGGATAAGTTAAAAGCATTTCCACTGACTTTCAAGTAATTTTACTGACAAGAAAAACTAATGTTTCTGAAATCAAAATTGAGTAGAAGGCGATTTAAAAAAAAATGCAGATCATAAGTTTAGACAATTTTCAGCCGTTTGAAATGTATTGCAATTTAAACGCACTAATTATGTGGATAAGTTAAAAGCATTTCCACAGACATTCAAGTAATTTTACTGACTAGAAAAACCAATGTTTCTAAAATTAAAATTGAGTAGAAGGCGATTTGAAAAAAAAAGTGGCAGATCATAAGTTTAGACAATTTTCAGCCGTTTGAAATGTATTGCAATTTAAACGCACTAATTATGTGGATAAGTTAAAAGCATTTCAATTGACTTTCAAGTAATTTTACTGACAAGAAAAACTAATGTTTCTAAAAATAAAATTAAACACAACTTGAAAAAAAGTTGCAGATCATAAGTATAGACAATTTTCAGCCGTTTGAAATGTATTTCAATTTTAACGCACTAATTATGTGGATAAGTTAAAAGCATTTCCACTGACTTTCAAGTAATTTTACTGACAAGAAAAACTAATGTTTCTGAAATCAAAATTGAGTAGAAGGCGATTTGAAAAAAATTGCAGATCATAAGTTTAGACAATTTTCAGCCGTTTGAAATGTATTGCAATTTAAACGCACTAATTATGTGGATAAGTTAAAAGCATTTCCACAGACTTTCAAGTAATTTTACTGACAAAAAAAACTAATGTTTCTAAAATTAAAATTAAACACGATTTGAAAAAAAGTTGCAGATCATAAGTATAGACAATTTTCAGCTGTTAGAAATGTATTTCAATTTTAACGCACTAATTATGTGGATAAGTTAAAAGCATTTCCACTGACTTTCAAGTAATTTTACTGACAAGAAAAACTAATGTTTCTAAAATCAAAATTGAGTAGAAGGCGATTTGAAAAAATTGCAGATCATAAGTTTAGACTATTTTCAGCACTTTGACATGTATTGCAATTTTAACGCACCAATTATGTGGATAAGTTAAAAGCATTTCCACAGACATTCAAGTAATTTTACTGACTAGAAAAACCAATGTTTCTAAAATTAAAATTGAGTAGAAGGCGATTTGAAAAAAAAAGTGGCAGATCATAAGTTTAGACAATTTTCAGCCGTTTGAAATGTATTGCAATTTAAACGCACTAATTATGTGGATAAGTTAAAAGCATTTCAATTGACTTTCAAGTAATTTTACTGACAAGAAAAACTAATGTTTCTAAAAATAAAATTAAACACAATTTGAAAAAAAGTTGCAGATCATAAGTATAGACAATTTTCAGCCGTTTGAAATGTATTTCAATTTTAACGCACTAATTATGTGGATAAGTTAAAAGCATTTCCACTGACTTTCAAGTAATTTTACTGACAAGAAAAACTAATGTTTCTGAAATCAAAATTGAGTAGAAAGCGATTTGAAAAAAATTCCAGATCATAAGTTTAGACAATTTTCAGCCGTTTGAAATGTATTGCAATTTAAACGCACTAATTATGTGGATAAGTTAAAAGCATTTCCACAGACTTTCAAATAATTTTACTGACAAAAAAAACTAATGTTTCTAAAATTAAAATTAAACACGATTTGAAAAAAAGTTGCAGATCATAAGTATAGACAATTTTCAGCCGTTTGAAATGTATTTCAATTTTAACGCACTAATTGTGTGGATAAGTTAAAAGCATTTCCACTGACTTTCAAGCAATTTTACTGACAAGAAAAACTAATGTTTCTGAAATCAAAATTGAGTAGAAGGCGATTTAAAAAAAATTGCAGATCATAAGTTTAGACAATTTTCAGCCGTTTGAAATGTATTGCAATTTAAACGCACTAATTATGTGGATAAGTTAAAAGCATTTCCACAGACTTTCAAGTAATTTTACTGACAAAAAAAACTAATGTTTCTAAAATTAAAATTAAACACGATTTGAAAAAAAGTTGCAGATCATAAGTATAGACAAGTTTCAGCCGTTAGAAATGTATTGCACTTTTAACGCACTAATTATGTGGATAAGTTAAAAGCATTTCCATTGACTTTCAAGTAATTTTACTGACAAGAAAAACCAATGTTTCTAAAATTAAAATTGAGTGGAAAGCGATTTGAAAAAAAGTTCCAGCTTATAAGTTTAGACAATTTTCAGCCGTTTGAAATGTATTGCAATTTTAACGCACTAATTATGTGGATAAGTTAAAAGCATTTCCACAGACTTTCAAGTAATTTTACTGACAAAAAAAACTAATGTTTCTAAAATTAAAATTAAACACGATTTGAAAAAAAGTTGCAAATCATAAGTATAGACAATTTTCAGCCGTTTGAAATGTATTTCAATTTTAACGCACTAATTGTGTGGATAAGTTAAAAGCATTTCCACTGACTTTCAAGCAATTTTACTGACAAGAAAAACTAATGTTTCTGAAGTCAAAATTGAGTAGAAGGCGATTTAAAAAAAATTGCAGATCATAAGTTTAGACAATTTTCAGCCGTTTGAAATGTATTGCAATTTAAACGCACTAATTATGTGGATAAGTTAAAAGCATTTCCACAGACTTTCAAGTAATTTTACTGACAAAAAAAACTAATGTTTCTAAAATTAAAATTAAACACGATTTGAAAAAAAGTTGCAGATCATAAGTATAGACAATTTTCAGCCGTTAGAAATGTATTGCACTTTTAACGCACTAATTATGTGGATAAGTTAAAAGCATTTCCATTGACTTTCAAGTAATTTTACTGACAAGAAAAACCAATGTTTCTAAAATTAAAATTGAGTGGAAAGCGATTTGAAAAAAAGTTCCAGCTTATAAGTTTAGACAATTTTCAGCCGTTTGAAATGTATTGCAATTTTAACGCACTAATTATGTGGATAAGTTAAAAGCATTTCCACAGACTTTCAAGTAATTTTACTGACAAAAAAAACTAATGTTTCTAAAATTAAAATTAAACACGATTTGAAAAAAAGTTGCAGATCATACGTATAGACAATTTTCAGCCGTTTGAAATGTATTTCAATTTTAACGCACTAATTATGTGGATAAGTTAAAAGCATTTCCACAGACTTTCAAGTAATTTTACTGACAAAAAAAACTAATGTTTCTAAAATTAAAATTAAACACGATTTGAAAAAAAGTTGCAGATCATAAGTATAGACAATTTTCAGCCGTTTGAAATGTATTTCAATTTTAACGCACTAATTATGTGGATAAGTTAAAAGCATTTCCACTGACTTTCAAGTAATTTTACTGACAAGAAAAACTAATGTTTCTGAAATCAAAATTGAGTAGAAGGCGATTTAAAAAAAATTGCAGATCATAAGTTTAGACAATTTTCAGCCGTTTGAAATGTATTGCAATTTAAACGCACTAATTATGTGGATAAGTTAAAAGCATTTCCACAGACATTCAAGTAATTTTACTGACTAGAAAAACCAATGTTTCTAAAATTAAAATTGAGTAGAAGGCGATTTGAAAAAAAAAGTGGCAGATCATAAGTTTAGACAATTTTCAGCCGTTTGAAATGTATTGCAATTTAAACGCACTAATTATGTGGATAAGTTAAAAGCATTTCAATTGACTTTCAAGTAATTTTACTGACAAGAAAAACTAATGTTTCTAAAAATAAAATTAAACACAATTTGAAAAAAAGTTGCAGATCATAAGTATAGACAATTTTCAGCCGTTTGACATGTATTGCAATTTTAACGCACCAATTATGTGGATAAGTTAAAAGCATTTCCACAGACATTCAAGTAATTTTACTGACTAGAAAAACCAATGTTTCTAAAATTAAAATTGAGTAGAAGGCGATTTGAAAAAAAAAGTGGCAGATCATAAGTTTAGACAATTTTCAGCCGTTTGAAATGTATTGCAATTTAAACGCACTAATTATGTGGATAAGTTAAAAGCATTTCAATTGACTTTCAAGTAATTTTACTGACAAGAAAAACTAATGTTTCTAAAAATAAAATTAAACACAATTTGAAAAAAAGTTGCAGATCATAAGTATAGACAATTTTCAGCCGTTTGAAATGTATTTCAATTTTAACGCACTAATTATGTGGATAAGTTAAAAGCATTTCCACTGACTTTCAAGTAATTTTACTGACAAGAAAAACTAATGTTTCTGAAATCAAAATTGAGTAGAAGGTGATTTGAAAAAAATTGCAGATCATAAGTTTAGACAATTTTCAGCCGTTTGAAATGTATTGCAATTTAAACGCACTAATTATGTGGATAAGTTAAAAGCATTTCCACAGACTTTCAAATAATTTTACTGACAAAAAAAACTAATGTTTCTAAAATTAAAATTAAACACGATTTGAAAAAAAGTTGCAGATCATAAGTATAGACAATTTTCAGCCGTTTGAAATGTATTTCAGTTTTAACGCACTAATTATGTGGATAAGTTAAAAGCATTTCCACTGACTTTCAAGCAATTTTACTGACAAGAAAAACTAATGTTTCTGAAATCAAAATTGAGTAGAAGGCGATTTAAAAAAAATTGCAGATCATAAGTTTAGACAATTTTCAGCCGTTTGAAATGTATTGCAATTTTAACGCACTAATTATGTGGATAAGTTAAAAGCATTTCCACAGACTTTCAAGTAATTTTACTGACAAAAAAAACTAATGTTTCTAAAATTAAAATTAAACACGATTTGAAAAAAAGTTGCAGATCATAAGTATAGACAATTTTCAGCCGTTTGAAATGTATTTCAATTTTAACGCACTAATTATGTGGATAAGTTAAAAGCATTTCCACAGACTTTCAAGTAATTTTACTGACAAAAAAAACTAATGTTTCTAAAATTAAAATTAAACACGATTTGAAAAAAAGTTGCAGATCATAAGTATAGACAATTTTCAGCCGTTTGAAATGTATTTCAATTTTAACGCACTAATTATGTGGATAAGTTAAAAGCATTTCCACTGACTTTCAAGTAATTTTACTGACAAGAAAAACTAATGTTTCTGAAATCAAAATTGAGTAGAAGGCGATTTTAAAAAAAATGCAGATCATAAGTTTAGACAATTTTCAGCCGTTTGAAATGTATTGCAATTTAAACGCACTAATTATGTGGATAAGTTAAAAGCATTTCCACAGACATTCAAGTAATTTTACTGACTAGAAAAACCAATGTTTCTAAAATTAAAATTGAGTAGAAGGCGATTTGAAAAAAAAAGTGGCAGATCATAAGTTTAGACAATTTTCAGCCGTTTGAAATGTATTGCAATTTAAACGCACTAATTATGTGGATAAGTTAAAAGCATTTCAATTGACTTTCAAGTAATTTTACTGACAAGAAAAACTAATGTTTCTAAAAATAAAATTAAACACAACTTGAAAAAAAGTTGCAGATCATAAGTATAGACAATTTTCAGCCGTTTGAAATGTATTTCAATTTTAACGCACTAATTATGTGGATAAGTTAAAAGCATTTCCACTGACTTTCAAGTAATTTTACTGACAAGAAAAACTAATGTTTCTGAAATCAAAATTGAGTAGAAGGCGATTTGAAAAAAATTGCAGATCATAAGTTTAGACAATTTTCAGCCGTTTGAAATGTATTGCAATTTAAACGCACTAATTATGTGGATAAGTTAAAAGCATTTCCACAGACTTTCAAGTAATTTTACTGACAAAAAAAACTAATGTTTCTAAAATTAAAATTAAACACGATTTGAAAAAAAGTTGCAGATCATAAGTATAGACAATTTTCAGCTGTTAGAAATGTATTTCAATTTTAACGCACTAATTATGTGGATAAGTTAAAAGCATTTCCACTGACTTTCAAGTAATTTTACTGACAAGAAAAACTAATGTTTCTAAAATCAAAATTGAGTAGAAGGCGATTTGAAAAAATTGCAGATCATAAGTTTAGACTATTTTCAGCACTTTGACATGTATTGCAATTTTAACGCACCAATTATGTGGATAAGTTAAAAGCATTTCCACAGACATTCAAGTAATTTTACTGACTAGAAAAACCAATGTTTCTAAAATTAAAATTGAGTAGAAGGCGATTTGAAAAAAAAAGTGGCAGATCATAAGTTTAGACAATTTTCAGCCGTTTGAAATGTATTGCAATTTAAACGCACTAATTATGTGGATAAGTTAAAAGCATTTCAATTGACTTTCAAGTAATTTTACTGACAAAAAAAACTAATGTTTCTAAAATTAAAATTAAACACGATTTGAAAAAAAGTTGCAAATCATAAGTATAGACAATTTTCAGCCGTTTGAAATGTATTTCAATTTTAACGCACTAATTGTGTGGATAAGTTAAAAGCATTTCCACTGACTTTCAAGCAATTTTACTGACAAGAAAAACTAATGTTTCTGAAATCAAAATTGAGTAGAAGGCGATTTAAAAAAAATTGCAGATCATAAGTTTAGACAATTTTCAGCCGTTTGAAATGTATTGCAATTTAAACGCACTAATTATGTGGATAAGTTAAAAGCATTTCCACAGACTTTCAAGTAATTTTACTGACAAAAAAAACTAATGTTTCTAAAATTAAAATTAAACACGATTTGAAAAAAAGTTGCAGATCATAAGTATAGACAATTTTCAGCCGTTAGAAATGTATTGCACTTTTAACGCACTAATTATGTGGATAAGTTAAAAGCATTTCCATTGACTTTCAAGTAATTTTACTGACAAGAAAAACCAATGTTTCTAAAATTAAAATTGAGTGGAAAGCGATTTGAAAAAAAGTTCCAGCTTATAAGTTTAGACAATTTTCAGCCGTTTGAAATGTATTGCAATTTTAACGCACTAATTATGTGGATAAGTTAAAAGCATTTCCACAGACTTTCAAGTAATTTTACTGACAAAAAAAACTAATGTTTCTAAAATTAAAATTAAACACGATTTGAAAAAAAGTTGCAAATCATAAGTATAGACAATTTTCAGCCGTTTGAAATGTATTTCAATTTTAACGCACTAATTGTGTGGATAAGTTAAAAGCATTTCCACTGACTTTCAAGCAATTTTACTGACAAGAAAAACTAATGTTTCTGAAATCAAAATTGAGTAGAAGGCGATTTAAAAAAAATTGCAGATCATAAGTTTAGACAATTTTCAGCCGTTTGAAATGTATTGCAATTTAAACGCACTAATTATGTGGATAAGTTAAAAGCATTTCCACAGACTTTCAAGTAATTTTACTGACAAAAAAAACTAATGTTTCTAAAATTAAAATTAAACACGATTTGAAAAAAAGTTGCAGATCATAAGTATAGACAATTTTCAGCCGTTAGAAATGTATTGCACTTTTAACGCACTAATTATGTGGATAAGTTAAAAGCATTTCCATTGACTTTCAAGTAATTTTACTGACAAGAAAAACCAATGTTTCTAAAATTAAAATTGAGTGGAAAGCGATTTGAAAAAAAGTTCCAGCTTATAAGTTTAGACAATTTTCAGCCGTTTGAAATGTATTGCAATTTTAACGCACTAATTATGTGGATAAGTTAAAAGCATTTCCACAGACTTTCAAGTAATTTTACTGACAAAAAAAACTAATGTTTCTAAAATTAAAATTAAACACGATTTGAAAAAAAGTTGCAGATCATACGTATAGACAATTTTCAGCCGTTTGAAATGTATTTCAATTTTAACGCACTAATTATGTGGATAAGTTAAAAGCATTTCCACAGACTTTCAAGTAATTTTACTGACAAAAAAAACTAATGTTTCTAAAATTAAAATTAAACACGATTTGAAAAAAAGTTGCAGATCATAAGTATAGACAATTTTCAGCCGTTTGAAATGTATTTCAATTTTAACGCACTAATTATGTGGATAAGTTAAAAGCATTTCCACTGACTTTCAAGTAATTTTACTGACAAGAAAAACTAATGTTTCTGAAATCAAAATTGAGTAGAAGGCGATTTAAAAAAAATTGCAGATCATAAGTTTAGACAATTTTCAGCCGTTTGAAATGTATTGCAATTTAAACGCACTAATTATGTGGATAAGTTAAAAGCATTTCCACAGACATTCAAGTAATTTTACTGACTAGAAAAACCAATGTTTCTAAAATTAAAATTAAGTAGAAGGCGATTTGAAAAAAAAAGTGGCAGATCATAAGTTTAGACAATTTTCAGCCGTTTGAAATGTATTGCAATTTAAACGCACTAATTATGTGGATAAGTTAAAAGCATTTCAATTGACTTTCAAGTAATTTTACTGACAAGAAAAACTAATGTTTCTAAAAATAAAATTAAACACAATTTGAAAAAAAGTTGCAGATCATAAGTATAGACAATTTTCAGCCGTTTGACATGTATTGCAATTTTAACGCACCAATTATGTGGATAAGTTAAAAGCATTTCCACAGACATTCAAGTAATTTTACTGACTAGAAAAACCAATGTTTCTAAAATTAAAATTGAGTAGAAGGCGATTTGAAAAAAAAAGTGGCAGATCATAAGTTTAGACAATTTTCAGCCGTTTGAAATGTATTGCAATTTAAACGCACTAATTATGTGGATAAGTTAAAAGCATTTCAATTGACTTTCAAGTAATTTTACTGACAAGAAAAACTAATGTTTCTAAAAATAAAATTAAACACAATTTGAAAAAAAGTTGCAGATCATAAGTATAGACAATTTTCAGCCGTTTGAAATGTATTTCAATTTTAACGCACTAATTATGTGGATAAGTTAAAAGCATTTCCACTGACTTTCAAGTAATTTTACTGACAAGAAAAACTAATGTTTCTGAAATCAAAATTGAGTAGAAGGTGATTTGAAAAAAATTGCAGATCATAAGTTTAGACAATTTTCAGCCGTTTGAAATGTATTGCAATTTAAACGCACTAATTATGTGGATAAGTTAAAAGCATTTCCACAGACTTTCAAATAATTTTACTGACAAAAAAAACTAATGTTTCTAAAATTAAAATTAAACACGATTTGAAAAAAAGTTGCAGATCATAAGTATAGACAATTTTCAGCCGTTTGAAATGTATTTCAATTTTAACGCACTAATTATGTGGATAAGTTAAAAGCATTTCCACTGACTTTCAAGCAATTTTACTGACAAGAAAAACTAATGTTTCTGAAATCAAAATTGAGTAGAAGGCGATTTAAAAAAAATTGCAGATCATAAGTTTAGACAATTTTCAGCCGTTTGAAATGTATTGCAATTTAAACGCACTAATTATGTGGATAAGTTAAAAGCATTTCCACCGACTTTCAAGTAATTTTACTGACAAAAAAAACTAATGTTTCTAAAATTAAAATTAAACACGATTTGAAAAAAAGTTGCAAATCATAAGTATAGACAATTTTCAGCCGTTAGAAATGTATTGCACTTTTAACGCACTAATTATGTGGATAAGTTAAAAGCATTTCCATTGACTTTCAAGTAATTTTACTGACAAGAAAAACTAATGTCTCTAAAATTAAAATTAAACACGATTTGAAAAAAAGTTGCAGATCATAAGCATAGACAATTTTCAGCCGTTTGAAATGTATTTCAATTTTAACGCACTAATTATGTGGATAAGTTAAAAGCATTTCCACTAACTTTCAAGCAATTTTACTGACAAGAAAAACTAATGTTTCTGAAATCAAAATTGAGTAGAAGGCGATTTTAAAAAAATTGCAGATCATAAGTTTAGACAATTTTCAGCCGTTTGAAATGTATTGCAATTTAAACGCACTAATTATGTGGATAAGTTAAAAGCATTTCCACAGACTTTCAAGTAATTTTACTGACAAAAAAAACTAATGTTTCTAAAATTAAAATTAAACACGATTTGAAAAAAAGTTGCAGATCATAAGTATAGACAATTTTCAGCCGTTAGAAATGTATTGCACTTTTAACGCACTAATTATGTGGATAAGTTAAAAGCATTTCCATTGACTTTCAAGTAATTTTACTGACAAGAAAAACCAATGTTTCTAAAATTAAAATTGAGTGGAAAGCGATTTGAAAAAAAGTTCCAGTTTATAAGTTTAGACAATTTTCAGCCGTTTGAAATGTATTGCAATTTTAACGCACTAATTATGTGGATAAGTTAAAAGCATTTCCACAGACTTTCAAGTAATTTTACTGACAAAAAAAACTAATGTTTCTAAAATTAAAATTAAACACGATTTGAAAAAAAGTTGCAAATCATAAGTATAGACAATTTTCAGCCGTTTGAAATGTATTTCAATTTTAACGCACTAATTGTGTGGATAAGTTAAAAGCATTTCCACTGACTTTCAAGCAATTTTACTGACAAGAAAAACTAATGTTTCTGAAATCAAAATTGAGTAGAAGGCGATTTAAAAAAAATTGCAGATCATAAGTTTAGACAATTTTCAGCCGTTTGAAATGTATTGCAATTTAAACGCACTAATTATGTGGATAAGTTAAAAGCATTTCCACAGACTTTCAAGTAATTTTACTGACAAAAAAAACTAATGTTTCTAAAATTAAAATTAAACACGATTTGAAAAAAAGTTGCAGATCATAAGTATAGACAATTTTCAGCCGTTAGAAATGTATTGCACTTTTAACGCACTAATTATGTGGATAAGTTAAAAGCATTTCCATTGACTTTCAAGTAATTTTACTGACAAGAAAAACCAATGTTTCTAAAATTAAAATTGAGTGGAAAGCGATTTGAAAAAAAGTTCCAGCTTATAAGTTTAGACAATTTTCAGCCGTTTGAAATGTATTGCAATTTTAACGCACTAATTATGTGGATAAGTTAAAAGCATTTCCACAGACTTTCAAGTAATTTTACTGACAAAAAAAACTAATGTTTCTAAAATTAAAATTAAACACGATTTGAAAAAAAGTTGCAGATCATACGTATAGACAATTTTCAGCCGTTTGAAATGTATTTCAATTTTAACGCACTAATGATGTGGATAAGTTAAAAGCATTTCCACAGACTTTCAAGTAATTTTACTGACAAAAAAAACTAATGTTTCTAAAATTAAAATTAAACACGATTTGAAAAAAAGTTGCAGATCATAAGTATAGACAATTTTCAGCCGTTTGAAATGTATTTCAATTTTAACGCACTAATTATGTGGATAAGTTAAAAGCATTTCCACTGACTTTCAAGTAATTTTACTGACAAGAAAAACTAATGTTTCTGAAATCAAAATTGAGTAGAAGGCGATTTAAAAAAAATTGCAGATCATAAGTTTAGACAATTTTCAGCCGTTTGAAATGTATTGCAATTTAAACGCACTAATTATGTGGATAAGTTAAAAGCATTTCCACAGACATTCAAGTAATTTTACTGACTAGAAAAACCAATGTTTCTAAAATTAAAATTGAGTAGAAGGCGATTTGAAAAAAAAAGTGGCAGATCATAAGTTTAGACAATTTTCAGCCGTTTGAAATGTATTGCAATTTAAACGCACTAATTATGTGGATAAGTTAAAAGCATTTCAATTGACTTTCAAGTAATTTTACTGACAAGAAAAACTAATGTTTCTAAAAATAAAATTAAACACAATTTGAAAAAAAGTTGCAGATCATAAGTATAGACAATTTTCAGCCGTTTGACATGTATTGCAATTTTAACGCACCAATTATGTGGATAAGTTAAAAGCATTTCCACAGACATTCAAGTAATTTTACTGACTAGAAAAACCAATGTTTCTAAAATTAAAATTGAGTAGAAGGCGATTTGAAAAAAAAAGTGGCAGATCATAAGTTTAGACAATTTTCAGCCGTTTGAAATGTATTGCAATTTAAACGCACTAATTATGTGGATAAGTTAAAAGCATTTCAATTGACTTTCAAGTAATTTTACTGACAAGAAAAACTAATGTTTCTAAAAATAAAATTAAACACAATTTGAAAAAAAGTTGCAGATCATAAGTATAGACAATTTTCAGCCGTTTGAAATGTATTTCAATTTTAACGCACTAATTATGTGGATAAGTTAAAAGCATTTCCACTGACTTTCAAGTAATTTTACTGACAAGAAAAACTAATGTTTCTGAAATCAAAATTGAGTAGAAGGTGATTTGAAAAAAATTGCAGATCATAAGTTTAGACAATTTTCAGCCGTTTGAAATGTATTGCAATTTAAACGCACTAATTATGTGGATAAGTTAAAAGCATTTCCACAGACTTTCAAATAATTTTACTGACAAAAAAAACTAATGTTTCTAAAATTAAAATTAAACACGATTTGAAAAAAAGTTGCAGATCATACGTATAGACAATTTTCAGCCGTTTGAAATGTATTTCAATTTTAACGCACTAATGATGTGGATAAGTTAAAAGCATTTCCACAGACTTTCAAGTAATTTTACTGACAAAAAAAACTAATGTTTCTAAAATTAAAATTAAACACGATTTGAAAAAAAGTTGCAGATCATAAGTATAGACAATTTTCAGCCGTTTGAAATGTATTTCAATTTTAACGCACTAATTATGTGGATAAGTTAAAAGCATTTCCACTGACTTTCAAGTAATTTTACTGACAAGAAAAACTAATGTTTCTGAAATCAAAATTGAGTAGAAGGCGATTTAAAAAAAATTGCAGATCATAAGTTTAGACAATTTTCAGCCGTTTGAAATGTATTGCAATTTAAACGCACTAATTATGTGGATAAGTTAAAAGCATTTCCACAGACATTCAAGTAATTTTACTGACTAGAAAAACCAATGTTTCTAAAATTAAAATTGAGTAGAAGGCGATTTGAAAAAAAAAGTGGCAGATCATAAGTTTAGACAATTTTCAGCCGTTTGAAATGTATTGCAATTTAAACGCACTAATTATGTGGATAAGTTAAAAGCATTTCAATTGACTTTCAAGTAATTTTACTGACAAGAAAAACTAATGTTTCTAAAAATAAAATTAAACACAATTTGAAAAAAAGTTGCAGATCATAAGTATAGACAATTTTCAGCCGTTTGACATGTATTGCAATTTTAACGCACCAATTATGTGGATAAGTTAAAAGCATTTCCACAGACATTCAAGTAATTTTACTGACTAGAAAAACCAATGTTTCTAAAATTAAAATTGAGTAGAAGGCGATTTGAAAAAAAAAGTGGCAGATCATAAGTTTAGACAATTTTCAGCCGTTTGAAATGTATTGCAATTTAAACGCACTAATTATGTGGATAAGTTAAAAGCATTTCAATTGACTTTCAAGTAATTTTACTGACAAGAAAAACTAATGTTTCTAAAAATAAAATTAAACACAATTTGAAAAAAAGTTGCAGATCATAAGTATAGACAATTTTCAGCCGTTTGAAATGTATTTCAATTTTAACGCACTAATTATGTGGATAAGTTAAAAGCATTTCCACTGACTTTCAAGTAATTTTACTGACAAGAAAAACTAATGTTTCTGAAATCAAAATTGAGTAGAAGGTGATTTGAAAAAAATTGCAGATCATAAGTTTAGACAATTTTCAGCCGTTTGAAATGTATTGCAATTTAAACGCACTAATTATGTGGATAAGTTAAAAGCATTTCCACAGACTTTCAAATAATTTTACTGACAAAAAAAACTAATGTTTCTAAAATTAAAATTAAACACGATTTGAAAAAAAGTTGCAGATCATAAGTATAGACAATTTTCAGCCGTTTGAAATGTATTTCAATTTTAACGCACTAATTATGTGGATAAGTTAAAAGCATTTCCACTGACTTTCAAGCAATTTTACTGACAAGAAAAACTAATGTTTCTGAAATCAAAATTGAGTAGAAGGCGATTTAAAAAAAATTGCAGATCATAAGTTTAGACAATTTTCAGCCGTTTGAAATGTATTGCAATTTAAACGCACTAATTATGTGGATAAGTTAAAAGCATTTCCACAGACTTTCAAGTAATTTTACTGACAAAAAAAACTAATGTTTCTAAAATTAAAATTAAACACGATTTGAAAAAAAGTTGCAAATCATAAGTATAGACAATTTTCAGCCGTTAGAAATGTATTGCACTTTTAACGCACTAATTATGTGGATAAGTTAAAAGCATTTCCATTGACTTTCAAGTAATTTTACTGACAAGAAAAACTAATGTCTCTAAAATTAAAATTAAACACGATTTGAAAAAAAGTTGCAGATCATAAGTATAGACAATTTTCAGCCGTTTGAAATGTATTTCAATTTTAACGCACTAATTGTGTGGATAAGTTAAAAGCATTTCCACTGACTTTCAAGCAGTTTTACTGACAAGAAAAACTAATGTTTCTGAAATCAAAATTGAGTAGAAGGCGATTTAAAAAAAATTGCAGATCATAAGTTTAGACAATTTTCAGCCGTTTGAAATGTATTGCAATTTAAACGCACTAATTATGTGGATAAGTTAAAAGCATTTCCACAGACTTTCAAGTAATTTTACTGACAAAAAAAACTAATGTTTCTAAAATTAAAATTAAACACGATTTGAAAAAAAGTTGCAGATCATAAGTATAGACAATTTTCAGCCGTTAGAAATGTATTGCACTTTTAACGCACTAATTATGTGGATAAGTTAAAAGCATTTCCATTGACTTTCAAGTAATTTTACTGACAAGAAAAACCAATGTTTCTAAAATTAAAATTGAGTGGAAAGCGATTTGAAAAAAAGTTCCAGCTTATAAGTTTAGACAATTTTCAGCCGTTTGAAATGTATTGCAATTTTAACGCACTAATTATGTGGATAAGTTAAAAGCATTTCCACAGACTTTCAAGTAATTTTACTGACAAAAAAAACTAATGTTTCTAAAATTAAAATTAAACACGATTTGAAAAAAAGTTGCAAATCATAAGTATAGACAATTTTCAGCCGTTAGAAATGTATTGCACTTTTAACGCACTAATTATGTGGATAAGTTAAAAGCATATCCATTGACTTTAAGTAATTTTACTGACAAGAAAAACTAATGTCTCTAAAATTAAAATTAAACACGATTTGAAAAAAAGTTGCAGATCATAAGTATAGACAATTTTCAGCCGTTTGAAATGTATTTCAATTTTAACGCACTAATTGTGTGGATAAGTTAAAAGCATTTCCACTGACTTTCAAGCAATTTTACTGACAAGAAAAACTAATGTTTCTGAAATCAAAATTGAGTAGAAGGCGATTTAAAAAAAAGTGCAGATCATAAGTTTAGACAATTTTCAGCCGTTTGAAATGTATTGCAATTTAAACGCACTAATTATGTGGATAAGTTAAAAGCATTTCCACAGACTTTCAAGTAATTTTACTGACAAAAAAAACTAATGTTTCTAAAATTAAAATTAAACACGATTTGAAAAAAAGTTGCAGATCATAAGTATAGACAATTTTCAGCCGTTAGAAATGTATTGCACTTTTAACGCACTAATTATGTGGATAAGTTAAAAGCATTTCCATTGACTTTCAAGTAATTTTACTGACAAGAAAAACCAATGTTTCTAAAATTAAAATTGAGTGGAAAGCGATTTGAAAAAAAGTTCCAGCTTATAAGTTTAGACAATTTTCAGCCGTTTGAAATGTATTGCAATTTAAACGCACTAATTATGTGGATAAGTTAAAAGCATTTCAATTGACTTTCAAGTAATTTTACTGACAAGAAAAACTAATGTTTCTAAAAATAAAATTAAACACAATTTGAAAAAAAGTTGCAGATCATAAGTATAGACAATTTTCAGCCGTTTGAAATGTATTTCAATTTTAACGCACTAATTATGTGGATAAGTTAAAAGCATTTCCACTGACTTTCAAGTAATTTTACTGACAAGAAAAACTAATGTTTCTGAAATCAAAATTGAGTAGAAGGTGATTTGAAAAAAATTGCAGATCATAAGTTTAGACAATTTTCAGCCGTTTGAAATGTATTGCAATTTAAACGCACTAATTATGTGGATAAGTTAAAAGCATTTCCACAGACTTTCAAATAATTTTACTGACAAAAAAAACTAATGTTTCTAAAATTAAAATTAAACACGATTTGAAAAAAAGTTGCAGATCATAAGTATAGACAATTTTCAGCCGTTTGAAATGTATTTCAATTTTAACGCACTAATTATGTGGATAAGTTAAAAGCATTTCCACTGACTTTCAAGCAATTTTACTGACAAGAAAAACTAATGTTTCTGAAATCAAAATTGAGTAGAAGGCGATTTAAAAAAAATTGCAGATCATAAGTTTAGACAATTTTCAGCCGTTTGAAATGTATTGCAATTTAAACGCACTAATTATGTGGATAAGTTAAAAGCATTTCAACAGACTTTCAAGTAATTTTACTGACAAAAAAAACGAATGTTTCTAAAATTAAAATTAAACACGATTTGAAAAAAAGTTGCAAATCATAAGTATAGACAATTTTCAGCCGTTAAAAATGTATTGCACTTTTAACGCACTAATTATGTGGATAAGTTAAAAGCATTTCCATTGACTTTCAAGTAATTTTACTGACAAGAAAAACTAATGTCTCTAAAATTAAAATTAAACACGATTTGAAAAAAAGTTGCAGATCATAAGCATAGACAATTTTCAGCCGTTTGAAATGTATTTCAATTTTAACGCACTAATTATGTGGATAAGTTAAAAGCATTTCCACTAACTTTCAAGCAATTTTACTGACAAGAAAAACTAATGTTTCTGAAATCAAAATTGAGTAGAAGGCGATTTTAAAAAAATTGCAGATCATAAGTTTAGACAATTTTCAGCCGTTTGAAATGTATTGCAATTTAAACGCACTAATTATGTGGATAAGTTAAAAGCATTTCCACAGACTTTCAAGTAATTTTACTGACAAAAAAAACTAATGTTTCTAAAATTAAAATTAAAAACGATTTGAAAAAAAGTTGCAGATCATAAGTAAAGACAATTTTCAGCCGTTAGAAATGTATTGCACTTTTAACGCACTAATTATGTGGATAAGTTAAAAGCATTTCCATTGACTTTCAAGTAATTTTACTGACAAGAAAAACCAATGTTTCTAAAATTAAAATTGAGTGGAAAGCGATTTAAAAAAAATTGCAGATCATAAGTTTAGACAATTTTCAGCCGTTTGAAATGTATTGCAATTTAAACGCACTAATTATGTGGATAAGTTAAAAGCATTTCCACAGACTTTCAAGTAATTTTACTGACAAAAAAAACTAATGTTTCTAAAATTAAAATTAAACACGATTTGAAAAAAGTTGCAGATCATAAGTATAGACAATTTTCAGCCGTTAGAAATGTATTGCACTTTTAACGCACTAATTATGTGAATAAGTTAAAAGCATTTCCATTGACTTTCAAGTAATTTTACTGACAAGAAAAACCAATGTTTCTAAAATTAAAATTGAGTGGAAAGCGATTTGAAAAAAAGTTCCAGCTTATAAGTTTAGACAATTTTCAGCCGTTTGAAATGTATTGCAATTTTAACGCACTAATTATGTGGATAAGTTAAAAGCATTTCCACAGACTTTCAAGTAATTTTACTGACAAAAAAAACTAATGTTTCTAAAATTAAAATTAAACACGATTTGAAAAAAAGTTGCAAATCATAAGTATAGACAATTTTCAGCCGTTAGAAATGTATTGCACTTTTAACGCACTAATTATGTGGATAAGTTAAAAGCATTTCCATTGACTTTCAAGTAATTTTACTGACAAGAAAAACTAATGTCTCTAAAATTAAAATTAAACACGATTTGAAAAAAAGTTGCAGATCATAAGTATAGACAATTTTCAGCCGTTTGAAATGTATTTCAATTTTAACGCACTAATTGTGTGGATAAGTTAAAAGCATTTCCACTGACTTTCAAGCAGTTTTACTGACAAGAAAAACTAATGTTTCTGAAATCAAAATTGAGTAGAAGGCGATTTAAAAAAAATTGCAGATCATAAGTTTAGACAATTTTCAGCCGTTTGAAATGTATTGCAATTTTAACGCACTAATTGTGTGGATAAGTTAAAAGCATTTCCACTGACTTTCAAGCAATTTTACTGACAAGAAAAACTAATGTTTCTGAAATCAAAATTGAGTAGAAGGCGATTTAAAAAAAATTGCAGATCATAAGTTTAGACAATTTTCAGCCGTTTGAAATGTATTGCAATTTAAACGCACTAATTATGTGGATAAGTTAAAAGCATTTCCACAGACTTTCAAGTAATTTTACTGACAAAAAAAACTAATGTTTCTAAAATTAAAATTAAACACGATTTGAAAAAAAGTTGCAGATCATAAGTATAGACAATTTTCAGCCGTTAGAAATGTATTGCACTTTTAACGCACTAATTATGTGGATAAGTTAAAAGCATTTCCATTGACTTTCAAGTAATTTTACTGACAAGAAAAACCAATGTTTCTAAAATTAAAATTGAGTGGAAAGCGATTTGAAAAAAAGTTCCAGCTTATAAGTTTAGACAATTTTCAGCCGTTTGAAATGTATTGCAATTTTAACGCACTAATTATGTGGATAAGTTAAAAGCATTTCCACAGACTTTCAAGTAATTTTACTGACAAAAAAAACTAATGTTTCTAAAATTAAAATTAAACACGATTTGAAAAAAAGTTGCAGATCATAAGTATAGACAATTTTCAGCCGTTTGAAATGTATTTCAATTTTAACGCACTAATTATGTGGATAAGTTAAAAGCATTTCCACAGACTTTCAAGTAATTTTACTGACAAAAAAAACTAATGTTTCTAAAATTAAAATTAAACACGATTTGAAAAAAAGTTGCAGATCATAAGTATAGACAATTTTCAGCCGTTTGAAATGTATTTCAATTTTAACGCACTAATTATGTGGATAAGTTAAAAGCATTTCCACTGACTTTCAAGTAATTTTACTGACAAGAAAAACTAATGTTTCTGAAATCAAAATTGAGTAGAAGGCGATTTAAAAAAAATTGCAGATCATAAGTTTAGACAATTTTCAGCCGTTTGAAATGTATTGCAATTATACGCACTAATTATGTGGATAAGTTAAAAGCATTTCCACAGACATTCAAGTAATTTTACTGACTAGAAAAACCAATGTTTCTAAAATTAAAATTGAGTAGAAGGCGATTTGAAAAAAAAAGTGGCAGATCATAAGTTTAGACAATTTTCAGCCGTTTGAAATGTATTGCAATTTAAACGCACTAATTATGTGGATAAGTTAAAAGCATTTCCACAGACTTTCAAGTAATTTTACTGACAAAAAAAACTAATGTTTCTAAAAATAAAATTAAACACAATTTGAAAAAAAGTTGCAGATCATAAGTATAGACAATTTTCAGCCGTTTGAAATGTATTTCAATTTTAACGCACTAATTATGTGGATAAGTTAAAAGCATTTCCACTGACTTTCAAGTAATTTTACTGACAAGAAAAACTAATGTTTCTGAAATCAAAATTGAGTAGAAGGCGATTTGAAAAAAATTGCAGATCATAAGTTTAGACAATTTTCAGCCGTTTGAAATGTATTGCAATTTAAACGCACTAATTATGTGGATAAGTTAAAAGCATTTCCACAGACTTTCAAGTAATTTTACTGACAAAAAAAACTAATGTTTCTAAAATTAAAATTAAACACGATTTGAAAAAAAGTTGCAGATCATAAGTATAGACAATTTTCAGCTGTTAGAAATGTATTTCAATTTTAACGCACTAATTATGTGGATAAGTTAAAAGCATTTCCACTGACTTTCAAGTAATTTTACTGACAAGAAAAACTAATGTTTCTAAAATCAAAATTGAGTAGAAGGCGATTTGAAAAAATTGCAGATCATAAGTTTAGACTATTTTCAGCACTTTGACATGTATTGCAATTTTAACGCACCAATTATGTGGATAAGTTAAAAGCATTTCCACAGACATTCAAGTAATTTTACTGACTAGAAAAACCAATGTTTCTAAAATTAAAATTGAGTAGAAGGCGATTTGAAAAAAAAAGTGGCAGATCATAAGTTTAGACAATTTTCAGCCGTTTGAAATGTATTGCAATTTAAACGCACTAATTATGTGGATAAGTTAAAAGCATTTCAATTGACTTTCAAGTAATTTTACTGACAAGAAAAACTAATGTTTCTAAAAATAAAATTAAACACAATTTGAAAAAAAGTTGCAGATCATAAGTATAGACAATTTTCAGCCGTTTGAAATGTATTTCAATTTTAACGCACTAATTATGTGGATAAGTTAAAAGCATTTCCACTGACTTTCAAGTAATTTTACTGACAAGAAAAACTAATGTTTCTGAAATCAAAATTGAGTAGAAGGCGATTTGAAAAAAATTCCAGATCATAAGTTTAGACAATTTTCAGCCGTTTGAAATGTATTGCAATTTAAACGCACTAATTATGTGGATAAGTTAAAAGCATTTCCACAGACTTTCAAATAATTTTACTGACAAAAAAAACTAATGTTTCTAAAATTAAAATTAAACACGATTTGAAAAAAAGTTGCAGATCATAAGTATAGACAATTTTCAGCCGTTTGAAATGTATTTCAATTTTAACGCACTAATTATGTGGATAAGTTAAAAGCATTTCCACTGACTTTCAAGTAATTTTACTGACAAGAAAAACTAATGTTTCTGAAATCAAAATTGAGTAGAAGGCGATTTGAAAAAAATTCCAGATCATAAGTTTAGACAATTTTCAGCCGTTTGAAATGTATTGCAATTTAAACGCACTAATTATGTGGATAAGTTAAAAGCATTTCCACAGACTTTCAAATAATTTTACTGACAAAAAAAACTAATGTTTCTAAAATTAAAATTAAACACGATTTGAAAAAAAGTTGCAGATCATAAGTATAGACAATTTTCAGCCGTTAGAAATGTATTGCACTTTTAACGCACTAATTATGTGGATAAGTTAAAAGCATTTCCATTGACTTTCAAGTAATTTTACTGACAAGAAAAACCAATGTTTCTAAAATTAAAATTGAGTGGAAAGCGATTATAAAAAAAGTTCCAGCTTATAAGTTTAGACAATTTTCAGCCGTTTGAAATGTATTGCAATTTTAACGCACTAATTATGTGGATAAGTTAAAAGCATTTCCACTGACTTTCAAGTAATTTTACTGACAAAAAAAAACTAATGTTTCTAAAATCAAAATTGAGTAGAAGGCGATTTGAAAAAAAATTGCAGATCATAAGTTTAGACTATTTTCAGCACTTTGACATGTATTGCAATTTTAACGCACCAATTATGTGGATAAGTTAAAAGCATTTCCACAGACATTCAAGTAATTTTACTGACTAGAAAAACCAATGTTTCTAAAATTAAAATTGAGTGGAAAGCGATTTGAAAAAAAAAGTGGCAGATCATAAGTTTAGACAATTTTCAGCCGTTTGAAATGTATTGCAATTTAAACGCACTAATTATGTGGATAAGTTAAAAGCATTTCCACAGACTTTCAAGTAATTTTATTGACAAGAAAAACTAATGTTTCTGAAATCAAAATTGAGTAGAAGGCGATTAAAAAAAAATTGCAGATCATAAGTTTAGACAATTTTCAGCCGTTTGAAATGTATTGCAATTTTAACGCACTAATTATGTGGATAAGTTAAAAGCATTTCCACTGACTTTCAAGTAATTTTACTGACAAGAAAAACTAATGTTTCTGAAATCAAAATTGAGTAGAAGGCGATTTAAAAAAAATTGCAGATCATAAGTTTAGACAATTTTCAGCCGTTTGAAATGTATTGCAATTATACGCACTAATTATGTGGATAAGTTAAAAGCATTTCCACAGACATTCAAGTAATTTTACTGACTAGAAAAACCAATGTTTCTAAAATTAAAATTGAGTAGAAGGCGATTTGAAAAAAAAAGTGGCAGATCATAAGTTTAGACAATTTTCAGCCGTTTGAAATGTATTGCAATTTAAACGCACTAATTATGTGGATAAGTTAAAAGCATTTCCACAGACTTTCAAGTAATTTTACTGACAAAAAAAACTAATGTTTCTAAAAATAAAATTAAACACAATTTGAAAAAAAGTTGCAGATCATAAGTATAGACAATTTTCAGCCGTTTGAAATGTATTTCAATTTTAACGCACTAATTATGTGGATAAGTTAAAAGCATTTCCACTGACTTTCAAGTAATTTTACTGACAAGAAAAACTAATGTTTCTGAAATCAAAATTGAGTAGAAGGCGATTTGAAAAAAATTGCAGATCATAAGTTTAGACAATTTTCAGCCGTTTGAAATGTATTGCAATTTAAACGCACTAATTATGTGGATAAGTTAAAAGCATTTCCACAGACTTTCAAGTAATTTTACTGACAAAAAAAACTAATGTTTCTAAAATTAAAATTAAACACGATTTGAAAAAAAGTTGCAGATCATAAGTATAGACAATTTTCAGCTGTTAGAAATGTATTTCAATTTTAACGCACTAATTATGTGGATAAGTTAAAAGCATTTCCACTGACTTTCAAGTAATTTTACTGACAAGAAAAACTAATGTTTCTAAAATCAAAATTGAGTAGAAGGCGATTTGAAAAAATTGCAGATCATAAGTTTAGACTATTTTCAGCACTTTGACATGTATTGCAATTTTAACGCACCAATTATGTGGATAAGTTAAAAGCATTTCCACAGACATTCAAGTAATTTTACTGACTAGAAAAACCAATGTTTCTAAAATTAAAATTGAGTAGAAGGCGATTTGAAAAAAAAAGTGGCAGATCATAAGTTTAGACAATTTTCAGCCGTTTGAAATGTATTGCAATTTAAACGCACTAATTATGTGGATAAGTTAAAAGCATTTCAATTGACTTTCAAGTAATTTTACTGACAAGAAAAACTAATGTTTCTAAAAATAAAATTAAACACAATTTGAAAAAAAGTTGCAGATCATAAGTATAGACAATTTTCAGCCGTTTGAAATGTATTTCAATTTTAACGCACTAATTATGTGGATAAGTTAAAAGCATTTCCACTGACTTTCAAGTAATTTTACTGACAAGAAAAACTAATGTTTCTGAAATCAAAATTGAGTAGAAGGCGATTTGAAAAAAATTCCAGATCATAAGTTTAGACAATTTTCAGCCGTTTGAAATGTATTGCAATTTAAACGCACTAATTATGTGGATAAGTTAAAAGCATTTCCACAGACTTTCAAATAATTTTACTGACAAAAAAAACTAATGTTTCTAAAATTAAAATTAAACACGATTTGAAAAAAAGTTGCAGATCATAAGTATAGACAATTTTCAGCCGTTTGAAATGTATTTCAATTTTAACGCACTAATTATGTGGATAAGTTAAAAGCATTTCCACTGACTTTCAAGTAATTTTACTGACAAGAAAAACTAATGTTTCTGAAATCAAAATTGAGTAGAAGGCGATTTGAAAAAAATTCCAGATCATAAGTTTAGACAATTTTCAGCCGTTTGAAATGTATTGCAATTTAAACGCACTAATTATGTGGATAAGTTAAAAGCATTTCCACAGACTTTCAAATAATTTTACTGACAAAAAAAACTAATGTTTCTAAAATTAAAATTAAACACGATTTGAAAAAAAGTTGCAGATCATAAGTATAGACAATTTTCAGCCGTTAGAAATGTATTGCACTTTTAACGCACTAATTATGTGGATAAGTTAAAAGCATTTCCATTGACTTTCAAGTAATTTTACTGACAAGAAAAACCAATGTTTCTAAAATTAAAATTGAGTGGAAAGCGATTATAAAAAAAGTTCCAGCTTATAAGTTTAGACAATTTTCAGCCGTTTGAAATGTATTGCAATTTTAACGCACTAATTATGTGGATAAGTTAAAAGCATTTCCACTGACTTTCAAGTAATTTTACTGACAAAAAAAAACTAATGTTTCTAAAATCAAAATTGAGTAGAAGGCGATTTGAAAAAAAATTGCAGATCATAAGTTTAGACTATTTTCAGCACTTTGACATGTATTGCAATTTTAACGCACCAATTATGTGGATAAGTTAAAAGCATTTCCACAGACATTCAAGTAATTTTACTGACTAGAAAAACCAATGTTTCTAAAATTAAAATTGAGTGGAAAGCGATTTGAAAAAAAAAGTGGCAGATCATAAGTTTAGACAATTTTCAGCCGTTTGAAATGTATTGCAATTTAAACGCACTAATTATGTGGATAAGTTAAAAGCATTTCCACAGACTTTCAAGTAATTTTATTGACAAGAAAAACTAATGTTTCTGAAATCAAAATTGAGTAGAAGGCGATTAAAAAAAAATTGCAGATCATAAGTTTAGACAATTTTCAGCCGTTTGAAATGTATTGCAATTTTAACGCACTAATTATGTGGATAAGTTAAAAGCATTTCCACTGACTTTCAAGTAATTTTACTGACAAGAAAAACTAATGTTTCTAAAATCAAAATTGAGTAGAAGGCGATTTGAAAAAAAATTGCAGATCATAAGTTTAGACTATTTTCAGCACTTTGACATGTATTTCAATTTTAACGCACTAATTATGTGGATAAGTTAAAAGCATTTCCACAGACATTCAAGTAATTTTACTGACAAGAAAAACTAATGTTTCTGAAATCAAAATTGAGTAGAAGGCGATTTGAAAAAAATTGCAGATCATAAGTTTAGACAATTTTAAGCCGTTTGAAATGTATTGCAATTTAAACGCACTAATTATGTGGATAAGTTAAAAGCATTTCCACAGACTTTCAAGTAATTTTACTGACAAAAAAAAATAATGTTTCTAAAATTAAAATTAAACACGATTTGAAAAAAAGTTGCAGATCATAAGTATAGACAATTTTCAGCCGTTTGAAATGTATTTCAATTTTAACGCACTAATTATGTGGATAAGTTAAAAGCATTTCCACTGACTTTCAAGTAATTTTACTGACAATAAAAACTAATGTTTCTGAAATCAAAATTGAGTAGAAGGCGATTTAAAAAAAATTGCAGATCATAAGTTAAGACAATTTTCAGCCGTTTGAAATGTATTGGAATTTAAACGCACTAATTATGTGGATAAGTTAAAAGCATTTCCACAGACTTTCAAGTAATTTTACTGACAAAAAAAACTAATGTTTCTAAAATTCAAATTAAACACGATTTGAAAAAAAAGTTGCAGATCATAAGTATAGACAATTTTCAGCCGTTAGAAATGTATTGCACTTTTAACGAACTAATTATGTGGATAAGTTAAAAGCATTTCCATTGACTTTCAAGTAATTTTACTGACAAGAAAAACTAATGTTTCTAAAATTAAAATTAAACACGATTTAAAAAAAAGTTGCAGATCATAAGTATAGACAATTTTCAGCCGTTTGAAATGTATTGCAATTTTAACGCACTAATTATGTGGATAAGTTAAAAGCATTTCCACTGACTTTCAAGTAATTTTACTGACAAGAAAAACTAATGTTTCTGAAATCAAAATTGAGTAGAAGGCGATTTAAAAAAAATTGCAGATCATAAGTTTAGACTATTTTCAGCACTTTGACATGTATTTCAATTTTAACGCACTAATTCTGTGGATAAGTTAAAAGCATTTCCACAGACATTCAAGTAATTTTACTGACAAGAAAAACTAATGTTTCTGAAATCAAAATTGAGTAGAAGGCGATTTGAAAAAAATTGCAGATCATAAGTTTAGACAATTTTAAGCCGTTTGAAATGTATTGCAATTTAAACGCACTAATTATGTGGATAAGTTAAAAGCATTTCCACACACTTTCAAGTAATTTTACTGACAAAAAAAAATAATGTTTCTAAAATTAAAATTAAACACGATTTGAAAAAAAGTTGCAGATCATAAGTATAGACAATTTTCAGCCGTTTGAAATGTATTTCAATTTTAACGCACTAATTATGTGGATAAGTTAAAAGCATTTCCACTGACTTTCAAGTAATTTTACTGACAATAAAAACTAATGTTTCTGAAATCAAAATTGAGTAGAAGGCGATTTAAAAAAAATTGCAGATCATAAGTTTAGACAATTTTCAGCCGTTTGAAATGTATTGGAATTTAAACGCACTAATTATGTGGATAAGTTAAAAGCATTTCCACAGACTTTCAAGTAATTTTACTGACAAAAAAAACTAATGTTTCTAAAATTCAAATTAAACACGATTTGAAAAAAAGTTGCAGATCATAAGTATAGACAATTTTCAGCCGTTAGAAATGTATTGCACTTTTAACGAACTAATTATGTGGATAAGTTAAAAGCATTTCCATTGACTTTCAAGTAATTTTACTGACAAGAAAAACTAATGTTTCTAAAATTAAAATTAAACACGATTTGAAAAAAAGTTGCAGATCATAAGTATAGACAATTTTCAGCCGTTTGAAATGTATTTCAATTTTAACGCACTAATTATGTGGATAAGTTAAAAGCATTTCCACTGACTTTCAAGTAATTTTACTGACAATAAAAACTAATGTTTCTGAAATCAAAATTGAGTAGAAGGCGATTTAAAAAAATTGCAGATCATAAGTTTAGACAATTTTCAGCCGTTTGAAATGTATTGGAATTTAAACGCACTAATTATGTGGATAAGTTAAAAGCATTTCCACAGACTTTCAAGTAATTTTACTGACAAAAAAAACTAATGTTTCTAAAATTCAAATTAAACACGATTTGAAAAAAAGTTGCAGATCATAAGTATAGACAATTTTCAGCCGTTAGAAATGTATTGCACTTTTAACGAACTAATTATGTGGATAAGTTAAAAGCATTTCCATTGACTTTCAAGTAATTTTACTGACAAGAAAAACTAATGTTTCTAAAATTAAAATTAAACACGATTTGAAAAAAAGTTGCAGATCATAAGTATAGACAATTTTCAGCCGTTTGAAATGTATTGCAATTTTAACGCACTAATTATGTGGATAAGTTAAAAGCATTTCCACTGACTTTCAAGTAATTTTACTGACAAGAAAAACTAATGTTTCTGAAATCAAAATTGAGTAGAAGGCGATTTAAAAAAAATTGCAGATCATAAGTTTAGACTATTTTCAGCACTTTGACATGTATTTCAATTTTAACGCACTAATTATGTGGATAAGTTAAAAGCATTTCCACAGACATTCAAGTAATTTTACTGACAAGAAAAACTAATGTTTCTGAAATCAAAATTGAGTAGAAGGCGATTTAAAAAAAATTGCAGATCATAAGTTTAGACAATTTTCAGCCGTTTGAAATGTATTGGAATTTAAACGCACTAATTATGTGGATAAGTTAAAAGCATTTCCACAGACTTTCAAGTAATTTTACTGACAAAAAAAACTAATGTTTCTAAAATTAAAATTAAACACGATTTGAAAAAAAGTTGCAGATCATAAGTATAGACAATTTTCAGCCGTTAGAAATGTATTGCACTTTTAACGAACTAATTATGTGGATAAGTTAAAAGCATTTCCATTGACTTTCAAGTAATTTTACTGACAAGAAAAACTAATGTTTCTAAAATCAAAATTAAACACGATTTGAAAAAAAGTTGCAGATCATAAGTATAGACAATTTTCAGCCGTTTGAAATGTATTGCAATTTTAACGCACTAATTATGTGGATAAGTTAAAAGCATTTCCACTGACTTTCAAGTAATTTTACTGACAAAAAAAAATAATGTTTCTAAAATTAAAATTAAACACGATTTGAAAAAAAGTTGCAGATCATAAGTATAGACAATTTTCAGCCGTTTGAAATGTATTTCAATTTTAACGCACTAATTATGTGGATAAGTTAAAAGCATTTCCACTGACTTTCAAGTAATTTTACTGACAAGAAAAACTAATGTTTCTAAAATCAAAATTGAGTAGAAGGCGATTTGAAAAAAAATTGCAGATCATAAGTTTAGACTATTTTCAGCACTTTGACATGTATTTCAATTTTAACGCACTAATTATGTGGATAAGTTAAAAGCATTTCCACAGACTTTCAAGTAATTTTACTGACAAAAAAAAATAATGTTTCTAAAATTCAAATTAAACACGATTTGAAAAAAAGTTGCAGATCATAAGTATAGACAATTTTCAGCCGTTTGAAATGTATTTCAATTTTAACGCACTAATTATGTGGATAAGTTAAAAGCATTTCCACTGACTTTCAAGTAATTTTACTGACAATAAAAACTAATGTTTCTGAAATCAAAATTGAGTAGAAGGCGATTTAAAAAAAATTGCAGATCATAAGTTTAGACAATTTTCAGCCGTTTGAAATGTATTGGAATTTAAACGCACTAATTATGTGGATAAGTTAAAAGCATTTCCACAGACTTTCAAGTAATTTTACTGACAAAAAAAACTAATGTTTCTAAAATTCAAATTAAACACGATTTGAAAAGAAAGTTGCAGATCATAAGTATAGACAATTTTCAGCCGTTAGAAATGTATTGCACTTTTAACGAACTAATTATGTGGAAAAGTTAAAAGCATTTCCATTGACTTTCAAGTAATTTTACTGACAAGAAAAACTAATGTTTCTAAAATTAAAATTAAACACGATTTGAAAAAAAGTTGCAGATCATAAGTATAGACAATTTTCAGCCGTTTGAAATGTATTGCAATTTTAACGCACTAATTATGTGGATAAGTTAAAAGCATTTCCACTGACTTTCAAGTAATTTTACTGACAAGAAAAACTAATGTTTCTGAAATCAAAATTGAGTAGAAGGCGATTTAAAAAAAATTGCAGATCATAAGTTTAGACAATTTTCAGCCGTTTGAAATGTATTGCAATTTAAACGCACTAATTATGTGGATAAGTTAAAAGCATTTCCACAGACTTTCAAGTAATTTTACTGACAAAAAAAACTAATGTTTCTAAAATTAAAATTAAAGACGATTTGAAAAAAAGTTGCAGATCATAAGTATAGACAATTTTCAGCCGTTAGAAATGTATTGCACTTTTAACGCACTAATTATGTGCATAAGTTAAAAGCATTTCCATTGACTTTCAAGTAATTTTACTGACAAGAAAAACCAATGTTTCTAAAATTAAAATTGAGTGGAAAGCGATTTGAAAAAAAGTTCCAGCTTATAAGTTTAGACAATTTTCAGCCGTTTGAAATGTATTGCAATTTTAACGCACTAATTATGTGGATAAGTTAAAAGCATTTCCATTGACTTTAAAGAAATTTTACTGAAGAAAAACTAATGTTTCTAAAAATAAAATTAAACACGATTTGAAAAAAAGTTGCAGATCATAAGTATAGACAATTTTCAGCCGTTTGAAATGTATTTCAATTTTAACGCACTAATTATGTGGATAAGTTAAAAGCATTTCCATTGACTTTCAAGTAATTTTACTGACTAGAAAAACCAATGTTTCTAAAATTAAAATTGAGTAGAAGGCGATTTGAAAAAAAAAGTGGCAGATCATAAGTTTAGACAATTTTCAGCCGTTTGAAATGTATTGCAATTTAAACGCACTAATTATGTGGATAAGTTAAAAGCATTTCCATTGACTTTCAAGTAATTTTACTGACAAGAAAAACTAATGTTTCTAAAATTAAAATTAAACACGATTTGAAAAAAAGTTGCAGATCATAAGTATAGACAATTTTCAGCCGTTTGAAATGTATTTCAATTTTAACGCACTAATTATGTGGATAAGTTAAAAGCATTTCCACTGACTTTCAAGTAATTTTACTGACAAGAAAAACTAATGTTTCTAAAATCAAAATTGAGTAGAAGGCGATTTGAAAAAAATTGCAGATCATAAGTTTAGACAATTTTAAGCCGTTTGAAATGTATTGGAATTTAAACGCACTAATTATGTGGATAAGTTAAAAGCATTTCCACAGACTTTCAAGTAATTTTACTGACAAAAAAAAATAATGTTTCTAAAATTCAAATTAAACACGATTTGAAAAAAAGTTGCAGATCATAAGTATAGACAATTTTCAGCCGTTAGAAATGTATTTCAATTTTAACGCACTAATTATGTGGATAAGTTAAAAGCATTTCCACTGACTTTCAAGTAATTTTACTGACAATAAAAACTAATGTTTCTGAAATCAAAATTGAGTAGAAGGCGATTTAAAAAAAATTGCAGATCATTAGTTTAGACAATTTTCAGCCGTTTGAAATGTATTGCAATTTAAACGCACTAATTATGTGGATAAGTTAAAAGCATTTCCACAGACTTTCAAGTAATTTTACTGACAAAAAAAACTAATGTTTCTAAAATTAAAATTAAAGACGATTTGAAAAAAAGTTGCAGATCATAAGTATAGACAATTTTCAGCCGTTAGAAATGTATTGCACTTTTAACGCACTAATTATGTGCATAAGTTAAAAGCATTTCCATTGACTTTCAAGTAATTTTACTGACTAGAAAAACCAATGTTTCTAAAATTAAAATTGAGTAGAAGGCGATTTGAAAAAAAAGTGGCAGATCATAAGTTTAGACAATTTTCAGCCGTTTGAAATGTATTGCAATTTAAACGCACTAATTATGTGGATAAGTTAAAAGCATTTCCATTGACTTTCAAGTAATTTTACTGACAAGAAAAACTAATGTTTCTAAAATTAAAATTAAACACGATTTGAAAAAAAGTTGCAGATCATAAGTATAGACAATTTTCAGCAGTTTGAAATGTATTTCAATTTTAACGCACTAATTATGTGGATAAGTTAAAAGCATTTCCACTGACTTTCAAGTAATTTTACTGACAAGAAAAACTAATGTTTCTGAAATCAAAATTGAGTAGAAGGCGATTTAAAAAAAATTGCAGATCATAAGTTTAGACAATTTTCAGCCGTTTGAAATGTATTGCAATTTATACGCACTAATTATGTGGATAAGTTAAAAGCATTTCCACAGACTTTCAAGTAATTTTACTGACAAAAAAAACTAATGTTTCTAAAATTAAAATTAAAGACGATTTGAAAAAAAGTTGCAGATCATAAGTATAGACAATTTTCAGCCGTTAGAAATGTATTGCACTTTTAACGCACTAATTATGTGCATAAGTTAAAAGCATTTCCATTGACTTTCAAGTAATTTTACTGACAAGAAAAACCAATGTTTCTAAAATTAAAATTGAGTGGAAAGCGATTTGAAAAAAAGTTCCAGCTTATAAGTTTAGACAATTTTCAGCCGTTTGAAATGTATTGCAATTTTAACGCACTAATTATGTGGATAAGTTAAAAGCATTTCCATTGACTTTAAAGAAATTTTACTGAAGAAAAACTAATGTTTCTAAAAATAAAATTAAACACGATTTGAAAAAAAGTTGCAGATCATAAGTATAGACAATTTTCAGCCGTTTGAAATGTATTTCAATTTTAACGCACTAATTATGTGGATAAGTTAAAAGCATTTCCATTGACTTTCAAGTAATTTTACTGACTAGAAAAACCAATGTTTCTAAAATTAAAATTGAGTAGAAGGCGATTTGAAAAAAAAAGTGGCAGATCATAAGTTTAGACAATTTTCAGCCGTTTGAAATGTATTGCAATTTAAACGCACTAATTATGTGGATAAGTTAAAAGCATTTCCATTGACTTTCAAGTAATTTTACTGACAAGAAAAACTAATGTTTCTAAAAATAAAATTAAACACGATTTGAAAAAAAGTTGCAGATCATAAGTATAGACAAATTTCAGCCGTTTGAAATGTATTTCAATTTTAACGCACTAATTATGTGGATAAGTTAAAAGCATTTCCACTGACTTTCAAGTAATTTTACTGACAAGAAAAACTAATGTTTCTGAAATCAAAATTGAGTAGAAGGCGATTTAAAAAAAATTGCAGATCATAAGTTTAGACAATTTTCAGCCGTTTGAAATGTATTGCAATTTTAACGCACTAATTATGTGGATAAGTTAAAAGCATTTCCACTGACTTTCAAGTAATTTTACTGACAAGAAAAACTAATGTTTCTGAAATCAAAATTGAGTAGAAGGCGATTTTAAAAAAATTGCAGATCACAAGTTTAGACAATTTTCAGCCATTTGAAATGTATTGCAATTTAAACGCACTAATTATGTGGATAAGTTAAAAGCATTTCCACAGACTTTCAAGTAATTTTACTGACAAAAAAAACTAATGTTTCTAAAATTAAAATTAAACACGATTTGAAAAAAAGTTGCAGATCATACTTATGTATAGACAATTTTCAGCCGTTAGAAATGTATTGCACTTTTAACGCACTAATTATGTGGATAAGTTAAAAGCATTTCTATTGACTTTCAAGTAATTTTACTGACAAGAAAAACTAATGTTTCTAAAATTAAAATTAAACACGATTTGAAAAAAAGTTGCAGATCATAAGTATAGACAATTTTCAGCCGTTTGAAATGTATTGCAATTTAAACGCACTAATTATGTGGATAAGTTAAAAGCATTTCCACTGACTTTCAAGTAATTTTACTGACAAGAAAAACTAATGTTTCTGAAATCAAAATTGAGTAGAAGGCGATTTAAAAAAAATTGCAGATCATAAGTTTAGACAATTTTCAGCCGTTTGAAATGTATTGCAATTTTAACGCACCAATTATGTGGATAAGTTAAAAGCATTTCCACAGACATTCAAGTAATTTTACTGACTAGAAAAACCAATGTTTCTAAAATTAAAATTGAGTAGAAGGCGATTTGAAAAAAAAGTGGCAGATCATAAGTTTAGACAATTTTCAGCCGTTTGAAATGTATTGCAATTTAAACGCACTAATTATGTGGATAAGTTAAAAGCATTTCCATTGACTTTCAAGTGATTTTACTGACAAGAAAAACTAATGTTTCTAAAAATAAAATTAAACACGATTTGAAAAAAAGTTGCAGATCATAAGTATAGACAATTTTCAGCCGTTTGAAATGTATTTCATATTTAACGCACTAATTATGTGGATAAGTTAAAAGCATTTCCACTGACTTTCAAGTAATTTTACTGACAAGAAAAACTAATGTTTCTGAAATCAAAATTGAGTAGAAGGCGATTTTAAAAAAATTGCAGATCATAAGTTTAGACAATTTTCAGCCGTTTGAAATGTATTGCAATTTAAACGCACTAATTATGTGGATAAGTTAAAAGCATTTCCACAGACTTTCAAGTAATTTTACTGACAAGAAAAACTAATGTTTCTAAAATTAAAATTAAACACGATTTGAAAAAAAGTTGCAGATCATAAGTATAGACAATTTTCAGCTGTTTGAAATGTATTTCAATTTTAACGCACTAATTATGTGGATAAGTTAAAAGCATTTCCACTGACTTTCAAGTAATTTTACTGACAAGAAAAACTAATGTTTCTAAAATCAAAATTGAGTAGAAGGCGATTTGAAAAAATTGCAGATCATAAGTTTAGACTATTTTCAGCACTTTGACATGTATTGCAATTTTAACGCACCAATTATGTGGATAAGTTAAAAGCATTTCCACAGACATTCAAGTAATTTTACTGACTAGAAAAACCAATGTTTCTAAAATTAAAATTGAGTAGAAGGCGATTTGAAAAAAAAAGTGGCAGATCATAAGTTTAGACAATTTTCAGCCGTTTGAAATGTATTGCAATTTAAACGCACTAATTATGTGGATAAGTTAAAAGCATTTCCATTGACTTTCAAGTAATTTTACTGACAAGAAAAACTAATGTTTCTAAAAATAAAATTAAACACGATTTGAAAAAAAGTTGCAGATCATAAGTATAGACAATTTTCAGCCGTTTGAAATGTATTTCAATTTTAACGCACTAATTATGTGGATAAGTTAAAAGCATTTCCACTGACTTTCAAGTAATTTTACTGACAAGAAAAACTAATGTTTCTGAAATCAAAATTGAGTAGAAGGCGATTTAAAAAAAATTGCAGATCATAAGTTTAGACAATTTTCAGCCGTTTGAAATGTATTGCAATTTAAACGCACTAATTATGTGGATAAGTTAAAAGCATTTCCACAGACTTTCAAGTAATTTTACTGACAAAAAAAACTAATGTTTCTAAAATTAATATTTAACACGATTTGAAAAAAAGTTGCAGATCATAAGTATAGACAATTTTCAGTAGTTAGAAATGTATTGCACTTTTAACGCACTAATTATGTGGATAAGTTAAAAGCATTTCCATTGACTTTCAAATAATTTTACTGACAAGAAAAACTAATGTTTCTAAAATTAAAATTAAACACGATTTGAAAAAAAGTTGCAGATCATAAGTATAGACAATTTTCAGCCGTTTGAAATGTATTTCAATTTTAACGCACTAATTATGTGGATAAGTTAAAAGCATTTCCACAGACTTTCAAGTAATTTTACTGACAAAAAAAACTAATGTTTCTAAAATTAAAATTAAACACGATTTGAAAAAAAGTTGCAGATCATAAGTATAGACAATTTTCAGCCGTTAGAAATGTATTGCACTTTTAACGCACTAATTATGTGGATAAGTTAAAAGCATTTCCATTGACTTTCAAGTAATTTTACTGACAAGAAAAACCAATGTTTCTAAAATTAAAATTGAGTGGAAAGCGATTATAAAAAAAGTTCCAGCTTATAAGTTTAGACAATTTTCAGCTGTTTGAAATGTATTGCAATTTTAACGCACTAATTATGTGGATAAGTTAAAAGCATTTCCACTGACTTTCAAGTAATTTTATTGACAAGAAAAACTAATGTTTCTAAAATCAAAATTGAGTAGAAAGCGATTTGAAAAAAAATTGCAGATCATAAGTTTAGACTATTTTCAGCACTTTGACATGTATTGCAATTTTAACGCACTAATTATGTGTATAAGTTAAAAGCATTTCAACTGACTTTCAAGTAATTTTACTGACAAGAAAAACTAATGTTTCTGAAATCAAAATTGAGTAGAAGGCGATTTAAAAAAAATTGCAGATAATAAGTTTAGACAATTTTCAGCCGTTTGAAATGTATTGCAATTTTAACGCACTAATTATGTGGATAAGTTAAAAGCATTTCCACAGACTTTCAAGTAATTTTACTGACAAAAAAAACTAATGTTTCTAAAATTAAAATTAAACACGATTTGAAAAAAAGTTGCAGATCATAAGTATAGACAATTTTCAGCCGTTTGAAATGTATTTCAATTTTAACGCACCAATTATGTGGATAAGTTAAAAGCATTTCCACTGACTTTCAAGTAATTTTACTGACAAGAAAAACTAATGTTTCTGAAGTCAAAATTGAGTAGAAGGCGATTTAAAAAAAATTGCAGATCATAAGTTTAGACAATTTTCAGCCGTTTGAAATGTATTGCAATTTAAACGCACTAATTATGTGGATAAGTTAAAAGCATTTCCACAGACTTTCAAGTAATTTTACTGACAAAAAAAACTAATGTTTCTAAAATTAAAATTAAACACGATTTGAAAAAAAGTTGCAGATCATAAGTATAGACAATTTTAAGCTGTTAGAAATGTATTTCAATTTTAACGCACTAATTATGTGGATAAGTTAAAAGCATTTCCACTGACTTTCAAGTAATTTTACTGACAAGAAAAACTAATGTTTCTAAAATCAAAATTGAGTAGAAGGCGATTTGAAAAAATTGCAGATCATAAGTTTAGACTATTTTCAGCACTTTGACATGTATTGCAATTTTAACGCACCAATTATGTGGATAAGTTAAAAGCATTTCCACAGACATTCAAGTAATTTTACTGACTAGAAAAACCAATGTTTCTAAAATTAAAATTGAGTAGAAGGCGATTTGAAAAAAAAAGTGGCAGATCATAAGTTTAGACAATTTTCAGCCGTTTGAAATGTATTGCAAATTAAACGCACTAATTATGTGGATAAGTTAAAAGCATTTCAATTGACTTTCAAGTAATTTTACTGACAAGAAAAACTAATGTTTCTAAAAATAAAATTAAACACAATTTGAAAAAAAGTTGCAGATCATAAGTATAGACAATTTTCAGCCGTTAGAAATGTATTGCACTTTTAACGCACTAATTATGTGCATAAGTTAAAAGCATTTCCATTGACTTTCAAGTAATTTTACTGACAAGAAAAACCAATGTTTCTAAAATTAAAATTGAGTGGAAAGCGATTTGAAAAAAAGTTCCAGCTTATAAGTTTAGACAATTTTCAGCCGTTTGAAATGTATTGCAATTTTAACGCACTAATTATGTGGATAAGTTAAAAGCATTTCCATTGACTTTAAAGAAATTTTACTGAAGAAAAACTAATGTTTCTAAAAATAAAATTAAACACGATTTGAAAAAAAGTTGCAGATCATAAGTATAGACAATTTTCAGCCGTTTGAAATGTATTTCAATTTTAACGCACTAATTATGTGGATAAGTTAAAAGCATTTCCATTGACTTTCAAGTAATTTTACTGACTAGAAAAACCAATGTTTCTAAAATTAAAATTGAGTAGAAGGCGATTTGAAAAAAAAAGTGGCAGATCATAAGTTTAGACAATTTTCAGCCGTTTGAAATGTATTGCAATTTAAACGCACTAATTATGTGGATAAGTTAAAAGCATTTCCATTGACTTTCAAGTAATTTTACTGACAAGAAAAACTAATGTTTCTAAAATTAAAATTAAACACGATTTGAAAAAAAGTTGCAGATCATAAGTATAGACAATTTTCAGCCGTTTGAAATGTATTTCAATTTTAACGCACTAATTATGTGGATAAGTTAAAAGCATTTCCACTGACTTTCAAGTAATTTTACTGACAAGAAAAACTAATGTTTCTGAAATCAAAATTGAGTAGAAGGCGATTTAAAAAAAATTGCAGATCATAAGTTTAGACAATTTTCAGCCGTTTGAAATGTATTGCAATTTAAACGCACTAATTATGTGGATAAGTTAAAAGCATTTCCACAGACTTTCAAGTAATTTTACTGACAAAAAAAACTAATGTTTCTAAAATTAAAATTAAAGACGATTTGAAAAAAAGTTGCAGATCATAAGTATAGACAATTTTCAGCCGTTAGAAATGTATTGCACTTTTAACGCACTAATTATGTGCATAAGTTAAAAGCATTTCCATTGACTTTCAAGTAATTTTACTGACAAGAAAAACCAATGTTTCTAAAATTAAAATTGAGTGGAAAGCGATTTGAAAAAAAGTTCCAGCTTATAAGTTTAGACAATTTTCAGCCGTTTGAAATGTATTGCAATTTTAACGCACTAATTATGTGGATAAGTTAAAAGCATTTCCATTGACTTTAAAGAAATTTTACTGAAGAAAAACTAATGTTTCTAAAAATAAAATTAAACACGATTTGAAAAAAAGTTGCAGATCATAAGTATAGACAATTTTCAGCCGTTTGAAATGTATTTCAATTTTAACGCACTAATTATGTGGATAAGTTAAAAGCATTTCCATTGACTTTCAAGTAATTTTACTGACTAGAAAAACCAATGTTTCTAAAATTAAAATTGAGTAGAAGGCGATTTGAAAAAAAAAGTGGCAGATCATAAGTTTAGACAATTTTCAGCCGTTTGAAATGTATTGCAATTTAAACGCACTAATTATGTGGATAAGTTAAAAGCATTTCCATTGACTTTCAAGTAATTTTACTGACAAGAAAAACTAATGTTTCTAAAAATAAAATTAAACACGATTTGAAAAAAAGTTGCAGATCATAAGTATAGACAAATTTCAGCCGTTTGAAATGTATTTCAATTTTAACGCACTAATTATGTGGATAAGTTAAAAGCATTTCCACTGACTTTCAAGTAATTTTACTGACAAGAAAAACTAATGTTTCTGAAATCAAAATTGAGTAGAAGGCGATTTAAAAAAAATTGCAGATCATAAGTTTAGACAATTTTCAGCCGTTTGAAATGTATTGCAATTTTAACGCACTAATTATGTGGATAAGTTAAAAGCATTTCCACTGACTTTCAAGTAATTTTACTGACAAGAAAAACTAATGTTTCTGAAATCAAAATTGAGTAGAAGGCGATTTAAAAAAAATTGCAGATCACAAGTTTAGACAATTTTCAGCCATTTGAAATGTATTGCAATTTAAACGCACTAGTTATGTGGATAAGTTAAAAGCATTTCCACAGACTTTCAAGTAATTTTACTGACAAAAAAAACTAATGTTTCTAAAATTAAAATTAAACACGATTTGAAAAAAAGTTGCAGATCATACTTATGTATAGACAATTTTCAGCCGTTAGAAATGTATTGCACTTTTAACGCACTAATTATGTGGATAAGTTAAAAGCATTTCTATTGACTTTCAAGTAATTTTACTGACAAGAAAAACTAATGTTTCTAAAATTAAAATTAAACACGATTTGAAAAAAAGTTGCAGATCATAAGTATAGACAATTTTCAGCCGTTTGAAATGTATTGCAATTTAAACGCACTAATTATGTGGATAAGTTAAAAGCATTTCCACTGACTTTCAAGTAATTTTACTGACAAGAAAAACTAATGTTTCTGAAATCAAAATTGAGTAGAAGGCGATTTAAAAAAAATTGCAGATCATAAGTTTAGACAATTTTCAGCCGTTTGAAATGTATTGCAATTTTAACGCACCAATTATGTGGATAAGTTAAAAGCATTTCCACAGACATTCAAGTAATTTTACTGACTAGAAAAACCAATGTTTCTAAAATTAAAATTGAGTAGAAGGCGATTTGAAAAAAAAGTGGCAGATCATAAGTTTAGACAATTTTCAGCCGTTTGAAATGTATTGCAATTTAAACGCACTAATTATGTGGATAAGTTAAAAGCATTTCCATTGACTTTCAAGTGATTTTACTGACAAGAAAAACTAATGTTTCTGAAATCAAAATTGAGTAGAAGGCGATTTTAAAAAAATTGCAGATCATAAGTTTAGACAATTTTCAGCCGTTTGAAATGTATTGCAATTTAAACGCACTAATTATGTGGATAAGTTAAAAGCATTTCCACAGACTTTCAAGTAATTTTACTGACAAGAAAAACTAATGTTTCTAAAATTAAAATTAAACACGATTTGAAAAAAAGTTGCAGATCATAAGTATAGACAATTTTAAGCTGTTTGAAATGTATTTCAATTTTAACGCACTAATTATGTGGATAAGTTAAAAGCATTTCCACTGACTTTCAAGTAATTTTACTGACAAGAAAAACTAATGTTTCTAAAATCAAAATTGAGTAGAAGGCGATTTGAAAAAATTGCAGATCATAAGTTTAGACTATTTTCAGCACTTTGACATGTATTGCAATTTTAACGCACCAATTATGTGGATAAGTTAAAAGCATTTCCACAGACATTCAAGTAATTTTACTGACTAGAAAAACCAATGTTTCTAAAATTAAAATTGAGTAGAAGGCGATTTGAAAAAAAAAGTGGCAGATCATAAGTTTAGACAATTTTCAGCCGTTTGAAATGTATTGCACTTTTAACGCACTAATTATGTGGATAAGTTAAAAGCATTTCCATTGACTTTCAAATAATTTTACTGACAAGAAAAACTAATGTTTCTAAAATTAAAATTAAACACGATTTGAAAAAAAGTTGCAGATCATAAGTATAGACAATTTTCAGCCGTTTGAAATGTATTTCAATTTTAACGCACTAATTATGTGGATAAGTTAAAAGCATTTCCACAGACTTTCAAGTAATTTTACTGACAAAAAAAACTAATGTTTCTAAAATTAAAATTAAACACGATTTGAAAAAAAGTTGCAGATCATAAGTATAGACAATTTTCAGCCGTTAGAAATGTATTGCACTTTTAACGCACTAATTATGTGGATAAGTTAAAAGCATTTCCATTGACTTTCAAGTAATTTTACTGACAAGAAAAACCAATGTTTCTAAAATTAAAATTGAGTGGAAAGCGATTATAAAAAAAGTTCCAGCTTATAAGTTTAGACAATTTTCAGCTGTTTGAAATGTATTGCAATTTTAACGCACTAATTATGTGGATAAGTTAAAAGCATTTCCACTGACTTTCAAGTAATTTTATTGACAAGAAAAACTAATGTTTCTAAAATCAAAATTGAGTAGAAAGCGATTTGAAAAAAAATTGCAGATCATAAGTTTAGACTATTTTCAGCACTTTGACATGTATTGCAATTTTAACGCACTAATTATGTGTATAAGTTAAAAGCATTTCAACTGACTTTCAAGTAATTTTACTGACAAGAAAAACTAATGTTTCTGAAATCAAAATTGAGTAGAAGGCGATTTAAAAAAAATTGCAGATAATAAGTTTAGACAATTTTCAGCCGTTTGAAATGTATTGCAATTTAAACGCACTAATTATGTGGATAAGTTAAAAGCATTTCCACAGACTTTCAAGTAATTTTACTGACAAAAAAAACTAATGTTTCTAAAATTAAAATTAAACACGATTTGAAAAAAAGTTGCAGATCATAAGTATAGACAATTTTCAGCCGTTTGAAATGTATTTCAATTTTAACGCACCAATTATGTGGATAAGTTAAAAGCATTTCCACTGACTTTCAAGTAATTTTACTGACAAGAAAAACTAATGTTTCTGAAGTCAAAATTGAGTAGAAGGCGATTTTAAAAAAATTGCAGATCATAAGTTTAGACAATTTTCAGCCGTTTGAAATGTATTGCAATTTAAACGCACTAATTATGTGGATAAGTTAAAAGCATTTCCACAGACTTTCAAGTAATTTTACTGACAAAAAAAACTAATGTTTCTAAAATTAAAATTAAACACGATTTGAAAAAAAGTTGCAGATCATAAGTATAGACAATTTTAAGCTGTTAGAAATGTATTTCAATTTTAACGCACTAATTATGTGGATAAGTTAAAAGCATTTCCACTGACTTTCAAGTAATTTTACTGACAAGAAAATCTAATGTTTCTAAAATCAAAATTGAGTAGAAGGCGATTTGAAAAAATTGCAGATCATAAGTTTAGACTATTTTCAGCACTTTGACATGTATTGCAATTTTAACGCACCAATTATGTGGATAAGTTAAAAGCATTTCCACAGACATTCAAGTAATTTTACTGACTAGAAAAACCAATGTTTCTAAAATTAAAATTGAGTAGAAGGCGATTTGAAAAAAAAAGTGGCAGATCATAAGTTTAGACAATTTTCAGCCGTTTGAAATGTATTGCAATTTAAACGCACTAATTATGTGGATAAGTTAAAAGCATTTCAATTGACTTTCAAGTAATTTTACTGACAAGAAAAACTAATGTTTCTGAAATCAAAATTGAGTAGAAGGCGATTTGAAAAAAAATCCAGATCATAAGTTTAGACAATTTTCAGCCGTTTGAAATGTATTGCAATTTAAACGCACTAATTATGTGGATAAGTTAAAAGCATTTCCACAGACTTTCAAGTAATTTTACTGACAAGAAAAACCAATGTTTCTAAAATTAAAATTGAGTGGAAAGCGATTATAAAAAAAGTTCCAGCTTATAAGTTTAGACAATTTTCAGCTGTTTGAAATGTATTGCAATTTTAACGCACTAATTATGTGGATAAGTTAAAAGCATTTCCACTGACTTTCAAGTAATTTTATTGACAAGAAAAACTAATGTTTCTAAAATCAAAATTGAGTAGAAAGCGATTTGAAAAAAAATTGCAGATCATAAGTTTAGACAATTTTCAGCCGTTTGAAATGTATTGCAATTTAAACGCACTAATTATGTGGATAAGTTAAAAGCATTTCCACAGACTTTCAAGTAATTTTACTGAGAAAAAAAATTAATGTTTCTAAAATTAAAATTAAACACGATTTGAAAAAAAGTTGCAGATCATAAGTATAGACAATTTTCAGCCGTTAGAAATGTATTGCACTTTTAACGCACTAATTATGTGGATAAGTTAAAAGCATTTCCATTGACTTTCAAGTAATTTTTCTGACAAGAAAAACTAATGTTTCTGAAATCAAAATTGAATAGAAGGCGATTTGAAAAAAATTCCAGATCATAAGTTTAGACAATTTTCAGCCATTTGAAATGTATTGCAATTTTAACGCACTAATTATGTGGATAAGTTAAAAGCATTTCCACTGACTGTCAAATAATTTTATTGACAAGAAAAACTAATGTTTCTAAAATCAAAATTGAGTAGAAGGCGATTTGAAAAAAAGTGGCAGATCATAAGTTTAGACAATTTTCAGCCGTTTGAAATGTATTGCAATTTAAACGCACTAATTATGTGGATAAGTTAAAAGCATTTCCACAGACTTTCCAGTAATTTTACTGACAAAAAAAACTAATGTTTCTAAAATTAAAATTAAACACGATTTGAAAAAAAGTTGCAGATCATAAGTATAGACAATTTTAAGCTGTTAGAAATGTATTTCAATTTTAACGCACTAATTATGTGGATAAGTTAAAAGCATTTCCACTGACTTTCAAGTAATTTTACTGACAAGAAAAACTAATGTTTCTAAAATCAAAATTGAGTAGAAGGCGATTTGAAAAAATTGCAGATCATAAGTTTAGACTATTTTCAGCACTTTGACATGTATTGCAATTTTAACGCACCAATTATGTGGATAAGTTAAAAGCATTTCCACAGACATTCAAGTAATTTTACTGACTAGAAAAACCAATGTTTCTAAAATTAAAATTGAGTAGAAGGCGATTTGAAAAAAAAAGTGGCAGATCATAAGTTTAGACAATTTTCAGCCGTTTGAAATGTATTGCAATTTAAACGCACTAATTATGTGGATAAGTTAAAAGCATTTCAATTGACTTTCAAGTAATTTTACTGACAAGAAAAACTAATGTTTCTAAAAATAAAATTAAACACAATTTGAAAAAAAGTTGCAGATCATAAGTATAGACAATTTTCAGCCGTTTGAAATGTATTTCAATTTTAACGCACTAATTATGTGGATAAGTTAAAAGCATTTCCACTGACTTTCAAGTAATTTTACTGACAAGAAAAACTAATGTTTCTGAAATCAAAATTGAGTAGAAGGCGATTTGAAAAAAATTCCAGATCATAAGTTTAGACAATTTTCAGCCGTTTGAAATGTATTGCAATTTAAACGCACTAATTATGTGGATAAGTTAAAAGCATTTCCACAGACTTTCAAGTAATTTTACTGACAAGAAAAACCAATGTTTCTAAAATTAAAATTGAGTGGAAAGCGATTATAACAAAAGTTCCAGCTTATAAGTTTAGACAATTTTCAGCTGTTTGAAATGTATTGCAATTTTAACGCACTAATTATGTGGATAAGTTAAAAGCATTTCCACTGACTTTCAAGTAATTTTATTGACAAGAAAAACTAATGTTTCTAAAATCAAAATTGAGTAGAAAGCGATTTGAAAAAAAATTGCAGATCATAAGTTTAGACAATTTTCAGCCGTTTGAAATGTATTGCAATTTAAACGCACTAATTATGTGGATAAGTTAAAAGCATTTCCACAGACTTTCAAGTAATTTTACTGAGAAAAAAAATTAATGTTTCTAAAATTAAAATTAAACACGATTTGAAAAAAAGTTGCAGATCATAAGTATAGACAATTTTCAGCCGTTAGAAATGTATTGCACTTTTAACGCACTAATTATGTGGATAAGTTAAAAGCATTTCCACTGACTTTCAAGTAATTTTACTGACACGAAAAACTAATGTTTCTGAAATCAAAATTGAATAGAAGGCGATTTGAAAAAAATTCCAGATCATAAGTTTAGACAATTTTCAGCCATTTGAAATGTATTGCAATTTTAACGCACTAATTATGTGGATAAGTTAAAAGCATTTCCACTGACTGTCAAGTAATTTTATTGACAAGAAAAACTAATGTTTCTAAAATCAAAATTGAGTAGAAGGCGATTTGAAAAAATTGCAGATCATAAGTTTAGACTATTTTCAGCACTTTGACATGTATTGCAATTTTAACGCACCAATTATGTGGATAAGTTAAAAGCATTTCCACAGACATTCAAGTAATTTTACTGACTAGAAAAACCAATGTTTCTAAAATTAAAATTGAGTAGAAGGCGATTTGAAAAAAAAAGTGGCAGATCATAAGTTTAGACAATTTTCAGCCGTTTGAAATGTATTGCAATTTAAACGCACTAATTATGTGGATAAGTTAAAAGCATTTCAATTGACTTTCAAGTAATTTTACTGACAAGAAAAACTAATGTTTCTAAAAATAAAATTAAACACAATTTGAAAAAAAGTTGCAGATCATAAGTATAGACAATTTTCAGCCGTTTGAAATGTATTTCAATTTTAACGCACTAATTATGTGGATAAGTTAAAAGCATTTCCACTGACTTTCAAGTAATTTTACTGACAAGAAAAACTAATGTTTCTGAAATCAAAATTGAGTAGAAGGCGATTTGAAAAAAATTCCAGATCATAAGTTTAGACAATTTTCAGCCGTTTGAAATGTATTGCAATTTAAACGCACTAATTATGTGGATAAGTTAAAAGCATTTCCATTGACTTTCAAGTAATTTTACTGACAAGAAAAACCAATGTTACTAAAATTAAAATTAAACACGATTTGAAAAAAAGTTGCAGATCATAAGTATAGACAATTTTCAGCCGTTTGAAATGTATTTCAATTTTAACGCACTAATTATGTGGATAAGTTAAAAGCATTTCCACTGACTTTCAAGTAATTTTACTGACAAGAAAAACTAATGTTTCTGAAATAAAAATTGAGTAGAAGGCGATTTAAAAAAAATTGCAGATCATAAGTTTAGACAATTTTCAGCCGTTTGAAATGTATTGCAATTTAAACGCACTAATTATGTGGATAAGTTAAAAGCATTTCCACAGACTTTCAAGTAATTTTACTGAGAAAAAAAATTAATGTTTCTAAAATTAAAATTAAACACGATTTGAAAAAAAGTTGCAGATCATAAGTATAGACAATTTTCAGCCGTTAGAAATGTATTGCACTTTTAACGCACTAATTATGTGGATAAGTTAAAAGCATTTCCACTGACTTTCAAGTAATTTTACTGACAAGAAAAACTAATGTTTCTGAAATCAAAATTGAATAGAAGGCGATTTAAAAAAAATTGCAGATCATAAGTTTAGACAATTTTCAGCCGTTTGAAATGTATTGCAATTTTAACGCACTAATTATGTGGATAAGTTAAAAGCATTTCCACTGACTTTCAAATAATTTTATTGACAAGAAAAACTAATGTTTCTAAAATCAAAATTGAGTAGAAGGCGATTTGAAAAAAAAGTGGCAGATCATAAGTTTAGACAATTTTCAGCCGTTTGAAATGTATTGCAATTTAAACGCACTAATTATGTGGATAAGTTAAAAGCATTTCCATTGACTTTCAGGTAATTTTACTGACAAGAAAAACTAATGTTTCTGAAATCAAAATTGAGTAGAAGGCGATTTAAAAAAAATTGCAGATCATAAGTTTAGACAATTTTCAGCCGTTTGAAATGTATTGCAATTTAAACGCACTAATTATGTGGATGTTAAAAGCATTTCCACAGACTTTCAAGTAATTTTACTGACAAGAAAAACTAATGTTTCTAAAATCAAAATTGAGTAGAAGGCGATTTGAAAAAAAATTGCAGATCATAAGTTTAGACTATTTTCAGCACTTTGACATGTATTGCAATTTTAACGCACTAATTATGTGGATAAGTTATAAGCATTTCCATTGACTTTCAAGTAATTTTACTGACAAGAAAAACTAATGTTTCTGAAATCAAAATTGAGTAGAAGGCGATTTTAAAAAAATTGCAGATTATAAGTTTAGACAATTTTCAGCCGTTTGAAATGTATTGCAATTTAAACGCACTAATTATGTGGATAAGTTAAAAGCATTTCCACAGACTTTCAAGTAATTTTACTGACAAAAAAAACTAATGTTTCTAAAATTAAAATTAAACACGATTTGAAAAAAAGTTGCAGATCATAAGTATAGACAATTTTCAGCCGTTAGAAATGTATAGCACTTTTAACGCACTAATTATGTGGATAAGTTAAAAGCATTTCCATTGACTTTCAAGTAATTTTACTGACAAGAAAAACCAATGTTTCTAAAATTAAAATTGAATAGAAGGCGATTTAAAAAAAATTGCAGATCATAAGTTTAGACAATTTTCAGCCGTTTGAAATGTATTGCAATTTTAACGCACTAATTATGTGGATAAGTTAAAAGCATTTCCACTGACTTTCAAATAATTTTATTGACAAGAAAAACTAATGTTTCTAAAATCAAAATTGAGTAGAAGGCGATTTGAAAAAAAGTGGCAGATCATAAGTTTAGACAATTTTCAGCCGTTTCAAATGTATTGCAATTTAAACGCACTAATTATGTGGATAAGTTAAAAGCATTTCCATTGACTTTCAGGTAATTTTACTGACAAGAAAAACTAATGTTTCTGAAATCAAAATTGAGTAAAAGGCGATTTAAAAAAAATTGCAGATCATAAGTTTAGACAATTTTCAGCCGTTTGAAATGTATTGCAATTTAAACGCACTAATTATGTGGATGTTAAAAGCATTTCCACAGACTTTCAAGTAATTTTACTGACAAGAAAAACTAATGTTTCTAAAATCAAAATTGAGTAGAAGGCGATTTGAAAAAAAATTGCAGATCATAAGTTTAGACTATTTTCAGCACTTTGACATGTATTGCAATTTTAACGCACTAATTATGTGGATAAATTATAAGCATTTCCATTGACTTTCAAGTAATTTTACTGACAAGAAAAACTAATGTTTCTAAAATTAAAATTAAACACGATTTGAAAAAAAGTTGCAGATCATAAGTATAGACAATTTTCAGCCGTTAGAAATGTATAGCACTTTTAACGCACTAATTATGTGGATAAGTTAAAAGCATTTCCATTGACTTTCAAGTAATTTTACTGACAAGAAAAACCAATGTTTCTAAAATTAAAATTGAGTGGAAAGCGATTTGAAAAAAAGTTCCAGATCATAAGTTTATACAATTTTCAGCCGTTTGAAATGTATTGCAATTTAAACGCACTAATTATGTGGATAAGTTAAAAGCATTTCCATTGACTTTCAAGTAATTTTACTGACAAGAAAAACTAATGTTTCTAAAATTAAAATTAAACACGATTTGAAAAAAAGTTGCAGATCATAAGTATAGACAATTTTCAGCCGTTTGAAATGTATTTCAATTTTAACGCACTAATTATGTGGATAAGTTAAAAGCATTTCCACTGACTTTCAAGTAATTTTACTGACAAGAAAAACTAATGTTTCTAAAATCAAAATTGAGTAGAAGGCGATTTGAAAAAAAGTGGCAGATCATAAGTTTAGACAATTTTCAGCCGTTTGAAATGTATTGCAATTTTAACGCACTAATTATGTGGATAAGTTAAAAGCATTTCCACAGACTTTCCAGTAATTTTACTGACAAAAAAAACTAATGTTTCTAAAATTAAAATTAAACACGATTTGAAAAAAAGTTGCAGATCATAAGTATAGACAATTTTCAGCTGTTAGAAATGTATTTCAATTTTAACGCACTAATTATGTGGATAAGTTAAAAGCATTTCCACTGACTTTCAAGTAATTTTACTGACAAGAAAAACTAATGTTTCTAAAATCAAAATTGAGTAGAAGGCGATTTGAAAAAATTGCAGATCATAAGTTTAGACTATTTTCAGCACTTTGACATGTATTGCAATTTTAACGCACCAATTATGTGGATAAGTTAAAAGCATTTCCACAGACATTCAAGTAATTTTACTGACTAGAAAAACCAATGTTTCTAAAATTAAAATTGAGTAGAAGGCGATTTGAAAAAAAAAGTGGCAGATCATAAGTTTAGACAATTTTCAGCCGTTTGAAATGTATTGCAATTTAAACGCACTAATTATGTGGATAAGTTAAAAGCATTTCAATTGACTTTCAAGTAATTTTACTGACAAGAAAAACTAATGTTTCTAAAAATAAAATTAAACACAATTTGAAAAAAAGTTGCAGATCATAAGTATAGACAATTTTCAGCCGTTTGAAATGTATTTCAATTTTAACGCACTAATTATGTGGATAAGTTAAAAGCATTTCCACTGACTTTCAAGTAATTTTACTGACAAGAAAAACTAATGTTTCTGAAATCAAAATTGAGTAGAAGGCGATTTGAAAAAAATTCCAGATCATAAGTTTAGACAATTTTCAGCCGTTTGAAATGTATTGCAATTTAAACGCACTAATTATGTGGATAAGTTAAAAGCATTTCCATTGACTTTCAAGTAATTTTACTGACAAGAAAAACCAATGTTACTAAAATTAAAATTAAACACGATTTGAAAAAAAGTTGCAGATCATAAGTATAGACAATTTTCAGCCGTTTGAAATGTATTTCAATTTTAACGCACTAATTATGTGGATAAGTTAAAAGCATTTCCACTGACTTTCAAGTAATTTTACTGACAAGAAAAACTAATGTTTCTGAAATCAAAATTGAGTAGAAGGCGATTTAAAAAAAATTGCAGATCATAAGTTTAGACAATTTTCAGCCGTTTGAAATGTATTGCAATTTAAACGCACTAATTATGTGGATAAGTTAAAAGCATTTCCACAGACTTTCAAGTAATTTTACTGAGAAAAAAAATTAATGTTTCTAAAATTAAAATTAAACACGATTTGAAAAAAAGTTGCAGATCATAAGTATAGACAATTTTCAGCCGTTAGAAATGTATTGCACTTTTAACGCACTAATTATGTGGATAAGTTAAAAGCATTTCCACTGACTTTCAAGTAATTTTACTGACAAGAAAAACTAATGTTTCTGAAATCAAAATTGAATAGAAGGCGATTTAAAAAAAATTGCAGATCATAAGTTTAGACAATTTTCAGCCGTTTGAAATGTATTGCAATTTTAACGCACTAATTATGTGGATAAGTTAAAAGCATTTCCACTGACTTTCAAATAATTTTATTGACAAGAAAAACTAATGTTTCTAAAATCAAAATTGAGTAGAAGGCGATTTGAAAAAAAAGTGGCAGATCATAAGTTTAGACAATTTTCAGCCGTTTGAAATGTATTGCAATTTAAACGCACTAATTATGTGGATAAGTTAAAAGCATTTCCATTGACTTTCAGGTAATTTTACTGACAAGAAAAACTAATGTTTCTGAAATCAAAATTGAGTAGAAGGCGATTTAAAAAAAATTGCAGATCATAAGTTTAGACAATTTTCAGCCGTTTAAAATGTATTGCAATTTAAACGCACTAATTATGTGGATGTTAAAAGCATTTCCACAGACTTTCAAGTAATTTTACTGACAAGAAAAACTAATGTTTCTAAAATCAAAATTGAGTAGAAGGCGATTTGAAAAAAAATTGCAGATCATAAGTTTAGACTATTTTCAGCACTTTGACATGTATTGCAATTTTAACGCACTAATTATGTGGATAAGTTATAAGCATTTCCATTGACTTTCAAGTAATTTTACTGACAAGAAAAACTAATGTTTCTGAAATCAAAATTGAGTAGAAGGCGATTTAAAAAAAATTGCAGATTATAAGTTTAGACAATTTTCAGCCGTTTGAAATGTATTGCAATTTAAACGCACTAATTATGTGGATAAGTTAAAAGCATTTCCACAGACTTTCATGTAATTTTACTGACAAAAAAAACTAATGTTTCTAAAATTAAAATTAAACACGATTTGAAAAAAAGTTGCAGATCATAAGTATAGACAATTTTCAGCCGTTAGAAATGTATAGCACTTTTAACGCACTAATTATGTGGATAAGTTAAAAGCATTTCCATTGACTTTCAAGTAATTTTACTGACAAGAAAAACCAATGTTTCTAAAATTAAAATTGAATAGAAGGCGATTTAAAAAAAATTGCAGATCATAAGTTTAGACAATTTTCAGCCGTTTGAAATGTATTGCAATTTTAACGCACTAATTATGTGGATAAGTTAAAAGCATTTCCACTGACTTTCAAATAATTTTATTGACAAGAAAAACCAATGTTTCTAAAATCAAAATTGAGTAGAAGGCGATTTGAAAAAAAGTGGCAGATCATAAGTTTAGACAATTTTCAGCCGTTTCAAATGTATTGCAATTTAAACGCACTAATTATGTGGATAAGTTAAAAGCATTTCCATTGACTTTCAGGTAATTTTACTGACAAGAAAAACTAATGTTTCTGAAATCAAAATTGAGTAAAAGGCGATTTAAAAAAAATTGCAGATCATAAGTTTAGACAATTTTCAGCCGTTTGAAATGTATTGCAATTTAAACGCACTAATTATGTGGATGTTAAAAGCATTTCCACAGACTTTCAAGTAATTTTACTGACAAGAAAAACTAATGTTTCTAAAATCAAAATTGAGTAGAAGGCGATTTGAAAAAAAATTGCAGATCATAAGTTTAGACTATTTTCAGCACTTTGACATGTATTGCAATTTTAACGCACTAATTATGTGGATAAATTATAAGCATTTCCATTGACTTTCAAGTAATTTTACTGACAAGAAAAACTAATGTTTCTAAAATTAAAATTAAACACGATTTGAAAAAAAGTTGCAGATCATAAGTATAGACAATTTTCAGCCGTTAGAAATGTATAGCACTTTTAACGCACTAATTATGTGGATAAGTTAAAAGCATTTCCATTGACTTTCAAGTAATTTTACTGACAAGAAAAACCAATGTTTCTAAAATTAAAATTGAGTGGAAAGCGATTTGAAAAAAAGTTCCAGATCATAAGTTTATACAATTTTCAGCCGTTTGAAATGTATTGCAATTTAAACGCACTAATTATGTGGATAAGTTAAAAGCATTTCCATTGACTTTCAAATAATTTTACTGACAAGAAAAACTAATGTTTCTAAAATTAAAATTAAACACGATTTGAAAAAAAGTTGCAGATCATAAGTATAGACAATTTTCAGCCGTTTGAAATGTATTTCAATTTTAACGCACTAATTATGTGGATAAGTTAAAAGCATTTCCACTGACTTTCAAGTAATTTTACTGACAAGAAAAACTAATGTTTCTGAAATCAAAATTGAGTAGAAGGCGATTTAAAAAAAATTGCAGATCATAAGTTTAGACAATTTTCAGCCGTTTGAAATGTATTGCAATTTAAAGGCACTAATTATGTGGATAAGTTAAAAGCATTTCCACAGACTTTCAAGTAATTTTACTGACAAAAAAAACTAATGTTTCTAAAATTAAAATTAAACACGATTTAAAAAAAAGTTGCAGATCATAAGTATAGACAATTTTCAGCCGTTAGAAATGTATAGCACTTTTAACGCACTAATTATGTGGATAAGTTAAAAGCATTTCCATTGACTTTCAAGTAATTTTACTGACAAGAAAAACCAATGTTTCTAAAATTAAAATTGAGTGGAAAGCGATTTGAAAAAAAGTTCCAGATCATAAGTTTATACAATTTTCAGCCGTTTGAAATGTATTGCAATTTAAACGCACTAATTATGTGGATAAGTTAAAAGCATTTCCATTGACTTTCAAGTAATTTTACTGACAAGAAAAACTAATGTTTCTAAAATTAAAATTAAACACGATTTGAAAAAAAGTTGCAGATCATAAGTATAGACAATTTTCAGCCGTTAGAAATGTATTGCACTTTTAACGCACTAATTATGTGGATAAGTTAAAAGCATTTCCATTGACTTTCAAGTAATTTTACTGACAAGAAAAACCAATGTTTCTAAAATTAAAATTGAGTGGAAAGCGATTTGAAAAAAAGTTCCACTTTATAAGTTTAGACAATTTTCAGCCGTTTGAAATGTATTGCAATTTTAACGCACTAATTATGTGGATAAGTTAAAAGCATTTCCACTGACTTTCAAGTAATTTTATTGACAAGAAAAACTAATGTTTCTAAAATCAAAATTGAGTAGAAGGCAATTTGAAAAAAAGTGGCAGATCATAAGTTTAGACAATTTTCAGCCGTTTGAAATGTATTGCAATTTAAACGCACTAATTATGTGGATAAGTTAAAAGCATTTCCATTGACTTTCAAGTAATTTTACTGACAAGAAAAACTAATGTTTCTAAAAATAAAATTAAACACGATTTGAAAAAAAGTTGCAGATCATAAGTATAGACAATTTTCAGCCGTTTGAAATGTATTTCAATTTTAACGCACTAATTATGTGGATAAGTTAAAAGCATTTCCACTGACTTTCAAGTAATTTTACTGACAAGAAAAACTAATGTTTCTAAAATCAAAATTGAGTAGAAGGCGATTAAAAAAAAATTGCAGATCATAAGTTTAGACAATTTTCAGCCGTTTGAAATGTATTGCAATTTAAACGCACTAATTATGTGGATAAGTTAAAAGCATTTCCACCGACTTTCAAGTAATTTTACTGACAAAAAAAACTAATGTTTCTAAAATTAAAATTAAACACGATTTGAAAAAAAAGTTGCAGATCATAAGTATAGACAATTTTCAGCCGTTAGAAATGTATTGCACTTTTAACGCACTAATTATGTGGATAAGTTAAAAGCATTTCCACTGACTTTCAAGTAATTTTACTGACAAGAAAAACTAATGTTTCTGAAATCAAAATTGAGTAGAAGGCGATTTAAAAAAAATTGCAGATCATAAGTTTAGACAATTTTCAGCCGTTTGAAATGTATTGCAATTTAAACGCACTAATTATGTGGATAAGTTAAAAGCATTTCCATTGACTTTCAAGTAATTTTACTGACAAGAAAAACTAATGTTTCTAAAAATAAAAATTAAACACAATTTGAAAAAAAGTTGCAGATCATAAGTATAGACAATTTTCAGCCGTTTGAAATGTATTTCAATTTTAACGCACTAATTATGTGGATAAGTTAAAAGCATTTCCACTGACTTTCAAGTAATTTTACTGACAAGAAAAACTAATGTTTCTGAAATCAAAATTGAGTAGAAGGCGATTTAAAAAAAATTGCAGATTATAAGTTTAGACAATTTTTAGCCATTTGAAATGTATTGCAATTTAAACGCACTAATTATGTGGATAAGTTAAAAGCATTTCCACAGACTTTCAAGTAATTTTACTGACAAAAAAAACTAATGTTTCTAAAATTAAAATTAAACACGATTTGAAAAAAAGTTGCAGATCATAAGTATAGACAATTTTCAGCCGTTAGAAATGTATTGCACTTTTAACGCACTAATTATGTGGATAAGTTAAAAGCATTTCCATTGACTTTCAAGTAATTTTACTGACAAGAAAAACCAATGTTTCTAAAATTAAAATTGAGTGGAAAGCGATTTGAAAAAAAGTTCCAGCTTATAAGTTTAGACAATTTTCAGCCGTTTGAAATGTATTGCAATTTAAACGCACTAATTATGTGGATGTTAAAAGCATTTCCACAGACTTTCAAGTAATTTTACTGACAAGAAAAACTAATGTTTCTAAAATCAAAATTGAGTAGAAGGCGATTTGAAAAAAAATTGCAGATCATAAGTTTAGACTATTTTCAGCACTTTGACATGTATTGCAATTTTAACGCACTAATTATGTGGATAAGTTATAAGCATTTCCATTGACTTTCAAGTAATTTTACTGAGAAGAAAAACTAATGTTTCTAAAATTAAAATTAAACACGATTTGAAAAAAAGTTGCAGATCATAAGTATAGACAATTTTCAGCCGTTTGAAATGTATTTCAATTTTAACGCACTAATTATGTGGATAAGTTAAAAGCATTTCCACTTACTTTCAAGTAATTTTACTGACAAGAAAAACTAATGTTTCTGAAATCAAAATTGAGTAGAAGGCGATTTAAAAAAAATTGCAGATTATAAGTTTAGACAATTTTCAGCCGTTTGAAATGTATTGCAATTTAAACGCACTAATTATGTGGATAAGTTAAAAGCATTTCCACAGACTTTCAAGTAATTTTACTGACAAAAAAAACTAATGTTTCTAAAATTAAAATTAAACACGATTTGAAAAAAAGTTGCAGATCATAAGTATAGACAATTTTCAGCCGTTAGAAATGTATTGCACTTTTAACGCACTAATTATGTGTATAAGTTAAAAGCATTTCCATTGACTTTCAAGTAATTTTACTGACAAGAAAAACCAATGTTTCTAAAATTAAAATTGAGTGGAAAGCGATTTGAAAAAAAGTTCCAGCTTATAAGTTTAGACAATTTTCAGCCGTTTGAAATGTATTGCAATTTTAACGCACTAATTATGTGGATAAGTTAAAAGCATTTCCACAGACTTTCAAGTAATTTTACTGACAAAAAAAACTAATGTTTCTAAAATTAAAATTAAACACGATTTGAAAAAAAGTTGCAGATCATAAGTATAGACAATTTTCAGCCGTTAGAAATGTATTGCACTTTTAACGCACTAATTATGTGGATAAGTTAAAAGCATTTCCATTGACTTTCAAGTAATTTTACTGACAAGAAAAACCAATGTTTCTAAAATTAAAATTGAGTGGAAAGCGATTTGAAAAAAAGTTCCAGATCATAAGTTTATACAATTTTCAGCCGTTTGAAATGTATTGCAATTTAAACGCACTAATTATGTGGATAAGTTAAAAGCATTTCCATTGACTTTCAAGTAATTTTACTGACAAGAAAAACTAATGTTTCTAAAATTAAAATTAAACACGATTTGAAAAAAAGTTGCAGATCATAAGTATAGACAATTTTCAGCCGTTTGAAATGTATTGCAATTTTAACGCACTAATTATGTGGATAAGTTAAAAGCATTTCCACTGACTTTCAAGTAATTTTACTGACAAGAAAAACTAATGTTTCTGAAATCAAAATTGAGTAGAAGGCGATTTAAAAAAAATTGCAGATCATAAGTTTAGACAATTTTCAGCCGTTTGAAATACATTACAATTTAAACGCACTAATTATGTGGATAAGTTAAAAGCATTTCCACAGACTTTCAAGTAATTTTACTGAGAAAAAAAATTAATGTTTCTAAAATTAAAATTAAACACGATTTGAAAAAAAGTTGCAGATCATAAGTATAGACAATTTTCAGCCGTTAGAAATGTATTGCACTTTTAACGCACTAATTATGTGGATAAGTTAAAAGCATTTCCACTGACTTTCAAGTAATTTTACTGACAAGAAAAACTAATGTTTCTGAAATCAAAATTGAGTAGAAGGCGATTTAAAAAAAATTGCAGATCATAAGTTTAGACAATTTTCAGCCGTTTGAAATGTATTGCAATTTTAACGCACTAATTATGTGGATAAGTTAAAAGCATTTCCACTGACTTTCAAGTAATTTTATTGACAAGAAAAACTAATGTTTCTAAAATCAAAATTGAGTAGAAGGCGATTTGAAAAAAAGTGGCAGATCATAAGTTTAGACAATTTTCAGCCGTTTGAAATGTATTGCAATTTAAACGCACTAATTATGTGGATAAGTTAAAAGCATTTCCATTGACTTTCAGGTAATTTTACTGACAAGAAAAACTAATGTTTCTGAAATCAAAATTGAGTAGAAGGCGATTTAAAAAAAATTGCAGATCATAAGTTTAGACAATTTTCAGCCGTTTGAAATGTATTGCAATTTAAACGCACTAATTATGTGGATGTTAAAAGCATTTCCACAGACTTTCAAGTAATTTTACTGACAAGAAAAACTAATGTTTCTAAAATCAAAATTGAGTAGAAGGCGATTTTTAAAAAAAATTGCAGATCATAAGTTTAGACTATTTTCAGCACTTTGACATGTATTGCAATTTTAACGCACTAATTATGTGGATAAGTTATAAGCATTTCCATTGACTTTCAAGTAATTTTACCGACAAGAAAAACTAATGTTTCTAAAATTAAAATTAAACACGATTTGAAAAAAAGTTGCAGATCATAAGTATAGACAATTTTCAGCCGTTTGAAATGTATTGCACTTTTAACGCACTAATTATGTGGATAAGTTAAAAGCATTTCCACTGACTTTCAAGTAATTTTACTGACAAGAAAAACTAATGTTTCTGAAATCAAAATTGAGTAGAAGGCGATTTAAAAAAAATTGCAGATTATAAGTTTAGACAATTTTCAGCCGTTTGAAATGTATTGCAATTTAAACGCACTAATTATGTGGATAAGTTAAAAGCATTTCCACAGACTTTCAAGTAATTTTACTGACAAAAAAAACTAATGTTTCTAAAATTAAAATTAAACACGATTTGAAAAAAAGTTGCAGATCATAAGTATAGACAATTTTCAGCCGTTAGAAATGTATTGCACTTTTAACGCACTAATTATGTGGATAAGTTAAAAGCATTTCCATTGACTTTCAAGTAATTTTATTGACAAGAAAAACTAATGTTTCTAAAATCAAAATTGAGTAGAAGGCGATTTGAAAAAAAGTGGCAGATCATAAGTTTAGACAATTTTCAGCCGTTTGAAATGTATTGCAATTTAAACGCACTAATTATGTGGATAAGTTAAAAGCATTTCCATTGACTTTCAGGTAATTTTACTGACAAGAAAAACTAATGTTTCTGAAATCAAAATTGAGTAGAAGGCGATTTAAAAAAAATTGCAGATCATAAGTTTAGACAATTTTCAGCCGTTTGAAATGTATTGCAATTTAAACGCACTAATTATGTGGATGTTAAAAGCATTTCCACAGACTTTCAAGTAATTTTACTGACAAGAAAAACTAATGTTTCTAAAATCAAATATGAGTAGAAGGCGATTTAAAAAAAAAATTGCAGATCATAAGTTTAGACTATTTTCAGCACTTTGACATGTATTGCAATTTAAACGCACTAATTATGTGGATAAGTTATAAGCATTTCCATTGACTTTCAAGTAATTTTACCGACAAGAAAAACTAATGTTTCTAAAATTAAAATTAAACACGATTTGAAAAAAAGTTGCAGATCATAAGTATAGACAATTTTCAGCCGTTAGAAATGTATTGCACTTTTAACGCACTAATTATGTGGATAAGTTAAAAGCATTTCCATTGACTTTCAAGTAATTTTACTGACAAGAAAAACTAATGTTTCTAAAACTAAAATTGAGTGGAAAGCGATTTGAAAAAAAGTTCCAGCTTATAAGTTTAGACAATTTTCAGCCGTTTGAAATGTATTGCAATTTAAACGCACTAATTATGTGGATGTTAAAAGCATTTCCACAGACTTTCAAGTAATTTTACTGACAAGAAAAACTAATGTTTCTATAATCAAAATTGAGTAGAAGGCGATTTGAAAAAAAATTGCAGATCATAAGTTTAGACTATTTTCAGCACTTTGACATGTATTGCAATTTTAACGCACTAATTATGTGGATAAGTTAAAAGCATTTCCACTGACTTTCAAGTAATTTTACTGACAAGAAAAACTAATGTTTCTGAAATCAAAATTGAGTAGAAGGCGATTTAAAAAAAATTGCAGATCATAAGTTTAGACAATTTTCAGCCGTTTGAAATGTATTACAATTTAAACGCACTAATTATGTGGATAAGTTAAAAGCATTTCCACAGACTTTCAAGTAATTTTACTGAGAAAAAAAATTAATGTTTCTAAAATTAAAATTAAACACGATTTGAAAAAAAGTTGCAGATCATAAGTATAGACAATTTTCAGCCGTTAGAAATGTATTGCACTTTTAACGCACTAATTATGTGGATAAGTTAAAAGCATTTCCACTGACTTTCAAGTAATTTTACTGACAAGAAAAACTAATGTTTCTGAAATCAAAATTGAGTAGAAGGCGATTAAAAAAAAATTGCAGATCATAAGTTTAGACAATTTTCAGCCGTTTGAAATGTATTGCAATTTTAACGCACTAATTATGTGGATAAGTTAAAAGCATTTCCACTGACTTTCAAGTAATTTTATTGACAAGAAAAACTAATGTTTCTAAAATCAAAATTGAGTAGAAGGCGATTTGAAAAAAAGTGGCAGATCATAAGTTTAGACAATTTTCAGCCGTTTGAAATGTATTGCAATTTAAACGCACTAATTATGTGGATAAGTTAAAAGCATTTCCATTGACTTTCAGGTAATTTTACTGACAAGAAAAACTAATGTTTCTGAAATCAAAATTGAGTAGAAGGCGATTTAAAAAAAATTGCAGATCATAAGTTTAGACAATTTTCAGCCGTTTGAAATGTATTGCAATTTAAACGCACTAATTATGTGGATGTTAAAAGCATTTCCACAGACTTTCAAGTAATTTTACTGACAAGAAAAACTAATGTTTCTAAAATCAAAATTGAGTAGAAGGCGATTTTAAAAAAAAATTGCAGATCATAAGTTTAGACTATTTTCAGCACTTTGACATGTATTGCAATTTTAACGCACTAATTATGTGGAGAAGTTATAAGCATTTCCATTGACTTTCAAGTAATTTTACCGACAAGAAAAACTAATGTTTCTAAAATTAAAATTAAACACGATTTGAAAAAAAGTTGCAGATCATAAGTATAGACAATTTTCAGCCGTTTGAAATGTATTTCAATTTTAACGCACTAATTATGTGGATAAGTTAAAAGCATTTCCACTGACTTTCAAGTAATTTTACTGACAAGAAAAACCAATGTTTCTGAAATCAAAATTGAGTAGAAGGCGATTTAAAAAAAATTGCAGATTATAAGTTTAGACAATTTTCAGCCGTTTGAAATGTATTGCAATTTAAACGCACTAATTATGTGGATAAGTTAAAAGCATTTCCACAGACTTTCAAGTAATTTTACTGACAAAAAAAACTAATGTTTCTAAAATTAAAATTAAACACGATTTGAAAAAAAAGTTGCAGATCATAAGTATAGACAATTTTCAGCCGTTAGAAATGTATTGCACTTTTAACGCACTAATTATGTGGATAAGTTAAAAGCATTTCCATTGACTTTCAAGTAATTTTACTGACAAGAAAAACCAATGTTTCTAAAACTAAAATTGAGTGGAAAGCGATTTGAAAAAAAGTTCCAGCTTATAAGTTTAGACAATTTTCAGCCGTTTGAAATGTATTGCAATTTAAACGCACTAATTATGTGGATGTTAAAAGCATTTCCACAGACTTTCAAGTAATTTTACTGACAAGAAAAACTAATGTTTCTATAATCAAAATTGAGTAAAAGTCGATTTGAAAAAAAATTGCAGATCATAAGTTTAGACTATTTTCAGCACTTTGACATGTATTGCAATTTTAACGCACTAATTATGTGGATAAGTTATAAGCATTTCCATTGACTTTCAAGTAATTTTACTGACAAGAAAAACTAATGTTTCTAAAATTAAAATTAAATACGATTTGAAAAAAAGTTGCAGATCATAAGTATAGACCATTTTCAGCCGTTTGAAATGTATTGCACTTTTAACGCACTAATTATGTGAATAAGTTAAAAGCATTTCCACTGACTTTCAAATAATTTTATTGACAAGAAAAACTAATGTTTCTAAAATCAAAATTGAGTAGAAGGCGATTTGAAAAAAAGTGGCAGATCATAAGTTTAGACAATTTTCAGCCGTTTGAAATGTATTGCAATTTAAACGCACTAATTATGTGGATGTTAAAAGCATTTCCACAGACTTTCAAGTAATTTTACTGACAAGAAAAACTAATGTTTCTAAAATCAAAAATTGAGTAAAAGGCGATTTAAAAAAAAAATTGCAGATCATAAGTTTAGACTATTTTCAGCACTTTGACATGTATTGCAATTTTAACGCACTAATTATGTGGATAAGTTATAAGCATTTCCATTGACTTTCAAGTAATTTTACCGACAAGAAAAACTAATGTTTCTAAAATTAAAATTAAACACGATTTGAAAAAAAGTTGCAGATCATAAGTATAGACAATTTTCAGCCGTTTGAAATGTATTTCAATTTTAACGCACTAATTATGTGGATAAGTTAAAAGCATTTCCACTGACTTTCAAGTAATTTTACTGACAAGAAAAACTAATGTTTCTGAAATCAAAATTGAGTAGAAGGCGATTTAAAAAAAATTGCAGATTATAAGTTTAGACAATTTTCAGCCGTTTGAAATGTATTGCAATTTAAACGCACTAATTATGTGGATAAGTTAAAAGCATTTCCACAGACTTTCAAGTAATTTTACTGACAAAAAAAACTAATGTTTCTAAAATTAAAATTAAACACGATTTGAAAAAAAGTTGCAGATCATAAGTATAGACAATTTTCAGCCGTTAGAAATGTATTGCACTTTTAACGCACTAATTATGTGGATAAGTTAAAAGCATTTCCATTGACTTTCAAGTAATTTTACTGACAAGAAAAACCAATGTTTCTAAAATTAAAATTGAGTGGAAAGCGATTTGAAAAAAAGTTCCAGCTTATAAGTTTAGACAATTTTCAGCCGTTTGAAATGTATTGCAATTTAAACGCACTAATTATGTGGATGTTAAAAGCATTTCCACAGACTTTCAAGTAATTTTACTGACAAGAAAAACTAATGTTTCTATAATCAAAATTGAGTAGAAGGCGATTTGAAAAAAAATTGCAGATCATAAGTTTAGACTATTTTCAGCACTTTGACATGTATTGCAATTTTAACGCACTAATTATGTGGATAAGTTATAAGCATTTCCATTGACTTTCAAGTAATTTTACTGACAAGAAAAACTAATGTTTCTAAAATTAAAATTAAATACGATTTGAAAAAAAGTTGCAGATCATAAGTATAGACAATTTTCAGCCGTTTGAAATGTATTGCACTTTTAACGCACTAATTATGTGGATAAGTTAAAAGCATTTCCACTGACTTTCAAATAATTTTATTGACAAGAAAAACTAATGTTTCTAAAATCAAAATTGAGTAGAAGGCGATTTGAAAAAAAGTGGCAGATCATAAGTTTAGACAATTTTCAGCCGTTTGAAATGTATTGCAATTTAAACGCACTAATTATGTGGATAAGTTAAAAGCATTTCCATTGACTTTCAGGTAATTTTACTGACAAGAAAAACTAATGTTTCTGAAATCAAAATTGAGTAGAAGGCGATTTAAAAAAAATTGCAGATCATAAGTTTAGACAATTTTCAGCCGTTTGAAATGTATTGCAATTTAAACGCACTAATTATGTGGATGTTAAAAGCATTTCCACAGACTTTCAAGTAATTTTACTGACAAGAAAAACTAATGTTTCTAAAATCAAAATTGAGTAGAAGGCGATTTGAAAAAAAATTGCAGATCATAAGTTTAGACTATTTTCAGCACTTTGACATGTATTGCAATTTTAACGCACTAATTATGTGGATAAGTTATAAGCATTTCCATTGACTTTCAAGTAATTTTACTGACAAGAAAAACTAATGTTTCTAAAATTAAAATTAAACACGATTTGAAAAAAAGTTGCAGATCATAAGTATAGACAATTTTCAGCCGTTTGAAATGTATTTCAATTTTAACGCACTAATTATGTGGATAAGTTAAAAGCATTTCCACTGACTTTCAAGTAATTTTACTGACAAGAAAAACTAATGTTTCTGAAATCAAAATTGAGTAGAAGGCGATTTTAAAAAAATTGCAGATTATAAGTTTAGACAATTTTCAGCCGTTTGAAATGTATTGCAATTTAAACGCACTAATTATGTGGATAAGTTAAAAGCATTTCCACTGACTTTCAAGTATTTTTACTGACAAGAAAAACTAATGTTTCTGAAATACAAATTGAGTAGAAGGCGATTTAAAAAAAATTGCAGATCATAAGTTTAGACAATTTTCAGCCGTTTGAAATGTATTGCAATTTAAACGCACTAATTATGTGGATAAGTTAAAAGCATTTCCACAGACTTTCAAGTAATTTTACTGACAAAAAAAACTAATGTTTCTAAAATTAAAATTAAACACGATTTGAAAAAAAGTTGCAGATCATAAGTATAGACAATTTTCAGCCGTTAGAAATGTATTGCACTTTTAACGCACTAATTATGTGGATAAGTTAAAAGCATTTCCATTGACTTCCAAGTAATTTTACTGACAAGAAAAACCAATGTTTCTAAAATTAAAATTGAGTGGAAAGCGATTTGAAAAAAAGTTCCAGCTTATAAGTTTAGACAATTTTCAGCCGTTTGAAATGTATTGCAATTTTAACGCACTAATTATGTGGATAAGTTAAAAGCATTTCCACTGACTTTCAAGTAATTTTATTGACAAGAAAAACTAATGTTTCTAAAATCAAAATTGAGTAGAAGGCAATTTGAAAAAAAGTGGCAGATCATAAGTTTAGACAATTTTCAGCCGTTTGAAATGTATTGCAATTTAAACGCACTAATTATGTGGATAAGTTAAAAGCATTTCCATTGACTTTCAAGTAATTTTACTGACAAGAAAAACTAATGTTTCTAAAAATAAAATTAAACACGATTTGAAAAAAAGTTGCAGATCATAAGTATAGACAATTTTCAGCCGTTTGAAATGTATTTCAATTTTAACGCACTAATTATGTGGATAAGTTAAAAGCATTTCCACTGACTTTCAAGTAATTTTACTGACAAGAAAAACTAATGTTTCTGAAATCAAAATTGAGTAGAAGGCGATTTAAAAAAAATTGCAGATCATAAGTTTAGACAATTTTCAGCCGTTTGAAATGTATTGCAATTTAAACGCACTAATTATGTGGATAAGTTAAAAGCATTTCCACTGACTTTCAAGTAATTTTACTGACAAAAAAAACTAATGTTTCTAAAATTAAAATTAAACACGATTTGAAAAAAAGTTGCAGATCATAAGTATAGACAATTTTCAGCCGTTAGAAATGTATTGCACTTTTAACGCACTAATTATGTGGATAAGTTAAAAGCATTTCCACTGACTTTCAAGTAATTTTACTGACAAGAAAAACTAATGTTTCTGAAATCAAAATTGAGTAGAAGGCGATTTAAAAAAAATTGCAGATCATAAGTTTAGACAATTTTCAGCCGTTTGAAATGTATTGCAATTTAAACGCACTAATTATGTGGATAAGTTAAAAGCATTTCCATTGACTTTCAAGTAATTTTACTGACAAGAAAAACTAATGTTTCTAAAAATAAAAATTAAACACAATTTGAAAAAAAGTTGCAGATCATAAGTATAGACAATTTTCAGCCGTTTGAAACGTATTTCAATTTTAACGCACTAATTATGTGGATAAGTTAAAAGCATTTCCACTGACTTTCAAGTAATTTTACTGACAAGAAAAACTAATGTTTCTGAAATCAAAATTGAGTAGAAGGCGATTTAAAAAAAATTGCAGATCATAAGTTTAGACAATTTTCAGCCGTTTGAAATGTATTGCAATTTAAACGCACTAATTATGTGGATGTTAAAAGCATTTCCACAGACTTTCAAGTAATTTTACTGACAAGAAAAACTAATGTTTCTAAAAATAAAATTAAACACGATTTGAAAAAAAGTTGCAGATCATAAGTATAGACAATTTTCAGCCGTTTGAAATGTATTTCAATTTTAACGCACTAATTATGTGGATAAGTTAAAAGCATTTCCACTGACTTTCAAGTAATTTTACTGACAAGAAAAACTAATGTTTCTGAAATCAAAATTGAGTAGAAGGCGATTTTAAAAAAATTGCAGATTATAAGTTTAGACAATTTTCAGCCGTTTGAAATGTATTGCAATTTAAACGCACTAATTATGTGGATAAGTTAAAAGCATTTCCACAGACTTTCAAGTAATTTTACTGACAAAAAAAACTAATGTTTCTAAAATTAAAATTAAACACGATTTGAAAAAAAGTTGCAGATCATAAGTATAGACAATTTTCAGCCGTTACAAATGTATAGCACTTTTAACGCACTAATTATGTGGATAAGTTAAAAGCATTTCCATTGACTTTCAAGTAATTTTACTGACAAGAAAAACCAATGTTTCTAAAATTAAAATTGAGTGGAAAGCGATTTGAAAAAAAGTTCAAGATCATAAGTTTATACAATTTTCAGCCGTTTGAAATGTATTGCAATTTAAACGCACTAATTATGTGGATAAGTTAAAAGCATTTCCACTGACTTTCAAGTATTTTTACTGACAAGAAAAACTAATGTTTCTGAAATCAAAATTGAGTAGAAGGCGATTTAAAAAAAATTGCAGATCATAAGTTTAGACAATTTTCAGCCGTTTGAAATGTATTGCAATTTAAACGCACTAATTATGTGGATAAGTTAAAAGCATTTCCACAGACTTTCAAGTAATTTTACTGACAAAAAAAACTAATGTTTCTAAAATTAAAATTAAACACGATTTGAAAAAAAGTTGCAGATCATAAGTATAGACAATTTTCAGCCGTTAGAAATGTATTGCACTTTTAACGCACTAATTATGTGGATAAGTTAAAAGCATTTCCATTGACTTTCAAGTAATTTTACTGACAAGAAAAACCAATGTTTCTAAAATTAAAATTGAGTGGAAAGCGATTTGAAAAAAAGTTCCAGCTTATGAGTTTAGACAATTTTCAGCCGTTTGAAATGTATTGCAATTTTAACGCACTAATTATGTGGATAAGTTAAAAGCATTTCCACTGACTTTCAAGTAATTTTATTGACAAGAAAAACTAATGTTTCTAAAATCAAAATTGAGTAGAAGGCAATTTGAAAAAAAGTGGCAGATCATAAGTTTAGACAATTTTCAGCCGTTTGAAATGTATTGCAATTTAAACGCACTAATTATGTGGATAAGTTAAAAGCATTTCCATTGACTTTTAAGTAATTTTACTGACAAGAAAAACTAATGTTTCTAAAAATAAAATTAAACACGATTTGAAAAAAAGTTGCAGATCATAAGTATAGACAATTTTCAGCCGTTTGAAATGTATTTCAATTTTAACGCACTAATTATGTGGATAAGTTAAAAGCATTTCCACTGACTTTCAAGTAATTTTACTGACAAGAAAAACTAATGTTTCTGAAATCAAAATTGAGTAGAAGGCGATTAAAAAAAAATTGCAGATCATAAGTTTAGACAATTTTCAGCCGTTTGAAATGTATTGCAATTTAAACGCACTAATTATGTGGATAAGTTAAAAGCATTTCCACCGACTTTCAAGTAATTTTACTGACAAAAAAAACTAATGTTTCTAAAATTAAAATTAAACACGATTTGAAAAAAAGTTGCAGATCATAAGTATAGACAATTTTCAGCCGTTAGAAATGTATTGCACTTTTAACGCACTAATTATGTGGATAAGTTAAAAGCATTTCCACTGACTTTCAAGTAATTTTACTGACAAGAAAAACTAATGTTTCTGAAATCAAAATTGAGTAGAAGGCGATTTAAAAAAAATTGCAGATCATAAGTTTAGACAATTTTCAGCCGTTTGAAATGTATTGCAATTTTAACGCACTAATTATGTGGATAAGTTAAAAGCATTTCCACTGACTTTCAAGTAATTTTATTGACAAGAAAAACTAATGTTTCTAAAATCAAAATTGAGTAGAAGGCAATTTGAAAAAAAGTGGCAGATCATAAGTTTAGACAATTTTCAGCCGTTTGAAATGTATTGCAATTTAAACGCACTAATTATGTGGATAAGTTAAAAGCATTTCCATTGACTTTCAAGTAATTTTACTGACAAGAAAAACTAATGTTTCTAAAAATAAAATTAAACACGATTTGAAAAAAAGTTGCAGATCATAAGTATAGACAATTTTCAGCCATTTGAAATGTATTTCAATTTTAACGCACTAATTATGTGGATAAGTTAAAAGCATTTCCACTGACTTTCAAGTAATTTTACTGACAAGAAAAACTAATGTTTCTGAAATCAAAATTGAGTAGAAGGCGATTTAAAAAAAATTGCAGATCATAAGTTTAGACAATTTTCAGCCGTTTGAAATGTATTGCAATTTAAACGCACTAATTATGTGGATAAGTTAAAAGCATTTCCACTGACTTTCAAGTAATTTTACTGACAAAAAAAACTAATGTTTCTAAAATTAAAATTAAACACGATTTGAAAAAAAGTTGCAGATCATAAGTATAGACAATTTTCAGCCGTTAGAAATGTATTGCACTTTTAACGCACTAATTATGTGGATAAGTTAAAAGCATTTCCACTGACTTTCAAGTAATTTTACTGACAAGAAAAACTAATGTTTCTGAAATCAAAATTGAGTAGAAGGCGATTTAAAAAAAATTGCAGATCATAAGTTTAGACAATTTTCAGCCGTTTGAAATGTATTGCAATTTAAACGCACTAATTATGTGGATAAGTTAAAAGCATTTCCATTGACTTTCAAGTAATTTTACTGACAAGAAAAACTAATGTTTCTAAAAATAAAAATTAAACACAATTTGAAAAAAAGTTGCAGATCATAAGTATAGACAATTTTCAGCCGTTTGAAACGTATTTCAATTTTAACGCACTAATTATGTGGATAAGTTAAAAGCATTTCCACTGACTTTCAAGTAATTTTACTGACAAGAAAAACTAATGTTTCTGAAATCAAAATTGAGTAGAAGGCGATTTAAAAAAAATTGCAGATCATAAGTTTAGACAATTTTCAGCCGTTTGAAATGTATTGCAATTTAAACGCACTAATTATGTGGATGTTAAAAGCATTTCCACAGACTTTCAAGTAATTTTACTGACAAGAAAAACTAATGTTTCTAAAATTAAAATTAAACACGATTTGAAAAAAAGTTGCAGATCATAAGTATAGACAATTTTCAGCCGTTTGAAATGTATTTCAATTTTAACGCACTAATTATGTGGATAAGTTAAAAGCATTTCCACTGACTTTCAAGTAATTTTACTGACAAGAAAAACTAATGTTTCTGAAATCAAAATTGAGTAGAAGGCGATTTTAAAAAAATTGCAGATTATAAGTTTAGACAATTTTCAGCCGTTTGAAATGTATTGCAATTTAAACGCACTAATTATGTGGATAAGTTAAAAGCATTTCCACAGACTTTCAAGTAATTTTACTGACAAAAAAAACTAATGTTTCTAAAATTAAAATTAAACACGATTTGAAAAAAAGTTGCAGATCATAAGTATAGACAATTTTCAGCCGTTACAAATGTATAGCACTTTTAACGCACTAATTATGTGGATAAGTTAAAAGCATTTCCATTGACTTTCAAGTAATTTTACTGACAAGAAAAACCAATGTTTCTAAAATTAAAATTGAGTGGAAAGCGATTTGAAAAAAAGTTCAAGATCATAAGTTTATACAATTTTCAGCCGTTTGAAATGTATTGCAATTTAAACGCACTAATTATGTGGATAAGTTAAAAGCATTTCCACTGACTTTCAAGTATTTTTACTGACAAGAAAAACTAATGTTTCTGAAATCAAAATTGAGTAGAAGGCGATTTAAAAAAAATTGCAGATCATAAGTTTAGACAATTTTCAGCCGTTTGAAATGTATTGCAATTTAAACGCACTAATTATGTGGATAAGTTAAAAGCATTTCCACAGACTTTCAAGTAATTTTACTGACAAAAAAAACTAATGTTTCTAAAATTAAAATTAAACACGATTTGAAAAAAAGTTGCAGATCATAAGTATAGACAATTTTCAGCCGTTAGAAATGTATTGCACTTTTAACGCACTAATTATGTGGATAAGTTAAAAGCATTTCCATTGACTTTCAAGTAATTTTACTGACAAGAAAAACCAATGTTTCTAAAATTAAAATTGAGTGGAAAGCGATTTGAAAAAAAGTTCCAGCTTATGAGTTTAGACAATTTTCAGCCGTTTGAAATGTATTGCAATTTTAACGCACTAATTATGTGGATAAGTTAAAAGCATTTCCACTGACTGTCAAGTAATTTTATTGACAAGAAAAACTAATGTTTCTAAAATCAAAATTGAGTAGAAGGCAATTTGAAAAAAAGTGGCAGATCATAAGTTTAGACAATTTTCAGCCGTTTGAAATGTATTGCAATTTAAACGCACTAATTATGTGGATAAGTTAAAAGCATTTCCATTGACTTTCAAGTAATTTTACTGACAAGAAAAACTAATGTTTCTAAAAATAAAATTAAACACGATTTGAAAAAAAGTTGCAGATCATAAGTATAGACAATTTTCAGCCGTTTGAAATGTATTTCAATTTTAACGCACTAATTATGTGGATAAGTTAAAAGCATTTCCACTGACTTTCAAGTAATTTTACTGACAAGAAAAACTAATGTTTCTGAAATCAAAATTGAGTAGAAGGCGATTAAAAAAAAATTGCAGATCATAAGTTTAGACAATTTTCAGCCGTTTGAAATGTATTGCAATTTAAACGCACTAATTATGTGGATAAGTTAAAAGCATTTCCACCGACTTTCAAGTAATTTTACTGACAAAAAAAACTAATGTTTCTAAAATTAAAATTAAACACGATTTGAAAAAAAGTTGCAGATCATAAGTATAGACAATTTTCAGCCGTTAGAAATGTATTGCACTTTTAACGCACTAATTATGTGGATAAGTTAAAAGCATTTCCACTGACTTTCAAGTAATTTTACTGACAAGAAAAACTAATGTTTCTGAAATCAAAATTGAGTAGAAGGCGATTTAAAAAAAATTGCAGATCATAAGTTTAGACAATTTTCAGCCGTTTGAAATGTATTGCAATTTAAACGCACTAATTATGTGGATAAGTTAAAAGCATTTCCATTGACTTTCAAGTAATTTTACTGACAAGAAAAACTAATGTTTCTAAAAATAAAAATTAAACACAATTTGAAAAAAAGTTGCAGATCATAAGTATAGACAATTTTCAGCCGTTTGAAACGTATTTCAATTTTAACGCACTAATTATGTGGATAAGTTAAAAGCATTTCCACTGACTTTCAAGTAATTTTACTGACAAAAAAAACTAATGTTTCTGAAATCAAAATTGAGTAGAAGGCGATTTAAAAAAAATTGCAGATTATAAGTTTAGACAATTTTTAGCCGTTTGAAATGTATTGCAATTTAAACGCACTAATTATGTGGATAAGTTAAAAGCATTTCCACAGACTTTCAAGTAATTTTACTGACAAAAAAAACTAATGTTTCTAAAATTAAAATTAAACACGATTTGAAAAAAAGTTGCAGATCATAAGTATAGACAATTTTCAGCCGTTAGAAATGTATTGCACTTTTAACGCACTAATTATGTGGATAAGTTAAAAGCATTTCCATTGACTTTCAAGTAATTTTACTGACAAGAAAAACTAATGTTTCTGAAATCAAAATTGAGTAGAAGGCGATTTGAAAAAAAATTGCAGATCATAAGTTTAGACTATTTTCAGCACTTTGACATGTATTGCAATTTTAACGCACTAATTATGTGGATAAGTTATAAGCATTTCCATTGACTTTCAAGTAATTTTACTGACAAGAAAAACGAATTTTTTTCTAAAATTAAAATTAAACACGATTTGAAAAAAAGTTGCAGATCATAAGTATAGACAATTTTCAGCCGTTTGAAATGTATTTCAATTTTAACGCACTAATTATGTGGATAAGTTAAAAGCATTTCCACTGACTTTCAAGTAATTTTACTGACAAGAAAAACTAATGTTTCTGAAATCAAAATTGAGTAGAAGGCGATTTTAAAAAAATTGCAGATTATAAGTTTAGACAATTTTCAGCCGTTTGAAATGTATTGCAATTTAAACGCACTAATTATGTGGATAAGTTAAAAGCATTTCCACAGACTTTCAAGTAATTTTACTGACAAAAAAAACTAATGTTTCTAAAATTAAAATTAAACACGATTTGAAAAAAAGTTGCAGATCATAAGTATAGACAATTTTCAGCCGTTAGAAATGTATTGCACTTTTAACGCACTAATTATGTGGATAAGTTAAAAGCATTTCCATTGACTTTCAAGTAATTTTACTGACAAGAAAAACCAATGTTTCTAAAATTAAAATTGAGTGGAAAGCGATTTGAAAAAAAGTTCCAGCTTATAAGTATAGACAATTTTCAGCCGTTTGAAATGTATTTCAATTTTAACGCACTAATTATGTGGATAAGTTAAAAGCATTTCCACTGACTTTCAAGTAATTTTACTGACAAGAAAAACTAATGTTTCTGAAATCAAAATTGAGTAGAAGGCGATTAAAAAAAAATTGCAGATCATAAGTTTAGACAATTTTCAGCCGTTTGAAATGTATTGCAATTTAAACGCACTAATTATGTGGATAAGTTAAAAGCATTTCCACTGACTTTCAAGTAATTTTACTGACAAAAAAAACTAATGTTTCTAAAATTAAAATTAAACACGATTTGAAAAAAAGTTGCAGATCATAAGTATAGACAATTTTCAGCCGTTAAAAATGTATTGCACTTTTAACGCACTAATTATGTGGATAAGTTAAAAGCATTTCCACTGACTTTCAAGTAATTTTACTGACAAGAAAAACTAATGTTTCTGAAATCAAAATTGAGTAGAAGGCGATTTAAAAAAAATTGCAGATCATAAGTTTAGACAATTTTCAGCCGTTTGAAATGTATTGCAATTTAAACGCACTAATTATGTGGATAAGTTAAAAGCATTTCCATTGACTTTCAAGTAATTTTACTGACAAGAAAAACTAATGTTTCTAAAAATAAAAATTAAACACAATTTGAAAAAAAGTTGCAGATCATAAGTATAGACAATTTTCAGCCGTTTGAAACGTATTTCAATTTTAACGCACTAATTATGTGGATAAGTTAAAAGCATTTCCACTGACTTTCAAGTAATTTTACTGACAAGAAAAACTAATGTTTCTGAAATCAAAATTGAGTAGAAGGCGATTTAAAAAAAATTGCAGATCATAAGTTTAGACAATTTTCAGCCGTTTGAAATGTATTGCAATTTAAACGCACTAATTATGTGGATGTTAAAAGCATTTCCACAGACTTTCAAGTAATTTTACTGACAAGAAAAACTAATGTTTCTAAAATTAAAATTAAACACGATTTGAAAAAAAGTTGCAGATCATAAGTATAGACAATTTTCAGCCGTTTGAAATGTATTTCAATTTTAACGCACTAATTATGTGGATAAGTTAAAAGCATTTCCACTGACTTTCAAGTAATTTTACTGACAAGAAAAACTAATGTTTCTGAAATCAAAATTGAGTAGAAGGCGATTTTAAAAAAATTGCAGATTATAAGTTTAGACAATTTTCAGCCGTTTGAAATGTATTGCAATTTAAACGCACTAATTATGTGGATAAGTTAAAAGCATTTCCACAGACTTTCAAGTAATTTTACTGACAAAAAAAACTAATGTTTCTAAAATTAAAATTAAACACGATTTGAAAAAAAGTTGCAGATCATAAGTATAGACAATTTTCAGCCGTTAGAAATGTATAGCACTTTTAACGCACTAATTATGTGGATAAGTTAAAAGCATTTTCATTGACTTTCAAGTAATTTTACTGACAAGAAAAACCAATGTTTCTAAAATTAAAATTGAGTGGAAAGCGATTTGAAAAAAAGTTCAAGATCATAAGTTTATACAATTTTCAGCCGTTTGAAATGTATTGCAATTTAAACGCACTAATTATGTGGATAAGTTAAAAGCATTTCCACTGACTTTCAAGTATTTTTACTGACAAGAAAAACTAATGTTTCTGAAATCAAAATTGAGTAGAAGGCGATTTAAAAAAAATTGCAGATCATAAGTTTAGACAATTTTCAGCCGTTTGAAATGTATTGCAATTTAAACGCACTAATTATGTGGATAAGTTAAAAGCATTTCCACAGACTTTCAAGTAATTTTACTGACAAAAAAAACTAATGTTTCTAAAATTAAAATTAAACACGATTTGAAAAAAAGTTGCAGATCATAAGTATAGACAATTTTCAGCCGTTAGAAATGTATTGCACTTTTAACGCACTAATTATGTGGATAAGTTAAAAGCATTTCCATTGACTTTCAAGTAATTTTACTGACAAGAAAAACCAATGTTTCTAAAATTAAAATTGAGTGGAAAGCGATTTGAAAAAAAGTTCCAGCTTATAAGTTTAGACAATTTTCAGCCGTTTGAAATGTATTGCAATTTTAACGCACTAATTATGTGGATAAGTTAAAAGCATTTCCACTGACTTTCAAGTAATTTTATTGACAAGAAAAACTAATGTTTCTAAAATCAAAATTGAGTAGAAGGCAATTTGAAAAAAAGTGGCAGATCATAAGTTTAGACAATTTTCAGCCGTTTGAAATGTATTGCAATTTAAACGCACTAATTATGTGGATAAGTTAAAAGCATTTCCATTGACTTTCAAGTAATTTTACTGACAAGAAAAACTAATGTTTCTAAAAATAAAATTAAACACGATTTGAAAAAAAGTTGCAGATCATAAGTATAGACAATTTTCAGCCGTTTGAAATGTATTTCAATTTTAACGCACTAATTATGTGGATAAGTTAAAAGCATTTCCACTGACTTTCAAGTAATTTTACTGACAAGAAAAACTAATGTTTCTGAAATCAAAATTGAGTAGAAGGCGATTTAAAAAAAATTGCAGATTATAAGTTTAGACAATTTTTAGCCGTTTGAAATGTATTGCAATTTAAACGCACTAATTATGTGGATAAGTTAAAAGCATTTCCACAGACTTTCAAGTAATTTTACTGACAAAAAAAACTAATGTTTCTAAAATTAAAATTAAACACGATTTGAAAAAAAGTTGCAGATCATAAGTATAGACAATTTTCAGCCGTTAGAAATGTATTGCACTTTTAACGCACTAATTATGTGGATAAGTTAAAAGCATTTCCATTGACTTTCAAGTAATTTTACTGACAAGAAAAACTAATGTTTCTGAAATCAAAATTGAGTAGAAGGCGATTAAAAAAAAATTGCAGATCATAAGTTTAGACAATTTTCAGCACTTTGACATGTATTGCAATTTTAACGCACTAATTATGTGGATAAGTTATAAGCATTTCCATTGACTTTCAAGTAATTTTACTGACAAGAAAAACGAATTTTTTTCTAAAATTAAAATTAAACACGATTTGAAAAAAAGTTGCAGATCATAAGTATAGACAATTTTCAGCCGTTAGAAATGTATTGCACTTTTAACGCACTAATTATGTGGATAAGTTAAAAGCATTTCCACTGACTTTCAAGTAATTTTACTGACAAGAAAAACTAATGTTTCTGAAATCAAAATTGAGTAGAAGGCGATTTAAAAAAAATTGCAGATCATAAGTTTAGACAATTTTCAGCCGTTTGAAATGTATTGCAATTTAAACGCACTAATTATGTGGATAAGTTAAAAGCATTTCCATTGACTTTCAAGTAATTTTACTGACAAGAAAAACTAATGTTTCTAAAAATAAAAATTAAACACAATTTGAAAAAAAGTTGCAGATCATAAGTATAGACAATTTTCAGCCGTTTGAAACGTATTTCAATTTTAACGCACTAATTATGTGGATAAGTTAAAAGCATTTCCACTGACTTTCAAGTAATTTTACTGACAAGAAAAACTAATGTTTCTGAAATCAAAATTGAGTAGAAGGCGATTTAAAAAAAATTGCAGATCATAAGTTTAGACAATTTTCAGCCGTTTGAAATGTATTGCAATTTAAACGCACTAATTATGTGGATGTTAAAAGCATTTCCACAGACTTTCAAGTAATTTTACTGACAAGAAAAACTAATGTTTCTAAAATTAAAATTAAACACGATTTGAAAAAAAGTTGCAGATCATAAGTATAGACAATTTTCAGCCGTTTGAAATGTATTTCAATTTTAACGCACTAATTATGTGGATAAGTTAAAAGCATTTCCACTGACTTTCAAGTAATTTTACTGACAAGAAAAACTAATGTTTCTGAAATCAAAATTGAGTAGAAGGCGATTTAAAAAAAATTGCAGATTATAAGTTTAGACAATTTTCAGCCGTTTGAAATGTATTGCAATTTAAACGCACTAATTATGTGGATAAGTTAAAAGCATTTCCACAGACTTTCAAGTAATTTTACTGACAAAAAAAACTAATGTTTCTAAAATTAAAATTAAACACGATTTGAAAAAAAGTTGCAGATCATAAGTATAGACAATTTTCAGCCGTTAGAAATGTATTGCACTTTTAACGCACTAATTATGTGGATAAGTTAAAAGCATTTCCATTGACTTTCAAGTAATTTTACTGACAAGAAAAACTAATGTTTCTGAAATCAAAATTGAGTAGAAGGCGATTTGAAAAAAAATTGCAGATCATAAGTTTAGACTATTTTCAGCACTTTGACATGTATTGCAATTTTAACGCACTAATTATGTGGATAAGTTATAAGCATTTCCATTGACTTTCAAGTAATTTTACTGACAAGAAAAACGAATTTTTTTCTAAAATTAAAATTAAACACGATTTGAAAAAAAGTTGCAGATCATAAGTATAGACAATTTTCAGCCGTTTGAAATGTATTTCAATTTTAACGCACTAATTATGTGGATAAGTTAAAAGCATTTCCACTGACTTTCAAGTAATTTTACTGACAAGAAAAACTAATGTTTCTGAAATCAAAATTGAGTAGAAGGCGATTTTAAAAAAATTGCAGATTATAAGTTTAGACAATTTTCAGCCGTTCGAAATGTATTGCAATTTAAACGCACTAATTATGTGGATAAGTTAAAAGCATTTCCACAGACTTTCAAGTAATTTTACTGACAAAAAAAACTAATGTTTCTAAAATTAAAATTAAACACGATTTGAAAAAAAGTTGCAGATCATAAGTATAGACAATTTTCAGCCGTTAGAAATGTATTGCACTTTTAACGCACTAATTATGTGGATAAGTTAAAAGCATTTCCATTGACTTTCAAGTAATTTTACTGACAAGAAAAACCAATGTTTCTAAAATTAAAATTGAGTGGAAAGCGATTTGAAAAAAAGTTCCAGCTTATAAGTTTAGACAATTTTCAGCCGTTTGAAATGTATTGCAATTTAAACGCACTAATTATGTGGATGTTAAAAGCATTTCCACAGACTTTCAAGTAATTTTACTGACAAGAAAAACTAATGTTTCTAAAATCAAAATTGAGTAGAAGGCAATTTGAAAAAAAGTGGCAGATCATAAGTTTAGACAATTTTCAGCCGTTTGAAATGTATTGCAATTTAAACGCACTAATTATGTGGATAAGTTAAAAGCATTTCCATTGACTTTCAAGTAATTTTACTGACAAGAAAAACTAATGTTTCTAAAAATAAAATTAAACACGATTTGAAAAAAAGTTGCAGATCATAAGTATAGACAATTTTCAGCCGTTTGAAATGTATTTCAATTTTAACGCACTAATTATGTGGATAAGTTAAAAGCATTTCCACTGACTTTCAAGTAATTTTACTGACAAGAAAAACTAATGTTTCTGAAATCAAAATTGAGTAGAAGGCGATTTAAAAAAAATTGCAGATCATAAGTTTAGACAATTTTCAGCCGTTTGAAATGTATTGCAATTTTAACGCACTAATTATGTGGATAAGTTAAAAGCATTTCCATTGACTTTCAAGTAATTTTACTGACAAGAAAAACTAATGTTTCTAAAAATAAAAATTAAACACAATTTGAAAAAAAGTTGCAGATCATAAGTATAGACAATTTTCAGCCGTTTGAAACGTATTTCAATTTTAACGCACTAATTATGTGGATAAGTTAAAAGCATTTCCACTGACTTTCAAGTAATTTTACTGACAAGAAAAACTAATGTTTCTGAAATCAAAATTGAGTAGAAGGCGATTTAAAAAAAATTGCAGATTATAAGTTTAGACAATTTTTAGCCGTTTGAAATGTATTGCAATTTAAACGCACTAATTATGTGGATAAGTTAAAAGCATTTCCACAGACTTTCAAGTAATTTTACTGACAAAAAAAACTAATGTTTCTAAAATTAAAATTAAACACGATTTGAAAAAAAGTTGCAGATCATAAGTATAGACAATTTTCAGCCGTTAGAAATGTATTGCACTTTTAACGCACTAATTATGTGGATAAGTTAAAAGCATTTCCATTGACTTTCAAGTAATTTTACTGACAAGAAAAACTAATGTTTCTGAAATCAAAATTGAGTAGAAGGCGATTTGAAAAAAAATTGCAGATCATAAGTTTAGACTATTTTCAGCACTTTGACATGTATTGCAATTTTAACGCACTAATTATGTGGATAAGTTATAAGCATTTCCATTGACTTTCAAGTAATTTTACTGACAAGAAAAACGAATTTTTTTCTAAAATTAAAATTAAACACGATTTGAAAAAAAGTTGCAGATCATAAGTATAGACAATTTTCAGCCGTTTGAAATGTATTTCAATTTTAACGCACTAATTATGTGGATAAGTTAAAAGCATTTCCACTGACTTTCAAGTAATTTTACTGACAAGAAAAACTAATGTTTCTGAAATCAAAATTGAGTAGAAGGCGATTTTAAAAAAATTGCAGATTATAAGTTTAGACAATTTTCAGCCGTTCGAAATGTATTGCAATTTAAACGCACTAATTATGTGGATAAGTTAAAAGCATTTCCACAGACTTTCAAGTAATTTTACTGACAAAAAAAACTAATGTTTCTAAAATTAAAATTAAACACGATTTGAAAAAAAGTTGCAGATCATAAGTATAGACAATTTTCAGCCGTTAGAAATGTATTGCACTTTTAACGCACTAATTATGTGGATAAGTTAAAAGCATTTCCATTGACTTTCAAGTAATTTTACTGACAAGAAAAACCAATGTTTCTAAAATTAAAATTGAGTGGAAAGCGATTTGAAAAAAAGTTCCAGCTTATAAGTTTAGACAATTTTCAGCCGTTTGAAATGTATTTCAATTTTAACGCACTAATTATGTGGATAAGTTAAAAGCATTTCCACTGACTTTCAAGTAATTTTACTGACAAGAAAAACTAATGTTTCTGAAATCAAAATTGAGTAGAAGGCGATTAAAAAAAAATTGCAGATCATAAGTTTAGACAATTTTCAGCCGTTTGAAATGTATTGCAATTTTAACGCACTAATTATGTGGATAAGTTAAAAGCATTTCCATTGACTTTCAAGTAATTTTACTGACAAGAAAAACTAATGTTTCTAAAAATAAAAATTAAACACAATTTGAAAAAAAGTTGCAGATCATAAGTATAGACAATTTTCAGCCGTTTGAAACGTATTTCAATTTTAACGCACTAATTATGTGGATAAGTTAAAAGCATTTCCACTGACTTTCAAGTAATTTTACTGACAAGAAAAACTAATGTTTCTGAAATCAAAATTGAGTAGAAGGCGATTTAAAAAAAATTGCAGATTATAAGTTTAGACAATTTTTAGCCGTTTGAAATGTATTGCAATTTAAACGCACTAATTATGTGGATAAGTTAAAAGCATTTCCACAGACTTTCAAGTAATTTTACTGACAAAAAAAACTAATGTTTCTAAAATTAAAATTAAACACGATTTGAAAAAAAGTTGCAGATCATAAGTATAGACAATTTTCAGCCGTTAGAAATGTATTGCACTTTTAACGCACTAATTATGTGGATAAGTTAAAAGCATTTCCATTGACTTTCAAGTAATTTTACTGACAAGAAAAACTAATGTTTCTGAAATCAAAATTGAGTAGAAGGCGATTTGAAAAAAAATTGCAGATCATAAGTTTAGACTATTTTCAGCACTTTGACATGTATTGCAATTTTAACGCACTAATTATGTGGATAAGTTATAAGCATTTCCATTGACTTTCAAGTAATTTTACTGACAAGAAAAACGAATTTTTTTCTAAAATTAAAATTAAACACGATTTGAAAAAAAGTTGCAGATCATAAGTATAGACAATTTTCAGCCGTTTGAAATGTATTTCAATTTTAACGCACTAATTATGTGGATAAGTTAAAAGCATTTCCACTGACTTTCAAGTAATTTTACTGACAAGAAAAACTAATGTTTCTGAAATCAAAATTGAGTAGAAGGCGATTTTAAAAAAATTGCAGATTATAAGTTTAGACAATTTTCAGCCGTTCGAAATGTATTGCAATTTAAACGCACTAATTATGTGGATAAGTTAAAAGCATTTCCACAGACTTTCAAGTAATTTTACTGACAAAAAAAACTAATGTTTCTAAAATTAAAATTAAACACGATTTGAAAAAAAGTTGCAGATCATAAGTATAGACAATTTTCAGCCGTTAGAAATGTATTGCACTTTTAACGCACTAATTATGTGGATAAGTTAAAAGCATTTCCATTGACTTTCAAGTAATTTTACTGACAAGAAAAACCAATGTTTCTAAAATTAAAATTGAGTGGAAAGCGATTTGAAAAAAAGTTCCAGCTTATAAGTTTAGACAATTTTCAGCCGTTTGAAATGTATTGCAATTTAAACGCACTAATTATGTGGATGTTAAAAGCATTTCCACAGACTTTCAAGTAATTTTACTGACAAGAAAAACTAATGTTTCTAAAATCAAAATTGAGTAGAAGGCGATTTGAAAAAAAATTGCAGATCATAAGTTTAGACTATTTTCAGCACTTTGACATGTATTGCAATTTTAACGCACTAATTATGTGGATAAGTTATAAGCATTTCCACTGACTTTCAAGTAATTTTACTGACAAGAAAAACTAATGTTTCTAAAATTAAAATTAAATACGATTTGAAAAAAAGTTGCAGATCATAAGTATAGACAATTTTCAGCCGTTTGAAATGTATTGCACTTTTAACGCACTAATTATGTGGATAAGTTAAAAGCATTTCCACTGACTTTCAAATAATTTTATTGACAAGAAAAACTAATGTTTCTAAAATCAAAATTGAGTAGAAGGCGATTTGAAAAAAAGTGGCAGATCATAAGTTTAGACAATTTTTAGCCGTTTGAAATGTATTGCAATTTAAACGCACTAATTATGTGGATAAGTTAAAAGCATTTCCATTGACTTTCAGGTAATTTTACTGACAAGAAAAACTAATGTTTCTGAAATCAAAATTGAGTAGAAGGCGATTAAAAAAAAATTGCAGATCATAAGTTTAGACAATTTTCAGCCGTTTGAAATGTATTGCAATTTAAAGGCACTAATTATGTGGATAAGTTAAAAGCATTTCCACAGACTTTCAAGTAATTTTACTGACAAAAAAAACTAATGTTTCTAAAATTAAAATTAAACACGATTTGAAAAAAAGTTGCAGATTATAAGTATAGACAATTTTCAGCCGTTAGAAATGTATTGCACTTTTAACGCACTAATTATGTGGATAAGTTAAAAGCATTTCCATTGACTTTCAAGTAATTTTACTGACAAGAAAAACCAATGTTTCTAAAATTAAAATTGAGTGGAAAGCGATTTGAAAAAAAGTTCCAGCTTATAAGTTTAGACAATTTTCAGCAGTTTGAAATGTATTGCAATTTTAACGCACTAATTATGTGGATAAGTTAAAAGCATTTCCACTGACTTTCAAGTAATTTTATTGACAAGAAAAACTAATGTTTCTAAAATCAAAATTGAGTAGAAGGCAATTTGAAAAAAAGTGGCAGATCATAAGTTTAGACAATTTTCAGCCGTTTGAAATGTATTGCAATTTAAACGCACTAATTATGTGGATAAGTTAAAAGCATTTCCACCGACTTTCAAGTAATTTTACTGACAAAAAAAACTAATGTTTCTAAAATTAAAATTAAACACGATTTGAAAAAAAGTTGCAGATCATAAGTATAGACAATTTTCAGCCGTTAGAAATGTATTGCACTTTTAACGCACTAATTATGTGGATAAGTTAAAAGCATTTCCACTGACTTTCAAGTAATTTTACTGACAAGAAAAACTAATGTTTCTGAAATCAAAATTGAGTAGAAGGCGATTTTAAAAAAATTGCAGATCATAAGTTTAGACAATTTTCAGCCGTTTGAAATGTATTGCAATTTAAACGCACTAATTATGTGGATAAGTTAAAAGCATTTCCATTGACTTTCAAGTAATTTTACTGACAAGAAAAACTAATGTTTCTAAAAATAAAAATTAAACACAATTTGAAAAAAAGTTGCAGATCATAAGTATAGACAATTTTCAGCCGTTTGAAATGTATTTCAATTTTAACGCACTAATTAGGTGGATAAGTTAAAAGCATTTCCACTGACTTTCAAGTAATTTTACTGACAAGAAAAACTAATGTTTCTGAAATCAAAATTGAGTAGAAGGCGATTTAAAAAAAATTGCAGAATATAAGTTTAGACAATTTTTAGCCGTTTGAAATGTATTGCAATTTAAACGCACTAATTATGTGGATAAGTTAAAAGCATTTCCACAGACTTTCAAGTAATTTTACTGAAAAAAAAAACTAATGTTTCTAAAATTAAAATTAAACACGATTTGAAAAAAAGTTGCAGATCATAAGTATAGACAATTTTCAGCCGTTAGAAATGTATTGCACTTTTAACGCACTAATTATGTGGATACGTTAAAAGCATTTCCATTGACTTTCAAGTAATTTTACTGACAAGAAAAACTAATGTTTCTGAAATCAAAATTGAGTGGAAAGCGATTTGAAAAAAAGTTCAAGATCATAAGTTTATACAATTTTCAGCCGTTTGAAATGTATTGCAATTTAAACGCACTAATTATGTGGATAAGTTAAAAGCATTTCCACTGACTTTCAAGTAATTTTACTGACAAGAAAAACTAATGTTTCTGAAATCAAAATTGAGTAGAAGGCGATTTAAAAAAAATTGCAGATCATAAGTTTAGACAATTTTCAGCCGTTTGAAATGTATTGCAATTTAAACGCACTAATTATGTGGATGTTAAAAGCATTTCCACAGACTTTCAAGTAATTTTACTGACAAGAAAAACTAATGTTTCTGAAATCAAAATTGAGTAGAAGGCGATTTAAAAAAAATTGCAGATCATAAGTTTAGACAATTTTCAGCCGTTTGAAATGTATTGCAATTTAAACGCACTAATTATGTGGATGTTAAAAGCATTTCCACAGACTTTCAAGTAATTTTACTGACAAGAAAAACTAATGTTTCTAAAATTAAAATTAAACACGATTTGAAAAAAAGTTGCAGATCATAAGTATAGACAATTTTCAGCCGTTTGAAATGTATTTCAATTTTAACGCACTAATTATGTGGATAAGTTAAAAGCATTTCCACTGACTTTCAAGTAATTTTACTGACAAGAAAAACTAATGTTTCTGAAATCAAAATTGAGTAGAAGGCGATTTAAAAAAAATTGCAGATTATAAGTTTAGACAATTTTCAGCCGTTTGAAATGTATTGCAATTTAAACGCACTAATTATGTGGATAAGTTAAAAGCATTTCCACAGACTTTCAAGTAATTTTACTGACAAAAAAAACTAATGTTTCTAAAATTAAAATTAAACACGATTTGAAAAAAAGTTGCAGATCATAAGTATAGACAATTTTCAGCCGTTAGAAATGTATTGCACTTTTAACGCACTAATTATGTGGATAAGTTAAAAGCATTTCCATTGACTTTCAAGTAATTTTACTGACAAGAAAAACTAATGTTTCTGAAATCAAAATTGAGTAGAAGGCGATTTGAAAAAAAATTGCAGATCATAAGTTTAGACTATTTTCAGCACTTTGACATGTATTGCAATTTTAACGCACTAATTATGTGGATAAGTTATAAGCATTTCCATTGACTTTCAAGTAATTTTACTGACAAGAAAAACGAATTTTTTTCTAAAATTAAAATTAAACACGATTTGAAAAAAAGTTGCAGATCATAAGTATAGACAATTTTCAGCCGTTTGAAATGTATTTCAATTTTAACGCACTAATTATGTGGATAAGTTAAAAGCATTTCCACTGACTTTCAAGTAATTTTACTGACAAGAAAAACTAATGTTTCTGAAATCAAAATTGAGTAGAAGGCGATTTTAAAAAAATTGCAGATTATAAGTTTAGACAATTTTCAGCCGTTCGAAATGTATTGCAATTTAAACGCACTAATTATGTGGATAAGTTAAAAGCATTTCCACAGACTTTCAAGTAATTTTACTGACAAAAAAAACTAATGTTTCTAAAATTAAAATTAAACACGATTTGAAAAAAAGTTGCAGATCATAAGTATAGACAATTTTCAGCCGTTAGAAATGTATTGCACTTTTAACGCACTAATTATGTGGATAAGTTAAAAGCATTTCCATTGACTTTCAAGTAATTTTACTGACAAGAAAAACCAATGTTTCTAAAATTAAAATTGAGTGGAAAGCGATTTGAAAAAAAGTTCCAGCTTATAAGTTTAGACAATTTTCAGCCGTTTGAAATGTATTGCAATTTAAACGCACTAATTATGTGGATGTTAAAAGCATTTCCACAGACTTTCAAGTAATTTTACTGACAAGAAAAACTAATGTTTCTAAAATCAAAATTGAGTAGAAGGCAATTTGAAAAAAAGTGGCAGATCATAAGTTTAGACAATTTTCAGCCGTTTGAAATGTATTGCAATTTAAACGCACTAATTATGTGGATAAGTTAAAAGCATTTCCATTGACTTTCAAGTAATTTTACTGACAAGAAAAACTAATGTTTCTAAAAATAAAATTAAACACGATTTGAAAAAAAGTTGCAGATCATAAGTATAGACAATTTTCAGCCGTTTGAAATGTATTTCAATTTTAACGCACTAATTATGTGGATAAGTTAAAAGCATTTCCACTGACTTTCAAGTAATTTTACTGACAAGAAAAACTAATGTTTCTGAAATCAAAATTGAGTAGAAGGCGATTTAAAAAAAATTGCAGATCATAAGTTTAGACAATTTTCAGCCGTTTGAAATGTATTGCAATTTTAACGCACTAATTATGTGGATAAGTTAAAAGCATTTCCATTGACTTTCAAGTAATTTTACTGACAAGAAAAACTAATGTTTCTAAAAATAAAAATTAAACACAATTTGAAAAAAAGTTGCAGATCATAAGTATAGACAATTTTCAGCCGTTTGAAACGTATTTCAATTTTAACGCACTAATTATGTGGATAAGTTAAAAGCATTTCCACTGACTTTCAAGTAATTTTACTGACAAGAAAAACTAATGTTTCTGAAATCAAAATTGAGTAGAAGGCGATTTAAAAAAAATTGCAGATTATAAGTTTAGACAATTTTTAGCCGTTTGAAATGTATTGCAATTTAAACGCACTAATTATGTGGATAAGTTAAAAGCATTTCCACAGACTTTCAAGTAATTTTACTGACAAAAAAAACTAATGTTTCTAAAATTAAAATTAAACACGATTTGAAAAAAAGTTGCAGATCATAAGTATAGACAATTTTCAGCCGTTAGAAATGTATTGCACTTTTAACGCACTAATTATGTGGATAAGTTAAAAGCATTTCCATTGACTTTCAAGTAATTTTACTGACAAGAAAAACTAATGTTTCTGAAATCAAAATTGAGTAGAAGGCGATTTGAAAAAAAATTGCAGATCATAAGTTTAGACTATTTTCAGCACTTTGACATGTATTGCAATTTTAACGCACTAATTATGTGGATAAGTTATAAGCATTTCCATTGACTTTCAAGTAATTTTACTGACAAGAAAAACGAATTTTTTTCTAAAATTAAAATTAAACACGATTTGAAAAAAAGTTGCAGATCATAAGTATAGACAATTTTCAGCCGTTTGAAATGTATTTCAATTTTAACGCACTAATTATGTGGATAAGTTAAAAGCATTTCCACTGACTTTCAAGTAATTTTACTGACAAGAAAAACTAATGTTTCTGAAATCAAAATTGAGTAGAAGGCGATTTTAAAAAAATTGCAGATTATAAGTTTAGACAATTTTCAGCCGTTCGAAATGTATTGCAATTTAAACGCACTAATTATGTGGATAAGTTAAAAGCATTTCCACAGACTTTCAAGTAATTTTACTGACAAAAAAAACTAATGTTTCTAAAATTAAAATTAAACACGATTTGAAAAAAAGTTGCAGATCATAAGTATAGACAATTTTCAGCCGTTAGAAATGTATTGCACTTTTAACGCACTAATTATGTGGATAAGTTAAAAGCATTTCCATTGACTTTCAAGTAATTTTACTGACAAGAAAAACCAATGTTTCTAAAATTAAAATTGAGTGGAAAGCGATTTGAAAAAAAGTTCCAGCTTATAAGTTTAGACAATTTTCAGCCGTTTGAAATGTATTGCAATTTAAACGCACTAATTATGTGGATGTTAAAAGCATTTCCACAGACTTTCAAGTAATTTTACTGACAAGAAAAACTAATGTTTCTAAAATCAAAATTGAGTAGAAGGCAATTTGAAAAAAAGTGGCAGATCATAAGTTTAGACAATTTTCAGCCGTTTGAAATGTATTGCAATTTAAACGCACTAATTATGTGGATAAGTTAAAAGCATTTCCATTGACTTTCAAGTAATTTTACTGACAAGAAAAACTAATGTTTCTAAAAATAAAATTAAACACGATTTGAAAAAAAGTTGCAGATCATAAGTATAGACAATTTTCAGCCGTTTGAAATGTATTTCAATTTTAACGCACTAATTATGTGGATAAGTTAAAAGCATTTCCACTGACTTTCAAGTAATTTTACTGACAAGAAAAACTAATGTTTCTGAAATCAAAATTGAGTAGAAGGCGATTAAAAAAAAATTGCAGATCATAAGTTTAGACAATTTTCAGCCGTTTGAAATGTATTGCAATTTTAACGCACTAATTATGTGGATAAGTTAAAAGCATTTCCATTGACTTTCAAGTAATTTTACTGACAAGAAAAACTAATGTTTCTAAAAATAAAAATTAAACACAATTTGAAAAAAAGTTGCAGATCATAAGTATAGACAATTTTCAGCCGTTTGAAACGTATTTCAATTTTAACGCACTAATTATGTGGATAAGTTAAAAGCATTTCCACTGACTTTCAAGTAATTTTACTGACAAGAAAAACTAATGTTTCTGAAATCAAAATTGAGTAGAAGGCGATTTAAAAAAAATTGCAGATTATAAGTTTAGACAATTTTTAGCCGTTTGAAATGTATTGCAATTTAAACGCACTAATTATGTGGATAAGTTAAAAGCATTTCCACAGACTTTCAAGTAATTTTACTGACAAAAAAAACTAATGTTTCTAAAATTAAAATTAAACACGATTTGAAAAAAAGTTGCAGATCATAAGTATAGACAATTTTCAGCCGTTAGAAATGTATTGCACTTTTAACGCACTAATTATGTGGATAAGTTAAAAGCATTTCCATTGACTTTCAAGTAATTTTACTGACAAGAAAAACTAATGTTTCTGAAATCAAAATTGAGTAGAAGGCGATTTGAAAAAAAATTGCAGATCATAAGTTTAGACTATTTTCAGCACTTTGACATGTATTGCAATTTTAACGCACTAATTATGTGGATAAGTTATAAGCATTTCCATTGACTTTCAAGTAATTTTACTGACAAGAAAAACGAATTTTTTTCTAAAATTAAAATTAAACACGATTTGAAAAAAAGTTGCAGATCATAAGTATAGACAATTTTCAGCCGTTTGAAATGTATTTCAATTTTAACGCACTAATTATGTGGATAAGTTAAAAGCATTTCCACTGACTTTCAAGTAATTTTACTGACAAGAAAAACTAATGTTTCTGAAATCAAAATTGAGTAGAAGGCGATTTTAAAAAAATTGCAGATTATAAGTTTAGACAATTTTCAGCCGTTCGAAATGTATTGCAATTTAAACGCACTAATTATGTGGATAAGTTAAAAGCATTTCCACAGACTTTCAAGTAATTTTACTGACAAAAAAAACTAATGTTTCTAAAATTAAAATTAAACACGATTTGAAAAAAAGTTGCAGATCATAAGTATAGACAATTTTCAGCCGTTAGAAATGTATTGCACTTTTAACGCACTAATTATGTGGATAAGTTAAAAGCATTTCCATTGACTTTCAAGTAATTTTACTGACAAGAAAAACCAATGTTTCTAAAATTAAAATTGAGTGGAAAGCGATTTGAAAAAAAGTTCCAGCTTATAAGTTTAGACAATTTTCAGCCGTTTGAAATGTATTGCAATTTAAACGCACTAATTATGTGGATGTTAAAAGCATTTCCACAGACTTTCAAGTAATTTTACTGACAAGAAAAACTAATGTTTCTAAAATCAAAATTGAGTAGAAGGCGATTTGAAAAAAAATTGCAGATCATAAGTTTAGACTATTTTCAGCACTTTGACATGTATTGCAATTTTAACGCACTAATTATGTGGATAAGTTATAAGCATTTCCACTGACTTTCAAGTAATTTTACTGACAAGAAAAACTAATGTTTCTAAAATTAAAATTAAATACGATTTGAAAAAAAGTTGCAGATCATAAGTATAGACAATTTTCAGCCGTTTGAAATGTATTGCACTTTTAACGCACTAATTATGTGGATAAGTTAAAAGCATTTCCACTGACTTTCAAATAATTTTATTGACAAGAAAAACTAATGTTTCTAAAATCAAAATTGAGTAGAAGGCGATTTGAAAAAAAGTGGCAGATCATAAGTTTAGACAATTTTTAGCCGTTTGAAATGTATTGCAATTTAAACGCACTAATTATGTGGATAAGTTAAAAGCATTTCCATTGACTTTCAGGTAATTTTACTGACAAGAAAAACTAATGTTTCTGAAATCAAAATTGAGTAGAAGGCGATTTAAAAAAAATTGCAGATCATAAGTTTAGACAATTTTCAGCCGTTTGAAATGTATTGCAATTTAAACGCACTAATTATGTGGATGTTAAAAGCATTTCCACAGACTTTCAAGTAATTTTACTGACAAGAAAAACTAATGTTTCTAAAATCAAAATTGAGTAGAAGGCGATTTGAAAAAAAATTGCAGATCATAAGTTTAGACTATTTTCAGCACTTTGACATGTATTGCAATTTTAACGCACTAATTATGTGGATAAGTTATAAGCATTTCCATTGACTTTCAAGTAATTTTACTGACAAGAAAAACTAATGTTTCTAAAATTAAAATTAAACACGATTTGAAAAAAAGTTGCAGATCATAAGTATAGACAATTTTCAGCCGTTTGAAATGTATTTCAATTTTAACGCACTAATTATGTGGATAAGTTAAAAGCATTTCCACTGACTTTCAAGTAATTTTACTGACAAGAAAAACTAATGTTTCTGAAATCAAAATTGAGTAGAAGGCGATTTTAAAAAAATTGCAGATTATGTTTAGACAATTTTCAGCCGTTTGAAATGTATTGCAATTTAAACGCACTAATTATGTGGATAAGTTAAAAGCATTTCCACAGACTTTCAAGTAATTTTACTGACAAAAAAAACTAATGTTTCTAAAATTAAAATTAAACACGATTTGAAAAAAAGTTGCAGATCATAAGTATAGACAATTTTCAGCCGTTTGAAATGTATTGCAATTTTAACGCACTAATTATGTGGATAAGTTAAAAGCATTTCCACTGACTTTCAAGTAATTTTACTGACAAGAAAAACTAATGTTTCTGAAATCAAAATTGAGTAGAAGGCGATTTAAAAAAAGTTGCAGATCATAAGTTAAGACAATTTTCAGCCGTTAGAAATGTATAGCACTTTTAACGCACTAATTATGTGGATAAGTTAAAAGCATTTCCATTGACTTTAAAGTAATTTTACTGACAAGAAAAACCAATGTTTCTAAAATTAAAATTGAGTGGAAAGCGATTTGAAAAAAAGTTCCAGATCATAAGTTTATACAATTTTCAGCCGTTTGAAATGTATTGCAATTTAAACGCACTAATTATGTGGATAAGTTAAAAGCATTTCCATTGACTTTCAAGTAATTTTACTGACAAGAAAAACTAATGTTTCTAAAATTAAAATTAAACACGATTTGAAAAAAAGTTGCAGATCATAAGTATAGACAATTTTCAGCCGTTTGAAATGTATTTCAATTTTAACGCACTAATTATGTGGATAAGTTAAAAGCATTTTCACTGACTTTCAAGTAATTTTACTGACAAGAAAAACTAATGTTTCTGAAATCAAAATTGAGTAGAAGGCGATTAAAAAAAAATTGCAGATCATAAGTTTAGACAATTTTCAGCCGTTTGAAATGTATTGCAATTTAAAGGCACTAATTATGTGGATAAGTTAAAAGCATTTCCACAGACTTTCAAGTAATTTTACTGACAAAAAAAACTAATGTTTCTAAAATTAAAATTAAACACGATTTGAAAAAAAGTTGCAGATTATAAGTATAGACAATTTTCAGCCGTTAGAAATGTATTGCACTTTTAACGCACTAATTATGTGGATAAGTTAAAAGCATTTCCATTGACTTTCAAGTAATTTTACTGACAAGAAAAACCAATGTTTCTAAAATTAAAATTGAGTGGAAAGCGATTTGAAAAAAAGTTCCAGCTTATAAGTTTAGACAATTTTCAGCAGTTTGAAATGTATTGCAATTTTAACGCACTAATTATGTGGATAAGTTAAAAGCATTTCCACTGACTTTCAAGTAATTTTATTGACAAGAAAAACTAATGTTTCTAAAATCAAAATTGAGTAGAAGGCAATTTGAAAAAAAGTGGCAGATCATAAGTTTAGACAATTTTCAGCCGTTTGAAATGTATTGCAATTTAAACGCACTAATTATGTGGATAAGTTAAAAGCATTTCCACCGACTTTCAAGTAATTTTACTGACAAAAAAAACTAATGTTTCTAAAATTAAAATTAAACACGATTTGAAAAAAAGTTGCAGATCATAAGTATAGACAATTTTCAGCCGTTAGAAATGTATTGCACTTTTAACGCACTAATTATGTGGATAAGTTAAAAGCATTTCCACTGACTTTCAAGTAATTTTACTGACAAGAAAAACTAATGTTTCTGAAATCAAAATTGAGTAGAAGGCGATTTAAAAAAAATTGCAGATCATAAGTTTAGACAATTTTCAGCCGTTTGAAATGTATTGCAATTTAAACGCACTAATTATGTGGATAAGTTAAAAGCATTTCCATTGACTTTCAAGTAATTTTACTGACAAGAAAAACTAATGTTTCTAAAAATAAAAATTAAACACAATTTGAAAAAAAGTTGCAGATCATAAGTATAGACAATTTTCAGCCGTTTGAAATGTATTTCAATTTTAACGCACTAATTAGGTGGATAAGTTAAAAGCATTTCCACTGACTTTCAAGTAATTTTACTGACAAGAAAAACTAATGTTTCTGAAATCAAAATTGAGTAGAAGGCGATTTAAAAAAAATTGCAGAATATAAGTTTAGACAATTTTTAGCCGTTTGAAATGTATTGCAATTTAAACGCACTAATTATGTGGATAAGTTAAAAGCATTTCCACAGACTTTCAAGTAATTTTACTGAAAAAAAAAACTAATGTTTCTAAAATTAAAATTAAACACGATTTGAAAAAAAGTTGCAGATCATAAGTATAGACAATTTTCAGCCGTTAGAAATGTATTGCACTTTTAACGCACTAATTATGTGGATACGTTAAAAGCATTTCCATTGACTTTCAAGTAATTTTACTGACAAGAAAAACTAATGTTTCTGAAATCAAAATTGAGTGGAAAGCGATTTGAAAAAAAGTTCAAGATCATAAGTTTATACAATTTTCAGCCGTTTGAAATGTATTGCAATTTAAACGCACTAATTATGTGGATAAGTTAAAAGCATTTCCACTGACTTTCAAGTAATTTTACTGACAAGAAAAACTAATGTTTCTGAAATCAAAATTGAGTAGAAGGCGATTTAAAAAAAATTGCAGATCATAAGTTTAGACAATTTTCAGCCGTTTGAAATGTATTGCAATTTAAACGCACTAATTATGTGGATGTTAAAAGCATTTCCACAGACTTTCAAGTAATTTTACTGACAAGAAAAACTAATGTTTCTAAAATCAAAATTGAGTAGAAGGCGATTTAAAAAAAAAATTGCAGATCATAAGTTTAGACTATTTTCAGCACTTTGACATGTATTGCAATTTTAACGCACTAATTATGTGGATAAGTTATAAGCATTTCCATTGACTTTCAAGTAATTTTACCGACAAGAAAAACTAATGTTTCTAAAATTAAAATTAAACACGATTTGAAAAAAAGTTGCAGATCATAAGTATAGACAATTTTCAGCCGTTTGAAATGTATTTCAATTTTAACGCACTAATTATGTGGATAAGTTAAAAGCATTTCCACTGACTTTCAAGTAATTTTACTGACAAGAAAAACTAATGTTTCTGAAATCAAAATTGAGTAGAAGGCGATTTAAAAAAAATTGCAGATTATAAGTTTAGACAATTTTCAGCCGTTTGAAATGTATTGCAATTTAAACGCACTAATTATGTGGATAAGTTAAAAGCATTTCCACAGACTTTCAAGTAATTTTACTGACAAAAAAAACTAATGTTTCTAAAATTAAAATTAAACACGATTTGAAAAAAAGTTGCAGATCATAAGTATAGACAATTTTCAGCCGTTAGAAATGTATTGCACTTTTAACGCACTAATTATGTGGATAAGTTAAAAGCATTTCCATTGACTTTCAAGTAATTTTACTGACAAGAAAAACCAATGTTTCTAAAATTAAAATTGAGTGGAAAGCGATTTGAAAAAAAGTTCCAGCTTATAAGTTTAGACAATTTTCAGCCGTTTGAAATGTATTGCAATTTAAACGCACTAATTATGTGGATGTTAAAAGCATTTCCACAGACTTTCAAGTAATTTTACTGACAAGAAAAACTAATGTTTCTATAATCAAAATTGAGTAGAAGGCGATTTGAAAAAAAATTGCAGATCATAAGTTTAGACTATTTTCAGCACTTTGACATGTATTGCAATTTTAACGCACTAATTATGTGGATAAGTTATAAGCATTTCCATTGACTTTCAAGTAATTTTACTGACAAGAAAAACTAATGTTTCTAAAATTAAAATTAAATACGATTTGAAAAAAAGTTGCAGATCATAAGTATAGACAATTTTCAGCCGTTTGAAATGTATTGCAATTTAAACGCACTAATTATGTGGATAAGTTAAAAGCATTTCCATTGACTTTCAGGTAATTTTACTGACAAGAAAAACTAATGTTTCTGAAATCAAAATTGAGTAGAAGGCGATTTAAAAAAAATTGCAGATCATAAGTTTAGACAATTTTCAGCCGTTTGAAATGTATTGCAATTTAAACGCACTAATTATGTGGATGTTAAAAGCATTTCCACAGACTTTCAAGTAATTTTACTGACAAGAAAAACTAATGTTTCTAAAATCAAAATTGAGTAGAAGGCGATTTGAAAAAAAATTGCAGATCATAAGTTTAGACTATTTTCAGCACTTTGACATGTATTGCAATTTTAACGCACTAATTATGTGGATAAGTTATAAGCATTTCCATTGACTTTCAAGTAATTTTACTGACAAGAAAAACTAATGTTTCTAAAATTAAAATTAAACACGATTTGAAAAAAAGTTGCAGATCATAAGTATAGACAATTTTCAGCCGTTTGAAATGTATTTCAATTTTAACGCACTAATTATGTGGATAAGTTAAAAGCATTTCCACTGACTTTCAAGTAATTTTACTGACAAGAAAAACTAATGTTTCTGAAATCAAAATTGAGTAGAAGGCGATTTAAAAAAAATTGCAGATTATAAGTTTAGACAATTTTCAGCCGTTTGAAATGTATTGCAATTTAAACGCACTAATTATGTGGATAAGTTAAAAGCATTTCCACAGACTTTCAAGTAATTTTACTGACAAAAAAAACTAATGTTTCTAAAATTAAAATTAAACACGATTTGAAAAAAAGTTGCAGATCATAAGTATAGACAATTTTCAGCCGTTAGAAATGTATAGCACTTTTAACGCACTAATTATGTGGATAAGTTAAAAGCATTTCCATTGACTTTCAAGTAATTTTACTGACAAGAAAAACCAATGTTTCTAAAATTAAAATTGAGTGGAAAGCGATTTGAAAAAAAGTTCCAGCTTATAAGTTTAGACAATTTTCAGCCGTTTGAAATGTATTGCAATTTTAACGCACTAATTATGTGGATAAGTTAAAAGCATTTCCACTGACTTTCAAGTAATTTTATTGACAAGAAAAACTAATGTTTCTAAAATCGAAATTGAGTAGAAGGCAATTTGAAAAAAAGTGGCAGATCATAAGTTTAGACAATTTTCAGCCGTTTGAAATGTATTGCAATTTAAACGCACTAATTATGTGGATAAGTTAAAAGCATTTCCATTGACTTTCAAGTAATTTTACTGACAAGAAAAACTAATGTTTCTAAAAATAAAATTAAACACGATTTGAAAAAAAGTTGCAGATCATAAGTATAGACAATTTTCAGCCGTTTGAAATGTATTTCAATTTTAACGCACTAATTATGTGGATAAGTTAAAAGCATTTCCACTGACTTTCAAGTAATTTTACTGACAAGAAAAACTAATGTTTCTGAAATCAAAATTGAGTAGAAGGCGATTTAAAAAAAATTGCAGATTATAAGTTTAGACAATTTTTAGCCGTTTGAAATGTATTGCAATTTAAACGCACTAATTATGTGGATAAGTTAAAAGCATTTCCACAGACTTTCAAGTAATTTTACTGACAAAAAAAACTAATGTTTCTAAAATTAAAATTAAACACGATTCTAAAAAAAGTTGCAGATCATAAGTATAGACAATTTTCAGCCGTTAGAAATGTATTGCACTTTTAACGCACTAATTATGTGGATAAGTTAAAAGCATTTCCATTGACTTTCAAGTAATTTTACTGACAAGAAAAACCAATGTTTCTAAAATTAAAATTGAGTGGAAAGCGATTTGAAAAAAAGTTCCAGCTTATAAGTTTAGACAATTTTCAGCCGTTTGAAATGTATTGCAATTTAAACGCACTAATTATGTGGATGTTAAAAGCATTTCCACAGACTTTCAAGTAATTTTACTGACAAGAAAAACTAATGTTTCTGAAATCAAAATTGAGTAGAAGGCGATTTGAAAAAAAATTGCAGATCATAAGTTTAGACTATTTTCAGCACTTTGACATGTATTGCAATTTTAACGCACTAATTATGTGGATAAGTTATAAGCATTTCCACTGACTTTCAAGTAATTTCACTGACAAGAAAAACTAATGTTTCTAAAATTAAAATTAAATACGATTTGAAAAAAAGTTGCAGATCATAAGTATAGACAATTTTCAGCCGTTTGAAATGTATTGCACTTTTAACGCACTAATTATGTGGATAAGTTAAAAGCATTTCCACTGACTTTCAAAAAATTTTATTGACAAGAAAAACTAATGTTTCTAAAATCAAAATTGAGTAGAAGGCGATTTGAAAAAAAGTGGCAGATCATAAGTTTAGACAATTTTCAGCCGTTTGAAATGTATTGCAATTTAAACGCACTAATTATGTGGATAAGTTAAAAGCATTTCCATTGACTTTCAGGTAATTTTACTGACAAGAAAAACTAATGTTTCTGAAATCAAAATTGAGTAGAAGGCGATTTAAAAAAAATTGCAGATCATAAGTTTAGACAATTTTCAGCCGTTTGAAATGTATTGCAATTTAAACGCACTAATTATGTGGATGTTAAAAGCATTTCCACAGACTTTCAAGTAATTTTACTGACAAGAAAAACTAATGTTTCTAAAATCAAAATTGAGTAGAAGGCGATTTGAAAAAAAATTGCAGATCATAAGTTTAGACTATTTTCAGCACTTTGACATGTATTGCAATTTTAACGCACTAATTATGTGGATAAGTTATAAGCATTTCCATTGACTTTCAAGTAATTTTACTGACAAGAAAAACTAATGTTTCTAAAATTAAAATTAAACACGATTTGAAAAAAAGTTGCAGATCATAAGTATAGACAATTTTCAGCCGTTTGAAATGTATTGCAATTTTAACGCACTAATTATGTGGATAAGTTAAAAGCATTTCCATTGACTTTCAAGTAATTTTACTGACAAGAAAAACCAATGTTTCTAAAATTAAAATTGAGTGGAAAGCGATTTGAAAAAAAGTTCCAGATCATAAGTTTATACAATTTTCAGCCGTTTGAAATGTATTGCAATTTAAACGCACTAATTATGTGGATAAGTTAAAAGCATTTCCATTGACTTTCAAGTAATTTTACTGACAAGAAAAACTAATGTTTCTAAAATTAAAATTAAACACGATTTGAAAAAAAGTTGCAGATCATAAGTATAGACAATTTTCAGCCGTTTGAAATGTATTGCAATTTTAACGCACTAATTATGTGGATAAGTTAAAAGCATTTCCACTGACTTTCAAGTAATTTTACTGACAAGAAAAACTAATGTTTCTGAAATCAAAATTGAGTAGAAGGCGATTTAAAAAAAGTTGCAGATCATAAGTATAGACAATTTTCAGCCGTTTGAAATGTATTGCACTTTTAACGCACTAATTATGTGGATAAGTTAAAAGCATTTCCATTGACTTTCAAGTAATTTTACTGACAAGAAAAACCAATGTTTCTAAAATTAAAATTGAGTGGAAAGCGATTTGAAAAAAAGTTCCAGCTTATAAGTTTAGACAATTTTCAGCCGTTTGAAATGTATTGCAATTTTAACGCACTAATTATGTGGATAAGTTAAAAGCATTTCCACTGACTTTCAAGTAATTTTATTGACAAGAAAAACTAATGTTTCTAAAATCAAAATTGAGTAGAAGGCAATTTGAAAAAAAGTGGCAGATCATAAGTTTAGACAATTTTCAGCCGTTTGAAATGTATTGCAATTTAAACGCACTAATTATGTGGATAAGTTAAAAGCATTTCCACCGACTTTCAAGTAATTTTACTGACAAAAAAAACTAATGTTTCTAAAATTAAAATTAAACACGATTTGAAAAAAAGTTGCAGATCATAAGTATAGACAATTTTCAGCCGTTAGAAATGTATTGCACTCTTAACGCACTAATTATGTGGATAAGTTAAAAGCATTTCCACTGACTTTCAAGTAATTTTACTGACAAGAAAAACTAATGTTTCTGAAATCAAAATTGAGTAGAAGGCGATTTAAAAAAAATTGCAGATCATAAGTTTAGACAATTTTCAGCCGTTTGAAATGTATTGCAATTTAAACGCACTAATTATGTGGATAAGTTAAAAGCATTTCCATTGACTTTCAAGTAATTTTACTGACAAGAAAAACTAATGTTTCTAAAAATAAAAATTAAACACAATTTGAAAAAAAGTTGCAGATCATAAGTATAGACAATTTTCAGCCGTTAGAAATGTATTGCACTTTTAACGCACTAATTATGTGGATAAGTTAAAAGCATTTCCATTGACTTTCAAGTAATTTTACTGACAAGAAAAACCAATGTTTCTAAAATTAAAATTGAGTGGAAAGCGATTTGAAAAAAAGTTCCAGCTTATAAGTTTAGACAATTTTCAGCCGTTTGAAATGTATTGCAATTTTAACGCACTAATTATGTGGATAAGTTAAAAGCATTTCCACTGACTTTCAAGTAATTTTATTGACAAGAAAAACTAATGTTTCTAAAATCAAAATTGAGTAGAAGGCAATTTGAAAAAAAGTGGCAGATCATAAGTTTAGACAATTTTCAGCCGTTTGAAATGTATTGCAATTTAAACGCACTAATTATGTGGATAAGTTAAAAGCATTTCCATTGACTTTCAAGTAATTTTACTGACAAGAAAAACTAATGTTTCTAAAAATAAAATTAAACACGATTTGAAAAAAAGTTGCAGATCATAAGTATAGACAATTTTCAGCCGTTTGAAATGTATTTCAATTTTAACGCACTAATTATGTGGATAAGTTAAAAGCATTTCCACTGACTTTCAAGTAATTTTACTGACAAGAAAAACTAATGTTTCTGAAATCAAAATTGAGTAGAAGGCGATTAAAAAAAAATTGCAGATCATAAGTTTAGACAATTTTCAGCCGTTTGAAATGTATTGCAATTTAAACGCACTAATTATGTAGATAAGTTAAAAGCATTTCCACCGACTTTCAAGTAATTTTACTGACAAGAAAAACTAATGTTTCTAAAATCAAAATTGAGTAGAAGGCGATTTGAAAAAAAATTGCAGATCATAAGTTTAGACTATTTTCAGCACTTTGACATGTATTGCAATTTTAACGCACTAATTATGTGGATAAGTTATAAGCATTTCCACTGACTTTCAAGTAATTTCACTGACAAGAAAAACTAATGTTTCTAAAATTAAAATTAAATACGATTTGAAAAAAAGTTGCAGATCATAAGTATAGACAATTTTCAGCCGTTTGAAATGTATTGCACTTTTAACGCACTAATTATGTGGATAAGTTAAAAGCATTTCCACTGACTTTCAAAAAATTTTATTGACAAGAAAAACTAATGTTTCTAAAATCAAAATTGAGTAGAAGGCGATTTGAAAAAAAGTGGCAGATCATAAGTTTAGACAATTTTCAGCCGTTTGAAATGTATTGCAATTTAAACGCACTAATTATGTGGATAAGTTAAAAGCATTTCCATTGACTTTCAGGTAATTTTACTGACAAGAAAAACTAATGTTTCTGAAATCAAAATTGAGTAGAAGGCGATTTAAAAAAAATTGCAGATCATAAGTTTAGACAATTTTCAGCCGTTTAAAATGTATTGCAATTTAAACGCACTAATTATGTGGATGTTAAAAGCATTTCCACAGACTTTCAAGTAATTTTACTGACAAGAAAAACTAATGTTTCTAAAATCAAAATTGAGTAGAAGGCGATTTGAAAAAAAATTGCAGATCATAAGTTTAGACTATTTTCAGCACTTTGACATGTATTGCAATTTTAACGCACTAATTATGTGGATAAGTTATAAGCATTTCCATTGACTTTCAAGTAATTTTACTGACAAGAAAAACTAATGTTTCTAAAATTAAAATTAAACACGATTTGAAAAAAAGTTGCAGATCATAAGTATAGACAATTTTCAGCCGTTTGAAATGTATTGCAATTTTAACGCACTAATTATGTGGATAAGTTAAAAGCATTTCCATTGACTTTCAAGTAATTTTACTGACAAGAAAAACCAATGTTTCTAAAATTAAAATTGAGTGGAAAGCGATTTGAAAAAAAGTTCCAGATCATAAGTTTATACAATTTTCAGCCGTTTGAAATGTATTGCAATTTAAACGCACTAATTATGTGGATAAGTTAAAAGCATTTCCATTGACTTTCAAGTAATTTTACTGACAAGAAAAACTAATGTTTCTAAAATTAAAATTAAACACGATTTGAAAAAAAGTTGCAGATCATAAGTATAGACAATTTTCAGCCGTTTGAAATGTATTGCAATTTTAACGCACTAATTATGTGGATAAGTTAAAAGCATTTCCACTGACTTTCAAGTAATTTTACTGACAAGAAAAACTAATGTTTCTGAAATCAAAATTGAGTAGAAGGCGATTTAAAAAAAGTTGCAGATCATAAGTATAGACAATTTTCAGCCGTTTGAAATGTATTGCACTTTTAACGCACTAATTATGTGGATAAGTTAAAAGCATTTCCATTGACTTTCAAGTAATTTTACTGACAAGAAAAACCAATGTTTCTAAAATTAAAATTGAGTGGAAAGCGATTTGAAAAAAAGTTCCAGCTTATAAGTTTAGACAATTTTCAGCCGTTTGAAATGTATTGCAATTTTAACGCACTAATTATGTGGATAAGTTAAAAGCATTTCCACTGACTTTCAAGTAATTTTATTGACAAGAAAAACTAATGTTTCTAAAATCAAAATTGAGTAGAAGGCAATTTGAAAAAAAGTGGCAGATCATAAGTTTAGACAATTTTCAGCCGTTTGAAATGTATTGCAATTTAAACGCACTAATTATGTGGATAAGTTAAAAGCATTTCCACCGACTTTCAAGTAATTTTACTGACAAAAAAAACTAATGTTTCTAAAATTAAAATTAAACACGATTTGAAAAAAAGTTGCAGATCATAAGTATAGACAATTTTCAGCCGTTAGAAATGTATTGCACTCTTAACGCACTAATTATGTGGATAAGTTAAAAGCATTTCCACTGACTTTCAAGTAATTTTACTGACAAGAAAAACTAATGTTTCTGAAATCAAAATTGAGTAGAAGGCGATTTAAAAAAAATTGCAGATCATAAGTTTAGACAATTTTCAGCCGTTTGAAATGTATTGCAATTTAAACGCACTAATTATGTGGATAAGTTAAAAGCATTTCCATTGACTTTCAAGTAATTTTACTGACAAGAAAAACTAATGTTTCTAAAAATAAAAATTAAACACAATTTGAAAAAAAGTTGCAGATCATAAGTATAGACAATTTTCAGCCGTTAGAAATGTATTGCACTTTTAACGCACTAATTATGTGGATAAGTTAAAAGCATTTCCATTGACTTTCAAGTAATTTTACTGACAAGAAAAACCAATGTTTCTAAAATTAAAATTGAGTGGAAAGCGATTTGAAAAAAAGTTCCAGCTTATAAGTTTAGACAATTTTCAGCCGTTTGAAATGTATTGCAATTTTAACGCACTAATTATGTGGATAAGTTAAAAGCATTTCCACTGACTTTCAAGTAATTTTATTGACAAGAAAAACTAATGTTTCTAAAATCAAAATTGAGTAGAAGGCAATTTGAAAAAAAGTGGCAGATCATAAGTTTAGACAATTTTCAGCCGTTTGAAATGTATTGCAATTTAAACGCACTAATTATGTGGATAAGTTAAAAGCATTTCCATTGACTTTCAAGTAATTTTACTGACAAGAAAAACTAATGTTTCTAAAAATAAAATTAAACACGATTTGAAAAAAAGTTGCAGATCATAAGTATAGACAATTTTCAGCCGTTTGAAATGTATTTCAATTTTAACGCACTAATTATGTGGATAAGTTAAAAGCATTTCCACTGACTTTCAAGTAATTTTACTGACAAGAAAAACTAATGTTTCTGAAATCAAAATTGAGTAGAAGGCGATTAAAAAAAAATTGCAGATCATAAGTTTAGACAATTTTCAGCCGTTTGAAATGTATTGCAATTTAAACGCACTAATTATGTAGATAAGTTAAAAGCATTTCCACCGACTTTCAAGTAATTTTACTGACAAAAAAAACTAATGTTTCTAAAATTAAAATTAAACACGATTTGAAAAAAAGTTGCAGATCATAAGTATAGACAATTTTCAGCCGTTAGAAATGTATTGCACTTTTAACGCACTAATTATGTGGATAAGTTAAAAGCATTTCCACTGACTTTCAAGTAATTTTACTGACAAGAAAAACTAATGTTTCTGAAATCAAAATTGAGTAGAAGGCGATTTAAAATAAATTGCAGATCATAAGTTTAGACAATTTTCAGCCGTTTGAAATGTATTGCAATTTAAACGCACTAATTATGTGGATAAGTTAAAAGCATTTCCATTGACTTTCAAGTAATTTTACTGACAAGAAAAACTAATGTTTCTAAAAATAAAAATTAAACACAATTTTAAAAAAAGTTGCAGATCATAAGTATAGACAATTTTCAGCCGTTTGAAACGTATTTCAATTTTAACGCACTAATTATGTGGATAAGTTAAAAGCATTTCCACTGACTTTCAAGTAATTTTACTGACAAGAAAAACTAATGTTTCTGAAATCAAAATTGAGTAGAAGGCGATTTAAAAAAAATTGCAGATTATAAGTTTAGACAATTTTTAGCCGTTTGAAATGTATTGCAATTTAAACGCACTAATTATGTGGATAAGTTAAAAGCATTTCCACAGACTTTCAAGTAATTTTACTGACAAGAAAAACTAATGTTTCTAAAATTAAAATTAAACACGATTTGAAAAAAAGTTGCAGATCATAAGTATAGACAATTTTCAGCCGTTAGAAATGTATTGCACTTTTAACGCACTAATTATGTGGATAAGTTAAAAGCATTTCCATTGACTTTCAAGTAATTTTACTGACAAGAAAAACCAATGTTTCTAAAATTAAAATTGAGTGGAAAGCGATTTGAAAAAAAGTTCCAGCTTATAAGTTTAGACAATTTTCAGCCGTTTGAAATGTATTGCAATTTAAACGCACTAATTATGTGGATGTTAAAAGCATTTCCACAGACTTTCAAGTAATTTTACTGACAAGAAAAACTAATGTTTCTGAAATCAAAATTGAGTAGAAGGCGATTTGAAAAAAAATTGCAGATCATAAGTTTAGACTATTTTCAGCACTTTGACATGTATTGCAATTTTAACGCACTAATTATGTGGATAAGTTATAAGCATTTCCATTGACTTTCAAGTAATTTTACTGACAAGAAAAACGAATGTTTCTAAAATTAAAATTAAACACGATTTGAAAAAAAGTTGCAGATCATAAGTATAGACAATTTTCAGCCGTTTGAAATGTATTTCAATTTTAACGCACTAATTATGTGGATAAGTTAAAAGCATTTCCACTGACTTTCAAGTAATTTTACTGACAAGAAAAACTAATGTTTCTGAAATTAATATTGAGTAGAAGGCGATTTAAAAAAAATTGCAGATTATAAGTTTAGACAATTTTCAGCCGTTTGAAATGTATTGCAATTTAAACGCACTAATTATGTGGATAAGTTAAAAGCATTTCCACAGACTTTCAAGTAATTTTACTGACAAAAAAAACTAATGTTTCTAAAATTAAAATTAAACACGATTTGAAAAAAAGTTGCAGATCATAAGTATAGACAATTTTCAGCCGTTAGAAATGTATTGCACTTTTCACGCACTAATTATGTGGATAAGTTAAAAGCATTTCCATTGACTTTCAAGTAATTTTACTGACAAGAAAAACCAATGTTTCTAAAATTAAAATTGAGTGGAAAGCGATTTGAAAAAAAGTTCCAGCTTATAAGTTTAGACAATTTTCAGCCGTTTGAAATGTATTGCAATTTAAACGCACTAATTATGTGGATGTTAAAAGCATTTCCACAGACTTTCAAGTAATTTTACTGACAAGAAAAACTAATGTTTCTAAAATCAAAATTGAGTAGAAGGCGATTTGAAAAAAAATTGCAGATCATAAGTTTAGACTATTTTCAGCACTTTGACATGTATTGCAATTTTAACGCACTAATTATGTGGATAAGTTATAAGCATTTCCATTGACTTTCAAGTAATTTTACTGACAAGAAAAACTAATGTTTCTAAAAATAAAATTAAACACGATTTGAAAAAAAGTTGCAGATCATAAGTATAGACAATTTTCAGCCGTTTGAAATGTATTTCAATTTTAACGCACTAATTATGTGGATAAGTTAAAAGCATTTCCACTGACTTTCAAGTAATTTTACTGACAAGAAAAACTAATGTTTCTGAAATCAAAATTGAGTAGAAGGCGATTTAAAAAAAATTGCAGAATATAAGTTTAGACAATTTTTAGCCGTTTGAAATGTATTGCAATTTAAACGCACTAATTATGTGGATAAGTTAAAAGCATTTCCACAGACTTTCAAGTAATTTTACTGACAAAAAAAACTAATGTTTCTAAAATTAAAATTAAACACGATTTGAAAAAAAGTTGCAGATCATAAGTATAGACAATTTTCAGCCGTTAGAAATTTATTGCACTTTTAACGCACTAATTATGTGGATAAGTTAAAAGCATTTCCATTGACTTTCAAGTAATTTTACTGACAAGAAAAACCAATGTTTCTAAAATTAAAATTGAGTGGAAAGCGATTTGAAAAAAAGTTCCAGCTTATAAGTTTAGACAATTTTCAGCCGTTTGAAATGTATTGCAATTTAAACGCACTAATTATGTGGATGTTAAAAGCATTTCCACAGACTTTCAAGTAATTTTACTGACAAGAAAAACTAATGTTTCTAAAATCAAAATTGAGTAGAAGGCGATTTGAAAAAAAATTGCAGATCATAAGTTTAGACTATTTTCAGCACTTTGACATGTATTGCAATTTTAACGCACTAATTATGTGGATAAGTTATAAGCATTTCCATTGACTTTCAAGTAATTTTACTGACAAGAAAAACTAATGTTTCTAAAAATAAAATTAAACACGATTTGAAAAAAAGTTGCAGATCATAAGTATAGACAATTTTCAGCCGTTTGAAATGTATTTCAATTTTAACGCACTAATTATGTGGATAAGTTAAAAGCATTTCCACTGACTTTCAAGTAATTTTACTGAGAAGAAAAACTAATGTTTCTGAAATCAAAATTGAGTAGAAGGCGATTTGAAAAAAATTGCAGATTATAAGTTTAGACTATTTTCAGCACTTTGACATGTATTGCAATTTTAACGCACTAATTATGTGGACAAGTTATAAGCATTTCCATTGACTTTCAAGTAATTTTACTGACAAGAAAAACTAATGTTTCTAAAATCAAAATTGAGTAGAAGGCGATTTGAAAAAAAATTGCAGATCATAAGTTTAGACTATTTTCAGCACTTTGACATGTATTGCAATTTTAACGCACTAATTATGTGGACAAGTTATAAGCATTTCCATTGACTTTCAAGTAATTTTACTGACAAGAAAAACTAATGTTTCTAAAATTAAAATTAAACACGATTTGAAAAAAAGTTGCAGATCATAAGTATAGACAATTTTCAGCCGTTTGAAATGTATTTCAATTTTAACGCACTAATTATGTGGATAAGTTAAAAGCATTTCCACTGACTTTCAAGTAATTTTACTGACAAGAAAAACTAATGTTTCTGAAATCAAAATTGAGTAGAAGGCGATTTAAAAAAAATTGCAGAATATAAGTTTAGACAATTTTTAGCCGTTTGAAATGTATTGCAATTTAAACGCACTAATTATGTGGATAAGTTAAAAGCATTTCCACAGACTTTCAAGTAATTTTACTGACAAAAAAAACTAATGTTTCTAAAATTAAAATTAAACACGATTTGAAAAAAAGTTGCAGATCATAAGTATAGACAATTTTCAGCCGTTAGAAATTTATTGCACTTTTAACGCACTAATTATGTGGATAAGTTAAAAGCATTTCCATTGACTTTCAAGTAATTTTACTGACAAGAAAAACCAATGTTTCTAAAATTAAAATTGAGTGGAAAGCGATTTGAAAAAAAGTTCCAGCTTATAAGTTTAGACAATTTTCAGCCGTTTGAAATGTATTGCAATTTAAACGCACTAATTATGTGGATAAGTTAAAAGCATTTCCATTGACTTTCAAGTAATTTTACTGACAAGAAAAACTAATGTTTCTAAAATCAAAATTGAGTAGAAGGCGATTTGAAAAAAAATTGCAGATCATAAGTTTAGACTATTTTCAGCACTTTGACATGTATTGCAATTTTAACGCACTAATTATGTGGACAAGTTATAAGCATTTCCATTGACTTTCAAGTAATTTTACTGACAAGAAAAACTAATGTTTCTAAAATCAAAATTGAGTAGAAGGCGATTTGAAAAAAAATTGCAGATCATAAGTTTAGACTATTTTCAGCACTTTGACATGTATTGCAATTTTAACGCACTAATTATGTGGACAAGTTATAAGCATTTCCATTGACTTTCAAGTAATTTTACTGACAAGAAAAACTAATGTTTCTAAAATTAAAATTAAACACGATTTGAAAAAAAGTTGCAGATCATAAGTATAGACAATTTTCAGCCGTTTGAAATGTATTTCAATTTTAACGCACTAATTATGTGGATAAGTTAAAAGCATTTCCACTGACTTTCAAGTAATTTTACTGAGAAGAAAAACTAATGTTTCTGAAATCAAAATTGAGTAGAAGGCGATTTGAAAAAAATTGCAGATTATAAGTTTAGACAATTTTCAGCCGTTTGAAATGTATTGCAATTTAAACGCACTAATTATGTGGATAAGTTAAAAGCATTTCCACAGACTTTCAAGTAATTTTACTGACAAAAAAAACTAATGTTTCTAAAATTAAAATTAAACACGATTTTAAAAAAAGTTGCAGATCATAAGTATAGACAATTTTCAGCCGTTAGAAATGTATTGCACTTTTAACGCACTAATTATGTGGATAAGTTAAAAGCATTTCCATTGACTTTCAAGTAATTTTACTGACAAGAAAAACCAATGTTTCTAAAATTAAAATTGAGTGGAAAGCGATTTGAAAAAAAGTTCCAGCTTATAAGTTTAGACAATTTTCAGCCGTTTGAAATGTATTGCAATTTTAACGCACTAATTATGTGGATAAGTTAAAAGCATTTCCACAGACTTTCAAGTAATTTTACTGACAAAAAAAACTAATGTTTCTAAAATTAAAATTAAACACGATTTGAAAAAAAGTTGCAGATCATAAGTATAGACAATTTTCAGCCGTTAGAAATGTATTGCACTTTTAACGCACTAATTATGTGGATAAGTTAAAAGCATTTCCATTGACTTTCAAGTAATTTTACTGACAAGAAAAACCAATGTTTCTAAAATTAAAATTGAGTGGAAAGCGATTTGAAAAAAAGTTCCAGCTTATAAGTTTAGACAATTTTCAGCCGTTTGAAATGTATTGCAATTTAAACGCACTAATTATGTGGATGTTAAAAGCATTTCCACAGACTTTCAAGTAATTTTACTGACAAGAAAAACTAATGTTTCTAAAATCAAAATTGAGTAGAAGGCGATTTGAAAAAAAATTGCAGATCATAAGTTTAGACTATTTTCAGCACTTTGACATGTATTGCAATTTTAACGCACTAATTATGTGGATAAGTTATAAGCATTTCCATTGACTTTCAAGTAATTTTACTGACAAGAAAAACTAATGTTTCTAAAATTAAAATTAAATACGATTTGAAAAAAAGTTGCAGATCATAAGTATAGACAATTTTCAGCCGTTTGAAATGTATTGCACTTTTAACGCACTAATTATGTGGATAAGTTAAAAGCATTTCCACTGACTTTCAAATAATTTTATTGACAAGAAAAACTAATGTTTCTAAAATCAAAATTGAGTAGAAGGCGATTTGAAAAAAAGTGGCAGATCATAAGTTTAGACAATTTTCAGCCGTTTGAAATGTATTGCAATTTAAACGCACTAATTATGTGGATAAGTTAAAAGCATTTCCATTGACTTTCAGGTAATTTTACTGACAAGAAAAACTAATGTTTCTGAAATCAAAATTGAGTAGAAGGCGATTTAAAAAAAATTGCAGATCATAAGTTTAGACAATTTTCAGCCTTTTGAAATGTATTGCAATTTAAACGCACTAATTATGTGGATGTTAAAAGCATTTCCACAGACTTTCAAGTAATTTTACTGACAAGAAAAACTAATGTTTCTAAAATCAAAATTGAGTAGAAGGCGATTTGAAAAAAAATTGCAGATCATAAGTTTAGACTATTTTCAGCACTTTGACATGTATTGCAATTTTAACGCACTAATTATGTGGATAAGTTATAAGCATTTCCATTGACTTTCAAGTAATTTTACTGACAAGAAAAACTAATGTTTCTAAAATTAAAATTAAACACGATTTGAAAAAAAGTTGCAGATCATAAGTATAGACAATTTTCAGCCGTTTGAAATGTATTGCAATTTTAACGCACTAATTATGTGGATAAGTTAAAAGCATTTCCATTGACTTTCAAGTAATTTTACTGACAAGAAAAACCAATGTTTCTAAAATTAAAATTGAGTGGAAAGCGATTTAAAAAAAAGTTCCAGATCATAAGTTTATACAATTTTCAGCCGTTTGAAATGTATTGCAATTTAAACGCACTAATTATGTGGATAAGTTAAAAGCATTTCCATTGACTTTCAAGTAATTTTACTGACAAGAAAAACTAATGTTTCTAAAATTAAAATTAAACACGATTTGAAAAAAAGTTGCAGATCATAAGTATAGACAATTTTCAGCCGTTTGAAATGTATTGCAATATTAACGCACTAATTATGTGGATAAGTTAAAAGCATTTCCACTGACTTTCAAGTAATTTTACTGACAAGAAAAACTAATGTTTCTGAAATCAAAATTGAGTAGAAGGCGATTTAAAAAAAATTGCAGATCATAAGTTTAGACAATTTTCAGCCGTTTGAAATGTATTGCAATTTAAAGGCACTAATTATGTGGATAAGTTAAAAGCATTTCCACAGACTTTCAAGTAATTTTACTGACAAAAAAAACTAATGTTTCTAAAATTAAAATTAAACACGATTTGAAAAAAAGTTGCAGATCATAAGTATAGACAATTTTCAGCCGTTAGAAATGTATTGCACTTTTAACGCACTAATTATGTGGATAAGTTAAAAGCATTTCCATTGACTTTCAAGTAATTTTACTGACAAGAAAAACCAATGTTTCTAAAATTAAAATTGAGTGGAAAGCGATTTGAAAAAAAGTTCCAGCTTATAAGTTTAGACAATTTTCAGCCGTTTGAAATGTATTGCAATTTTAACGCACTAATTATGTGGATAAGTTAAAAGCATTTCCACTGACTTTCAAGTAATTTTATTGACAAGAAAAACTAATGTTTCTAAAATCAAAATTGAGTAGAAGGCAATTTGAAAAAAAGTGGCAGATCATAAGTTTAGACAATTTTCAGCCGTTTGAAATGTATTGCAATTTAAACGCACTAATTATGTGGATAAGTTAAAAGCATTTCCATTGACTTTCAAGTAATTTTACTGACAAGAAAAACTAATGTTTCTAAAAATAAAATTAAACACGATTTGAAAAAAAGTTGCAGATCATAAGTATAGACAATTTTCAGCCGTTTGAAATGTATTTCAATTTTAACGCACTAATTAGGTGGATAAGTTAAAAGCATTTCCACTGACTTTCAAGTAATTTTACTGACAAGAAAAACTAATGTTTCTGAAATCAAAATTGAGTAGAAGGCGATTTAAAAAAAATTGCAGAATATAAGTTTAGACAATTTTTAGCCGTTTGAAATGTATTGCAATTTAAACGCACTAATTATGTGGATAAGTTAAAAGCATTTCCACAGACTTTCAAGTAATTTTACTGACAAAAAAAACTAATGTTTCTAAAATTAAAATTAAACACGATTTGAAAAAAAGTTGCAGATCATAAGTATAGACAATTTTCAGCCGTTAGAAATGTATTGCACTTTTAACGCACTAATTATGTGGATACGTTAAAAGCATTTCCATTGACTTTCAAGTAATTTTACTGACAAGAAAAACCAATGTTTCTAAAATTAAAATTGAGTGGAAAGCGATTTGAAAAAAAGTTCCAGCTTATAAGTTTAGACAATTTTCAGCCGTTTGAAATGTATTGCAATTTAAACGCACTAATTATGTGGATGTTAAAAGCATTTCCACAGACTTTCAAGTAATTTTACTGACAAGAAAAACTAATGTTTCTAAAATCAAAATTGAGTAGAAGGCGATTTGAAAAAAAATTGCAGATCATAAGTTTAGACTATTTTCAGCACTTTGACATGTATTGCAATTTTAACGCACTAATTATGTGGACAAGTTATAAGCATTTCCATTGACTTTCAAGTAATTTTACTGACAAGAAAAACTAATGTTTCTAAAATTAAAATTAAACACGATTTGAAAAAAAGTTGCAGATCATAAGTATAGACAATTTTCAGCCGTTTGAAATGTATTTCAATTTTAACGCACTAATTATGTGGATAAGTTAAAAGCATTTCCACTGACTTTCAAGTAATTTTACTGACAAGAAAAACTAATGTTTCTGAAATCAAAATTGAGTAGAAGGCGATTTAAAAAAAATTGCAGATTATAAGTTTAGACAATTTTTAGCCGTTTGAAATGTATTGCAATTTAAACGCACTAATTATGTGGATAAGTTAAAAGCATTTCCACAGACTTTCAAGTAATTTTACTGACAAAAAAAACTAATGTTTCTAAAATTAAAATTAAACACGATTTGAAAAAAAGTTGCAGATCATAAGTATAGACAATTTTCAGCCGTTAGAAATGTATTGCACTTTTAACGCACTAATTATGTGGATAAGTTAAAAGCATTTCCATTGACTTTCAAGTAATTTTACTGACAAGAAAAACCAATGTTTCTAAAATTAAAATTGAGTGGAAAGCGATTTGAAAAAAAGTTCCAGCTTATAAGTTTAGACAATTTTCAGCCGTTTGAAATGTATTGCAATTTTAACGCACTAATTATGTGGATAAGTTAAAAGCATTTCCACAGACTTTCAAGTAATTTTACTGACAAAAAAAACTAATGTTTCTAAAATTAAAATTAAACACGATTTGAAAAAAAGTTGCAGATCATAAGTATAGACAATTTTCAGCCGTTAGAAATGTATTGCACTTTTAACGCACTAATTATGTGGATAGGTTAAAAGCATTTCCATTGACTTTCAAGTAATTTTACTGACAAGAAAAACCAATGTTTCTAAAATTAAAATTGAGTGGAAAGCGATTTGAAAAAAAGTTCCAGATCATAAGTTTATACAATTTTCAGCCGTTTGAAATGTATTGCAATTTTAACGCACTAATTATGTGGATAAGTTAAAAGCATTTCCATTGACTTTCAAGTAATTTTACTGACAAGAAAAACTAATGTTTCTAAAAATAAAATTAAACACGATTTGAAAAAAAGTTGCAGATCATAAGTATAGACAATTTTCAGCCGTTTGAAATGTATTTCAATTTTAACGCACTAATTATGTGGATAAGTTAAAAGCATTTCCACTGACTTTCAAGTAATTTTACTGACAAGAAAAACTAATGTTTCTGAAATCAAAATTGAGTAGAAGGCGATTTAAAAAAAATTGCAGAATATAAGTTTAGACAATTTTTAGCCGTTTGAAATGTATTGCAATTTAAACGCACTAATTATGTGGATAAGTTAAAAGCATTTCCACAGACTTTCAAGTAATTTTACTGACAAAAAAAACTAATGTTTCTAAAATTAAAATTAAACACGATTTGAAAAAAAGTTGCAGATCATAAGTATAGACAATTTTCAGCCGTTAGAAATTTATTGCACTTTTAACGCACTAATTATGTGGATAAGTTAAAAGCATTTCCATTGACTTTCAAGTAATTTTACTGACAAGAAAAACCAATGTTTCTAAAATTAAAATTGAGTGGAAAGCGATTTGAAAAAAAGTTCCAGCTTATAAGTTTAGACAATTTTCAGCCGTTTGAAATGTATTGCAATTTAAACGCACTAATTATGTGGATAAGTTAAAAGCATTTCCATTGACTTTCAAGTAATTTTACTGACAAGAAAAACTAATGTTTCTAAAATCAAAATTGAGTAGAAGGCGATTTGAAAAAAAATTGCAGATCATAAGTTTAGACTATTTTCAGCACTTTGACATGTATTGCAATTTTAACGCACTAATTATGTGGACAAGTTATAAGCATTTCCATTGACTTTCAAGTAATTTTACTGACAAGAAAAACTAATGTTTCTAAAATCAAAATTGAGTAGAAGGCGATTTGAAAAAAAATTGCAGATCATAAGTTTAGACTATTTTCAGCACTTTGACATGTATTGCAATTTTAACGCACTAATTATGTGGACAAGTTATAAGCATTTCCATTGACTTTCAAGTAATTTTACTGACAAGAAAAACTAATGTTTCTAAAATTAAAATTAAACACGATTTGAAAAAAAGTTGCAGATCATAAGTATAGACAATTTTCAGCCGTTTGAAATGTATTTCAATTTTAACGCACTAATTATGTGGATAAGTTAAAAGCATTTCCACTGACTTTCAAGTAATTTTACTGAGAAGAAAAACTAATGTTTCTGAAATCAAAATTGAGTAGAAGGCGATTTGAAAAAAATTGCAGATTATAAGTTTAGACAATTTTCAGCCGTTTGAAATGTATTGCAATTTAAACGCACTAATTATGTGGATAAGTTAAAAGCATTTCCACAGACTTTCAAGTAATTTTACTGACAAAAAAAACTAATGTTTCTAAAATTAAAATTAAACACGATTTGAAAAAAAGTTGCAGATCATAAGTATAGACAATTTTCAGCCGTTAGAAATGTATTGCACTTTTAACGCACTAATTATGTGGATAAGTTAAAAGCATTTCCATTGACTTTCAAGTAATTTTACTGACAAGAAAAACCAATGTTTCTAAAATTAAAATTGAGTGGAAAGCGATTTGAAAAAAAGTTCCAGCTTATAAGTTTAGACAATTTTCAGCCGTTTGAAATGTATTGCAATTTTAACGCACTAATTATGT